>CM064863.1:52711244-54119882 GCA_032719365.1 Prinsepia uniflora | reverse complement strand
TTCTTCCAAAACTTTACTAGATTCAGCTTCGTCATCTCTTAACTTGAGCTTCATTTTCTAATAACAGAAAAAAAGTTCTTCTAACTTTGAATATGTGAGACGATTTCTTTGCTTTGTATGAATTAAAGAAAATGTACTCCAATTTTTCTCACATGCCGAAGATGATGTTGTTTGTGATAATGTACGAACTGCAATTTTTTGCAAGACTGGAGAAGTTTGGCCATATAGTTCCCACCACTCCGCTATCAATATCAAGTTTTATGTAAGAGGCATTATAAAGTGAAAATTCATACAATATCAAGTTAAATGCAAGCATATACCTGAGGGCATTATCGTTCGTGATTGTACAGCCATAGGTGAACGAAATGTTTTCTGACCATATCTAAAGCTGATCAACTACATTAAGAATGGTGTTAATATCATGTCATAGTACAGATTCCAAAATATCAAGGTTCATATATGGTAGTGAACTTACGTCTATTCGAAAATTTTGTAAACCCAATTGCCCATTTGGATTCAGTTTGAGGAATACTTGTTGAACTGATTGGACGAGGTAGGAGTCATGCCCAACACCTGCTTGATATTGATATCGGGGATTCAAGTAATAAGCTGCAAATTATGAATGAAATTTTCTTAGTAAACAACAATAAAATAAAATATTAACTAGTTAAATATGATAGAAATATACCAGCAGCATATAAGGGATGCACTAATGTTTTTTCCCATCGCTTCTGTATGATTTTGAGGACCCACTTCTTTCCTTTAAGACGAGTTATCTTTTCTTTCATTCGATTGAACATATCATACGAGATTGGCATTGTTGGGACTACCTATGTATCAACAATTTGAAGGATGTTGTATAAAGGTTCATATATTGACTGTACCATCTCCAAGGACTCCCAGAATCTTTAGTCGAGGATATGAGCCTCAACCCTCTTGCCTTCCACTTTCCTACTCAGTGGGATACCATTCCATTGATCATTTGTAAACAATATTTTAAGGCCAACTTTATGCTTAACTACACTGTTTATACAAATATAGTTGGTTGCGAACCTTGTTGCACCAGGACGAACCAAGTCTCCTTCTTGCCTAGCATTTTTTATGATGGTCGACATTGTCTCATTCTTCCCAATATCTTCAAATATTAGGTCTATACAATGGTCTGCACAAGGAGTCCAATAGATTGGATACGTCTTCATCATCTCTTTTCCAGCCTTCTTAAAGTTTGACCCATTATCAGTAACGATCTGTACAACATTTTGTACTACAACCTCCTGAACAACTTCTTTCAACAAATTTTGTATGTACAAATAGTCTTTATGGCTTCTGGAAGAATCAATTAACCTGAGAAATACAGTTAAACCTTTACTATATACCATAAAGTTGATTATGGAAAACTTCGTTGGACCGGTCCAACCATCACATATTATGGTACATCCATAAGTTTCCCATTTTAGCTTTTGTTGCTCCGCATACACCGTCATATCTTCATACTCCATAGGAAGATATTTATTTTTCACTTCGTATGGAGAAGGAGTGGACACGCCTTCGCCTACAAACCAAAACATAAGTTAGCATTTAATGCTATTTCATAAGTCAAGTAAAAATATATCATAAATAAATTTATTAAATATCTGATCGTTGGGCTTCAATAATCATATTCTTAAAATGATGAGAGTTGACTTTATTTGGAGCCATGCCTTCATATATAAAAAATTTGCCTATGTATCGACCCAACTTCTCTTTCGTCCCTTTCCACATGATTTTACTGTCTTCTGTTGACTTCGTACGGTTTTGTAGAGCTTTGGTTATGGAGGAATTGGAAATGGATCACGCAAACTTTGTGACCGACGCATATGTTGAGGTTGTTAACGATTGCTACTTGCTCCTTGAGCACCACGCATGGTACCAACTCCATAAGTGTCAACACTTCGTCGTTCCTACACTTCGTCGTGCCTCATCCCTCGATGCATTTACAACAGAGCAATATGTTACTCTTTCAGATCTATGCATATCTGTAGGATAAGCGAATCCATCAACATCCTCTTCATCATTGCTATCGTTAATTTGAATGCTCGTTTAAGTGCCCAGTGGATCGTCTCTCAAGCCAGCTCGTATGTTCTCACCAATCATATTTTTATTCTGTTTAGCAGCATCTTTACTTTTGATCCATGCTCTGACCTCATCCCTAATAACTCAAGGTACATTTTTGCATTTTTGAACATTTTTTTCGGATCAACACTTGCTAGATGAAACTTTAATCTCGGTATGCCTCCACTCTAGAGCTGAACTTGACAAAACGAGCATAGGGCACCGTTTTTATTTCCAGGGATTGTAATGGCATATTTCTATGCTAGGTCAATTTGTCTAAGTCTTGGGCGGCTTTCACTTGCACTTCCACTACCCATATTTTACCGTCTAATTTACATGAATAATAATTAGACTCTGATAATGACAAATAATCATAATAATAAAATTACCAATAATAATAATAATAATTCTAAATTATAATCACGTTATTTAATCTATTTCAATTACAACATATATTCCTAAATTAAAACATATATTCTAAATTAAAGCATATATTACCAAATATGTGAGTGAAGCCATTTTTTACATTAAACTTAAACATGTATTCTAAATCAAAACATGTGTTTTAAAATAAAACAGATATTCTAAAATAAAACATATATTCTAAATTAAAACATATGTTACCAAATATATGAGTAAAAATATATTACTAAAATATATTTTACCAAATAATAAATTTTGAATTTTGAAACAAAGAAATATTTAAGGCTTAACCTTTTTTTTTTCATATTTGGTAATATATGGTAAATTGGTAATATATTATATGTTTGATATTTGATATTTACCAAATACTAAAACATATTTTACCAAATAATATATGTTTGATTTTTTTGATATTTGGAAATATATAGTAAAAAAAAGGTTAAGGATTAACTATTAATAAACATAAACATTCTTTAAAATTTACTAATATATGTTAAAGCATAAATAGTAAAAATAATAATCTATATTTAACATTTAAGACTTAAAAAATGGATTAAAAAAAGTAAAAAAAAAAACTTTGAAATGAAACGGTGCGTTTCATTCTCTCTCGATCGATCAGTTGAATGTGTTTGTTTGGAGAGGAAATTGTGAGCGGCGCAGAGAGGGGCGAGATAACTGAGAAATCAGAAAAGGTGGAAGGTGATCGTGAGGGCGAGACGGCGCGAGGTGACGCGATGGGTGGAGCCGTCGTCGAGGGTAGAGTCGTTGGTCGAGGAGTAGGCAGTAGTTGAGTCGGCTGAGAGAATCGGAGAAACCGGGAATTCCAGTGGTGTTGTGCTTCAGCCGTCGACCGTCCTTAGGTGCTTCGACGTTTTCTTCGTTCGAGGTTTGTCATTTTCCCCGTATTTATGCTTTCCCTAGCCCAATTTTTGTTCGTCTGTGAGGTGAGTGAGTGCTTGTTTGAAAATTGACAGTGATGAGTTTTGTTTCCTTCTCAATTTCTGTTCGTCCTTGTGTATGATTGAATCGTCCGTGATGTCAAAATCATTGCATGTTTGAATGTTGAATGGTTTTTTATCAATATGTGATTATCTCTGTTGACGATTTTTGTTTTTTCCAATTTTGGTTCCTGGGTTCCGAACTTCCATCAAATGTTCGATGGGTTGGAGATTTCGCTCAAAATCGAAGATTTCGGCCAATATCGGAGAATATCGCCGATATCCACCGATATTGGCCGAAATCTTCGATTTTGGGGGAAGATTTTCCTTCCCCCTTTCCTTAGGTTCCGGTGGTCGATTTTTCCGATATATTGGCGATACTGTCAAAATTTTGATCAGTGCCTGTAAGTCTCTGACTCTTGAAAATATCAGATGGTAACCGATAAAAAAAATATAAAATAAATCTTCAAATATGAAATTTAGTTAGAATTATCTTAAATTAAATAGTTTTGAAAAATAATTATGAAATAATAATATTTAAAATTTGAAAGTTTCTCATCTATATGTGAAAAAGGTATAAACGCTATCAGGAAACTTAAAAAAAAAAAAACAAAACCATAAAAACAACACCGTAAAAATTTTGATAATGCAGGAAATGGACTATTTTATATGTTAGACTTAAAAACGGGATTAATTTATATATATATTTTTTTCGTAGGATCTCTGACCACGAATGAAATCAATATTCCTCCATTTGAGGCATTCTTCTCGAGTTTTTTCATTTTGTTCCTTTTACGTGTATTGGGACCTTGAATGTTGTAATTTAGGCTTTCCACGTTCACTTGCTATTTTCCAACAATTGTCACCCATGTTTTGTTTATCTTTTAGTTATAGTTTGATAAAATTCGATTTTATTGGGACTGTGGTAGTATGATTTTGATAGGTTTTAGGTGAGTTTAGACTGTTAAGCTTTGATTTTATTTTTTCGTTTTGATGCTTTGTAACGACCCGTCCCTGAAATCAAGATTAGATTAGTGGTTAATGATGGATTAGTGAAGATAATCAGTGATTATTTGGATGGTCTCGGACGGACGGTGTGAAATGACGATTTTGCCCTTGGAATTAGGTGAACGGTTGACTTTTTGTTCAGGCGGTCAAACGGACTTTGACCGATGACTATGACGTATTTTGTGACGTCATGAGTTCATACACAGGTGGCACGTCCAATTCCGACATCCGAGGAGGAAGTTATGATGTTCGGAAGTTTGGGGGTACTTTGGTATTTTGGTTGAAAAAGGGCAATTTGTTGACTTTTTCTACGACAGGTCTTTGTCAAGTATTTCAAGGACCGTTAGGTAAATCTCGATCCCCTGAGTACAACGACAGGCGGCAAGTGGTCATTGGATTTTGGACGGCTCGGGTTTTGGTCAAACAATGTTAAGGGCAAAATGGGAATTTGTAAGGACAAGGGTAAAAGGGTCTTTTTTCTTATTTTAAATGGTGAACAAGGAGATGGGGACAACTGTCCCTAATGGTGGGATATTTTCTATTTGGGAGAAAGGAGATGTGGACACATGTCCCTCCTCTGGTTGGTTCCAACATCCTCCCATTGTTTTGGACGATCAAATAAACACGAGCACGGGCAAGGTTTTTATGGTGGGTTCTGTCGTGTGAGAGTTGAGTGTTGTGTGTGATTGAGTGAAAAACCAGAGTGCAAATCGTGTTATGAGGGTGAGAAACAGAGAGATAGAGTCTGATTGTGAGAACCAGTTCCATTGAGGGAGGTGATGGCTACTTGTGAATGGTGAAAGGAAGTGGAAGAACAAATGTTGAAGAGTGTGGTGGTGCTTCTACCAAGGACCGTCGTGGACGGTGGCTTTCGACCCATGAGAAACAGAGGGCAGCGTGGCCTTGGATCCAATCTCTTCAAATCCTCATCAATAGATTATGTCATGTGACCAACATATGGAAAGGAAGATGAGACAAACGCATTGGACTCAAAGTCGACGCCTGAGATGGACATTGAGGTGAGTGTTGTCGTGAACCTCAATTTACAGTTAAAAATGGTGAATTTTGATATGATGTTCGTTGAACGACTTGGCTAAGTGAGTGAGCAACTGATGGTGACCAGAGGACGTTTGGGACCAAAACGTTGGCCGGAGACGGCCTCTGATGGCCGGGGACAGGGATTACAGGAAGGCCGGTTGTTTTGCGATCAGGAAGGTAATTTCTCTTTCCCAAACTGTTGTCTTGACACCATAGATTAATAGAAAACCCTTAGAGGAAACTATACAATGGATTAGGACTGAAAATAGTTGAGTAATGGACGATTTAGAGCGTTGAACCACCCTCGCCGGTTCGGTTGGACCTGGCCAGTTTGAACCGGTCTAGCGAGAGGTTGAAAGAGATGAACAGTAAGGCGTGTGGCTCCCACGTGCAACCCCTTTGGGCTGAGCGTGAGGACGCGTGGGGCCCCTTTTGGGACGTTTCCAACACGACTTTTAAAGTATTCGATGTAACGAACATTTTGGCACTGGTTTCGAGTCGATCGGACATCGTTTCGATAGGTTTCGGAATGTCCGAAGGTTTTAAGGCTCGTTTAAAAATAGTCAAAAATTAGGGAAAATTACGGGACTTTAGTAGAAGCTTAATGAAGTAGTTAGTGACCTTCTTATGGGATTTGGACAGGTCCGGGGAAGCCGGTGATAACGGATTAGCCGGGAATGGCATAAGTGTGCTTGTATCGAGGCAGCGACGTAAATGGTCTGTGATTGGACTTTGCTTTCAAACTTATGATGCATGCATAAATGTTTTATATGATTTCTATATGTGATTTCTATGTTTATGATTTGATCATGATGATTTACAGTTTTACACGTATTTCGAGATTATTACGTATTTGCACGTTTTACGAGTTTCTGATTTCTATCGTGATTTGATCATGGTTTTGATGATTTGATTTTGGGATTTGAAATATGATTTATAATGGATTTTGGAAAAGTGATTTCGGGCTTGAAGCCCTGTTCATGTGATTTCGATAAACGAGATTTCAGTTTTGGAATCGGATTTTGGAAAGATGATTCTTGATTCAGTTTTAAAACTTGAAAAAGAAATTCTGGATTTGGGTTCAGGATGCCGTCTTACGGAATCATTATTACGAATTCGGATATGAATTTTCTATGGTTTGCACTTGGTTTTGGGTTTAAAGACCCGATGATAAATAGTTTTGGGTTTAAAGACCCGAAAAAAGAAAATGGCTGGATCTGGTTTTGAGTTTAAAGACTCGGTTGATTGACGGGGAGGGCTCTGGATTGATATGCTTTGAGTTTAAAGACTCAGTATATGTTTTGAGTTTAAAGACTCGATTATTGTGATATCCCCCGAGGCCTGTTGATTGTGTTTTGAGTTTAAAGACTCGTTAATATCCCTGATTATGCGCATGTGTTTTGAGTTTAAAGACTCGGGCGCACTTGAGATCCAGCAACTTGATTGATTGATGTTTTTCACTTGTTTTTCACTGGTTTTCAGATGTTTGGGCAGTGGCCCGGATGCTTTGGATTTGATGAGTTTTGGACTAAGTTCCCGTACTTGACGTGGATTTATGATCTTGGGCTGAGGCCTTGGATTTCAATTGCGGATTTGAATTGCAGATTTGAGGAAAGAAACGATTCGGGTTTTCGATGATGGTTTTGGATATGAAATGGTTTTATGAAAAGGCTTTCATATGCATGCATTGGTTTTTGTGTGGAGAGTATAAAGGTACTTTTCTACAATCTTTTTTCAGAACATATTATTTATTTTTGTCCGCTCACAGTCTTTTGTGTTTTCGATACCCTCCAGGTTGTCGCGGTGCGGGCTGTTGGTCGAGAGAGACGGAGACATCACACACGCGATCCACAGTAGAGTCTGCGTGCTCTGGGAAGTCCGGAAGTTTTAAACGGTTTTTTTTGGGAATCCCTTGTTTGACTTACGTGTCACATGGAGGTTGGAAGTTGGTTTAGCCTTCGTGTCACGCATAAGTTAGACGGGAGCATGACTTAGCCCTTAATCCCAGGGGATTGGGCGTGGGTCGTGTCAAATTGATATCAGAGCAGGTTTTGTGCACTCTGTGTGAAGTGAGTATGTGGTGTGTCGACTAGCGTGATGTGATGCTACTGTGTATGTTATGTCTTGATGCGGAACAACCCGTCATCAACCTGGATATGCGAATGATAGCTAGTGGCTTAGTTAGCGGCGATTTTTAGTGCCAGGGTAATAGTTGCCCGATACACGGTGTGTGGTGAGATGTATGACGGCTTAGGGCCAGAGAAGTTCGCATGTTTGGCGCTGGATATACTCGATGATTGGACCACAGGTTCGGATGTATGCCAGCGTGATTAACCTGGATGGTATCCAGTTGAGCTACGATTACGAGTAGGCTGGTCGGCCTGTGTGGCTCGATAGTAGCCTGTTGGGCCGAATGGCGATTGGATGACGATAGTCTGGATTGGTGACCCTTTGGTCAGTTTGGTTGAGATTGGACTTGTGCGGCTATGAGTAGCTAGATGCCTTGAGTTTCGGGGGTAAAGGAACCTGCTTTTAGGACTTGATGGATTCCCCCTAGCGATTGCTACCGGTTGTCGATTATGTAGACCTTCGGTGAAGGGATGTCCTTAGTCGAGCGTGACGACCCGAGTGTTGAGGGTGTTGTGAGCTAGTGGATGTCGTGGGCTTTCGATAACCCGTATCACAAGGATGATTTGAGGAACCCCGTGGGATGACTGGTTTGGACTGTGCGTACCCATATGAGGAACCCCAGAGTAAGTGCTTAGCCTGGAAACCTGAGTTGGGGTTTGTGGTTCGTTAATGGTTGTGGCTTGGGCCGATTTACGGCCAGATTGGAAATGGTGCTGCTGGGGTGCAGCCGAGGTGGTCACTAATCACAAATCTACTTGAAATGTAGTAAGTTCTATGAAGAGTTACCCGAAAGGCTACCTCCTGAGAGATTCTTTGTGGAGCTATGCTACTCCTAATTATCACTCAGTGTAGTAAAGGTATCAGAATCAAAGTGGGTCAAAAAGAGTGAATTTGGTGAATTCCCTATATCAAATTGCAATGACCCAAGTAACCTTTTCGGTAAAGATGGAACACTGAGATGTAGAGCTGTATATAAAAACATGCACTTCTATAAAAATTAGGTTGAGTTTGGGTTGGAGTTTTTGGTTTGGGCTGAAATAATAGTAATAAGATTTGACTAGGTATTAATTCTTAATTTATAATTATTTTATATATTCGGACTTATGGGTCAGATTTACATGGGCGAGTCAGGCTGGGCTTACCTGGCCTTATTGGGTTCGAGCCTATTAGGTTTGAATACCTTAAGCCCAAGTCCAGCCCGTCAACGTGCGGGCTAGACCGGCCCACGGTCGATAGCGGGACGAACAGACCCACAGTCGATAGTCTGTCGGGTCGGGCTTTTTGTCACCAGGTCTACCGAGTATCCACAAGCCCGTAGGCTTCTGGGCAACATGGTGAGGGCTACATCAGCGAGATGGGTTTGTTGGAGAAATGAAAATTTTAGGCTACATGGCGGGGCCCATGGTGACAGTGAGTGTCAGTTCTCATACCAAGAGGAGAAGGACCTGAATATTAAATAGATAAATTTTGTCTCCTGTTTCGTTCTCCTTTTTTGGATTAGTGCAAAGTACAAGTGTGAATTCTCATCATCTCGTTGTTGCAACGGCGGTGGCAGTGGCTTGTGGGGTTGTGAAGAGGAAAGGAACAACCCTCCAGACATGAACATAACCTATGTAGCAAAACTATCCCGACTGCCACTCATCTCCCTCAATTGCCATCAACTGCCACTAACCTCCCTCAACCGCCAACAACTGCCACAAACCACCACGAACCTCCCTCAATTGCCATCAACTGTAAGACTCGTGTCCTAAAGGGAACGGTGAACAATCCCACATTCCTGCCAGGGGGAATGGTCTGGGAGAGGATGGTGGTGTGCCTTAAAGGTGTAGGCACACACCTATCTAGCACTAGGCCTTTTGGGAGCTCAAGTGGCTTTGGGGGGGATTGGATCCCCAAAGTTAAGCGAGTTGAGGCTGGTGCAATTCCGTTGTAACGACCCATCCCAAATTCCATGATTAGATTAGTGACTAATCACGATTAGTGAGGCTAATCCGTGATTAGTAGAGCGAAATCGGACGAACGATGCGAAATGACCGTTTTGCCCCAGTGGTGGCAAAACGTTGACTTTTCAATCGGGTGGTCAAATGGACTTTGACCGATGACCGTGACGTAGTTCGTGACGTCACGAGTTCATAGACAGGTGGCACGTTCAATTCCGACGTTCGTAGAAGAAGTTATGACGTTCGGAAGTTTAGGGGTATTTTGGTAATTTGGGTGAATAGGAGGTCAAAAGTTGACTTTTTGATCGGGAGGTCCGATGGCTGAGGGCCGAAGACCGTTACGTAGATAAGGACGATACGAATCCGTAGACAGGCGGCACGTCGAATTCGGACGTTCGACGGCGAAGTTACGGTTCACGAAAGTTCCCAGTTACTATTCACGACGGCACGTTTTACGAGACAAAAAGTGCAGTTTTGTCTCTAGTGGGCCCAGATATTTGTTCTGATCCCCAATGGATGAGTGACAAGTGTCACCCATCCAATGGACATCATTTTTCCCTTCATGCATCTCACCTGCCTCTTCATCGATCATTTCCTTCCGTTCAAACCATTTCACCCGATCTCAGGAGACCCCAAACCCATTACAACCTTCAACCTTTGACCCCATATGCTTACTGGAGAGACTAGAGAGCGAGGAGATGATGGTGGAGGACGGTGGCCGACCAGGTGACGCCACCGTGCACGGCCGAAACCACGAACCCGAGAGGGTACGGTGAGGTCCAAATTCCATTTTAAATTCGATCTTTGCATTATGGTTGCTATTAGATTATTTGGATGAGCTTAGGGGGTTATAGGGAAGCTATTAGGATGTTTTGGGGGGTGGTTGACGGCTGAGCAGCCGTGTGGGATGATCGGAAAACAGGGACCGTGAGGTCCATTTTGAACCGTTAGGATTTTGGGTGTTTTAGCTAGTTTGGTTAATTGGGAATGATAGGAAAGATTAAAAGATGAATTTAGGGATTGAAATGGAGGAAAACGGATGAGAAATGAGGGCGTCGGAGACCTGGACCGGTTACGCCGGTCCAGTTGCAGGGGTCGGACCGGACCGGTCGGTTCGGACCGGTTCGATCGCTGGGGAAGATGCACTGTTCACCGGCGCGTGAGCCCACACGCAGGGGCCTTTGGGCGGCGCGTGGCAGCGCGTGCTAGGGTTTTTGGGGATGTGTTCAACATACGAAATCATCTATTCGATGTAACGAACATTTTGGGACTGGTTTCGTGTCGATCGGACACCGTCTCGAGATATTTCGGGGCATCGGAAGGTTTAGGTTCGGGATTAAAAATAGTTAAAAATACGGGAAAATTACGGGGCTTTAGTGGGAGGTTAATTAAGTAGTTAGTAACCTTCTATTACGATTTGGACAGGTTTGGGAGTCCCGGTGACGGTGATCGGCTCGGGGAGCCGTATGGCACGCAAATCGAGGCGGCAGCTCGGACGGTCTGTGAGTGGACCTTGTTTTCTAAATTGGTGCATGCATAAATGTTTATTATATGTTTTATTACTTGTTTGATGATGCCATGGGTGCATTTCTATGTGGTTACGTATAAGCACTATTTCGAGGTTTCGGCCTTATACGGTGCTTATACGGGTCTGTATTTCTTTATTGATTTAAATGAAATGGTGTTGGATTTCTAAAAGGCTAAACTCGGGTATGAGACCCATTTGGTTTTGTCTCGGGCATATGACCTCAGATTCCGGGCACGGTGCCCAGTTGGTGTCCTATGTTCGGGTACGAGACCCAGTCACTTTACGGTTTTGATTTCAGGTCAGGGAACCTTAAATGGATTCCCAGGTTCATGACGGTTTATGGGAACCGGCATGAACCCTTGTTGTGGTATCGTGGTTCATGACGATTTATGGGAACCGGCATGAACCCTTGTTATGTTATTACGGTACATGACGGTTTATGGGAACCGGCATGTTACCTGATTATGGATATGATGGATCATGACGGTTCAGGGGAACCGGTCATGAATGTTTATGTTATGTATATATATGTTCGTCTACCTTCCTTTACTTCTATTATCTCCTCCGGGGAGGGTCGATGGCCTGGGTGGACCCCGGAGTAGTCACGGAGCACCGACTGAGTGGAGTCACCCCCCAGTTGGGTTCCTTACTCTCAGGAAGGCTATGATTACTATTACCTCGGGTAGGGTCAGTGGTCTACGGACATTGATCTTGACTTTGAGAAGACTCGGATTGAGACCTGGGTAGCGCGCGCGTGGCTTTGGATACCGTGACAGGATTGGTTGTGTGACTTATATATATATGTATGTGATGTATATATGATATATGATATGTGGTGTGTACAGGTGTGCACAGGATTTGAGCAGTGGCTCGTGTACTTGGTTTCTTTATGGTTTGGGGCCGAGTCCTTTATGGATTTGGGCAGTGGCCCGTATGGTCGTTTTCATTGTGGTCCTTTCGACCTTGGTTTATATCTGCTTTGGGCTTAGTCCCACATATGGTTTGTTTTGGATAAATGGTTTTCGAATGCATGCATGCTTTTTAGTGGAGGGTACAAAGGTCTTCTCGTTAAAATGTTTTTATAAACTTTTGTTTTGTCCACTCACAGTTTTTAATGTTTTGACTGCCCTTCAGGTTGACATCGGATGTGGACTGTAGCAGAGACCGAGATATCACATACCTCCTCCGGATCCTGGCGTACTCTGATAGCCCGGGAGGGCAAAGGACGAAAATATCCCTTGTCTGACACTTCGTGTCAGACGGGAGCAGGGTCATCCCGCACTAATCCCGGGGGGATTGGGATGGGTCCTGTCAACGTGGTATCAGACCATAGGATTGCTCGTAGGATGCTTATCAGAGCGGGGTTGTCTCTATTTGAGCAACCGCGGAGCTCTTGGAGTATGTATGCTGGTCGAGGATGTGATATCTCATTGGGCTGCAGTTCGTGGTCAACCTGATTGTCGGGGTGCCGGTACGATAGTTAGTAGGATTGGTAAGCCTTGGTTCGGCACTCGATGCCGGGGTTGCCATGGTTCTGTCAGGGTTGGCAGTGTGGAACCCTACGGAAGGCTTAACGTAGTATTACGTTAGAGTTTTGGATCGTGAGACGGTTAGTTGGGATCGTCTTCACGATGTCGTAGGATCGATTCCGACGACTGGTTAGGAGTGTGACCATTAGATGGTCAGATTATGTTGAGTTAAATGGATTTACTGCAGTCGGCAGTTAGCAACCGGATTCGAGGAATCCGAGTTGGATTGTTGGTAGGATTGGATTGACGTCTTTACGATGTCGGACCGCAGGGTCGGTCAGATTGTTGATTTTACTGCTTTTCGCAGTTGGGTTCCGAGGAACTCTAGGTGTGATCGTGGAACCCTACCTTGGTAGGTATGGTTCGGAAATGTGAGTTGACTGGTTGTTTGACTTGGACGACTATTCGGATTTGGATTCGTTAGTCGGTCTAGTCATGTCAGCTTGTGTTGGGACTGCATTTCGCAGTCAGGGTTGTACGTATCGGTTAGACCGAGTTGGTTGTCGTGCTACTTCAGTTGTGGGTTGGTGCAACTAAGGTCGCGGGTGACCTGGTAAACGACATTGGGATAGTCGAGTTGCGACTGGTTGGAGTTTGGTTGGACAGGTTACCAGGGTTGGTACTTGTCGATGGAATCCCTGAGTGGGATACAGAGTAGTTGGTACGGGCGATTGATTCCGTTGGATATGGAGTCTGGATATAGCGATGTCTGGTAGTTAGGTCTGCACGAGTGTGGGGCAGGCGCTACTACCGAGAGTGGTTATAGTTACGATTGTTGGGGATCGGGGACGTTCGGGGAACGTTTTCCTTTTCTCGCATGAGTTGTCAGGGTGACTGTACCCAGAGTTGTTGGGTACGAGGGAGACAAAGTTTCTCCTATTCGAGCAGAGGTACGGGATCGTCGCTCGGTATGAGCGGAGATCCAGGGTGTCAGTTTTGCACACGGCGTGTTGATACTGACACTAGTTTTGGTGATAGTGCGTGGTGCTGGTACTAGCGGTGGTACTGGTGCCGGTGATCGTGATGACGATGAGTTACGGATCGGGGTGTGACTCCGTCGTAATGGGCATATGTTCGGTATCTGTGGTTCAGGAGTGGAACTCAGATAGAGTTAAACTGGTTAGGGGACACGTGGTTGATGTCCGGGTATGTTGTTTCCAATCTTGTTGGAACTTCGAAATCGCGAGAGGTTGCGATTGAGGTGACGAGAGGAATGCGGGTTTTCCGCATTGGTAACGGGTATGTCGAAGTCGTTTTGGGTGACTTCTCAGGTTCTACCATAATTGATGGTGGTAGAGGATGTAGATGTTATTGATGTTGTTGGTTGCCACTAGTACACTAATCGTGTATTGGTTGGTGGACCCGTGATTGTCTTGGGTCATCAGGTGGAGTGAGTATATCGAAGTTAGGTGACTGAGATTTCTCATTTTCTACTTGGTGGCAGACGATGTTAGGTTACATGACGTGGTGAGTGCAGCGAGTGTTGTTTGCATTCACGTAGGATGGATTATTCGATCATTCTTGGTTTTCCACGGTGGAATGTCAAGGATCGATACGAGGTACTCAGTGACAACCCACAGTCTCGGCGTGTCTCGTCGTTGACTAATCTATTTAAGATGTGGGAAATGGTCTAGGACTTTGGTTGGCGAGACGATCCTCGATCGTGACGTCTATGGTCGGTTGACGTAGTGTTGGATCTGGATCGTGATTTGGGTATCCAGATAGGTGGAGAGTTTATTACTCTTACTTGGATGTTGAGTGAAGCATGATGGGACTGAACTTCTTTCCGAGGTAAATCCCATATGACTTATTACTCACCTGAGTAGTTGTCCGATGAGTAGATTTCCGACGTGGTCGGATATGGTCAGCCTTAGAGCTGTGTGGGTGTTGTGATTAGCTTCCCTATGAAGTCAATCGATAGTGTGGTCGTGATCGGTTGAGTGGGTAACCGATAGGTTTGGTTTTGGTACGTCTCGGTAGACGTGAACGATATTTCAGGTTTTGGAACCAGATTTCTGGATGACGATTCAGGATTTGATTTTGGAACTTGAAAAAGGATTTCTAGATTTGGGTTTTGGAATCGGATTCTGGGTGAAGATTCAGGATTTGATTCTAGAGCTTGACTGTAGATTTTCTTTTTATGGATTTGGGTTCGGAATGGTTATTCCAAATGCTAGCTTACGGAATAAGGATTTCGGATTCGGATTTGGAAATAAATAATGGGTTGGAGTTTCGATTTGTCTAATGCTGGATTGGACGAATGAACTCCATAATTGAAACGTGATTGGTTACGCCCTATATGGTTGTAAGCTGATTGATGGGTAGATGTACGTACCTGGTTTGTTGTTCGAGGTACGACACCGGGCAGACTTGGGATGTCTGGTGACGGTATATAGGTTATACCAGTGGTACGTTGGAGAGCGTGTTGGTAGTCAGCATGGTTCCGATACCACTGGATTAGTCGAGGTCGTGAACTAGGCATTGGATACTGTGCATTGGGTCATGGTATTTCTAATGGGTCTAGTTACACACAGGTCGAGTGAAATGCTTGTGGTTAGTGTAACCACGAGTGTGTGTCATATCAGTTGCGATTGACGACTGTCAAGTGGTGACAGTTTGTCGAAGGTGTCAGCGTGGATCGATCAGTGAGGTCTGGTGACTCCCGGTGGGAGCAGACGCTAGGATAGATTAGCGTTTGAGAAAGGAACCATCGAGTTGACAAGTGGTGTCAATTCAGAGCGTATGACTACTGTCGTTTGACGTGGTCGAGTGTAGTCGATACGACATGGATGTTAGCAGTACATCTGCCTGTAGACGAGTAAGGATTATTCTGTTTAGTGGGTGTACGGGTGTACACGTGTCGTGAGATTGAATTATTTCCACGAGGTGGAGGTTGTGGAATCAGGATAGTTGGAGTTTCGAGAACGGAACTAAATTAAGGAGGGAAGAACGGTTGGATTTAGGTCGGTTGGAATTTCGAGGACGAAATTAATTAAGGAGGGAAGGTTGTAACGACCCGTCCCAAATTCCATGATTAGATTAGTGACTAATCACCATTAGTGAGGCTAATCCGTGATTAGTAGAGCGAAATCGGACGAACGATGCGAAATGACCGTTTTGCCCCGGTGGTGGCAAAACATTGACTTTTCAATCGGGTGGTCAAATGGACTTTGACCGATGACCGTGACGTAGTTCGTGACGTCACGAGTTCATAGACAGGTGGCACGTTCAATTCCGACGTTCGTAGAAGAAGTTATGACGTTCGGAAGTTTAGGGGCATTTTGGTAATTTGGGTGAATAGGAGGTCAAAAGTTGACTTTTTGATCGGGAGGTCCGATGGCCGAGGGCCGAAGACCGTTACGTAGATAAGGACGATACGAATCCGTAGACAGGCGGCACGTCGAATTCGGACGTTCGACGGCGAAGTTACGGTTCACGGAAGTTCCCGGTTACTATTCACAACGGCACGTTTTACGAGACAAAAAGTGCAGTTTTGTCTCTAGTGGGCCCAGATATTTGTTCTGATCCCCAATGGATGAGTGACAAGTGTCACCCATCCAATGGACATCATTTTTCCCTTCATGCATCTCACCTGCCTCTTCATCGATCATTTCCTTCCGTTCAAACCATTTCACCCGATCTCAGGAGACCCCAAACCCATTACAACCTTCAACCTTTGACCCCATATGCTTACTGGAGTGACTAGAGAGCGAGGAGATGATGGTGGAGGACGGTGGCCGGCCAGGTGACGCCACCGTGCACGGTCGAAACCACGAACCCGAGAGGGTACGGTGAGGTCCAAATTCCATTTTAAATTCGATCTTTGCATTATGGTTGCTATTAGATTATTTGGATGAGCTTAGGGGGTTATAGGGAAGCTATTAGGATGTTTTGGGGGGTGGTTGACGGCTGAGTAGCCGTGTGGGATGATCGGAAAACAGGGACCGTGAGGTCCATTTTGAACCGTTAGGATTTTGGGTGTTTTAGCTAGTTTGGTTAATTGGGAATGATAGGAAAGATTAAAAGATGAATTTAGGGATTGAAATGGAGGAAAACGGATGAGAAATGAGGGCGTCGGAGACCTGGACCGGTTACGCCGGTCCAGTTGCAGGGGTCGGACCGGACCGGTCGGTTCGGACCGGTTCGATCGCTGGGGAAGATGCACTGTTCACCGGCGCGTGAGCCCACGCGCAGGGGCCTTTGGGCGGCGCGTGGCAGCGCGTGCTAGGGTTTTTGGGGATGTGTTCAACATACGAAATCATCTATTCGATGTAACGAACATTTTGGGACTGGTTTCGTGTCGATCGGACACCGTCTCGAGATGTTTCGGGGCATCGGAAGGTTTAGGTTCGGGATTAAAAATAGTTAAAAATACGGGAAAATTACGGGGCTTTAGTGGGAGGTTAATTAAGTAGTTAGTAACCTTCTATTACGATTTGGACAGGTTTGGGAGTCCCGGTGACGGTGATCGGCTCGGGGAGCCGTATGGCACGCAAATCGAGGCGGCAGCTCGGACGGTCTGTGAGTGGACCTTGTTTTCTAAATTGGTGCATGCATAAATGTTTATTATATGTTTTATTACTTGTTTGATGATGCCATGGGTGCATTTCTATGTGGTTACGTATAAGCACTATTTCGAGGTTTCGGCCTTATACGGTGCTTATACGGGTCTGTATTTCTTTATTGATTTAAATGAAATGGTGTTGGATTTCTAAAAGGCTAAACTCGGGTATGAGACCCATTTGGTTTTGTCTCGGGCATATGACCTCAGATTCCGGGCACGGTGCCCAGTTGGTGTCCTATGTTCGGGTACGAGACCCAGTCACTTTACGGTTTTGATTTCAGGTCAGGGAACCTTAAATGGATTCCCAGGTTCATGACGGTTTATGGGAACCGGCATGAACCCTTGTTGTGGTATCGTGGTTCATGACGATTTATGGGAACCGGCATGAACCCTTGTTATGTTATTACGGTACATGACGGTTTATGGGAACCGGCATGTTACCTGATTATGGATATGATGGATCATGACGGTTCAGGGGAACCGGTCATGAATGTTTATGTTATGTATATATATGTTCGTCTACCTTCCTTTACTTCTATTATCTCCTCCGGGGAGGGTCGATGGCCTGGGTGGACCCCGGAGTAGTCACGGAGCACCGACTGAGTGGAGTCACCCCCCAGTTGGGTTCCTTACTCTCAGGAAGGCTATGATTACTATTACCTCGGGTAGGGTCAGTGGTCTACGGACATTGATCTTGACTTTGAGAAGACTCGGATTGAGACCTGGGTAGCGCGCGCGTGGCTTTGGATACCGTGACAGGATTGGTTGTGTGACTTATATATATGTATGTGATGTATATATGATATATGATATGTGGTGTGTACAGGTGTGCACAGGATTTGAGCAGTGGCTCGTGTACTTGGTTTCTTTATGGTTTGGGGCCGAGTCCTTTATGGATTTGGGCAGTGGCCCGTATGGTCGTTTTCATTGTGGTCCTTTCGACCTTGGTTTATATCTGCTTTGGGCTTAGTCCCACATATGGTTTGTTTTGGATAAATGGTTTTCGAATGCATGCATGCTTTTTAGTGGAGGGTACAAAGGTCTTCTCGTTAAAATGTTTTTATAAACTTTTGTTTTGTCCACTCACAGTTTTTAATGTTTTGACTGCCCTTCAGGTTGACATCGGATGTGGACTGTAGCAGAGACCGAGATATCACATACCTCCTCCGGATCCTGGCGTACTCTGATAGCCCGGGAGGGCAAAGGACGAAAATATCCCTTGTCTGACACTTCGTGTCAGACGGGAGCAGGGTCATCCCGCACTAATCCCGGGGGGATTGGGATGGGTCCTGTCATCCATGATGGGTGACCCCCTAGGAAGTTGCACCATAAGCTCCCGAAAACAAAACCGTGAGGGCGAGGCCCAAAGCGGACAATAGGGTGCTAGATGAGATGGGTCCTGACCGAGGAGGGTCGGGTCCTGACAATTTGGTATCAGAGTCAGACCCCGACCGGGAAGTGTGCCAGCGAGGACCCCGGGCCCTAAGGGGGGTGAATGGTAAGACCCGTGTCCTGTAGGGAACAGTGAACAATCCCACATTCCTGCGAGGGGGAATAGTCTGGGAGAGCATGGTGGTGTGCTTTAAAAGTGTAGGCACACACCTATCTAGCACTAGGCTTTTTGGGAGCTCAAGTGGCTTTGGGGGGGATTGGAACCTCAAAGTTAAGCGAGTTGAGGCTGGTGCAATTCCATGATGGGTGACCCCCTGGGAAGTTGCACCATGAGCTCCCGAAAACAAAACCGTGAGGGCGAGACCCAAAGCGGACAATATGGTGCTAGATGAGTAGGGTCTTGACCGAGGAGGGTCGGGTCCTAACATCAACTGCCACAAACCACCCTCAACCGCCAAAAACTACCACAATAGTTATTCAAGGGTTTGTAGTTTCTTAAAAGATTGACCCCAGGAGTCAAGAAATTGTGTTGCATTTCCTCAACCGCTTCAATTCATTCTTGTATGTCAAAAGCACGAATCACATAATCGTTGATCAAAATTAGAATTGTTTGGACAAGAAGTAAAATTGTCGATCTCAATGATCGAGAAGAGCCATCGATCTCGTCAAGAAAGTCGATGAGAGACGATGAAAGTGGTTTTGGAGTCGAGGTTGTGTTGCGACTTGACTCTTGAATCGGGTTGTAATAATTTGTCATTGGTATGTTAATTTTGAGCAATTTGATCACTTTAGTCACAATTTAATCGATTTCTATAAAATGTATAGGGGTAATGTAGAAATTTTTTCAGTCCAGTAAAATCCGCAACAACCAGAAATTCCACCAGCATGTTCTTCCCTTCCGAGTCTCTGACCCAACCCCACGAATCACAATGCAGGTGCTTCCACATACCGCCAATGCCACTTCCCTTGCCTCCCCTTTAAAATCCATTTTCAGTAATCAATCTAATTAATATGAATTAACTAAACAATCAGTCATCTTTTTCGAGGCAACTTATAAAATCAGACCAAATAGTAAAGAAACAAAAATAATTTGAATTGGTTGGTTACCTATGAACACCAAGAGACGAGCCGACGATCCCAGAAAAAAGAAAAAAAATACTGAAATAAGGAGAATGATGGTTGCGAAATTTAGAGTGTATATTAGCATGTAGAGGTTTCCGTGCTTTCACAATGGCAGTGAAGTAGGATGACTGAGATTTAGAGAGAGAGAGAGAGAGAGAGAGAGAGAGAGAGAGAGAGAGAGAGAGAGGGAAGAAAGCTTAAAGAAGATCATATGAGATAAAACAAATTATTCAAGTCGACATTTTTTAACAGAATATTCGATCGAAAAAGTTGTACTCTTCTGCTCTCCGTTGATGAATTGACGTGCTATTTTTCCCTGACGAAAAAGAAGCAACAGATCATTTGCCAATTATTGAAATCAGAGTGATTAAATTGGTAAAATTTTAAACCGCAGTGACAAAAGACAATGACTCAAAATGTACTTAACCCAATCCAAAAACCGTAACCCCTATATCTATATAGGAGTGGCTATGTCCAAGGATATACATCTCATCAGAGAAGAATCAAATGTCAATGGGCCTTGTAATAAGAAAGGGTACGTCTTGTTAACAATCTAATATTCAAACAAAAAGATAGTTAAGAACATTACCTAATATCTTCCAATTCAATTACATTACATAACAACATAACATGAACATACTATCCTCAAACACAAAGTCCAGGCAGTCAAAAATGAATAATCAAAGACAGCTTGATATACTGCATTAATCCATCAAAACTTTTAAGAGGATTTGCGGATGCTAAACTATAGGGTATTTGAAAAAGTAAAACAAAATGCTCAACATCACAACCCCAAACAACATCCAAGACTCCGACCCACAGTAAGACTTCTTCTACGCAACATCACAACCCCAAACAACCTCCAAGACTCAGACCCACAGCAAGACTTCTTCAACGCTTCTTGGACACACCGACAGTCTTTCCTCTGCGCCCTGTGGTCTTGGTGTGCTGTCCACGCACGCGCAGACCCCAGTAGTGTCGAAGACCACGGTGATTCCTGGACATTTGAGAAAGAAATCAGTTGACAACTCCAAGCACAATATTCTAGCACAACTAGATGTGAATCTCAATAGATAATAAGTTTGCACACAAAAACAAGAACCAAATAGAATCAGCTGTTGAAACTGCTCGAATTTTACTCGAAAAGTATGCACAAGGCCTGCCTTCTCCCATCAGGCTTCCCAGTTCAGTGTACATAGGTACTAAAATATTAGATGAATAGACAATTAAACTGGAAATAGATAATCATCATTTTCTATATTCATAAAATCCAGAATAAAGGTTGGATAAATAACACACCTTAAGTTCGCTATCATTATTCTTATATGACAGCAGCCGCTTTCCTCATCAACAGCTTCTACCAGGTCATTAGTTAAAGAAAAAGTGGAAAGGGGCCAGAGCAGGGGAAACTAAGCCAAGGATCATGACTACCGTAGATACAGATTGGGTAAAGAGCATTAACTTAAGAGGCCAGTTCTAAGGCAAAAAAACAACTTCTGCTTTGAATATGTTTGAGCATTTCACGCATCAGCCATAATGTGCAATGGACCTGAAAATCTTCAGGATTGTTCACTGGCCAGAAGACAATGCTTGATATTTTCATTTCAAACATGTTTCTCATTCCTAAAGAGCAATCACGCGCCAAACGTATTTACTTGGTTGAAGAAATACTAGGACTTAAGTTGAACCACTATGTATGATCTAAGAAAATGCTATTTGGAACAATTCCCAACCATTGCACAATGTTGCTAAACGATAATATCAAAAAGATCACCATACACAAGCTCAAACTGATATAAACAGCAATGACAATAATCTCAGAAACTCATAACAAGAAGAAAACCAATACAGAACCACAAGAAACTAAACGAATAGAAAACCCATACCTGATCTTCTTCAACCGCTCGAGGTCATCCCTAAGCTTCATGTCCAAAGCATTGGAGGTCACTTGCGAATATTTACCATCCTTGTAGTCCTTCTTTCTGTTGAGAAACCAGTCCGGGATCTTGAATTGGCGGGGATTGGCCACAATAGTCAGCAGATTCTCAATCTCTGGGTTGGATAGCTCGCCAGCCCTGCAGTGACCCAAATAGACCCATGTACACCAAAATATGAGCTTGTATGCACACAACAATGAACTAGCTGGACAATTTATAAACCATGATTATAAACTAATATAGAGATACAAATTGGAAGGGCGCCTCTATCCTCTATCTGAGATTAGACTACTCAGTTTTTACAATTAAATATAAAAATTCCAAGAAATGGATACAATAATTCATTTAGGTTCCAAAACGATGCAAAGATTTGTTAGTATCATTAACATTTACAACAATTATATTATAGTATAAAAATTAATACAAAACAAACAAAATGACTAAGTAAGAGAAATAGATCTATGAATTTCTTTCCGAAGAAAATAAAAATAATTAAGAAAAAAAAACAAACCTTTTGTTCATATCGACGTCGGCCTTCTTGCAGATGATGTTTGAAAAACGGCGACCGATACCCTTGATGGAGGTCATGGCGAACATGATCTTCTGCTTTCCATCGACGTTGGTGTTCTGCACACGCAGAATATGCTGGAACTCCTCATTTGCGACTAGAGACTACAAAACAATATACATAAGATTAAGATGTGATATTAAAGATGTACAAGACACCCATTGAAACGAGTAGATCAGAACGGGCGGTGGCTCACCATGGCTGCCGCCTTAGGGTTCGGCTCTGTCCTCTCTCTCGCTCTCTCTCTCTCTCTCTAACTCTCCGCGTGTATGCTCGCGCGCCGGATGAGAGAGGGTTAGTGAATAAGAAGAAGGTTTTAAAGGATGCAAATTTTGGGGGACGATACCCAGATAGTAAAGCAAAAACCCTAGAAGGTAATTACACAGTGCGGCATATCTCTGCGTGCAATCCTACTCGATCAGTTAACGGCCGTCGATATACTATATACTTAGGTCATTTGTTGTGGGCCCTGAAAAGAATAAGATCTCGTTTGATATGCCGTACTGTATTGACTATTTCAATCGGATAGACTGATTATTTAGTGGGGCGTTTGGTACTTTTCCGGATTAAAATGTCGACTATATTATACTAACCAGATTATATTATAGTAATTGACGAAATACTTATATCTTAAATATTAATTATGTATATCATTATTTTTATTATTATTTATTTTAATAATTATTATTATTACTATTTATTACATTTTTATTAATTAATTATTTTTAATTTTATCATTATTATTTATTAAAATATCATTAATTATTAATTTATTTCTATTAGTATTTATTACTTTATTACTTTTTATTATTAATATTTACTAAATTAATATTTTATTTTTATTATATTACTATTTATTATTATTATTATTATTATGTATTATTAGTATAATTATATTTTACAAGATTACTAGTTATCCGACTATTTAATACGGATAATTTCGAGCGTATTATTTTAGCGTGTCTGGACGGTATAAAAATATTCAACTGTATTAACTTATACGGTGACTAATTAATACGACTGGTATCAAACACAAGTTTCAGATTATTTAGCTTATACGGAATGTAATACGGCATACCAAGTTACAACAGATAAATGATATTCGATAAAAAGTATATTAGTGATAAAAACAAAGGGTACAATGGTCAGTCAATAAAAGCCTTTGCGCTAATCGGCCGCTAGCTTTTGCTTTTTGGTGAAAAAGAAAAAAGGGTTGGACAACGGACAACGGACAACGGACAACGGACAGGGAATAATGTAAACGTTTTTATTGACAATTGTACCCTTCGTTTTAATAAATATATCTCTCTGCTTGGGTGTCTATTTGGATAAAATCCACGGGTCGAAGATGGACCAGAAACAACTAGGAAGAAAGAAGATGAGCCAGAGTTTGTACAAGAAGAAATTTGTCCAAGCGACCACCACGCCAGGCATCATTTTCAATGCTAAGTAATTTCTTCTTTTGGCCAACACCTGTCCATGGGAGTCATTCAAGTGCACTTGTTTGATGTCTTCTCCTGCAGATTTGATTTCTGAAATGAAATGGATACAGCTACCCAATTTGCCTGAGAAGTAATCGAAGAGAAATGGTTAATAGCCTTTATCTCTGCTTCCGAGGTCCTATATTTCAATCCTTCCTTCCTCACTATAGCTTGTATCAAAAAGAGTGTTAAGTACCCAAAATCCCAAACTTCAGAAGGCTTAAAATATATTCTTCTCACAAATCATCAAATGGTTTATGGTTGGTTATTCGTTTACCAATTATTATGCTTATATAATTCCAATTAGTATGCTCAGATAATTCCAATTAGTATGCTCCAATTAATAATGATTACTTTAGTTTGTGATTATTTGGAGTTTCGATATTGTGCCTATGCATAATGAGCTTCGTCATAGACTGATGTTTTTGGAACGCAACAGATAAACTGCAACCCAGGTGTGAGCCGCTCCGGAGCTTCGATCGTTTCACTTCTGACCATTGGCAACAGCTTAGCATCACCGCCGGCTAGGGCTGATGTCAAGCCGACTGACGAAGAGGAAAATGATGGAGTTCTGGGGGTTCTCAAGTCACTGCTTGACCCTAATGAGAAAACTAAGTCCGGAAAGGTGTTGCCAAAGGGTTACATCAAGTCAGCAAAAGAGGTGGTGAGGGCGCTCCGGGAATCAGTGAACGAAGACCCGAAAGACAATGCCAAGTTCCGGCGAACTGCAGATGCAGCAAAGGAGTCGATCCGACAGTATTTGGGGGCTTGGAGAGGGCAGCAAGAGGTGGCTCAAGAGGAATCTTATGTTGGGATAGAGAAAGCGATACCATCATTGGCCGGGTTTTACTCCAAGTCCGGACCATCCGCCCCTCTGCCTGAAGAAGTTCATTCTCAAATGTTGAATGAATTGAATGCAGCTGAAGTGTCTTTGTGAGCTCAACAGTTAAAACAGCTTCAGTTTCCTCTTATTATGTACCTTACTCAATGGATAATATTTGTGATTTTTCTTTTGTTCTTGCCATTGAAAGGTGACTAAAACACCAGAAGCTAATGATAGAGGCAAGAAAACTAGCTATAAAAAATAAACAAAAAATAAAATAAAAAATATTCTAACTGGAATTGGACAAAAATCTCCCAGGCATCACAAATTCTAACTCAGTGCCATTATGAAGTTACATATACAACACTTTTATCTCTCGCACCAACAATTTGAGCAACTCATATCATCGATTGCTGGAACAATGAACACTACAGAAGATCTGATCATAACTTTACTTGCCTTAACTTGGCTGGGCTTTGACCGATCATTGGAGATAATGAGAAGTCAACCAACTAAATCAGTTCGTTGTACGCTTCAAGGAACTGAAGGAATATGAAGCGCTAAGACCGTGACAAAATGCCTTTCGAACTGCACATAATAGGCTCCACAGAGTTTAGACTGAGTTTCACATGCCACAGAGTAAATAACATATCGGGGAGAAACTCATCCATGCAAAGCTTATTCATTTTCAATTAAAATAGGTTCATATCAAACCTTGGTACAGTCCCAAGGCGGCGTGGGTCATATTCTGTTGCTTGTCTAAGAGCTCTTGAAAATGCTTTGAAGGTTGCCTCAATAATGTGGTGAGAGTTTCTTCCAGCAAGCTGTATCCAACCGAAACCAGAAAATCACTTACACAAACTTAACGCCGGAGCCATTTGAAAACATTTACAGTCTGTTAATTGATGAAACAAACGAAAAAAGCATAGTCCGTGTAGCTACTGACATACATAGAATTGTACAAATCTCATAAACGCGCCTCAAATGGTCAAATAACATGTCCATTTCATATTGCACGGACGAACTGATGTTTTAAGTACATAAACTTTGACTCATGCACAGAGAAAGAGGGCAATTCATTTATGAAAGTTCACTTCACTTTCTAGTCTCCGAAATGATTTAATATTTTCAAGAAGCTTTGTATACTACCTGCCGGATGTGGAGTGTCATACCAGAAGTATTCACCAAAGACTGGAAAAAATGTTCCACCAGCTATGAAAAGGAAATTTCAAACAACAATTAGTAAATCTAACACCTAAAAATTTCCGAAGGAATGATGCCACTATATAAGATTGGTCAAATTTAGTAAAATCAAGAGTATCATGTTAAACAGTAAGGTTCCTTTTTTGTTTTCTGAAAGATAAAAGATCAATTCCAGTAATGCTCCACAGATAAACAACATATGCAGCAGGAGTTTCAAGCTTAATTTTAAAAGTAAACTACCTGAGTGTCATATGTGCCAACCCTTTCGGTGGGTATCTGCAGGTCATAACCCAAATATGGTCGGCCAGACAAATCCTGAAACAAAACATCTATTTAAGAAAAGATTTCTTTATGTTGAAATATAGTACTTAATAAAAAGTAAGCCAAAGAAAGTGACACAATCACTTATTTCATAACAGCTGAAATTTTATCCCTGGGAGAAAATAATAATAATATATCATTCTAGTCCCAAGATACCACCAAGTTTGGCCCTCACAATTAGGGGTTTCACTTGTAAACAGTGGAAACAAGGACACTACCAACAAGAAATATATAGGATAGTTAACACTACCCCGTGCAAAAAATCACCTCATGCATGTGAAATCAAATTCTCATGGCCAAGCTCAACCCTAGATATACTCTTTTCTCACTTAACACTTGAAATTGTTTGCCCTAATACCTCATATACAGAAAACTGAATTTCAAGGAGCCATTTTATGGGATGGGATATGAAGGCAGATAATAAGATATAGTAAGACAGGACATACCAGTTGTACTTTTAGTCAACATAGCGTTTCAACTGAAGATAGCATCAAATTTTCTCTCAAACAGTCATATGAATCAAAAGGTGAAGATTAAGGATTTAACATAAAATTTTCTCGCAGTCAAATATAATTATCCATTACTTTAGTGAAATTGCGGTTACACAGAACATACCAGTGAGACATGTATGAGTGCTTCATCAAGAGGAGCAGAGAAGTCACCAAACCTATTGATTCCTTTTCTATCACCAAGTGCTTGAAGTAAAGCCTACACACAAAAGAAAATTATATTACTTATAAGCTTACTAAGACACATAGACAGTTGGATCATTCGACTGAAAAAAAAATGACAAGTGGATCAAAACCAAAGAATGGAAGATAGAAATAACTGGGTTCTGAAGGTGTGAAAAATCATCAAGAAAAGCCAAAGGAGACATCAAGATGGGCTGATTTCTAAGTACCGTTCCAATAGCAAGAGCAACATCTTCATTCGTGTGATGATCATCAATGTGGATGTCACCAGTAGCCTTTACATGCACGTCCAGCAACCCATGTGAAGCAAGTTGCTACAATAAACAAATAAAAGTACTTAAGAATGCATCATATACAAAACCACCTCCTACAAAAACATAAGCAAAGCAATCCTAAACATACTAAGCACTAAAATTGCAGTTACAGGTACAAAAGCAATGCCATTTACCAAATTGAACTTGACAATTTAAAGAAGTCCCAAAAGTAAAAACATTACTGACATCAAGCATATGATCAAGGAAGGGAATCCCAGTAGAGGAATCAGCAACTCCAGAACCATCCAGGTTAATTTTGACCGAGACATTGGTCTCCTTTGTCACCCTTTTGACCTCCCCAATTCGAGCCTCTGAGAGAATTGCACCAGAAATTAAGATTTCATCAAATTTTCACAATCCATTTTAACGATTCAGACTAGAATTAGGGTTAACTGAGTTACTTGGGGCCGGGGAATCGATCAGAGTCGAGCCATTATTATCGGCCAGAGAGGCAAGTAGTGATACAGTTCTGGCAGATCCCATGTATTTGAGCTTCAAGAGGGGGTTTGAGTTTGACGAAGAAAGTGAGGAGCGGTGAGAAGGAATGGGTGGCGCGAAGCTCAGCCTGGGTTCGAGTGGCGGAGATGGAGATGAAAACGTTAGAATTCCAGGTATCGCTGCTGATAACCCCATCTTGTAGAACGGGTAAGTTGCTCACTCTTTACGGACTTTATATCGCCTACTCTTTTCTTCCCTTACTTATCCTTCGGTAAAATTTTGTCGTTCATATTGTAACCATTTTCATTTTCTTTTTTATTTCAAAGAGAAGAAAATATGTGGTAAAATGGAGAAATTAAAAGTGTATGGCAAAGTAGAATGGATTCTCTATTGTATTTAAGAAATATCGAACACAATGATATATACATTACTTATCAGCAAATTCATGTAAAAAAAACATCATTAAATTAGTAGTATTGCTCATTGTGGAACTATAAATTATAAAAAAATTGTAAAGTTCCCACGTGACTCATAATTTCCAAAATGTCTAAATTACCCTTAACAATAACATTTATGGCTTGCAAACACCCGCAAATTAAACTAGTTGAATACATTATTTAAACGGATTAAAAGTCTTTGTAATATTAATATTCTTCCCGAGAGTCAATTACCATTATTCTTAATAATGGAAAATTAATATTAATATTAAATTTCTATCATTATCTTCATAATAAGTAATTATTATAATTAATAAATTATATATTTTATTAATAATATATTGTTTATTAATTACAAAATTAATCGACAAATCAGAACGCTCACTAGCTCTCAAAGATTCTCTATAAATAGAGACTATCATTTCGCTTTCAAGGTAAGTCGATTCTTCGCTTCTGAGTATTTCATTTTCCTCTCTCAAAACTAACTTAGGCATCAGAGTATTTTTGGTCAAACAACCCCTCGGGTAATCGATCGAGACAACGATATCTGATTATTTGCTATTTGCAGGAATTGTGAAGACTTTTCGCGGCAAGTACGATTTCTGCTTCAACGATTGGTACTTTCATTGAGAACCGATTGAGAAATACTCAAGGGGAGCTCTCGCGATCGTTCATCGTTTTTCAACGTTGTTCATCGTTCTTCAGACTTTGTTCATTGTTTATCATACTTCGTTCGTCATTCATCGACAATGTTCGAAGTTCTTGAACCTTGTTCATCGTTTTTCAACTATGTTCATCATTTTTCAACTATGTTCATCGTTTTTCAACTATGT
The DNA here is from genome assembly GCA_032719365.1 of Prinsepia uniflora. Taxonomy (NCBI): domain Eukaryota; kingdom Viridiplantae; phylum Streptophyta; class Magnoliopsida; order Rosales; family Rosaceae; genus Prinsepia; species Prinsepia uniflora. Next base: position 54,091,132 of record CM064863.1, on the reverse strand, counting down.
TCATCGTTTTTCAACTATGTTCATCGTTCATTATACCTTGTTCGTCGTTTATCGACTATGTTCGAAGTTTTTGAACGTTGTTCATCAATCATGTTCATCGTTCATTATACTTCGTTCATCATTCATTGATTATGTTTGAATTTCTTGAACGTTGTTCATCATTCATCTGAACTTTTCGTTCAATCCTCATAATTCAGCATGGCCAGGGCGAAACGATCCATTCGATCATTTGACGGGAGCGTTTTAGCCTTTGCAGCTCGGAATGGGAGCAGAGCATGCACTTTGCCCCTAGAACAGCATCAAAGCCTTCTCCCCCACAAAGCACCAAATTCTTCACCCCCATGAAGCATCCAGAGCCTTCGCTCCTACGAAGAATCCAAAGCTATCGCCCCCGCGAAGCATCCAAGTGTTCGCTCATGCAAATCGGCCAAAGTCTTCGCCCCAGCGAAGCATCCTTCGCTCCTACGAAGAATCCAAAGTCTTTGCCTCTACGAAGCATCCAAGTGTTCGCTCATGCAAAGCGGCCAAAGTCTTCGCCCCCGCGAAGCATCCAAAGTCTTTGCTCCTGTAAAGCATCCAAGCCTTCGCCCCCACGAAGCACCAAATTCTTCACCTTGTGAAGCATCCAAGACTTCGCCCCCGCGAAGCACCAAAGTCTTTGCCCCTGCGAAGCATCCAAACCTTCACTCCTGCGAAGCATCCAAAGCCTTCGCCCTCACGAAGCATCCAAACCTTCACTCATGCGAAGTAGCTAAAGCCTTCGCCCCTGCGAAGCATCCAAGCTTTCACCTTCGCGAAGCACTAAAGTATTCGCCCCCATGAAGCATCCAAAGTCTTTTCTCCTGGGAAGCATCCAAGCATTTTCCCTCGCGAAGCGCCGAAGTCTTTGTCACTGGGAAGCATCCAAGCCTTCGCTCTTGTGAAGCATACAAAGTCTTCACCCCGGTGAATTATCCAAAGCCATCGCTCATGCGAAGCATCTAAAGCTTTCGCCCTTGCAAAGCAACCAAGCCTCCTCTCATTTGAAGTAGCTAAAGCCTTCGCCCTTGCAAGGAATCCATGCCTTCGCCCCCGCAAAGCACCAAAGTCTTTGCCCCCGCGAAGCATCCAAATCCATCGCTCCTGCTAAACATCCCAGCCTTCACCCCCCACGAAGCGCCAAAGTCTTCGCTCATACGACACATCCAAATCCTCTCCCCCCCCCCCCCCCCCCCCGGGCCACGAAGCAACCAAGCTTTCACTCATGCGAAGCAGCCAAAGCCTTCGCTCATGCGAAGCAGCCAAAGCCTTCGCTCATACGAAGCATCCAAGGCTTCGCTCTGTCGAAGCAACCAAGCCTTCGCCCTACGAAGCATCCAAGCCTTCACCCTGCGAACCATCTAAGGCATCGCCATGCGAAGCATCCAAGCCTTTGCCCTACGAAAAATGCAAGACTTCGCCATGCGAAGCATCCAAGACTTTACCCTGCAAAACATCAACGTCTTCCTTTGGTAAGTACCTCAAGTCTTTCCTCCGAGAAGCAATCAAAGCTTTTCTCCGGAAAACGTACAAAGCCTTCCTCCTTGGAAGCACTTTACGCCTTCCTCCTGAAAGCACTTCAATCCTTCCTCCAAGAAGCAATCCAAGTCTACATCCTAGAAGCAGTTTAGGACTCAATCCGAGAATCGTTCTAGGTGAATTGGAATCGAAAAGCTCTCAATTGATGCCCATGGCTACAATGGGGGCATTTGGAAAACCTAAAAGTTATAATTCAAACAAAAAAAAAGTTTGTAAAGGAAGTTTCACACATGAATTCAAAATTCAAAATTTAAATTTTCATTTCTTTATTCCGAAAATGGTTAGCAAATCACATGTTGTTGATACCATATCGACCGACCACCCTCTAGGCACAGAGCCCACTAGGACAGGACGGACGCCGACCAATACCCCGATCGGCACCCCACAAACGTGGCCCGCCAATCGGCATAGCCTGCAGACATGTCATTCCGCACCTGATAGGGTACAGGCACCAGCTGGCTACAACAGTCACTTGACACCAACTCTGCCACAACCACTCCCTGACGGAGGCAGGTTGAAGCTCCAGCTAGCGCCTCCTCCGGATGTCCAGGGCTCGTCAGGCGATTCTCAACCACAAAGCATAACCTGCTCCCAAACAGTAGCTCAACTACCGCAGTTATGGCTACTATAAATACCTTGAAACCCTTCACAAAGGTAAGACCTCAAAGACCCTATTCAGATTACTGTATTTCCTTGCTCTTCGGTGTGCAGGTACTAACTTAGACATCAGAGTCCCTTCGGCGGACACCACAACGGTGTCAAGTCTTTGCAGGATCTCTGCCGAGCGGCAGCGCCCCCAGTCGGCCCAAAGAACCACGTAGCTGGTCCTAGATCCCCTAGCGGATCTCATCAAGTTGGTCCATTTCTAGATCAAACACATGTCGATTGCTCAATCCAGGTATTCAATAGTGAAATGAAAGTACAATCCTGGACAAGGAGAAACTAATCTATGAGAATTTGGGGGGCAAGGAATCAATGCATATCATCCTTTTGGAAATGGACTATTCTTTAGCAGAAAGTAAGGGGAAGCTGTCCACCTTTCCCAACCTCAACCTTTGGCTCCAACTCTAACTCTTTGGAAGGGACTCCATTGCAACTCATCATACCCAACATTAGCTCCTTATTTTCTTTTCGGAGCAAAGTTATGGGGCCATATGATACCAAAAACCATTCAAGTCTCAATTGTTGGATTTCCACTCTTGTTGACCAAGTCCTCAAAGAGATAGATTAAAGAAAAAATCTGCACCTGCTAGATGACCTCGCTGTTGTTCATGTCTTAGTTATTGGATTTCCATCGTTTTTGGATTTCCACTTACTGGAGCTTGATCGAGTGCTCGGAAGGATTGCCAAATCTCGCTCCTGTTGGATGACCACGTTGGGCTGAGGAAAACAGGAACATCCCCCCTAAACAGACTTGGAAGGAATTTCAGGACTTGACTTTTTCGTTCTTCCGAGAAACATTTTATCTTCTCTACATGGCTCGTCTCCACCTCACCCACCTTGCTTTCCAATGTGCGAGTCCTCCAAGCATCCCTAATCGCAAGCACAAGGAAGGAACAAAATTGCTAAGTCAAGTCAGAGATCACTAGCTGCCAAGAAACAGGTCTGCAAAGCAAACAACGAATGACAGCTAGAATCCACATGCGTCGATAGCCTTCATAATTTCATCCACACATCGCAGAAGAATACCAGTTGCACTAACATCAACTCCCCTCGTAATGCTGATGTCAATTGTAAAATGTTCACCGCACCAACCAACTGCCACTTAGGACATACAGATCTCAGCCTCTAATCCGAGAGCAACATGTGGTGCGTCCCTAATGGCATTAATAGAGTCGCGGACATCAACGGGCACCGCCTGCCTGATGCACCACCATGTGCTCGACGCGTGACCATTTTCCCTGGATAATTGCACAACCACCACATTTAGGAAGGAAACACAAGTGTAATCCTGCGTGGCAGGAGAAAGAAAATCACGCTAACATCAGTTCCCTTGCAATATTGATGTCAGTCGCAGACCAACCAATCACCACGTGTAATTCTGCCCTTGCATCTATCACTAGCAACTCCCACATGATGAGCTCTTCAAGAATTCACCAAAAATACACCTTGTTTAATCTTAAAATAACCGCATAAAAAAATGGAGAAGCCACCGCTTGAGCCGCTATCAACAAATATATCGTACTCCCGAAATAAGCGAAAGAATAGCCGCATTGAAGACATAATTTATATGAGATGTATATTTATTATAAAATTATATCAATATATACATATATATCTACAAGAAAAATACCATTGTCAGCCGAAGTGACATTGGCCATATGCAGAAATAGGGACCATCTGCAGATTGACACGTGGCAGCCAGGGAGAAGACCTTTCCAACCAAAGGAAACCCAAGTTTCACCAAGTGGTCACTGCAACAAAAGAACAACTGGTGGAAGATAAGTCGAACACAATGATGATTAGGTAAGACTAGGTTTCAATGTGTACTAACTTTGTAAGTGCACAAGGCATATAGTAGTATAGATTTAAGAAAAGGTTGAATTCCACAAAGACTTGTTCAAAAGTGTCCAATTCAGTTTAGTTTCTATTGACTTAGGTGGGATGTAAATGCAAAAGGGGTTATCGTTTAATTGCTCGATTTGCAAGTGAAGTGATTACTGAAATGATTAAGTTGCTTGTAATGATATATTAAGGTTACTATCCACCCTACCACTTGTTATTGCCTTTAGTCCTTATTAGCAATCTTCATTAAGTGCTCAAATTAGGTGTCCATGCTTAAGACAGGGCATATGCTCATTAAACACATTTATCCTTTCTTAGCTGTATTCCTGAGGTAGGGTATATGCTCTCGCGAACCTACCACACATTTCAGTGATGCAATTCAAACGAAAAGGATTTAATGACACCATATTAACCTAAGAATATAAATATACTCAGGTTTCACAGATTCAATCTACAACTAAAAGTCCACATTTTAATCTTGATGCTTACATTTACTAGGTAGATATCCCAGTCTAACCTAGCTCATGTCATCTACATTTTCATGCATATAAGTTAGCAACTATTACATACAATCCAATTAGTTCATTAAGCATAATAGATTGATTCAATTCTAACACATGATGAAGATTAACTAACAAAGACAATTAACAATAATTCATGATATGAGCTTCAAGTAGCTCTAAACTCTAGGGACTACTCACACATGCTTGAAATTAAAGGCATAATTGAGATAAACATAAAGAACAATAGAAAGTAAAGCAATAAATTACAATTGAAACAAGAGTTATAATGAACTTGAATTACAAAGCACAAACATAATCATATGCATAAGCACGATGGATATTAAATTAATGGAAATAAAAGAACGAAATAACTAAGTAAATTGAAGGAAGGATGAACTTCCACGAGAAAGTCACCTTCTGAGTATTGGAATCCAGGATTGCAAAGGAACTAGTTTTTGATTCTCGAATCCAAAGTGAAGAACATGTGAGAATTGAATGGAAACATAAAGGGAACAAGTGCTTGGAATTGAGAACCGTAAAAGAAATTAGTTAACAAGATGAGAACCAAAAACGAAGTAAAGAAGAGAGAATTGAAGTATGAATGACAAAGCCGTAGGAGAAGTAGAGCATGAATAAAAATGATGTAAAAATCAAGTGCTTGCAATTGAGAACCGTAGAAACTAACTATGAAGATGAAAACAAAAGAGATGCAACAAATGAATCAAAATGTAAACAAAAGAAGAGAAGAATCACAACCGTGAGTATAAGAGTGCTTGAATGAAAAACGTCAAAGAAATCGTGAGAAGAACAAAGTGCTTAAATAAAAAACGAAGAGAGAGCTAGTGTTTGTGTCGAGACTTTAGTTGGGCAGAACTTCGACACTCTCAAGAGTAAAGGGCCGCCCCTTCTCCTGTTCTAAAAAAGAATTATATAGGAGAGAACTAGCCTTAGCCCTAGAAACCTTAGTCACAAGTCAGTTCCTAAAAGATTGGACCAGCCATGGAACTTGGAGCACACTCTCCTATTTTATAGGAGCCTTTCATTTTCTTCCTTGTTTTAGACCTTGATTGAGTAGGAAAGTTGAGGAGATCAGATGTGAGCCATTAAACCAATCCTAGCCGTGAGTCTCCTCCTACAAAATAGCTAGACCTGATTTGTTCCTTGTTTGAGTCCTTCACTGAATACAAAATTTGAAGAGCCTGCCACTAATCAACACTAGGACACCGCTGGGTCTGGACTTGGAATGTACGCTGAGCCTTCACTTGGACCAAAGGAACACTTTAGGACATTGATGGAACAAGCTAGAACAGGGCCTCAAAAATGAGCATTAAGACTATATCTTGAACGTTCGTTGATGCAGGGCCTGGGCTAGAGAACTTGGAATTGGCCATGAAAACTGGCACATGGGCTGGCACAGGGACTTGGTCCTAGTTCTCGGCTGGGGCCTATTTTGGACTTGTGGAACTTTTGATGTTTTCAATGGAACAAGTTGGAACAAAACCTCAAAATGGAGCATTAGGGATTTAACTTAGACTTTGGTTGGTGTAGGACCTAGTTCTGGAATGAATAGCTGCTGGAACAAAAGTAGGACCTTCGGGGGACATGTCACACGCGAGCTGGTACACGACCCTGGAACTGGCCCTCAAAATCCATAAAATCAAATGTCCACCAAAGTTGGCCCTGAATGCACCATTAGACAAAGTACTGAAAGTAGGTCATTTTGTATAAAAATCATGGCCAGAGCTAAGCATTTACCCGTTGGAACAATGGAACAGTGATGTCTTTTGATGGAACAAGGTGGAACAAGACCTAAGACATGACATTAGGGGACATGCTTTGGCCTTTGGATTATACAGGGCCTGATTCTCAAGTGGGCATCCACTAGAACACACGCAGGTCTTGGTTGGGAACTAGGAATGGAACAAGAGAAAGGGGCTAGCACACGGCTTGCAACTTGGAGCAGAGCCTAGAACAAGGACCCGATACATGGAACAGGGAAATGGGCCAGGTCCTAGTTCATGGGACAAGCACACGGGTTAGGTCCTGGTACTTGGACCCAATACATGGAACAGGGACAGAGGCTAGGTCCTGGTTCTTGGGACAGGCACACGGGCTAGGTCTTGGTTCTTGGAACAGGTCCTAGGACAAGCACACAGGCTAGGTCCTAGGATAGGCACACAAGCTAAGTCTTGGTACTTGGACTTGATTGGGAACTTAGGACTGAACTTGGGTCTTGGGACCCGGCTAGGACCCAAAACATAATTTTAGGGCCTTTCCCTGCAATTTGGCTTAGAATTGATCCCACGTCATTAATCTGCACATGACTCACAAGAAGGGTCAATTTCTCCTATTTTAAGACATTATTAAACAAAGCTAAGTAAAAAGGGACACTGAATCATAACTAAAACATGCATAATTAACGACCTATCAAATACCCCCAAACCTAACTTTTGCTAGTCCCTTAGAAAAACAATAAAAGTGAAGACTCGATCTAGTTAAGAAAGACATTTGAACCTCTAGGTTGGCCTAGTAGGAGGAGTTATGTTTCTTGAGAGTTTAACAACATGATCCCCACAAACATTTTACTTAGACACTAACATGCTAGAATTATGCACTCAAAGCTAATAAGAACCAAAAACTGAAAAGAATCTTAACTAACTATAAGATGCATAAGATAATGAGTTCCAAGTGTTGAGTGTAAGTGCCATGCTTTAGAAATCAAGTTTAAAAACGAAAGTGGTCAAGCACCCAAGAATCATTTTGCCTTGACTCTAATCCTCATAAAATGTTAGTCAATTCACAAGAGTCTTACGTTTTCTGAAAGAACTCGTCCCAATCCCCCTGGATTATCGTGGCACGTGCCTGCTCCTGTCTGACACTACATGCTAGACCAGGGATAAACTCCTCACCCGCTCGGGGTCCATCAGAGTACACCAGGATTGGTGGTGGTATGTGATGTCTCGATTTTTGCTATAGCCCACATCCGCTATCAACCTGAAGGGCATTGAAAACCATTGAAAGCTGTGAGTGGATGAAACAAAAATTTATAAAATTCATTTCACAAAAAGACATTTATACCCTTCACTAAAAAGCATGCATGCATTCGAAAACCAGTGATCAAACTATTTATCAATAATTAAATCATTAGGGCCTTAGCCCAAAACCGTAAACCAAAATATATGGGAACTCAGCCCAAAACCAATCATGTGGGACTCAGCCCAAATCAAATCACGTGGGTCTCAGCCCAAATCCAATACATGTGGGTCTTAGCACCAAACCAATCACACGGTGAAACATCATATCATCATATACATATATATATAATCCATCCCCGGCATCTCATATGCCCAATCAACAACCCATCAGGATATATCTACAGTATGCATATTACTCGGGTCTCATCTCCGAGTCTACCCTTAAGATCTATGACGTCTGGGAGGACCTATCTCCGGACCCTGTCCGAGACTATATCATATCTCTCACTCTTGGGCATGTGCTCCCTCTCGGAGTCACTCATCCAAGGCAGTGACTCCAGGAACATCGACGTCTGGAGGAGACAATTGAAACGGGAGGGTATATACATATTCACATATTTTCTTTCAAATCATAGTTCAACTAGGTCTCATACCCGAACATCTCAACAGCATTCCTCGAATCCGATTCAAATCCAAATCTCACAGGCCTCAGCCTAAATCCACATTTCAATAAATTCTTAAACCCGAACATCTCAACAGGGTCTTAACCCGAAATTTCATTTCATACAACAGCTGGGACTCAAGCCCGATATCATAATTAACTGGGCCTTGAGCCCGATATCACAATCAACTAGGACTCAAGCCCAATATCAGAATTCAACTGGGCCTCAAGCCCGATATCACAATCAATTGGGACTCAAGCCCGATATCACGATTAATTGGGACTCAAGCTCGATATCACAATTAATTGGGCCTCAAGCCCGATACCACAATTCAACTGGGCTTGAAGCCCGATATCATTAATCAATTGGGTCTCAAGCCCGAGTTCATACTTTCAAATCTGAAATCCTTTCGTCAAATCTTCATCGAAATACCAGCACGTATAAGCACAATCTAAAACCTTAAATCTCGAAATATGTGTAAATACGTGAATATTAAATATCACAATCATGTGCACTCAAGGCATCTCAAATCATGTTCATAAACTCATATAAAACATTTATACATGCATCAATTCATAAAAAAAATCCACTCACAGACCATCCATGATGTGCCTCGATACACGCGCCATAAGCCTATCTAGGCCAATCACCATCACCGAGACTCGATACTTATCCCAAAATGTTGATTACATAGAAATGATGATTCCATGTGCTGACCTCATCCCCAAATAGTGCCCCATGAGCACCTATGTGTCACCTAAGGTTGCGCGTGAAGCCCAAGCGCTGCAGATTGTACATCTTCAAGCTTGCGACAGATCGGTCTGAACCAGTTTACTAGTCAGTCAGTCCAACCGAACGGACGTGACCGGTCCAGGGCATTTTCGAACATTTTTTCAACCCGTTTTCTTCCTTCTTTCCATCAATCTTCTCTAATCTATCCTAGGAGCTGTTTTATGCAATCAAATCAATGAAAACAATCCTAAAACTCATTGGTTCAATAAACCATTTAAAGCCCAATTGTTCATCCTATGATTTGGGCATGTCCACGGGCCAAAACTTCATCCTAAGGACGTAATTTAGCTTCTAGGAACCTTAAAAAGAGGTTTAGGGAACTAGTTTGGGCTTATCTTGTCGGAAATTGAATTCGGTGGCTAACCACCGAAAACTCCTCACGGCCGTTCCACCGCCGTGCTTGCACGACCGCGGCCACCATCCGTCAAGTTTCAACCTCCTAAACATCATCAAGTCATCAGGAACAGCCCCCAAACTTCTAAAACCAAAAATCCAAAACTTTGAACGTAAAACTCACCTCCGTAGTTTCCTGGCCACCGTGTACGACGGTCCTCGATCTCGCCACCGTCCATCTCATCTCGACCTCCTCTCCCTCTTTCATTCACGGTTCACAATCATCATTTGAGGTTGAGGGGTGTTTGTGAGGGATGGGGTTGCACGGGTTATGGGGTTCGAATAGATGAAACAGATGAAGATGAAGGGTGGGTGCATGTATCTGTGTAATGGGAGCAATGGATGAGTGACACTTGTCACTTTTCACACATCCATTTGGCCTGAAACAAATATCTGGGCCCACTTCCAGACAGAGTCCACCCGTCTCATAATTCGTGCAATAGTTCCTCGAAATTACCATGACCAGTAACTTTCTCGTCAAACGCCCGATTTTGACGTGCCACCTGTCTACGGACTCGTATCAACCCGATCTACGTAACGGCTTCAATCCATGGGCATTGGACCTCCCAGCTCAAAAGTCAACTTTTTACCCTCATTTAGGGGAAAAATCTTAATTTCACCCTGAACATCCGAAAATCCTCGACTAATTCCTAATTAGTCCTGATAATCCATAATTAATTCTTAATTAATTCCAAAACTGTGGAACGGGTCGTTACAAACTTCTCTCCTTAAAGAATTTCGTCCTCGAAATTCAAAATGACCCAAATCAACAACTAATTAATGGAAATCCAATCCTGCCTCCAACTCGGGCACTTTCGTGCAAAAGTACACGTCTGACACAAACCACCGTACGCGTCGGTACGCACTGTCACTGGGGCTTGCAAAGCTCCTACTCAGACTCGAGAAACGACACGTCGGCTCGTAACTCTCACTCGAGACATCGACACTCGTCGATCTCGCCTGTCACTCACTCTGATAGGTCAGTTATACTAAACTGATATCATAGTCAGCTTTTCAGTCTGATTACTATTCTCATCTAATAATCGAAGCTGACATCCTGCTCAGCGTCCGATCAGACAAACATCCTCTAGATCCTACCGTCACCATAGCACGAATCACAATCGCACATGCCATGCTCCAATTTGCGGCATCTATCGACTTCGGTACTCACATCAACCAACTGCTTCGTTTCCCATACTCATGTTGACTTTCACTAGAGTCCCATCACTGCATACCAATCCAAATCATATCCACCAAGGTGTACCCATTAATGCCCAATGGGCATCCAACAGATTCGGATATCTGCCGACCTCCAACTCATTCGATTACCATTGAAAGGAAGTTAATCCTATCAACAACTATCGTGACCAGCCAGTAACTCCCGGTTCCATTGTGCTTTCGTTGTGCCACTCTAATCTCGCTCTCGAGGCCCCATATCGTATCTCATGTCGTTCAGCGACCTCTGCTGAAATCCTGACTCGTCTCAAGTCTCGAACTGATCCATCATTTCTCCTGTAAATACATCGACATCTCACCCATCCTCGGTGTATCTGGACCCCATCGAATACTTGCCTCAGCAGAGATACTCACAACAATCTCACTAGGGTTCCTTTGGCCCACATGGTCCTGAGCTCTCGGCTCTCATAATCTCTGAACCCTCTCAATCCACTCTGCTCTAGCACATAGTATTCGACGTCTAGTCATCCTCTCATCATGTCGGAACACATCCAATCATAATCCTCGTCAGACCGTCATCATCGAATCCAATCCAATCACTATCTCATATCCATCAGATAGAGTTCTCACCCTCTCTAGAAATTCTCATCCCAATCATCAAGGCACTACTCGGCCTGCTCAAGGACTGCCTTCTGGCCACGTCCAATCACGTACCAATCCTCATGATACTCGACGTCCTCTCGACGTCGCCATGGTCGCCTGACCAACAACACTTCATGTAATCACTCCCTCTCTATCTCTATTCTCATATCCAACTTGGGGCATCAGCTAATCATCTCTTCCTGATCGATGCGTGGATATCGTCCTCGTTTCATACTTATTTGTTCACACAGCCAACACCGATTGTATACTCATTTCACATATCCAACGCATACCCAAGACAGATCGCACACACATCCCCATATCCAAATCCAAGACAGACCAATCTTCCTTCACATATCCGACCTCTGTCTTGCAATACGCCTTACAATACGATTCTCCTTTTCTCCAAGCATAGCATAATCAGCAAGGCAATTCACCTTAATAAAGACCAAACTTCGGTTTACTCGACCCACGATCGTCACAATAATCTCAATCAACTCCATAATCTTGATCGTCACTACACGACTCAATCCATTTGATCCTAAGTGGATCCATACTAGCTCTCTCAGCCAATAACAACATGACCCATAATGCCAACATGGGTCCACCACTTCGGACACTCACTCGTCACATCTAGTGACGCTAAGTATCGTCAGCTCAACAAGTCATTCAAATATGACTCACAGTCTAGGTGTTCAGTTCTTACACTTTCTTTGAACCCTTTAACTGTCGTATCGCTCATCATTGACCCACATAAGGAAAGTCAAAGATGATGATATCAAAGTTCATCCTACGTCATCCTGCGGCACCAAGCACCATCTGCTAAAAACAGAAAACAAAAAAGTCTCCCTCATCGACTTCAGAATACCCATCACCGATGCGAAACCAAGCATTCTTCTCCATGTCTTAATCACAACCTCTCTTGATTCAGAAGTTCCAATCATGTTGGAATCGACTTAAGTATGCTTCCAATTCCTCAAACACTAAAGGCAATCGGGTGTCAAGTCCACCTCAGACTCACCTTGGTGATTCTGTCTCAATAATCAGATTTCTCCTCAACCAAGTTTATATGAAACTCAGAAGGTATGGTCACCCACGTTCAACCAATACCAATTCCCACCGAACTCTCAAGTCATCAACTCACTCAAACAATCCGTACTACTGGACTTCCTCACGTGGATGGCTATCCATAAACAATTTAACTCAGTACCCAACTCGCTTGTCCGATTACACCGTTTATGCATATCCAAAAGGATGTCACTCATTACTACCTGATTCTCACGTTCCAGCCTTTCCCAGTTCAACTCTTGAGCACACCCTCGTGTCTCAAGTCTCGTAATCACCTTGACGGCCAAACCAAAAGCTCTGACCAAGCAAATGGAAAAAGCGAAGTCCTCCTCCGACTAGGGGTATTCTCTGATAATTATTGTAATGCTTAATCCTTTTCTTCCAAACTAAACACTTCCATTGATTCTCTTCGGCTTCTTCCATCACCATCGCTGTCGGCATACTAGTTCGCACGTCCCAACCCTTATGGGATCAATTTCCAGCACCGAATACACGTGACATCCGTCCACAACGAGCTAGGGTGCCTGTCACTCATCCAGGTATATCCCACTCACCATAGTCACCTCCATAGAGGTATCATGGCATACTTTCTAACTCCCAAAGCTCATCTCCATCGGTGATCGTACTCAATCATAACTGAGCCAACTTCCAAAACCACTGCTTGTACTGTGCGTCACTCTTGTACCTCCGTACTATCGCCACGACTGGCGAATTTCCATCGTCTCAGTCATCACTATAACACGAGCTTGTCCACTCGATAAGACTCGACTACATTGATCGATAGCAGCGTCTGCCATAACTGCTTGCAAACCAACGCAGAACCACTCCCCTATCGAGACTCCATACTCATGTGGTCAACTCACCGCAGATACCAACCTTTCAACACGTAATATCCACCAGTTGGTCCACCTCAGTATCCCAAATCTCATCACATAATGGTACTCTTGAATTGTATCCCATCATTTTACTTAGGGGTCAGACCAATCAATCTCAAACTAGGGATATCACAAACCCGGCTGCTCACTGCAGCACATCCATCCTGACCGATCCATCACTCTCGACTCTGAAAAGTTGTCATACTCCGATACTAGTACATAACCAACCAGTAACCACAATCTGAGGACCTTGTCCTCTCGTAACTCCATGGCCTCCAGCCGCTAGGCCCATAAGAAACTGGCCCTCCTCGGTGTCTACTGTCGCTCAACCACGGCATGTCATACCATACAACATCTATACCGTGGTAATCCTTGTCAATCGACATCCCTCCTAGATTCGACATACTGAGACACGACATCTCACGTCCAATAGGATCAAGTGTTCCTATTCCAACTAGTCTCAACTATGGTCATCCATGACCTCCACTGATATCACCTTAAAATAATCCTCTATCTGACGTTACCGTCCGATGGTTCCGACTCTGCAATATCGTCATATTGGGACATCCACATCAACAAGATAGAGGGAACCTACCCATAACACTATGGCTCTATGTCGTTAGATTCACATACATGACGATCTTACTTGGGATCAAACCTCTGGAAAATAAGGCATCCAATGCCAATCGAACCCTAAACCATCGCAACTCGTGCCAAACATAATCTAACCAGGGTTCGATTCCACTGAATCCTCATACTCTTACCCTAACTATCAGGTTGATGACGGGCTGTTACCACTGCAGAGACATCACATCCAGCGCCTGTGTGTCACTCTGAGAGCAACTCATGCTCTGATACCAATTTGATAGGACCCGTCACAATACCCTTGGATTATCGTGGGACGTGCCTGCTCCCGTCTAACACCTTGTGCCAGACCAGGGATAAACTCGTCACCTGTTCGGGGTCCATCAGAGTACACCAGGATCGGTGGTGGCATGTGATGTCTCAATCTCTACTACAGCCTGCATCCGCTATTAACCTAAAGGGCATTGAAAATCATTGAAAGCTGTGAGTGGACGAAACAACAGTTTATAAAATCCATTTCACAAAAAGACATTTATGCCCTTCACTAAAAATCATGCATGCATTCCTCGAATCCAATTCAAATCAAAATCTCACAGCATCAACCTAAATCCACATTTTAACAGGGTCTTAAACCCGAACATCTCAACATGGTCTTAACCCGAAATCTCATTTCATACCAAACCTGGGACTCAAGCTTGATATCACAATCAACTGGGCCTCCAACCCAATGTCACAATCAACTGGGACTCAAGCCCGATATCACAATTCAATTGGGCCTCAAGCCCGATATCATAATTAATTGGGACTTAAGCCCGATATCACAATTAACTGAGCCTCAAGCCCAATACCACAATTCAACTGGGTCTCATGCCCAATATCATAAATCAATTGGGTCTCAAGCCCAAGTTCATACTTTCAAATCCGAAATCCTTTCATCAAACCATCATCAAAATACTAGCAGGTATAAGCACAATCTAAAACCATAAATCTCGAAATACGTGCAAATACGTGAATATTAAATATCACAATCATATGCACTCACGGAATCTCAAATCATGTTCATAAACTCATATAAAACATTTATGCATGCATCAATTCATAAAATAAAGTCCACTCACAGACTGTACATGTTGCGCCTCGATACGGGGGCCATAAGCCTCTCTGGGCCAATCACCCTCATCGGGACTACCAAACCTATCCAAATCATACTAGAGGATTACTAACTACCTCAATAACCTCTCATTAAAGTCCCCTAATTTTTTGAGATTTTTAAACATATTTAAACTCGATCCTAAACCTTCAGACATTCAAAACTACCCCGAAACGGTGTCCGATCGACTCGAAACTTGTCCCAAAATGTTCGTTACATCGAAAGGATGATTTCATGTGTTGTCCTCATCCCCAAACAGTGCCCCACGCTCCCCCACGTGTCATCCAAAGGCGCTGCACGTGAAGCCCACGCGCCGGGGACTGTACATCTTCAAGCTCATGACAGCTCGATATGAACCGGTTTACTGGTCAGCCAGTCCAACCGAACCGGCGTGACCAGTCCAGGGCATTTTCGAACCCTTTTTCAACCCCTTTTTTTCCTTCTTTCCACCAATCTTCTCTAATCTATCCTAGGAGTTATTTTATGCAATCAAATCAATGAAAATAATCCTAAAACTCATTGGTTCAATAAACCATTTAAAGCCCAATTGTTCATCCTAAGATTTGGGCATGTCCATAGGCCAAAACTTCATCCTAAGGACGTCATTTAGCTTCTAGGAACCTTAAAAATAGGTTTAGGAAACTAGATTGGGCTTACCTTGCTGGAAATTGAATTCGGTGGCTAGCCACCGAAAATTCCTCATGGTCATTCCACCGCCGTGCTTGCACCACCGCGGCAACCATTCGTCAAGTCTCAACCTCCCAAACATCATCAAGTCATCAGAAACAGCCCCCAAACATCTAAAACCAAAAATCCAAAACTTTGAATGTAAAACTCACCTCCGTAGTTTCCCAGCCACCGTGCACGACGATCCTCGATCTCACCACCGTCCATCTCGTCTCGACCTCCTCTCCCTCTTTCATTCACGGTTCACAGTCATCATATGAGGTTGAGGGGTGTTTGTGAGGGATGGGGTTGCACAGGTTATGGGTTTCGAATGGATGAAAGGTGCATGTACCTGTGTAATAGGAGAAATGAATGAGTGACACTTGTCACTCATCCGTTGGGCCTGAAACAAATATATGGGCCCAATTCCAAACATAAGTCCACCTGTCTCGTAATTCGTGCAATAGTCATCGAAACTTCTGTGACCCGTAACTTTCCCGTCGAACGTCCGATTTCGACATGCCCCCTGTCTACGGACTCGTATCGACCCGATCTACTTAACGGTTTTCAGTCCACGGGCATTGGACCTCCCGGCTCAAAAGTCAACTTTTTGCCCTCATTTAGGGGCAAAATCGTAATTTTGCCCTGAATGTCCAAAAATCCTCTACTAATTCCCGATTAGTCTTGCTAATCCATGATTAATTCTTAATTAATTCCAAAACATTGGGACGAGTTGTTACAGTTTCACTTATACTAGCACATGTGAAGAGTTTATGTATAGGAAACAACATAATCACATATGAGTTAAATGAATAAAAGGCACTTTCTGAATTTAAAGATCTCAAGAAGAAAATTGAGGCTTAAGAACGAAGATACTTATCTCAACCTTCAACCAGCATATTCACAAGATCACTTAGGTCTTTAATCAAGTTCCAATGGGGCTAGGCTAGGGGGTTTTTGAAGAAAAGGATAGGATTTCAAAGATTCCATGGCATGTCAAGGCATGAGAAGTCGTGACCTGAACTAATGTCAAGATCCCACTTAACTTATAACACACGACAACATGATAAAGAGAATTTGGGTTTCCTTGATCAAGTACTTTATTTGTTTCTTTTTTTTTTTCTTTCTTTTGTTCCTTTCTATTGAAAGAATTAACACTTTTGTTTTTTTTTTTGTAAGTTGAACCAAAGCCGTAAACAACATTTCCTCAACCATACATTACATACATCAGCATAATAGCAACACCAATTCTTGACACTAACTCTCATCACAACTTTCATTTGGGGCAACCTCACAGAAACATGAACTTAGGATATGGCCATGATTTTGAGCTGAATGTTTTAGGGAGGGTTATAATGTATGTGATGAAAGAAAAGCTAGTGTTTGGCTGCAAAGAGGCTGAAGGGAGCATGCAACATACGTAGGGCAAGTCTTTTAGGAGCTAAACATGCATAGCCTAGATTATTTCATATGAACATACAAGCATTCAATCAAGGGAATCTTCAAATTAAGTTCATAAACACTAATGCAAAGAAATAAGGAGATCTAAAAAAATGAATAATGATAGTTATAAACGAATTCAGCATAGTAGAAACAATGAAATCACTCACAAAGAAGGCATATAGGCACAAGATCTCACATGGGTGTCTCCACTAATGTTCCAAGATTACTCAATCACAAGTGTTTAAACAACTCAATAACTTAGGCATGCCAAGGTGTGGTGCAAAATAAGAACTCAATAATCCAACATACAAATAGGAGCATAGACAATTCACATATTTATAAGTTCCGATTAACCAAGGAGTGCAAAGTACTAGCATACATACACTATGAACCAAAGTTTGACACAAAAGTAAAAACAACAAGTAAAAATAACAAAACACAAAAAAAAAGACATAAAAGTAAGATAGATCCTGGACTAATACCCCCAAACCTGAATTTTTCCAAAAAGCGAGTTTAAAGCACACCCCTAAACCTAAATGACACATAGTCCTCAATGTGTGAAAATTAAAGCATGCATACATAGGTTTTAAGGATGGCAAATATAATGGAAATAACAGAGTGTAAGAGAAGAAAACTAGGGCTAGGGCACATCCTACAAGTGCTTGAATCGGTGGTCGTTCACCTTGAATGAAACTTGCTTGTGGGATGGCGGATGTCCACTGCTCCATGAGGGTACACATGGGTTACCTCGTAAGGCCCTATCCATCAAGACTGAAGTTTTCCCAAGAAGAGTTTGATCTGGGAATCGAAGAGTAAGACATGCTGGCCCACATGGAAGGTCTTAGGCTGGATGTGCTAGTCATGGTACGCCTTGGTTTTCTCCTTGTACAACCGGGCACTCTCATAGGCCTCATATTTCAGCTCATCCATTTCACTTAACTAAAAGCTTCCGATGAAGGCTTACTTCATCAATGTCCATGGAAATTTGCTTGATCACCTAGAATGCCTTATGCTCCAACTCCACAGGCAAGTGACAGCCCTTGCCAAAAACAAGCCGGAACGGGGACATGCCAATAGGAGTTTTGAATGTCGTCCGGTAGGCCCACATAACATCGTTCAATCGAGAAAACCAGTCATCCCGGTTAGTATTGACCGTATTCTAGAGGATGACTTTGATCTCACGGTTGGAAATCTCAGCTTGCCCTCTAATTTGGGGAAGATAAGGGGTAAAAACCCAATTCGTCACCCCGTACTTTTTAAGCAACGACTCGAACGGTCTGTTTCAGAAGTGGGTCCCTCCATCACATATGATTGCTTGAGGGGGGCCAAAGCGCGTTAAAATGTTGGATTGAAGGAAGTTCAATACCACTTTGGCATCATTGGTCTTAGTGGTCATTGCCTCGACCCACTTGGACACATGATCCACTACCACCAGCATATTGAGATTCACAAACAAGTTTGGGAAGGGTCCTATGAAATCAATGCCCCACACATCGAAAATCTCAACAACCAGAATGGGGTTGAGGGGCATTTGGTTCCGAGGGCCCAGGTTGCCTTGCCTCTAGCATTTCTCACACTTGAACACAAACTCGTGGGAGTTCTTAAATAGAGTGGGCTAGAAGAACCCACATTGCAACACCTTCAATGCTGTCTTCTTAGCCCACAAAGTGCCCACCACACGTTTGGCTATGGCATGCTTTCAGAATTGGCTGTGCCTTATGCTCGGGGATGAACCTACGAATAATCTTATCTGAGTAGTGTTTCCACAGGTAGAGATCATCCCAAACATAATACTTGGCTTGTTCTTAAGCTTGTCCTTTTGGTACCGACTTAGATGGGAGATGAACTGCCTAGCCATAAGGAAGTTGATGAGATCAGCAAACCAAGGGTCATAATCCTGGATCAATAGAAGCTGTTCATTGGGAAAACTCTTGGAAAGGGGAAGATGATCTATTTCCTCATTTGACCCATCAATGAGACGACTCATATGATGAGCTACTACATTTTCAGTGCCCTTCTTATCTTATATTTTCAAATCAAACTCTTGTAAGAGGATCATCCATCTCAACAACCGGGGTTTGGCATCATTCTTACCTTAGTCTGAATCAAATACAATCTGAACTTCTCCAAAATAAAGATCACAACGAGCAACTATTTCTCTGTGGCAGAGTAGTTTAGTTGAGCATCGTTTAACGTACGTCTTGCGTAGTAGATCACGTGGGGGAGCTTATCCACTCTTTGTCCCAGCACAGCCCCGACTGCAAAGTCGGATGCATTGCACATCAAATCAAAAGGTAAGTCTTATCTGGGAGGCATGATTATCAGGGAGGCCGTGGGTTTGGCTTTGAGAGAGTTGAATGCCTCACGAAATTCCTTGGTGAAATTGAAACTCACATCCTTGGCTAAGAGATCACACATAGGACGTAAAATCATTGAGAAGTCCTTGATAAACCTCTGATAAAATCCAGCATGCCCCAAAAATGAGAGAACTTCTTTTACAGTGGTAAGGTAGGGGAGCTTCTCCATGATGTACAGCTTCGCTTTGTCCACCTCTATCCCTTCGTTGGATATTACATGGTCTAGAACTATCCCATGTTGGACTATGAAGTGACACTTCTCCTAGTTTAAGTCTAGGTTACTCTCCTAACACCAGGTCAGTACTCGGGCCAAGTTGGTGAGGCATAACTCGAATGAGTGGCCAAACACAGAGAAGTTATCCATGAAGACTTCAATGATATCCTCAACCATGTCGGAGAAGATACTCATCATACACCTTTGGAAGGTGGCAGGTGCATTGTAGAGGCCAAATGGTATCCTCCTGTAGGAAAAAGTGTCATAGGGGTAAGTGAAGGTCGTCTTCTCTTATTCCTCATGTGAAATGGGGATCTAATTGTATCCCGAATAACCATCCAAAAAACAATAATGAAAATGGCTGGCCAAACGTTCAAACATCTGGTAAATGAGGGGGAGTGGGAAATGGTCTTTTCTGGTGGTGGCATTTAATCTCCAATATTCTATGCACACTCACCACCCAATTTGGGTCCTTTTAGGGACCAGCTCATCTTGCTCATTCTTAACAACTGCGATGCCACTCTTATTTGGCACTGCATGCATCAGACTCACCCACTTCGAGTCACTTATCGAGTAGATGATCCCAACATCTAGAAATATGAGGATCTTCTTCTTAACTACTTCCTTCATCGGAGGGTGCAGCCTTCTCTGACTCTTTCTTCAAGGTTTGGCATTCAGTTCTAGAAGCATTTGATGCATACACATTACCGGACTAATTCCCTTGATATCAGTTATTGACCAACCGGTGGTAATGTGATGAGAGTGAAGGACTTGGACCAACTGATCTTCCTCTTTGACATCCAGGCTAGAGGAGATGATGACGGGTAAGGTTTGATTGGCTCCTAGAAAGGTATACTTAAGGTGCTCGAGAAGAGACTTAAGTTCTAAAGTGAGTAGCTCTGCCATGGAAGGTTGGCTCTTGGTGGTGGGCAGTGTTAAGAGCTCAAATGGTGCTCGAAATTGAGGCACGGTAGGAAAGTGTTGAGATTATTAAGCTCTTCTATGACCCTCTGTCCTGAAGGCTCATCACTTGCAAGATTTGTGGTCAGTGCACACTCCACTTCATCCTTGGTGCCACGTCTCAGCCAAAGTTGCCTACAATAGCATCTCCAATGTGTTGAGGGGGAAATCATCAATAGGCTCAGAAGGGTATTGGATAGCATCATGGATGGAGAATGTACACACTTCTTCCATTACCGTAATGGAAACTTTCCTATGCTTGACATCAATCAAGTATTCAGCAGTGGCTAGAAGGGGTGGCCAAAAATGAGAGGAGGTCCCCAAATTCTGTTAGAGTTCTCCAGTCTCCCAATCTACATGAGAACGTCTTCTAGTACTCTGATACGCTTCGTTACCGAAGCATTGGCTAATTGAACACACAAGTGTGTGGGCTTCAACTCTCCCAAGTCCAAAGACTGGTATATGTGGAAGAGCATGATATTAATTGAGGTCATGGTGTCACACAAACAGTGTTCAAACCACTTGGATTGAATGACACAAGACAATAAGGGGGGTCTAGGGTCCTTTAACTTGGTAGGAAGCTTTTGAAGAGCAGTAGCACATTCTTGGGGGAGGTCCACTACATGAGTAAAACCAAGGTCACGCCTTCCTGCCACAACATCCTTGATGATTTTGGCAAACACCGGCATGTGCTGGAGGATTTGGGAGAAGGGAAGAGTGATCTGCATCTTTTTCAACAGAGTGATAATCTCTTCCTTGAACTCTTCATTCTGTTTGTCCTTAGATTGGAACCTACAAGGAAACGAGACAGGTATCTTGGGAGGCACGTCCGAAGTCACGTGCTTAGGTTGCTTCTCTCTATGGGGAGTTGGGCTCGAAATTCGTTAACCAGCGAGGTGTGGTAATGCATGGCTGGGCACATGGCTCGGGAGTTTTGGAAACACGTGGCTTGGAAGGATTGGTGGTGGTGGTGGGTCAACTATAGATTGGGAAGATTCTGGGATGTCCTGGCTGCTCGGCTCTTATTCAGAGCGTAATTCCATAAAGATTGGCTCATGTGGAGGCTATTTGTGATCAACATGCACTTGAGCGATCACATCCTCGTGGGGAGGTTGGGAAGGTCCAGGAAGTTCGATGCCACTACTCAGTGTGATGGAATTGACCGTGGGACCATGTGGTCTGTGAGGTCCTTGCGGTCCTTGAGATCCATGAGGCCCGTGAGGTCCTTTAGGATTGACTAGTGGTTGGCTTAGGAACTTCCCTTATTCCCGATGGTTCAACTGGTTAGCCATTTGCCCTACTTGCCTCTCCAAATTGGCAATGGAATTGTCAGTCTAGGCCTGGCTTCCTCTTAGCTCCTGTGCTAAGGTACCCACATTCTAGGTCAACTGAGAACTCTACTAGGCTAAGGTTGCGATGGCATCTTGCCATGATCCTCCCAAGGTTCCTTAGCTTGAGGCGGGGCCTTGTGGTTGGCTAGAGGCTGCTTGTATGGAAGGGCCTTGGTGGTTAAATCCTGTTGGGCGAAATGGGTTGGCAGTATTGTGGTTACTCCACCAAAAGTTGGAGTGATTCTCAGGATTGTAAGAGTTGGAGTATGGGTCATTTTGAGGTCTCAGGAAAATGAAGTTTCTTGTAAATCAAGAAACTCAAGATACACGGGTAGGGTTAAGGAAATACCCTAGCCGCAATTTTTATCCCCTTTTCTTTATTTTAGGGCTTTGTGATCTGATTTGGAAGATAATTAAATCAATTCCTAGTCAAAGTTGAATTCAAGGAGTGAAGAAAAGGAAGGAAGAGACTCCTTTTTCAAGAAGGATCAAGAAATGCGGCAAGAAGGTTTTTCATGGCTACACTTGATTTCCTCCTAAGTTTTACTGGTGTTTTCCCTTTCTTTTAGGGTTATGGAATGCTGGTGTTAGGCTATATATATTTGTCGACGTTGCATCTGACCACGCAATAGGCCCGTTTAAGACGACTTGGGAGAATTACTAAAGCCCATATTCAAGGCCCATCTCGGAGGCTCGTGGACAAGGCCCATGCCTAAATATCACAATTATAACCTAACCCTAGACCATTCCTATAAATAGGGAGCCTCTTCCCTCATTCAAGGGGACTCAACCTCTTCATCCTCTCTACAAACACTACTATCTCTCAAAGGCTCAGAGCCTCATGTACATGTACAAAATATCATATTATTAACGAGAGTGAGGCAACACCGTGGATGTAGCCCGATTTGGGTGAACCACATACTTTCTTGTGTCTTGGTGTGCGTGCGTGTCTTTACAGTCTCGTTGGTACAATTTTTGCATCAACAGTTTGGCGCCGTCTGTGGGAATCGATACAAAAGGTTATGTCGGTTTCTTTCCACTTTTTCTGACCTGTTGAAACACCATAGCCAGCCAAACACCAAGAAAACTCAGATTAGCTCAATGCCAAAATAACCTAGAAAATACTTCCTAAAATACCATCTGCCAAAAATCAAAATAACCCATATTGATTCACATACGGTGGCATATATCTTCTTCATTGATGTAGTATTACATCTGCCAAAAAAAAATGGGGAAAGCTATAGAGAGCTTGCAAGCAAATGCAACTGATTTCATGGTACATGGGTTCACGACGCCTCCTTTAAACCCTCCTCCGATTCCTCCACTTGTCATTTCGTAGATCCGCAGTTCGACTGCCAAAATATGACTGGCCCAATACCACCTTCATCAAGGACCAGTGACAACCTTTCTCTGATTCCTTACCCATATTTAATAGGTTGAATTTCTTGGCCAAGTGGAGGGGGGAGAAGATCAGGTTTGTGGGAGACTCACGGAGTTGTAACCAATGAGTGTCTTTAGCATGTTTGCTCCATGCATGGGTGCTAAATTCTAAGACCACTTGCATCAAACCAAATGGTTTAACCTCAGTCACATTTAAAAAAAAAACAGAAGAAAAAAGACGCTACAGTGACAACAAAAAATGAGTAGCCATGTGCTGCAGATTAGCTGAGATGTGGGGGAGGAAAGAACTGTGGTGTCGCCGCGCCATCAATCATCAACATTGGTGTCACACTTGCATCCTTCACTCCAAAAAATCCAGTCGGGCTCGCCATTTTTCGCCTCATAGACTCGGTGCCAAGTCACCGAGCAGTGGCTCCCATACTCCTATACGTGCTCCCATGCCACCAATCAACCACCCGCGACCACCATTGTTGCACTGCGGCGTTGAGCCCGCTCCACAGCCACCGAGCAGCAGTTCTCGTGCTCCCACGAGCACCGGGGGCCTACGACCTCACACCCTCCACAAATTTCTTTGCTTGGAGGCGCGCCACCGCGATGATGCTACACCCCAATCTTCATTGTCGAAGGGGTCATCGAAGGAGATAAGTATTTTTGTTTTATTAATTACCAGTTTGTCAATACATACTCCTCCTTAGGTTTAAACAAGTAGGCTAAACATAAAAACAAATACTTGGGCCAGGAAAAAATAAAGCAAACACATTTGGGCTCAAAGCCTTACAACCACACACACTTCTATTGGGCACAAAACCAAGTGGGCTACAACCACAACCATTTCGGCTGGGCCGTAATATTACATGTTCGGGCTGTTAATTTCAACCTCAAACAAAAAAAAACACTTGGGCCGAAGGCAATTTATGTGGGCTCTTACTTAGGCTAATCTCAAAATAGATTTGGGCTCAGCAATTTATTAATGGGCTGAAAACACAAATTAAGTTTCACTACTTAGAGTGGACTAAAAATCAATTTTAGTTATCCTTTTCCTACTTATTTGGGATCACATTTTTAAGGTGTCAAACTTAGGCCTATATTTTACAATGGGCTAACCTCACATTATAACTGACACATCTAACAAGCCCACATACTTAATCTTTATTTTTTCGTTACAACAATTTCTTTTTAGTACTAAATCAACCCTATTAGGAAATTATGCATGCTTAAATTCATATTCTCTACTTATCACTCACGCACATTGTACTTGACTATTGTGTGACTATTCCCCCAATTACATACTTTTATTTGTGAAATACAAATATATTATTAAATCCTACGAATTTACGGATCGTAAATTAGATTCTTATTGTCAGGACTTGTCGGATAACTCGATTTTCGACCGACATACTCACAACACCTGGTCAGTCAGCATGCCCTCTATGGCAACTTTTTCTTTGACCTGCTCGACGCCCGACCAATGGGTCTTATTAGCATCCATTTGCTCATGGGTCTACCACCCACATACACTCGACACATTACCGAGCACCCACGTCCGCTCAACACATTACCGAGCCGCTTGACACATTACCGAGCACCCACATCTGCTCAACACATTACCGAGCCGCTCGACACATTACTGAGCTGCTCGACACATTACCGAGCACCCACATTGGCTCGACACATTACCGAGCCGCTCAACACATTACCGAGCACCCACATCTGTTCGACACATTACCGAGCACCCACATTGGCTCGATACATTCCGGAGCTCGACACATTACCGAGTACCCACATTGGCTCGACACATTCCCGAGCTGCTCGACACACTACCGAGCACCCACATCAGCTTAATTCCTATCGAACCGCTCAACTACCGAGCCCACTTTCAATGCTACATGCAGTTCCCATACCGACTGGCACACAGATACACCAACGCATCACCTGCCAGCATTCAGACTCATACCTGGAGTCATACTCACCGGGGGACTACCAGAGCACAATCACTACAACATCCCTCCACTCAAACATATACCATGCTACGGGGCCTCTTTCTCTTCCGCATCCTACCTCGACTGAGGACTTGGGGGACTGATGATACACCGAGCGGAACAGTGCAAAGTGAGGAGTTGCTCGGTCAGTGCACTTTACTTGAAAGTCCTCGACCGAGGCAGTCCGCCTCAGTCAAGAACTTGGGGACTTGTCGACGCTGCATCTAACCAAGCAATATGCCCGTTTAAGACGACTTGTGAGAATTATTAAAGCCCATATTCAAGGCCCATCTCGGACGCTTATGGACAAGGCCCATGCCTAAATATCACAATTATAACCTAACCCTAGACCATTCCTATAAATAGGGAGCCTCCTCCCTCATTCAAGGGGACTCAACCTCTTCATCCTCTCTACAAACACTACTATCTCTCAAAGGCTCAGAGCCTCATGTACATGTACAAAATATCATATTATTAATGAGAGTGAGGCAACACCTTGGATGTAGCCCGATTTGGGTGAACCACGTACTTTCTTGTGTCTTGGTGTGCGTGCGTATCTTTATAGTCTCGTTAGTACAATTTTTGCATCAACAATATTAAATTTTTTCTCATTGTTTAGGACGTCCAATTTTACCTCCTAAGGTCCCAAAACTCTGTCGAAATTTTTGCTTAAAGTTTATACACTAGTTAGCCGCAATTTACCCTATTGTTCAAGCTTTTGGATTCATTCTTGCACCTTGATTGTGAGGTGAAGCTTGGGAAAAGAAGATCATGCTCTTGTCCCTTCTCCTACGCCTAGGCTCCTTTGGGAGTTCGGTGCCCCTCATGTGCCTGAAGATCTCTTTCCCATTGTCTTTCCCGCAAGCACAATTGAAAACTTTGAGCTCAAGTCCGGGACCATTCACATGTTACCTACCTTCAATGGACTCTTTGGGAAAGATCCTCACCTTCATATTAAGGACTTTCTCTAGGTTTGTTCTACTCTTCGTATCAATGGAATGAATGAGAATGAAATTAGGTTGAGGTTGTTTAACTTTTCACTCAAGGATAGAGCTAAGGCTTGGTTACATTCATTAGCATTTACCTCTATTCACACTTGGGCAGAATTGAATAGCTTGTTCCTCACCCAATACTACCCCAGTGAGAAAACTAATGAGTTTAAGGCTAAGATAATGAACCCTAGGCAGCTCCAAGATGAAGCTTTTTATGAGTATTGGGAAAGGTTCAATGAGATGCCAAGAGCTTGTCCCCATCATAACATTGAGGATCATCACCTTGTGATGTACTTTTATGGAGACCTTAGAACCGTGGATCGTACTATGGTGAATTCTCAATCTCAAGGTATCTTAAATGGCACAGCAACCGAGGCCTGAGTTGCATTTGAGAGGATAGCTAAAGGGGAGAATCAGTTTAGTTATCGAGGCCATTCATCTAGGCCCTTGGCCGAAACTAGTGGGAATGATGGAACCATATCTGAGCTCACAGCTTTGGTGAAGCAATTGTGCAATGAGAAGGTTAAGAATACCATGGTTTTTGAGGTATGTTTAGTCCAAGGTCACTCTCTAATGAGTGCACATACGTGGGTGAAGCCAACTATGTTGGCGGGTACAATGCTTCAAGGCCCCGGAATGATCCTTTTTCAACCTCCTACAACCCGGGATGGAAGAACCATCCAAATTCAGAAGGAATAGCAACCAAAATGTAGCTAACTCCTTGACACCCCTTGGATTCCAGCAACTTCACGCGCTGATAAGCCTTGAATTAAGCATCATTTTATATCCTTTATGCTTATCTTTTAATGTTTAAATACCAAAAAACAAGAGAAAATAATATCTTTTGTGAGAATTTTGTAGAATTAGATTAACCTTCGAATTACGAGAATTTAGGCGAAAGAATCATCTCAATCGGAGTTGTAACGAAGAAGTTATGATCGAATGAAAGTGGGCCATCAAAAAGTAGGACCGATTTCGATAGAAGGCTACCGAACCAATCCTAACAGCCCATGAACAGTTCAGCAGCCGTCTGCTGAACTGAAAATGATGTTTTTAGAGCGTGTGTCTCGAATGGTTGTACGCTCATTCAGCGAGCGTGCACTGACCATTTCTACCCTTTCTTCTGCTCTTCCACCGAATAACCTGTGCTGTTTTCGGCTTGCGTCTATCGAATACCTTCCAAGCCCCCTTGCCCCCTTGCTGCGTTGACCTGCCTGTTGACCACCGAATTTCAGCTCTGGACTCATCTAGCGTCTACCAAAAATATTCTCTTCCTCCAACAGCGTCCCACTGAGCTGTTTCCTTTTCAAATTCCAGCATCATTCCTTCCTTTTAAATGAAAATTGTCCAATTCAAGTTTGGATTTGTTTCCTTTTTATTTATGAAACCTTTTTAATTAAGATTTTTATTAACTTTTACCTTTAGGACTTTAATTTAATTAGTTTAATCATTATCCTTTTAGAATTTAAATTGTAAACTCCTATTTATTTGGGAATCAATTTTCTCCTATAAATAGAGAGATTTAGGCTATTTGTGAAAGGTCGCTCATTTTTGTACCAAAGCTCTACTCAACCAAATTTCCCTTTTCATCAATTCAAGATTTCCTTAGCAAAATGTAATCACACCATATTCCATCAAAAACATCTTCATCCACGACATATAGGACAGTTCCCGAGTGTCTCACCAATGAGTGTTGACCATTTAGCATCCATAGGGCAATTCTCGAAGAGAAAAAGTGTAACATGACCTCGTTACCCTGTGATGTCTTTTGTTATTGAATGATCGTTTTGTTGGATTGATCTTTGATATAATTATGGTTTTATATCTTATATGAATTTCAATAATCTTCCATGTGTTTCAATATCTTGGTTTTTGTTATACTGGTATGTTGTGCTTAATGCTTGATTAGATATAGGGCAGTTCCCGAGTCTAGATCATTAAAAGTGTAGAGGGCAGTTCCCGAGCACGTACTTGAGATAATATGTTTGTATTTCGTAGAACTAAGGTTATAGAATTTCGTAAGTTTCAGAATTGGCATGATTTATGAATGAGTTGACCATGTAAATAGTAGATTAGTTTAGTTTAGATTATTTAATCACGTAGGACCTTAGTAAAAACTAATTTAACCCCCTAATTAATTAATCAAACGATAATCATTCTTAGGTACCCTCAATCCCCGATTAAGAACGATCCTTATTTACCAATACTACATCTACAAAAAAAAAGGGTTTTTAATTGCATACGTTTCCTTAAGTGTTGAGTGTAAATTTTTGTTTACTTTAATGCTTAGGTTTTACATATTACGCGCCTACCCCTTCCATGCAGCCCCAAGGTACTTCCTCAACTCAAGGTTCAACTGGTAAGTCATGGGAGGATGCACTTGCAACTATGGCACAACACACTAATGCTTTCATGAATGAATCTCGCACTCACAAAGTAACAACCAATGCCTTCATGAATTAGACTAGACATGCCATTACCAACTTGGAGAGGCAACTTGGACAAATTTCCAATCAACTCAACCAAAGAGAGCCGGGTAAGTTCCCTAGTCAAGTTATGGTGAATCCCGAGGGTCCCTATGGACCAACGGCTAATGCCATCACCTTTTGGAGTGGCACTGAAATTCCTAGCCCAACATACACCCCAAGGAATCAAGCTTCAAGTCCTCAGGTCCCTGCTGTCCAAAAATCTCAACCATATGGTCAAAATCCAGGAAGGTACCCGAGTAACTTGTGCTGGAACCATCAGGATTTTCTATGGTGTACAATCTGCCCCTCCTTTGCTCTCGGATGAGACCACCCACGTGGCACCACCTCAAGCTTACATTCAATATGAAGAACCACAGGTTAAGGTCCCTGGAACCAAAAGTCCAAGCACCCAACAGCAACCCTTGAACTCAAAGGACAAGGCATCAGAACAATATGCATCAATCTCGACTACCCCTGCAGTACCCCAGCAACATGCTGGAATTTCTAACCCATAACTCCTTCTAATTACAATAAAATGTCTAAAAATGTGTCTTTTGAGTTGTCTAATAATGTCTCTTATCCATTCCCTCGCAGGTTTCAAAACCAAGACAAGAACAAGAAGGCATTCGAGGACGAGATCATCAAGATGCTGCTTCAAATCACACTCCCTTTTTTCCAAGATCCTCAAGCATATGCCCATATTTGCAAAGCTTATCAAGGACTTATTTTCTGGAAAAAGAGGGTTTGATGCCCCAAATGTCGTGGACTTTCCCCAAGCTTGCAAGGCAACCCTTGTTTCCATGCCCCCGAAATTTAATGATCCCGAGGCCCCTTCACTTCCTTGTGTTATTCAATCTAAATGTTCTGAACATTGTTTATGTCATATGGGAGCTTCAATTAATATGATGCATTTCCATTTTTATAAGTCTTTGAAATTAGGAGAACTTATACCTACTCATCTTTGTGCTCGATTGGCTAATGCTTCGGTTTCTAACCTTGTTGGTGTACTTGAGGATGTTGTGGTTCAAATTGGAGATACTTGCATCCTCGCTGATTTCTATGTCTTGAAGATGGATAGGACAAGAATGAAGAGCCCCCACTGATCTTTAGACGTCCTTCATTGGCCACGGCCGAATGCCTCATTGATGTGAGGAATGGAAAGGTATCTATTCGGGTTTTAGGCGAGGTTCGTACTTTCTCTATACATGATACTATGTAATATCCAGTGGAACCTATTGTTGATTTCCCTTTTAATACGTTGGATATGCTTCTTAATGAGAATCTTAAGCTCTCATGTGTGGAGGATGGCCTAGGAAAAGCCCTCACCTTTGCCCCTAAACCCGAAAGCACAATGGACCCCAACACAATGACCGAATTACTCTACCTCAACGCCATACCTTACATGAACTCGTTTAAGCCACCCTTCGAGGCCTTGCCCCTTTCCACCACAGAGACCTTACACTCTCACATCTCTCTCCCTGTCCTTGAACTTAAACCCCTCCCGGAACATCTCAAGTATGCTTACTTAGGCAGCAGCCAAACTCTCCTGGTCATCATTGTCGCAAACCTCACTCAATCCGAGGAAGACTTGCTTTGTCACAACCTTCACACCCATCAAAAGGCCATTGGTTGGACTATTGTTGAAATTAAGGGCATTAGTCCAGCCAAGTGCATGCATAGGATTATCCTTGAAGAAGATTTGAAGCCCTCACGAGAGGTACAAAGAAGGTTGAACCCGCCTCTGAAGAAAATTGACAAGAACGAGGTGCTGAAACGTTTGGACATGGGAATAATCTATCCCATTAGTGATTCTAAATGGGTAAGTCCAATGCAAGTAGTGCCTAAAAATTGGAATTACAATGGTTAAGAATGAGAAGGATGATCTTGTGCCTCAAAGGATACACACAGGTTGGAAAGTATGCAATGATTACCAAAGCAATTGAATTTGAGCATGCTTAGAAAATTAGTGGAGACTACCATTGTGAGATCTTTGAGCTTGATTACCTTTCTTTCTGAGTGATCTACTTATTTCTACTCTTAAACACTCATCACTTTGTTCTTAATTGCATGATCTCTTTCTATTTGCATTGATGTGTAAAGAACCATGTATATTGGATGCTCTTGATTTGATGTGTAATTGTTTAAGAAATGTGAGATAGGCTATGTGTGTTTTAGCTCCTAAGGTCGTTCTTTTCCCCTTCCAACTTGCATGCTCCCTAAGCCTCTTTAAAGCCAAACACTTATTCTTTTTGTTCTTCACCTACAATATGACCTAACCAAGTTTTGAACCCTTTATAATGGCCACACCCTATAATATAAACTTGTGTCAAGGTTGCATCAAATGAGATTCATGGTGAGGAGGAAATATGTGATGGTTTGTGCTACTTATACTCATGTGATTGAAGTATGCTTGAATGGAAAAGATTGTTCGTTTAGTTGTAAATTGAGGAAGTTATTGCATGATCTTGGCTCAGCTAATACAAACAAAATTGTATTAAGTTTATTAGTAGAAAGAAAAAATAGAATGCAAAAGAAAAAGAAAAGAAAAAAAATTGCTATTAAAAAAAACAAAGAGTGCAATGAACTTTGAGTTGAGTCAAGTCCGCCACGTACCTCCATTAGAGCATTGTTGTGAGCTTAAGCACGATTTTATCATCTATCACTCGAGGTCCGAGTCATAACTTCTCATGCCTTGATGCAGTTTAGGTTCTTTGAATTATAACCTTCCTTTCTAAACCCAAGAACCTAACTCTATTACAACCCTTAAATGAAGACCTATTGATCTTGCGATTGGTTATACAAAGGATTAAGGTACGTATCCCTATTCTTAAACCTCAATTCCTTCTTTAGATCATATTTACATTTAAAGTGTCGTTCTTCATTGAAAATTCATATGTGATTAACTTGATTGTCTTTACATAAACTCATCACATATGCTTATTGAGTGAATTCCTTAGGATTCTTGTGTGTACATTGAGTGATGCCTAGTAAGGATTAGAGTCGAGGCAAAATATTTCTAGGGTGTTTAGATAACGTTTTTTTTCTAGCTTGATCATTTAAGATGTTGGTATAAACACTTGACACTGAGTTCACAGTTTTGGCATGTTCCTTGGTTTGTTTGAATGTGTTTTCTGTTCTTGGTTCTTATTACCTTGTTGATGCATGATCTAGTATTTTAGTTGTGTAAGTAAAACGTTTGTGAGTATCGTGCTGCTTTAACCCTCAGAAGACAAAACTCCTCCTACTATGTAAACCTAGAGGTTTAAATGCTTATCTTATCTAGATCGAGTCATTTGTTTTCTGTTTTGGTAAGGGACTAGCAAAAGATAGGTTTGGGGGTATTTGATAAGTCAAAAATTAGGCATTATTTCAATGTTATTTCTTATCCCTTTAACTTATCTTTTGATCTCTTTTGTGAAGTTTGTGCATATTGTTTAGTTGATGTTTAAATCATGTTTTTGCAATGAAATGTGATCTTTCCAAGGCTAACTCTTCAAGAACTCATCAAGTACTCATAAAAGGCCACATCATCTCTCATTTGCACGGCCAAGATCCCCCAAGATCCTTAAAGTCACGGCTAAGTCCCTAATTCCTCCCTAAAATGTGATTAAGGTGCTTTAGTGAGATTACTTGTGTATCAAGTAATCATTGGACGAATTTGCCTTCCCTTTTCAATGAGGAATGACATGGATTGACTTGGATAAGAAGACTTAAATATGTCCTAATGATATGCTAAAACTAAGTATTAAAGTAAACACAAAGTCACACTCAACACTTAATAAAAACATATGCAAATTAAAACCTTTTTTTGTAGAATGTTGCATTGATAAGTGGAGATCGTTCTTAACCGAGAATTGAGGGTACCTAAGCATGATTATCATTTGATTGATTAATTGGGGGTAAAAAGATTGATTTTAAAATCCTAAGTAATTAAACTGAATCTAAACTAACTTAATCTATTATTTACATGCGGTAAACTCATCTTTAACCTAACTCATTAATAAATTATGCCAATTCCAAAATCTACGAAATTCCATAACCTTAGCTCTACAAAATACAAGCATATTCTCTCATGTACATGCTGGGAATTGCCCTAGACACTTTCAATGATCTAGACTCGGGACCCCTATATATAATCAAGCATTAAGCACAACATACAAGCATAACAAAAACCAAGATATTGAAACACATGGAAGATTATTAAAATTCATATAAGATATAGAACCAGAATTATATTAAAGATCAATCCAACAAAACGATATTCAATAGAAAAATACAATTAAAGGATAAGGGGATCGTTACAGTTTTTATCTCGGGAATTGCCCTAGGGATGCAAAGTGGCTTGACACTCCTTACTAAGATAATCGGGAATTTCCTTAGATTTTCGCGGATGAAGGTGTTTATGGTGGAGTATAGTGTAATTGGCTATTGCTAAAGAAATCTCGAATTATTGAAGAGAGAAATTCGGTTAAGCAAAGGTTTGGTACAAAAATGGACGACCACAAACTAATAACCTAAGCCTCTCCATTTATAGGAGAAAATTAATCTCCAAATAAATAGGAGTTTACAATTTAATTTTAAAAGGAAAATGATTAAACTAATTAATAATTTAAGTCCTAAAAGAATAAGGTTATAAAAATCCTAATTAAAAAGGTAATATAAAACCCAAATAACAAAAATATTTCCTTGAAACAAACGAAAACAAATCCAATCTTGATTTGGAGAAGTTTTCCTCATGAAAAATGGAGAAATGTTGGTGGAATAGTAACAGGAGATGGTTCGGTGGAACGCGGCTGAAGTTTGCAAGGAGAATCGGCAGGCGCGCGCTGAAAATGAAGGGGAATTTGGTGGTCAACGACTGGTCAACGGCGCTGGGAAGGTTGAAGGGAGTTCGGCAGGCGCTGGCCGAAGTAAGGTATAGAGGATCGCTAGACACACGCTAAAGTAGAGGCAGAGAAGTTTGGTGTTCGTGCGCTGACGCTGGTATCCATTTTTCAGGAAGTGCGCGTTGAATTGGTAAAGCGTGGATCGGCAAGCGTCTACCGGATTGGTTTTTGGGCTGAATGAATGGGTTCGGGAGCCCCCTATCGAATTCTGTTGTACTTTTTGGTGGCCTCTTGTGTTTTGATCATAACTTCTTCGTTATAGATGCGATTGAGGTGATTCTTTCGCCTAAATTCTCTTAATTCCGTTCTCTATCCAATTCTGCATATTTCTCACAAAATATGTTATTTTCTACAATTTTTTGGTATTTAAACATTAAAATAAGTGTAAAAGGTATAAAATGATGCTTAATTCAAGGCTTACCACCTAATCAGATCTGAAGTTAAAGATGCAAGAAACAAGGAAAATGAAGTTTCTTACAAATCAAGAAACTCAAGATACACGACTAGGGTTACGGAAATACCCTAGCCATAACCTTTCCTTTATTTCGGACCTTTGTGATCTAATTTGGAAGATGATTAAATCAATTCCTAGTCAAAGTTGAAGTCAAGGAGTGAAGAAAAGGAAGGAAGAGACTCCTTTTTCAAGAAGGATCAAGAAATGCGGTAAGAAGGTTTTTCATGGCTACACTTGATTTCCTCCTAAGTTTTAGGGGTGTTTTCCCTTTCTTTTAGGGATATGCTAGGGCAGATGTTAGGCTATATATATTAAATGTTTTCTCATTGTTTAGGACGTCCAATTTTACCTCCTAAGGTCCCAAAACTCTGTCGATTTTCTGCTTAAAGTTTATACACTAGTTAGCCGCAATTTACCTTATTGTTCAAGCTTTTGGATTCATTCTTGCACCTTGATTGTGACGTGAAGCTTGGGAGAAGAAGAAGTGTTCATGCCACTTCTCTCACGCCTCATCCATCGTAGTATTTGTGTTTCTCAATTCCTTAATCTCTTTCAGCTTATATGTATTCAATTATGATGTTTGTTAACTTAAATATGTGTGAGTAGTTTCCTTTAGGATTAGGGCTGTTTGAAGCCCTAACCATGTTAGTTCTTATTTAGATTTCTGGCTCTTGATTATGATTGTTATGCCTGATTGAATTTGTTGGATTACTATGTTTCATGAACTCAATTTACGGTTATAAGCTTGATTACCTTGTTTGTGTATAATTGTAGATGTAATTGCCTGACAGACCATAATATCATCTTGCAATTTATGTCATCATGCTTAAGAGGGGAAATCTTATTCGTAATCTAAACTCATGAATCGCTAGGATTGTACATCACTTTTCTAGGGATAGTGTAGTGTCATCAAATCTTCTTCATATTTCATGCATTATCACGCACCGTCGATAATAGTTGTTTAAGAGTGGAACATCACGCTTAAACATGCAACCTAAGAGAAGATAAGAGATTTGGGGTGAGCCTTAGCTGGAACCCTGCATGGGCACTTAATTCAGAAACACACATATTAATCTAATCAAGGAAATCTAAAGAGAACTATAATTGTTAAAGGTGTATATCTAGCCCTAATTCGGCTTAATCAATCAACCGACATTCAATCTTGTTTTCATCACTTTACTTTGTGTTTTTGCATTCCAATTTCGTGCTCATCATCACTCGACCCCCCCCCCCCCCCCTCTTAATGGTTTTCTTACTTCATAACCAAGTTATCTCATTCTAAACTAAGTGGATTCACATTGAACAAGTCCTTGAGGGATCGACCTTTTCAAACCTACTATACTCGTCATATGATTTTGTGCACTTGCAAAGTATTACATTAGGAGTTTATCATTCATAATCTCTTGGTTGATAAATCTTCTATCAGGGGCAGGCTCTCAACATTTCGTTGAACTCTTCCCAGTATTCATAGAAGGCCTCGTCAAAGAATTGCCAAGGGTTCATGATATTGGCCTTCCACTTATTAGTTTTCTCCATTGGATAATAATGAGTGAGAAAATTAGAGGTCAAGTCTATCCAAGTATGGATAGAGGTTGGGGCGAGGGAATGAAACCAAACCTTCGCTCTATCCTTAAGGGAAAAATGGAACAATCTGAGCCTGATCTCATTCTCAGTCATTCCATTAATCTGAAGTGTAGAACACACTTGCAAAAAATCTTTAAGATGAAGGCGAGGATCTTCACCTTCTAAACCCTTAAAACTAGGCAGCATATGTATTGTACCTGACTTTATCTCAAAGTTCGCTACCGTGCTCTCGGGAAACACAATAGGGAACTAATCCTCTAAAACGTGAGGTGCTGCATAATCCCTCAAAAGCCGAGGGGCTGGTGGCCTAGCAATTGTCCTCTCAGGTGGTAGCTCAGCCATGTTAACTGGGTCACAGATTGGGCTCCCGTGAACCGATGAACTGCATGATGAAGGCTTGGATGTGATCCTGGTTGGTGAAATGGAGCCTAAACTTGACCCTAGGTGGTAGCCTAGAGTTTAGCACATAAACGGTACCCGAAAAGAAAAAAAAAAGAAAACTATGTTAATAGTCTTAAACGAATGGACACCATTGAAGGAAAAGTCCCCTGCAACTGTACCGACCGGTCCCGGGGGTCGAGATTAGATTAGTGATTAGTTTCGGATTAGCAAAGATAATCGGTAATTAGTCGGATATTGTTGAACGGTTGGTGCAGAATGATGATTTTGCCCCTGGAATGGGAAAAATGTTGACTTTTACTTTGGGGGGTCAAATGGACTTTGACTGATGACCGTGACGTAGTTCGGGACGTCATGAGTCCATAGACAGGTGGCACGCCCGATTTCGACATCCGAGGAGGAAGTTATGATGTTCGGAAGGTTGAGGGCACTTTCGTAATTTGGTTAAGAGAGGGGCATTTGTGGACTTTTTGTACGATAAGGTTTCTTCACGCAAACCGAGGACCGTTAGGTAGGTGTCAACGTCCTGAGTACAGTGACAGGCGGCACGCCTTTATCGGACATCAGACGAGTGAGATATAGGTCTAGGAAGCGAAGGGTAAAAATCGTAATTTGAACATTACATGGGCATTTTGGTCTTTTTACACCATTGGACTTTGTGCAACCGGCTAAAGAGAGGTGTACAATGTGTATGGGATATTTTGGGGATGGTCCATTAGGTGTTTGACACCTGGCCACATTCCAGTGGCTTCTAGCCACTTTCACGGCTCAAATTAAACGGATTGTTTGGGTTGTTTAACCGTGCATTTTGAGGAAAACAGAGACTGAGAACAGGGAGGAAATCGATCGGTTTCTGGGCGAGTGTGTGTGTTTTGGTGATCAAATGAGAGTGAGCAGAGGGAAGTTGAGAGGCTGGTGAGTGTTCTGGGATGAACTGAAGAGTTTGGGTGTGTGTGAGGTGAGCAAAACCCGAAAAAACAGAGAAGAAGCCGTGGTGCAACCGCAATCGATCATACCAATCGAGTTTGGTTTAGGGAGGTGTTCAGAGGACCGGAGGAGTGTTTCGGGGACCCTAAGATCCCCGGCGGATCTCACGGCGGTGAGCAGAAAGAAGGTAAGGTTTCGGTCCTCTGTTTTCCAATTTGGGTTCAGATCAAGAGTCGTGACTTATGGACGGTTGTTGGCTCGTTTTGTTGATCTTGGCAGCTTAAGGAGATGTCTACCTAGCTCTGGAAACGAAACCGTGGCTTGAAGGACGACGGGTGGCCGGAATTCAGAACTTGGTTTTCTCTGAGTTTTGGTTCGAGTTTGAAAGGTGAGGAATAGGACTTTAATTCGTGTTTTTCTTACTTAAATCGTTTTTTTCGAAAGGGACGAAACTAGTAGTGAAGATAGGATTCAAAACGGGTGAAAAATTGGAAGGAACCGTGAATGCTGGTTCGGTTGGGATGAACCGGTTCGAACCGGCCTAGACCGGGTTTGCAAGAGGAAGGAGACGATGAACAGTGCAGGCGTGTGAGGCCCACATGTAGCCCCTTTGGGCGGCTCGTGAGGGCGCTTGGCACTGTTCATGGGGAAGTTGTCAACATGACTTTTAAAGTAGTCGATGTAACGAACATTTTGGCACTGGTTTCGAGTCAATCGGAAATCGTCTCGATATGTTTCGGGATGTCCGAAGGGTTTAGGGCTCGGTTAAAAATAGTTAAAAATACTGGAAAATTATGGGGCTTTAGTATGACCATTGTGAAGTAGTTAGTGACCTTGTTATGCGATTTGGATAGGTTCGGGGAAGCCGAGGATAGTGGAATGGCTGGGAACGGCGTAAGTGCGCGCTTATCGAGGCGACGTCAGAATGGTCTGTGAGTGGACTTTGCTTTCAAACTTATGATGCATGCATATATGTTTTCATACGTGATTCTATGATTTTCTTTATGATCTTGATGGTTTACGGTTTTGCACGTTTTTCGAGGTATTTTATGGAATTTCACGTTTTACGAGTTTTCGAACGATCTTATGATTTGACTATGGTTTTAATGATTTGATTTCGGGAATTGAAATATGATTTGATTTCAAGGATTGAAATGGATTTCAAAAAAGTGATTTCGGGCTTGGAGCCCTGTTTATGAGATTTCGGTTTTGAGATTTGGAAAGGAAGTCTGGACTTGGGTTCGGGACGATGGTTCCAGATGCCTGCTTACGGAATCATCGTTGCAAATTCGACTGTAGATTTTCTGTGGTTTTAACTGATTGGATGAAACATGGTTTTGGGTTTAAAGACCCGGAAAAGAAAAGCGAAAACCCACTGGATCTGGTTTTAAGTTTAAAGACTCGGATTGATTGACGGAGGGAGGGCCCTGGATTGATATGTTTTGAGTTTAAAGACTCAGTATATGTTTTGAGTTTAAAGACTCGGATATGATACCCCCCGAGGCCTGTGATTGTGTTTTGAGTTTAAAGACTCGAATATCCCGGAAGGCCTAGCTATTTGCGCATTGTGTTTTGAGTTTAAAGACTCGGGCGCACTTGAGATCCAGAAAAATTGCATGATTGATGTTTTTCACTGGTTTTTCGATGTTTTGGGCAGTGGCCCGGATAAATTGGATTTGATGAGTTTTGGGACCGAGTTCCCGGATTGAGATTGATTTGAGATTTGAGGCTGAGACCTGGATTTGAATAACTGTTTTAATACAGGTTTTCAAATGGTTGTTCTTGGATGGTTTTTGATATGAGGTTTTTGAGATGAGTGCTTTCAAGACTTGAATTGATATGCATGCATTGGTTTTTGCGTGGAGGGTGAAATTGTACTTATTTTATTGAACTGTTTTCTGAATCCATTACTTTATTTTTGTCCACTCACAGTCTTTTCGTGTTTCTGATACCCTCCAGGTTGTTGCAGCACGAGATGTTGATCGAGAGAGACGGAGACATCACACGTACGTTCCACAGTAGACTCTGCGCACTCTGGGAAGTTTGGAAGTTTTGGACGGTCGGATCGAAAATCCCTTGCCCGACTTACGTGTCACATGGAGGTTGGACATTCGTTTAGCCTTCGTGTCATGCGTAAGTTAGACGGGAGCAGGGTTTAGCCCTTAATCCCGGGGGATTAGGGGTGGGCCCTGACAGCAACGGCGCCAAAAACTTGGTGGAAGATAAGTCGAACACAATGATGATTATGCATGACTAGGTTTCCAAATGTAATAACTTTGCAAGCGCACAAGACGTATAGTAGTATAGATGCAAGCAAAAGTTGAATTCCACAAAGACTTGTTCAAAAGTGTCCAATTCAGTTTAGTTTCTGTTGACTTAGGTGGGAGGTAAATGCAATGGGGGTTATCGTTTAATTGCACGATTTCCAAGTGAAGTGATTACTGAAATGATTAAGTTTCTTGTAAAGATAGATTAAGGTTACTATCCACCCTACCACTTGTTATTGTCTTTAGTCCTTATTAGCCATCTTCATTAAGTGCTCAAATTAGGTGTCCGTGCTTAAGGCAGGGCATATGCTCATTAAACACATTTATCCTTTCTTAGCTGTATTCCTGAGGTAGGGTATATGCTCTCGCGAACCTACCACAGGTTTCAGTGATGCAATTCAAACGAAAAGGATTTAATGACACCATATTAACCTAAGAATATAAATATACTCAGGTTTCACAGATTCAATCTACAACTAAAAGTCCACATTTTAATCTTGATGCTTACATTTACTAGGTAGATATCCTGGTCTAACCTAGCTCATGTCATCTACATTTTCATGCATATAAGTTAGCTACTCTTACATACAATCCAGCGAGTTCATTAAGCATAGTAGATTGATTCAATTCTAACACATGCTGAATATTAACTAACAAAGATAATTAATAATTCATGATATGAGCTTCAAGTAGCTCTAACCTCTAGGGACTACTTACACATGCTTGAAATTAAAGGCATAATTGAGATGAGCATAAAGAACAATAGAAAGTAAAACAATAAATTACAATTGAAACAAAAGTTATAATGAATTTGAATTACAAATCACAAACACAATCATATGCATAAGTACGATGGATATTAAACGAATAGAAATAAAAGAACGAAATAACTAAGTAAATTGAAGGAAGGATGAACTTCCACGAGAAAGTCACCTTTTGAGTATTGGAATTCGGGATTGCAAAGGAACTAGTCTTTGAATCTCGAATCCAAGGTGAAGAAGTTGTGAGAATTGAATGGAAACGTAAAGGGAACAAGTGCTTGGAATTGAGAACCGTAAAAGAAATTAGTTAACAAGAAGAGAACCAAAAATGAAGTAAAGAAGAGAGAATTGAAATATGAATGACAAAACCGTAGGAGAAGTAGAGCATGAATGGAAATGATGTAAAAATCAAGTGCTTGCAATTGGGAACCGGATAAACTTACTATGAAGATGAATACAAAAGAGATGCAACAAATGAATCAAACCGTGAAGAAATCTAAGTCTAATACTTTGAAAATGTACACTAATTATGAAGATGAAAAACATAAGGAAATAATTGATGAATCAAAATGTAAAAAAGAGAAGAGAAGAATCACAATTGTAAGTACAAGAGTGCTTGAATGAAAAACGTCAAAGAAATCGTGAGAAGAACAAAGTGCTGAAATGAAAAATGAAGAGAGAACTAGTGTTTGTGTCGAGACTTTAGTTGGGCAGAACTTTGGCACTCTCAAGAGTAAAGGGTCGCCCCCTCTTTTGTTCTAAGCAGGGGATTATATGGGAGAGAACTAGCCCTAGCCCTAGCAGCCCTAGCTACAAGTCGGCTTCTAAAAGATAGAACCAGCCGTGGAACTTGGAGCACACTCTCCTATTTTATAGGAGCCTTTGATTTTCTTCCTTGTTTTAGACCTTGATTGAGTAGGAAAGTTGAGGAGATCAGATGTGAGCCATCAAACCCTAGCAGTGAATCTCAATCCAATCCTAGTCGTGAGTCTCCTCCTACAAAACAGCTAGACCTGATTTGTTCCTTGTTTTAGTCCTTGACTGAATAGGAAAGTTGAAGAACATGCCACTAATCAGCACTAGGACACCGCTAGGCCTCGACTTGGAACTTACGCTGGGCCTTCACTTGGACCTAAAGAACTCTTGAGGAAATCGATGGAATAAGATGGATCAAAGCCTAAAAAAACAGCATTATGACCATGTCTTGAACAATGGTTGATGCAGAGCATATGCCAAAGAACTTCGAATTGGCCCTGAAAACTGGCACACGGGCTGGCACAGGGACCTGGTTGGAACTTTTGAAGTCTTCAATAGAACAAGCTGGAACAAAACCTCAAAATGGACCATTAGGGATGTAACTTAGATTTTGGTTGGTGTAGGTTCTGTGTCACAACCCGACCTTCTCTAACAGGATATTGTCCTCTTTGGGCCCAGCCCTCAAAGTTTTGTTTTCGGGAGCTCACGTGAAACTTCCCAGTGGGTAACCCATCTTGGGATTGCACCAACCCCTACTCGCTTAACTTTGGAGTTCCCTAGGAATCCAAAGCCAGTTAGCTCCCAAAAAGGCCTCATGTTGGATAGATGTGTGCCCACACATATAAGGGAGGCGCATCCCCTAGATCTCCTCGGGCGATGTGGGATTGCTAACCATGCCTCTAGGGCACGGGTCCTCGCAGCCTGGTTCTGGAGTGAATAGCTACTGGAACAAAAGTAGGTCCTTCGGGGGACATGTCACTAGTGACATGTCACTGGCACACGAGCTAGCACACGACCCTGGAATTGGTCCTCAAAATCCATAAACTCAAATGTCCACCAAAGTTGGCCATGAATAGACCGTTAGACAGAGTACTGGAAGTTGGTAATTCTATATAAAAATCATGGTCATGGCTAAGCATTTACCCATTGGAACAAGGAGGCCAAAATCAGGAATTTCTAGCACAAGACCTGAAATCAGGCACACGGCTTAGTCTTGGGACTAGTCCTCGGCTAGGCCTAAAGCTGGAAATCTAGAACAGTGATGTCTTTTGATGAAACAAGGGGGAACAAGACCTGAAGACATGACATTAGGGGACATGTTTTGGCCTTTGGTTAGAATAGGGCCCGATTCTCAAGTGGGCATCCACTGGAACACACGCATGTCCTGGCTGAGAACCAGGACTAGAACAAGGGATATGGGCTAGCACACAGCTTGCAACTTGGAACAAGACCTGGAACAAGGACTCGATACATGGAACAGGGATAGGGGCCAGGTCCTGGTTCTTGGGATAGGTTCTGGGATAGGCACATGGGCTAGGTCCTGGTACTTGGACCTGATTAGGAACTTGGGACTCAACTTGGGTCTTGGGAACCAGCTAGGACCCAAAACATAGTTTTAGGGCCTTTTCCTTCAATTTGGCGTAGAATTGATCCCACATCATTAATCTGCATATGGCTCACAAGAAGGGTCAATTTCTCCTATTTTAAGACATTTTAGACAAAAGCTAAGTAAAAATGGACACTAAATCATAACTAAAAACATGTATAATTAACGACCTATTAACAACCCAGCTGGAAATCTCCATCTGGCACTTTGACGCAGATCCGATCATTTGCCGACACGAATGAGGGACCCACTATCCTGTGCGCCCAGTCGGAGACCTCCACGTGGCGCTTCGACAAACAAAGCCTGCGCAGTTGCCGACATGCGGGGCCCCTGGCCAGCATTTAGTCCAACCAAAATCTGCCACGTGTCACCCTTCAATTCAACACAGACAAAGGTGTCTTCCCAGCGCTTTGACCAATCAAATCCATTCGTGCGACCCAATTTCCAGACAGCACTCTGCACGCCCGACAACGACGGAAGCTCCAAGCCAATCAACGCGCACGTTTGAGAAACTCGCCAGAGACTCCTGCAACGTGCCTGGCGTGAGGGCCCTGGTCGACGCTCCTACTATTCAGAAGCTTCCACACATCAATCTGTAACGCACTATCTCCAGTGGTGGGGACCACCACCCTTCATTTGCAGCTCTCCACGCGTCAACGTGCCCCGTTAGCCGACAGTCAAGCGAGGATCTCTTCACTCCACCAGCTGCAGGACGCCACGCGTCCACCTCCCTTTGCATATCAAGACTGCAACCAACAGCCCACCACCAACTTCCTTGTCGGATTCACACCCACCAATAAAAAAAACAACAGCAAGGAAATTACTTTACCTCGACAGTGAATGCAGAGCCATCCAAACATCAG
This sequence comes from Prinsepia uniflora, assembly GCA_032719365.1. Lineage (NCBI taxonomy): Eukaryota > Viridiplantae > Streptophyta > Magnoliopsida > Rosales > Rosaceae > Prinsepia > Prinsepia uniflora. The sequence continues at coordinate 54,047,935 of CM064863.1, read as the reverse complement.
CTAAAATCCTTTTTATCTCCCTCACCCAAATAGAATGGAGCTAGCTACCCTTTAAATAAGAAGAAAAAACCCTCAAAACATTAAAAATGGAATTAATTTCATTTTTAATTGTCATTATTGAGAGGTTTAAATCTCTTAGAGACTTGGGTAAAAAAGCAGACATGCCTTTTCATGACACACATCAAGTCTGATATTATATCGACCTCAACGGATTTTCTCAACATGAAGATGGGGCAAAATAAAAAATATCAACAAGCATGATTAGAGAGAAACGTCCATGGACAATTTGATGGCACAAAGAAACGTCCAACATCTTTTTATTCCTCATAAATAGCAAAAGTTATGAGGAGTTTTAATTTTTACAAAATGGAAGTTAAAAAATCCATTAAGTAAAAATTAAAATTCATAAATAAAGGTGTTAATTCTTGGTAACAAGTTAGACCCAATCACACAAGTTCAAGCTCAAAATCTACCGTAATTATTTTGGAGTTTCATTCCGAGCTCAACGAAATTAATCCAACTCAAGAACATTACAAGACAAGATGGAGTCCTACTCCAAATATGATTTATTGGGACTGCCAAAAACTTACATCCCTTAAGATTCCCTGAATTCCTAAACGATGTGGGGACATTTGCGGAACCATAAATCACTGAAAAATGGTGGAGTTGTCATGTGGCTCATAATTCCCAAAATGTCCAAATTGCCCCTGGCAATAACATTAATGACTTGTAAATCCCCACACATTAAGTAATATATTTACCAGGTGAATACGTTATTTAAACGGATTAAAAAGTTTTCGTAATATTAATATACGCCCCGAGAGTCAATTATCATCATTCTTAATAATGGGCAATTAATATTAATATTAAATTTCTATCATTATCATCATAATGAGTCATTATTATAATTAATAAATAATATATTATTTTAAAAATATATTTTTTATTAATTACAAAATCAACCGACCAATCAAAACGTTCTGCGACCCTAAAAAATTCTCTATAAATAGAGACGATCATTTCATTTTCAAGATAAGTCGATTTTTCGCTTCGAAATATTTTATTTTCCTCTTTCAAAGTTAACTTAGGCACCAGAGTGTTTTTGATCGAACAATCCCCCAGATAATCGATCGAGACAACGATAGCTAGTTTACTGTTTGCAGAAATTGTGAAGACATTTTACAACGAGCATGATTTCTGTTTCAACACTCATATAAAAAGAAAAAAGAAAAAAGAAAAATATTCATTATATATTAATAAGTGGTATTTCTGCCAGAACTGTTTGAATTATCTATGAACTACAATTTTTTTTCAACAAAAATTCGAGGCTTAACCTTAATTGGCAATTTGATGCCTCAATTTCATAAAATTGCGCTTGGAAATGTTTGAATAATACAATCAACATACAGTTGTATAATTATTACAAACATTTAAAGCATTCGACTTTGACATAATCTTCTTCCAATTCCAGGAAGTTATGGCTGCAATGCCCACAACTCTTCTCCTTGAATGAATCAAACCCTGCTCTTCTTCTCCTCCTTGTTCGACCTCCACCCTCCGATATCTCCACTGCCGCTTGGGCCGGCGAGCCATGCCATACAGGTAGGGCACTACTCCGGTATACATCTCCATTGCATCTCTCTGCATTTCTATCCTTAGTTCCCTACTCAAATATAAGTACAGCAAATAATGTTTCATTCAAGTGTTTTTTTAAAGTTTTTATACAATAAGTATTTGAGACCATATCTTACATGCACGCACGTCTGTCAGAAGAAAAGTCAATAAGACAGCCGTTGCCTGTTGGTTAACGACATTCAAACCGACTTAACCGCTGGCAGGGGCCGGCAACTCCGAAATCCAATTAAAAGAGCATCAAAATCCTAATTTTCCTGAAAATGTATGGAGAGCTCATATAAAAATTCCACAATATGTCCATCAAAGCAGAAGTTTGAGACGCAATAAATGTATACACAAGAAAAAGAGAAACATGACCATTACCTTTCGACTAGAGGATAATACAAGAGAAGCTAAATGAACCAAAACTTGAAGAGAATAAAAGTACTGACAGAAACAGCCATATACACAGGAATCAGTGCTCATGATATCAATCATCCAAAGATTAAGAGCAAATGGGATTTCCAGACCAATAAATATACAGAACTAATCGCCAATTCAGACATTTTATGGAAAATCGTCACCATCAAAATGCATGGGACAAATTCCATTGAATAGTTGAGCACCTTTTTCCTCTTCGCTCAATACTTCAAATCTCTGGGTGGGAAGCTGTTCTGAGCTACATAAGTAGGCGACAGCATAGAAAGAAACTCGGGCTACTTCGAAACAGTTGGGCAATCAAAATTGCAAGCATGTGTGTTGTCGATTCTGCACAGGCACTAGGAACAAAGGTCATCATAACATGAACAAGGCCTGCTAAAAGAATTACTGATATCTCCATTCTTCAGTGACCTGAGATCTGAGATCAGAGAAACACTCAACTTCACACGCACAAGGAAGCATCAACAGTATATTACGGGCATACTTAGAATGTTAGAAAGCAGTAACTTCACCATTGACTTAATTGTACATGACACCATCCTAGATGGAACAATGGCACATCTTGAAACTTCCAAGGATAAGAGAGTAATCTTGAGGTCCACTTAAAGCCGAACTACAACCTTAAAACCATACTGAAAACAAGTCAATTTGGCTATCAATTTCCTTGCAGTTGTAATAGGTTCTACATTTATTCACACAATTCTGCCCAGAGCATAACCAATACCTCCAGTGCCCTGAAAAGTGGTGAACAAATGACGCATTCTGCACTGAGAAGGTATTAGTAGATTTAGCATACAAAATGCTGCAAAGGTTTCTAACACCTATCAAACCGAATCCGATTCAGCCTTCCCAGAATCATCCCAGGAACCATCACTAGATGCTTGAGGAATGCTCTTTTCACACTGCATTGGATCAGAAGCACCTTTGGAAGCCACAGTTGATTCATTTTTTATCTCGCTATCAAGCTGAATATCCCCGGAACCATCACTAGATGCTTGAGTAATGTTCTTTTCACAATCCATTAGATCAGAAGCTGCTTCTGAAGCCAAAAATGATTTTCTCTTAGTGTTGCAATCAAACTGAATATCCCTGGAACCATCACTAGATGCGTCAGGAATGCTTTTTTCAGAACCCATTGGATCAGAAGCAGCTTCTAAAGCCACAGATGACTCGCTTTTAGTCTCGCAATCAAACTGAACATCCAAATCACATTTATTCTGCATGGAACTCTCATTACCACCACATAAAATGGAATTGGTATTTCCACTAACCTCCTCTGTGATGTTCTTGGAAAAAGTTTCTCCTGAAGAAGGGATAGACTCAAGAGAGGTCGTGTCAACTTTTTCTTCATGGGAATCATCATCACGTGGATTATCCAAAGAAACTTCATCCAAAGACTTTGAAGAATTATCTTTTACGGAAGAAACCAAAACTTGTTTGTTTTCCACATTCTTATCATGGCTTGAATTAGGGAAAGACTGACAGTCTGCATTAGAAGTGTCTTGCACTGACTTGGCACCTGAATCACAGTCAGAAGCTGTAGACCCCTTCCTTGAAACCTGAATGTCACGTTCATTGGAAGCGTCTGATGACCTACTACTCAACATTGGAATGTTATTTAAAGAAGCATCAGGACATTGAGAGGTAGGCTGCATGTTATCTCCAACAGTACACTCCAGCACTGGTTCATTTCCTGTTTCTAGCACTTCAGGACTTGCATTAGGAGGACATTTCTTGTCTGAAGTAGAACCAACTAATTCAACCCCCACAGCAGAGTCAGAAGATATACTCCTTTCAGTGGTATCTAAATTTTTAAGTTCATCAGAAGCAACTAAAGAACCACTCGATACAGGAGTATCATTTAAGGAGACACGGAGACGTTGAGATCCGGAAACCGTAGCCGCAGCTTCATTAACTCTTTCATCGATAGGACACAAACCAGCGTCATCAGACCCATGACAATCAACCCTAGCCGGAGAATCAATATCTGAATTGCTTCCGTCCCCAGGCTTTATACAATCATATCTTTTGCGTTCCATTTTCTTTACACCTATTCAAGGGTGAAAAATAATGATCGAAAAAATTTCAGAAAACAGGCTAACATTGTGATTAAGGAAACGTAGTAAAACAGGTTTAAATAGAACCTGTGTTGGCTGTCAAGTTCCCCTCATTTTCTTGATACGCTAACAACTTCTGTAGCATGTCTATACCAGGGAACACCAACATATTCATCAACCTCATTTCTTGCTTGAATGATTCCGCAATAGGAATAAAACCAAAAACTTCCGTCCATGCATGCATGAGTTCGGAAATGGCAGGAATAACCAACTTCTCAACCTTTAGAAAGCCTAGAGCCTACAAAATAGAAAGAACAAAAATAATCAGTGACATACAAGAACAGCAGGTATGACTACACTAGAGAGAACAAATTCGACTAAAAAAGTTTCAAATAACATCACCAAAAAAGTATGGTTCTCAAAGCTATACCGATTCAATGGCACAAAAAAGCCGACGGCACATCCCTTGCCGCCTATATATGTGGCGAGTTCCAATGTATGGCATCTCTGCTAACTTTGTACCATGAAACCTAACCAGAAAGTAGAAAAATTATAGATGAAAATTTGCTTACATGACAAACCACAGAGAAGCGTACATCTCAATGAAAAACTATATAAAACTTACCATAGAAACTTCACACTAAGATAATTTTTAAAGAAAATAAGTAACCCAAAAATAGAAAAATAAGTAAAAACATCTCAATATGTTTTCTGGGTCAGGAAATAAGACATGATGCTTGACTAAGTTACAACGGTATTATTTGAAACATGTACGAATTTATTTGACTAAGTTATAAGTGTGGTTCCATACACAAACAAACACAAATACTGTTACAAAGCCAAACCTGTTTCCCAATCAAACATATACAAGTGTTATTTGAAAAGGTAATAATAATCGGCATTAAAACGTAAGGATTGCACAATAACCGTAATTCACTTCAGTTAACTTTCATTTTTCTTCCTAAACTAGCTCATATACTAACTCATGACCACAAAGTGAGTTTGATACCAAAATAAAAAACTGAAAACTAATGATGAAAATTAGAATAACCTGATAGATGCATGCATAATCAATAGATCTAAAAAAGCAAACATGCAGGCTAGAAAAGAAAAATTGCATATGTAACAAGCAAATATAAAAAAATAAAAGATTATAATATACCTGAGAGATGCTGCAGAAATTATTTCATCCCCTCTCTCTAAGATAGCAGTGTAGAAGCCACTGTAGTTCAGCCGATTGAAGTTCGATCTAACAAAAGGGTGATAAATTAATTCATTACCAGCAGGCAGCCTAATTATCCAAAAACTATCATATAAATTGCATATTTGCAATAAGTTAAAAAAATTTCAATTAATCTTGAAAGCCAGCAGGTTATTATTCTAAATGTACCACAGCCTATACATGCATTTATCTTGATTTTGAATATTTTAAGTCACCATCCTCAATTTGGTATAGCAATCCAGACAAGATAATGAGGTCTTCCAATCTTATTCATGAAAATCAGGGTGACAAACTAAAGTTTTTCTCAGCAATCAACTAAATCAACATCATTGAAGATCAGCACTTACCCACAATTATAAAGAACATTATGTATTAAATTTATCCCACTCCTCCTGTCAACAATAGGCAAAAAACATTCATCCATAACAGTCAAAGCAACAGCGAGCTTAGAATTGCTTTCGACTCTTTGAGGAAACCCTAGATCTTCATCTGTCCTATGAACAAGTGTCCATGAAAATCCTGCTTCTAGCTCATGTTTGACTCCAAGATACTTCTTCAAATTTTCAAAGAGCTAAAGAAGCAACAAAATTAAAGTTGGCATCAGTCCCTTAGAAAGCACAATAATTACAAAAGGTGGCAATGAAAGAAATTCACCATGTCTACATCAATCTAAAACATAAAAAGTTTTGTCCAGAAACAAGGTAACTACAGAAAAAGAAAGCAAATTTACCAACCTTACATTCATAAATTACAAATTGATATTAAGGTCATGAAAACACGACGATCTTTTACTAACACTTTGCTTAAATTCACAAAAACCTCATGACACACGACACAATCAGTCTCAACTTTATTGAGGAGATATTTAAGTATGTCAAGATCCATACTATATTGAAAGAGGTCCTGTATTCGAACATTATGGGCGAAATTTTGTTGCATTATAAAATGGAACGAATTATGACAAAGGTTTTTTCTTGTTAAAGTTCAGCAATTGAGAAGGAAAAAAGTAAGAAAAAACAAGCTAAATCCCATGGATATCTATCAAGAAGGTAACTGACCAAAGAAAGAAAGAAACCAAAGATTATAATGCTGTATAATCACATTATACACAATACAAATCATGTTGGTCAAATATAAAGAAAATGACTAAAAAGAGAGAATAAATAGATAATACCCCCACAATAGACATAATTGAATTATAATCTCATAACCGAAGAACCTTGTTAGTTACAATCACACCTCATGCACACACATATCAAGGCAATAAAATACTGAAAACCCAAAGCACAGTGATACCTCTCTGCATTTCTGTCCACAGAAGGAAGAGCCTAAAGTAGGAGAATCAGAAGGAATAGGATCCATTTCCTGACTACATGGTATGTGACCTACAAAGAAAAAATTATATTTCAGGTAGTGCATGTGAAAGCAATTGTAACAAAGCCTATAAAAAATGCATAAAAGTTTGGAAGCAAAAATAAAAGAAATGATGAGTACATTTTTTGCCACAGAGGCAGCATAGGAGCATGGCAGAACCAGTTGTATCATCCTCTTCACCAACATTCTCACTTGCTACCCCACAAAACTTGCATGTACAATTTGGACAGTGCCAATCACCTGGAGGAAGCATCTGCAGCAAGAAAAATTATATCAATACCTCACCAAGAGTAAACAATCAGAACCAATCAATTCTGGAAGTACCCAAAACTACTATGCAAGAAAATTTGACAAAGACTAACAGCATTTTATAGTTCAGCTTAGCACTAAACCAGGTAAACTAGTTTCCGGAAGCTTCGGGAAGACACATCTAAACAATATTCTGTATTAAGCTCCTTTCAAGTGTCAAGACTTACAAACAAATTCGGAAGTATTACCAAGACCACCCAAATCCACACCCCCATTCCCAAAATATCTCTAAGATCTCAAATTTTCATACATATATATTTGCAATCCCTCTCTTCCAAAAGTAAACCTTACTTCACCAACTACATAGGTAAAGGAAAGCAACCTAAAAAGAACCAAAATATATCCCAAGAAAAGAAACCATGTGAAAATTTCTCAGGAACCATATGCTACTGAAAATAATGTACACATACCTGTATATTCAAGCAGCTCTGATGAAATGTTGATGGACAGCTATCACAGCATATCAAATCTCCACCATCACCACAGTTGCCACATGTATCATCATCTGGATCATCACCATCAACTTGAACAGAGTGGAAACCAATGCATCCAATACCCTCTTGTCTATTCCATGCATCTATCTGACACTGCAGAAGGGAAACCCCAGAATCCAAACATATATTTTGAAACGGCTGGCGCAATTTGCTTCCGGCATGAATCTCAAATTTTGAGATTGTGAGGATTTTACTACAGCAACCGCAGTGAATGCCATCTCTTGTAATCCACCCTTCCAGCATTACTTTCGTCCTTCGGCGATTCATATACTGCACCTTTTGGCTCAATTGCACAGTTCCCGAGTCAATCAGCCAGGAAAGCAATGTCCGCTTTCCGGTATATGGAACAAAGCCATCACTATCTGAGTTTGCCCCCTGTTTGGAACCACGAACCAACAAGGTACATCTTCCAAGCTTTCTACTTTTCCTTCCATGTGGCATATGAGAACTAGATCCTGTGAATGGCTTTTCATCACCGTCATGTAAATGATGAGAGGAACTCTGCCCATTTGAGTTGACCCTGGCTAAACCATTCTCACTCATTTTACCCTTGTATGACTTACCACCGTGCTTTAAGTAGGTGCTTAGTTTCTCCTCATAACTAACACTATCCATGCTCTCTGGATCATACTTGACACTAGATCTCTTTATACGGACACCTCTTGTATTCTCACTCTCATTGTCAACCCTTTGCTTCTTTTTCATTTCTTTCTCAATCTTCTTTCGAGTTTTCCTTGTTAATTGGCTGAGCACATCATCAGTTATAGGTGGAAACAAAGAGCCGTCCCCTCTACGCTTAGCCTCAATTTCCTCCTCATTTAATTGCTTTTGAAGAGCATCATAAGCCTTAATAATGGACCAGTAAGCTGTTCCTGATGGGTTAATGTACACTGCATCTAGGTAGTCTCTGTTCCTTCTAGGCCTATAATCTATTGTCCAGCCTGCCGTCAGAAGCATCTCTCTTATCCGTTCACGTAGTTTTTGCTTTTCTGTTCCACTACCTCGTCTAACTTTACCTTCTTTGATTCTGGTTGGAGGAGTCTTTTCACACGAAAGAGCATCCCCATCTTTGCAAACAGCCCTCTTTATAGGTTTAGAGGCTTCCACATTCTTTGGTCCTAGCTTTAATGATGTATCACTATTCTCTGAGTCTGAATCGGAGCCCTTACTGCTCTTAGTGGGCAACGGTTTCCAAGAATTTACATTATTTCTCTCTGACTTAACAACTGGAACTGGTTTCTCAAAAAGTTTTGGGTCTGCGTAAAATGGAGGCATAGCAGCATTCTTTGCAGTATCTTCATTCCTTGGAGGCCTTCTGCTTCCTTCGGATTTGAGAAAATCCGTTGGCCCACCCAGATTCTTTTTCTTCTTCACCAGGACCTTCAAAACACCATTTTTACCCTGTAGTCTAATGGACTCCTCTGGATGACCCATGAACTTGTCTCTCAACAAGGGTTGGTGAGCTCCATCCCTGTTCATAGCAAACCTACCCCTGTCAATATGATCTCCCCGGTTCAGGCTACTTATCCTGTCAAGGTACAAGCTCTTCCTTTTCTCAATGGCATGTCTACTTGAACCAGTTTCAAATTCCCTCTTAACGGCACTTGGTACCACCGGGATCGATCCCGAAAACCTTCCGCCATAATCAACTACCCCATCATTGAACCTTTTCCTTCGCATAATTTCTGCATCATACTCGTCAAATTCAAACACCTCCAACTTACTTCTCTTTCCTCCACTCTCATCCAAATAACTTCTACCAATCATCTCATCCTCATTGTGCCTAACATGTTCCAATCTCTCCCTCTTTTGACCAACTTCACTCTCTTCAGCAATGCCCTTATCCACAGCTCTTAAGCCATTACAAACCCGAACTTTTTCAGGGCCCACCTTTCTACGAGGAGGTGCCAATATCTCATCACTAGACCCCGAATCACTCAAGACCAACCTCGACCTTTTCTTCTCCTTCTTAGGTTCAAAAACCTTCCTAGAGCTCGAAGAACCCACAGCACCACTCAATCCCTCTGGTTTCTTTCTAACAATTAAGCAACCAGAGGAATTCCTATTCTTCACCAACACCCCAGAAGGGCCAACAGATCTCACACCGTCGTCCATCTACATCAACCGTCCAAACCCAAAAACCCCTAACTTCCACAACCTCCCCTTCAATTCATCACAAATTCAGGAAACTCCGCCACAGAAACCCCATTCATCTCACATAAACAATCCCAGAAGCAAAACAATTCTACCAGATCTGAACCAAAAATATCGCAATGCTTATATATAAATCTCACAAACTCCCACAAAACGACACCGTACTGTGAAACAGCAAAGGAAAAGAATTGACGAAAAAACCTTACCTCGCCGGAGAGCTCTGAGACTCCGTCAACGGTACTCTAATGATTGAACGCGCCCGATCGCCGTCGCAATTCACCGATTCAAAGAGGAGATGTAGGTGAAGGGACAGAGAGGGAGAGAGAGAGCGAGAAAGAGGGTTTGGATTGTAAATAATATTTTGCAAGTTGCCACTTCGGAAATTCCAAAAGCACACAACCCATTCTGCTCAGTATTTATATTTCCATTTTCTCCTTTTTAGTTTTTATGACCTTTATTTCCCAGATTTCTCATTTATGCGCTACATTTATTTTCTCAGATTTCCCTCCAAATCTTGACAGGAAGGCTTGACCGGGCCTCATGGACGGTACTGCTGAGTCCACATCAGATGGCAGCGTATGAGTCACCGGACCGGCCCAATGACGTGGCGGAATCGGAGTGTAAGCTGTGCTGGGGTTTGAAAGGGCTTTTTTTTACAGTTCGATTGTACCCAAGGATTGAAATATCGATATCGACGGATATATCGCTCATCGAATTTACGGATATCTCGCCTTAAATATCGATATCGATATCGTTTACGGTCAACAAAAATGACGGAAATTTGGTCCAAATGACGGAAATTTGGAATGAAACTTTGGGAAAAACTTAAATACCCAATAATGGTTATATAGGACTAATAAAAACTATAAAATGACTTTGATATAATAAATATATGATAGAATATTGGTCTGCCGACCACTAACAGTATAAAGTCTTAAAGATAAACTTAAATTAAAACATAATTCTATTGATAATATTGCATTAAAAATATTGTACACATTGAACTTGATCAAAAACAAGTAGAGTGTCTACTAGCTTGCAAATTAAATTAGTCTTGATCTACCAAGACACAAAAGTTTTACCAAGTGATGCTATTTGACCAAAAGGAAATGTTTTGCCAAGTGATGCTATTTGACCAAAAGGATCCTCCATAGATAAGGTAGTTCGGATTTACCCAACTAACTTCTCCATAATCTTCATTGAGATGAGGATCTTCATAGCCTTCATAACCATGTGGGATTTGAGGGAGATGGCTGTCTAACTAGTGGTAACGATATGAACCATAAGCATATGGATCATTTGAGTTGTTACTAGGATCGGTGCCTAAACTCATTGACTCAAAACTAATTGACATGGAATCCTCAAAAGATGGGTTTCCATAACCTTCATATATGTTGCGTGTCCGAGTGTAATCTTTTCCAACACCACTGATTCCTTGACAAGACCCGTCCCAATCTCACTGGGACCACTCAGGGACGTGTCCCGCTCCCGTTTGACAACGACTCCAAACATACCAAAAGTACCATTAACCGAAATCAAAATACTTCAAATTAAACAAAAAACGTTTAAACATAAGAGTTCATGTGACGACCCGTCCCAAATTAGCAGGATTAATTAAGAGTTAATGACAGATTATCAAGGCTAATTGGAGATTAGACGAGGATTAGCGGACGTTCGGGCGAAATGACGATTTTGCCCCTAGAATGGGCGAATCGTTGACTTTCCGTTCAGGCTGTCAAATGGACTTTGGCCAATGACTGTGACGTAGTTCGTGATGTCACGAGTTCTTAGACAGGTGGCACGCTCGATTCCGACGTTCGAGGAGGAAGTTATGACATTCGGAAGTTCGAGGGCATTTTGGTAATTTGGGTCAAAAGTTGACTTTTGACAGAGGCGGTCCGATGGATGAGGGCCGAAGACCGTTACGTAGATTGGGACAATATGAATCGGTAGATAGGCGGCACGTCGAATTCAGACGTTCGACGGCGAAGTTACGGTTCACGGAAGTACTATTGCACGAATTACGAAACGGATTACTTTTGGACTTTAGTGGGGCCCAGATTTCATCCCAAGGCCCAATGGATGAGTGACAAGTGTCACCCATCCACTGGTCTTTCCCTTACATACATGCATCAATCATCTTCTTATTTTCCTTTCTCCCTAAACAACCAAACCCGATCTCACCCCACCCCCTTAAACCAATCCAACCTTTCCCTTTTGAGCATGATTGTGAGACCTTGAGTGTGAGAGAAGGTTGAGGATGTTGAGGAAGGTGGCAGGACGCGGCTGGGCCACCGTGCATGGCTGAGAAACGGTAAGTACCCCGGTTAGCCCATTTTCCCTCTAATTGTTGATTTAAGCATTATGGGTCGTTTGTATCGATTTTAATGGGTTATTTAGGTTGCTAGGAGGTTTCTAGGATGGTTTTGGTAGGTGGTAGACGGCTGTGACGCCGTGGGAAGGTTTTGGAAACTTTGAACCGTGAGGTTCAAGTTGGACCGGTCGAGTTTCGTGGGTTTTAGGGGTTCCTAGGACAAAAATATGAAGAATAGGATCGATTAGAGGAAGAAACGGTGAAGATTGGACCGGTTATGGACCTGGACCGGTCACGCCGGTCCAAGTTGCAGGAAAAACTGGACCGGACCGGTCGGCTGGAGGACAGGGATGACCCTGTGCAGTGGCGCGTGAGGCCCACGCGCAGGGCCATCTCGAGGCGCGTGCGGGCGCGTGTTAGGGAATTTGAGGATGGTTCCAATGTGTCAAATCATCTATTCGATGTAACGAACATTTTGGGACTGGTTTCGTGTCAATCGGACATCGTTTCGATATAGTTCGGGACGTTCGAAGGTTTAGGTTCGCGTTTAAAAATAGTTAGAAAATCGGAAAAATTATGGGACTTCAATGAGAGGTTAATGAGGCTATTAGTAACCCTTTAAATGAATTTGGACAGGTTTGGGAATCCCGGAGGGGACGATTGACCGGAGAGACTATTTTGGCACGCGTATCGAGGCGCGACTTCGGACGGTCTGTGAGTGGACATTTCTTTCGAAATTGATGCATGCAGAAATGTTTATAAATGCTTTTAATACGTCTTTTATTTTGCCTTGAGTGCAATTGGTTGTGGTAGCTTATGTAACGACCCGTCCCTAATTCCAAGATTAGATTAGTGACTAATCACGATTAGTGAGGTTAATCCGTGATTAGTTGGGCGAAATCGGACGAACGATGCGAAATGACCGTTTTGCCCTTGATCTTGGCAAAACGTTGACTTTTCATTCTGGCGGGTCAAATGGACTTTGACCGATGACCGTGACATAGTTCGTGACGTCATGAGTTCATAGACAGGTGGCACGTTCAATTCCGACGTTCGTGGAGGAAGTTATGACGTTCGAAAGTTTAGGGCCATTTTGGTAATTTTGGTTAAAATGGGTCAAATGTTGACTTTTTGACCGGGATGTTCGATTGCCGAGGGCCAAGGACCGTTACGTAGATCGGGACGATACGAATCCATAGACTGGCGGCACGTCGAATTAGGACATTCGACGGAGAAGTTACGGTTCACGGAAGTTTCGGGATACTATTCACGATGACACGTTTTACGAGGACCGTTTGTCTTTAGTGGGGCCAGATTTTATTCCAAGGCCCAATGGATGAGTGACAAGTGTCACTCATCCACTGGACAACACCTTACATACATGCATTTCACCCTTGCTTTTTCATTTGGATCAAACCCGAAACACCCCCCCCCTTAACCGTGCAAACCGATTCCCTATCTTCCCCAAACTTCATCATCCGTGGCTGGAGTGTGAAGGGAGATGAGAGAGGGTCGTGAGGTGATGAATATGGTGGCTGAGGGACGGGCTGAGCCGCCGTGAATGGCAGTGGAAGCCACGGGAAACCGAGAGCTCGGTAAGGCCCCATTTTCATTTTAATTCGATTTGTGCATTAGGACCTGTTTTGGATGGTTTGGTTGAGATTATTAGGATGTTAGGAGGGTGAGGGGACCGTTTTTTATGGTTGTGAAGGGCGGTGCTGCCCTGGGGATAATCGGAAAACTTATACCGATTAGGGGAGGATTGAACGGACGGGTTTTGTAGGGTTTTTCTTAGTTTTCTTGATTAGAATGGATAGGAAACTTTAAAATAGGAATTTAGGGATTGAAATGGAAGAAAACGGATGAAAATTGAGGATTGTTGGACCTTGGACCGGTTACGCCGGTCCAGTTGTAGGGGTTGGACCGAACCGGCCGGCCCGGACCGGTGTCACGAGGTTGATGGTGATGCTACAATGCCGGAGCGTGGGCCCACGTGCAGGAAACTTCTAGGGGCGCGTGTGGGCGCGTGCTAGGGTTTTTGGGGATGGTTCCAACATGTGAAATCATCTATTCGATGTAACGAACATTTTGGGACTGGTTTCGTGTCAATCGGACACCGTTTCAATATAGTTCGGGACGTCCAAAGGTTAGGTTCGATTTTAAAAATAGTTAGAAAATCGGGAAAATTATGGGACTTCAATGAGAGGTTAATGAGGCTATTAGTAACCCTCTAAATGAATTTGGACAGGTTTGGGAGTCCCGGTGACGGTGATTGACCCGGGAGACGGTTATGGCACGCGTATAGAGGCGCGACTTCGGACGGTCTGTGAGTGGACTTTGATTTCTAAACTGTGATGCATGCATAAATGTTTTATATGGATTATGATTGTGATTATATGATCTTGATTTGGGAATTTGTGAATTATATGGTTTCACGTATTTCGAGGCGATTTACGTGCTTGCACGTAAATCGAAGTTTTCCGGTTATACTCTGATTTTCCATACTTATGGTTTGGGATATGATTACATGAAATGGCTTTGAATTCGAAAAGGTAAACTCGGGTTCGAAACCCATTTGAGTTATGGAATCGGGCCGGAGATCCAATTGGTTTACGATTCGGACCAGGGGTCCAATTTGTATGTGGATTCGGGCCTAGGGCCCAGTTATGTATTACAAATGGTTTTTATGGGTCATGACGGTTTATGGGAACCGACATGAACCCCTGAAATGGATTTACGGGTCATGACGATTTATGGGAACCGACATGAACCAATGAAAGGTTTTATGGTTCATGACGGCTTATGGGGGCCGGGCATGAATCCTAGAAAAGTTTAAAGAATGATTTCAAAGGTTTTTCATATTCCATCCTTTATATATGATTGTCTCCTCCGAGGAGGGTCGTTGGCCTGGGTGGACCCCGGAGTAGTCACGGAGCACTGGCTGAGTGGAGTCGCCCCCAGGTGGGTTCCTTACTCTTAGGATGGGCATGGTTCGTTACCTCCAGGGAGGGTCATTGATCTACGGACATTGACCTGGGTGGACCCTGGAGAGACTTGGGTTTGAGACCCCGGTTAGCACACGTGTAGCTTTATTTTACCGTGACAGGTTCTGGATATGAATATAATGGATAAACATAATTTCAATTGGTTTGAGAAATTATGTTTTATGATGATAAATGGATTTGGGCTGAGATCCCACGTATGTTTACTATACTATGGTTTCTGTAAATGGTTTTGGGTAGGAGCCCGTGTGACTTGTATTTACGGAACTTGGGGCTGTGACCCTAATTATGGTTGTTTAAACATATGTGTTTGGATAAATGATTTTACTATGCATGCATGCTTTTTAGTGAAGGGTATAAAGGTCTTTTAAGGAAATGTTTTTATAAACTCTTTATTTTTGTCCACTCACAGTCTTTCTGTTTTTAATACCCTTCAGGTTGGATACGATGTGGACTGTAGCAGAGACCGAGATATCACATGCCTCCTCCGGATCCTGGCGTACTCTGATAGCCCGGGAGGGCAAAGGTCGGAAATATCCCTTGTCTGACACTCCGTGTCAAACGGGAGCAGGGTCATCCCGCGTTAATCCTGGGGGGATTGGGATGGGTCATGTCAGGCAGCACCTCCGTGCACGGCGGGGGAGAAAAACCGATCTAGGTATCGGTTTAACCATTTTTCGATCCAATTTCCATTTTGTGCATTATGGGCCGTTTTAGGTGTTTAGGTTGAACTAATTAGGTTGCTATGGAGTTTTTAGGAAGGTTTGGAGAAGGGTTGGACGTCAGGGAAGCCCTGGGGAAGGTTTTGAATTTTCGAACCGTGAGGACCAAATTGGGCCGGTCGGATTTATGACGTTTTAGGAGTTCTAATTAATTGGGTTAGGTTCCTAGGATGATTATATGAAGATTAGGATTGATTAGGATGGAAATCGGTGAAAAACTGGATCGGAATGGACCTGGACCAGTCACGCCGGTCCAAGTTGCAGGAAAAACCGGACTGGACCGGTCGAACCGGTCGGCTGAAGGTAGGGGATGACACTGTAGCGTGGCGCGTAAGGCCCACGCGCAGTGCACTCCCAGGGCGCGTGACGGCGCATGATTGGGTATTTGGGGATGTGTTCAACACACGAAATCATCTATTCGATGTAACGAACATTTTGGGACTGGTTTCGTGTCAATCGGACATCGTTTCGAGAGGTTTCGGGTTGTCCGATGGTTTAGGTTCGATTTTAAAAATAGTTAGAAATTCCAGAAAATTACGGGGCTTTAGTGAGGAGTTATATAAGTAGTTAGTAACCCTCTAAATTAATTTGGACAGTTCGGGAATCTCGGAGGTGATGTTTGACCCGGGAGACGGTTATGGCACGCGTATCGAGGCGCGGCTTCGTACGGTCTGTGAGTGGACCTTTCTTTCGAATTTGATGCATGCATAAATGTTTTATAATTGTTTTAGAATATATTTTGTGATGCCTTGAGTGCATTTGATTGTGATAGCTTAGGATCGACATATTTGCACGTTTTTCGAGGTTTTCGGCTTTATGTCGTACCTTTGCGTATCATGTTTTCAACGAGGGTTTAATGAATGGATTTTGGATTTGAAAATATGAAATCAGGCACGAGACCCATTTGATTTATGAACTCTCAGACTTGGAGTCCATTTGATTTGACGAGGAATCAGACCTAGGGTCCATTTGAGCTATAAGTTCGGACCGAGGGTCCATTTGATTTACGATTCGGGGTTGAGGCCCAGTTAATGGTACATCGGGCTTGATGCCCCGTTGATTTATGATATCGGGCCTGAGACCCATTTAGTTGAGATTTCGAGCTTAAGGCCCCGTTGGTTGTGAAACCGGACGTGAGGTCCTATTGAGTCATGGTTCGGGCTTAGGGCCCTGTTGATTGTGAAATCGGGCTTGAGTCCCAGTTTGATTTATGAAATGAGTATTCGGGCATGAGACCCTGTTGAACTGTGGATTTAGGCCGAGGCCTGGGAAATGGATTTGAATCGGATTCGGGAAATCCTATTGAGATGAATCGGGTATGAGACCCAGTTGAAAAGTGAATTGAGAAAGAAAGAAAAGAATTGAAATGAATGAACCCTCCATATGTTTATATGGTCTCCTCCAGACGTCGACCTAGAGAGTCACGATCCACAGACCAGAGTGGGTATCCCCATAGGGATCCCGTTCCAGGAGTGGAGGTTACTTATGATGTGGTCCCGGACCAGATTCCGAAGAGATGTGTGGACTAGAACCAGAGAGAGAGCTCGGACTAGATCCAGTGATTGAGCCTCCCAGATGGAGATTCTTGGGAGAAGACTCGGAGTGAGACCCCGAGTAGTGTGCACACTAGTATAGATTTGACATCGTGACTATTTCGGGGATCTGTTCCCTAGGGTCTATATGCCCCGAGTTAGCATCTTCTCGGAAGTGCCTCGGATGGGTCATACGTATGTCGGTACGTATGTGGTTCTGATGGAAAGTGGTTTTAGGGCGAAGGCCCTGTGTTTCATGTTTTAGAAAGTGATTTGGGACGGCGACCCCGTATTCGATGTTTTAGAAATGATTTGGGGGCGGAGACCCCGTACTTGATGTTTTAGTATTTCACTGAGAATGATTTGGGCCGAGTTCCCACATACATGAATTTTCGAGTGTTTGTGATTTCGGGTCGGGGACCCAAATGGATTTACGGTTCATGACGGTCTATAGGAACCGGCATGAACCCTTGAAAGGTTTTTATGGGTCATGACGGTTTATGGGGCCGAACATGAACCCTGGAATGATTTTGAGATGTTTGATAAATGATTTTATGAATGTTTTAATGAACGGTTTTTTGAATGCATGCATATGCTTTATTGAAGGGCATAAATGTCTTGAAAAAAAATGTTTTCAATGAAATGTTTATTTTTGTCCACTCACAGTTTTCGTGTTTTAATGCCCTTCAGGTTGATCGCGGATGCGGGCTGTGGCAGAGACGAGACATCACTCCCCTCCTCCTACGATCCTGACGCACTCTGACAGCCCCGGCGAGGGCTAGAGATGGAATTTTCCCTGGTCTGACACTTCGTGTCAGACGGGATCAGGCGGGTCCCACATTAATCCCGGGGGATTTGGGACCGGTCCTGACATTGATCGAGAATGCGGGCTGTAGCAGAGACGAGACATCACTCCCCTCCTCCTACGATCCTGACGCACTCTGATAGCCTCGGCGAGGGCTAGAGTTGGAATTTTCCCTAGTCTGACACTTCGTGTTAGACGGGATCAGGCGGGTCCCACCTTAATCCAGAGGGATTTGGGACCGGTCCTGACAGTTCAGAGTAATATGTTGTCAGACCAAGGATAGTACAATACAAAACATGAGCATAATAGTCAAATTACATAATTAGTGCCCAACCTACCCACTTGGGGTGTACAGGTGCACAACAAACTAGACTAAGCCTCGTCCTCCGGATCCCCCTCTAATTCCGTGGCACGGCCTGTAGGGGTCAGTAAAACATTAAAGAGTGAGTGGGCTGAAAATAAACAGTTTATAAAACCAATTTAATAATATAATAAATCATAAGGTTTTACCCCACCATTTTCCAAAACTTGCATGCATTGAAGTAAACATAGTATCATAATGGAATCGAAATCACAGAATCATAAATAATTGAATAGGAAAAACTAACATAATAATGCTCTGTAAAACCCAACCCTGGCACCCCTGATGCCTAATAATGATGTCACAGTTCTAAGACTACGAGTTGCCATTCAAGGTCTCAAAGCCCGAGAACTCCCCTAGGTCCACCAGTGCCCAGTATCCCAGTCACTGCCCAAGGTATACTCAATATGCTTTCTTGAGAGTAGGCAACCCAACGGGGGTCAACTCCTCTCAGTCAGTGCCCCGTGACTACTCCAGGCCCAGGCCAACGACCCTCTCTGGAGGAGACAAGATAGTAAGGTAGAAAAGTACAACACAATAATAGTATAGTTACCCTGTGTCCCCTGAACATCCCTGAAAAACATTCCATATATAATCCAGACGGGTCTCATGCTCAAAATATCATAATATGTAATAAGCATTCCCATATAATACCCATAATAGCCCCATCTAAATCATAAAATAGAATAGTAAAACAGTTTATGCATGCAAACCTTTTAGAAATCAAATAGTCCACTCACACACGGTCTTTGCTGCTCAACGACTGCCTAAACCTGTATTAACATGTCCAAGAGTCACTAAAGGACCCCACTAGTTCAATCCTAAAATCCTAGAACAGATTCATCCCGAAAACGTAGCTCGGACACTATTCTCGAGGCTTCAAACCCCATTTTAACCGACCTAACGATCTCTGATCGACACGAAATCACCGCCATTGGATTCGTATCGTCGAAACCTTGAAAATGGTACTGGCCCACCAAAAGTATTGTTCACATGAGCCCCCACGCGTCTGGTCAACGCTCCTACAATGACTGCTGACGTCACTGCTGACGTCATCTCTGACACATGTTAGAGGACACGTGTCACTCTCTGGTTGGTCCCTGGTCTGACATTTCTGACATGATGACATCACTGCTGACATCAGCATGATGACATCATCACTACTACAGTTGACCGGGTCAACCCGAAACCCTGAAACCGGGCCACTGTTGACCAGTGGCTTGACCCGATTCCAAATTCTGTTTTTGGCCACCATTTTCGACAGGGTTTGTTCCTAGAGGACTGTCTATGTATGTTCTACAGATCTGTGAGTTCAAAAACTAGAAACAAGGAAGAGATTCATACCTGGGACTCGAAGAAATCTCGCGGCTTACTCTGGTCGTCTTCTCCGTCACTCCCGTCTGTTTCCAACGTCAAAACCAGTTCTCTTCAGGTCGTCACTGCTCCTAGGACGTGTCCCAACAGAGAGAATCGAAGCACACACGTTAAAGAGGGTCGTTCGAACTCTTGGGAAAAATAGGGTCTCTCGGGTTTCAAGGCTTGCTTCCGTCATGTCGCCACCGTGGGTCGTGTTGATTGTCTCTCCGTCCTCCTGAGGTCCTTACAGTCTCAGCTCTGTCCTGGTTCAAGTGGAGGAGACGTGGTCGTGTGGGTTGGGTTTCCTGGATCCGAATGCTCGTCTCGGGTCTGGGGGTGGTTTTCTGGGTTGCAGACAGAGAGGAGGGAATGAGGGGTGGCTGATGATGGAGATGCAGGTGGCGAGGACGGTGGTCGTGGTCTGGTGGTAAGTGTCTGATGGTGGTGGTCGTTTGGGGGGTCTGTGCACGGTGAGGTCGTGTGTTACTTCACGGTGGAAATGGTTTGTGTGAGTGAGAGAGAGAGATGTGATCGTGCAGATAAAGGGGAAAAGGCAGACAGAAATGAACGGCCCAGATTAAATGGGGCAGGAAATGGATGGCTGGGGTGTTTTGAGGGAAAATAAAATAATTTAAAAGGGACCAATAGGTGTAGACCTAGCTTTTAGGGAATAGTAATCTCTAGGATACGGTTCAGATTGATTTTAGGGACTAGCGCAAATTTGAATATTTTAATATTATTTTAAGTTTGTTCTCGGTTAGTAAGTTTCGCTAAAATTGATTCCGTGACCATAACTTCCTCATACGAAGTCCGATTTTGACGTGTCGCTTGTCTACGGATTCATGACGTCCCGATCTATATCACGATCATGGGTCAAAGTCCTAATTATTTCTCGGGTCAAAAGTCAAATTTTCCCCCATTCAAGGGCAAAATGGTCATTTCACAATGAAATAATAATAATAAAGGTTCGGGTTGTTACATTCCTACTCCTCATTCTCTATAGCCATGATCATAATCTTGGGTGACATGAGTGAAATCCGCCTCTCCAGTAAATGGGCTCAAGGGTGAATATGTTTCGGTTACATGTTCATTTCCCCCGTCATCATCCCCTCTGTCATCCTTATCTTCATCGTTTGTCTCAACATCATCTCCTCCATCATCATCATCATCATCTGGAGATTTATTTTGATGAAGTCCCTTACTAGTAGCATCAGCTCGTAAATCACGTCTAGCAGTAGAACCAAGCTATGATCTCTCCCATGAAGACATCTCCCGCTCACTTCCTACGTCATCACTCCCCACTTCTTCAGATAACACTCTATCGACATTAACACCGTGTGTAACAACCCGTACCTTCGGGAAGGGTAAAAATGTAATTTTATAAAGTTTTGTATATAAAGGACGATTTTGCCCTTGTGAATAGTAGATGAAAAGTTGACTTTTTGAATTACCGATTGGATGAGTGTTGACCCTTGACCGTGACGTAGTTTAGGACGTCACGAGTCCGTAGACAAGTGGCAGGTTCGATTCGGACAACCGGAGGAAAAGTTATGACATTCGGAAGATTGGGGGCGTTACCGTAATTTTGAGTAAACGAGGAAAATGTTGACTTTTTGGAGGACTTGTGATTTTCACATAGACCGAGGACCGTTGGATAGGTCTCGACGTCCTGAGTACAACGACAGGCGGCACGCTGTCATCGGACGTCGGATGAAATAGTTACGGGTTTGGAAAGTATGAGGGTAAAATGTAATTTGTGCAAGAGGGGTATTTTGGTCATTTCCCTCAGCCCAATCAGATAAGGGCAAGTGGCAGAGATTTTTTGTGCTGGCCTATGGATGATGGACACGTGGGAGTGGCTGGATGGTTCCAGGCCGTTCTCAAGTGTGCACGGCCACACTTTGCACAAAATCAAACCGTGTTTTAGTTTTGAAACACAGAGAAGCAGAAGGTGAGATTTTGGGAGACAGTGATCGATTTTAGGGGTGAGTGAGTGAAGGGTGATTAGTGGAAGTGGAAGAGAGACGAGGGTGAGTTATTGATCACGGTTTGGAGCTGTAACCGTGCACGGAGGCTAGACGGTGGACGGCTGAGTTTTTGGGGGAAACAGAGAGACCGTGAGAGTTTGGTGGTGGCTACGCCGTGTGGTGACTCAAACCACGACCGTGGGAAGTTCAGGAGGCTGTAGGGAGACCAACAAGCACCGTGGTACGCGGCGGCGCTTGCGGCGGAGACGGAATCGAAGGGTAAGTGTTCTTCCTCTGTTTTTCCCGTGTTTTTCAATTTGAAAGTCGTGAAGGTAGGATGAGAATCGAGGGGATTGGCGAGTGCAGTGATGTTTAGGGAGGTCCTAGGAGTAGGTTGTGACGGTCGCCGTGACGGGGGAGTACACGGCGGAGTTCAGACGACGGCGAGTACTCTGTACTCTGTTTTGGCCGTGAATTCAAACTGGAAGTCGTGGACTTCTGGGGTGAATCGAAGGTTTCTGTGAGTTGGGAGTGACTTAGTGAGGTCCTAGGGAGAGATTGGAATCGCCACCGTGAAGGGGAAGCACTGGACGACCGGGAAGGAAAACAGGGGTTGTCTGTGTTTCCTTTCGAGCTTCAGTCGTGAAGCTGAGGGATGAGTCGAACTAGGAGAGTGAGGGGGATGAGTTCATGGTGACTGGATGAAGCTTTGGGTGAAGGAAGGAAGTGAAATGGTGGCCGGACGGCGGAGAATGGCTCTCGCCGGTCTGGGATTGCAGCCTTGGTGCGAACCGGGTTCGATCGAGGTTGGGGATGCACTGTAGCAGGCACGTGAGGCCCACGCGCAGCCACTTTGGGCGGCGCGTGGAGGCGCGTGGAGAAGAATCCGGCCAAGCTTCCAACATGAGTTTGGTTCTAATTGTCCTAAGGAGTTTATTGGTGTGGTTGTCGGGTGAATCGGACGATGTTACGGAGTTGTTAGGGAATCCAGACGGTTTAGGGTTTAGGATTAAAATATTATTTAATTCCCTAAAAATTGGGGAAATTAGGATTAGGATCCTTGATGTAATTGTGACCCTATTTGGTGCATTTTAACAGGACGGGAGGTACCCGAGACAGTCGAGGAGCACACGGAGCGCGAGTGACTCGTTCTGGATTTGTGAGTGGACTCTTTCTTTCTTTCGCGCATGTCTAACTGTTTTCTTGATGTTTTATGATATTACGAATGTTTTTATGCTTTTAAATGATGATTATAAGTGGTTGATATGTTTGCACATTTTTCGAGACATTTCCGAGATTTTGCACGTTTTTCGAGAAAAAACTGATTTTCAGATTTTGATGCCATATTTGCGATTTGACCTATAAATGTTTCCTGATGATGATCACTGGGTTATGAATTATGAATTATGCTTATGTGTGATTTCTGGGTATAAGAATGAATTTCCGGATTTGGGTTCGGAATGACGGTTCTGAACGCCGGAAGGGCTTCGAACCGGGGATTTCGAATTCGAATTTGGCGATGGATTTTAAATTGGTTTTACACTGGATATGGATTGGATTTGCTGGATCTGGATATTGGGTTTAAAGACCCGGATTGATATTGACGGGGGACGGGCCCGGATAGAGTTTAAAGACTCGGGAGTTTAAAGACTCGGATATGTTGATATTACCCCCATAGGCCTATTGAGTTTAAAGACTCGGGAGTTTAAAGACTCGGATTTCAGTTAAGGCCTGATTGAGTTTAAAGACTCGGATAGGTCCAGCAAGTTTGATCGGAAATGATGGTTTGATGCTGATGCTATGATTTCTATATCCGTTTTATAGTGTTTCTGTTTCTTATGGTATTTTACAGTGTATCTGTTTCTTATGGTATGTTATAGTGTTTCTGTTTCTTATGATGTTTCTTGGTTTATAATTATTTTAATCATTGAGTAGGCATGTGATTTCCAAAACGGAGGGAACAAAGTGTTCTAGTTTCTTAACGTTGATTTGAGAATAAATGGTTTTCAAACTTTCCTTTTCTTTTAGTCCACTCACACTTTTTGGTTTTACATTTTCCCTCCAGGTCGTGGTGATAGCGCTGGGGTGAACGTTGAGGCAGATATCGAGGCATAGAGCTTTTGACGTTCTTCCGTTGCGAGACTAGTATAGTAGGATTTTTGTGCCCATTTTGTAGAACTATGCTCTGACTGACTGTTGTATATATATTTACTCCTTCGTCTGATAGTTATGCTTATAGTAGTAGTGAATTTATTGTTGGTACTGTAGGTGTGCTTGTCAGACGGGAGCAGGTTTCGTTCCGGGTATCGTGACGATATTTGGGACGGGTCCTGACACCGTGTTCACTAACAAGATGGGCTACTCGTGGGTTAGGCCTTCCACTATCATCATCCAAGTCAGCTGGCATAATCGATGCTTCAAGTGGATCAGCCTCATTACCTTCCACGTGTTGACCAGCAATTTCCAAAAAGTCAACGTAGTCTTCTTCCACAACTTTACCGGCTTCAGCTTCTTTATCTCTTAACTTGAGTTTCATGTTATAATAATAGAAAACAAGTTTTTCTAACATAGAATATGCGAGACGATTTCTTTGCTTTGTATGAATTAAAGCAAATGTACTCCAATTTCTCTCACATGCCGAAGATGATGTCGTTTGTGATAATATACGAACTGCAATTTGTTGCAAGCTGGGAGAAGCTTGGCCATATAGTTCCCACCACTCAGCTGTCAATATCAAATTTAATGTAAGAGGCATTATAAAGTGATAAGTCGTATAATATCAAGTTAAATGCAAGTAATATACTTGGGGGCATTTTCGTTTGTGATTGTACAACCATAGGTGAACAAAATGTTTTCCGACCATCTCTAAAGTTGATCAACTATATTATGGCTGATGTTAATATAATGTCATAGATGTACAAATTCAAAAATATCAAGGTTCATATATGGTAGTAAACTTACGTCTACTCCAAAATTTTGTAAACCCACTTGCCCAGTTGGATTTAGTTTGAGGAATACTTGTTGAACTGATTGGACGAGGTAGAAATCATGCCCAACACCTGCTTGATATTGATATCGAGGATTCAAGTAATAAGCTGCAAACCATGAATGAACTTTGCTCAGTCAACAACAATAAAATAAAATATTAACAAGTTTAATAAGATAGAAATATACCAGCGGCATGTAAGGGATGCACTAATGTTTTTTCCCATCGCTCCTGTATGATTTTAAGGACACACTTCTTCCCTTTAAGATGAGTTATCTTTTCTTTCATTCAATTGAACATATCATACAGGATTGACATGGTTGGGACTACCTCTGTATCAACAATTCGAAGGATACAATATAATGGTTCATATATTGATTGCATCATCTCCAAGGACTCCCAGAATCTTTGGTCGATGATATGAGCCTCAACCCTCTTGTCTTCCACTTTCCTACTCAATGGGCTACCATGCCATTGATCACTGTTAAACAATCTTCTAAGGCCAACTTTATGCTTAACTATATTGTTTATACAAATATAGTTGGTTGCGAACCGAGTTGCACCAGGACGAACCAAGTCACCTTGACAGAATTCATGCATCTGAGCTAGTAACCATAGATGATTATAAATGTAGTTAGTTACCTACCTAGCATTTTTTATGATGAGCGTCATTGTCTCATTTTTCCCAATATCTTCAAATATTAGGTCTATACAATGGGCTGCACAAGGAGTCCAATAGATCAGATACGTCTTCATCAGTTCTTTTCCAGCCTTTTTGAAGTTCGACCCATTATCAGTAACGATCTGTACAACATTTTGTACTCCAACCTCCTGAACAACTTCCTTCAACAAATTTTGCATGTACAAATAGTCTTTATGGAATTTGGAAGAATCAACTGACCTGAGAAATACAGTTGAACCCTTACTATATACCATGAAGTTAATTATGGATAACTTCGTTGGACAGGTCCAACCATCACACATTATGATACATCCATAAGTTTCTTATTGTCGCTTTTGTTCCTCCACATACGCCATCATATCTTCATACTCCATAGGAAGATATTTATTTTTCACTTCATATGGAGAAGGAGTGAACACGCCTTCACCTGCAAACGAAAACATAAGTTAGCATTTAATGTTATTTCATAAGTTAAATAAAACATATATCATAAATAAATTTATTAAATATCTGCTCGTTGGGCTTCAATAATCATATTCTTAAAATGATGAGAGTTGGCTTTATTTGGAGCCACACCTTCATATATAAAAAATTTGCTTATGTATCGACCCAACTTCTCTTTCGTCCATTTCCACATGGATTTTACAGTCTTCTGTTGACTTAGTGCGGTTTTGTAGAGTTTTGGTTCTGGAGGAATTGGAAATGGATCAAGCAAACTTTGTGACCGACGCATCTGTTGAGGTGGTTGACGACTGCTACTGCCTCCTTGAGCCCCACACATGGTACCAACTCCATAATTGTCGACATTTCGTCGTACCTCATCTCTCGATGCATTTATAGCAAAGTGATATGCTGCTTTCTCCGATCTATGCACATCTGGTGGATAAGCGAATTTATCATCATCCTCTTCATCATCGCTATCATTAATCTGAATGCTATGTTGAGTGTCCAGTGGATCTCCTCTCAAGCCAGCTCGTGTGTTCTCCCCAATCATATTCTTAGTCTGTTTAGCAGTATCTTTACTTTTGATCTATACTCTGACCTCATCCCTAATAGCCTTAGGTACATCTTTGCATTTTTGAACATTTTTTTCTGACCAAAACCTGCTAGATGAAACTTTAATCGTGTTATGCCTCCACTCTGGAACTGATGTTGACAAAAAGAACATATGACACCGTTTTTATTTCCAGAAATTGCAATGACATATTTCCATGCTGGGTCAACTCGTCGAGGTCATGAGCGGCTTTCACTTGCACTTCCACTAGCCATTTTATGAAATCTAAGTTACATGAAAAATAATTAGAATTTGATAATGACAAATAAGTTAGACTTTGACGATGATAAAAAAAATTACGGAGCAAAACACATATATTCATAATTTTAATATATATTCTAAAATAAAACATATATTAAAAATTAAAACAAATATTACCAAAACATATTTTACCTAATAATACATTTTGAATTTTGAAAAAAAAAAACGTTTCAGGCTTCAAAGTTTTTTTAATACATATTCATAATGACAGGACCGTCCCCTTTGGAACATTGATAACCGTGTCCGGTCCTGCTCCCTTCTGACAAGTCAACTGAAGTTCCCAAATTAGCCTCAGCACTTGCCAAACAAGGGATTGCCGCACCTGCGCCCACTCATGCCTCCACCTCCCAATCAGCCTCGATCATCGCGCCACGATCTGGAGGGTCAATAAAACATAAAAGGTGTGAGTGGACAAAAATAAATCAG
This sequence comes from Prinsepia uniflora, assembly GCA_032719365.1. NCBI lineage: Eukaryota > Viridiplantae > Streptophyta > Magnoliopsida > Rosales > Rosaceae > Prinsepia > Prinsepia uniflora. Next base: position 54,020,802 of record CM064863.1, on the reverse strand, counting down.
TTTATAAAAACATGTTACAGAAAAGACATTTCTACCCTCCACGTAAAACCAATGCATGCATTCGAAAATCATTTCATAATCCATTTCATTTCCAGCATAAGAAAACCGTGTATGAAAACCAAAATCATTTCTTTTTCTCAAACCTGGGGCCTTAGTTCGAAACCATAAACACGGGGCCTCAGCCCAAAATCATGAATCAAAATCCACGTATGAGAACATAGCCCAAAAATCCATAAAACCATATAAACCGGGTCACTGCCCAACACATCCGAAAACATCGAAAATCACAGTAAATCTCAAGTCAATCAATCTGCTGGATCTCAATCAATCTGTTGGGGAGGTCGATCAATCTAAGTTCTGGTCTTTTTCTCATGTCTCTGTTTTTCAAACACACACACACACGGGGTTCAATTCAACTCACCCACCGTTCACACCTCACATCTGTTTGCTGCCACTAATTCTTCTTTGCCAGGTAACATGTGTCACTTAAGGAACTAAGTGAGTCACTAATGTAATTGAGTCAGCAACTCTAGCAAAAAGACAGTTTTGCCCTTGCTTGCACAATTTACCAAATTGTGCCCCTCACATTCCTTAGTCCATAACTTTTTCATCTGGACTCCGATTGACTCGTGCCGCCTGTTTACGAACTCAGCGTCTCGAGGCCCACTCAATGGTCCTTACGGAAAGTTCAAACGAGGTCCCGATCAAAAATCAACTAATTGCCTCTTTTAAACCAAATTACCAAATTACCCTTGAACTTCCAAACATCATAACTTTCTCCTCAAATGTCGGAATCGGACGTGCCACCTGTCTATGAACTTGTGACGTCCCGAACTACATCACAGTCATCGGTCAAAGTCCGTTTGACCCCTCGAACCAAAAGTCAACCGTTCGCCCAATTCTAAGGGCAAAATCGTCATTTTCTTCAAATTTTCCAAATTTTCCTTTTTCGAATTTCCGGGTCGTCACACATAATAAGGAACAAAAACACATCTATTCATAATTTTAATACATATATTCTAAATTAAAACAAATATTACCAAATATATGAATTAAGCCATATTTTATATTAAAACATACATTACTAAAACATATTTTAGTAATAAATGATAAATTTATTATTAATAAATGGTTACCAAATATATTACCAAATATTACCAAATATATGAATTACTCGATATTCTTTACCTAATAATAAATTTTGAATCAATTATAACATATATTCTAAGTTAGACTTTGATGATGATAAAAAATTAAGGAGCAAATACACATATATTCATAATTTTAATATATATTCTAAAATAAAACATATATTATAAATTAAAACAAATATTACCAAATATATGAATTACCCCATATTTCATATTAAAACATACATTCATAATTAAGGAATATATGAATTACCTAATAATACATTTTGAATTTTGAAAAAGAACGTGTAAGGCTTCATTTTTTTAATACATATTCATAATTAAGGAACAAAAACACATAAATTCATAATTTTAATACATATTCTAAATTTAAAAAATATTACCAAATATATAAATTAAGCCATATTTTATATTAAAACATACATTACCAAAACATATTTTACTTTACCTAATAATAAATGTTGAATTTTGAAAAGAAAAAAATTAAGGCTTAATCTATTTTTCTATTTGGGGTTAAAAAAACAAAATTTATAATAATTGATATATTTTATTATGAAAAATAAATAATTAAATAAAATATGTAAATAATTTTTAAAAAAGGGTTATCAAAATAAATGAAACGAAACGGGCGTTTCGTTCCATTTTATTTTTTATCAACAGATCTCCTTCTCCTCAAAATAAACGATCGATTTCGATTTTGCAAATTGGGGAAAATCAGATAGATGGTTCGAGGCGGCGACTGGGTGAGGACTGAGGCGACCATGACGGTGAGGGCGAGACGGTGTGATCGCGCGAGCCACACCGATGACGGACGAGACGAGAGAGGGGTGGAGCTGCCGTCAGTCGTCCTCCGAGGAGTAGTGCGAAGCGGAGAGCCGGGGATGCTGGTTGCAGAGGTGGTTCAACTGGCTTCGGGTCGACGTCGACAGATAAGGGGTGGGCTGGGTTCGAGGTTTTCTTCGTTCCCCCCCTCCCTCCCCCCCAATTTATGCTTTTTGTGGTGAGTCCGTCCGTGATAAATTTTCATTTTTTTTCAATCATTCTCTTCGTTTGTGAACTAAAGTTTATTCATACAGTATGAATCTATGATTGATTGAATCCGTGATTTCCTAATTTGCTGTTCAATTAGTGATTTCCTGTGCAATTTGTTTTTTTTTTCGGTATTTCGCTGCCGAAATTCACTTGGTGGTTCGGTGGCTGGGTCCAATATCGGTGGTTTCGGTCAATATCGCCGGAAATCGTCGATATTGGTGGAAGAAATAGCTTCACCCCCGCCTTACCTGGCGTCGACCCGAAAAATCAATATATCGAGCGATATATCGGCGATTCCGTCGATATTTACTTCCGTGATTGTACCAACTCTGTTTCGGATTCTCCTAGTTAAGGAAAAAAGTGACGAACACGCACAGCATTTGGCGCGTGCTCAGATAGTGGGATCTTGCATGGATTCGGTTTGGGTGAAATTTCTTTTTTTTCTTTTAATAATTTTTATAAAAACTCAAGAGAGTGAAGTTGGATTCGAATTGGAGAAATTTTTCAAATTGGAAAATATTTAGGCCAATTTTGTTCCATTCCCATGTAATTTATTGTCGAATGGATTGTAGATTTTTTAAGCCAATCTGATTAGAATAGGATTTTATTTAATCTGATTAGGGTGTATTACCAACGGATATTAATGTTGAAAAAACAAATACCATATATAACATTAGAAAAGAGTGAAATTTGACTAAATTCAATTGAATCTTAAAAAAATAATTTGAACAATATATATTAAAATACGAACTATAATGTCAAGAAAGAGTATAAAACTTGCTAAATTAAGTTGAATATTAACAAATTCAGTTGAAAAAAAAAATATACACTATAATACAAAATACAACGTCAGTAAAGAGTATGAAAAGGACTATATTGAATAGCCTGAATTCAATTGGATTCTGACAAGTTTGTCAATTGGTAAATTGGTTGATCGGTTGCTTAGTTAGTTGGTCCAATCATGTTTATTTTGAAATTAAAAAAAAAAATCTAACTTGTCTAATCTTTAAAATTAGAACATTCTATTAAATTTTGGATACTCCTAAGAAAAACACTAGCTTGATCCAAAAAGAAAAAAAAAACACTAGCAACCCAAAAGTCCATTGGTCTTTTAAGGGTGATAAGTAGTGTTGGATACGATATTAGACCAGACTATTAAAAGTGTGAGTGGATAAAAAACAATTTAATTAAATTTTGCCCTCTAGTTTTTAATAATGCATGCATAAAATAAAACGTAAAAAAATAAATTTCAATTCAAATAAAAAACCATAAGTCTTGGGACCCACAAATCACAACATGTATCAAAGCACGTGGTCCATATTTCTCTGCAATTCCAGTTATAAAATCACAGGGACGCATAACATCAGTAAATCAAACCGACCAATCCTCAATGCTCAAATACCAATCACAATAAACCAACAACACTATGCGTAGGCAGACTCGAGAACTACACTCAGCACCATCCAAGTCAACTCGGGAACTACACTCACGCAGCATTCGAGTCACGTCTGAGAACTGTACTCACGCGCCATCCGAACATATCTGGGAACATCACTCACGCACCATCAAACTTTAATAGTATCCCCGACAACTGCACGCACACACAATTCGGGTCACGTTCGATAACTGCACTCACGTATCATTCGGGCTGTACTGACATCATACGAGAATGGCTATCATGGAAAATAGTTCACAAAACCAAGCAAACTTATTTACACACAAATTCTTGAATTAAAACCAAGTCAAAGCATTACCAATCCAGGCCTAGGCGCAAAATATCATTTCCACAAAATATGTAACGACCCGAAAATTCGGAAAAGACATTATCAAGAATTTGGAAAGGGAATTGACATTTTGCCCTTGTTTTACGTAGTCAAAAATTGACTTTTTGATTGGAGAACTTTTTGGACTTTTCTTGGGGACCGTTACGTAGGTCGGGTCATATCGTCTATGTAACGACCCGTCCCAAATTCCTAGATTAGATTAGTGACTAATTATGATTAATGAGGTTAATCAGTGATTAGTTGGGCGAAATCGGACGAACGATGCGAAATGACCGTTTTGCCCCTGATGGTGGCAAAATGTTGACTTTTCATTCGGTAGGTCAAATGGACTTTGACCGATGACCGTGACGTAGTTCGTGACGTCACGAGTTCATAGACAGGTGGCACGTTCAATTCCGACGTTCGTAGAAGAAGTTATGACGTTTGGAAGTTTAGGGGCATTTTGGTAATTTTGGTTAAATAGGGTCAAATGTTGACTTTTTGACCGAGAGGTCCGATGGCCGAGGGCCAAGGACCGTTACGTAGAGCGGGACGATACGAATTCATAGACAGGCGGCACGCTGAAATCGGACTTCGAACGGGGAAGTTATAGGTCACGGAAGTTCGATTTCACTATGCACGTACTTCGAGACGGGCCGATTTGGCAAAATCTGATTGGGCCAGATATTTTGAGTGGGTCCCATGGATGCTCATCCCATTGGACAATCCCCTAAATTGTGGATCTAATTAATTAAATAACATTATAATTATTATTATATAATTAATTTTAACAACTTAAAATCCTAACCATCCATTTCTTTTAATCTCTCAATCCTCACCCTCCATTTCCCATTCTCTCATCAGCCATCAAACTTCATCACTTCATCATTTTCATTTCTTTGTTTTTCCTCACATAACCCGAAACCCCCCTCCATATTTTTTCTTCATTTTCTTCTTTGTTCTTCATTTTTCAAACACACAACACACCTCACCACCATAAATCTACTGTACCCGTGTGTGACCGTGAGGATGAGGACGGCGAAGGGACACGACGGCCGGCCACGATGGCTCACGGCGGCGGCTCACGGTGGAGAGAAACCGTGAGGTAAGAAAATGCCAAAAAATTCAAATTTCGATTTTGTTAGTTTTTGTTCGATTCTAAGGATTAGGAATGGTTTCTGGGGACCCTATGAGTAGAATGGGATTAGTTTAGGGGCTTGGGATGGCCGGAAATGGCCGTGAACGGCCGGAGAAAATTCGGCCACCATTGATGGCGGATGGAAGCTCGGTTTCGGGTGGTTTTTCTTAGTTTTAGGGATTGGGTTAGTTAGGAAATGAAGAAATAGGAATTTAGGAATTAAAATGGGATGAAACGGACCCCGAATCAGTCCCGAAATCGGAGAAAACCCGAGATGAACAGTACTGCTACAGTAAAACTGGTTCAGTTCTCTTAGGTTGATGCCGATGAACAGTATTTTCAACTTTCTAGGGGCTCGTGAGGGCCCGTGGGCCATAATTTGGGAAAGTGTTCAACACGGGAAATCTTCTATTCGATGTAACGAAGATTTTGGGACTGGTCTCGTGTCAATCGGACATCGTTTCGATAGTTTTCGGGGTGTCGGAAGGTTTAGGGTCGGTTTAAAAATAGTTAAAAGTTCGGGAAAATTACGGGGCTTTAATGGGAGGTTAATTAAGTAGTTAGTAACCTTCTATTAAAATTTGGACAGGTTTGGGAGTCCCGGTGATAGTGATCGGCTCGGGAGAGCGTATGGCACGCAAATCGAGGCGGCAGCTCGGACGGTCTGTGAGTGGACCTTGTTTTCTAAATTGGTGCATGCATAAATGTTTATTATATGTTTTAAATACTTGTTTGTGATTCCATGAGTGCATTTGGATGTGTGGGTACGTATAGGCACGTATTTCGAGGTTTCGGCCCTATACGGTGCCTATACGGGTCCGTACGTCTTTATTGGTCTAACTGAAATGGTTTTAGATTTCCAAATGGATTATGAATATGATTTGATAATGTTGATTTGGATATTTGTGAATTATATGGTTTCACGTATTTCGAGGCGATTTACGTGCTTGCACGTAAATCGAGGTTTCCGGTTTTACTCCGATTTTTCATTCTTATGATTTGGAAATAATTTAATGAAATGATTTTGGATTTGAAAAGGTAATTCTCGGACTTGAGGTCCATTTGATTTACGGAATCGGGCCGGAGGCCCAATTGGTTTACGATTCTGACTTGAGGTCCAGTTTCTATGTGGATTCGGGCCTAGCGCCCAATTATGTGTTACAAATGGTTTTTATGGTTCATGACGGTTTATGGGAACCGGCATGAACCCTTGAAATGGATTTACGGGTCATGACGGTTTATGGGAACCGGCATGAACCCTTGAAAGGATTTTATGGTTCATGACGGCTTATGGGGGACGGGCATGAATCCTTGAAAGGTTTCAAGAATGATTTCAAAAGGTTTTTCATATTCCATCCTTTATATATGATTGTCTCCTCCGGGGAGGGTCGTTGGCCTGGGTGGACCCCGGAGTAGTCACGGAGCACTGACTGAGTGGAGTCGCCCCCCAGTTGGGTTCCTTACTCTCATGATGGGCATGGTTCGTTACCTCCAGGGAGGGTCATTGATCTACGGACATTGACCTGGGTGGACCCTGGAGAGACTTGGGTTTGAGACCCCGGTTAGCACACGTGTAGCTTTATTTTACCGTGACAGGTTCTGGATATGAAATATAATGGATAAACATGATTTCAATTGATTTTGGGAAATTGTGTTTATAATAATAAATGGATTTGGGCTGAGTTCCCACCTATGTTTACTATGTCTGGTTTTCTATAAATGGTTTTGGGCAGGAGCCCGTATGACTTGTATTTACGAAATTTGGGGCTGAGACCCTAATTATGGTTGTTTAAACATTCGTGTTTGGTTAAATGGTTTTCGAATGCATGCATGCTTTTTAGTGGAGGGTATAAAGGTCTTTTATGGAAATGTTTTTATAAATTCTTTATTTTTGTCCACTCACAGTCTTTCTGTTTTTAATACCCTTCAGGTTGACAGCGGATGTGGACTGTAGCAGAGATCGAGATATCACATGCCTCCTCCGGATCCTGGCGTACTCTGATAGCCCGGGAGGGCAAAGGTCGGAAATATCCCTTGTCTGACACTTCGTGTCAGACGGGAGCAAGGTCATCCCGCGTTAATCCCGGGGGGATTGGGATGGGTCCTGTCAGTCTAGGTTGGGTCCAGCACGCAGGCCCGCGGGTCAACCCAATTAAGGTTGAAGACAACATTGTGATAGCGCATGAGGCCCACACGTAGAGGGCTTGGTAGGGGCGGTGTGACAAGACCCATCCCTAAAACTAAGAAAGTCAGACCGGTCCTGCTCCCGTCTGACAACCTTTGTCAGATAAAGGATTTTCTACTTACTCACATTAGACACTAGCGACAAATTCCACCTCTTGTGAGGTTTCCTCCCACGTCCAACCCGCTTCCTGACAAGTGGTGGAGGCTATCAAGTTACTCACGGCTAATTGGACAACTAGACATATACAAAAACTATTCTAAAAAAAATTACCTTTGGTTTACTTTAACCCGAATAACTTTTTATTCACCTTCCACATTGTGACACGAGATAAATATAACTATGTAAGAACTTATAGTCATTTAGCACCAATTAACGGTCTTTTACAACAACCTTCATAAGTTAACACTAAACACATCACAATAATGAATTATAGGTTACGTAACATGACACGACCCATCTCAATCCCCCCGGGATTACCGTGGGATGTGTCATGCTCCCGTCTGACACGAAGTGTCAGACAAGGATAACCTAAAGCCACTGCCCCAACGAGCTTCCAGAGTGTGCAAGGACCGATGGAGGAGGCATGCAATGCCCCAGTTTTTGCTGCAGTCACATCCGTGATCAACCTGAAGGGCATTAAAAACAACAAAGGTTGTGAGTGGACAAAAATAAATAAGTTCATAAAACAAAATTTCACAAAGATATTTATGCCCTTCATTAAAAAGTATGCATGCATCGAAAATTCGTAATTCAAAACATTTACTCAAATATGCCATTAGAGTCTTAGCTCAGAAACCGTAGAACCAAATCGTGTGGGCCTCTACCCAAAACCATGAATACCGAAAACCAAACATATATTATATAAATCCGACATCCAGAATACCAATTCCAATTCCAAGTGGCCATCGCCCAAAACCATAACCATAAATACCATTTCTAGAAAAACATGTTTAAACCATCCAGGGCATCCCAGATGCCTAGCGTCCCAGACGCTCGACGTCCCAGACGTCATATCTCATGGTATAAGCAACGAGTGCTACCCGGGGTCTCACCGGGTCAATATCTCTGACATCCCAGATGTCTGACGTCCCAGACGTCTAATCATAGCAATCCTGATCTTGAGTCATCATACGGTCCGGTAGCTCCGTATAATGACCCCTCGCAGGCAATGCACCGTGACTTCCCTAGTGTCCCAGACACCTAGAGGAGACCATCACATATCCTCGTATCAAGATAGTTTATGGAAAACAGTTTATCAATCATTTCAAACATCTCAAGGGCCCTGCCAGGAATTTCCATGAAACCATCACAAGTCCAAACATCTGATTTATCAAATCCAAAACCATTTATTCAAATCCATTTAGGGTCCACGACCCTAAATCACATTTATCACCAACTGGGCCTCATGCCCGATTTCGTAAACCAACTGGGCCCACGGCCCAATTTCGTAAATCAACTGGGTCCCTGGCCTGATTATATAACTCAAATGGGTCTCAGCCCGATTTCATCCTTCCAATTTCAAAACCATTTCATTCAACTATTTCCAAAACCATAAGTACAGAAAATCAGAGTAAAATCGAAAGTAACATCGAAAACCTCGATTTACGTGCAAGCAAGTAAATCGCCTCGAAATGCGTGAAACCATATAATTCACCAATATCCAAATCAACATCATATAATCACAATCATAATCCATATAAAACAGTTATGCATGCATAAGATTTATAAAATCAAAGTCCACTCACAGACCGTCCAAAATGCTCGTTTTCACGCTACACGCGTTCCCGTAATTTCTGACATTTTCCTGGAGTCTCGAATCCTGTCCAGAATCATTATTTAGTGTCACTAAGGACTCAAATAACAGCATACTAATTTCCCATAATTTTCCGGAAAATAAATGTTAATTAAAAAGTAACATAGACCTTCGGACCCTCGAAATAACATCGAAACGGTGTCCGATTAATTCGAAATCAACACTAAAATGTTTGTTACATTGTATAGGAAAAAAGTCGTGTTGAACTCACCTCGAGAATCGGGCTCACGCGCCCTCACGCGCCGCCGTGAGTGGCTGCGCGTGAAACTCACGCACCAGCTACAGTGCAAGCACTGTTCATCGTCCTCACCCGGCCGTCTGCTAAACGGGCCATTTAACCCGCGTATTGACCCATTCCAATCCCTGCGAATCTCAACTTGTATTCTTCAATTGATTCAGTCAAAAGCATTGTTATGAATCTAATTATGGGTCTGTAACTTTAATTTCAATAAACCTTACCTTAATCCGTCTATTCCAGCTCGAGGTTCCGATGAACATCCGACCATTGTTCATCCCTTGAAGTTCATCAATCCTCATCGTTTTTCTTCAATTGATCCAGCCAACAGCTTCGTATGATTATCCTAAACTGGTTTCCAAACTCAATTACAAGCTCTAAGCTCTCTAGCTGTTCCAACTCAACTGGGATTTCTAAAACAGAACTTCAATGTCGCCTGGGCTCATTTCTTCACCATTTCCTTCACTGTCAATCCCATTCGACTCGTTTGGACATCTAGAGGCTCAACCTCACCTCTGATTCCATCAATTTGTCGCCCAAATCAAAATTTGATTTTGAATTCGTAATTGGGGTTTTCGGGTGGGTTTAGTGTTCCTGGGGTCTTCATCCCCGTTTTTTCCTTTCCATTTTAATCTCTCTGTTTCTCTCATTCCTCTCCAGCTCTCATTTTCTCTCAAACCGTTATTGGGGAGGTCGATCAAGTACTGGTTCAACGGTCTCTGTTTTTTCCATTTCAAAAGCCTCAGCACAGTTCACTGTGCATCTGTTTCCCGCACCCAACCTCAAACAGCACAACCCGTGCTCTGTTTAACACAGACCCAAACACGCATGCTTCCCACTTAAGGTGTTAAACAATTCCTCAGTGCTCTCCCTCTGTCCCTGTTCCTACAGAACCCATTCACGGCAGCATCAAATGTCCCCTGGGAAATTACCATTTTGCCCTTCTGCACAAAATTACCAAATTACCCTTCACACATCTAGACCCGTAACTTGGTCATCCGAACTCCGATTGACGCGTGCCGCCTGTCTACGGACTCAGGGTATCGAGACCTATCTAACGATCCTCGAATTGCGTGAGAAATATGGGTCAATCAAAAAGTCAATATTTTTCCCCTTTTCGTCCTAATTACGAAAATGCCCTTGAACTTCCGAACGTCATAACTTTCTCCTTGAATGTCGGAATCGAACGTGCCACCTGTCTATGAACTCGTGACATCCCAAACTACGTCACGGTCATTGGTCAAAATCCATTTGACCACCCAAATTAAAAGTCAACGTTTTACCCACGACTAGGGGCAAAACGGTCATTTCGCATCGTTCGTCCGATTTCGCCCAACTAATCACCGATTAGCCCCACTAATCATGATTAGTTACTAATCTAATCCCGGAATTCGGGACGGGTCGTTACATAACAACATAAACTTAGGATAGTTATCAACATTGCCAATAACCTAAACATACAACATCATCATTGCATTACTTGTGATCATTCACTTTATTTTTTTCTTCCCAAACTTACGTTACATAAGTGATATTACTTAATGTAACCCAAACCTTGACATAATGAGTTTAATTTATACATCAAGCAAATTCAATTATTCATAATATTTAGTATTGACATTCTAACCTATCTAGTGTCCAAAAAACATTACAATAAAGTCCCTTTATATTTACAAGATTTGAACCAATTCCCAAAATATAACCTATTGCTTTACACACCCAAAATTATAGTCAATTAGGTTCCAATTTACTCAATATTTATACCATTAGGCTCAGGATTTAATGAAGAATAAGTTTCATGTTGATCGGAACTTCATCCACCGATGCACGTGCCACCACGCATAGGGAGTTTCTCCCGGTGCATGGTGCTCACGCGTTAGTCACAGGAGTCTTCGTTTAGACTCGAATGTCTGGTTTTCTGGGTCACCGACCCGTGACGGTGACCCGGCTGGTTTTCATTCGTTCTATGTCCATTTTAATCATTCCAAACACCAGATTTCATCTAAGATAGATAAGGAAAAGATCTATGTGATTACGAAGATCAAACACTTACAAAATCTCTTTGTCCAATCCTAACAACCTTTCGGCTATGGCTTCCTAGCTGTATCTTCGCCCTTTCTCGTATCCATACCTTATTCCTTCTGCCTTAGCATGATCCTAGGACCTTCAGGAGGGTGTTGCCACCCCTAGTTTTGATTTTCCTAGCCCAGATATAGGAACCTGCAGTAGGAACCTTACAGGTTCCATAATTTCCTCACTGTCTTCCTGTTCTCTCCCTGCGTTTTTTCCAAGTGTTTTCCCTTTTTCCTCTTTCTTTTCCTCTCTGGCTTCACTTCTTTTCCTTCATTTCTAACTCGCTCCCTTCCTCTTTGTCTCTCCATGTTTTTCTCTTTTTTTTTTTCCTTCAAATTCTTTTATGTTTCACCAAATGCCCTACACAACAAAAACACAACCATATATACTTGAAGGGAGTCGGTGGTAGGCTCAAGAGATAAGCAAAAAGAAAGGTTCTAGATTAACCTATAATCCTTTATTTGAAAATTACCAAATTACCCTTTAACCACAAATTACCAAAATTGACAGGACCCATCCCAATCCCCCTAGATTATCGTAGGACGTGCCTACTCCTGTCTAACATCGCGTGTCAGACCAGAGATAACTCGTCACCCGCATGGGGGTCCATCAGCGTACACTAGGATCGGTGATGGCATGTGATGTCTCGATCTCTACTACAGCCTATATCCGTTACCAACCTGAAGGGCATTAAAACCATTAAAAGTCATGAGTGGACAAAATAAATAATTTATAAAATCATTTCACAAAAAGGACATTTATGCCCTTCACTAAAAAGCATGCATGCATTCGAAAACCAGTTATCAATCCATTTCTCATTAATTAAATCATTAGGACCTTTGCCCAAAACCGTAAACCAAAGTATATGGGAACTCAGCCCAAAATCAATCATGTGGGAACTCAGCCCAAAACCATTCATATGGGAACTCAGCCCAAAACCATTCATATGGGAACTCAGCCCAAAACCAATCTCCGAAATCATAAAACACGGAGTTTCCGCCCCAAACCAATCATACGGTGAAACATCATATCATATATATATATATATATAACCCATCCTCAACATCTCATATGCCCAATCAATAACCCGTCACGATATATCTACAGTATGCATACTACTCGGGTCTCATCTCCGAGTCTACCCCTAGGATCTACAACGTTTGGGAAGACCTGTCTCCGGACCCTATCCGAGACTATATCTGACAGGACCCATCCCAATCCCCCCGGGATTAGTGCGGGATGACCCTGCTCCCGTCTGACACGAAGTGTCAGACAAGGGATATTTCCGACCTTTGCCCTCCCGGGCTATCAGAGTACGCCAGGATCCGGAGGAGGCATGTGATATCTCGATCTCTGCTACAGTCCACATCCGCTGTCAACCTGAAGGGCATTAAAAATAGAAAGACTGTGAGTGGACAAAAATAAAGATTTTATAAAACATTTCCATAAAAGACATTTATACCCTCCACTAAAAAGTATGCATGCATAGTAAAACCATTTGTCCAATCCACAATTAGGGTCTCAGCCCCAAATTCTGTAAATACAAGTCACACGGGCTCCTGCCCAAAACCAATTTACAGAAAACCAGAGTACAGTAAACATACGAGGGATCTCAGCCCAAATCCATTTATCATCATAAAACACAGTTTTCCCAAACCAATTGAAACCATGTTTATCCAATATATTCATATCCAGAACCTGTCACGGTAAAATAAAGCTACACGTGTGCTAACCGGGGTCTCAAACCCAAGTCTCTCCAGGGTCCACCCAGGTCAATGTCCGTAGATCAATGACCCTCCATGAAGGTAACGAACCATGCCCATCCTGAGAGTAAGGAACCCAACTGGGGGGCGACTCCACTCAGTCAGTGCTCCGTGACTACTCCGGGGTCCACCCAGGCCAACGACCCTCCCCGGAGGAGACAATCATATATAAAGGATGGAATATGAAAAACCTTTTGAAACCATTCTTTAAACTTTTCCAGGATTCATGCCCGGCCCCCATAAGCCGTCACGAACCATAAAATCCTTTCATGGGTTCATGCCGGTTCCCATAAACCGTCATGACCCGTAAATCCATTTCAGGGGTTCATGCCGGTTCCCATAAACCGTCATGACCCGTAAAAACCATTTGTAACACATAGCTGGGCACTAGGCCCGAAGTCACATAGAAACTGGACCCCCGGTCCGAATCGTAAACCAATTGGGCCTTTGGCCCGATTCCGTAAATCAAATGGACCTCAAGTCCGAGAATTACCTTTTCGAATCCAAAATTATTTCATTAAATTATTTCCAAGACCATAAGAATGGAAAATCGGAGTAAAACCGAAAAACCTCGATTTACGTGCAAGCACGTAAATCGCCTCGAAATACGTGAAACCATATAATTCACAAATATCCAAATCAACATTATCAAATCAAATTCATTATCCTTTTGGAAATCCAAAACCATTACCACACATCCAAATGCACTCATGGCAACACAAACAAGTATTTAAAACATATAATAAACATTTATGCATGCACCAATTTAGAAAACAAGGTCCACTCACAGACCGTCCGAAGTCGCGTCTCGATACGCGTGCCATACGGCTCCCCGAGCCGATCACCATCACCGGGACTTCCAAACCTGTCCAAATTAATTTAGAGGGTTACTAACTACTTATATAACCCCTCAATAAAGCCCCGTAATTTTCCCGTATTTTTAACTATTTTTAATCCCGAACCTTAACCTTCCGATGCCCCGAAACATATCGAGACGGTGTCCGATTGACACGAAACCAGTCTCAAAATGTTCGTTACATCGAATAGATGATTTCGTATGTTGAACACATCCCCAAAAACCCTAGCACGCGCTGCCACGCGCCGCCCAAAGGCCCCTGCGCGTGGGCCTCACGCGCCGCTACAGTACCGTCTTCTTCCTTCGATCGAACCGGTCCGACCGGGCCGGTCCGGTTTTCTCTGCAATTCCGGTCCGCCTGGACCGGCGTAACCGGTCCAAGGCCCTACACTCTTCGTTTTTCGTCCGTTTTCTTCCATTTTAATTCCTAAATTCCTATTTTAATGTTTCCTATCAATCCTAATGAACAAAACAACCTAAAACCGATTAAAACCCGTGAACCCAAAAATCCCCTCACGGTTCAATTTTTCGAAATCCTCCCCAGAGGTCCCTCAACGTTCAAACCTTCCCAAAACCTTCCTAATGGCTTCTTAACATCCTAACCAATTCATTAAAACAATCAAAAACGACCCATAACCACTAATATTGAAAATGGACAAAATCGGGTAAAACCGATTACCTCGATCTCCTCCTCCTCCGCCGTCCACGGCGGTGCGTCCTGGGCTGGCCACCAGCGTCCACCGGTCCATCCTCACACTCTGGTCTCCCCTATACGATCAATGGGAAGGGTTGAATGGGTTTGGGTGAGAAATGGGATCGGGTAATGAATGGAGGAAAAATGGAAAATGGATGCACGGTTGAGTGTTTTGGTGCATGAGTGGGTGAGGTTGGCCAGTGGATGGGTGACAAGTGTCACTCATCCATTGGGCCTCCATTAAATATCTGGGCCCACTAGAGACAAAACTGCACTTTTTGTCTCGTAAAACGTGCCGTCGTGAATAGTAACCGGGAACTTCCGTGAACCGTAACTTCACCGTCGAACGTCCGAATTCGACGTGCCGCCTGTCTACGGATTCGTATCGTCCTTATCTACGTAACGGTCTTCGGCCCTCGGCCATCGGACCTCCTGGTCAAAAAGTCAACTTTTGACCTACTATTCACCCAAATTACCAAAATGCCCCTAAACTTCCAAACGTCATAACTTCTTCTACGAACATCGGAATTGAACGTGCCACCTGTCTATGAACTCGTGACGTCACGAACTACGTCACGGTCATCGATCAAAGTCCATTTGACCGCCCGATTGAAAAGTCAACGTTTTGCCACCACCAGGGGCAAAACGGTCATTTCGCATCGTTCGTCCGATTTCGCTCTACTAATCACAGATTAGCCTCACTAATCGTGATTAGTCACTAATCTAATCATGGAATTTGGGGCGGGTCGTTACAATATCATATGTCTCACTCCTAGGCATGTGCTCCTTCTCGGATCACTCATCCCAAGCAGTGGATCGTGAAACTCCAGGATCATCGACGTCTGGAGGAAACTATTCATACGGGAGGGTATATATATACATATAAGTGAAAACATACTTCTCTTTCAAATCATAGTTCAACTGGGTCTCGTACCCGAATCATAAACCAGGATTCCTCGAATCCGATTCAAATCCAATCTCATGGGGACTCAACCCAAATTCACAACTCAATAGGGTTTTAAACCCGAATTCTCATTTCATAAACCACAACTAGGACTCAAGCCCAATATCACAAATCACTGGGCTTCAAGCCCGATACCACAATCAACTGGGCCTCAAGCTCGATATCACAATTAACTGGGACTCAAGCCCGATACCTTACACCAATTGGGTCTCAAGCCTGATATCACAATCAACTGGGCT
Source organism: Prinsepia uniflora (assembly GCA_032719365.1). Taxonomy (NCBI): domain Eukaryota; kingdom Viridiplantae; phylum Streptophyta; class Magnoliopsida; order Rosales; family Rosaceae; genus Prinsepia; species Prinsepia uniflora. The sequence continues at coordinate 54,004,896 of CM064863.1, read as the reverse complement.
TCAAGCCCGATATCATAAATCAATTGGGCCTTAAGCCTGATCATATAAGCCAATTGGGACTCTAACCTGATTTCTCATTAAATCAAATGGACTCCAAGTCCGATGATTTCCAATCACAGACCGTCCATGATACGCCTCGATACACGCGCCATAAGCCCTTTCCGGGCCAATCACCGTCATTGGAACTCCCGGACCCTTCCAAACCATACTAGAGGGTTACTTTACTACTTCTATAACCTCTCATTAAAGCCCCCTAATTTTTCGGGATTTTTAACATATTTTAAACTCGATCCTAAACCTTTGGACATCCCGAACTAAATCGAAATGATGTCTGATCAACACGAAACCTTTCCCAAAATGTTTGTTACATCAAAAGAATGATTTTATATGTTGACCTCATCCCCAAACAGTGTCCCACGCGTCGCCCAAAGTCGTTGCGCGTCGAGCTCACGTGCCCAGCACAGGTCATCTTCAACCTCTCGCAGACCAGCCTGAACCCGGTTCACTGCAACGCCGGTCTAACCGAACCGGTGTGACTGGTTCAGTGCAACGCCGGTCCAACCGAACCGATGTGACCAGTTCAGTGCGATAACTCACCCATTTGCAATCTGTTTTCGACCCAATTCATTCCTACCTCTTCGCCTCATCATTCCCTATTGATCTACAATCCCAAAAACGATAAACCAGGCTAAGAACGTACTTGTTCAAATTGATCTTCACGACCCTGGTTTCCCAACCTTTGTCTAGGCCGCACAGCCGTCTTCCTCCGTCCAACATTATTCCCAAATCATCATACCAACCCAACAAACACACACAAATCATTAGGAACGGCCCCAAACGTCTAAACCCAAAAAATCCAAAAATTTGAATGTAAAAACTCACCTCCGTGGTTTCCTGGCCACCATGCACGAAGGTCCTCGATCTCGCCACCATCCATCTCGTCTCGATTTTTTCTCCATCTTTCATTCACGGTTCACAATCATCAGGTAAGATTGAGGGGTGTCTGTGAGAGATGGGGTTGCAAGGGTTATAGGTTTCGAGTTGTTCGAATGAATGAACAAAGAAGGTGAATGAAGGTGCATGTATCTGTATAATGGGAGCAATGGATGAGTGTCACTTATCCATTGGGCCTGGGGAAAATATCTAGGGCCCACTGAGGACAAAAGTCCACCCGTCTCGTAAAACGTGCAATAGTGCCGTGAAACTTCCGTGACTTGTAACTTTCCTGTTGAATGTCTGATTTCAACGTGCCACCTGTTTACGGACTTGTATCAACCCGATCTACGTAACGGTCCTCGGTCCTCGTGCATCGGACCTCCCGGGGCAAAAGTTAACTTTTTGCCCTCGTTTAGGAGCAAAATCGTAATGTCACCCTGAACGTCCGATAATCTTTGACTGATCCCCGATTAGCCTAGCTAATCCGTAATTAATTTTTAATTAATCCCAAGAATTTGGGATGGGTCGTTACAAAAATGCCCTTACACCTTTTTGATTCACATCAAATCCATACGACCTCCAATTTTGACGTGTCACATGTCTACAAACTCAGCATTTTGAGATCTTCGTAACGGTCTCCTAGTAAAAAACCCAACGTGTTGACTTTTGGTCAAAAGTTATCTTTTAAGGGCAAATGGTCATTTTCCATTCCCTCGAGTATCCGGGTTGTTACAATATTCCCCCACGACCTTAAAAAAGTTCGTCCTCAAAATTTCAGTATCAATCTAACTTGTTTTCATACCCAATACTGAATCGCTCAAAATAAATTATTTACACAACAAAAACAATAATATCAACTTCCATAGATCTTCCATTTATTTATGTTCCAAGTACAGTCTCACACATTTACTTCTTTCTCATTTTCCAAGTTATTAAAACTCACCTGTGTAATGTGCTAATAACCCAAATTTTAATATAATAGGTTTTTTAAACATACTAGGAAAGTAACAAACTATCGAATACTTCCCCAATTAATATCCAATATTATGAAATCATCAATTAGATGATCACGCATACGTAACTGCTTATCACATTCAGGTTGACATTAATTAAACTCCGATATGTGCATATAAAATTATTAAATGAAAGGTAGATAGTTCAAGACCCCGAAATACATATAAAATTTTCACAAGGAAAAAAACATTAGTGATTAATTAAACTATCATGCATAACCATCATAACAACCACCAAATCGTCACAACAGTCATATGCAATCCAACCCTCCGTGATACCCAACATTGACCATAAGTATCATGCGTTCAACATTTTATATCATATTGGTATAACAACAATAAAATCGGAGTCTCATCAATATCGTAATAATCATACCTAACATTTAATTAGGCATGCACGCTAATAAAAAATGGTGTACTGATTTCTAGCTCTATTAAACATTAACAACAACAAAATCCCTTGCGATCTTACTCCATAATCAAATTTACCCTATTACCGTCTTAAATACCAACCACTTCACACAATGGAATTATAATGCAACAAACGTCAGTAGGCATAACAACCAGCACGAAAATCACCACAATAATCAACACAAACAACACAATAATCATATACATCCAATCTTCATCCAACCCATCCTCGATGCCCAATCAACTATACTACTGATGGGCAAAGCTTATTTCATATATTCTTATCACACATAAAATTTATACCCCAAAGCTTATTTCAAAAACTCATATAACCAGGCTAACCAATCAAGTGCTCAACTACTCTACGCAATGCATAATATCACTACGCGTAGTGCATAATTCAAAACTCATTATTCCGGGTATCACTATACTACTGGCCAGTATACCACTCGAGGATACAACATCCGAGTGTCAGCTCAAGGGTACAACATCTGAGCGCTAATCACACATCTTAACCACTTGGGGATACATCATCTGAGTGGCCACCCAGGGATACCATATCTGAGTGTCACACACATAATCATACGTCACTATCGATAGGACAAATATCATATCATATAAGCACTCAGGAACTACGGAGCCTAGCTCGATGCCCGAGTGGCCACCCAGGGATACAATGTCTGGGTGTCAACCACATAACTCAATCATTCAAGGATACAACATCTGAGTGGCCATCCAGGGATACAACATTTGAAATTCAATCCTATACTCAATCTTTCAGGGATACACCATCCGAATGACCACCTAGGGATACAACATATAGGCGTAATTCAACAATCCAGAATAACCTGTTCACATCATGTAAAGCACCAATATCGAGGGAACATATATCGACAACCAAACATACAAAACTATCGTCAATCCTTGTTCTCATCATAGCATCATAGTACCACCATATCATGGAATCATCACTTCATCATTATCACAACATCATCACATGTACGTACAAATACCATGTCGTCATCTCATCACCATATCCTCAACATTAAGTCATCACCTTACCCTTAGCATATCATCATTTCTACCACTTCATGACACTTACTCCTAGAGTTTACAAATCCCAAATTAAGCATATAATTATGGATATTCAAATTAAATTGTAACCATAATCTCCAATAGGTAAATTCATGTACGAATTCCAATCACCAATTCGATAGTATTTAGTTTAGCCAACACAAGTATTCCCTATTAATTTCCAATTAGTAACAATCATACCATGTGGAACATAAACATATATTATAGGAAATTCAAGAAAATATTCATTTGGTATCTAATTAATTCCAACTCGACACCATCAAACTCAGTGTAAAGATATGGTCATTTCTCATAAGAAAATCCACATTTAATAGGTTCAACTCCGAGCTTATAAAACATTTAATTCCAAATTCGCAGAATTCATTACTTGGTAAATCAAATTCAAATGATTATCACATACCTCATACACGAATCACCTTTTAAGCTCAAATCTTAAATTGAACTTTAGCCCAAAATTATGTAAAATGGATTCATGTGAATTCCGTAAAATTATCAAAGAATCATTAAAAAAAATTCATACACAAACCATCATCATATCTCAGGAAATCACTTACTTATAGTCGTTTCATAACTCATTTATATACCTCAAATTCTGGCCTAGAGCACAAAGCACACTCAACCTCGTAAAATAGGTCAAGACTAGTTTCCATAAACTTTCCTTCCCTAATAATTCACTTAAGATTCCCAAAATAGATTAATGACTATTCAAAAAACATAATTTAAATTACGTTGCACGTAAATCAACCAAATTTTCAAAAACAAGTCATTTTAAAATTCCAATCGAAATAGCATATTTTAGGAATCACATAACCAATAATCTGGCTCCGATACCAATTTGGCAGGACCCGTCCCTAAAATCAAGAAATTCGGACCGGTCCTACTCCCGTCTGACAACCTTTGTCAGACAAGGGACTTCCTACTTACTCACGTTAGACAATGGGGACAATTTCCACCTCTTGTGGGGTTTCCGCCCACGTCTAACCCACTTCCTAACAAGTGGTGGAGGTTATCAAGTTGCTCACGGCTAATTGGACAACTAGACATACACAAAAACTATTTTGAAAAAAAATTACCTTTGGTTTACTTTAACCTGAATAACGTTTTATTCACCTTCCCCATTGTAACATGAGATAAATATAACTAAGTAAGAACTTATAGTCATCTAGCACCAATTAACAATCATTTACAACAATCTTCATAAGTTAACACTAAACACATCACAATAATGGATTATAAGTTATGTAACAACAAAGCCTTAGGATAGTTATCAACATTGCAAATAACCTATACATAAAACATCATCATTGCATTACTTGTGATCATTCACTTTATTTCTTTCTTCCCAAACTTATGTTACATAAGTGATATTACTTAATGTAACCCAAACCTTGGCATAATGAGTTTGATTCATAAATCAAGAAAATTCAATTATTCATAATATTTAGTATTGCTATTCTAACCTCTCTAATGTCCAAAAAAAATTACAATAAAATCCCTTTATTTTACAAGATTTGAATCAATTCCCACAATATAACCTATTTCCTTACACACCAAAAACTACAGTCAATTAGGTTCCAATTAACTCAAATATTTATACCATTAGACTCAAGATTTAATGAAGAATAAGTTTCAATTTTATCGACACATCATCCACCCCTGCATGTGCCACCATGCGCCCGGAGAAGCTCTCTGCGCATGGTGGTCACACGCTGGTCACAGGGGTCTTCGTTCAGACCCGAATGTCTGGTTTTCGGGGTCGGCGATCCGCGACGGTGACCCAACTGGTTTTCGTTCATTCTACGTCCGTTTTAATCATTCCAAATGCCAGATTTCATCTAAGATAGATAAGGAAAATATCTATGTGATTAAGAAGAGCAAACACTTACAAAATCTCTTCGTCCAATCCTAACAACCTTTTGGCCATGGCTTCCCAACCGGATCTTCGCCCTTCCTCGTATCCATACTTTATTCTTTCTGCCTTAGCATGATCCTAGGACCTCCAGGATGATGTTGCCACCCCTGTTTTTTATTTTCGTGGCCCAGAGGTTGGAACTCACAGTAGGAACCTCATTTGAAAATTACCACATTACCCTTTAACCATAAATTACCAAAATACCCTTACACCCTTTTGACTCACATCAAACTCATACGACCTCTAATTTCGACGTGTCACCTGTCTATGAACTCAGCATCATGAGACCTTCGTAACGGTCTTCACGGTACGTCCATAAGGTCTCCCAGTCAAAAAGTCAACTTCAAGGGAAAAATGGTCATTTTTCGTTCCTTCGAGTATCTGGAGTGTTACAGCGTGGAGGCTCGTGTGACGGTTCCTCTAGGTACAGTCAACATGACTTTTAATGTTTTTGATGTTATGAATAATTTAGCATAGGTTTTGAGTTGATCGTACATTATCTCAGGGTAGTTTCATATGTCCGAAGTGTTATGTATAAGTTTTTAATGCGTATTTTATTCCGAAAAATTAGGGAATTTTAACATGATATTATTTAGGGTGTTAGTGACCCTTAGTGGTGGTTTTTGATAGGACGAGTAACTCCCGAAATTTCTGAGGAGCTTATAATATAGGATTGAGCTGCTTGGATCGTGTGTGAATGGACATTTGTTTTATAAACTTTGATGCATGCATAATTAAAATGTTTTTAATATTTTATTGCATGCTTTGAATAATGATTTGATATGATTATTTGATGAATTTTGGATTTAGTGATTGATTTTTGGATACATTTTTACGGTTATTTTGTGGAAATAGTGTCTTGGGCTCATGCCCGATTTCAAAAATATTTTGACTTGGTTGTAAGTCAAGGATTTGGGAAAATGAAAGTGTTTTGGTTTATCACTGATTTCTATGGTCAACCATCCTCGGGTGTTTTTCCCTCCGGATGTCAGTTTGGGATCCCAGAGAGGTCACGGTTGACATTGCCTGGACGTCAGTCTAAAGACTCGAGTTCCCAAGGATTTCAGGTGATAGTATCGCTCAGATGTCAATAGTGCCCAGGGTGATCATCTGGAAGTTGTCTGGATCCCGAGGATGCTAGTATAACTCGGATGTGAGCATGTTCTTGGGCTCTACCCAGATGTGTTGTCTCGGTTCCCAGACATGGCTCAGATATTGCGTGAGTACAGTTCCCGAGTTCGCCTACGCATAATGCAGGTATGATATCGTGACTAGTATTCGAGTATTGAGGATTTTTTGTGGTTGATTATGATGTCGTGTCTAGGTGTTTTCACATGATTTGATGAACATGAATTTTGGGAAATGTGGGTCGCGGACTTTTGATGATTTGTGGGTTCCATGGTTTATGATGCGACTTCAATTGAAACCTGGTTACTTATGTTTTACTATATGCATGCATGTTTTACATTGGAGGGTGAAGGGTTTATTTTTATCGAAACGTATTTAAAAAATGTTTATTTTTGTCCATTCACACTTTTGATGGTTTTGATGGCCGTCTAGGCCGTTGCACAGTGATCGGGGCTGACTTTGAAGCGGAGGCATGACCGGAGCATCAGTACGATTATCCTTTGTCTAACAAGTGTTGAGATCATTTTTAGGACTTTAGTCGATTTTTCAGACGGAGGCAGAATCAGGCAGAATCAGGCACAGTTATCAAAGTTTTTTCAGGTTGGGTTTTGTCAAAAAACAGTAAAATAACCGTGTCCAGAAATTAGTAAATAATTTCAAAAAATCATCGAATAATCATATCAAATCATAATGCAAATAATCTCAAGTCATATAATGTCAAAAATCATGAAAAATAGTTTAAGTAATAAAAACAGTGTCCACTTATAGATTATCCTAGCGGCTTAATTCCAAGCTGCAAGCTCTTCCGAAGTTCTAGAAGCTATCTAACTTGTCAAAATTTATAATTGAGGGTTACTAATATCCCAAGTAACCTTACATTTAAATACCCTAATTTCTAGGATTAAATTCGAATTGAATCTAAGCATAACACTTCAGACATCCAAAACTACCTCGAGACGATATCTGATCGACCCGAAAACTACGCCAATGTGTTATTAAAGTCAATTACATGAAATTATATGTTGAACACTTCTCAAGGTGGTGTGGCACGTGCCCAATGAGTACCTACCCTCTCTTTGCGTGGGCGTCATGCGCCTACAACATGGGATTATCTTCTTCCTCTCGTGGGTCGACCTGTGGGTATGCACTTCTAGCCAAACCCGACAAGGTGACCCAACTCCCAGATCCTCATTTCCGGTTCGTTTTCAACATTTCAAATGCCAAAATTTCTCTAAACAAACATAGGATGAGATCTATGGGTTCAAAATAGGGAAAAATCATCTTGAAAACACCACCTGATGCTCCAAGCTTTAGGCCAAAGTTCAATCTTGTTTTCCAAGCTTTCCCACATTCAAACCTTTAGCATTTCTAACTTAAATCAATCCCAAAAACTCAAGAAAGATAGTAGTGGGCTTGGTTACAAGCTAGAAAGCTTCAAACGTCCTCAGTCCAATTTTCGTTTTATCAGATTTCGTGATTTTCCGGTTTTCCTCTTATTCTCCTTCTTGTTTCTGGTTCTCTTTCTCCCACTTCTCTCTTTCTTTCTCTCGCTCTCTCGCTCTCTCTCTCTCTCTCTCTCTCTAGTTCTCATTTTCTTCTTCCCTTTCCTTTCTCTTTCCCCCGTTTTCCTTTCACTTGATTTTTCTTTTCTCCTCGGGTTTTTGTTCTAACCCTCACACACACACACACACACACACACACACACACACACGCATGCATGCACGCACGCACGCACACACGCACACACGCGCACACACACACACACACACACACACACACACACACACACACACACACACACACACACACACACACACACACACACACACACACACACACACACACACACACACACACACACACACACACACACACAAACACACACAAACACATGATACGCAAAAACTAAGCATTAAAATAAACACAAAATCACACTCAACACTTAAGGAAATGTATGCAATTAAAAACTTTTTTTTTGTAGATATAGCATTAGTAAATAGGGATCGTTCTTAACCGGGGATTGAGGGTATCTAAGCATGATTATCGTTTGATTAGTTAATTGGGGAAGGGGGGGGGGGGGGGGTAAAGAGATTGATTTAAAATTCCTAAGTAATTAAACTAATCTAAACTAACCTAATCTAATATTTACATGGTTAACTCATCTTTAACCTAAATCATTCATAAATCATACCAATTTCCATAGTCAAGGAAATTCCAAAACCTTAGTTTAATGAAATACATGTACATTATCTTAAGTATGTGCTCGGGAATACGCCCTATACACTTTCAATGATCTAGACTCGGGAATACGCCCTATATCTAATCAAGCATTAAGCATAAACATAGCATGGAAGATTATTGAAATCAATACAAAATATATAACCATAATAAAATTAACGATCAATCCAATAAACACGATATTCAAATACAAAAAGAAAACTACGGGGTTAAGAGGTTGAGTTACACTTTGAATCCTCGGTAATACGTCTTATAGATGCTAGGTGGTTCGACACTCTTGGTGAGACACTCAGGAATACGCCTTATATGTCAGAGAGGTTCGGTGCACGCGGGCTGAACCTCGTTTCACCAAGTTGGCTGCGCCAAGCCGAATGCCTTGTTGGGCTGTTTATGGGGATTCGGTAACCCCTACCGAACCTCCTAGCTCTTTTTGGTGGCCTCATTTGTTTCAATCATAAATTCTTCAATATAACTTCGATTGAGGTGATTCTTTCACCTAAATTCTCGTAATTCCAAGTTCTATACAATTCTGCACATTTCTCACAAAATATATTATTTTCTACTATTGTGTGGTATTTAAACATTAAAAGATAAGCATAAAAGGTATAAAATGATGCTTAATTCAAGGCTTATCAACACACACATGCACACACACACACACACACACACACACACACACACACACACACACACACACACACACACACACACACACACACACACACACACACACACACACACACACACACACATACACACACACACACACACACAAAAACATGTGCCAGGTTAGTGCAACCCATGGGATAAAAGGGAAAATGATAAGGATGGGACACTTGTCACCATCATGCAACAAAATATCTCCAATTGTGAAATTACCAAAATGCCCAAAATGCCAAAATTACCAAAATACCCTTGGTATCTCCAGACCCATAAAACATTTTTCCAATCTCTAATTCCAACATGTCGCTTGTCTACGAACTCATGACTTCAAAGCCTACACAACGATCCTCGCGAGAAGTCCAAAAAGTGCTCGAAACCAAAAAGTCAACTTTTGGTCTATAAGGGTAAAATCGTCAACCCCTTTTAAAATTTCCAAAATTGCCTTTTTTGAATTTTTGGGTCGTTACATGTAATCTCCATCGAGCTCAGTTTCTCTAACGACTCGGGTGGAGAAAAATGGGAAGATGCCTTCGATAAGTCGTCATTAGCATATTCCAGGACAACGTTGGATTTGCTACCACGGCCTAACATCCTAAGGATCTGGGAAAAAAATTAAAAAAAATAGAGCTCTATCACCAACCACTATGCTTTATAGATCCAACCACCATCCGACCCCTAGTTCATCACCAGTTTATACGGAAAGGGAACTTTGATTAAAAAAAAAAGGATGAAACACACATACCTTATTTTCACACGGTGGAAGTGCTTGCTAGCAATTGCCCCGCCATAAAGAACAGTCGCACTATCGCTCTTCGGAAATCACCTAGTTAAAAGAACAGAAGCTTCGTAAATGCAAGAGTGAAAAAGTGAGTGATTTTTTTCACAAACTACCCCGTCTATTTATAGAGGCTCATTCAGAAAGCAAAAGGTACCCAAGATAAAAACAAAAAATTTATTGCCACCTGCCACCTATCGCACACCCACTAGCGACACGTGTGCCCTCAAACACACGATGGAAACCCAAAGGTTTCAGACCGAGCCACAAAACGGTGACCCCTGCCCTACCCCACCAACGCCGATCACCTAGCACCACACTTGGCACACTACGGTGATGGCAGGTCAGCCCACATCCTGCCGACCCATTGGCACCAACTCTCCCATGAGAGCATGGACCGGTTAGTACATACTGAATACACTGACCTGGCCTTACTTTGGACATTAATCTGAGCACCATCGGTTAGCCTACTACCACTTCGCTCGCTACTCTCCCCCTCACTTGGGGGACTAGAGGTATATCTCTACATCAAGTCTAGGACAGTTTACTAGTCCCTAACTGAGAAATTCCATCTCAGTAAAGAACTTGGGTGTAACAACCTAAAAATTCAGAAAAGATAACTTTGGGAATTTTAAAAAAGGGAATTGACAATTTTGCCCTTGGGGTCAAATGTTGACTTTTTACTTCGGATACTTTTTGAACATTTCGTGAGGACCGTTACATAGGCCTCAGAATCATAATTTCGTAGACAGTCAACATGTTGGAATCGAAGATTAGACAAAGGATTTACGGGTCTAAAATAACTAGGGGTATTTTGGTAATTTTGATACTACATGTATTTTAGTAATTTCAGAAGAGAATATATTTTGTGATGATGACAAGTGTCTTTATCTCCTCGTGTGCACCAACTAGTGTGGTGGTGGTGTGTGTAATATTTATTTGTGCGTTTATGTGTTGTGATGTTTATGTGTGCATTTAACCCTAACCCCGAGAACAAACCATGAACGAGGAAAAGAGAAGAAAAACCAGAAGAGAAAGGATATGAGAAAGGGAGATCCAAGGAGAGGAAATAGGAGAGAGAATAGAAACAAGATAACCAGAAAAGAAGGAAGAGGGAGGAAGGAGGAACAAAAAATCGAAAATTGGACTGAGGAAGTTTGGAGTTTCCATTCTTGTAACTGAGTCTTCTAAGCTCTTAGTTGAGCTCCTGTGATCGTGTTGAACCAAGAACATGAAGGTTTTGGATGTTGGAATTCCTAGAACTCAAGCTCGACTTTAGGCCGAAAATCAAGGATTCGAGTAGTGTTTTCGAGGTGAGTTTTCTCTATTTTGAACCTATAGATCTTGTCCTAGGATTGATTAGATGGATATGGGCATTTGAAAATGGACGAGAAATGAAGGTTTGGGAGTCAGGTCAACCTGCAGAGTTGGGGACCCAAGTTTCACAAATCGGGTCAACCCGACTGTGCTTGAAGATGAACACTAGTGCACTTGAGGTTCAAGCATAGATGGGTGATGTGGTGTGTGGGGGCTTGTGCCATGTCATCTTGAGGTGTGATCAACACATTGTTCGATGTAATAGACATTATGAACACATTGACTCAGTTTTTGAGTCGATCGGACATCGTCTCGAGGTAATTTTAGATGCTCGAAGTGTTAATGCTTAGGTTTTTAATTCGTATCTAATCCTGAAAATATATGGATTTAAATGTAATATTAGTTGGGATGTTAGTGACCCGTGATGGTCATTTATGACAGACGATACAACTGCTGGTATTATAGAAAAACGCTCAGTTTGAGGTTGAGCTGTGTGGACGGTGTGTAAGTGGACTTTGTTTTTATAAATTACAATGCATGCATAGTTAATTATTTTAATTCCTTTATTGCTTGATTTATATTGCAATTATTTGAATATGATTTCGAAATGATTAATTGATGATTTTCTGGATTTATCGATTGGCTTCTAAACATGGATTTTACAGTGTTTTTTTTTTTTTGGGTGAAAATAGTGTTTTGGGATCAGGCTCAGGTTTTGAAATGTTTTGACTTTGTTTTAAGTTAATGATTTGTATTGAATGGATTTTCTTGGTTTTATGGGTTGTCTTCCACGGTCAACCATCCTCGAATATGATTAGCGCTCAAACCTCTAGAGCACGACTCTGTTTTTTTGAGGCTGGAGATTTGATTAGTTCTCAGACATCCAGAGCACATCTCCATATTCTTGAGACTGTTGATGTGATTGAGACTCAGAAGTCCAAAGTTCAGCTCTATTGATGTTTTCTTATCGAGATTGGTATTCGAATATCGAGAATTGGTTGGTTATGTTTATTGATGCTTGTGTCCTGATTTTTTTTTACTTTGGTTTGTTTGATTTATTGATATTGGATCGTTGGTTTGATTTACTGCTATTGGATTGGTTGGTTTTGGTTTACTTTATTGATATTTGTGTCCAGATGATTTTATATGATTTGATGATTATGGATTTTGGGAAATGTGGGCCACAAGTTGTTTACTAGTACTTTATGATTATTGTGGTCCAACGGTTTATGATTTATTTTTAATTGAAATTCAATTGTTTTGATTTTTCATTTATACATGCATGTTTTTAGAAACTGGAGGATAAATGTTCGTTTTTCTCGAAAAAATGCGTTAAATTTTTTTTTTCTTCTTCCACTCACAATTTTTAATGGTTTTGATGATTTTCCAGGTCGTTGCACGAAAACTGGGGTGGATCGAGAAGCGGATGCATGGACGTTAAAGTTAATACGAGTATACCTTGTCTAATAAGTGTTGAAGGTAATATTGAAATTTTGGATCATTTGTGATATGGGAGTAGGATCATGCACAATTATCAAAGTGTTTTATGAGTGGGTCCTGTCATTGGGGGACTTCTGTTGATATCATATTGGACCAGACTCGATGAGCCCAATGCCCATTTATGAGCTCAAGGAACACATGGATCCAAGCCCACACTACTAAACAGCCCTAACAAAGGCTATACATCAGCTAACATGTGGGTGAGTCCCCACCATCCATCTAGGAGGCCACGTGTCAGTTCTACAATAGGAGCACATTCTCCCACATCGACACTATTCATTATTCGCCCTTCACATCCATATAAAAGGGGCACATTTCCCAATAAATATAACTAAATTTTACTATTCACATATACTTTTAAATTACTATTCACCATATATTCCTTATATACACGAACCTACACTGACTTAGGCGTCGAAGTACCCTTAGATCGGCATCACACCAGTGTTTATCTTTGACAAACGACCAATCTACCACTTTTGATGGGTCAGACCAAGGACACATGACTAAACAGAATTCCACCCCTAAGTTGGCACATTTTGTGCATCAACAAATAGTAAAGCTTGATAGGATAATCATATTCCTCTTGAACACCACTTGTTCAGATACTTTTATCCTTACGAACAAGTTAGAACTAGGCTCATTAACCAATCTAACATGTCCAACCATCAAAACTCATCAAAATTAAACCGTAAGTAGAATTGAATTTTCGATGCACCTAATAAAATCACTAGTAAAGTAAAGAGTAATTGGTTCCTAAGAGGGATAAGAATCCACTAAAATAACAAAGATGATTATGAATTTTTTCACTTTTTCTTTTCTTTTCACCTTTTGCATTTCTAGGTTGTTTTGATTGACTCAATCTTTACAGCTTTAAATGTTAACAATCTCACGAAAAACAGCTCTCCTATATTTTGATCTCAATCGGCCCTACACTAAAGATACATCCTTGAGAGTTCCATAGAGCGTCTATTGTAACAACATTTCATATATTTGGATGAATTATGTTAACTTTGACCGGTTACCATAGTCATTCCCAAGTCACCCATATGAAATTAAGCTACTTCAATCATATACATAACAATCCACAAGCTTCAACACGTGAAAATTTCCAATAAGAATTTATTAGAATTAAATATGAAGTTTAATGTTAGTCAATTACGAAATATCTCAATTTTTGAATTGCAATATTTCTTGAAACAAATTCTATCAATGGACTAAAAGCATATGTAGCAGAGTAGTCATTTAACTTTTGGGCAAATTTAACCAAAAGCATCAAAATTGGTCTACAACATACTAGACAAATTTAACCTAAAATTTAACTTTTCTATTAGGACTAGCTACTAGTAGCTAGCCGTGTAACGACCCGTCCCAAATTCCTAGATTAGATTAGTGACTAATCACGATTAGTGAGGCTAATCGGTGATTAGTTGAGCGAAATCAGATGAACGATGCGAAATGACCGTTTTGCCCTTAGTCGTGGGTAAAATGTTGACTTATCATTCGGACGGTCAAATGGACTTTGACCGATGACCGTGACGTATTTTAAGACGTCACGAGTTCATAGACAAGTGACACGTTCAATTCCGACGTTCGAGGAAGAAGTTATGACGTTCGGAAATTTAGGGGCATTTTGGTAATTATGGTTAGAAAGGGGCAAATGTTGATTTTTTGATCGGGAGGTCCGATGGCCGAGGGCCGAAGACCGTTACATAGATCGGGATGATACGAATCCATAGGCAGGCGGCATGTTGAAATCGGACTTCGAACGGGAGAGTTATAGGTCACGGAAGGTCGATTTCACTATGCACGTACTTCGAGGCGAGGCTGATTTGGCAATATCTGATTGGGCAGATATTTTGAGTGGGTCCCATGGATGAGTGACAAGTGTCACTCATCCCATTGGCTAGATCCCCTAAAATGTGGATCTCACTTATTTAAATATTAATATAATTATTATTATATAATTAATCTTTTCTAACAATCAATCCTAGCCATCCATTCCATTTAACTTTCAATCCACACCACTCATCTCATCCATCATTCCCTCTCTCATCAGATCAAATCTTCTTCTTCTTCATTTCCTCATAACCCGAACCACCCTCCATTTTCATTCTTTATTTTCAAACACAAACACCACACCTCCATCATCCATCTTTTGAGTGTGTGAGCTGAGTGTGACCGTGAGAGTGTGTGTGAGATGATGGGAACGACGGCCAGCCACGGTGGCGGCTCACGGCGGGGAAAACCCGAAACTCATGGGTAAGCATTCAAAATCCAAACTTCGGTTTTGTTGGTTTCTATTCGATTCTAAGGTTTAGGTTAGGTTTCTGGGGACCTTAGGAGAAGTTTAGGATTGGTTTTGAAGGGTAGGATGGCCTGGAATGGCCGTGAACGGCGAAGGAAGGTACGGCTGCCATGGCTGAAGTTGAAGGGACGGTTTTGATGAGTTTTTCTTAGTTTTTAAGGTTTAGAAAGATTAGAAATAGGATTAGGGTCATATTAGAATCAAAAGGGAATAAAATAAACCAAAAAGGGACAAGATAGGACCTTGAATCGGTTCGGCCTGTCCAGATCGGTTCAGTTGCAGGTGGACTGGGATCGGCGGGAGGTTGGGGGTGATGAACAGTAGGCGCGTGGGCTCACGCGCAGGGGCTATCTAGGGCGCATGGGGGCACGTGGTAGGTCCAATAGGGAAGTGTTCAACATCTGAAACACTCTATTCGATATAACGAACATTTTGGCACTGGTTTCGTGTCGATCGGACACCGTCTCGATAATGTTCGGGGCATCGGAAGGTTTCGGATAGGGATTTAAAATAGTTAAAAATACCAGAAAATTATGGGGCTTTAGTGGGAGGTTAATCAAGTAGTTAGTAACCTTCTATTACGATTTGGACAGGTTCGGGAGTCCCGGTGATGGTGATTGGCTCGGGAGAGCCGTATGGCACACAAATCGAGGTGGCAGTTCGGACGGTCTATGAGTTGACCTTGGTTTTCTAAATTGGTACATGCATATATGTTTATTATATGTTTTAATACATGTTTGGTAATGCCATGGGTGCATTTGGTTGTGGTTACGTATAAGCACGTATTTCTAGGTTTCGGCTTTATACGGTGGTTATACGGGTCTGTATTTCTTTAATGGTTTAAATGAAAAGGTTTTGAATTTCCAAAAGGATAAACTCGGGTATGAGACCCATTTGGTATGGTCTCGGGCATATGACGCTATTGATGACCTACGAGTCTGAATCGTGGTCGCGACGGGTGCTATGTGCACGACGATCGTCGATACGACGCTCGCCTCCAGATTGGGATGTGTTCCTTCCGGAGAGGTCACGATGCACGATTCGTTGTCGGGTAGCCTGGGGAGGCTCGACTTCGGAGTGCAGACGGTTCAGGATATCGATCGGTGATGAGTGCACCATGATCTTGTGGTGGTCGCGTCGGTTGATTCGTTCACGGCGACATACCAGGATTGAGGGCGGTCCTGGATGGATGGTTGCACACATCACTACGATCGGAGTCGTGACTGACCCTTAGATATCGGGCACGATGCCCAGCTGATGTCATATATTCGGGCACGAGACCCAGTTGTTTTGTATTGATGATTTTGGGTCAGGGACCCTAGATGGATTTCCAAGTTCATGGCGGTTTTTGGGAACCGGCATGAACCCTGGAAAGGTTATTGTGATACAAGACGGTTTATGGGAACCGGGCATGGAGGAGGTTTTCTATATATATATATATATATGAATGGAATGGATATTATGGATCATGACGGTTCAGGGGAACTGGGCATGGATATTTGTGTTATGTATATATATGTTCATATACCTTCCTTTACTTCTATTATCTCCTCCGGGGAGGGTCGTTGGCCTGGGTGGACCCCGGAGTAGTCACGAAGCACCGATTGAGTGGAGTCACTCCCCAGTTGGGTTCCTTACTCTCAGGAAGGCTATGGTTACTATAACCTCGGGTAGGGTCAGTGGTCTGTGGACATTGACTTTGACTTTGAGAAGACTTGGGTTGAGACCCTGGGTAGCACGCTCGTAGCTTTGGAAACCGTGACAGAATTGGTTGTGTGAATTATATATGTATATATGATATATGATATGATATATGAGATGTGATGTGAGGTTACACAGGTTTTGGGCAGTGGCCCGTATGGTTGGTTTCATGATGGTTTTGGGCTGAGTCCCTTATGGATTTGGGCAGTGACCCGTATATTTGATTTGATTATGGTTTTGGGCTTAGTTCCCACAGATGGTTCCATTTGGTTAAATGGTTTTCGAATGCATGCATGCTTTTTAGTGAAGGGTACAAATGTCTTTCGGTAAAATGTTTTTATAAACTCTTGTTTTGTCCACTCACAGCTTTTAATGTTTTGACTGCCCTTCAGGTTGATAGCGGATGTGGACTGTAGCAGAGACCGAGATATCACATACCTCCTCCGGATCCTGGCGTACTCTGATAGCCCGGGAGGGCAAAGGTCGGAAATATCCCTTGTCTGACACTTCGTGTCAGACGGGAACAGGGCCATCCCGCGTTAATCCCGGGGGGATTGGGATGGGTCTTGTCAAGCCGAGTCCCGCTAGCTATTTCTTCAGCTTGTTTATCTCTTATATATCCTCCATCCTTTATTCTTCACAAACTCTCTTTTTCATTCTCAAAACTCATCATCATTTCCATTCATAAGCTCTAAACCTTTGTGAATTATTGAAAAATTCAAAGAAAAAAACAAATTTCTAAATTTTTTCGTTCCTAGGTCGTTAATTGGCTCAGACTTTTCGTATAGGGTTGTGATGTTCTGTAGCTTTCAAGTGACGATAAGGATGACGGAGTTTCCGCAAACAGAGCTTGTGTATGGTAATTTTAACACATTCAACAATTAGGAGGAAGAAATGAGAAAAAGTTAGAAGTTTCAACATAAACCACAGTGGTGACATTGAGTAACATGATACCTCTTACTTTCTTGGAGGCAAAAAATATGTTTCGCCACATATATCGTCTCCCAAACAAGGACTTAAAATTTAGGGTTGTTACTCTCCTTTGCTTTTGAGATGGATTCCCATTTAACGTTTTAGCTATTGTGTTTGGCTCCGAATCCGTTTTATCCAATTTCACTGTTAAAATGAATATATCTATTTGAACGGTTGAAAACTAGTTATATGTAGTGAATTTCTGAAATTATGGGTTGGATCGATTTTCCACCTAAAAGAGACATATTTATTTGAATTGTTAAAAAACTATATTAAAAACTAATTGTTGGAAGAAAATTATGTTTTTTTATATTTAAATTTGAAAAATGAATTTAATATTTGAATTAATGAAAATATAGAGAGTGATTTTTTTAACTGTAAAAATTAGATAGCTATTAATAACTTAATCATTTTAAGTTAAATTTATCTAAAAAAATAATTTGTCTAATGTGGATGCTCTAAGAAAGTAAAGGAAAGAAAGTAAGTCAACTTCTTGTTATGCATATGTAATTTAACTGTAGGAATTAAATGTTAATATAATTTCTTCTACGCCTAAAACACTAGAATATCAAGCTATGAATGAAGAAAGGTACAAGAGAAAAACATAATGAACGAAGAAAGGCACGAAAGAAAAGCATATTAGCCAGTGATTGATTATTTGATTGTGAGGCAGGCCTCTGCCCTTCCATTCTATGCGGTCCTATTATTCCAAGATTAGAAGAGTCATTGAAGCTTTGTTTTCATGATTGGATCAATAGTGATATGCTTCCACACATAAGCATAGGTATTCAACCGATTGGTGAAAGGAGAAACTAATTCTGGTAGTGTCATCCAATAAGCCCACTTGATGTAGAGTCAATATCAGTAGTAAAATGTGCCAGCGTAAGCAAACACAATGACTCTTAACAAGAGTAGAATAGCCTTGTAAATCGGATTTTTGATTTGGTTTTTTTACTGAAATTGAAATCAAACTGGTTTCGGTTCGATTCACTTTCTCTGCCTAGATGAACTATCTCTGTCTCTTCAAAAAATCAATTATATAGCAAATAACAAAGAATTGTGACCTTTAGGACATCAAAATACAATTCAGATTAAGCACAATATAAATGCATATTGTAGCACCAAATTCACAATATGTGTGATGCTAGGTAGCTTTCAAATACTTTTCCATTATATAGAATTTTTATGGAATAAATCATTAGGTTGAACATGGTTCATTCAAAAAGATGATCTGATAATAATAGTTCAAACTATTTTTTCACTCAAAGAAAATGAAGGATTGCGGCTGCTTCAATTTTAGATTACTACTACATTTAGTTAAGCTTAAATGGTTTTTTTATTCTATTTATGCTTATGTCTATGATGGTGTTAAATATACTTTGTCAGTAAATTTTGCATCAAATTTCTAGCACCATAAAAGAAATCAAATCTAAGGTGGTGATCAGTCCTTCAAAGGAAAATAAAAAACAAGACCAAACAAGAAAAAGAAATCTTTGATTTGCTACTTAACAAATCCATGATTGGTCATAAATCCAACAAAAATAGTATTAGTTCGTTTCCACACAACCAGTAATACAGAGTCTACTTCCTCACACAACATACGAAACTTAATAAACGATTAGCAATAATGCCTTTCAGATGGATAGTGAAAGCATAATTGGGACTATCATACTTCGAAGGTAGTAACCATCGGTTCAAGAACAAATTATTGGCCAACTCCAAAAATCTATTTTAAATCGAGCCAAACATGACCTACAAAATTTTACTATCCAAATAATGTTCAAAATAAAGTTTAAAAAAAATCACACATACAACCATTGAAATTTAGAAGCAATTATCTCAATTATCCCAAACTGAAATGAGAATTACCTAGGGAAACAGAAGCTTGGCTGTCAAATTTTGAAATCTCAAAAGAGCCATGCATTCGACAACCAATTGTCCTCTGAGGAGTCGTCGCTGGTGGGGTTGGGACGAGACTAGGGAGAGGTGAGTGACTGGAATCGACTTCCACGGTTCAAAGTCTGACGTCTGGAGTGGAATAGACTTCGACGACTTCAAAGTCTATCGCCTGGGGACTGGGGAGAGGCTGCGCTGCGCTGGAATCGACTAGGGGAGAGGCTGGAATCGAAGGAGGGTTTGAGTGTGGACTGGTGTGAGACAGTGAGACAGTGAGAGTATGAGTGAACTGTGAGGAACAAGGGAGGGAGGGAGGGAGGAATGGGGGTCTGAGTCTCCGAGGAGGCCGTCGACTTCAAATGGTTTGAAGTAGGGAGAGAAAGTGAGAAACTAAAAACTGGGAGAGGGGGACATGCTAGGTCATCTAGGGTTTCATAGAAAACGACGTCGTTTTGTACAAAATATAACTAAAGTGTTTCAGCCTGGTTCAGTCCAATTTTTTCATCTTTTCAGTTCGATTTGATTCGGTCTGGTGCAATTATACGGAAAAACCAAAACCGAACCAATTCAGTAATGAGTTATTCCTTCCATTAAGTGGAGGGGAATTTGACAGGTTATTCCCTCCATTTAGTGGGGGAGAATTTTATGGGTTTATCCCTTCATTAAGTGGAGGAGAATTAATATGATTTTTGGAGTTCCCCAAATGAAGACTTTTGATATCCCAATGCACATGTGATGGTTTGTGCATGGATGTGATTTTGGGTAGGTTCATTCATGTGTTTGAAAACAAAGAAGATTTTTGATCTCCCAACTTATTGTTGGAGATTACTATGCTCATGGGAGTTACCATGAGATTAATTGGAACTAACTCTTATGCATGACTATGCATTGATGACATCCTTCCATCCATCCTTATATAAAGGAGAGGGATTAAGCATTCTCAATCATCATTCAAGCAACAAATTATCCACCAAAGGTGAGAGTGAGAAGAGAGTTCCTCCATGTGTGAGAAATAGGATGATAGCTTCCTTTGTGAGGAAAAGAGAGAAAGTGAGATCATCTTGAGTGAATCCAAGAGAGAGTTGTGTATCCACCATTAAGTGAGATTGAACTTTTAATCCCATTATTCATAGTGAAATTTTTTGGAGCTGTTGTACGAGGACGTAGAAGTTGACTTTGAGAAGATTTTCTCACTAGTAGTGAAGATGACGACTATCAGAGTAGTGCTTGGTTTGGCTGCTAGTCTGAATCTAGAAGTTGAGCAACTAGATGTCAAGACTGCATTCCTTCATGAAGACCTTGAAGTAGAAATTTACATGGAGCAACTAGAAGGTTTCAAATTCACAGGAAAAGAAGACCTAGTCTGTCGACTAAAGAAGAGTTTGTATGGACTGAAGCAAGCACCACGAAAATGGTACAAAAATTTTGATTCCTTCATGATCAAACATGGATACTAGAGGACCACTTCTTATCATTGTGTTTTTATCAAGAGGTTCTCTAATGGAGAATTTATTATACTTCTCTTATATGTTGATGAAATGTTGATTGTAGGTCGTGATAGTGACAAGATTAGCAAGTTGAAGAAAAAACTCAACAAGTCTTTTGCAATGAAAGACATAGGACTAGTAAAGTAGATTGTCGGTATGCATATCTCTCGTGATCGAAAGAATAGAAAGTTGTGGTGACAGGACCCGTCCCAAATTCCTCAGGATTAACGAGGGACGTGCCTGCTCCCGTTTGACACGAAGTGTCAGACCAGGGATAATTCCGTCCTTAGCCCAACCGGGACTACTAGAGAGCACAAGGATCCGGAGGAGGAGTGTGATGTCTCGGTCTTTGCTACAGCCCGCATCCGCGATCAACCTGAAGGGCATTCAAAACATCCAGTGTCGTGAGTGGACAAAACAAATAGTTTATAAAAACATTTTCATCAAAAGATATTTATGCCCTTCACTAAAAACATGCATACATTCAAAAACCATTTATCAAAATATTCACAAACCATTAGGGCCTTGGCCCAAAACTGTTCTCCGTAAACCTTATAAACCAGTTTTCTTTTACACTTTAAAACATATTTGCAAACCGCTTCTCAACGAAGCCATAACTTAGAAGGGACTCAGCCCAAATCCATTTCCAAAACATAGAACATGGGGTCTCCGCCCCAAATCACTTTCCGTGAAATCTTGTATACATATACATATACATATATACAACCCATCCTCGGCATCTCAGATGAGATGCCAACTCGGGGCACATAGCCCCTAGGGAACTAATACCCGATATCTGTCACGATTCATATCATTAAGTATGCATACTACTCGGGGTCTCACTCCAAGTCTACCCCCAGGAATTCCATATCTAGGAGGCTCTGTCCAACATCCAGGATCTATGACGTCTGGATGGCTGTCTCCGAAGCCAGTCCGAGATAATATCATAACTCCCACTCCTGGAATGTGCTCGCTATGGGGATTACTCATTTCGGGTAGTGGATCGTGACTCTCCAGGTCGACGGCTGGAGGAGACCAACCAACTCATATGGAGGGTATATACATTTTTGAAATACTTTCTTTCTCAATTGGGTCTCATACTTGAATCTTTCAATAGGATTCCTCGAATCCGGTTCAAATCCAATTTCACAAGCCTCACCCTAAATCCTTAATTCAGTAGGGTCTCAAACCCGAATTTTGATTTCATAATCCACAACTGGGACTCAAGCCCGATACCATGATAACGGGGCCTCGAGCCCGATTTCACAATCAACTGGGCCTCTAGCCCAATATCATAACTAACAGGGCCATAAGCCCGAAACCATAAATCAACGGGGCTGCAGGCCCGATTTCACAATCAACGGGGCCTCAAGCCCGATATTACAACCAACTGGGCCTCAAGCCCGAATTCGTAAACCAACGGGTCCCTCGGCCCGATCGAATAACTCAAATGGGCCTTCAGCCCGATTTCTCATCAATTCAAATAGACTCTAAGTCTGATGGTTTGTAAATCAAATGGGTCTCATGCCTAATTCCATAATTCTAAATCCGAAATCATTTCATTTAAACCATCGTAGAAAGCATGGCACGTATAAGCGCTGTATAAAACTGAAAACCTCGAAATACAAGCAATTACGTAAATTCTAACCTACCACAAACAAATGCACTCATGGCATCATAAAACATGTTCATTAAAGCATATAAAAAATTTATGCATGCATCGAATTTATAAAACAAGTCCACTCACAGACCGTCCGAAGTCGCACCTCGATATGCGCGCCAAAAGCCTCTCCTGGGACAATCACCGTCACCGGGGCTCCCAAACCTGTCCAAATCGTAATAGAGGGTTACTAACTACTTAAATAACCCCTCATTAAAGCCCCGTAATTTTTCATAATTTTTAACTATTTTTAAAGTCGATCATAAACCTTCAGACAGCTCAAACTATATCGAGACGATGTCCGATCGACTTGAAACCAGCCCCAAAATATTCGTTACATCGAATAGATGAAATTACATGTTGGAACCATCCCCAAAATCCCCCCCACAAGCGGCCACACGCCGCTTGAAGGCTCTGCGTGTGGGCTTCACGCGCCTGCACAGTCTCCTTCAACCTTCAGCCGACCAGCCGGTCCGGTTCGGCTCTGCTACTCCGGTCCAACTGGACCGACGTGATCGGTCCAGGGCTATTCCCTCTTCAGTTTTCATCCGTTCTCTTCCCTTTCAATCCTAATCTTCCTATATAATCCCTGGAAGTCTATTGGTGTGAGGAAAACTAAGAAAAACCATGAAAACCCGACCCGTTCAATACCTCCCTACACGGTCTAACTTTCCCGATCGTCCCCGCTCGACGTTCGGCCACCAGCCACAGACCAAATCCTCTCTAAACCTTCCTACAACCCTATCAAACGTTATCCAATCAACTAATACAGCCCCTAACGTCCAAATCATAAAATTGGATTTTGAACCTGAAAACATACCTGCGTGGTTTTTCCGTCCCTCCGCCGTCCACGGCGGCTCAGGCCGCACCCAGCCACCATCCTCATCATTCACGGCCTCGGTCTCAATCTCTCAAAGTCCTCAGTGGATCAATAAGGGGAGGGGTGGTTTGTGGTGAGGGTTCGAATGAGATCGGGTAAAAACCCGTTGAACTGGGAATGGGGGATATGCATGAACGTGTTTGAGTAAGCAATGGATAAGTGACACTTGTCACTCATCCATTAGGCCAGGGAAAAAATATATGGGGCCCATTAATGACAATTGGCACTCGCCTCGTAATTTGTGCAATAGTGCCATGGAACTTCCTTGAACCATAACTTTTTCTTCGAACGTTCGATTTCGACGTGCCGCCTGTCTACGGACTCGTATCGGCCCAATCTACGTAACGGTCTTCGACCCTCGACCATCAGATCTCCTGGGTCAAAAGTCAAATTTTCACCCTCGTTTAGGGGTAAAATCGTAATTTCTCCCTGAACATCCGATAATCCTCGACTAATCCCCGATTAGCCTCGCTAATCCTTCATTGAGTTTTAATTAATCCTTAAAATCAAGGACAAGTCGTTAGAAACTTCCCCCCTTCAGGAATTTTGTCCTTGAAATTCAAACTGACCTAGTTCTACAATCAAACTGTGGAATTCCGAGCACGTCCCCTACATAGGCACTCTCGGATAAAAGTACACGTTTGTCACAATGCCGTACCCGTCAATACGCATTGTCACTGGAGCTCCCAAAGCTTCAACTCATCTCTCGCGAAGCCACACTTCGACTCGTAAGTCTCACTCGAGGCATCGACACTCGTCGATCTTGCCTGTCACACACTCCGACAGGTCGGTTATACTAAGATGTCATTCAATTTGGCTTTTCAGCCAGTTGGTTCTTCTCCTATGACGATCGAAGTCAGCTTTTTAGCTTGACGACCTTTCTTATTCGACAACCGGAGCTGATATCCTATTCAGCCTCTGATCCAACGATACCCTCTAGATCCTGCCATCACAATGACACGAATCCCATCTCGCAAGTCATCCCCAAACCTATGCCATAGGTTTAATCGACCTCGATACTCGCATCGGCCAACACTCATGTTTTCTCGTACTCGTACCGACTCCCTCAACGATTCTTGCTGACTCCAGCGTACCACTCCGAACGCAATCGGATACCAGTTAACTCCATTACGACGATACGTCACAACCATCGTAACCAGTCGACAACTCCAGGCTCCACTGCGCTAGTCTGATCTCAACTTACTCTCGAGTCCTCACATCATACCTCGTGTCACTTAGTAACTGATGCTGAAATCTTGACTCACTTGAGTCCCAAACTGTCACTATCGGATCTAATACGATCACCACTCATGTCCATCTAGGACTCTATCCAACCTAAAACACACTCATACTCTCTAGGCACTCTCAACCCGACATACCGATTGACCGTGGTCAATCCCATCGTCCAACGTGCACAACATACCAGTGCACCCCTATCACAACAATCGCCAAGGCACTACTCGGCCTGATCTAGTCCTGCACTCAGGTAAAGTCCAATCACGCACTATTGTCCGTGCTCCAACCACGGCTCGAACCTCAACCTTCAGTCACCAGGTGCACCTCAATCCAGCACACTCTCTGCTCTCATGCCCAAGACAGACCATACACTCCTATAACCAACTTCTGTCTTTTCTTCTCACTAACTATGCTAAGGGAATCCTTAACTGTCTCACGATACAGTTCTCCTCTGCTCCTAACTTAGCATAATCAGTAGGGTAATTCAATTCAATAATGACCAGACCTCGATCTACTCACCTCAAGGTCGTCATAATCATCTCAATCATCTCAATTGACTAGATTGTCACCACAATGCTTGATCCTCTTAGGATCCACTATCAACTTCCTCGGTCGACGTAAGATGACCCATAAGACCAACATGGGTTTGCTACCTCAAACGCTCACTCGTCATCTCGAGTGACACTAAATACCATGTACATAAGTACGCACTCTTCTCCTCGTCTCAACTATGACCTTGTTAGATCACGGATCCAAAATCGATCGTGGGTCCACCAATCAATACTTGACCACCGTACTAGTGACACCCAACCTCATCTGACACAGAGCTTGAAAAAGACCATTTCCTTTACCGACTTTGAAGTCAATAGTAGTTGCAACCATGTTGGAAGCATACCTAACTTTTCCAATTAGTGAGCTAGCATCCTCGTAACTTAGTCTCGAGTCACGTTGACATCCAATCTAAAGCTCCGACCAAGCTAGTGGAAAAAGCGAAGTCCTCCTCCAACTAGGAGTATTCTCTGATGATTATTGTAATGCTTAATCCTTTCTTTTCGAACTAAGCACCTCCATAGATTCTCTTCGACTTCTTCTATCACTGTTCATGTCGGCATACTGGTTAGTTCGTCCCAACCCTTATGGAATCAAATTCCAGCACCGAACACTCGTGTCGTCCGTCCGTAATGGCCTAGGGTACCTATCACCAATCTAGGTATATGGTATACCTCGCACTGCGCCACTCGGGATCCTCTCTATCCCGCTCAGTGCCCATCGAACTCACAGGTTCACCCCTTTAGGGTACGTCTACCGACTTGGTCACAATCCAAGCCCTCAACTCACTCGGACA
This sequence comes from Prinsepia uniflora, assembly GCA_032719365.1. Classification (NCBI taxonomy): domain Eukaryota; kingdom Viridiplantae; phylum Streptophyta; class Magnoliopsida; order Rosales; family Rosaceae; genus Prinsepia; species Prinsepia uniflora. The sequence continues at coordinate 53,978,423 of CM064863.1, read as the reverse complement.
TCACCCAGGTGTCTGTAAGCAATCTAATTCGCCTATCCGTTTATAATCGTTTATGTACATCCAAAAGGACATCAATTTATCCTAACTCGATGTACCACTAGATCGAAGGGTCACAACAGGCTCTTTCTGTGATCCGCAGTCAAAGCTCTGCCTAACGCCATACCTAACCAACCGGTCATACTCCATACTACACTACTCGTGCCGTCCATTCTTAGTCATCTCAATCCCTATTGGAACAGAGTCCCCGTCCAGTCCAACCACTGCTGGGTTCCACCCGGTTCATGTCCATTGTACCTGTCATCTTGACACAACTACTAAGAATCTACACTAGTCGATGAATCCTTCTCGTCGTGTAGTGGTAGAAACCAACCATGTGCACAACACGGCTGAGATACCCTCGACTCGTGGCTCGTTGTCTTTCCTCGTTATCGTCATCGGATCACCGCCATGAGGAGTGCGAATCAAACCAATCCTAAAACCTTGCTCGTACCGAGCCATCATCACTTATCTCTGCCTAGGTCGGAGGGGTTCTACCTCTCTCATACTCTACGACTCTAGGTATGACTATTCCGACAATCCATATCAGAAAATGAATGTTCCCCGACGTCTCACCAACCACCAAAAAATCCAGCCTTAATGGTGGCTCCGACCGCGAGCCCGTGCGAACACGACCCACACACATCACCATCGAGACTCTGAACCTATGCGGTCAACTCACCGCCAGCACCAACCGCTCAACATAAAATGTCCGCCGATCGGTCTACCTCAGAATCCGATCCACAAGTATCGCTCTCCTGGTCACTCTTCCAATTAATCACCAACTAGGGTTATCGTAACCCGGCTGCTCCCTACAACGCGTCCATCTCGAGTGATCCCTCGTGCTCGACTCGAAGAGTCGTCGTACTCCGCTGCTGGTGTCCAATCACCAAGTAGCCATACTGTGAGGATCTCGTCCCCTCGTAACTCTACGGCTCCTAGCCTCTGGCCTCCCTAAGGACGTGGCCATACTCCGTGCCAAACACTGCACAAGTGCTACATGTCGTAATCGCAACCCACCGTGTCACACGACAACTACTCCGACATCCTCTACCAGTCGACATCCCTCAATGTCAGGACCCGTCCCAAATATTGCCTCGATACCCGGGACGAACCCTGCTCCCGTCTGACAATCACACTTACAGTACCAAAAAAAACAACCTTCATACAACTATAATCATAACTATCAGACGAAGGAGTAAAATATATACAACAGTCAGTCAGAGCATAGTTCTACAAAATGGGCACAAAAGTCCTACAATGCTAGTCTCGCAACGGAAGAACGTCGGAAGCTCTATGCCTCGATATCTGCCTCAACGTTCACCCCAGCGCTATCACCACGACCTGGAGGGAAAAATTAAACCAAAAGATGTGAGTGGACTAAAAGAAAAAAAAACAGAAAGTTTGAAAACCGTTTATTTTCAAATCAACGCTAAGAAACTAGAACACTCTGTTCCCTCCGTTTTGGAAATCACATGTCTAACTCAGTGATTAAATAATTCTAAACCAAGAAACATCATAAGAAATAGAAACACTATAAAATATCATAAGAAACAGAAACACTATAAAACGGATATAGAAATCATAGCATCAGCATCAAATCATCATTTCCGATCAAACCTGCTGGATCTATCCGAGTCTTTAAACTCAATCAGGCCTTAAATGAAATCCGAGTCTTTAAATTCAATAGGCCTATGGGGGTAATATCAACATATCCGAGTCTTTAAACTCCCGAGTCTTTAAACTCAATCCGGGCCCGTCCCCCGTCAATATCAATCTGGGTCTTTAAACCCAATATCTAGATCCAGCAAATCCAATCCATATCCAGTGTAAAACCAATTCGAAGTCTATCACCAAACTCGAATTCGAAATTCCCGGTTCGAAGCCCTTCCGGCGTTCCGAACCAACATTCCGAACCCAAATCCGGAAATCCATTCTTATACCCAGAAATCACACATAATCACAAATCATATTTCATAACCCATTGATCATCATCAGAAAACATTTATAGGTTGAAATCGCAAATATGGCATCAAAATCCGTAAAACCAGCTTTTTCTCGAAAAACGTGCAAAATCTCGAAAATGTCTTGAAAAACGTGCAAACTCATCAATCACATATAATCAACAGTCAAAAGCATAAAACCTATTTAAGATCATAAATGTCAATAAAACAGTTAGTCATGCTCGAAAGAAAGAAAGAGTCCACTCACAAATCAGAACAAGTTAGTCGCGCTCCGTGCGCTCCTCGACCGTCTCGGGTGCCTCCCGTCCTGTCAAAATGCACCAAATAGGGTCACAAATACATCAAGGATCCTAATCCTAATTTTCCCAAATTTTCGGAAATTAATAATATTTAAATCCTAGACCCTAAACCATCCGGATTCCCGAACAACCTCCTAACATCGTCCGATTCACCCGAAATTTATACCATTGGACTCCTTAGGACATTTAGAACCAAAACCATGTTGGAAGCTTGGCCGGATTCCTCCCCACGCGCCTCCACGCGCCGCCCAAAGTGGCTGCGCGTGGGCCTCACGCGCCTGCTACAGTGCCACCGTCTTCCTCGATCAAACCCGGTTCGCATCAGGGCTGCAACCCAGACCGGCGAGAGCCAATCTCCGCCGTCCGGCCACCATTTCATCTCCTCTCTTTTCCTATAGCTTTGTCCAGGCACCAGGAATTCATCCCCCTCACTCTCCTGGTTCGACTCAATCCACAGCTTCACGACTGAAGCTCGAAAGAAAACACAAACAACCCCTGTTTTCCTTCCCGGCCGTCCAGTGCTTCACCCCTCACGGTGGCGATTCCAACCTCTTCCTAGGACTTCACTGAGTCACTCCCAGCTCACAGAAACCTTCGATTCACCCCTGAAGTCCACGACTTCCCGTTTGAACTCACGACCAAAACAGAGTACAGAGTACTCGCCGTTGCCTGAACTCCGCCGTGTACTCCCCCTTCACGGCGACCGTCACAACCCACTCCTAGGACCTCCCTAAACATCACTGTACTCACCAATCCCCTCGATTTGCATCCTACCTTCACGACTTTCAAAATGAAACTCTCGGGAAAAACAGGGGAAAAGAGCTTACCTTTCGATTCAGACTCCGCCGTGCACACCGCCGCGTGCCACGGTGTTCGTTGGACTCCCTTCAGTCTCCTAAACCTCCTACCGCCTTGGTTTAGTCCACCACATGGCACAACAGCCGCCCCGGTCTCACAATCTCCCTGTCTTCCTCAGAACTCCGCCGCACCACCACCGTGCCGTCGTGCACGATTCCTCCACCAAAACACGATCACCAGTACAAACACTCCTCTCTGTCACTCTCACCAATCACTCCTCACTCCCCCTGGCACAGAATCGATCAAGCTCTCCTCGAAATCTCACCCTCTGTTTTCTGTGTTTGAAGGCAAAGCACGGTTTGAACGTGCATAAAGTGTGGCCGTGCACACTTGAGAACGGCCTGGAACCATCCAGTGTCCCCCACGTGTCCAGCATCCATAGGTCAGCACAAAATATCCCTGCCACTTGCCCTTATCTGATTGGGCTGAGGGAAATGACCAAAATGCCCCTCTTGCACAATTTACCATTTTACCCTCACACTTTCCAGACCCGTAAATATTTCATCTGACGTCCGATGACAGCGTGCCGCCTGTCGTTGTACTCAGGACGTCGAGACCTATCTAACAGTCCTCGGTCTACGTGAAAATCACAAGTCTTCCAAAAAGTCAACATTTTCCTCATTTACTCAAAATTACGGTAACGCCCCCAAACTTCCGAACGTCATAACTTTTTCTCCGATTGTCCGAATCGAACCTGCCACCTGTCTACGGACTCGTGACGTCCCAAACTACATCACGGTCAAGGGTTAACACTCATCCAATCGGTAATTCAAAAAGTCAACTTTTGGTCTACTATTCACAAGGGCAAAACCATCCTTTTATACAAAACTTTTACAAGATTACATTTTTACCCTTCCCGAAGGTACGGGTTGTTACACTCAAGGATTTGACGCACCGAAACATGGCATCTCTTTCCACCTAGGATCAACGTTCCTATTCCAATTAGTCTCAAATAGTGTCATCGTGTACCTCACTGCTCCTAGTGGCACAATCTTTGATCCGGACACTTCTATCGTTGACGATCCTAACGTCCGACGTTTACCGGTTCCACTTTGCTCTATTCCATGTCCAGCATGACTACTCAATGGTCCCGACTCTCACGTCATCATACGGCGTCTACTGGTCCACTGGGTCCTATCTCTAGTAACACGACCGTCCTCAGCCGTTAGATTCACACACGCATTGATCCTACTCGAGATCACATCTCTCGAGAAACGCAGTATCTTATCCCAATCAGACCCTAAACCATTGCACTTCGTGCCACACTAAATCTACCTAGGGTCGATTCTACCGAATCCTCAAACTAATACCCTAACTATCAGGTTGATGACGGGCTGTTACGACTGCAGAGACATCACATCCTCGACCTGTGCGTCACTCTGAGAGCAAAACACGCTCGGATACCAACTTGACAAGACCCGTCCCAAATCCCCGGGATTAATGTGGGACGTACCTGCTCCCGTCTGACACGAAGTGTTAGACCAGGGATAATTCCGTCCTTAGACCAACCGGGACTACAAGAGAGCGCTAGGATCCAGAGGAGGAGTGTGATGTCTCGGTCTCTACTACAGCCCACATCCGCGATCAAACTAAAAGGCATTCAAAACATCAAAAGTGTTGTGAGTGGACAAAACAAATAGTTTATAAAAACATTTTCATCAAAAGATATTTATGCCCTTCACTAAAAACATGCATGCATTCGAAAACCAATTATCAAAATATTCACAAACCATTAGGGCCTTGGCCCAAAAACGTTTTCGGTAAACCTCATAAAACTAGTTTTCTTTTACACTTTAAAACATATTTGCAAACCGCTTCTCAACGAAGCCATAACTTAGTAGGGCTCAGCCCAAATCCATTTCCAAAACATAGAACACGGGGTTTCCGCCCCAAATCACTTTCCGTGAAATCTCGTATACATATACATATACATATATACAACCCATCCTCAGCATCTCAGATGAGATGCCAACTCGGGGCACACATCCCCTAGGGAACTAATCCTCAATATCTGTCACGATTCATATCTATAAGTATGCATACTACTCAGGGCCTCACTCCGAGTCTACCCGTAGGAATTCCACATCTGGGAGGCTCTGTCCAACATCCAGGATCTACGACGTCTGGATGGCTGTCTCCGGACCTAGTCCGAGACCATATCATAACTCCCACTCCTGGAATGTGCTCGCTGTGGGAATCACTCATTTCGGGTAGTGGATCGTGACTCTTCTGGTCGACGGCTGGAGGAGACCAATCAACTCATATGGAGGGTATACACATTTTCGAAATATTTTATTTCTCAACTGGGGCTCATACCCGAATCTTTCAATAGGATTCCTCGAATCCGGTTCAAATCCAATTTCACAAGCCTCAGCCTAAATCCATAATTCAATTGGGTCTCAAACCCGAATTCTGATTTCATAGTCCACAACTGGGACTCAAGCCCGATACCACGATAACGGGGCCTCGAGCCCAATTTCACAATCAACTGGGCCTCTAGCCCGATATCACAACTAACGGGGCCTCAAGCCCGAAACCATAAATCAACGGGGCCACAAGCCCGATTTCACAATCAACGGGGCCGCAAGCCCAATTTCACAATCAACGGGGTCTCAAGCCTGATATTACAACCAACTGGGCCTCAATCCTGAATTCGTAAACCAACGGGGCCCTCAGCCTGATCGTATAACTCAAATGGGCCTCTAGCCCGATTTCTCCTCAATTCAAAGGGACTCTAAGTCCGATGGTTTGTAAATAAAATGGATCCCATGCCCGATTCCATACTTCTAAATCTAAAATCATTTCATTTAAACCATCGTAGAAAGCATAGCACGTATAAGCCCCGTATAAAACCAAAAACCTCGAAATACGTGCAATTACGTAAATTCTAACCTACCACAAAAAAAATGCACTCATGACATCATAAAACATGTTCATTAAAGCATATAAAACATTTATGCATGCATTGAATTCACAAAACAAGTCCACTCACAGACCGTCCAAAGTTGTGTCTCGATACGCGCGCCAAAAGCCTCTCACGGGCCAATCACTGTCACTAGGGCTCCCGAACCTGTCCAAATCATAATAGAGGGTTATTAACTACTTAAATAACCCCTCATTAAAGCCCCGTAATTTTCTGAAATTTTTAACTATTTTTAAAGCCGATCCTAAACCTTCGGATAGCCCGAACTATTTCGAGACGATGTCCGATCGACTCAAACCAGTCCCAAAATGTTCATTACATCGAATAGATGAAATTACTTGTTGGAACCATCCCCAAACTCTCCCCCACGCGCCGCCTGAAGGCCCTGCGCGTGGGCTTCACGCGCCTGCACAGTCTCCTTCAACCTCCAGCCAACCGTCCAATCCAGTTCGGCTCTGCGACTCCGGTCCAACTAGACCGGCGCGACCGATCAAGGGCTATTCCCTCTTAATTTTTCATTCGTTCTTTTCCCTTTCAATCCTAATCTTCCTATCTAATCCCTAGAAGTCTATTGGTGTGAAGAAAACTAAGAAAAACCATGAAAACCCGACCCGTTCAATACCTCCCTACACGGTCTAATTTTCCCGATCGTCCCCCCTCGACGTCCGGCCACCAGCCACCGTCCAAATCCTCTCTAAACCTTCCTACAACCCTATCAAACGTTATCCAATCAACTAATACAGCCCCTAACGTCCAAATCATAAAATTGGATTTTGAACGTGAAAACATACCTGCGTGGTTTTGCAGTCCATCCGCCGTCCACGGCGGCTCAGGCCGCACCCAGCCACCATCCTCATCATCCACGGCCTCAGTCTCAGTCTCTCAAGGTCCTCAGTCGATCAATAAGGGGAGAGGTGGTTTGTGGTGAGGGTTCGAATGAGATCGGGTAAAAACCCGTTGAAATGGGAATGGGGGATATGCATGAACGTGTTTGAGTGAGCAATGGATGAGTGACACTTGGGCCAGGGACAAAATATATGGGGCCCATTAATGACAATTGGCACTCGCCTCGTAATTCTTGCAATAGTGTCACGGAACTTCCATGACCGTAACGTTTTCGTCGAACGTCCGATTTCGCGGTGCCGCCTATCTACGGACTCGTATCGACCCGATCTACGTAACGGTCTTTGACCCTAGGCCATCGGACCTCCCGGGTCAAAAGTCAACTTTTCGCCCTTATCTAGGGGAAAAATCATAATTTCACCCTAAACGTCCGATAATTCTCGACTAATCACCGATTAGCCTCGCTAATCCGTTATTAAGTCTTAATTAATCCTTAAAATTAGGGACGGGTTGTTACAATCACATAAACGTTATATCGAGAAGGTGTTGAAGAAATTCAACATGGACAAGGCAAAATCAGTTGTGACTCATCTTGCTAATCATTTCAAGCTCAGCTTCAAGCAGTGTCCTACAAGTGACAAAGAGAAGGAAGAGATGAACTCGGTGCCATATGCATCAGCTGTTGGGAGTCTTATGTATATAATGGTGTGCATCATGCCAGATATAACACATGTAGTTGGTGTTGTTAGCATATTCTTATCCATATCGGGTAAAGAATACTAGGAAGCAATAAAATGGATTATGAGATATCTCAAAGGCGCCTCCAAAATGAGTTTGTGTTTTGGATGTGGTATGCCCGAATTGGTTGGGTACACAGATGCAGACCATGCTGGTTGACACCAGAAAGTCTACTTCAGGTTATCTAATTACTTTTTCTGGGGGAGCTGTTTCCTGACAGTCTAAATTACGGAAGTGCATTGCTCTGTCAACTACTGAAGCAGAGTTTATTTCTGCTACAGAAGCTTGCAAGGAGTTACTGTTGATGAAGAGATTCCTACAAGAACTGGGACAAGAGCAACAAAAATATGCTTTTCATTGTGACAGCTATAGTGCTATTCATTTGAGTAAGAACTCAAGTTTCCTCTCAAGGTCAAAGCATATTGATGTGAGATATCATTGGATTTGTGAAGTGTTTGAATCCAAGCAACTTCAAATCGAGAAGATCCATATTGATGACAATGGTTTAGATATGATGACAACGTCTTTACAAAATGACAAATATGAGTTTTGCAGAAGCGCAACTAGTATGATGGAGCCCTTCACTTAATTCGGGAAAGGGGAAATTGATGAGTTATTCCCTCCATTAAGTGGATGGGAGTTTGATGGGTTATTCCTTCCATTTAGTGGGGGAGAATTTGATGGGTTTATCCCTGCATTAAGTGGAGGAGAATTAATATGATCTTTGGAGTTCCCCAAATGAAGACTGTTGATATCCCAATGCACATGTGATGATTTGTGCATGAATATGATTTTGGGTAGGTTCATTCATGTGTTTGAAAACAAAGAAAACTTTTGATTTCCCAACTTATTGTTGGAGATTACTATGCTCATGAGAGTTACCATGAGATTAATTGGAACTAACTCTTATGCATGACTATGCATTGATGACTTCCTTCCATCCATCCCTATATAAAGGAGAGGGATTGAGCATTCTCAATTATCCTTCAAGCAACAAGTTATCCACCAAATGTGAGAGTGAGAAGAGAATTCTTCTTTGTGTGAGAAATAGAAAGATAGCTTCCTTTGTGAGAAAAAAAGAGAGAAAATGAGATTCTCTTAAGTGAATCCAATAGAGAGTTGTGTATCCACCATTAAGTAAGATTGTACTTGTAATCCCATTATTTATAGTGAAGAATTTTGAAGCTGATGTCCAAGGACGTTGGCACATTGCTGAACCTCTTTAAATTTCGATGTTCTCTTTTATCATTTTTACCCCCGCTTTATTTTTGTCAATTTATTTACTCAATTTAGTTTGAGAGTAAGAAAAATTTAATTCTGATGATTATAATTATCTATTTAATTTGTGCATCTTTTCCAACATTCAGCCCAGTTCGGTTTGATTTTCTACAAACTGTCCTAATTTTGCTTTGGTTCGATTGCAATTCGGTATTTTTATTGGTATTTTTGGACCAATTAACAAGGCTAGAGCAAAATGAAGCAAAAGGGAGGGCAGGTAGTTAAGCTAGTTTCAAGACCAGACGAAGGACACGTAACCATATTTCCTGTGAAATCATGAACGGGTGGAAAAAATCAAGCCGTATATTTTTCATACAACAATATGCCGTTATGAAACCCAACGCCCTTCCGAAATACTAGGTTAGGGAAAGATATGCATGCAAGTTACCGCCTATAGAACATAGTATACAGAGAACAAGCCAACAAAATCCAGCAAACAGGAGATAACTAAATTAAAGAAGAAATCCAATCACAAACTCAAAATATGTATCACCCTGGATTTGTCTTCTATTGAAAATGCAAATAGTCGAGAAATATATTTAATTTAGAACTCCAAACAGCTGCCAACCAGTGGCAACATCAACTGCTAATGCGAAAGAAAAAATATTCAACATCATAAATTAGTTCACGAATTAAGAAACTTCAAATCCTCAATAACACAATTGTAGGGAAGAAACACCAGAGAACGAGACTCATATCTTTCTACTGTTGTTTAACTTCAGCCCTCTTCTTCTGCCAGAGACGGTCCAGGCCACCGTCAGCATCTCCCTGAAGAAAGAGGGCAAAGAATCAGAAGCAGAACTAATCAATAAACATACTGCAAAAGTCTGAATAAAACTAGCATATGGTTAACCAGAAAACTCTTTATCTTACGAACTCATTACCCGCGAAGAATTTTTATAATAATTGAGACATCAGTGTTGTATACTTGTAAGTGCTGCTACATGATATGCATCAAACTTCAATGAATCTGCGCAAGAAATCTAAACCCTAAACCCTAAGTAAATGAAAGCTGGAAAGGAGGAGAACCTGAGCACGAACATAACCACAGAGAGCAAAAGTGGAGAACTGGCCAGTGTAGATGCCATTCTCATCCACATGCCCAATGTTAATCTGAACCGAAGCGTGGTCCTTAGAAGTGATCAGCCTGTTAGTGGCCGAGCTGCAGCCACGCACCACATAATTTCATAAATTCGGCAGAAATCCTCAATTCAAATTCAAGCGAACAAATAAAAAATAACAAGTGTTATGTTTTCAAACTAAATTTAGATTGAATACCATTTCCTTGGTATGTAGAGCTCAGTGATAACTCCCTCTTCGTTCTGCATCTTGCTGGTGAATCAACAACTTCCTTCACAATCAGTTCAAGTAGCTAGATTGGTTGAAAATAATGTCAAAAATTACAAAATCCTAAATTGCAAAAGTAAAATCAAGCGAAAAAAGAGAGAGTAAACAAATAGAAGATAGATTGATTTCTAAAGCTCCAAATAAGATTAGTCGCCTAAAAGTACGCAAACGAAGAATGTAAATGTCAGTGGCTTTGGCTTAATCCTTCAACTATTGAATAATAATGGACCCCGAGATTGCCAAGAGGTTCAGAATATAATGAAGATAAAGAATTTACCTATGGTAACACCGTAACGCAGTAATGGCGAAGAGGATGAGACTGAGAGGTGGAGGAGGCGGCTGTCTGAAAAGTGGAGGAGAAAAGAATGGGTTTGTGACTTTTGTGTTGTTTGCTTCGCGCGTTTAGGGTTAGGAGTCTCAAGGGGATTTTAACTTAGTTTTTCTAATTGTTTTTTTTGTTTCACAGTTTCATTCTAGTCAGGCTAGGCCCAAATTTGGAAAGAACAAGTAAGGCCCAAAGAGATTGGATTTGTGACCAAGGAAGGTAGGCTGGAATTATTTCATTTTGGACCTGTTCTTAATTTTCTTGTGTGGGCTTGCAATGAATAAATATGTTGACCCAAAAAGAAGAATTGTTAGGACATCTCCAATTATTAAGGCAAATTTGAGAATCAAGCTAAAATTTAGACATAAAAAATAACAGTTTTTTAATAAATTAAATATAACTATGTTTTACCATCTTCAACCATTTATAAAAACTATTATCATTTCAATATTTTCTATATATTTGGTGGGGCCTAGAAAACACACAATGTAGTACATGTGGGTAACTAATTTAATACGAAGTTGGGTCTCATTTTTATTTATTTAGAAAATAGGAAAATTCCTAAAATTTTGGACAACTTTGTAAAAAATTTTGGCCCTTGGCCTTAGTGGCAAATCGAAGAAGGCCTAAAGAGGACCACTTGACCTTCTGATTGTCGAAAAATCCTTGATTGAGGGGTACGTTGGCCCATGCCCCTTTCTTAGTTTTACCCATAATTTTCTTATATGCCTGGCGTGCTCAAAATCAAAATCACCCAAATGAACAACCTCAAGCCACAATAAATGAATGATCCTAAAGCCTTGAGACAAAAATCGGTTATTGAGGGCACCTAATTGACAGAGGCTCTTCGAAAAGAAGAAGAAAGATGACCACCATGATCCTTTTAGCATTACAGTTGGGGAACGACAACATTCTACTTATTTTACAAAATTACCTAATGTAGGAAGATGAAAAACTCTTTGTATGAGCTGTCAAAAGCAATTGTTATACTTGGCACATATGTTTGGTTGGTCTCAAGACCATTATCCCTGAAACTGCCTAAGAGGACAACAATGATGACTCGCCTCCTGAAATTCCTCTCATTATCCATGCCTTAACATCATCCCAGTACCCTTAAACCATGAGATTCACAAGGCACGAGATTTATCCGGATCAACTTGCACGATTAAAATTTCAGGTCATTTTCGGATCAATTTGTTATGACACTTTTAATAAATGGGTGGGTTTCGCGTCAACTTGTTAGCCCGTATAATGACCTACTAACCTGTTTAATAAATGAGTAGATTTCAGGTTAACTTGTTAACTTGTATATTGACTTATATATTGACCCATTTAATAAACGTGTCATTATTAACTCATATATCTACCCATTTACCTACATAAATTCCTATTAAATCTTATAGTTTAAATAGATTAAACATATTAAATGGATCAAATAGGTCATAGGTTAATTGAGTTTCGAGTATGACCTGTTTATTAAATGGATTACACGGGTTACCTGGGTTATTAACGGGTCGGGTTCGAGTTAGATATTCTTGACACGATTATTAAAAAGATCGGATTCAAGTTGGGCATATATGGGTAAAACAAAGTTCATGATACGATACGAACCCGACATGACACGGCCCATTGCAGCCCTACCTCCAAGTTCACATCTTCCTTGATTGTGGTACCTCCCATAACTTCATCTATCCCTCCATAGCCAAAATAGCCAACCTCTTTACTCACCCAAACCTACACCTCAATCTTACAATCGCTAGTGGAGCCACCATGTCCACTTCTAGGTTCTTTCCTCATGTTCCTTTCCACTCCAACACTTCACCTTCTTCGTAGACTTTCACATCTTACTGTTGCCGGTTGTGACCTTCTCTTGGGCATAGAATGGTTATAAACTCTAGGCGACATTGCCTGGAATTTCAAAGTAAAAATCATGACTTTCCACAATGAGCGCCATGCCCGCCTTCTGTTCAGTACTCTCACCCTTGTTCTTACCTTTATATCTAGAGACCAAATGTCCCATCTCCTCGAAGTGAACCCATCATTTTACTCACCCAAATTAACCTTGATACCACGCCTCCACCATCAAACTAGAATCATCCACCTGCCCTAACCACATTCCTCGACCAATACTCTAACCTTTTCAACACTCCCCACTAATATTCCCCCACCTCGCCTATAAGATCATTGGATTCCCCTTACACTAGATACCCCACCAATTTCAGTCCGCCTTTACCAATATCCACACTTTCAGAAAACTGAAATTGAGACTATAGTCCATGAAATATGGGCCATTGCCATACAACCCAGTTCCAGCCCTTATTTCTCCCCTGTGATATTGGTGAAATAGAAAGACAGCTTGTGGCATCTTGACATCGACTAAAGAGCCTTGAACTCAACCGCGGCCAAGCACCGATACCCTATTCCTCTAATTGATGAACTCATGGATGAGTTACAAGGGGCTACTTACTTCACCAAACTAGATCATTGTTCCAACTACCACCAAATTCGAATGTCTCTTGCTCATGTACCTAAGACAGCCTTTTGTACTCGTGAAGGCCATTTTGAATTCCTCGTGATGCCATTTGGTCTTTCCAATAGCCATAGCTTCCTTCCTTGTCCTTCAAAGAGCTCTCGGTTATATACCAATGCTAGCTCTGCCAGATTTTACAAAGAAATTTGTGATTGAGTGCGACGTTTCTGATGCTAGAATTAAGGCTATTCTCTCCCAGAATGGCCATCAAATTGCTTTCCTTAGCACCACCTTGTCCCAAAAGAATCGAGCCTTCTTAATCTACAACAAGGAAATGCTCACACTGGTTTTTGCAGTGAGCAAATGACGACCTTACCTCGTGGGAAGAAAATTCAAGGTTCGAACTGACCATAAAATGCTAAGCTATTTCTTGAACCAACGAATTTGCACCCCCACCCGACACAAATGGTTTCTAGAACTTCTAAGTTACGAGTTTGAGACCGAGTGCCTTAAAGGTTTCCTTAATATGGGTGTAGATGCCCTTTCTCGCAAGCAGGACCTCGTCACCTTGATGGGTTTATCACAACCCTTTTTCGATAATCTGGATGATATCTCTTCTGCTTTCCACCTTGATTCTTTAGCAGGTCCTCTTATTCGTGCCTTCAAGGATAACAAGGATAACCTGCCCAAATTCTTACTGCTTCACGATGCCCTCTATTAAAAGAAGAGGTGTTTTTTCCATCCAATTTCAAACTATTGTCATTGCATCCTTGTTGAGTTCCATGCCACTCCCTAAGTTGGCCAATTTGGTTATCTCAGAACACTAAAACGCCCTAGCCACAACTTCTACTGGCCTAGAATTCGCAAAGACACCAAAGCCTTCATCAATGCTTGTGATACTTATCAATGGATAAACTATGAAGCAATTCACCCTATGGGCCTCCTCTAGTTGCCACTAATGACCCAAGGTTCCTAGAAAGACATCGCCATGGTTTTTATCGACGGTCTCCCATCTAGTCATGGTAAGAATGCTACCCTGGTTGTCATGGATTATTTCACAAAATCCACACAATTCATCCCTCTGGTCCACCCTTTCACATCACCACAAGTCACTGAACTTTTCATTTAGAAGGTATTTCGTTTCCGCGGCCTACCACGGTCTATTATCACGGGCAGGGACCTTCTATTCCTCAGCATCTTCTTGTAGATGTTTTTCAGACTTTAGGGCACCAAGTTATGTCATAGCTCCACCTACCACCCCCAGATAGATGGATAGAGTGAAGTTCTTAACCACACCCCTGAACACTACATGCATTGCTTCACTAGTGGTAAGCACTCTTCCTGGTCACGATGGTTACCTTGGGCTAAATGGTGGTATAACACCACATTTTAGGAAGCAATCAAGATGACCTCTTTCGAGGCTCTCTATGGCCACCCACAACCAACAATCGCCTCTTACTTTCTTGGCTCCTCCACTTCTCCATTGGTCAACTCAAATCTACGCGATAGGGATGCCTTGCTTTACTGAGCTCAAAGCAAATTTGGAAACTAGCCAGAACTAGATGTACGTATATGCTAAAAAGAATCACACTGAACAATCATTCGACGTTGGTGACTAGGTCTTCCTCCACCTCCAACCCTACTGCCAGCATACTAGTCATTGTTGTTACAACCACAAACTCTCACCTTGATTATACGACCCTTACCAAGTCCTCAAAAAGATCGGTTATGTCGCCCTTACCAAGTCCTGGGTTCGCCACTTCGCCACTACTTGACTGTTAACCAAAACACGTACATTGCCCTTGGCCATGTGATTGAAGACCATTTCCCCCAAATTTTCTTATAATTTGGGTTTTTGGCCCATGGCTAGAGATTGTTTTAATTCAAAATGGGTTCAAGTCTTAAAAAGTGTTACCTTCATGTTAGTGGCTAATGTATTATGTACATTAATTCAATTTTTACTTGAAGTTGTAAACAATTGGAATTTATTGGCTGGAGCTATCCACTTTATGGACCCATAAAAAACAAAGATAATGTCGACTTTGCCCTTAGCTTGAAATATTTTTCATTATTGCTCCATCTCCAATCTCTAGCTAATATTTCAAACTGGGGACAAAATTGACATTTCCTTTTGTTTTTGGTAGCTTCGCTAGGTTGATAGTTCCACCCAATCATCACTTGTAAACAACACCCCTCAGTAAATATCCTTATAATAAGTTATTAAATTAAATTCTAGTGATATACATTGGATATATTTTGGATTTGACATCTTAAAAAGGTCAATTCCTTGTTTATTGCGTATAATGACATCTCTGAAAGTTTAGATTACTAGTATTATAATCAAGTGATATTCTATTTCATAGAGTAGTCACGGTCTCACTTCTCGCGTTTGGTCCTCATAAAGAGCAAGGTCGTCAAGAAGGGGATTCCTCGATCTTAGTATAAGTCTTGTCAAAACTCAATGCATATATTGCACTTCCCTAATATTTGTGTTCCCTATACGAGTCGTCATTTCTTGAGTATGACTATATGCACCATTTCTTATAGCCCCTTGTATACTGCATAAGCTTTAACTAAACTTGGGCGTAAATCTATTGAAACCGAATATCGATTTGATTCAAATTGTTATTTACACTCCAATTTGGATTTGACTGGGAAAAAGTCAAATGATTAGAAAATAAAAAAACCTTCCGTTATTAACAATTTAGTTTGAGATTTTCATTTTGAAATCTATTGTGTTACTTTTGAACTTAAATTATAGTTAAACACAACCCGCCGTATTTGAACTTTAAAATGTTGGAATTTTAATTTTTTGATGTGTATAAACGAAATATTCGTGTGAATGAAGGAAGCCTATACGAAATCATGACAAGAAGGGGTAATTTTGGAAAAAAAACTAATGTTTTGGATGAGTCTTTCTAATGAACAAATTACATGAAAATTTTATACTTCAACTATCCAAACTGATCCAAACCAAGCCATTAAGAGTCATTGGAAAGCTTTCAATTTTATTTTTTGTAAATCCAAAATTTATTAAATCATTAAATTTAATAGTTTGGAATTGAAATTAGGTGATATTCACATCAATTCAAACTGTGACTCACCCCTAAATCTAAACACTGCAAATAGAAAATCAATGTTTTAGATTTTTAGAATCTTAAGGCCAAAGAGAATCATGCTTTCATGTCACGACCCGACCTTATTCAATAAGATATTGTCCGCTTTGGGCCCAGCCCTCACAATTTTGTTCTCGGGAGCTCACGTGCAACTTCTAGTGGGTCACCCATCATGGGATTGCACCATCCCCTATTTGCGTAACTTTGGAGTTCCCAAGAAATCCAGAGCCAGTGAGCTCCCAAAAGGTATTCTGTTGGATAAATGTGCGCCCACACATATAAGGCGCATCCCCCATATCCCTCTGGGCGATGTGGGATTGCTAACTATGCCTCCAAGGCACGGGTCCTCACAAAAACCATGCCTCAAAGGCACGAGTCCTCCCAATCCACCTACATGGGGCCCAATATTCTCCCTGTCACACTCAATTCCTGACGGGGTTGGGCTCTGATACCAACTTGTCACGACCCGACCTTCTCCAACAGGATATTGTTCGCTTTGGGCTCAGCCCTCACGATTTTTTTTCTTGGGAGCTCACGTGCAACTTCCCAGTGGTGGTCATCCTAGAATTGCACCAGCCCCTACTCGCTTAACTTTGGAGTTCCCAAAGAATCCAGAGCTAGTGAACTCCCAAAAGGCCTCTTGTTGGATAGATGTGTGCCCACACATATAAGGCCCATCCCCCAGACCCCCTGGGCGATGTGAGATTACTAACCATGCCTCCAAGGCACGGGTCCTCACATTTCAAATAAAAAATGTTATGGTTACGTGTCATAGTAAATCAAAAAGAGTCATAAGAACTGCTTCAATGCTCCTCAGTACAATGTAGAATGGGAATGAAAAAAAAATCCATGTACTTTACCATCTTAAGAACCCCATGCCGTAAAATAATTTCCCAAAGGTATGTTTTAAATGAGAAACTTCAAAATTTCAAGTATTTAGGCTAAAAAGAAGAACTTTAAAGTACCAAAGGATTTTAAAATGAGTAGATTCAATGTAATTAAAAATATTTGTAAATACTACCAATCAAGTGCTACTTTGAAAATTTCTTATTTAGTGGGTTTGTTATGTTCATGTGGTGCATGTGCTCCTTTTCTAGTTGCTCAAATGGCTACTTACCATCAGCTCTATTAATTACTTGTAGTACATTTCTTAAAAATATATCTCAAATTCATTAGAGTTTTGAATTTGCTAATTCAAACATACCCTAAAAGCCCATTCACCATTTTATTTAAAGAAAAAACTCCCCTCGCCTTTTGGTTTTGCACCCCTTAGGATTGAGAAAGCTTGACCCGAGTTTGGAAGCCAATTCCACAGTTGTTTTCTAACACTACCTTTTTGGGTACAAGTGGAGACCCATTTGTGATAGTTTATTCAGTTTTTCCTTTATGATCTTCATCAAAGTGTAAATTACAAGTAACCTTGTTTTACATGATTTCCCAAAGTGCACAATTTCACTTTCAACTTTCATCACTTAGACCAAGCCGTCAAGGTATTGCCCAACATACTCAGATTTTAGTGTCTGAGTAAACTCTCATGATTCTTGCGCTTGTATGCCAATAGGGTGCATATTATGTTTTCATTGACTTTGTGGAATATTTTAGTGGGAGTATGATTTTTTTTACAAACTTATATTTGCATTCAATTTTAGTAAGATTCAAGTGAAGAAAAGTGATCGCGGTTTGCAAACTATGCGAGAATTTAAAGAAGTTTTACACAGTTTGTAGTCAAGTGAGAGTTGTACCAGGCTTCAATGGGCCATCCCATGGGATGGATTTGGTTAAAAAAAAGGAAATTGATGGAAATAGGTGGTTCGTAAAAAACTTATTCAAAATAGAAGCCTTCAATTTTTCTTTACAAAAAGAGCACTATATATGTTATAATAACCCTCTGTCCTCGCCAACTTAGAGAAAGGAAGAGAAGACAAAACCAACTCCTTCCACCATGACTTGAAACCAATTCCTCCCAAATCATGCTACCCGAGCACAAAACAATTGGGAGAGCCCTCCCATGACCTCAGGGACGAAGTAGAACTAGTTGGCTACCATTCACCTTCTCATCGCTTTCGTTCATCATTTGCCACAACCACAAATTTAACCAAACTTATTCATCCTTCATGTAGCTATGCCTCTAATCGTTTTTTCGTAATCGTTATTTTGGGTGTTTTGTGTTTTTTGAATTTGTTTAATTATGTGTTGGTGACAATACCTTTCTAAAAAGAACTTTGATAATCGTGCCTAGTCTTATTCCCATCGAACAAATAAACCGAAGTTCTAAAATACCCTCAACACATGTCAGACAAGGGATAACGCTACTAATATCCCACTCATGCCTCTATCTGTATATCGTACTTGATCTCTATGCAATGGCCTGAAGGGTCAACAAAACCACTAAAAGTGTGAGTGTAACGACCCGTCCCGAATTCTGGGATTAGATTAGTGACTAATCTCGATTAGTGAGGTTGATCGGTGATTAGTAGGGCGAAATAGGACAAAATGTGCAAAATGACCGTTTTGCCCCTGGTCGTGGGCAAAATGTTGACATTTTGATCGGGCGGTCAAATGGACTTTGACCGATGACCGTGACGTAGTTCAGGACGTCATGAGTTCATAGACAGGTGGCACGTTCGATTCCGACATTCGAGGAAGAAGTTATGATGTTCGGAAGTTGAGGGGCATTTTGGTAATTTGATAGTAAAGGGGCCAAATGTTGACTTTTGACCCGGGAGGTCCAATGGAAGAGGGCCAAGGACCGTTACGTAGAACGTGTCGATACGAATCCAATGACAGGCGGCATGCCGAAATCGGAGTTTCGACGACGAAGTTATGGTCACGGGAATGAATTAACGAACCGAGGCTTCAATTAAAATAATATTAATATAAGGAATAGTGATCGTTGATGTGGCTGCTTAGAAGAGTGACAAGTGTCACTCATCCCTTGTTTTAGGGCCTGAAACCAGCTTCATGTTTCCCTCCAAACATCATCATTCCTACACCATCTTTCCTTTCTCATCATTTTCCTCCATCATCCCTTCATTTTCTTTGTTTTCTTTGAACCGTGACCAGCACAAGGACAGAGTGGGAGAACTGGGAGAATTGGCTCCCTTCCTTTGCCGTTCTTGAGGGAATTGAGAGACTAAGAAGACTGATTTAACTGAGAGAAACACAAGGGACAGAGAGAGGGGGGCTGGAAGCAAAAATCGAAAATTGAGTTTTTGGAGGGAAATTCGAATTTCAAGCCTTGGGCTCTGAGGATCGCAATTGAGCTCAATTCAAGCTTTCTGAGATCACTACGATCAGAATCGTCAAAAGAACGAAGGGAATTGGCCACCAATTGGCTCTGAACGGGCCTGGTAGCAGAGAGCTTGAGTCGAGGTTGAGTCGTGATCGTGGGTTGATCAAACGATGTAATTGATGTGGGGAAACTGTTTCCCCTGGTCCATTGATGCTTTTGGGTGAATCAATTGGAAGAAACCAGTAGCCATTGACAGAATTCGATGAATGAACAGTGCATGGGTGTTCTTCATTGTTCATCGTGAAATCGTTGGAATTTAGGTAAGTGATCGTGTAATTGAGTTTACAGACCTTAAATTGAACTTAAAACGAAGCTAATTGATTGATCAATTGAAGTATTTAGGGCTGAATTGACGGAGAACTGATCGGGTCTGTTCGCGGGTCGCGGGGATCCGTTTACCAGATAAACGGGTTGAGACGATGACACTGTAGCAGGCGCGTGGGTTTCACGCGCAGCCACTCACAGCGGCGCATGATGGCGCGTGGGCACGAATCTCGAGGTGAGGTCAACATGACTTCTGTCCTATTTAATGTAACAGACATTTTGGAATTAGTTTCGTGTCGATCGGACACCGTCTCGATATTGTTCGGGACGTCCGAAGGTTTTAAATCGAGTTTAAAAATAATTAAAAATTCGGAAAAATTACGGGGCTTTAATAGGATGTTAATGAAGAGGTTAGTGACCCTCTAATGTGATTTGGACAGGATTGGGAGTCCCGGTGTTAGTGGTGTGGCCCTGGAGGGCCTATGGCATGCATATCGAGGCGTATCGTTAAACGGTCTGTGAGTGGACTTTGGTTTTATAAATTCTATGCATGCTTAACTGTTTTATATGGATTATGATTGTGATTGTATGTTGTTGATTTGAATGTTGGTAAATTATATGGTTTCACGTATTTCGAGGCAATTTACGTGCTTGCACGTAAATCGAGATTTTCCGGTTTTGCACGGATTTTCCATGTTTATGGTCTTGGATAAGATTTGAGGAAATGATTTTAAAATTGGAAAGATAATGTAACGACCCGTCCCAAATTCCATGATTAGATTAATGACTAATCACGATTAGTGAGGCTAATTCGTGATTAGTAGAGCGAAATCGGACGAACGATACGAAATGACCGTTTTGCCCTTGGGCGTGGGCAAAATGTTGACTTTTCAATCGGGCGATCAAATGGACTTTGACCGATGACCGTGACGTAGTTCGTGACGTCACGAGTTCATAGACAGGTGGCATGTTCAATTCCGGCATTCGAGGAAGAAGTTATGACGTGCGGAAGTTTAGGGGCATTTTGGTAATTTTAGTTAAAAGAGCCAAATAGTTGACTTTTTGACCGGGATGTTCGATGGCCGAGGGCCGAGGACTATTACGTAGATAAGGACGATACGAATCCATAGACAGGCGGCACGCTGAAATCGGACTTCGAACGGGAGAGTTATAGGTCACGGAAGTTCGATTTCACTATGCACGTACTTCGAGACGGGGATGATTTGGCGAAATCTGATTTGGCAGATATTTTTAGTGGGTCCCATGGATGAGTGACAAGTGTCACTCATCCTATTGGTCAAGACCCCTAATTTGTGGATCTAAGTAATTAAATAATATTAATTTAATATTTTATAATTAATCCAATTAACTCATTTCTAATCCTAGCCATCCATTCCATCCCTCAATCAATCCACACCACTCATCTAATCCTCACTTCTCTCATCAGCCATCAAACTTCATCACTTCATTCTTCTTCATCTTCAAACCCGAACACCATCACCATATTTCTCCATTTTCTTCATTTCTTCATTTTCTTCACACACACAACACCACCACAAACCTCCATCAAGTGTGACCGTGTGAGAGTGAGGGCAGGACTGGGATGATGAGGAGGACACGACGGCTGGCCATGGTGGCTCACGGCGGCGGCTCACGGCGGGTGAACCCGTGAGGTAAGAAAATGCCCAAAAAATTCAAATTTCGGTTTCGTTAGTTTTTGTTCGATTCTAAGGATTGGGAAACATTTCTGGGGAACCTAGGAGTAGAATAGGATTGATTTCGTGGCTTGGGATGGCCGGAAAAGGCCGTGAACGGCCGGAGAAAATCCGGCCACCATTGATGGCGGATGGAAGCTCGGTTTCGGGTGGTTTTTCTTAGTTTTAGGGATTGTGTTAGATAGGAAATGAAGAAATAGGAATTTAGGGATTAAAATGGGACCAAACGGACCCCGAATCGGTCCGAAAACTGAAGAAAAATCGAGATGAACAGTAACTGTGAATAGTAACCGGTTCAGTTTTGAGGTTGATGCCGATGAACAGTGTTTTTGACTTTCTAGGGGCTCGTGAGGGCCCGTGGGCCATAATTTGGGAAAGTGTTAAACACGGGAAATCTTCTATCCGATGTAACGAAGATTTTGGGGCTGGTCTCGTGTCAATCGGACATCGTTTCGATAGTTTTCGGGGTGTCGGAAGGTTTAGGGTCGGTTTAAAAATAGTTAAAAGTTCGGAAAAATTACGGGGCTTTGATGGGAGGTTAATTAAGTAGTTATTAACCTTCTAGTAAAATTTGGACAGGTTTGGGAGTCCCGGTAATGGTGATCGGCTCGGGGAGCCGAATGGCACGCAAATCGAGGCGGCGGCTCGGACGGTCTGTGAGTGGACCTTGTTTTCTAAATTGGTGCATGCATAAATGTTTATTATATGTTTTAAATACTTGTTTGTGTTGCCATGAGTTCATTTGGATGCTTGTGAATTATATGGTTTCACGTATTTCGAGGCGATTTATGTGCTTGCACGTAAATCGAGGTTTTCCGGTTTTACTCCGATGTTCCATACATATGGTTTGAAAATAGTTTCATGAAATGATTTTGGATTTGAAAAGGTAACTCTCGGACTTGAGGTCCATTTGATTTACGGAATCAGGCCGGAGGCCCAATTGGTTTACGAATCGGACTTGAGGTCTAGTTTCTATGTGGATTCGGGCCTAGCGCCCAGTTATGTGTTACAAATGGTTTTGATGGGTCATGACGGTTTATGGGAACCGGCATGAACCCATGAAAGGATTTTATGGTTCATGACGGCTTATGGGGGCCGGGCATGAATCCTTGAAAGGTTTCAAGAATGGTTTCAAAAGGTTTTTCATATTCCATCCTTTATATATGATTGTCTCCTCCGGGGAGGGTCGTTGGCCTGGGTGGACCCCGGAGTAGTCACGGAGCACTGACTGAGTGGAGTCGCCCCCCAGTTGGGTTCCTTACTCTCAGGATGGGCATGGTTCGTTACCTCCAGGGAGGGTCATTGATCTACGGACATTGACCTGGGTGGACCCTGGAGAGACTTGGGTTGAGACCCCGGTTAGCACACGTGTAGCTCTATTTTACCGTGACAGGTTCTGGATATGAATATAAGGGATACACATGATTTAAATTGGTTTGGGAAATTATGTTTTATGATGATAAATGGTTTTGGGCTGAGATCCCACATATGTTTACTATGTTATGGTTTTCTGTAAATGGTTTTTGGGCAGGAGCCTGTAGAACTTGTATTTATAGAATTTGGGGCTGAGACCCTATGGATGTTTTAACATATGTGTTTGAATAAAGGGCTTTACTATGCATGCATGCTTTTTAGTGGAGGTTATAAAGGTCTTTGAGGAAATGTTTTTATAAACTCTTTATTTTTGTCCATTCACAGTCTTTCTGTTTTTAATACCCTTCAGGTTGACAGCGGATGTGGACTGTAGCAGAGATCGAGATATCTCATGCCTCCTCCGGATCCTGGCGTACTCTGATAGCCCGGGAGGGCAAAGGTCGGAAATATCCCTTGTCTGACACTTCGTGTCAGACGGGAGCAAGGTCATCCCGCGTTAATCCCGGGGGGATTGGGATGGGTCCTGTCAGATAAACTCGGGCTTAGGCCCACTTGTTTGGAAACCTCGGACTTGGAGTCCAATTGAGTACGTAATCGGGCCAGGGGCCCAATTGCTTTATGAAATTGGGTCGTGGGCCCAGTGGTTATAAAATCGGGCATGAGGCCCAGTTGGGTTATAAATGTGATTTTGGGTCTGGGACCCTATGTTTAATAAATGTGATTTCGGGTCAGGGACCCTAAATGGAATTGGAGATTTCGGGCAGGGCCCATTGTAATGTTGTGAAATGATTTAATAAAACTGTTTTCCATATACCATCTTGATACGAGGATATATGATGGTCTCCTCCAGATGTCTGGGACACTGGGGAAGTCACGGTGCATTTCCTGCGAGGGGTCATCGTACGGAGTTACCGGACCGTATAGTGACTCAGGAGCAGGATTGCTATGATTGACGTCTAGGACGTCAGACATCTGTGATGTCAAAGATATTGACCTGGAGAGACCCCGGGCAGCATGAGTCGCTTATTATACCGTGAGATATGACGTCTGGGACGTCAAGCGTCTGAGATGCTAAGCATCTGGGATGCTGGTGATGGTAATGTGGTAAATATGGATTAATGAATCTATGAAATGGCTTTTCGGTTGGATTTGTGTTTATGTGGTAAAAATGGATTATTGGTTGATGAAATGGTATTTCGGGTCGAGGACCCTAAATGGTTTTGGAATTATGGATTTATATTTATGGATTTGGGCGGTGGCCCACATGGTTTTGGTTGTATGAATGTGGTATTCCACAGTTTTGGGCTGAGTTCCCACACTTGGTTTTGAGTTAACGGTTTTTGGGCTAAGGCCCTAATGGCTTGGTTGAACAAACGTTTTGGTTACTGGTTTTCGTGGCATGCATACGTTTTTATTAGAGGGCATAAATTTCTTATAATTGTGTTTAATAAACTTAATGATTTTCGTCCACTCACAGCTTTTATTGGTTTTAATGCCCTTCAGGTTGATCACGGATGCGACTGCAGCAGAGACTGGGACATTGAACGCCTCCTCCATCGATCCTTGCGCACTCTGGAAGCCCCGTTTGGGCAGTGACTTTTGGTTATCCCTTGTCTGACACCCCTTGTTGGACGGGAGCAGGGCATATTCCACGGTAATCCCGGGGGGGATTGGGATGGGTCCTGTCAGCGAGTGCACAAAAATAATCATTTGAAAATACATTTTTGAGAAAATAAACCTATACCCTCCAAATATAACACATGAATGCATGAAATAAAATATAAACAAGCAAATTTCAATTCAAATCAAATCATAAACTTTGGGACCTACAAATCATAAAATGTATCAAAAACTCATGGCCCATATTTCTCTAAAATTGCTTATCAAATCATGTGAAAACATCTGGACGCAAATATCAATAAAGAAACACAACCAATCCTCAAATACTTGGGCATTAATCACGATGATCAAATCAGCACTACGCGTAGGTAAACTCGGAAACTGTACTCTTTCATCATCTGAATCATCTCCGGGAATAGAGTCAACATTTGGGTGGTAACGTAGAAACATGCTCATACCCGGAGTGTGCTAGAATCCCTGGGAATAAACAAACAACTTCCGGGTGGTATTCCCAGGTACTGTCAACGTCCAAGTGATACTGAACCACGACAACCTTGGGAACGAGTCTCAAACTGACATTGAGGTAATGTCATACTGTTACCTCACTGGGATTCCAAATTGACATCTGGAGAGAACAATATCTCACGAGGATGGTTAATCATGAAAAACAAAAACAACAATCATGAAAACTTGCTTTTACAAAAATCCTTGACTCAAACCAAGTAGAAAACATTTCCCAGCTAGACCTAATCCTAAAACACTGTTTCTACAAAACAATCGTAAAATCCTTGTCCAGAAACCAAAAAAATTCGAAAATCATCAAATACAATTAGAGTAATTTATTTAGCCCATTGCAATCAAACTCATAAAATAAAACACTTAAAATATTTAATGATGCATGCGTCATAGTTTCTAAAACAAATGTCCACTCATAAACTGTTTAAGCAGTTTAATCCCGAACCGTATACTCCTCCGAAGTTCCGGGAGTTGTCTCCCCTTTTCAAAAACCACCACCAAGGGTCACTAACATCCCAAGTAATCTCACAATATAATCCCTTAATTTTCAGGGTAAAATGCGTATTAAAAACCTAAACAACACACTTCCAACACGTAAAACTACTCCAGGATAATATCTTATTGACTCGAAACCTGTGCCAAAATGTATGTTATGTTGATTAAATAAAAAAACTTGTTGGTCAGACTTCGAGGCAACGTGACACGATCCCCATGTGCTGCCTACAGTCGCAGTCACAAGGCCTGTCGCTTTCTCCCTCAAGCCTTGTCTATTCGAAGCTTTGCGAGCGCGACCCAACCTAGGCTATACAACTTCGTTCGAAACTCACTAATTCACGTCAATTTCTCACGTTTCAAGCATCTAAATAAAATTACACAATTCCAGGAGGAGTTCTATGATATGAAGTTAAGAGAAACTCACCTTGAAATCACAACCCTATCCTTTGATTTTCAACCTACTCCGAACCTTCATTCTATGCCTTTCCCACATCCAAAACCTTTAATTTCCTGGATTTTAGGGATTCAGGTGTTACAAAGATTAGTTTTCTTAGAAGCCTCAAAATGGATTAATGGTTTACTGGTCAGCTTTCGAGTTTTTCTGGTTTTTGGTCATCCAAGGTGGTTCCTCTCCCCTTCTTCTTCCTATTTCTCCTTCTCTCTCACTCACTCTCTCTCTTTCCCTCTCTGTCTCTGTCTCTGTCTCTGGTTTTCCCTTCGTTCTTCACTCTTTTCTTTCTTCTCAGGTTTCTTTGCACTCGTTTGGTGTTGTCTTTCAACCTACTATAACAGACACATGGTGTACTTTTAAAGAAGGACACAAATCCCGCAAGGGTGGTGCCAACTGTCCCCAACACACCGGACCAACAAAACACTCCTCAAATGCTAAATTACAAAAGTATCCCTCCCGAGCTACATCCCTAAGTTTCCATTCTAAACCTGTAACGATTTCATCTGAACTTCGATTCTAACGTGCCGCCTATGGATATAAGACTCTGAGGCATACATAACAGTCCTCGAAAAATGTGCAAAAGTACTCGAATAAAAAAGACAACTTTTGTAATCACCCATAAATTTGTAAAAGGTAATTTAAAAAATTTTAAAAGAGAATTGACGATTTTGTTCTTAGGGGTCAAAATTTGACTTTTCACTCCAAGTACTATTTATACTGTTATTGAGGACTATTACGTATGCTTCGGAATCCTGAGTTCATAGACAGGCAGTATGCTAGAATCGAAGATTGGTTGAGCTCGTCACGAGTCTAAATTTACTAGGGGTATCTTGGTAATTTGGCGTTAAAGGCATTTTTGTAATTTCACAAGTGAGATATTTTATGTCGATGACATGTGTGCTTATCTCTTCTCTCCCTTATCTCTTGCCTTGCACCAACTTAAACAATTAAATGTGTGTGTGTGTGTGTGTGTGTGTGTGTGTGTGTGTGTGTGTGTGTGTGTGTGTGTGTGTGTGTGTGTGTGTGTGTGTGTGTGTGTGTGTGTGGCTTTGTGTTGTATGTGTGTGCATTTTAACCTCAAACCCGTGAAAAAAACCGTGGAGGGATGAGAGAAGAAGAGGGACAAAAGGAACACCAGAAAGAAAGAGTGGAAAATAGAGAAGAAGAAAAAGGAAAACCAGGGGAAAGGAGAGAACCTAAGAGGGAGGAGAGAAAGAAAATCCGAAAAAATCGTAAAATCAATCATTTGAGTTGTTGAAGCATCCTAGCTTGCAACTAAGTTATCCAAGCTCTTAATTAAGTTCTTGAGATAGATTTGAGATGAAAATATGGAAGTTTTGGACACAGAAGCTTGGTTTTGGGCCAAACTTTTGGAGAATTGGACTGTGATTTTGGGTACGGTTTTCTCTGTTTTGACACTATAGATCTCTTTCGAAGGTAGATTAGATGGAGTATGATTATTGGAACGTGAAAAATGAAAAAAAAATGAGGAAGGTATGGCTGGGTCAACTCGTCGAGATGTCTTTACGTGATGCTGGTGTCCAGATAGTTATGATGATGGTGTCCAGGTGTCTTTATGTGATTTGATAAACGGGGATATTAGGGAAATGTGGGCCACAAACTATTTATTAGTGTATTATGACTTTGTGGTCCCACGATCTATGACATGTTTGATTTGAAATTTGATTGTTTCATTCTTAATATATGCATGCATGGTTTTAGAAAAATGGAGGGTAAATGTTTATTTTTCTCTGAAAATGTGCTGAAAATTTTTATTTTCGTCCACTCACACTTTTCATGTTTTTGATGACCCTCAAAGGTGTTGCATGGAGATCGAGGCAAATCGAGAGGCAGAGGTTAAGGCATGAAATGAAGAGCAATACGAGTATCCCTTATCTGAAATGTGTTAAGGGTAGTTTTGGTATTTTGGATCATTTTTCAAACAGGACCAAGATCAGACACGATTATTAAAGTGTTTTAAGAGTGGGTCATGTCAACCTAGTATTAAAGTAAGGTTGGTACTGAATTTCGTTTTCTAAGGTCATGCATATGAGACACGAGCCCTATGCATAGCTTATTAAGGAGACGAGTATACGCGGCCAAGATAGACTTATGGTGTAACAACCCAGGAATTTAAGAAGATGAAAATTGACAATTTTGTCCCTATAGGGTCAAAATGTTGACTTTACGATTAAGAAACTTTTTGGATGATTAGAAAGGATCGTTACAAAGGTCTCAGACTCTTGAGTACATAGACAGGCAGTATGTCGAAAAAAATTTCAGATAAGTTCATTATGGGTCTAAATTAATTTAAGGGCATTTTAGTAATTTTGGTTATAAGGGGTATTTTGGTGATTTCTAGAAAAAAACTAGAATTGTCTAGAAGGGTCTTGAATTCCCTCCCACAAATTCTTTCCACCGACTTATGACTTTATATGTGTGTGTGTGTGTGTGTGTGTGTGTGGTGTGTGTGTGTGTGTGTGTGTGTGTGTGTGTGTGTGTGTGTGTGAGATATTCATAAGGGTGTTCAATGGTTGTAAACTGAAAATGGAGCGAAATGAAGAAAAACAAAAGAAATGAAGGATAACCGTGCAAAAGAAGAGAGAATCAGGGAAGAAAGAAGGGGAAGAGAAGAGAGAAAATAAGGGAAAGGAAAGGAAGGAAAAAGAGGGAAAGGAGGACGCGAAAACCATGAGGAAATTACGAGGAACCCATGAGTTCCATTTCGGGTTTAATAGTTTTAGACTGGAAAACTCACGAAAAGGTAGTTTAGTGCTCTCCTGGGGGTCCTAGGACTGTTTTGGGACAAGAATGAGTAAGTTAAGGGTACCATGGCCGATTGTTCCAACAATCAGACCACGATTTCAGGTACGTTTTCATCGTCTAAACCTCACAAAGCTCTTCCTAAGATCGAGACGATGTGAATGGACTATTGGAATGTCCGTTTTGGACGTAAAATGACTGAGATACAACCATGTCTGTATCGTGGGTCGAGTGACCCATAAACTAGACAAACGAGTCTGGACAATGACCCCTGTCACTAGCGCGTGACCACCACGCGCAGTGAGCTTCTGCTGGCACGTGGGGGCACGTGTGGTGGCATAAGAGGTTGTGGCCAACATGAAAATTGGTGGTTATGAGATTCTGAGTTTAATGGTGCAATTTGTGAATTAATTGGATACCATTTAAGTATAGTTTTAGCTATTTGAGGTTATGAGTTTATATTTTAATCCAAGATTAAAGTTGGGAAAATTCAGAAGCTTGATTATATTAATGTTTGGGATGTTAATGAAGTATAGAGGTGAATTATGATGAATTAAAATATGGGAAATGGGGGACATATATAAAGGGTTAATGTGTGATACTATATTTCGAATGTAAATTGTAAATTTTTGGAAGGTAATAAGGATATGTTAATAATCATGAGCATTATAAAGTTTGGTAATAAAAGGAATATGTGAATAGTTATGTATTTTTAGCTGTATAATAACTTTAGTATACAATTGATATTGAAAGGTGTGACAAACGTAATAATGGAAGTAAAATCAATTATGGCCGAACTAGTGATTCCACAACTTATCGGGGTTAGTGGGTTGGACGAGGGCGGTAACCCTGCACGTGTGGTTTTCGATTGGTTAAGTTAATGAAAAATAGACTTTGAAAAAATTTGTAATATCCTTTGTTTGACAAATAATTGTCAGACAAAAGCAGGATCGGCTCGGTTTTTAAGGAAATTAGGAGTTGATCCTATCAACTTCGTATCAGAGGCAGGTTATAGAATACATTATTTTGGAGATATGAGCCTCTAGCATATTTTCTTTTCTCTATTACATGATTATATGATAATGATTTAATTGTGATTTTTAAATAATTGTAAAAAAAATATTATGAACTACTTGAAGTACACGTTTTGCGAGATTTTTCTAAACAATGATTTGGCTAAAATTTGGTTGGGAATTTAGTCTGATTTGTGTGATAATGATTTGAACCTTATTTTAGTTGCTAATTGGTGATTTATGGGAAGTGTTAAATTAATGTCAAGTACACACTTTACAAGATTGTGAATTGGTTTTAAGAATAAATATATGTTGAAATAATTTGAACTAATTTGACTATGATTGTCAAACGATTACTTGATGATTTTTGGAGCTATGATATTCATATGATAATGGTACAAAGACATGATGAAATATGGTAATCATGATATGTTGGTGATAAGAATGATGGGGTAATGTGTGATGATGGATACATTATGTGCATAAGAGATGATGGTGATTATGTTGATGATGATTTGGTGATGACCTGTAGATGATGATGTGATGACATGATGTTATAAATGTATAATGATATATGTGATGATAATGCTATGTCATGATGACAATATGATGTTATGATGGTATGCCGAATATGATGGTTGATTGTTTGTTATGCACTCTTTACGAAGTTTCATCCAAAAGATGTTTTGGGTATAGACCCGAGCTTTAGAAAATGGATTGAGGAATTAA
The DNA here is from genome assembly GCA_032719365.1 of Prinsepia uniflora. NCBI lineage: Eukaryota > Viridiplantae > Streptophyta > Magnoliopsida > Rosales > Rosaceae > Prinsepia > Prinsepia uniflora. Next base: position 53,947,994 of record CM064863.1, on the reverse strand, counting down.
CATTTGTTATCAATATATATTTTCTCAACAAGTGTGCCTAGTTATATATATGGACAGGTTTCCTCAGATGGCTAGTTGATGCTCAGATATTGTATACATTAGACTGGTATTGTGGTGGACAATCTCAGACGTCGAGCCAAGGCTCATTTGTAATGCCTCGGACTTTCAAAAGATTAGAAATGACCATTTTGCCTTGGAAATTATTATTTGGATAAGGTTTCAATTAAGTATAATAGTCATTACATTAATTGTTGTTATTATGATAATAAAACTCAAGCTTAAATTAAAATAGATTAATTGTGAATTATTTAAGGATAATAATTGGGGAAATTAGGATACTATTTATACAAGACAATTAATTGTCCTTAAGTACATCTAATGATGACTATCATTTGCTCGAGCATATAAAGGGAATTATGATTATTATATTGAACCTATAATTCTGTAACTTGCTGGGGGAAAGTGGGACGGAAGTGGGCGGAACCCCGCAAGGAAGAAATTTGGTTTGATTCAATTAATTAAATATTTGTTAAGGAAAATATTAAATCATGTGTCTGTTGAGGAACCAACAGACGGGAGCAGAATTTGTCTAATTTTTTTGGAAATTTGGGATGGGTCCTGTCAACTTGGTATCAGAGCTCAGCTGTCGAGTATTTTGTTCTTGGGTCATGAGCCTTAATTAGTTTTCTTCATTATCAATATGAGACTAATTTATAGATATGTTAACGAAGTTTGATAATTGTATGGATTTAACGATATACATGTTTGCGAGATTTTATTTATAACCAGATTTGGCCTAAAAATATGAATTGGAATTTTTTTGCTTGAAAATACGAGTTGTATGTGAAAATTATTTAATTGGTAATAAGTTGAATTTGGGTTCGTGATGATGATGTCCATGATTTCGAGACATTTTAATGAATTCTGATCATGCGTTTTAAGAAGGTTGTATTTGTAAATGTTATTGGTTCTATTTGGGTTAAAATGATGATTGAGGATTTTTTTTTAAAATGTGATGATGTCCTATATGAGATTATGTTCCATTGGTAATGATATGAAAATTTGATATGCTAATGATAGGGAATGTTTCTAACTAACATTTGATGACGAACCCGAGTTGTATATGATTTGTGACTTCTGAAAACGATTAAGTAAGAACTAGGACCGAGTTGAAATAATTTGTGGATTATGAGCATAGTTTTGTTCTTAAAGCATGAATGTATATTTCTTGGAAGTATGAATAGTGGTATGTAGGAATTTTGGAATATTGGTTAATACTTGGGTAAGATACTCCGAGTAGAGGTGTGCAGTGTTGGATGATCTTGGACGTCGATGTAATGCTCCGTAGTTCCCGAGACCAATATTGTGGTATGCAATCTTGGACGTCGAGGTAATGCTCCGTAATTCTCGAGAATTGTGGGTAGTATCAGACGTCGAGGTAATGCTCCGTAGTTCCTGAGACTGGGACCGTGACTCAGATGTTGAGGTAATGCTCTGTAGTTCCTGAGCCGGTCCACACTCAGACGTAGAGTCTGGGACTCTATAGTTCCTGAGTGATGTATCTACCGGTAGAATAAATGTGACCCCCGGGGGAGAATTTGAGATAATATGTGATATATGATGACTTAGACGTTGAGTCCCAGGCTCCTAATCCCGAGTGAGTATGGGATGGCCTACCGGTAGTGCCTTGTGATGTGAAGATTGATGTTGTGCTTATGTATTATTGATGAGTTGGCTATATGTGAATCTTGTGGTAATGTTGGTTACATATTGATTGTGTGGATTGATGTGATAGTTTGTGAGATGTGACGTATTTGATTGTTGTGTTCGTTGATTGGTTGGTCTCGGAAACGAGGATATGGCATACTTATCAGTAAGTGCAATAGTGATATGATAGTTAATAATAGTACTTATGCGGGGATAATGAATTGGTTGTAAGAAATTGAGTGGTATTGGGTTGTGTAGATTGGTTGTGAATCGACTATGTGACTGTTGTGATGGTTTTGAGATGATTATGGTGGTGAATTATGTGTTGGTTATTGTGATCATTGATATTTGGTTGTTTGGTCTATTTGCATGTCTATGCTTGTGTTCTATTATGCCATGGAATTCCCTCGATTCAATTGACATAAATGCCCGCATATTTTTTTTTAAATGGAGGGAATAAACGTCCATGGTCTACAATGAAAGGTGTTTATACGGAAAATAGGATTAGTATGGTCAAGGGGGGAGACAGTACTTTTTAAAAAAAAAAAATATTTGGGTTGGAATTGGATTTTTAGTTGTGACTATTTCCTTGTATTGTCCGCATTTCTTGTCATCAAATTGTTCCCACTATGAAGAATATGGTTTGTTGTTGAAAAGATGAACGATAACCCTCCTCAATGTGTTTTTGGGTTAGTGGCCTCGGATATCGAGTCAAAGGCTTTAGCTTTCGAGTAGTATGCTTAATGGTAGTATGATGGATATAGTGGCTAATACTGGGCAATTGAGGATGGGTTGAGTAAGAATTGGTTAGGCAGGATTAAATATGTGAGCACACATTCCTTTTGTTAAATCATGTGCATGCATACCTAAACATTTCAATTGAATTTCTTTTTGTATTGGAGGATATTTTTGAGTTTTATATGGATTGTAGAATATTTAGAATATCAAGCAATATTGTGTAAAAACATTTTGCGAGGAAATTGGGTATTCTATATTCTGGTTCGTTATTAAGGCCTTGTACTTGTTGTGATGTGATAATTCTGGGTATGTCTATGTGTGTGATGTCGATATATGAGTGATTGGGAATGTCATGTGATTTTGACAATACCTACGGAAATTCCGTGTTTCGCAAGGTTGACTTTTCTCGGATTATTCGTTTGATTATAGATTTGGGTTGAACAAGGTATGTTATTAAATAGTGTGATCATAATGGTCATATATATGTACTTTTTGGATGTTGAACTTTAATACATGACTACTCTATAAATTAGACTTGAGCCATAATAAGTTAGTTTTACTATATTTGTTTCTCGGTTTCCAAGTAGTGATTCTGTTGTGTTTGGGGGCATAGGCCAAGGTTTCGAGTTTTAATATGAATATGTGAATCCTCATTATTCGTTATATTGGAAATGTTGTGTATGACTTGGATCATGGACTTGATATTAATATATAAGGATATGTGATCTCATTAGATAATTCGTCATAGTCGTGCATGAGTCTCGGTATCTCACTCTTAGCTAGTTTGAAATTTTGAGGATGAAAATTCTTTAAGGGGGGAGATTGTAATGCCCTGGACTTTCAAAAGATTGAAAATGAGCATTTTTCCCCGGACATTATTATTTGGATAAAGTTTTAATTAAGTATAATAGTCATTACATTAATTGTTGTTATTATGATAATAAAAGTCAAGCTTAAATTAAAATAGAGTAATTGTGAATTATTTAAGGATAATAATTGGGGAAATTAGGATACTATTTATACAAGACATTAATTGTCCTTAAGTACATCTAATGATGACTATCATTTGCTCGAGCATATAAAGGGAATTATGATTATTATATTGAACCTATAATTTCGTAACTTGCTGGGGGAAAGTAGGACAGAAGTAGGCAGAACCCCACAAGGAAGGAATTTGTTTTGGTTTGATTAATTAAACACGTGTTAATGAAAATAGTAAATACCTTGTCTGTTTAGGAACCAGCAGACAGAAGCATGACTTATCCAATCTTTTTGGAAATTTGGGATGGATCCTGTCATCATTTCCTGAGATTGGTACTATGGTGGTGATTTAGCCGTCAGGCTAGGCCTCTTTACGGAGTCGATAATGGTTGGTTATTCTTATATGTCGGGCTAGGCCCCTTTCTTGAGACTAGTGTGGTGTGAGATAACCACCCAAACGTCGAGTTAGGCTCCATAATCTGAGTGAATGGTGGTTGGTTGGTCTCGGATGACTAGCTGAGCTCCGGTACCCGAGGCTAATAGTGTGATAGTCAGTTCTCACTCAAACTTTGAGCAGGGCTCCAGTTCTTGAGTGAGGCTACACTTAGACGTCGAGTTGGGCTCCGATTCCAATGTGGATTACAGAAATACCCTTAGAAGAATATTTTTTTGGGTGATGTGTGGTGTTGTTTTTGGATTTGATCTGGTTGTGGTGGTAGCCTACGCGTAGTGCCATTGTGTGATCTGATTGATATTTGTACCCCTAGACTTCATGATGATACATGAAGTCGTGATTTAGTAAAAAGGCAAAATCGGTAAATGACGAATGTTTGAGTAGCTCAGTTGACCAATTTGAGAATAAAACAACATTGAGAATTTTCCTAAAATTTTGAGGACGGATTTTTTTTAAGGAGGGTAGGTTGTAATAACCTGAAAATTTAAGAAGATGAAAAATGAAAATTTTGCCTCTATAAGGTCAATAGGTTGACTTTTCGATTGGAAAACTTTTTGGATGATTTGAAATGACCGTTACGAAGGTCTTAGACTCTTAAGTACATAGACGAGAAGTATGTCAAAATGGAGTTTTGATAAGTTCGTTATGGGTCTAAATTAATGTAGGGATATTAGTAATTTTGGTTATAAGGGTATTTTGGTAATTTTTTAGAAAACAATATAATTGTCTAGAAGGTCTTGAATTCCCTTCTGCATATTCCTTCCACTGACTCATGACTCTATTTGTGTGTGTGTGTGTGTGTGTGATAGGACCTGTCCCCAAAGGACATAGATAACTGTGCCCGGTCCTGCTCCAGTTTTACAAGTCAACTGAAGTTCTGAATTTACCCTCATCACTTGCCAAACAAGGGATAATCGCACCTGTGCCCACTCATACCTCCACCTCCCAATCAGCCTCGATCATCGCGCCATGACGTGGAGGGTCAATAAAACATAAAAGGTTTGAGTGGACAAAAATAAATCAGTTTATAAAATTGTTACAAAAAAGACATTTCTACCCTTCACGTAAAACCAATGCATGCATTCGAAAATCATTTCATAAGCCATTTCATTTCCAATATAAGAAAACCGTGTATGAAAACCGAAATCATTTCCTTTTCTCAAACCTCGGGCCTTAGCCCGAAACCATAAACACGGGGCCTCAGCCTAAAACCGTGAATCAAAATCCAAGTAGGAGAACATAGCCCAAAATCCATAAAACCATATAAACCGGGCCACTGCCCAACACATCCGAAAATATCGGAAATCAACAGTAAATCACAAGTCAATCAATCTACTGGATCTCAATCACCGAGTCTTTAAACTCACATATATCAGGCCTATCAACGAGTCTTTAAACTCAAAACACAATCAATAGGCCTCGGGGGATATCACAATAACCGAGTCTTTAAACTCAAAACATATCAATCAAGGGCCCTCCCCCGTCACATTAATCAACCGGGTCTTTAATGTCAGGACCCACCCCGGTTTCACCCCAGAACCGAGGTAAATCCTGCTTCCGTCTGACCCCAACACACACAAAAGTAATATCTCACATGCAACCACCAAAGTACTCAGTCAGACGCAGGAGAAACTATACAATACATCCCGAAGTTAAAAGTTTACAGAGCATAGTCCCACATACACAGGAAAGAAAAACCGATAAACAGTACACGTACACGGAAAATTAAAACACCCCGAGATCCCTCTCGTAACTTCTACGCCTCAGAAGCTGCCTCGACATCGGAACCCCACGCTAGCTTCACAACCTGGAGGGCAATTAAAAACAGAAGGTGTGAGTGGACCATAAATAACAGAAAAATTTCCAAAACCATTTTAGAAGAAAACCGGGTTTAGCCCTCCGTTTTGAAACCACATGCATAACCCAGTTATGAAAACAGTTATCAATCAATCAACATAAAACATTTACAGAATCATTTTAAAACAGTATAAGTCTCATAACCTCACCATAAGAACATAAACACTATAGAACAGTTATAGAAATCATAGCAGAAACATCATAACACCGTATCATAAATCGTGAATATTAACTCATCATTTTCCGATCAAACCTGCTGGACCTATCCGAGTCTTTAAACTCCCGAGTCTTTAAACTCAATCTAGGCCTCAATAATATCCGAGTCTTTAAACTCCCGAGTCTTTAAACTCAACAGGCCTACGGGGGAAATATCAATATATCCGAGTCTTTAAACTCAATCCGGGTCTTTAAACCCAATCCGGGCCCGTCCCCCGTCAATCAATATCCGGGTCTTTAAACCCAATAACCAGATCCAGCAAATCCAATCAAACCATTTGAAAACCATTTCCGAATTCACATCTAAACCCGAATCTGAAATCACCGGTCTGATGCCCTTCTAGCATTCCGAACCGTCATTCCAAACTAAAATCCAGAATTCCACGTTCCAATCTTAAAACCAAATCTCGATTCTCGAAATCCGATTTCAAAACCGAAAATCATTGATCATCAAATCGTGTTCCAAGCCACAGCTTTATATGCAGAATTCACACTTTCTCGTAAAACGTGCCAAATAGTTATTTCTCGAAAACCGTGTAATTATGTAAAACCACATCATAAATCCAACCTTCATGAAATCACATATATAAAATAATTATAGAAAATCAGTTATGCATGTTCGAGTTTAAGGAAAGGGTCCACTCACAGTACCGAGCCCTCAATCGTGTCCCAAACGTCTCGTACGTTCCTCAGCTTCCTCATGAACTCCCGATCCTGTCAACAACCGCCAAAATACGTTACTAACACGTCTATGAGGATCCACCTAAATTCCCTAAAAAATCCTCGGGTCCTAAACGTACCGAACCGGAACCCTAAACCTTCACCCTCGCGGAACTATCCTCAAACAACGTCCGATTAACCCGAAACCAACGCTAAAAGACTCGTCACAACACCTAGACCAAAAACCATGTGGACAACTTCCCCAGTCGCCGCCGAACGCGCCCCCACACGCAGTCCAAAGGCCCTCACGCGCCTGCTACAGTGCTTCGTCTTCCTCAAGCAGACCCGGTTCGACACAGTTTCTGCAACTCGAACCGGCGAGGACGGTTCTCCGCTGTACCTGCACCAAAACCACTCCTCTCTTCACCAACAGCATCGTCCAGACCTACCCTATCTCTTCCCCTCACTCAAACTCCTCGACACGGCCTAATACTCATCAACTCGAACTCGAAACAAAACCCGAACACTTGCCCTGTTTCCTTCTCCAGCCACCCAGGTCACCCCCCATCACGGTGGCTATCTTAAACCCTTCCTAGAACCTCACTGAGTCTCACCCAACTCACCAAAACCGTCGACTCATTCCCCAAGTCCACGACTCTACGTTTGAAACAAAACGGCAAAACAGAGCATACAGGGTACTCTCCGTCGTCTGGCCTCCACCGTGTACTCCTCTGTCACGGCTGCACAACCAGCAGTTACCTAAGACTCCACTGAACTCCCTAGACCTCACAGGACTCCTCGATTCTATCCCTAAAGCCGCGACTTTCACTTTGAACTTCCACGGCTAAACAGAGCATCAAAAAGGGTAAACAAGAAATTACTTGCCTCCTGTCGCCGTCGTGAGCTCAGCCGTGAGGTAGTAGCTCCTCCCGTCCTCCTCCGTCCTCTGAACACCTCCGCTGGCCTCGATTGATCGATCACGGCCGCACCACCACCCATAATCACTCACTTCCTCCCTGTTTTCTCCCTGGTTTTCCCGTGACTCTCACACTTCTCACACACAAGCACAACACCTCCCAACTCCCTCACTGTCTCTTCCTCAACCTCTGATCACTCACCCCCTCACCAATTTACACAACACACACAAAACACCGTCCAAATCTCCCAACTCTCTGCCTCTGTTTCTGTTCTTCGAACACAACACACACAGAGAGTTACACATTTGAACACACACCGTGCACTGCCTAGAAGCCACTACACACACTACACGTGTCACCACCCCATGGTCCCTTTCCAAAAATATCCCCATCTCACTGTACACTTGTCCTAATCTGGTTGCACACTACCCATACGACCAAAAGACCAAAATACCCTTCCTTTTAAGTCAAATTTACCGTTGCGCCACTACCTTTCTAGACCCGTAACTCACACATCGTAAGTTCGATGAATACGTGCCGCTTGTCATCGAACTTAGGACGACGAGATCTATCTAATTATCCTAGGTGAACATGTCAAAACCTAATCGTACGAAAAGTCAACTCTTCCCCCTATTTTACCCAAATTACGGTTATGCCCTCAACCTTCCGAACATCATAACTTCCTCCTAAACTATGTCCTGGTCATCGGTCAAAACCCAATTGTCCGCCCGAACTAAAAGTCAACTTTTTGCCTGAACTAGGGGCAAAATCGTCATTCTAAGCTAACAACCTTATCAGAATCAACTAACCCCCGATTAAGCTCACTAATCCCTCACTAATCACCGTCTGAACCCTAATTTCCGGGACGGGTCGTTACATTTAAACCCAAAACCAGATCAAGCAATAGTACCGGGTCTTTAAACCCAAAACCATGTGTAATTCATAACAAATCCAGAATCCATCGTAATCGTAATCCAATTTCCGAAATCATATTTTATCGAAATGGGTCTCGTGCCCGAATTCACATGCAAACCCAATGTAACATCATCAAATCATTAAAAAAACATAATATGTGTAAACCATATAAAATCATCCATCAAACCATTATCAAAGTATAACATAAACCGTATTGTTGAAATACGTGCAATTACGTATTACATATCAAAATGCGTGTAAATACGAAAATCGTAATTACCATAAACCATAATCATAATCATAGAAATCATCAATAGAAAGCATAGAAAATACTTGTGCATGCATTGAAATTTAGAAAGTAAAGTCCACTCACACATCGTTCAAACGGTCGCTTCCGAGCTACACGTTTTTCCGTAAATTCTGGAAATCATAATTCCTGTCCAAAATCACTATCGAGGGTCACTAACACTTCAATATACCTCATATAATTTTCCCCAATTTTTTCGGGATTTAAATATGTATTTTAAACGTATACGAAAACTTCGGATACACTAAACACTATCGAAACGATATTCGATTTCCTCGAAACTAATGCCAAAATATTCGTTAGATTAAAAGAAGCAAGTTTCATGTTGAACTCACCTTGAGATTCGGTCTCACGCGCCCCCACGCGCCGCCGTGAGTGGCTGCACGTGAAGCCCACGCGCTGCTTTAGTGCAGGCACTGTTCATTGTTCTCACCCGACTTCGGTAATACGGGTCTGTTAACCGACGTGTTCGACCCGATTCAATCCTGTCAATTTCCAGTCGATTTCCTCAATTGATTCAGCCAATAGCATCATTATGAATCTAATTATGGTTCTGTAACCTCAATTACATTATAACTTACCTCAATCCGTCAATTCGAGCTCGATTTTTCAAAGAACATCCGAGGAATGTGCATTCGTCACAGTTCATCAATTTCCATTGTTTTTCTTCAATTGATCCATCCAAAAGCTTCATAGGACTCTCATAGACTAGTTTTCGATCTTAATTTTATCGTCCAACTCCTCCAATTACACACCCAACCTTCGAATGTTTGAGGAGTCGAGGTACTCTGTTCATAGCCAACAGGACACCAATTTCTTTCGTTTTTGCACTGGTTCGACTTAACTTGATCCCAGAAGACTCAATTAAACCTTAATTTGCATCATCATGGCCTACAAACTCAAATTCGATTTTTGGGAGATTTGAATTTCCAACGGTTGGGTTCCGGGTTCTTATAGCTACTTCTCTCTTTTCTTCCCTCATTCCCCCTTGTTTCTCTTTTTTTTTTTTCACTCAGGATCAGTTCTATCCTCTCATAATCAATCCCCTGGATTCAATTGATCACTCCTCTCCACTATTATGGATGGATGTGGTTTATCACCGTTTGTATATCAAGCGGCAACAATTGCCACTAATCCTCATTCGTAAGTGACAGGTGTCACTCCAGGAACAAACTGAGGCTGCATCAGCTAATAATCAGCCGCCCTGCCAATTGACCATTTTACCCCTCCTTTGCAAAATGACCAAATTGTCCTTCACCGTCTTAGACCGTTTTACATCCGAACTCTGATTGACGCTTGCCGCATGTCTACGAACTCAGCATCTCTAGACATACCCAACGGTTTTCGAATTACGTGAAAAGTTCATATCGTTTGAAAAGTCAACAAATTGCCCCTTTTTTTAATGAAATTACCAAATTACCCTTGAACTTCCGAAAATCATAACTTTCTCCTTGAATGTCAAAATTGGACGTGCCACCTGTCTATGAACTCGTGACGTCTCGAATTACGTCACAGTCATCGGTCAAAGTCCGTTTGACCTCTCAAACCAAAAGTCAACCGTTCACCCAATTCCAAGGGCAAAATCGTGATTTTCTTCAAATTTTTCCAAAATTGCGCGTGTGTGTGTATGTGTACGTGTGTGTGATATTCATAAGGGTGTTTGGTGGTTGTAAACTGAAAATGGAGAGAAATGCAGAAAAACAAAAAAAAAAGGAAGGATAACCGTGAAAAAAAAAAGAGAATCAGGAAAGAAAAAAGTAGAAGAGAAGAGAGAAATGAAGGGGAAGGAAAGGAAGGAAAAAGTGGGAAAGGGGAACGTGAAAATCGTGAAGAGGAAGGACAAAACCGTGAGGAAATTACGCGAAACTCGTGAGTTTCATTTCAGGTTTAATTGTTCTAAACTGGAAAACTCAAGAGAAGGTAGTGTGCTCTTCTGGGGGTCCTACGAGAAGCTGTCAAACTACTTAGGGACCAATGGCCTGTTGTTCCAACAATCCGACCACTATTGGAACGCCCGTTTTGGATGTAAAATGGCCACAATGACCCCTGTCACTGGTGGGTGACCATCAAGCGCAATGAGATTTTACCAGTGCGTGAAGGCTCGTACGTGGCGGAATTGGTTGTGGTCAACATGAAAGTTGGTGGTTCTGAGATTCTGAGTTGAATGGTGCAATTTGTGAATTAATTGGATACCATTTGAGTATATTTTTAGCTATTTCGAGGTTATGAGTTTATATTTTAATCCAGGATTAAAATTGGGAAAATTCAGAAGCTTGATTACATTAATGTTTGGATGTTAATGATGTATAGAGGTGAATTATGATGAATTAAAATATGGGAAAAAAAGACTATATATAAAAGGTAAATGTGTGATACTATATTTGGAATGTAAATGGTAAATTTTTGGAAGGTAATAAGGATATGTGAATAATTATGAGTATTATAAAGTTTGGTAATAAAATAAATATGTGAATAGTTATGTATTTTTAGATGTATAATAACTTTAGTATACAATTGATATTGAAAAGTGTGACAAACGTAATAATGGAAGTAAAATCAATTATGGCCGAACTAGTGATTCCACAACTTGTCGGGGTTAGTGGGTTGGATGTGGGCGGTAACCCTGCACGTGTGGATTTTGATTGGTTAAGTTAATGAAAAATAGACTTAGACAAAATTTGTAATATCCATTGTTTGACAAATAATTGTCAGACAAAAATAGGACCGGCTCGGCTTTCGAGGAAATTAGAGACGAGTCCTGTCATAGGGCTGGAATGGACCCTGGATTATTGGGTCGAATATTGGATCACTACGCTCCATCATAGGAGGAATTGTGTGACTTCAGATAGTGGGTGAGCCCAGAGGCTAGGGCCATAGTAATTATAGGCAAGGTGGACCCGGATAAGATAGTTGAATGAGTTCTTCGGTTAGAATGATTATCTAAGGTCTTGAGGTGACGAATGATCCTTTATTGAATGTGGTACACCTAATACTATTTCTGCTTGATGACTTAGCATGCAAGTGGTGGCATGGATTACAGAATATCAGACTAGGACTTGGAACGAATCAGAATTGGAAACTATGACTCGAATGGAGCCGAAAGGTTGAAAAGTTAGTTACCATTTCGAATATCAGATGAGGGTTCAAGAAGGAACCCAAGACATTATTGCGGGCCCGGTAATTTCAATTGTTGGACATACAAGTTTGAATTTCAAAGATGAAATTTTAAAGGTAGGTAGATTGTAACGACTTAGAAATTCGAAAAAATAATTTCAAAATTTTAAATGGGAATTGACGATTTTGCCCTTAAATTGTCAAATGTTGACTTTTTGTTCTTGGTAGTATTTGGAATTTTCTTGAGGACAGTTATGTAGGCCTCAGAATCCCGACTCTGTAGACGAGTAGTATGTTAGAATCGGAGATTGAATGAGTTTGTTCCAGTCTAAATTAACTAGGAGTATTTTGGTACTTTGGCATTAGGGGCATTTTGGTAATTTCAGAAGTGAGATATTTGTGATTGTGACATGTGTGCTTATCTCTTCCCTCCCTTATCTCTTACCCGCACCAACTTAACACACATTTAAATGTGTGTGTATGGCTTTGTGTTATATGTGTGTCCATTTTAACCTCAAACCTGTGAGAAAAACCATCGAGGGACATGAGAAGAAGAGAGAGGAGAGGAAAACCAGAAAGAAAGAGAGGAAAAGAGAGAAGAAGAAAATGAAAAACCAGGGGAGAGAAGAGAACCCGAGAGGGAAGAGGGAAAGAAAATAAAAAAAAAAACTGTAAAATCGATCGTTCGAGTTGTTGAAGCTTTCTTCTTGTAACTAAGTTATCCAAGCTCTCAGTTGAGTTCTTGGGATGGAATTGAGATGAAAATATAAAAGTTTTGGACGCGAGATGCTTGGAACACGAAGCTTGGTTTTAGGTCAAAAGTCTAGTTGTAACAACCCGTTCCGAGAGCCGGGATTAGTAGAGTGATTAAGGTGTGATTAGTGAGGTTAATCAGTGGTTAGGTGGTCCCGATAGGTCCTTGCGTGTAGAATGACGATTTTGCCCCTAGTTTGGGCAAAATAGTTGACTTTTAGTTCGGGTGGTCAAATGGGGGTTGACCAGTGACCAGGACGTTGTTTAGGACGTCACGAATCCATAGGCAGGTGGCACGCCTGATTCCGACATCCGAGGAGGGAATTGTGATGTTCGGAAGGCTGAGGGCATAACCGTAATTTGGGTAAAATAGGGGGAATAGTTGACTTTTTGAATAATCGAGTTTTGGTAGGTTGACCTAGGATGGTTAGGTAGCTTTCGACGTCCTGAGTTCGATGACAGGTGGCATGTATTCATCGGACTTACGAGGCGAGAGTTACGGGTCTAGGAAGTTTTGGTAAAACCGTAAAAAGGTGCAAAACAGGGGGGTATTTTGGTCTTTTTGGTTTCAGGGGATTTGTGCAGAGAAAGCAGAATGGATGGTTGGGATTTAACCAGGTGGGTTAAGGAGTGGAGTGAATGGTGACACTTGGCAGGGGGCTAGAGGATTCTGGGAGAATCCTGTGTGTTCACGGTCCTAATTAAATGGGTGCATCCGTGTTGTTCGTGTTGGTGTGTGTTCAAAGAACAGAGAACAGAGGGTGAGAGATTGAGATCAACTGATCGATCTGGGTGCAAGGGTGAGTGAAGATTGAGTTGTGAGAGTGACAGGGAGGTAGGAGTGAGTTGCTGATCGGGTTTTGGTGGTGCAATCGTGCACGGCGGCACGGCGGAGGTGCGGAGAAGGTTTGGGGGAAACAGGGAGCCTGAGAGTTCGAGGTGGTGGCTACGCCATGAGGCGGCTCAAACCACGACTGTGGGACGTTCAGGAGGTTGCAAGGAGTCCAACGAGCACCGTGGTAGGCGGCGGTGCGCACGGCGGAGCTGCAATCGAAGGGTAAGCTTCCTTGCTCTATTTTCCCGTGAAAGTTCATTTGGAAAGTCGTGAGGTTTGGTTGAGAGTCGAGAGGTTAGAAGGTCAGGGTGATGTTCAGGAGGGTCCTAGGTGTCGATTAGGATGGTCGCCGTGACGGGGCCGTACACGGCGGGGCTCTGGCAAAGATGAGCACTCTGGTGCTCTGTTTGGCCGTGAAATTCAAATGGTGAGTCGACGAGTTTGGGGGTGAGTCGAGGGTAACAGAGTTTGGTTCTAGGTTCAGTTAAGCCTTAGGGATCGTCTGGTGTCGCCACCGTGACGGGAGGTGACCGGAACAGGTGAATCGTGAAACAGAGGGAAAGGGCCGTCTGGTTTGAGCTTCAGTCGTGAAGCTGGGAGTCGAATCGAACTAGGAGAGTGTGGGGAATGGATTCGTGGTGTCTGGACGAAGCTGCAGGAGAAGAGAGGGAGTGAATTGGTGGCCGGACGGTGGAGAATGCTTCTCGCCGGTCCAAGCCACGGCGGCCGGTTCAGCACAGTCATCTCGAGGTAGGGGATGTACTGTAGCTGGCGCGTGAGGGCCACGCGCAGCCACTTTGGGCGGCGCGTGGGGGCACGTACGGCGGTGGATGGGAAAGTGGTCAACATGGTTTTTGGTCTAGAAGTTATGGTGAGTTCAATGGAGTTGGTTTCAGGTCAATCGGAAGTCGTATGAGTTTGGTTCCGCGAGGGTGAATGTTTAGGGTCCCGGGTTTTCGGTTTTCGATTCGGGGATTTTTGAGGGAGTTTAGGTGATTGTTTGTAGACGTATTAGTGATGTAATTTGACGGTGGTTGACAGGATCGGGATTTTCCGAGGAAGCCGAGGAACGGGCTGGACGTTCGGGACGCGAGTAGGGCTCAGTACTGTGAGTGGACCCTTTTTTCTAAACTCGAGCATGCATAACTGTTTTCTATCATTGTCTTATGGCTTTTAATCACTATTCTATGTTTATCGAATGATTTTACATGACTGCACGTTTTTCGAGAATGTTCGGTTTTTAGCACGTTTTACGAGAAAGTGGTTTGTTTCTGAAATGGATGCAATGATTTTGGGATTTGCAATTGATAAGTGGTTTTCATTGGTTATAAGGGATTTTGGAACATGATTTCGATAATAATGGTTTTTGGTTTTATAAACTGATTTCGGAAATGGAAGTTGGTTTTAAAGTTGAAAGTGGATTCCGGATTTGGGTTCGGAATGACGGTTCTGAACGCCGGAAGGGCTTCGAACCGGGGATTTCGAATTCGAGTTTGGCGATAGATTTCGGAACGGTTTTACACTGATATGGATTGGATTTTCTGGATCTGGATATTGGGTTTAAAGACCCGGATATATGTGACGGGGGACCGGCCGGATTGGGTTTAAAGACTCGGGAGTTTAAAGACTCGGATATATTGATATTTCCCCCGTAGGCCTTGAGTTTAAAGACTCGGATATGATTAAGGCCTGGATTGAGTTTAAAGACTCGGGAGTTTAAAGACTCGGATAGGTCCAGCAGGTTTGATCGGGAAACGATGATTTGAGCTTTATGGTTTATGATACGGGTTTTGATGCTCATGCCATGATTTCCATACCTGTTTATAGTGTTTCTGTTTCTTATGATGTTTTATAAGACTTGAATTAGACCGGTATTATTAACTGTTGGTTATGCATGTGGTTTTCAAAACGGAGGGCTAAAACCCCGGTTTTATATGAAATGGTTCTGAATTTTTTTGTACTTTCTGGTCCACTCACATCTTCTGTTTTAAATTGCCCTCCAGGTTGTGGAGCCAGTGCGGGGTCTTGACGTTGAGGCAGTGACCGAGGCCTAGAAGTCACGCGAGGGGTCCCGGAGTAGTTTAAAGTCTTCCGTGTGCGTGTAATTTATCGGTTTTTAGTTCCTTGTATTTTCGTACTATGCTCTGTAAACGATAACTTTGGGATATGTCGTTTAATTACTCCTGCGTCTGACTGGGTTTGAGTAAGTGTTACTTAGGGGTTGTGTCGGGGAGTCAGACGGGAGCGGGATTGACCTCGGGTTTCGAGGTGAAACCGGGGTGGGTCCTGACACTAGTGACTTGGACTGTGATTATGGATAAGTTTTCCTCCATTTTGAAATCATAGATCTCTATATAAGGTAGATTAGACAAAGTTTGATTATTGGAATTTAAAAAATAAACAAAAAATGAGGAAGATATGGTTGGGTTAACTCACCGAGTTGGGTACTCGAGTTGCAGCAACTAGGTCAACCCAACCTGAAGAAGAAAATGACATGCGCAAGGTGCGTGGGGCCCATGTGCAAAGGAGACAGGTGGTACGTGGGGGTATGTGCTTCACTGCCTCGAAGTACGATCAACATGGCTTTTATATTACCTGATGTTATGAGCACATTGGAGTAATTTTGGAATCGATCGGACACCGTCTCGGGGTAGTTTCGGTTGTCCAAAGTGTTATGCTTAAGTTTTTAATTTGTATTTAATCCAAGAAAATTTGGGGATTTAAACGTAAGATTATTGGGATATTAGTGACCCTTGGTGGTGATTTATGACAAGCGGTATGGCTTCCAAAATTACTAAGAAACGCGTGGTTCAAGATTTAGCTATAAGGATGGTGTGTGAGTAGACTTTTATTTTATAAATTATTATGCATGCATAATTAAATATATTAATTTCTTTATTGCATGATTTATGTTCCAATAGTTTGAATATGATTTTTAAATGATTATTCGGTAATGTTTTGGATTTATTGATTAATTCTAGACACGGGTTTTACGGTTATTTTGTGGAAACTGTGTTTAGGCTTAGGCCTAGGTTTTGAATTTTTTTGGCTCAAGAATCTGTGTTAAATAAGTTTTCTTACTTTTGTGAACTATTTATCCACAAAAGTTATCCTCGTATGATGTTAATGCGTGCCCGGATGGTGTGTGAATACGGTTCGTGGGGTTATTATTATAGTCTGGATGGTGGTATGTGCAGTTCTCAAATGTGTCTCAGATGGTGCTTCGTGCAGTTCCTTAATTAGTCTATGTATAGTGTTGGTATTCAGTGTGACTAGTACTTAAGGATTGATTGTATCCGGTAATGAGGCTTATATGATTTAATCCATGTATTATGCTTGTTGCTGTTATGGTGAGTTTCTAGACGGTCGAAGTTAGGGATGTTCCCAGATGACTGATGCTCAGGGATTACTATTTTTGTTGTTGTGAGCGTTCCCAGGCAATCTGTAATGACCCGTCTCGAATTTCATGATTAGATTAGTGACTAATCACGATTAGTAAGGTTAATACGTGATTAGTTGGGCGAAATCGGACGAACGATGCAAAATGACCGTTTTGCCCCTAGGCGTGGCAAAACGTTGACTTTTCATTCGGAAGGTCAAACGGACTTTGACCGATGACCGTGACGTAGATCGTGACGTCACGAGTTCATAGATAGGTGGCATGTTCAATTCCGACGTTCGAGGAAGAAGTTATGACGTTCGGAAGTTTAGGGGCATTTTGGTAATTTTGGTTAAAAGGGGCAAATAGTTGAATTTTGGACCGGGATGTCCGATGGCTGAGGACCGAGGACTATTACGTAGATCAGGACAATACGAATCCGTAGACAGGAGGCACGTCGAAATCGGACGTTCGACGACGAAGTTACGGTTCACGGAAGTTCAAGTGCACTATTGCACGAATTACGAAACAAGTTAACTTTTGGACTTTAGTGGGTCCCAGATATTTAGTTCCTGCCCTATGGATGAGTGACAAGTGTCACCTATCCACTGGATATTCCTTCACATACATGCATCGATCATTTCCTTCTTTGTTTTCAAACCAACCCGATCTCACACCATTTCCTCTCCCCTGAGCAACCCAAACCATCATCCCTTCACTTAGCTAACTTGAGGATGAGACCGTGAGAGAGTGAGGATGGTGAGGAGGTTGCTGGGCGGCCAGAACCACCATCCACGGCGGCGAGAGGAGGAGAAACCCGAGAGGTTCACGGTAAGGCCATTTTTCCCCTTTAAATCGATTTGTGCATTATGGTTGGTTTTTAATGGTTTTAATGAGTCCATTAGGTTGCTAGGAAGTCATTAGGAAGGTTTTAGGAATCTAGGGATGGCTGTGAAGC
Organism: Prinsepia uniflora; assembly: GCA_032719365.1. Taxonomy (NCBI): domain Eukaryota; kingdom Viridiplantae; phylum Streptophyta; class Magnoliopsida; order Rosales; family Rosaceae; genus Prinsepia; species Prinsepia uniflora. Next base: position 53,930,203 of record CM064863.1, on the reverse strand, counting down.
CATCGCTGCACTTTGGGAAACTTGAACCGTTTGGTTCAAAATCAAACCTTAGGTTTTAGACGTTTTCGGTTGCGTTTAAGGATTGGAATGGATAGAAAACATCAAAATAGGAAGAAAGGAATCTAAAAGGAAGAAGTAGGATGAAAAATGGGGTGTCTAGGGCCGTGAACCGGTCACGCCGGTCCAGTTGGACCGGCCAAACCAGGTGAACCAGCTGGAGCTAGAAGACGATGAATAGTGTTCTGTGCACTCTTGGGGCGCGTGAGGACGCGTGGGCCATAATTTGGGGAAGTCAACATATGAAATCTTCTATTCGATGTAACAAAGATTTTGGGACTGGTCTTGCGTCAATCGGACATCGTTTCGATAGGTTTCGAGCTGTCGAAAGGTTTAGGATTGGTTTAAAAATAGTTAAAAGTTCGGGAAAATTACGGGGCTTTGGTAGGAGGTTGATTAAGTAGTTAGTAACCTTCTATTAAAATTTGGACAGGTTTGGGAGTCCAGGTGATAGCGATTGGCTCGGGAGAGCCTATGACACCCAAATCGAGGCGGCAGCTCGGACGGTCTGTGAGTGGACCTTGATTTCTAAACTGTGATGCATGCATAAATGTTTTATATGGATTATGAATATGATTTCATGATGTTGATTTGGATGGTTGTGAATTGTATGATTTCACGTATTTCGAGGCGATTTACGTGCTTGCATGTAAATCGAGGTTTTCCGATTTTACACTGATTTTCCGTACTTATGGTTTTAGTTATGATTTCATGAAATGATTTTGGATTTGAAAAGGTAACTCTCGGACTTGAGGTCCATTTGATTTATGGAATCGGGCCGGAGGCCCAGTTGGTTTACGAATCGGACTTGAGGTCCAGTTTCTATGTGGATTCGGGCCTAGGGCCCAGCTATGTGTTACAAATGGTTTTTACGGGTCATGACGGTTTATGGGGACCAGCATGAACCCTTGAAATGGATTTACGGGTCATGACGGTATATGGGAACCAGCATGAACCCATGAAAGGTTTTATGGTTCATGACGGCTCATGAGGGGCCGGGCATGAATCCTGGAAAGGTTTAAAGAATGATTTCAAAAGGTTTTTCATATTCCATCCTTTATATGTGATTGTCTCCTCCGGGGAGGGTCGTTGGCCTGGGTGGACCCCGGAGTAGTCACGGAGCACTGACTGAGTGGAGTCGCCCCCTAGTTGGGTTCCTTACTCTCAGGATGGGCATGGTTCGTTACCTCCAGGGTGGGTCATTGATCTACTGACATTGACCTGGGTGGACCCTGAAGAGACTTGGGTTTGAGACCCCGGTTAGCACGCGCGTAGCTTTATATTTACCGTGACAGGTTCTTGGATATGAAATATAATGGATAAACATGATTTCAATTGGCTTGAGAAATTATGTTTTATGATGATAAATGGATTTGGGCTGAGGTCCCACATATGTTTATGATGTTATGGTTTTCTGTAAATGGTTTTTGGAAGGAGCCCGTGTGACTTGGATTTACGGAACTTGGGGCTGTGACCCTAATTATGGTTGTTTAAACATATGTGTTTAGATAAATGATTTTACTATGCATGCATGCTTTTTAGTGAAGGGTATAAAGGTCTTTTTTATGAAATGCTTTTATAAACTTATTACTTTTTGTCCACTGACAGTTTTTCTGTTTTTAATACCCTTCAGGTTGACATCGGATGTGGACTGTAGCAGAGATCGAGACATCACATGCCTCCTCCGGATCCTGGCGTAGTCTGATAGCCCAGGAGGGCAAAGGTCGGAAATATCCCGTGTCTGACACTTCGTGTCAGACGGGAGCAGGGTCATCCCGCACTAATCCCGGGGGGATTGGGATGGGTCCTATCACAATCAAAGCTCAGGGTGTTTCCCAGGCAGCTGATACTTGGGGGAATTGATGATTGGTTGCATCTAGTTATGATGCTGGTGTCCAGATGTCTTTACGTGATTTGATAAACATAAATTTTGGAAAGTATGGACTCCAGGCTATTTACCAGTGTATTAGGACTTTGTGGTCCTATGGTCTATGATATGTGATAGGCTCTTAATTGAGCTTCATTTTATATCGTTTTGTACCCTTTATACTTGTATTTTAATATTAAAATACTAAAAAATTGGAGAAACTAATATAATTTGTGAGAATTTTGTAGAATTAAATAAAGATTGGAATTTGGAGCGTTTTGGCAAAACAATCGTCTCGATCGGAGTTCGAACAAAGAAATTATGGACGAAATTCGGTGGACAACTATTTAATTGCAAGTCCAAACAGAATCCATTTGCTCATCCCAGCGATTTCAGCCCAGGAGCCCAGTTCGTGCGGCCTAGCAACGCGGCCCAAGAAACAAGCTCTAGCCCATGTGCGAAGCCACTACCCAAGCCCGCGATCCCTCTCGCTTCCAGCCTTCACAAAGGTTCGGTGCATGCCTGCCGATGCTACCTTTGCGAGTTCGGTGCGCGTGCGTCGAACCTCTCCCTCTGTCAGCGCCTTTCTTGCCGACCCGTTTTCTTCCAACTCGGCACATACCTACGGAGTACTTATTACGCCTGTCAACATGCTCCCACCAACTCCCTCTGCTCTCCTCAGCTGCTCCTGGACGAAATTCTGAACACCCCATGTCCTGCTTCCAACCGCTCCACTTTTGCCTGATTTTCTAGCAAATTCATCCCCAAAATTAGCACACTTTCATCATTTGTCATCATTTTAATTGTAATTATTTTTTTATTTACTGTTTGTATTTTAGTATTTGAATTTTTAGCACTCTCTCTATAAATAGAGAGATCATTTCATTTGTTTAGGGTCTCATTTTGTTCATTTTCCTAGTTCATTTTAGTTTCATTTTGTTAGTTCATTTTTCTCTCTTAGTTCATCTTCACTTTATTTTGTAGATTTATTCTTTTGGGACCATTGATAACTTTTTTTAATTTTCTTCTTAATTAAGTTTTCTTTTAAATCTTATTTTTGATTTGTTTTTATAATTTTTTCTTAGTTTCATTTTCTTTATTTTTTTCTTAAAATTTCTTAAACTTCTCTTCATTTACATTTGTATGCTTTCCTTAAGAAAAACCTATGGCTAGGTAATTCTAAGGCAACTAGAGAGTTTTTAAGACCGAATTCGTTGTATTTTTTCCTCCATCTTCATACGGTTTTGCCTGCTGTTAGAGTTCCTTGTGAAAAACTATTTATTTCTACTTAAACTCTTGTTATTGTTTCGGTTTTACTTATAATTCAATATTTGTGTTGGTATTTTCTTTCTAACATTTGTAAATGTGAATACAATCTCCATGTGTTTTACTTCATGAATTTTAGTTATTTTGTACGTTTTAATGCTTAAACTTCAATTCAAAGATAAATGTCGACTGCTGTTGATGCACTTAGAATAGAATTGAAGAGATTTAAATTTCGGCCGCTGTCGGTGCATTTATAATATTGAAAAACGTATTTTGGTAATTGAAGTAATTGAGATAAGATTTCGTGATTGGTTCAATATGTACTAAAAGTTAGAGTGTTGGTAAAAATTGTGTTTGAAGAAAGTCTATTTGAGGAGTAGTTTTAAATAATGTAATTGTTAATTTGAATTTAATTCTTAGTTTGTGAAAATGTAGTTTAGGCCACAATCTTTCAAAACACCCTATTTCATTTTTTATTTTTTATTCTTTAATTATTTAATTCGTTTATTCTTTAATTATTTAATTCTGTTATTTTTTAATTTTTTTAATTAATTAATTAATTAATTATTCTTTTATTCATTATTTTTTTTTCTCACTAACACATTATTTATGTTTCTTAATTTTTCCGGTTAAGAACGATTACTATTTACCAATACTACATCTACACAAAAAAAAAGTTTAAATTGCATAATACCTAAATTCCGTGTTTTAATTAAATTTGTAGTTTAAGCGTTATCAATATGTTTGGTTGAAATTCGATTGTTTTATTTTTACCATATGCATGCATTGTTTTAGAAAAAAATGGAGGGTAAATGTTTATTTTTCTCGGAAAACGTGTTTTAAATGTTTATTTTTGTCCACTCACATTTTTCATGTTTTCGATGACCCTTTAAGTCGTTGCACGGAGACCGAGGAGAATCAAGCAACGGAGGTGGAGGCATGAGCAGAAGGGTAGTATGAGTATCTCTTATCTGACATGTGTTGAGGGTGGTTTCGGTATTTTGGATCACTTGTTAGATGATAGTAGGACCGAACGCAATTATCAAAGTGTTTTAGGAGTGGGTTCTGTCAACTGTTGACCTCTAATATATATATGGATACAAATTTCAATTTACAGTAAAAACATCCTGATATGACTTAAACTACGCATTTAAATAAACAAGTAATTCAAGAATATGCAATTTAAACCCTTTTTGTGTAGATGTAGTATAAGTAAATAGAGATCGTTCTTAATTGGCGAAATTGGGGAACATTAAATAATGGTTAGTGAAAAAGAATAATAAATAATCAAAGAATAAAATAATAAATGATTAAAAGAATTAAAGAATTAAATGGGGGGTTTTGAAAAGAGTTGTAACCGGAACTATATTTTAACAAACTAAGAATTAAAATGCGAATACTCATGCTAACGAGGATTTACAAACTATAGATTAGTTTCATAGACAAAATAGACACTTGTACGTAAGTAAGTTCGAATTAATAATCACATTATTTAAACTACCCATATAATGGACTTTCTTTAAACACAAATTTTACCAACACTCTAACATTTAGCTCATATTGAACCAAACGCGAAATCCTACCATCATTATCTCAATTACATGCATATATTTTTCATATTATAAATGCATCAAACAACGAATTATTACTTACAATATGATTCACCTTAAGTTTGTGATTAAATGTGCCGATAACGATAAACATTTAATCTCTTCAATCATATTCTAGATGCACCGAGCAACGAATCAACAATCAGCATTAAATTGAAATTTAAACACTAAAACATATTCGGAAAGTAAAACACATGGAGATTGTATCCATATTTACAAATGTTAGAAAGAAAATATCAACACATATATTAAATTATAAGTAAAACCAAAACAATAATAAGAGTTTAAGTAGAAAAATATGGTTTTTCACAAGGATCCCTAACATTAGATTCAACCTTGTGAAGATGGCGCAAACAATATGAGGAATTCGGTCTTAAAAACTCTCAAAATGTCTTAGAATTACCTAGACTTAGGTTTTTCTTAAGAAAAGTATAAAAAAACATGTACAAAGAGAAGTCAAAGAAAATCTAAGAACAAAGTCTAAAAACAAAATTAAAAACCAAACTAAGAAGAAAAATCTAAAAGAAGCTAAAAAGTGGTCCCAAAATGTATCTCCAAATAAGAAAAAGGAACTAAAAAAGGGAACTCAAGGAGAAAGGGGTGGGTGGGGGGTGTGTCTAAACAATGAAATGGCCTCCCTATCTATAGAGGAAGTTCCAAAAAAATAGAAAATAAAATACAAATTAAAATAATAAAAACAATTAAAATAATTACATGATGAAATGATGGGTTTTTGTTGATTTTAGGGTTGAAAGTGGCTGAGAAATCTGCCAAAATGGAGTAGGTGTGATGCCGCTTATGCAGGGTATGGTTTCAGTGAGCGGCTGCAGACAGGGGGCAGGTGAAGTCAGCACGCGCTGCAGGTGGAGCATGAGATGGTTTCGGTGTGGGCTTGCTGACAGGGAGTAGATGAAGTTGCGGGCCAGGCGCTGACATGGGTAGGAGACATTTAGCGCACGCGCACCAAAGAAGGAAAGGAAGATTAGGCCAGCGCTCGCCAACGGCCTTGCACTGGGCTGAGCTGGGCTTCGCAACTTGGGCTAGGCTCGCAACACAAATGGGCTGATCCTTGCTAATGGATTGGGCTGAGAAAATATGGATCTGGGCTGCGATTAATGGATTGGTTCTGGGCCGCATGTGGGAATTCAGTAGAAGCACACTTAATTTCCTTGAGATTTTCAGTGGTCTACCTTGTTTCGTCCATAATTTGTTCGTTCTAATTCCGATTGGGACGACTCTTTCGCCAAAATGCTAAATATTCCAAGTTTTTTATATTTTTGCAAATTTCTATATTATTTTCTACAATTGTTTGATATTTTAACATTAAAAGATGAGCATAAAGGGTATACAATAATATAAAATAATTCTTAATTAAAGGCCTATCAAATACCCCCACACTTAAACTTTGCAAGGCTCTAGCAAATACCAAAATTAAACTAAGAATTTAAAACAACTATGCCCTTAACTATTTGTCTAAAAATTTCATTAATACACATATGACATAAAAGATTTACATTATAAGGCATTTAAGCATATGCAATTCAAGAGTTAATAAATGGTAACAAAATGTTTCAACAAGTAAGATAATGAGTAAACTTTGGTGAAATGGATCTCAACATGAATACAACAGGTATGAACCAACTCACAAGGATATGCACTCACAATTGTTCTCAATTTAAGGGTTTGTGTTTGCACTCAAAGTATGTGACAAAAATGCTCACATAATAGGAATAAAGTACTTTTTCAAAATCTCAAACAAACACCTCAAGATAAAAATTAAACATACTTGAACAAATGAACCAAAACCATAAGCTTACTCTAGTGATAAACTCAACTAATCAAAATTTACCATCTTAACGATCATAAGATCTTTATGAAGGCTGTAATGGAGCAAAGTTTAGAGGCATGGAATATATAAGATAAGTAGTGCTCAAATTCGTTCCAAGACTTAATAGATTCCCAAAACATAGCATGGCTTCACATCCTTTTTGCAATAACATTAATAATCATCCTTCAAGCATAGGTAAAGTTTCAACATGTTGAGCCTCACATTCATTCTTTGAGTCGGATTTATAAGTATAAGGGACTTAACACAAACATAATCATACCTTAGTACCATGAGAGAGACTAAAAAACATTGTGTTTTCATCATTTTCAACTTTTTCTCTTGTTTTTTTTTTCAAGTTAATAACATGTGCCAATATTATGACAAAGTTTGAGCAAGTTAATCCATAGAATACACATACAAGTCTTCAAAACATCATCAATTTCTCTTCACACCATCTTCATGTTTTCAACCGAATCTTTGGAACAAAGGTAAAAGATGTCTATACTAGGCTCAAGTGTTTAGATAATCATGGTGATGAAAGAAAGGCTTAATGTGTGCTCAAAGGGGTTAAAACTAAGGAGATCGTAACTTTTTACACACAAATAGGGAATGTGGATGTTTGAATATGTGGTGTTAAACCTAATGCCTTAATCATATCCAAAATCAGAGAGTTTATTGACTTAAAAGCTTTGAAAATCACATAGAATAAGTTCTAGCACCCTAGAGTTCATTGAAACCTATGACAAGAAGTTATGAGGCATATACACAATAGAAATTCTAAGTAATCTTTTTAGTGCTTTCTCTGTTTTTAAAGAGTTACACAATTGTTCATTGATTCTTGTGAATGAATTACACCTCACAAACATTCACTTTACATATCTCACGGTTTTGGATTTGATGACATCACTCATCACACACACTACATGACTTTCTTGCTCCTTAAGGCACTCACACACACACACACACACACTCATGGTTGTAACTACCTTACAACTGTCATTCTCAACTTTCTTCTAGAAAAACTTTACAGGTGTCCATGCACTTTTAGATCAGCTGCAATGCAGCTTGATCACTGCCCTTTGCAGTGGCAGCTTAATCTTCAATACTCCCTTCTAAGCTACTCACTGGTTTAACACCAAGTAGAGACCTTAGATAGTTAAACCTGATCTTAGGGAGAGCCTTAGTGAAAATGTCAGCCAATTGTTCTTCAGACTTGCAGAAATGCAGTTGGATCTCACCATTTTGAATTGCACCCTTTATGTAATGAAACTTCCCATTGATGTGTTTAGTTCTTTGGTGAAAGACAGGATTCTTTGCCATAGCTATTACTGACATGTTGTCACACATTAGGGCAGTAGATTCCATCTATTCTTTCTCAAAATCTTGTGGGACAAACCTGAGCCAAACTTCTTGAGTTGTGGCCTCAGCAATACTAACATATTCTGCTTCAGCAGTTGACAGGGCAACACTTGATTACTTAACTGAAGCCCAAGAGAATATCCCACTTCCAAATGTGAAAGCATATCCTGATGTGCTTTTACTATCTTCTGTAGAACCACCCCAGTCACTATCGCAGAATCCAATTAGGGTAACTGATTGACCTTTCTTGTATTCAAGTCCAAAGTCTAGAGTTCCTTGAATGTACCTTAACACCCTCTTGGCTGTTCCAAAATGCTTCTTGGTAGGCTTGTGCATGAACCTTGTTAGGAGACTAGAGGGATACATGATGTCTGGCCTTGTAGCTGTTAAATACAGCAAACTTTCAACAATTTTCATGTATACTTGTTCATCTGTAGGTCCATTGTTTTCCTCCTTTTACAATTTCTCATTTGCAGCTAAGGGAATGTTTACTGGTTTGCACCCTTTAAGCCCAAATTTGTCCAACAGTGTAGATGCATATTTTCTTTGATGTAGGTAGATACTAGAGGTAGTTTGCAGGATTCCCATGCCTAGGAAATGGTGCAGTAAACCCAGATCTGTCATTTCATACCTTTCCATCATCTCTTGCTTAAACTCCTTCATCATAACATCACTATCTCCTATGTAGATGATGTTATCCACATAAATTGATACTATCAAAGTCCCCTCATCTTTCTTGACCTTCAAGTAGAGTGTAGCCTCATTTAGACTTCTCTGGAAACCACAGTTGAGAAGGTATGAATTGATTTCACCATACCAGGCCCTTAGTGCCTGTTTTAGACCATAAAGTGCCTTGTTCAGTTTGTAAACCTTGTATTCTTGACCTTTTAACTCAAATCCCTCAGGTTGATCTACATAAACCTCTTCCTCCAAAACACCATTCAAGAAATCTGACTTGACATCTAACTGAAATAACTTCCACTATGTGTGTGCTGCAAAAGCAATCAAAGTCCTGATGGTATCCAACCTTGCAACAGGTGCAAAGGTTTCATTGAAATATACTCCTGGGTTCTGTGTGTATCCTTTAGCAACCAATCTAGCTTTTAACTTCTGTATTGATCCATCTAGGTTTAGCTTAGTCTTGTAGATCCACTTCACACCAACAACAGGTTTGTAAAATGGTCTTGGGATAAGACTCCATGTGTCATTCTTTTCTATCATCACTAATTCAGCCTTCATGGCTTTCTGCCATGCTTTATCTTTGACCGCTTCCACATAGCTTTCAGGTTCCACTATAGCCACATTGCACCTAGTATAGATATCACTCAAACTTCTTAGCTTGATAGGGGTGTTGCTAGGTTCAGAATCAGACTCACTTTCAGGATTCACTTGATTGTCCTGCACTTTTTGATCTGTTTCTGGGTGATCACTGTCTGTTGCAGTGACTTCAGTGGCAACTTCAGTAGCAACTTCAGAGGGCAATAGAACACTTGACTCTTCTTTTGCTTCCCAGTTCCACATAGATTTCTCACAGAATGTCACAAACCTTGATACAATAATTTGCTTGGTTTTAAGACAGTAGATCCTATACCTTTTTCACAACTCCCATATCCCACAAAGATCCTTTTTCTCAGCGGATCCATCCAACTTTTGTCTAAGCTGACTAGGAATATGAAAGTAACAGATTGAACAAAATATCCTCAAGTGTTTCACGTGGTTTCCTTCCACTGTACACCTCAAAAGGAGTTTTCCTTTTGATGGCCTGAGTAGGACATCTATTAAGCAGATAAACAGCTGTGCTTACAGCTTCTTCCCAGAAAACATAGGGCATCTTCTTATCATGCAACATAGCTTTAGACATTTCCACAATAGTCATGTTTTTCTTCACTGCAACACCATTCTGTTGTGGAGAGTAGGCAACTGTAAGCTGCCTCTGAATTCCCAGGCCTTCATAGTAGTTCAGAACCTCATGTGAGGTGTATTCCCCACCTCTATCAATTCTAACTTTGATTATCTTGCATCCTGTTTGAAGTTCAACCATAGCTTTGAATTTCTTAAAAGCATTGAACACACTAGATTTGTGTCTGAGAAAGTAAACCCAACACATTCTAGAGTAGTCATCAATAAAGGTTAGGAAGTACTTGTTTCCACTGAAAGTTTCTGTTTGCATAGGACCCCACACATCAGTGTGAATTAGTTCTAGCAACTTAGTTGACCTCCAACCTTTGTCTCTGCCAAAAGTTTCTACATGTTGCTTTCCCATAACACAACCTTCACATACTCCCTCCTTCTTAGATAATCCTAGCAGTCTAATTACCATATCTTCACTAACTAAGGAAGTTAAAGTAGACTGGTTTAGGTGTCCAAAACGTCTGTGCCATAGCCAAGTACTGCCTTCCTCAACTGCAATCTTTGCCACATAAAGGATTTCTTGGAAGGACAATGGGAAACACATGTTCCCTGTCATAGCTATACATGCTATCTCTTGGCCCTGGTCATAGATTGTAGCTTTCCCGCCCTTCAAATACTAGGTTGTATCCATGCTCCACCATCTGCCCTACACTCAGAAGATTCTCATCAAGACCTGGTACAAGCATAACTTCCTTAATCATCTTGTCTCCATTCTGAGTCTTAATGACTAGAGTCCCTTTTCCCTTGGCCTCTACTAACTCTCATGCCCATTTTCACCCTGCACTTCAAAGTTCTGTCCAGATTTATCAGAGATGACTCATTTAAAGTCATGTGATTGCTGCAGCCATTGTCAAGATACCAGGTATCTGAATTCCTTGAGGTTGTGGTTGAGTGACATGCATAGAACAAAGTCCCATCATCTTCTGCATGTTGAGCTGTATTTACACTCTCTCTAACTTTGCAATCTTTTGCATAGTGGCCCATCCTGTTACACTTTGAGCATTTTCTGGTCTTAAACTAGCAGTTGCCATAGTGCTTCTTTGAACCAATTTTGCAGGTTGGTTTAGGATCATTCTCAGGTCTGCTTTCATTTCTCTGTTGTCCAGTGTCCCCTTCCGTAGAATAGAACTCAGGTTTCTTATTCCAAGGCTTGATTCCTCCTCTAGAAAATTTCTTAGGCTTGTTTGGATTTGAAGAGGTTCCAGTATGCATGCTGGAAAATGCCTTTTCTAGTGAGTTTTGAGAGTGAATTTCTAATCTCTGATCATAAGCCTTGATTGATGCAATTAACTCTTGTACATTTACTTCATCTAGATCCTTAGTTTCTTCTAGGATTGTGACAATATGATCATATGGTTTAGTTAGACTAATGAGAATTTTCTGTCCCATTCTTGATTCTTTTATAACCTCACCATATGATCTCATGTGATCTACAACAGTATACAGTCTAGACAAGTATGTATTTAGAGTCTCATCACCTTTCATCCTTATGTACTCAAAATCCCTTCTCAAACCTTGCAATTTAACTGACCTCACTTTTTGATCTCCTTGGAATTCTCTTTTCAAAAAATCCCAGGCAGATTTTGAGTTGTCCTCATTTGCTATTCTGGAGAAGATTTTGTCCACCACAGATGTTTGAATGAACCCCAATGCTCTTGCATCTCTGATGTAATCTGCACGTGTTGGTACAGCTACTGCTCCATCAGCACCCTCTGGATCCGTGTTCAGTCTTTTGACCACGAATTCCCACAGGTCTTGAGCTTTGAGTAAGGTTCTCATCTTAATGCTCCAGAATTCATAATTGCTTCCATCGAATATAGGAGCCCGAAGCTCACTACCTCCTGTTCTTGCCATTTCAGGTACACAACACCTTCACAGTACACGCCCCAGAGCTCAGATCATGAACCAAAGAAGCTATGATACCATATTAGTTTCAGAGAGGTTGGTCAAGAAGATGATCGATTGAATTCAGCAGCTAGAAGATGAGGAATGGCAATCAGGTAATCTTCTAACTTTCACTTGTAGCTGAAAACGATTGGTTTAGGCTAGATTAGGATTGTGTATGTTTATGTTTGGATCAGGATTTGAATATAATTTGAGATCGATTACAATGAGGAAAAAATAGTGCTGATGAACACCAAGTGTTTGTTAAAATGCACAAGAGAAATTCAGAGTAATATTTTTAGCGTTTTCTCTGTTTTTAGAGAGTTACACAATTGTTCATTGATTCTTGTGAATGAATTACACCTCACAAACATTCACTTTACATATCTCACGGTTTTGAGGTTGATGACATCTCTCATCACACACACTACAGCTGTCATTCTCAACTTTCTTCTAGAGAAACTTTATAGGTGTCCATGCACTTTTAGATCAGCTGCAGCTTGATCACTGCCCCCTGCAGTGGCAGCTTAATCTTCAATAGTTTCATGTCTCTATTGGTTGCCTCTTTCATGGTTTGAATCAAAGCACAACGAATGACATGTTTAGTCATTGTCTCCTCTCTCTGCACAAAGATAGAGATGGAGATGATAGATACAGAAATTAGAGAGGGTGTCCCTCTCACTTAGAATGTTTAGGTTTTGTGGCAATGCCTTGGTTTAGACTTTACAGAAGGAAGGTGGGTAGGTACAAGACTGCACCTGCAACTAGATTTTCACCCTAAAGTGTTCAAAACATTTACCCTGCATTCGAAGTTGTGTCCCTTGGTGGTGAAGTAATTGGGTTATGAATCTTAGAAACTCAAACAGAACTCACTCTTAACAAGGCCCTAAATGCATAGTTTATACAATAAACACATGATGAAGCTCCTAAGATTATAGGCCCAATTCATGCTTACTATATATCCAAGAGTTTAGAGTAAGAATATATGTATTCTTGTGGATAAAGGAAACATATTACTACGAAGATGTCTGAGTTATAGACTCAATAGACTATTACCTAATTGCGAGCGAAGGATGATTATTACCTAATTGTTGCTTTATTTCAATCCAACAGTAGGCAAGTGAGATTGCAATGCATCATCTGTACTCAAATAATGCTTGATAATTGATTGTTTAAATCTCCTCGTACAGGATATTTATCGGATAAAGCTTACTGGAGCTGCAATGTTAGGAGAGGAAAGCTAGAAAATCAGAACCATGCCATCATTTTCATACGCGGGGAAGGCTTGCAAACAATAGATATGAACCAGGTCCACACAAACAAAACCAATACCTACATGCTTTGTGTTCTTTTGAGAAATTCAGTCACCTGGCATCAATAAACTCTATATGCTTGTACGGTTTGGAAATTCAGTATTTTCACACGCGGTTAAGGTTACAGTATTTGTATACATTCTATATGCTTGTACTGTTTGGAAATTCAGTCACCTGGCATTAATAAATTGTGCATCTATTTTGCAGGATAACTGTTGAGTTAATGCCTCTTTAGTGGATTATTAATGCATTGAATTTGATTATGTATTGGGAATAAATACATGGTGTTGTTCATTCAACCTTGTAGGAAAAGATTGATGTGGAAGCTTCATGAAGAAGAACATTAATTGAGGAAGATGCATGAATGGACTTCAATGAAGGATGTTGAAATGTGAGGAAAATGTCCCACATTGGAAAAACACAAATACAACTTGTGCCTTAAGCAATATATAAGGTGGAGAGCTTGGTCACATTTCAACATGAAGGAGAACACCTCACAAGTGAGTGAGTGCTTCAAGAGTGTTATAGCTCTTGGGCTAGAGTGATCTTCTTGAGCACTTCAAGAGTGTGTATAGCTCTTGGGGTAGAAAGATCTTCTTGGGTTGAGAGAGGGTGTACAAGGGGTATCCTATTGGGTACAAGGGCTCAAGTTGGGTATAAACTTGAGTAGTGTAATCTTGTATTTTGTATTCTTTCATAGTGAAGGAGAAAACTCTCCGAGGACGTAGGCAAGTTAATTGGCCGAACCTCGTTAAATCTTTTGTGTTCTTGGTTTCTTTATTTTCCTTTTTTTTCATCTTTATTGTTAGCAATTGTGTGGCGGAGGATTAATTTCCTAACAATTACTATTTAGAATTGGACGACCGGTTGTTCACCGCGCTATGTTTCATCTCGTTCCGCACGGTGAGTTTTTATTCATCACGTTGGCATCTCTCTGCTCAATTTTACTTTTGTCACCTAACTTGCTTATATACTTGTACATCATGATGAACACACAGGTTTGTGCTTGAGGTCAAATACTGGTGGCCTGCAATTCGGCCATGAAAGCTTATTGGCGGGATGCGGTATTTAGGAAAGTAATTTCCACTCCCTAATCCCATTATCTGTTTTACCCTTAATTGAATATTTTATTGAAACCATTTAATTGATTCTTCTTTAATCTTGGTATAACTTCAATGAAATTTGTGCTCTCTGTCTTTTGGTTTTGAGTGAAGGGGTTGAGGCCTTTGATCTGTTCTAGGTGATAATGTATTTAGATTTGATTTTAAGTTAATTGTCATCTTGTACAGCTTTGCAAGATTGATGCATAAGGAAAGGCAAGAAAGGTGGTTGGTTGCTCTTGCATTGTTGTGATAGTTATTTTATTTTAAATTTAAGTTTAGTTTTATGATAGTTAGCAAACAAATAATTGGAATGTTAATTTCGGTTATAATTTGTCTTAGATTCTCCACATATTTTCTCTTAGATTCTCTCTGTCACTCTCTCCAATTCTCCTTTCCTATGCAGGAGTATCTATTAAAGAATGCTGACAGAATTGAACTCATGTCCATGGAACTTTTGGTGCCATTGTCAGTGCAATCCAAATGTATCCTCTGATCGGCTGGGGCTGTATGTCAAAAGGGTATCTTTCTTTTCGGTCATTATTTACTGGGTTTTAATTCATTTCAGTCTTTCACTCAATTATATTGTTGAATTTCAATATGTGTTGGAGCTTCTCTGCAAAAACAGAGACATGATTTTCAGTGAGGTATGGTATGATTTTCAGAAACTCAATTGTGATTTCAGGTCTATTTCATTCTTATTTAGCTCTTTCTAAAATCAATGAGGTTTTATATGCTTCCAAGGAGGCTATGAAAGCTATGCCTCAATCTGCAATGGGGTTAACTGCTTGGAGAAAGATTTGGGTATCGAAGATCTGAAGAAGCAATTACTTAATTTTGCCTACACATGTACTTTGATGTTAATTTTGCTTTTTTCCCCGGTTATATCTTCAGGCACACTTACTTAGCTAGCTAGATAGCTAGACTTAGTGTACTTGATGTTAAATGTACTTTAGAGTCCTCATGGCTTTTAGAAGATTTAATATATAAAATCGAGTTTCATAAATTTGTTTCAAAAAATTAAACTTCTTTTATTTGATTGAAAATAATTTATTACATGTAAACTGATGACAGGCCTTAATTGTTGTATCAAATAAAAATAAATAATGTTGCATAAAAAACTGTTGTCTAATGATATATTAGACGAAAACTGTCATCTAACGTCTAATGGCATATTAGACGATAGTTTTTGTAAAATATGTCATCTGATGTCATATTAGATGATAGTTTTTTACAAAATCTGTCGTCAGATGGTATATTAGACGATAATTTTTTTGTAAAAAACTATTGTCTAATGTCATATTTGTCAGGACCCACCCCGGTTTCACCCCAAAAACCGAGGTAAATCCTGCTCCCGTCTGACACCCCGACACTAAACAGAAATAAACTCACGAAAAACCACCAAAATACACAGTCAGACGCAGGAGAAACTTTAAACATCCCGAAGTTAAGTTTTTACACAGCATAGTACCAAAAACAAAGGAAACAAATCCGATCAACAAGATACACGCACAACGGAAAAGTTTAAGCACTCCGGGGTCACTCTCGAAAAATTCTATGCCTCCGACGTTACCTCGACGTCACAACCCCGCGCTAGCTCCACGACCTGGAGGGCAATTTAAAACAGAAGGTGTGAGTGGACCATAAATAATAAAATACTTTCTGAAACCATTTCATAATAAAAATAGGGTTTTAGCCCTCCGTTTTGAAATCACATGCATAACCCAGTTATTGAAAACAATTATAATTCACATAAAGATCGTCATAAAACATTTACAGAATTATCATAAAAACAGTTATAGAAATCATATCATAAGCATCATAAAACCGTATCATAAAACATAAATATCAAGCCATCATTATCCGAGTCTTTAAACTCCTGAGTCTTTAAACTCAATCCAGGCCTCAATAATATCCGAGTCTTTAAACTCCCGAGTCTTTAAACTCAACAGGCCTACGGGGGAAATATCAATATATCCGAGTCTTTAAACTCCCGAGTCTTTAAACTCAATCCGGGTCTTTAAACCCAATCCGGGCCCGTCCCCCGTCAATCACAATAGCCGGGTCTTTAAACCCAATAATCAGATCCAGCAAATCCAATCCAAAACCATTTGAAAACCATTTCTCAATCCACATCCAAACCCGAATTCGAAATCACTGGTCCGAAAATCCTTGACCATAGAAATCATGTCTCCAAAATCCCTTTATAATCATTAGAAATCATTTTTCATTTGAAATCCCGAAACTCTAACCTCATAAACAAAATTCACTTTTTATCGTAAAACGTACTAAAAACCGAACTTCCTCGAAAAATGTGCCATGAGGTAAAACCAACATATAACCGTATGAGAAACATAAAAACATACTTAATAACGTAAAACATAAATAAAAGCAGTTATGCATGCTCGAGTTTAGAGAAAGGGTCCACTCACAGATACTAGCACGTCACTCGCGCCCCGTACGTCCCGTACGTTCCTCAGCTTCCTCGGGAAATCCCGATCCTGTCAACAATCACCAAAGTACGTTACTAACCCCTCTACGAAGGTCCACCTAATTTTCCCCAAAACTCCTCGGGTCCTACACGTAACCAACCGGAACCCTAAACCTTCAACCTCGCGGAACTAACCTCAAATGACATCCGATTAACCCGAAACCAATTCCAATGGATTCGTTATACCATTTAGAACAAAAACTCAATTGACCGTTTTCCCAAACACTGCCGCACGCGCCCCCACGCGCCACCCAAAGTGGCTGGGCGTGGGCCTCACGCGCCTGCACACGGAGTACTGTTCACTGTCGTCTACCTCGCGTGAACCGGTCTGAACCGGCGCACCCGGTTCTCCACCCATCTGTCTCCGTTTCCCTTCCTTTCTTCACCATCTTCATCGTCCAATACTAATCAACCCATTCCCCTATTCCAAACGCTTCGACACAGTCCAAAACCCGTCGACTCAAGCTCGAAACAAAAACCCGACAGTCCCCTGTTTCCCATTCCGGCCACCAAAGTCTTCCCCCGCCACGGTGGCTACACTAGACGCTTCCTAGGACCCTACTGAACCTACAAGTACTCACCAAACTCCTCGACTCATGGCCAAAAGCCACGACTTTTGGTTTGAAGTTCACGGCCAAAACAGAGCAAAAGAACGAGAAGAAGAAATTACCTGTCGTCGACCGTCGCCGTGCTCACCGTCGCACTCCCTGGAGTCCACAAAGTTGTTCTCGCCCCCTGTCGAGCCCAATTAAACAGTACACGGCCACACCACCACTACGATCTCTCACCTCTTCTTTGTTTTCTGGAACCTCACACCCTCCTCACACACTCGACTCACACGGGCTGCAATCCCCAACTCACTCACTATCTCCCTCTCGATCTCTGGTCACTCCTCACTCACCAGAACACACCAACACTCACGGCCACCATCCAATTTTCCCAATCTCTCAGTCTCTGTTTCTCTCTGGTTCGAACAAACACGAACACATACCCATATAATTGGAGCCGTGCTTCCTAGAACCAACTAGACTCCTAGCACGTGTCACCATCTCCTCAAGCCTCACACAAAAATCCCACTCTGCCCTGGACACTTGTCCAAATCCGACTGCACCAAGTCCCATGTGCAAAAGACCAAACTGCCCTTCCTTTTAAGTCAAAATTACCATTTTGCCACTACCTTTCTAGACCCGTAACGCACACACCCCAACTCCGATGAATACGTGCCGCCTGTCATCGAACTCAGGACGACAAGATCTACCTAACGGTCCTAGGTCAACGTGTCAAAACCCGATCGTACGAAAAGTCAACTTTTCCCCTAGTTTAACCAAATTACGGTAATGCCCTCAACCTTCCGAACATCATAACTTCCTCCTCGGATGTCGGAATCGGGCGTGCCACCTATCTACGGATTCGTGACGTCCTGAACTACGTCACGGTCATCGGTCAAAGTCCATTTGACCGCCCGAACTCAAAGTCAACATTTTGCCCAACCTAGGGGTAAAATCGTA
The DNA here is from genome assembly GCA_032719365.1 of Prinsepia uniflora. Lineage (NCBI taxonomy): Eukaryota > Viridiplantae > Streptophyta > Magnoliopsida > Rosales > Rosaceae > Prinsepia > Prinsepia uniflora. The sequence goes on along the minus strand of CM064863.1, from coordinate 53,912,009 downwards.
ATTCTACGCTAACCGACCAAAAGTAACTAACTAAACACCAGTCAACTCACTAATCCTTCACTAATCACTGTCTTAGCCCTAATTTCTGGGACGGGTCGTTACAATATTAGACAACAATTTTTAGAAAAAAACTGTCGTCTGATGACATCTTAGATGACAGCAAAAAATTGTCAACTGATTGTATTCAAATAGATGACATTCACATAGATGACACTTATTTTTATTTTCATATGATAGTTTTTCACTGTCATCTATGACCAAAAATGGCATAGTATTATTCATAATCTAAACTCATGACTCCCTAGGATTGCACATCACTTTTCTAGAGATAGTGTAGTGTCATTAAATCGTCTTTATGTTTCATGCATTATCACGCACCATTGGTAATAGTTGTTTAGGGGCCGGCACATCACGCTTAAACATGCAATCTAAGATAAGATAATATGTGTGGGGTGTGCCTTAGCCGGACCCCTGCACGGGCACTTAATTTAGAAAACATGCATAGTAATCTAATTAAGGAAATCTAACGGAATTATAATTGGAAAAGGTGGATAAAAATCCTAGCTCGACTTATTTAGTTAATCTTAGTTAATTTACTTACATTCATTCAACGTGACAACCCCCCATATTTTCATTTTAATTACTCCATTTAAGTTAATTGAGTTAAACGGAATTGGATATCATTGAGCAAGTCTTCGTGGGATCGACATTTGCCTACATCTATACTATCTACACGTCTTATGCGCTTGCAAAGTTATTACACGTAGAGGTTTTTCTTAGTACATCTATTGTGCTTGGTAAAATCACTAACAAGTTTTTCCTAGTAATCGAACATAGAATCAAATTAAGGAAGAGGATTTACGAAAATAAAGTAAGGAAAACATTAAATAAATAAAATAAAAGAGAGTGAAGGGTTGAAAGAAAACAAATCCGTGTTGATAACACCTTCACATCTCAGGAACACATTGGGTTGCCTCCTAATAAGCGCTTAAAGTTTAACGTCCATCTAGCCTAGACCAAGATGAAAGTTTAAATAAAAAATGCAATGCAAGTTAAGTTAGAAATGCATGTTAGAGATGCAAGTTAAATTAAATATTCAAGTTAAAGATGGAAAATGAACAAAAGATGCAAGTTAAAGATGTCATGACAAGTAATGTAAAAGAAGGTAAAAACAAAAGTAACTGACATATATACAAGTATGAAATAACATATATACAAATAAGAAATAACAAAGTACAAAAAGTGTAGAATTCACAAAGTAGAGTCACGGAAAAATCAAGCAAATGCACAGTTCTAAAAACGTTTAAACTAATGCAACACATGAGTATCTACGTGAAAAATAATGTGAATGCATAAGAGATAAACCGTTCGAATCTACACAAGACATAAGAGTTAGGTGACAATGCATGAAAGAATGACCTGCTCCTTCAATCTCACTTCCCTAGATTCACTTAGTATAGGGGGCCCAATGATGAAATCCGAGCATCATGAAACCTTAGAGAGGGTATGCAATCTAACAATGCAATAGAAACCAATATTTACACGATGGGAAGTCAAGGATATATATAATTCACATAGCTTCAAAGTTTAGATAGAGACTTCTACATCCGTACGGCTCAAGTAAATATCTTAGATTTATTCAACTGTTTGGGAAAGTTTAAAGGTGACCAGGTTAGAAAGAATAAACATAAGAGGCAGGTTAATTTCGAGACATTCCAAGGCATAAACTCCATTGATGTCTATTTCTTAGACTCAAAACCCGTTACGAGTATCGTCTCTTGTACGAGACATCACTCTCGAAAATTTCTTACTCCAGATAAATAAAGGTTCGTTCTATGATAACTCAAGTGTTAATAACCACCGCTCTCAACCTCATGGCTTCTTAGGTCCATAAAGGGTTTAGGCGAGAGTTAACAAACGAAACTTCACCTATTCTATCAAAGATCAAAATCTAAACATCGAAACACAAGTGATCCACAAATAGCCGAGGCTAATGCATGAATGCAATATTTAATCACAAGTATGGTTTTATTCACAAGTAATGATATTCACAATATATGTTCACACTAACATAATAATATATGCACAAGATTTATTCACAAGTATATATTTACACTAACATAATGCTAAGACATTCAATTTTTTTTTCGATTAAAATTTTTTTTTAAAAAAATAAAGTAATGAAAATGTTTTCTTTATTAATATATTTATATATCTATATATATTAAGTAAAGACAAAATAAATGTAAAACGAAATAATTTTTTTTTTCAAATCTTTTTTTTCATTGAGTAATGACAACTAAATTTGACAAGAAAATAATTTTTTTTCAACTTCTTTTTCCGAATTTTTTTTTTGAATTTTTCTAATTAAGTAAGGGCAAAAAGTAATGATAAACTTATTTTAATTTTTTTTTTAATTTTAGTAATTTACACAAACAAATCGAAATAAAGAAAATAATAAAGAAATGTGAACAAGTATAATATACAATTTAATGAGCAAGTATAATATGAACATTATGCACAATTTATGAACAAATATAATAGGAACAAGTATGGACAAATATGTACAATCATAAACGTATAAAATGTGAACAAGTATAAAATGAACAAGTATGTACAATCATAAACAAGTAATATTATAAACAAGTATGTACAACCATAAACAAGTATAATAAGAGTTTAAATTTACATAAACAATTATGAAAAAGTATAAAAATAGAAATTATGAACATGTAAAATATGAACATTATGAATAAATATAATATGAACAATTATAAGAATAAGAATTATGAACAAGTATAATAGAATCAAGTATAAAAATAAAAATTATGAACATTTATAATATGAACAATTTACATATGAACAATTTGTACATTTGAACACATTAAAAATGATTTTCAATTTCCCTAGTAATGACGCAAAAAATTGATACGACTTAAACTACACATTTAAATAAATACGTAATTCAAGAATATACGACTTAAACTACACATTCAATTTCCATATTTATAGAGGAAGTGCCAAAAAAATAGAAAATAAGATACAAATTAAAATAATAAAAACTATTAAAATAATTACATGATGAAATGATGGGTTTTTGTTGATTTTAGGGTTGAAAAGTGGCTGAGAAATATGCCAAAATGGAGCAGGTGTGATGCAGCTACTGCAGGGTATGGTTTCTGTGAGAGGCTACTGACAGGGGGCAGGTGAAGTCAGCAGGCGCTACAGGTGGAGAAGGAGATGGTTTTGGCGTGGGATTGTTGACAGGGGGCAGGTGAAGTCGCGCGTCAGGCGCTGACACGGGTCGGCGACATTTGGCGCACGCATGCTGAAGCAGCAAAGGAAGATTCAGCCAGTGCTCGCTGACGGCGTCGCGCTGGGCTGAGATGGGCTGGCCTCGCGACACAAATGGACTGGTCCTTGTTGATTGATTGGGTTGAGAAAATATGGGTCCGGGCTGCGATTAATGGATTGGTTCAGGGCTGCGTGTGGGGCTTCAGGAGAAGTGCAACGAATTTCCTTAAGATTTTTGGTGGCCTTCCCTGTTTCGTCGATAATTTTTTTGTTATACCCTTTGTTATAATTTTTTTGTTCAAGCTTTATTTATTTCTGCAAATTTCACACAAAATAAATGATTTTCTCCAATTTTTTAGTATTTTAACATTAAAAGATAAGTATAAAGGGTATAAAATAATATAAAATAAATCTTAATTAAAGGCCTATCACTTCCAGAAGTACATTTCCCAAAGTTTCGGCTCGTTATAGTTGGGCATTCAACAAATTAAAACAAAAAAACAATTGGAGAGTGAGGAAAATAAATTTGCCATTATGAGGTCTAGAAGATGATGCTGGGTTGCAGCAAATAGAATCTAGTAGTTTAATAGTGACCCAACCGTTCTGTAATCCTATAGTGCCCCAATAGTCATGTAGCCCTATTGTGCCCCAATAGTCATATAGTCCTATTATGCCCCAATAGTCTTGTAGTATTATAGTGCCTTAATAGTCATGGAGTTTACTTACTGTGCCCTAATTACATGTCCTTCTTTTTGTTTATTTATCATCATTTATGTACCATTTTTGAAAAAAAAATCTTAACTAAATAATTAAAAAATTATGAAAATTTATTGCAAAACTAAAATTAGTAATTTATAAAAAATATTTAAAAATCATCACACCCATTATGTTGCGTTCTTTGATCCTAAATCGTCAAATTTCTATTATAATTTAAAGGAATTTTAAAGTATTTAATAAAAGGAGTTTTGTAGAAAGGAAGTTAAACTTATTATGGGAATAATTAGTAATATTAGGCTAAAATGAGTTTCATGATATTTTTTTAGATCAAAGTTTTAATTCAACTAATATTCAGACAATTGAATTTTTAAGATTAAGATCGTTCACTTTGTGGTTAGACGTGCTTAGACCTTGTTCGTCATAATTCTCCATATTTTGAGGAGTTAAAGCCGTCCAGTCATCAAAAAATATTTTGTAACCTTCAAATCGTGTCACATCTTTATTTAGTCACGGGATTTCAAAATTTGCTAATTTTTGGTGTAAGCAATCTATGAGTACATATAATAAATCAAAATGGTTAGATCGGCTGATTAATTTTGAAAATTATTTTAAATTATAAAATCATATTATTCATCAAATACTTTAAAAACTTTTAAGTATATTTCAATATGTTTTTCATGTTGTATTTGTTTATTTCCCTCAGTTAAATAGTTGTTAGGTTGTTACTAAGCTGTTATGCAGAGTATATATATTTATTGTTGTAAGCCAAATGCAATGTGAAAAATATATCATTGTATTTGAGACTTTTTTGAAATGAAAGATTACAGATCCTATTTTTTCTCTCTCTCCTTCTTCTAATGTTCTTCATTCATTCTACCATTGATTATTCTTGAGCTTTCATTCATTCATAGATTCACATAATGGATGGTGCCTTATTCTCTCTAATTTTGAAGTTTTGGTTTAACTAATATTTAGCCGATCAAATTTTCAAGATCGGGACAGTTCACTTTGTGGTTCTAGGCGCCTAAATCATACTTGTAAAAAATCCCAGGATTTTGAGGAGTTAAAGCCGTTCGATCATCAAAAAATCTTTTATAACTATCGGATTGTGTCATACAGTTACTTAATCTTGAGATTTTAAAATTTTCTAATTTTTTGGCATGAGCGATCTATGAATACATACAATAAATATAGATGGTTAGATCGGTCGATTGATTTAAAAATTATTTTAAAATCGTAAAATTATCTTATTCGTCAAACACTTTAAACACTTTGAAGTATATTTCAATATGTTTTTCGAAATTTTAGCTCAATCAATATTTAGACAATCAGATTTTCAAGATCGGGACTGTTCACTTTGTAATTTTATAAGCCTAAAACTTTCCAATAAAAAATCTTCAGATTTTGAGGAGCTAAACCCATCCGATTATCAAAAAACCTTTTATTAATGTCGAATCATGTCGTACTGTTAATTAATCCTGGAATTTTGAAATTTTCTAATTTTTGGCGAAAGATATCTATAAATCAATGTTTAAAATGGCGCTAGGCGCTCCTAGGGCGGCAAGCAGGGGCCTAGGCACACCTAGGCAATTTTTTTTCTTAAGGAAAAATTCAATAGAAAAATAATAAACTAAATATTCCTAAATAAATCAAGAATAAAAATACATTCAAATACAGATAACTTGAATTAAATCATAAATGTCCGAAATGAAAATTTTATAAAGAACATAAACAAAAACAAGCAAAACATTAGGACCTAAACATAAATATAAACATTTAAAATGAATAGGACTCACGCATAAATATAATTTAATTTTCTATTTAGTTCAAATTGATTTAGGCAAAATTGATTTAGGCAATTACTAATCCAATTTACTTAGAATATAATAAAATTAATAATTCAATATGTTTCAAATTAAAAGTACAATACTTAAAATTAAATTTGATTTGTGAGCCCAAGTTGGAGTTTTAGAGATAAATAGGCCCATCAGTAACTAGCCCAAATTAAAAACAACTATTAGTTAAATTGAAAGTATTTATTAATTAAATTGAAATAACTATTAAGTGTATTGCTTTGCCGCATTCAACATTCTTATTTCTTGCTATCCTTCCTAGTTTATGTCGCCATCACAAAAGCGAGGTATAGAGGGAGTGAGGGAGAGTTACAGGGCCGGTCCATAGGCAGGGCAAGAGGGGCCTAGGCCCCGGGCCCAAAAATATTAAAAGGCCTAAAATTAAGTTTTTTTTTTGTTATATTAAAAAAAATAGTAAGATGTATGATAATTTAGATGGGGGATACGAGTGAACAAGAAACGAAAGGAAAGTCTCCTTCAAAATTCCAAAAAGAAAACGCAGTGTTTTAATATTCTAATTCAATGTTTTAAGGTTAAATATCAATCTTTCAATCTCAAATTCTCAATTGTTCTAAATTTTTAAGTTTTTGCAATCTCATTCATACTCTCAAACCCTAACCTCAATTTCTCAACAATTTTCTTTTCTAGTGGAAGACATCTAGACATTTTCGTCTCCCCTTCTGAAAGCCCTATCCGAGATATTCATAAGTTACAAACCTAAAAAATAAGTAATTTAATTTAATAGAATTCCTATTACAGTTTCCCTAATTGAATACTTCCATTTGGCAACTTTCCCTTATGAATGTTGTAGTTTTTAACGACAGGAAGGCCCCCTCATATAATCAAAGGATTAATGTTATGGGTCTAAACCACGAATCTAACATTACAAATGACATGTCAGTTCTTACTCTTTGTTAGAAATTAGAAATTATGCCTCTTTAGTTTTTTTTTGTGCCTTTTGAATCTTTAATTACGTATTTTTCGCATTCCAAGAAAATTTCAAGAAACTCACCTAAATTGATAAGATCATTGCTACAAAAGTTCTTAGTTTAACAATATTTAATTACATTCTTGTTTTGAATATAAAAGTTTGTATATAATTGCAAATTGCTTACTGATTTTACAAAAAAAGTATAAGATTTGTTTTAAAAAATTAAATGTAATTTTTTGGATATGATGTACTCTTTTTTTCTTTGTTTGGGGTTTTGTCCTAATTTATGAGTTTTCTCATAGCAAAAATTGTAACGATACTTCTTAATAAAAATATAATATAATCAATTTATAAAATTTAAATTTCAATAATTAAGTATGCGAATTGAGGGCCCATTTTTTTTTTTGCCCTAGGCCTCTAAATGTTTGGACCGGCTCTGGGGAGAGACACAGAGACGCAGATAAGGAGTGAGAAAGAGGAAGAGGGAGAAGGAGAAGGAAATGGAGAGAGAAAACGATCAATTGATCGAGATTCGAGAAAGGGATTCAACGCCTTGAGACGGAGGCAATGTCTGATGGCGATGGTGTGATGACGAACAGAAGCGCAGAAGGCGACGACGTCGGGATGAAGAACAGAAGTGCAGAAGGTGACGACGTCGCGATGTCCCAACGGTGGTGTGATTTCAACGAAGATGGTGGGATCGAAGCCAAGAAGGATGAGTCTCGTTCTCTGGTCTCGATTCAAATCACGAAGGGTCACTAAATGAGTATTGGGTAAATCTGGGTTCTTCGAATTGGGGGTATTGAATTGAAGATTTGGGTTAATTTTGAATTATGTTTGTGTCGGATTGAAGATTTGTGAATAATTTTATATTGGATTGAAGATTTGTGAATAATTTTATATTGAATTGAAGATTTGTGAATAATTTTATATTGAATTGAAGATTTGTGAATAATTTTATATTGAATTGAAGATTTGGGTTAATTTGAATTATGTTTGTGTTTGGATTGAAGATTTACGAACAATTTTATGTTATGATGATATTTTTTGGACTAATTCGCTGCGGCGCCGCCCAGCCGCCTAATCGCCGAGGACCGCCTAGATGCCGCTGAATCTACCTAGGCGCCGCCCAATCCCCCTCCCACGTTTTGCTGCCGCATAGCCATTAATCGCGGAGACTCGGCCACTTAGGCCCCATTTAGAACATTGCTATAAATGCGTAATAAATGTGGACAGTTAAATCACTCAATTGATTTTATTAATTATTTTAAAATCTTAAAATCATCTTATTTATCAAACAATTTAAGCACTTTTAAATATATTTCAATATATTTATCGCAATTTTGATTCAACCAATATTCATACGATCGATTTTTCAAGATCATGATTGTTCACGTTGTGGTTTTATGCGTCTAAGCCTTGCCTAGAAAAAATATTCAAATTTTGAGGTGTTAAAGCCGTTTGATCATCAAAATTTTTTTGTAACTGTCCAATCATGTTGTACTATTATTTAGTCCTGAGATTTTGAAATTTTCTAATTTTTGGCATAAGCAATCTATGAATACAGACAATAAACGTGAATGGTTAGATCTGTCGATTAATTTCATTTTTTTAAATCGTAAAGTAATTTTATTCATCAAACACTTTAAACACTTTGATGTATATTTCAATACGTTTTTTGATGTTTGGGTTTAATCAAGATTAATACTAATAGGACCCGCTCTTAAATCACTTTGATAGTCGCACCTGATCCTACTCATATCTGACAACAATCTCGAAATTACCAAGACTACGAATGATTCTTGTTAGACAAGGGATATTCCTAATTTCATCTGTATTCATATCTTGATAAGTCAGTCAAATAGAGTTTATCCGTGCAGTTCACCACCCATGTCTAACTCAATAGCCATGTCAAGTAGTGGAACCTGTCAGCTCGACTTCTTCCGAGCCTCATTTCATTAGTAATTATTGAAAAATTATATTTAAACTATTTTAATGAAATCATATTATAAAGCAATTTAGGACAATAAATGTTTAAACCAAAAGAAAAGTCTATTCATACATACTCTTTGCACGTATTCAAATCTCCGTAACTTTCATAAATTTTTATATTCTTTATAATTCACCCTTTTAAGATCATTAATATCCAAAATAATCTTATATTTAAATTCCTAATTTTCGGAATTAAAATACAAATTTAAAACTACACATAATACTTCGAATACTCGAAATTATCTCGACACGATATCTATTCACCTTGAAAATTGTACCAATATATTCGTAAGATTGAAAACATGTAGTTTCAAGTTGGCCAAAAACCGAGATATAACAGCACGCGCCCCTGCGCATGTTTTCCACGCGCCTAGCACTGCCCACTGCACGTGGTGGCCACGCACCTAGCACTGTTCATCTTCAACCTTCAGCTCTCCACACCGTTTTCCTTGTTTTCGTAAGATTGAAAACATGAAGTTTCAAGTTTTCTGAAAATGAAGATATAGCAGCACACGCCTAGCACTGCCCACTGCACGTGGTAGCCACACACCTAGCACTGTTCATCTTCAACCTTCAGCTCCCCAACCCGTTTTCCTTGTTTTCGAGTCTCTCGACCTTTTTTCTGATTTAAACTTCCAAATTCACCTAATGATATTACGGAGAAGATCTACGGGTTTAAAATATAGAAAACTTACCTTGATAACACAGTCCAACTCCTTGAACTTTTAGCCAAGGTTCCACGATCAATCAGACAGACTTCCCGCACCCAAACCTTCATATTCCAAGCTCAATATGATCATAGAGACTCAAACAACCTGTTAGAACCTTTAGTTTCCTACTGGACGTCCTCAAAATAGTTTGAAATTCCACAAGCCATTTTGAGTTCTCACGGGTTTCAATCTTGGAGATTTCCTCTTCTCCTCCTCCACTATTATTCCCTCAATTCCCTTCCCTTCTTCTCTTCCTTCCTTTTTTCTTCCTCTTCTTTCTTTCTTCTTGGCTAGTTTCTCTTTTCTCTATCTCGGTTTCACGTTTTTCTTCTCTTTCTTCTTTTTCTTCTTTTTCGGTTCCTCTCAATCGAAGACCACATACACACACCAACACTCATATAAATTTTAGGCTACATCACTCGGAACAAAGAGGCAAGGGAGGGAAAATAGAGAAGGTTCTAGACTACCCTAGACCCTCTTGAAAAATTACCAAAATACCCTTATGTTCAAAATTTTGAAAATACCCCTAGTCACTTTGGGCCTGTATTGTACCCGTTCAATCTCCGATTTCAGTATAGCTCATGTTTATAAACTCAGGAGTCCGAAAATTTTGTAACGGTTCTCGAGAATGTTCAAAAAGTGTCTAGCTAAAGAAGTTAACCTTTGACCTTTTAAGGGAAAATCTATCATTTCCATTTTTATTTTCCTCGATTACCTTTTCCGAATTTTCAGGTCGTTACAACTTACACCCCTTAAAAAAGTTTCCCCTCGAAATTTCTTAGTAGACAAGTAATATCAATTTCCAAATCTTGATTAAAACAAAATATAAATAATAAATTTTGAAATACGAGTTAATATCAAGAATTCAAACAATATTAGAAAATAAATTCAATATGAAAAGATATCAAGTCACAACAAAAATCACATTCAAGCAACCCTCCACAGTGCCTGAATACCGATCATCATGATCAAACCGTTTAGACAACCTCGGGAATTGCACTAAACAATATCCGAGTCATGCTAATGAACCTGTCAAAACAATGAAAAGAAAACCCTTGAGTAAACCACACATGCCACATAACTAGGCTTAAACAATTCTCCGCTTGGGTATGTTTCACAATGTACCATAGCTTTACACATAAACTACTCGGGAACTGCACAAAACACCATCCGAATCAAGTCCAAGAACTGCACTAACGCATCATTCGAACATGTCTAGGAACTACACATAGCATGTAAGACCCGTGTCCTGGAGTGAACGGTGAACGATCCCACATTCCTGCGAGGGGGGAATGGTCTGGGAAGGGAATGGTGGTGTGCCTTAAAGGTGTAGGCACACACCTATCTAGCATGAGGCCTTTTGGGAGCTCAGTGGCTTTGGGGGGGATTGGAACCCCAAAGTTAAGCGAGTTGAGGCTGGTGCAATTCCAAATGGGTGACCTCCTGGGAAGTTGCACCGTGAGCTCCCGAAAACAAAACCGTGAGGGCGAGGCCCAAAGCGGACAATATCGTGCTAGATGAATCGGGACCTGACAGAAGAGGGTCGGGTCCTGACAATTTGGTATCAGAGCCAGACCCCGACCGGGAAGTGTGCCAGCGAGGACGCTGGGCCCTAAGGGGGGTGGATTGTAAGACCCGTGTCCTGGAGTGAACGGTGAACGATCCCACATTCCTGCGAGGGGGGAATGGTCTGGGAAGGGAATGGTGGTGTGCCTTAAAGGTGTAGGCACACACATATCTAGCATGAGGCCTTTTGGGAGCTCAGTGGCTTTGGGGGGGATTGGAACCCCAAAGTTAAGCGAGTTGAGGCTGGTGCAATTCCAGATGGGTGACCTCCTCGGAAGTTGCACCGTGAGCTCCCGAAACCAAAACCGTGAGGGCGAGGCCCAAAGCGAACAATATCGTGCTAGATGAATCGGGACCTGACAGAAGAGGGTCGGGTCCTGACATAGCACCATCCAGTCAGCAATAATATCCCCCGGGAATTGCTCGAAGCACCATTTAGGTTATATCTACACTACCGATAGGCGGGAAAATAAAGCCCAGCTCTAGACGTTTGAGTATGGACTGACCTAGGAAAACAGAGGCCAGCTCTGGACATTTGAGTCATAGCCCAATCACCAGTCTCGTGAAAACAGAGCTCGGCTCTGGACGTCTGAGACTAACCACATAACCCGCTCAGGGATATAGTGCATGAGCACTAAACAACAATTCGAGGAGGGTTGTCCATAAATACACATTTTACATCAAAAATATCAAGAAAATAAATATTTATGAAATATATCAATTTTTGAAGACCAATTCCATATTTCAAAATCTGGGCCTAAATCCAAAACACAATTTATGTAAAATTTCGTGAAACGTGTACTTAAAATCAGTCAATAAATTTTTGAAAATTATTAATAAAATATCAAATTGAACCATCATCACATAAATCATGTAATAAAGCAAGTAAAATATTCATATATAAAAATTCACTCACACACCGACCCAATATCCGAGCCAACAATCCAGGACCCATTTAAGCCCTAGGTCTATCCGGACTCACTTACTCATCTTATTGCTAGGCCGTGTACAGACTCACATTTCGAACGTATGATATTCAATACCAATGCTCTGATGCCAAGTTGATAGGACCCGCTCTTAATTCACTTTAATAGTCATGCCCGATCCTTCTCCTATCTGACAACAATCTCAAAATTACCAAGCCTACTCTTGATTATTGTCAGACAAGGGATAATCTTAATTTCATTCGTATTCATATCTTGATAGGTTAGTCAAACATAGTCTATTTTTTTGGGGTCACCGACCACGTCCAACCCATTGACCCTTTCAAGTAGTGGAACATTTTAGTTCGACTTCTTCGAAGCCTTAATTCATTGAGTAATTATTGAAAATTATATTTAAACTATTTTAATGAAATCGTATTATAAAGTAATGTATGACAATAAATGTTCAAGCCAAAAGAAAAGTCTATTCAAACATACTCCTTACACGTATTCAAATCTCCGTACTTTCATAAATTTTTTTGTTCTTTATAATTCATCATTTTACGATCATTAATATCCAAAATTAATCTTATATCTAATGTCACAACCCTACTCCCCTAGCACGATATTGTTCACTTTGGGCCATGTCCTCACGACTTTGTTTCTGGGAACAAACATGTAACTTCCCAATGGGTTACCCATCCTGGGATTGTTCTAGCCCAACATCGCTTAACTTTGGAGTTCCAACCAAACCCAAAGCTAGTGAGCTCCCAAAAGACCTCATGCTAAAAAGATACATGCTCATAGATATAAGGCACTTCACATTTCCCTCCCCGAATGATGTAGGATTGTTCACCAGTCTTACTGTCCGAAGCTCACGGGTCTTACATTTAAATTCCAAATTTTTCAGAATTAAAATAAAAATTTAAAACTACTAACAATACTTCAAATAATCAAAATTATCCCAAGACGATATTCGTTCACCCTAAAAATTGTACCAATATATTCGTAAGATCGAAAACATGCAGTTTCATGTTGGTAGAAAACCGAGGTATGACAGCACGCGCCCCCATGTACCTCCACATTCCACTACGCTTGGTGGCTACAAACCTAGCACTGTTCATCTTCAATGTTCAGCTCCCCAACCCGTTTTCCTAGTTTTCGGAGCGCCTGACCCGCGACCTCGACCTGAGTCAAATTCATCCTTTTCTCAACCTTTTTTTTATGATGTAAACATCCAAATTCACCGAATGAACTTCAAGAGAAAAAAATACAGGTTTAAAATAAAGAAACTTACCTTGATAACACGGTCCAACTCCTTGAACTTTCAACCAAGGCTCCATGATCAATCCTATAGTGTTCCCACTCCCAAACCTTCATTTTTCAAGCTCTATATGATCGTAGGGACTCACACAACATGTTAGGACCTTTAGTTTTCTGCTGATCATCCTCAAAATAGTTTGAAACTCCACGAGCCATTTTGAGTGTGCACAGACTTTGGTCTTGGAGGTTTCCTCTTTTCCTCCTCCACTATTATTCCCTCACTTATCCTCCCTTCCCTTCTTCCTTCCTTCTTTCATCCTCTTCTTTCTTTCTTCCTAGCTGGTTTTTTTCCCTCTCTTGGTTTCACGTTTTTCTTCTTTTTCTTCTTTTTCGGTTCCTCTCCATCGAAGACCACATACACACATCAACACTCATATAAATATTAGGCTAAGTTGCCGGGAACAAAAAGTTAAGGGAGGGAAAATAAAAAAGGTTCAAGACTACCATAGAACCCTCTTGAAAAATTACAAAAATACCTTTATGTTCAAAATTACCAAAAAGTGCTTAGTCACTTTTGGACGTTCTAGGATACTCGTTACGAAAGTCTCGGGTACGATACGAGTCAAAAGTGGCTATCCAAAAAGTATCCAGGATGAAAAAAAAGTCAACATTTGACTTTATAAGGGCAAATCTGTCATCTCATTTTTAATTTCCTAGATAAGCTTTTCTGAATTTCCGAGCTGTTACAAATACGATATAATTTTTAAGACAATTTTATATTACGTGCTTAGACCTTCCCCATAAAAAATTCTTTGCATTTAAAGGAGTTAAAAATGTTCGATCATCAAAGAATGTTTTGTAACCGTCGAATCATGCAATAATGTTACTTAGTCTTGGGATCTCAAAAATGGATAATTTTTTAGATAGGCGATCTATGAATATGTACAATAAATGTGGACAGTTAGATCAGTACATTGATTTCGATAACGAATTAAAATCATAAAATGTTTTTTTTTTCTTAAAACACTTTAAACACTTTTAAATGTAACGATCTGTCTTGAATCTACGGGAATAATTAAGGATTAATTTTGGATTATAGAGGATTAATCAGGAATTAAGTGAGGATGATCGGACGATCGAGGTGAAATGATGGTTTTTCCCTAGACGAGTGAAAAAGTTTACTTTTGAATCAGGAGGTCCAATGCACGTGGCCCGAAGACCATTACGTAGATCGAGACAATATGAGTCAGTAGACAGGTGGCACTTCAAAATCAAACATTGTATGAGAAAGTTGCGAGTTAAGGAAGGTTCGATTAGATTTTATGGTGTACGTATTTCGAATTCGATTGACTTTTGGTTTGTCTACAATGGGACCCAAAATATCCATTCTGGACCAATGGATGAGTGACAAGTGTCACTCATCCCATTGGCCCATTTCCCTTAATTCATGCATCTTACCCGTTTTCCCTTTTTCATTTTGCACAAACTCGAACATCAACCCCAAACCCAAACCAACATCCTCATCGTTTTGCTGGTGTTGGAGAGGGACTGAGAGTGAGGGAGGGCTGAGAGACAGACAAGAACGGTGTCAAGGACGACGGAGCTGTCGTGAGGTTTCTGAACAATTTTCTAAAAGGTAACCCGTGAACTTGGTGGATTCAATTTTGATTTCTAGACTTTTAGGGCTCGTTCTGATGCTTGGGTTGTCTGTGTTGAGCTCATACGAGCTTGTAGGATCAAAAAGGATAGATGGAGGTTGTTGGAATAGCCTTGGAAGGGCGGTTGCAGGTGACTCGTGAAAGAGCGTAGGTAACCGGTGAGTTTCACGCCTTTTTTTCTTTATTTTGAGGTTAGGGATCTCTTCCTGGGATTCCTGGGAGGAAGTTGATCAGATTGGTAAAAGAATGGTCGAATTTGGCTGAGAAATGGCTGAGTTCCGACTGGGTCAGGGTCGTGGGTCAAATGAGCCGTTACTGTGACCCCGTTCGACCTGTCTGAGGGTTGAAGATGATGATGTGGCATGCCACATCATCATGTCAGTCCACGCGACCAACCAGGGGATGACACGTGGCCATATGTCAGTCCAGTTAGTAGCTGTCGTGGCAGGTCCACGTCAGCCATGCCAGACCACTTGGACTAGTGAGAGGGTGCCATGTGGCAGGGTGTCAAGATCTTTTAGGTGACATGGCAGCTGACATGGCAGGCCCATGTCAACTTTATCAGACCACATGGACCAGTGGGGTGGTGCCACGTGGCATTGTGTTAGAAAGATGTCAGATTTTTCAGTGACATGTGGCACCAATCAAGGTGTGCCACATGGAAGGTTGTTAGGCTGTCAGATGTTAGAGTCGTCAGGCTGATGTCAGCGTTAACCGTGGTGGAACGAACTTTTACCAGTGCCTGAGGGCACGTGGGCACGAATTTGCAAGTCAAACTAATCTTGTTCGAAAGGTTTTGACGATCTGAATCCAAAGGTGGTGATTCAGGTCGATCAGATATCATTTGATAGGTCATTTGGAAGTTTTTAGCCCCGAAAAGCATGTTCGGGACACGTTGACTATTCCATAAGTTTTGAGGGTTTATGGTTTAGACTTGTATAGGTTGATAGTGACATTTGGGTGTGATTTGGACATGCCTGGACGTCTCGGAGATTGTGGATTAGCCTCGGAGTGGCTTACGACATGAATTGTGTGCAACGACCAGTCCTGAATTTCAGGATTAGATTAGTGACTAATCATGATTAGTGAGGTTAATCCGTGATTAGTTGGGCGGAATCGGACGAACGATGCAAAATGATAATTTTGCCTCTGGTCGTGGGCAAAACGTTGACATTTCGTTCAGGCGGTCAAATGGACTTTGGCCAATGACTGTGACGTAGTTTGGGACATTACGAGTTCATAGATAGGTGTCACGTCCGATTCTGACATTTGAGGAAGAAGTTACGACGTTCGGAAGTTCTTGGGTATTTTCGTAAATTGGTAAAAAAGGGGCGAATAGTTTACTTTTAAACCGGTAGGTTCGATGGCTGAGGGCCGATGACCGTTACGTAGATCGGGTAGATACGAATCCATCGACAAGTGTCACGCTAAAATCAGACTTCGAACGAGAAAATTATGGGTCATGGAAGTTTGATTTCACTATGTACGTATTACGAGGCGATGATGACATGGCAATATCTGATTGGGCAGATATTTTAAGTGGGACCCATGGATGAGTGACAAGTGTCACTCATCCCATTGGCCCAAACCCCGAATTTGTGGATCTATACTAATTAATTATTATTATTATTATTATTTTATAATCTAATCTACCAACCTCTCAATCCTAACCCTCCATCTCATCTCATCCTTTTATCCTCACCATCTATTTCCCCTTCTCTCTCACTATCATCTTCTTCTCTGTTTTCCCACAACCTCATCACCACCTCCCCTAAACCTTGTCTAACGTTGGTGGCTCCTGAAGGAAACTTTGAGGGGGAGATGAGGAGTAGATGGTGGCGTTGACGGCGAGGGCTGACACGAATGGTGGTCGGCGAAACCCGAGACGGTAGGATTGTATTTTAGAATTCGAATTTCTGTTTAGTTGGTTTTTTATCGAAACTAACAATTGGGTTATGCTTCTAGGGGTCTGGTGAGGTAAATGAGATTAATTTCGAGGGCTAGGACGGCCGGGAATGACAGTGAACGGCGGAGGAACTCAACACCGACATGGTCGATCAAGGAGGTACGGTTTCCGTAGTTTTTCTTATACGTTTAATGGTTAAATAGATAGGAAATAAGATTAGGCAACTTTAG
This sequence comes from Prinsepia uniflora, assembly GCA_032719365.1. Classification (NCBI taxonomy): domain Eukaryota; kingdom Viridiplantae; phylum Streptophyta; class Magnoliopsida; order Rosales; family Rosaceae; genus Prinsepia; species Prinsepia uniflora. The sequence continues at coordinate 53,894,966 of CM064863.1, read as the reverse complement.
GAATCAAAAGGGAACAAAATGGACTGAAAATGGGTGAGATTGGACCCTGGACCGGTCTAGACCGGTTCAAAACCAGAGGACCGATTCGATGAAGGTTGAAGAAGGTGAACAGTGCCCTGGCGCGTGAGGCCCACACGCAGGACCATCTTGGGGCACGTGAGGGCGCGTGAATAGTCTTTTGGGGAAGTGTTCAACATGTCAAATCTTCTATTCGATGTAACGAATATTTTGGGACTAGTTTTGTGTCGATCAGACACCGTCTCGATAATGTTCGGGACATCGGAAGGTTAGGTTCGGGATTAAAAATAGTTAAAAATTCGGAAAAATTACGGGGCTTTAATGAGAGGTTAATAAGGTAGTTAGTAACCCTCTAGATTGATTTGGATAGGTTTGGGAGTCCCGGTGACGGCGATTAGCTCAGTGGGGATTACGACATACAAACCGAGACGGCAGCTTAGGACGGTCTGTGAGTGGACCTTGATTTCTAAACTGTGATGCATGCATAAATGTTTTATATGGTTTATGAATATGATTCTATGATGTTGAATTGGAGTGTTATGATTTATATGGTTTCATGCATTTCGAGGCGATTTACGTGCTTGCACGTAAATCGAGGTTTCCGGTTTTACACTGATTTTCCGTACTTATGGTTTTGGAAATAGTTTAATGAAATGGTTTTGGATTTGAAAAGGTAAACTCGGGTTTGAGACTCATTTGTTTTGGAAACCCTCGGACTCGAAGTCCATTTAGTTACGCTCTCGGCCTAGAGGCCCAATTGGTTCTTGAATCGATTCCAGATTTGGAAATATGGACCGGGCACAAGACCCATTTGATTTACGAACTCCCGGACTTGAGTTCCATTTGATTTCACAAGGCATCGGGCCAGAGGCCCAGTTGGTTTACGTATCGGGCTCGAGGCCCATTTAGTTTACGATATCGGGCACGAGACCAATTTGGTTACGAAATCGGGCACGAGGCCCAGTTGGGTTACGATTCGAGCCGGAGGTCCAGTTTGTATGTGGATTCGGGCTTAGGGCCCAGTTATGTTTTAAGATTATGATTTCGGGTCATGGACCCGTAAATGGATTTATGGTTCATGACAGTTTATGGGGACCGGCATGAACCCTTGAAAGGTTTTTATGGTTCCTGACGATTTATGGGGACCGTCATGAACTCTTAAAAGGTTTTATGATTCATGACGGTTTATGGGGGCCGGACATGAATCCTTAAAAGGTTTTTCGTATACTGTCCTTTATATATAAATTGGCTCCTCCGGGGAGGGTCGTTGGCTTGGGTGGACCCCGGAGTAGTCACAGAGCACTAATTGAGTGGAGTCGCCCCCGTTGGGTTCCTTACTCTAAAAAAGGCTATGGATTGTAACCTCCAGGAAGGGTCATTGATCTACAGACATTGACCTGGGTGGACCCTGGAGAGACTTGGGTTTGAGACCCCGGGTAGCACACGCGTAGCTCTAGATACCGTGACAGGATTGGTTATATGAAATATGATAAACATGATTTCAATTGGTTGCAAAATTGTGTTTTATGATGGATAAATGGATTTGGGTTGAGATCCCACATATGTCTACTATGTTATGGTTTTCTATAAAAGGTTTTGGGCAGGAGCCCGTATGAATGTGGTTGTTTAAACATATGTGGTTTGATAAATGGTTTTCCTATGCATGCATGCTTTTTAGTGAAGGGTATAAAGGTGTTTATAAAATTTATTTACGAACCATTGCTTTTTGTCCACTCATAGTCTTTTTGTTTTCAATGCCCTTCAGGTTGAATACGCTGCAGACTGTAGTAGAGACCGAGACATCACATACCTCCTCCGGATCCTGACGTACTCTGGAAGCCTTCGAGCTAAAGGTTTTAATTTTACCTGGTCTGGTACTCCGTTTCAGACGGGATCAGGAGCGTTCCTCGATAATCCCAGGGGGATTGGGGACGGATACTGACAGGTGGTATCAAATCTCGATTAGCTCATAGGATACTCAGGCTGCTCTGATACTGGAAAGTCGTATTAGAGCAAGGTTTGTTCTTGGAGTATCACATAGGTCGAGGATGTGATGTCTCAATGGGCTACAGTTCGTTATCAACCTGATAGTTAGGATGCCGATATGATAGTTAGTAGGATTGAATCGTGGAACCTCTTGGTTCAGCATTTGATGCCGAGGTTGCCATAGTTCTGTCGTGGATGACTGTGTGGAACCCTACGAAAGGATGGATGTAACAGTACTTTAGAGTTTTGATCGTGAGACGGTTAGTTGGGATCATCTTTCACGCTGTTTTAGGATCAGATTTTGTTAAGTTAGGTGGCTATGCCGCCGGGAGAAGCCGGGTTCGAAGAACCCTAGTTGAACTAACAGTAGGATTGGATTGACGTCATTATGATGTCGGGACCGCGGGGTCCGTTAGATTGTGGATATTACTGCCTTCTGCAGTTGGGTTCAGGGGAACCTTAGGTGTGATCGTGGAACCTTAAGTTAGGGTGTATGGTTCGGAAAGGTGAGTTGGCGAGTAGTTTGACTTTGACAACTTTTCGGAGTCGAGAACGTTGGTCGGTCTAGTCGCGTCAGCTTTAGTGATGGGACTGCACTTTGCAGTCGAGGTTGTGTTAATCGGTTAGACTTAGTTGATTGTCGTACTACTCTAGTTGTGATGGATTGTTGGTGCATCTAAGGTCATGGGCGACCTGGTAGACAACATTGGTCGAGTCGAGTTACGACTGGTTAGAGTTTGGTTGGACAGGTTACCAAGGTTGGTACTTGTCGATGGAATCCGGAGTGGGGATACGGAGTAGTTAGTATGGGCGGTTGATTCCGTTAGATGCGGAGTCTCGATAGCGATGTCTGATGGTTGGGTCTGCACGAGACGTGGGAGACACTATTACCGAGAGTGGTTGTAGTTACGGTTGTTGGGAATTGGGGACGTTCAGGGAACGTTTCCTTTTTCTCGTATGAGATGTCAGGGTGACCGTACCCAGAGTTGGTAAGTACGAGGGAGACAGAGTTTCTCCCATTCGAGTAGAGGTACTGTGTCGTCGCTCGGTATGAGCGGAGATCCAGGGTTGTCAGTTTTGCACACCGTGTGTTGATACTAGTGTGGATGCTTGTGTGCTGATACTGATGCTGGTGTTAGTGTACTGATACTAGTGTTGATGTTAGTGTGTTGGTGCTGATACTAGTGTGGATGCTTGTGTGCCGGTGTTGATACTAGTGTGGATGCTTGTGTGCTGATACTAGTGTGGATGCTTGTGTGCTGATACTAGTGTTGGTGCCGGTGTTTGTGATGACGATGAGTCACGAGTCGGGATGTGACTCCATCGAGATGGGCATGTGTTTGGTGTCTGTGGTCCGACAGTAGATCACGGATAGAGTTAGACTGGTTACGGACACGTGATTGATGTCCGAGTGTGTTCGTTTCGACATGGTTGGAACTTCAGAATCGAGAGAGGTTGTGATTGAGGTGATGAGAGGAATGCGAGTTTTCCGCATTGGTAATGGGTATTTTGAAGTCCTTTGGGTGACTTCTCAGGTTCTACCATGGTAGATGATGGTTGTTATCACCAGTACGTTCATCAAGCATTGGTTGCTGGACCCGGGATTTATCTTGGGTCATCATGAGGAATTGGGTATTTCAGAGTTAGGTGGTTGAGATTTCTCATTTTTTGCTTGGTGGCAGATGATGTTAGTTTACATGGCGTGGTAAGTACAGCGAGTGTTGTTTGCATTCACGTAGGATGAATGTTGATGACATCGTCTTGGATCATCCTTGGTTTTTCCTAGGTGGAATGACACGGATCGATACGAGGTAATTGGAGAGAACCCACAGTCTCAACGTGTCTCGTCGTTAACTGATTGGTTTAGACATGGGAAATGGTTGAGGAGTGTGGTGACTGACGAAGGATTCAAGAGGGTGTAAGACCCTATGATCGGATCTCAGGTGGATTGTTAGCTGAGTGAGCATGTGTGGATCCTAGGTGGATCGGGATCGTGATGTTGAGGACTTTCGACGTCCTGACAATCGAGGATCGTGACGTTTATGGTCGGGTGACGTAGTGATGGATCTAGATCGTGATATCGATGATCTAGATAGGTGGAGACTTTATCGCTCTTACTTGGGTATCTGAGTTGAGGATGATGGAATTGAACTTCTTTTCGAGGTAAATTCCATATGCTGTATTAATCGAATGAGTAGGTTTCCGACTAGGTCAGATTTGGTTAGCCTTAGATGTGTGAATGATGGGATTGGCTTCCCTATGAAGTCAATCGAACGTATTGAGGTAATCGATGAACAGGTAACCGATATTCGGATTCGGTATGTCTCGGTAGACATGGGTGAAATTGGATGCCAGTTGGCATGAGTGGATACGCCTTGGTGGGCGTGATTCAGGTTGGTACGTGTTGGATTATGTGACTAGAAGTAGACGTTGTAATACTGGTCGGGTGAGCCAGGGATTCGAAACGGATGATGGATTGGATTTTCGATTTTTCTAGTACTGGATTGGACATATGGACTCCAGAATTGAAACATGCTTAGCTACAACCTAGGTCGTCGTTGTTGTTGTAGGCTGGTCGGTGATGGATGTACGTACCATGTACGTTGTTTGAGGTACGATACTAAGCAGACTTGTAGTGCCTGGTGACGGTATATAGGATATACTAGTGGTACGTTGCTGAGCGTGTTGGTAGTCGTCTTGTCCCGATACCATTGGATTAGTCGAGGACGTGGACTGGACATTGGATACTGTGCACTAGATCATAGTATTTCTTATGAGTTCAGTCACACACGGGTCGAGTCATACACGGGTCGAGTCATACACGGGTCGAGTGTTTTATCGGTGATTGTGTACTCAGGTTGAGTGAGTTGGTGGTTAGTGTAACCACAAATAGTTACAGTGTCAGTTTTCAACTAACGACTGTCAAGTGGTGACAGTTTGTCGGATGCATAAGCGAAATGGTAGATTTGCCAAGTGGTATTAATTCGGAACGTGTGATTACTGTCATTCGACGTAGTCGAATGTGCTGGATGCGACGTGAGTGTTGGTAGAACGTCTGGTTGCAGACATTTATTGTGTTGGTTAGTTGGTGTACGAGTGTACACGTGTTGTGATGTCGAAATTGCTTTCCACGAGGTGGATGTGGAATCAAGATATTTGGAATTTCGAGGACGAAATTATTTGAGGGAAGGTTGTAACGACCCGTCCCGAATTTCGGTTTAGATTAGTGACTAATCATGATTAGTGAGGGTAATCCGTGATTAGTTGGGCAGAATCGGACGAACGATGAAAAATGACGATTTTGCCCCTAGTCGTAGGCAAAATGTTGACTTTTCGTTCAGGCGGTCAAATGGACTTTGGCCGATGATTGTGACGTAGTTTGGGACGTCACGAGTTCATAGACATGTGGCACGTCCGATTCCGACATTCGAGGAAGAAGTTATGACGTTCATAAGTTCTTGGGTATTTTGGTAAATTGGTTAAAAAGGGGTGAATAGTTGACTTTTGGACCGAGAGGTCCGATGGCCGAGGGCCGAGGACCGTTACGTAGATCGGGTCGATACGAATCCATAGATAGACGACACGCTAAAATCGGACTTGGAACGGGAATGTTATGGGTAACGGCAGTTCAGTTTCACTATGCACATAATATAAGGCGATGGGCAGATATTTTAAGTGGGACCCATGGATGAGTGACAAGTGTCACTCATCCCATTGGCCCAAACCCCGAATTTGTGGATCTATACTAATTAATTATTACTATTTTTATTATTTTATAATCTAATCTACCCACCTATCAATCCTAACCCTTCATCTTATCTCATCCTTTAATCCTCACCATCTATTTCCCTTTCTCTCTCACTATCATCTTCTTCTCTGTTTTCCCACAACCCGAACACCTCCATTTCTTCCTTTCCATTTTTTTTAAGCAAACACACATATCATCACCACCTCCCCTAAACCTTGTCTGACGTTGGTGTCTCCTGAAGGAAACTTTGAGGGCGAGATAAGGAGTAGATAGTGGCGTTGACGACGAGGGCCCACACGCACGGTAGGCGAAGAAACCCGAGACGGTAGGATTTTATTTTAGAATTCAAATTTCGGTTTAGTTGGTTTTTGATCGAAACTAACGATTGGGTTATGCTTCTGGGGGTCTGGTGAGGTAAATGAGATTAATTTCGAGGGCTAGGACGACCGGGAATGACGGTGAACGGCGGAGGAACTCGCCACCGCCATGGTCGATTAAGGAGGTACGGTTTCCGCAGTTTTTCTTATACTTTTAAGGGTTAAATAGATAGGAAATAAGATTAGGAAACTTTAGGAATCAAAAGAGAACAAAATGGACCGAAAATGGATGAGATAGGACCTTGGACCGGTCTAGACCGGTTCAAAACCAGAGGACCAGTTCGCTGAAGGTGGAAGAAGGTGAACAGTGTCCTAGCGCGTGAGGCCCGCGCGCAGGACCTTCTTGGGGCACATGAGGGCGCGTGAACAGTCTTTTGGGGAAGTGTTCAACATGTCAAATCTTCTATTCGATATAACGAACATTTTGGGACTGGTTTCGTGTCGATCGGACACCGTCTCGATAATGTTCGGGACATCGGAAGGTTTAGGTTCGGGATTAAAAATAGTTAAAAATTCGGAAATATTACGGGGCTTCAATGAGAGGTTGATAAGGTAGTTAGTAACCCTCTAGATTGATTTGGATAGGTTTGGGAGTCCCGGTGACGGCGATTAGCCCGGTGAGGCTTACTATTCGCAAACCGAGGCGGCAGCTTAGGACGGTCTGTGAGTGAACCTTGATTTCTAAACTGTGATGCATGCATAAATGTTTTATATGGTTTATGAATATGATTCTATGATGTTAAATTAGAGGGTTATGATTTATATGGTTTCACGCATTTCGAGGCGATTTAAGTACTTGCACATAAATCGAGGTTTCCAGTCTTGAATCGATTTTAGATTTAGAAATATGGAACGGGCACGAGACCCATTTGATTTACGGACTCCCGAACTTGAGGTCCATTTGATTTCACAAGGCATCGGGACAGAGGCTCAGTTGGTTTACATATCGGGCTCGAGGCCCATTTGGTTTACGAATCGGGCTCGGAGCCCAGTTGACTTACGCATCGGGCACAAGGCCTATTTGGTTTACGATATCGTGCACGAGGCCCATTTGGTTACTAAATCGGGCAAGAGGCCCAGTTGGGTTACGATTCGGACCGGAGGCCCAGTTTGAATATGGATTCGGGCTTAGGGCCCAGTTATGTTTTAAGATTATGATTTCAGGTCAGGGACCCATAAATGGATTTATGTTTCATGACGGTTTATAGGGCGGCATGAAGCCTTGAAATATTTTTATGGTTCATGACGGTTTATGGGGAGCAACATGAACTCTTGAAAGGTTTTACGATTCATGACGGTTTATGGGGGCCGGACATGAATCCTTAAAAGGTATTTCGTATTCCGTCCTTTATATATAAATTGTCTCCTTCGGGGAGGGTCGTTGGCCTAGGTGGACCCCAGAGTAGTCACGGAACACTAACTGAGTGGAGTGGCCCCCGTTGGGTTCCTTACTCTTAGAAAGGCTATGGATTGTAACCTCCAGGTAGGGTCATTGATCTACAGACATTAACCTGGGTGGACCCTGGATAGACTTGGGTTTGAGACCCCGGGTAGCACGCGCGTAACTCTAGATACCGTGACAGGATTGGTTATATGAAATATGATAAAATTGATTTCAATTGGTTGCGAAATTGTGTTTTATGATGGTTAAATGGATTTGGATTGAGATCCCACAAATTTTTACTATGTTGTGGTTTTCTGTAAATGGTTTTGGTCAGGAGCCCATATGGATGTGGTTGTTTAAACATATGTGGTTTGATAAATGGTTTTCCTATGCATAAATGTTTTTTAGTGAAGGGTATAAAGGTCTTCATAAAATGTATTTACGAACTATTGCTTTTTTTCCACTCACAGTCTTTCTGTTTTCAACGCCCTTCAGGTTGAATACGGTGGAGACTGTAGCAGAGACCGAGACATCACATACCTCCTCTGGATCCTGGCGTACTCTAGAAGCCTTCGGGCTAAAGGTTTTAATTTTCCCTAGTCTGACACTCCGTGTCAGACGGGATCAGAAGCGTTCCTCGTTAATCCCGGAGGTATTGGGGATGGATACTGACATTGTGAGTACGCATCATGGACAGTCAGTGAGTGGACTTTGCTTTCTAAATGATGCATGCATAACTGTTTTTTATGTTTTATTAACATGATTTTCGATACACTAGTTTCATATGATTTAAATATGATTTACGTTGATGATTTAGTACTTTCGTAGAAAATGTTATATTGCACGTATTTCGATATTTCAATTTTTATGTGATACTTCGGGGCTTAGGTCGACTTTTGTACGTGCATGTGATTTATATGATTTGAATGATTTCACGGGGACGCATAAAATGCAATTTCGGGCATAAGAACGAGTTGATTATTAACTTTGACTCCGGTGTGAATATGTTTCCCCAGAGAAGTATTTTAGTGTGAGGATGTTTCTCTGGAGAGGTCCCGATGATTGTTGCTCGCCTCCGGGATGCGTTGGCCCCTCCCTCCCCCGAATAGGTCACGATACACTGCTTGTTATCGAGTAGTCGTGGGAGGCTCGACTCAGGAGTGCTAATGTTATATGAGATAAATCATTGATATGTTCACGACGATATGTGGAACGTCAGCTAGTGATATGTTCACGGCGACGTGCTCAGACTTGAGTAGTCCTGGAGGTATGTGCACGCGCTGCTTGGAAATTGAGACTGAGGATGATGATACGATGATATGATAGACAGATGTTGGATACGAGGATTGGTCATGTTTTCGATTATTGCTTTATGTACAGATGTTTTCACTATTATTGATTTGAAAAACAATATGATTGATTTTAAGAAAGTATTTGAGATAGTTTTTTTGGTGCATGCATGTTTTTAATTGAAGGGTATAAATGTCTCTTCATTAAATTGTTTTATAAACGGGTTATTTTGTCCATTCACAACTTTTAATTTTTTTGATACCCTTCAGGTTGATAGTGGATGCGGGCTGTAGCTGAGGCCGAGACATCACATGTCGCTGTGTACTCTTGAAATCAATGTGCACTCTGGAAACCTTGAGTGGGTTGCGGTTTTATCTTTTGTCTGACCCATAGGGTTAGACGGGAGTAGGTTGGTATCAGAGCACTAGGTTGCTCTTGTGATGTTGCGCATGCGTCAGATGTGATGTTTCTACGATGATGATAGCCCGTCATCAACCTTGTAGTGAGGGTAAGAATTGAAAAGTTAAGTGGGAATGAACCCCGGATAGATTATATTTGGCATAGGCATAGGTTGCCGTGTTTCAATGTGTTAGACCCGAGGAAGGTCGAGTTTCTTGTGAGCCCAACGGCTGGAGGCCGTAGAGTTATTGGTGGATTGGAGCCAGTATGACGATCATTTAGAATCGTGACCGATGATTGGTTAGTATGGATGTGTTGCTCCTAGTAGCAGGGATTGTGGATAACCCTAGTTTGAGATGGGTTGAATAAGTTACCAAGAGAGTGGTACTTGTGGATCGGATCCCGATGTGGACTGACAATTAATCTTACGCTTTTGAGCGGATTGTATGAGTGGTAGGGCCCGCATGAGTGCTTGATCTTGATAGCAGAATTTTTCTTGGTTGGGTCTGCACGAGGTTGTGATAGACATGGCTATCGTCGGACGTGGATGAGACTATTAAGAGTTGGGAAACATTCAAGAACGTTTCTTACGCTATTTTCACCCTAGTCTTATCTAGATACAAGAGAGGCGGAATACCTCCGACATGAGCAGAAGATTGTTGGTAGCTTAGTACGAGAGGTTTGGGATTTTTTTCATGATGTGCTCATGGTTTACTAACGAAGGAGACGATGAGGTTTTGTCGGTGGCGATTGTGTCAAGATGCCACACATCCTCCACTAAGATGGGTTGGATGGAATCCAGCAACGATCCGATGATTCTGGATAACACCGGATGCATTTAGAGGTGGCAGATGCCATGGAGCTAGAGGCAATCCGAGTCTTCGAGTGGAAATAGTGAGATTGTAGAGATCGATGAGTGGGATCGAGAGGATCCCAAGTGGCTCGGTGAGATTTCAATATCCTCCTTGTTTGGATTGGATTACTAGAGTCACGGGGTACACTTTGATCGGTGGCAGGTACCCTAGCTATCTTTGGACGCATTGCCCGAGTGTCGAGTTCAGGAGTTGATCCCCTAGACTTGGGACATGCGAGTTAGTACTCCGACGGGTGCGGTGATGGAATCACCTATTGGTTTTGCGTAAAAGGTGTGACAAAAGAAAGATTGGTTTTCCAGTACACAATGACTTATTGTGATGTCCTGATGGATTGGTGGACTACCTATTACTCCTATGTTGAGTTTTGGAGGAACCAAATGTATTTGGTAGTCCTGAGTTGTCATGATTGGTCTTTTGGTGGGACTAGAGGAAGAATTATGTGATCTTTCCCATATTGGAAACGTGGTCGATGTCTGAGTGAGTTACGTCTTGGAGGCCGGGAAGATAAGACAAGATGGCCGTTAGGGACGTGGGACACATATTGTGATGTCCCTAGTCAGCTCAGTGCGCTTGAGTTGTCAGAGGGTTTACATGGGTACATAGCCCATTTTGCAACCACCTTGTCGGAAGGTACCGATAGAGTTGAGCTTTGAAAGCCCAGTTACCAGAGTTAGTGGATTAGGACTCCCAACCCAATGTTCCTTGTCGAACTCGATGGAACTTCGAGAGTTAGATTTGATGAGGCAGTTGGATAATGTGAACAGAAATCCTTATCCTGGAAGTTCTGAGTGAAATTTCTTCATCATTTTTGGGTTTCATGGAGATGTCACCCAAGTAAAAGTCAAATTGGCTATGGGCCATATTTGAATGACTTGAGGAACGAAAGGTGCTCGGTGTCACCTAACATGATGAATGAGTATCATATTTGGTGGATCCGTGTTGGTGTTATGGGTCATGTTACGTTGGCTGAGAGAGAGCTAGTGTAGTTCTTCGGTGGGTCGAGACTGTTGAGGACTACTTTGGTTATGGATCAAGATGATTGAGAGGATCAAGATGATTGAGAGGATCAAGATAGTGTTGGATTGGCGTCGGCAAACCCTAATAGTTGAGATTGGATTCACTCAGACTAGATGAGTATCATTGATTGTTGGGTTAAGGTTTTCCCCGGTGATTCAAGCCCATGGATGTGATTGACTCGGAAAGGAGTCAAATTGATTTTGGTTTGAGAGGATTACTGGATTAGAGGTTTACAGAAAAACTACAAGATCCGACCCTTTTCATCGTTAGGATGGGGGTCGAGGTTTGGATTGGTACATCTTGGTAGATGTAAGTTGGTTGGTCTTTGGAGTTGGTTAGGTGACCAGGAGAACTCAGAGCGAACGTGGAATTAGTGTACGGTCTGTCCAGAGCAGAGAGCAGACATACAGGTCTTCTTGTCGGATTATGATTGGCATGTCAGCCACACTATAGATGGGTTAGATCCGAGATCATTGTGGTGTATGGATTGGATTTTGGATATTGGTACGTAGCTCGGACGTTGTATGAATTCAGCCCTTGAGCAAGCCTATGGGTAGGGCCAATGTGTTTGTGTGTTGTATGCACCTGCAAGTAGTGCATGTTAGATGGTGTGATTGTTGAGTACTGATTAGTCTGACTGATGACGTACGATCATCAGATTGAGTTTGAAATGGAGATGATATGGTGATCGGACGGGGTTCGATATTGATTGTACATTGAGAACGAGGACTGGACATCGAATATTGTGCGCTAATGTAGAGTGATTGTGAGAGGTTTTGGTTGTTGTGTGAGCATTGAGCTCAAGGCCATGATGGGCCAGAGGAACCCTAGTGTCAGGACCCGTCCCAAATCCCCAAGGATTAACGTGGGACGCGCCTGATCCCGTCTGACACGAAGTGTTAGACCAGGAAAATTTCCGTCTCTAGCCCTCACTGGGGCATCCAGAGCACGCCAGGATCGTAGGAGGAGGAGTGTGATGTCTCGTCTCTGCTACAGCCCGCATCCGCGATCAACCTAAAGGGCATTAAAACACGAAAACTGTGAGTGGACAAAATAACATTTTCATTCAAAATATTTTCACATAAAGACATTTATGCCCTTCATTAAAAGCATATGCATGCATTCAAAAACCGTTTATCAAAACGTTCATAAAACCATTTGTCAAACATTCTCAAAACCTTTCAAGGGTTCATGGCCGGTTTCCATAAACCGTCACGAACCATAAAAACCTTTCGAGGGTTCATGCTGGTCCCCATAAACCACCATGAACCCTAAATTCAGTTGGGTCCCCGACCCGAAATCACAATCTTAAAACATGGAATACAGAAATCAAATCATTAGGGACTCAGCCCAAAACCATTCTCTGTGAAATACCAAAACATACAAACCACTTTCCGAAATATAAAACATGGAACACGGGGTCTTCGCCCCCAAATCACTTTCATAAAACCACATACGTATCAATATACGTATAACCCATCCGCGGCACTTCCGAGAAGATGCCAACTCGGGGCACACAGCCCCTAGGGAACACATCCCCGAGATATGTCACGATATCATCTCTATACTAGTGTGCACACTACTCGGGGTCTCACTCCGAGTCTTCTCCTAGGAATTCTCCATCTGGGAGGTTCTAACTTCGGACCTAGTCCGATCATCTCTTCGGAATCTGGTCCGGGACCACATCATAAATCGTAACCCCCACTCCTGGAACGGGATCCCAATGGGGATACCCATTATGGTCTATGGATCGTGACTTTCCAGGTCGACGTCTGGAGGAGACCATATAAACATATGGAGGGTTCATATACATTTTCCAAAACAATTTCTTTCTTTCTCAAAACACATTTCAACTGGGTCTTATACCCGATTCATCTCAATAGGATTCCTCGAATCCGATTCAAATTCATTTCACAGGCCTCGGCCTAAATCCACAGTTCAATAGGGTCTCATGCCCGAATTCTCATTTCACAAACCGAACTGGGACTCAAGCCCGATGTTACAATCAACTGGGCCTCTCGCCCGATATCACGACTAACTGGGCCCTAAGCCCGAAACCATAATTCAACGGGACCTCAAGTCCGATTTCACAATCAATAGGGCCTCCAGCCCGATACTACAGTCAAATGGGCCTCAAGCCCGATATTATAACCAACTGGACCCTTGGTCCGATCGTATAACTCAAATGGACCCTCGGTATGATTCTTCGCCAAATCAAATGGACTCCAAGTCCGGGAGTTCGTAAATCAAATGGGTCTCGTGCCCGATTTCATATTTCCAAATCCAAAACCAATTTATGAAACCCTCATTGAAAACCTAGCACGTATAAACATCGTATAAAACCAGAAATCTCGAAATACGTGCAAATACGTAAATCCTAGGCTACCACAAACAAATACACTCATGGCATCACAAAAAATATTCTAAAACAATTATAAAACATTTATGCATGCATCAATTTCGAAAGAACGGTCCACTCACAGACCATCCGAAGCAGCACCTCGATACGCATGCCATAAGCGTCTCCCTGACCAATCGTCGCCTCCGGGATTCCCAAACCCTTCCAAATTAATTTAGTGAGTTACTAACTACTTACGTAACCCCTCACTAAAGCCCCGCAATTTTTGGAATTTTTAACTATTTTTAAACGCAAACCTAAACCTTCGGACATCCCGAACTATATCGAAACAATGTCTGATTGACTCGAAACCAGTCCCAAAATGTCCGTTACATCAAATAGATGATTTGACAAGTTGAACACATCCCCAAAAACCCTACCGCGCACCATCACGAGCCCAAGGAGTGGCCTGTGCGTGGGCCTCACGTGCCGGCGACTGTTCATCTTTCCCAGCGAGTGAACTGGTCCAGACAGGCCGGTTCGGTTCAGGTCCTTCTAAATCCTAATCTCCCTAATTCAATCTTAGCACCCTAAATACATGATTAAAAAACCCAAAAATCGGTTTAAACCCATTGGTTCAAACTTGAACTCACGGTTCAGTTTTCCAATTCCTTCCCAGGGGTTCCCCGACCTTTAACCTTCCTCAAAATCATCCCATTACACTCCTACTAACCCAACAACTCGATCCTAATCATCTAAAATCAACCATACCGTTAAAATCAAAATAAAAAGAAATTCGGGCCGTACCAAGCAATCGATTTTCCTTGGCCATCACCGTTGTGCACGGTGGTCCAAACAACCTCGTGCCACCATCCTCAGCTCCTCAGCCTCTCACTCTCCAGGTCCCTCAGATATGATCATATGGGGTAAGGGTTTGGATTGGGCTTGATCGGATTTGGGTTTGGTTGAAACAAAGAAAATGATCGATGAAGAGGAATGGGAGATGCATGAATGAAAAGTGATGTCCAGTGAATGAGTGACACTTGTCACTCATCCATTGGGCAGCATAGAAATATCTGGGCCCCACTTAATTCCAAAAAGCATATGTCTCGTAATTCGTGCAATAGTGCGTTCGTACTTCCATGAACCATAACTTCTCCGTCGAACGTCCGAATTCGACATGCCGCCTGTTTAAGGATTTGTATCATCCCGATCTACGTAATGGTCATCGGTCCTCGGCCATCGGACATCCTGGGTTAAAAATCAACTCTTTGCTCATTTTCAACTAAATTACCAAAATGCCCTTGGACTTCCGATCGTCATAACTTCTTCCTCGTACGTCGAAATCGAGCGTGCCACCTGTCTATGAACTCGTGACATCCCGAACTACGTCACAGTCATTGGCCAAAGTCTATTTGACCGCCTGAATGAAAATTCAACGATTCGCCCATTCTAGGGGCAAAATCGTCATTTCTCCCGAACGTCCGCTAACCCTCATCTAATCCTCGATTAGTCTCGTTAATCTGTCATTAATTCTTAATTAATCCCGTTAATTCAGGACGGGTCGTTCCACCTAGTGTTTTTTTATTGTGATTACCTCAACTAGAGCAAGTATTTGATGGGGTCCAGATACATCCTGAGTGTATCGAGAGGATGAGTGAGATGTCAGCTTGAGTCTTGAGAAGAGTTTGGATCACATCATTGGTTGCTGAGTGAGATGAGGTATGGTATGAGATACCCTAATAGGACTCTAGAGCGAGTCGAGTTTTTCGATTGTGATTTGAGCGTGAATAGTGGAGCCGTGAGTTACCAGCTGATCACGACGGTGTGTCGTGAGTGTGATTAATGGTTAGAGACTGTCGAGTTAGATAGAGGACTTGTGATTGATAAGTTACGAATTGAGCATGATTTCAATGATATTTCTTATCCCTTTTACTTATCGTTTGATTATAATCATTCAAACCATAGGAAAAAATGATCTCTTTTGTGAAGTTTGTGTAGATTGCTTAGTTGAGGTTTAAATCGTGTTTCGCAATGAAATGTGATCATTCCAAGGATATATCTTCAAGAACACATCATGGAATCACAAAGGATCACATCATCTTCCATTTTCACATCCAAGATCCCCCAAGATCCTCACAGTTGCTGCTAAGTCCCTAACTCTTTCCAAATTGCGATTAAGGTGTTCTAGGGTGCTTACTTGTGCATCAAGTAACCTTTGGACGAATTTGCCTTCCTTTTTCAATGAGGAATGACGTGGATTGACTTAGATAAGGAAGCTTAAAGATGTCCTAATCAGATCTTTAAGTTAAAGTTGCAAGAAACAAGGAAAAAGATGGCTAGGGTTAAGGAAGCTTCCCTAGCTGCATTTTATCATGTTTCCTTTATTTTAGGGATTTGTTATCTGATTTAGGATAGCATTAAATGAATTCCTAGTCAAAAGAAAAGTCATGAAGTGGAAACAAGAAGGAGAAGGACTCCTTACTCAACAAGGATCCAAAATTGCGGCTAAGGAAGGTTCTCATGGGCAAGGAGTTTTCGTCCTTATTTTAGGGGCTGTTTTCCCTTTCTTTTAGGGAGATGCTAGGGCAGGTGTTAGGGGATATAAATAGTTGTGTTTCTCATTGTTGGTGGACGTCCAATTTACTTCTTAAGGTCCCAAAACTCTGCTGAAATTCGGTCTCAAATTTACACATAAACTAGCCGCAATTTTCCCTTTTTTCTTACTTTTGATCCAAGTCTTGCATCTTCTTAGTGACGTGAAGCTTGGGAGAAGAAGAAGTGTTTGTGCCACTTCTCTCACACATCATTCTTCTTCGTATTTGTGTTTCACAATTCCTAATCCCTTTAAGTTTTTATGCATTCAATTATGATATTTGTTAACTTAGATATGTGTGAGTAGTTTCTTTAAGGATTGGGGCTGTTCGAAGCCCTAACCATGTTTGTTCATAATTAGATTTCTAGCTGGATTTGTTGGATTACCGCGCTTCATGAACTCAATTTATGCTTATAAGTTTAACCACCTTATTTGTGTATAATTATTGATGTAATTGCTTAACGGATCACCTCGATGTTTGTGTTCACCCTGCAATTTGTAGCATCACGTTTAAGGGGGAGACTCTTATTTGTAATCTAAACTCATGACTCCTTTGGACTGTACATCACTTTTCTAGGGATAGTGTAGTGTCATTAAATCTTCATCTTATTTCATGCATTATCACGCACCATCGGTAATAGTTGTTTAAGGGCAGGTACATCAAGCTTAAACATGCAATCTAAGAGAAGATAATATGTGTAGGGCGAGCCTTAGCCGGACCCGTACATCAGCACTTAATTTAGATACATGTATAATTAATCTAATCAACGAAATCTAAGGAGAACTATAAGTGGTAAAGGTGGATAACATGTTCTAATTCGTCCTAATCATTCAATCAACTTTCAAATCCAGTTTTCATCACTTTGCACTTTGTTTTCATCATTGAATTTTGTTCTCATCATCACTAAAAACCCCCAACATTTTTGTGTTCTTAATCAAGTTACTCAATTCTAAACTAAGTGGATTCACGTTGAACAAGTCCTCGAGGGATAGACCTGTGCAAACCTACTATACTCGTGATATAATTTTGTGCACTTGCAAAGTATTACATTAGGAGTTCATCATTCATAACTTCTTGGTTGATAAATCCTCTATCAAGTTTTTGGCGTCGTTGTTTGGGACTTGTCCCTCATCGGTGTCCATACATTTTGGAATTATCTAACTTGGTTTGT
Source organism: Prinsepia uniflora (assembly GCA_032719365.1). Classification (NCBI taxonomy): domain Eukaryota; kingdom Viridiplantae; phylum Streptophyta; class Magnoliopsida; order Rosales; family Rosaceae; genus Prinsepia; species Prinsepia uniflora. Next base: position 53,877,766 of record CM064863.1, on the reverse strand, counting down.
TTATTTGTTTTTCAAGTACTAGTACATGTCACACAACTCTTCAGTGGAGGGCCAAACTCACAGCTCTAACCCCTCATCACGAAATTCTTCAGTTCACGGCAGCCCCCCACCAAGCCCTCGTGTCATGGCCAACCCACAAGATCGTGCTCTTGTGACTCCTCCTGCCCTTAGGATCCTTCGGGAGTTCGCAGCCCCTCATGTGCCTGAGGATCTTTTCACCATTATCTTTCCCGCAAGCACCATTGAGAACTTTGAGCTCAAGTCCGAGACCATTCACATGTTGTCTAAATTTGATGGACTTTTTGGGGCCGATCCTCACTTCATATCATGGACTTTCTCCAAGTTTGCTCTACTATTCGTATCAGTGGGATTATTGAGAATGAAATTAGGTTGAGGTTGTTTAACTTTTCACTTAAGGATATGGCTAAAGCTTGGTTTCATTCACTTGCACCCGCCTCTATTCATACATGGACAGAATTGTCTACTTTATTCCTCATCGAATACTACCCCATTGAGAAAACTAATGAGTTTTAGGCAAAGATTATGAAGCCTGCTCCAAGATGAAGCCTTTTATGAGTATTGGGAAATGTTTAATTAGATGCTTCATGCTTGTCCCCATAACAACATTGAGGATCATCATCTCATGATGTGGTTTTATCGAGGTCTTAGTTATGGGGATCGTACTATGGTGAATTCCTTATCTCAAGGTATCTTAGATGGCACATCAACCGAGGCTGAAGCTGCATTTGAGAAGATAGCTCAAAGGGAGAAACAGTTTAGTTACCGAGGCCACTCATTTAGGTCCATAGCCGAAACTAAGGACAAAGATGGATCCATTGCCGAACTCACGACTTTGGTAAAGCAATTGTGTAAGGATAAGGTTAAGAATACCATGGTTTGTGAGGCGTGTTCAGTCCAAGGACACGCTTCGAATGAGTGTACATATGTGGGTGAAGCCAACTATGTTGGCGAGTTCAAGGCCCCATAATGATCCTTTTTCGAACTCTTACAATCCAGGATGGAAGAACTATCCGAATTTTAAGTGGAACAACAACCAATCCGTGGCTAACCTTTTGCCTCCCCCTGGATTCCACCAAACTCACGTGTCTGCCCCTTCTACGCAGCCCCAAAGTACATCCTCAACTCAAGGTTCAATTGGTAAGTCATGGGAGGATGCACTTGCAGCTGTGGCACATCACACTAATGCCTTCATGAATGAATCTCAGACTCACCAAGCAGCAACCAATGCCTTCATGAATGAGACTAAACATGCCATTACCAACTTGGAGAGGAAACTTGGACAAATTTCCAATCAACTCAACTAAAGAGAGCCCGGTAAGTTCCCTGGTTAAGTTATGGTGAATCCGAAGGGCCCCTATGGACCAACAGCAAATTCCATCACCCTCCAGAGTGGCACACTGAACTTCCTAGCCCAGAGTACACCCCAAGGAATTATACTTCAAGTCCCCAGGTCCCTGCTATCTAACATCCACAGCCGTATACTCAAAATCCAGCAAGATTCCCCACTAATGAGTGTTGGAACCATCAGGAAATTCCAGCACCCTATGGTGTGCAATTTGCCCCTTCTTTGCTCTCGGATGAGACCACCCACGTGACACCACCTCAAGCTCACTTTCAAGGCAACCACTCGAAGCATCATTTGTGTGGGAGCACCCCAAGCTTTAGCTCCTTGGGAAACAAATACAGTAAAGTCGCCTAGGAAAACATGTCAGGGCCCAACACTGATCCCCCGGGATTATAGGCGAAACCATGCTCCCGTCTAACTTACGTATGACATTAAGGCAAAACTGATGTCCAACCCCCATGTGACACGTAAGTCGGACAAGGGACTTCCGATCCAACCATCCTCAAAGTATCTGGACTTCCCAGAGTGCGCCGAACTACAGTGAATCTTGGGTGTGATGCCTCCGTCACTCTCGACCAACAGCCCACACTGCAACAACCTGGAGGGTATCGAAAACACGAAAAGACTGTGAGTGGACAAAAATAAAGTATAAGTTTAAAAAACAGTTGAATAACACAATTACATTTATACCCTCCGTTTCAAAAACCAATGCATGCATATCAAAGGTATGTCATAAAACCATGTACGAAAACCAAAAACATTTTCCTTTTTCTCAAATCCCGGGCCTGAGCCCAAAACCATCGAAAACCATTTCATCCGGGCATAGCCCAAAACCTCAGAAAACCATTATTGAACAGCATACCACATTTCCGTTCATCGAACCTACTGGATCTATCCGAGTCTTTAAATTCCCGAGTCTTTAAACTCAAATCCAGGCCTCAATATAATCCGAGTCTTTAAACTCCCGAGTCTTTAAACTCAACAGGCCTAAGGGGGAAATATCATTATCCGAGTCTTTAAACTCCCGAGTCTTTAAACTCAATCCAGGCCCGTCCCCCGTCAAATATAATTCGGGTGTTTAAACCCAATAACCAGATCCAACAAATCCAATCCAAAACCGTTTGAAAACCTTTATCCATTTCCTTTCCAGGTCCGAGTCCGCAACCATCATTCCGTAAGTCGGCATCCAGAATAACCATACTGAACCCAAACCCGGAAATCCATTTCCATTTCCAAACCGAATTCCGAATCGTCATCTGGAAATCGAATTCCAAAACCCGAAATCACATTTCTCAAAACCACTTTTCCAAATTCCTTTTACTTTCTTTGAATTCAAATTGGATTTCAAATCACGAAATCAAATCATTAAAACCAGGTTCAAATCACAATATCCATCAACTTATCGTAAAACGTAAATTTCCGTAATTTCCTCGAAAAACGTGAAAACTCGTAAACCATCACATTCATAAATCAAATCATAGAATCAAGTATAGAAACATATAAAAACATATATGCATGCATCAAGAGATAGAAAGCAAAGTCCACTCACAGACCATTCCGACGTCGCCTCGATACGAGCGCACTTATGCCATTCCCGGCCTTTCCGTTATCCTCGGCTTTCCCGAACCTGTCCAAATCCCACACCAAGGTCACTAACTACTTCACAAAGGTCATACTAAAACCCCATAATTTTCCCGTATTTTTATCTATTTTTAACCGAGCCCTATAACCTTCGGACATCCCGAAAACTATCGAGACGATGTCTGATTAACTTGAAACCAGTGCCAAAATGTTCGTTACATCGAATATTTTAAAAGTCGTGTTGGAATCTTCCCCAAAAGGGACCCCACGTGCCCTCATACGCCGCCCAAAGCGCCTGCGCGTGGGAGCCACGTGCCCAGTCACTGTGCATCTTCAACCTGTGATCAACCGGTTCAGCAGGCCGGTCTAGCCGTGAACCGGCGTGAACATTTTATTCCATTTCTCGTTCCTTTTTAATCCGTTTTCCCTCCTAATTAATCTAATAATTCCGTCCTTTCAATTCTAATCACTTTACTTAATTAAACCATGAACAACGGAGCTAGAAATTACCTTCCCACGGCGACTATCAAACCGCCCATTTTCGAATTTCTGTGCTAGTCTCCACACCCTGTCTCCGGCCATGATTTCAAGTTCAAGCTTCCTCTTTTACCTCCAGAAACCTTGTGCAAACAAACAAGTAGGCTATCAATCCCTAAAATAGATTTTGCTATTCTTGAATCCAAAAACGATTTCGACGGGTGCTTAACTTACCATCCTTATTTTGCATCGAATTCGAGTCCAAAAAGCTTGTCTAATTAGCCTTTCCATTTTCCTTGTAGACAACATAGGCAAAGAATGAGGTTTGAGTGGTGTTATGAAGCTGAGTTATCTCTGTTGTACACAGGTACTCTGCCTCTCGTGATATCAAAGCCACCGTCCACAACGGTTATTGATTTCAACACCACCACACTCATCCCATGCTCCTCTCCATAGTTCCTTCACAACTCAAGGCCGGAAGATGACGATCAAGGGACCAATTTTACGAGTTCTCTCACGGTTGCACCTCCACTCTGTTTCTACAACTTAAAACCGATTTAAACCGCCGTGTAAACTTGTGAGGCGATCATCAAGTGTTCCACAAACATCTGGAGAGGGACACTTGTCGAACTCCTGGTGGTCACCTTCTCCCAAAACAGCCACATGTCCTTTTGTTATTGGGCACAGTTCCTCAGGGAGGACAATGGCCAAAAAACACTTTTAAGTAAAATTACCATAATGCCCTTCGCACGTTTAGACCCGTAACTCTCTCTCCCGACCTCTGAATGACAAGTGCCGCCTATCGTAGTAACCAGGAGATCGAGACCTACCTAACGGTCCTCGAATTTCATGGATTTGACTTGTGTTTGATCCTGAAATGACCAACTCGATGAGACCCGCTGGGGGTTCTAGGACCAGCCGTGTGGTGTCTCGGGCCCGCCGGGGGCGTCGTGATTCGGCAGGGGTCCTGCAAAACTAGACACCGGTGTGGTGTCGACCAAAGGGGCTCCGATGCCAAAGTTAGTATCTGAATGCTGAGAGGCAAGTAAACACAGTGCTCTGGGTCGGTTCTGAGTGTCCTACCTTTGTGAAGGGTTTCAGGGTATTTATAGTAGCCATAACTATGGTAGGTGGGCTACTGTTACGGGAGCAGGTGGTGCTTGGTGGCTGGGAGCCGTCTGACAAACCCTGGATATCTGGAGGAGGCGCCAGCTGGAGTCCCAACCTGCCTCCGTCAGGGAGTTAGTGTGGCAGAGTTGGTTAGGTGACTGTCGCAGCCAGCTGTCGTCTGTTCACTGTCAGGTGCCGAATGGCGGGTCTACAGTACGGTGCCGATCGGCGGGCCGTGGGCCATGAGGGTGCCGATCAGGCGATCGGTCGGCGGCCTTCCTGTCCTGGTGGGACCTGTGCTAGGGTGGTCGGTCGATATGGTATCAACATAAGTCCCCTAAGTCTTTGACTGAGGTGGGGTTCCTCGGCCGAGGACTTGATATGACGGCCGGTACCTGTCGACCGACCTGGGCGGTGCGCCCTGTATCCCTAGTAGCCCCCCAAGTCATGGAGCGAGGAAGTGCACCGTATGTCCGATTTGCAAAGAAGCCCCGTTGCCGAGTTCCGGAAGTGGCCCACCGTAAAGACCGACAGATCGTGGAGAGGCGGCCGTGGGGAATGGCGGGGAGACGTCGGTAGCAGTGTGCTTGCCGACGAAGAGAGAAAGCGTGCCGTCGGGAAAGAGGCCGAGAGGCTCCGGTCGGCAGGCGGTATGGATGCATACCGGTGAGCGATGTACGTATGTACGTATGTAGTTGAGAATGTACGATACCGATGGGTATACAGTACAATGTATTCGTAGCCGAAAGGTGGCCGTATCGGCCTGGTGACCGTCAGATCGGAAGCGCGCATCTCGAGGCGGGCCAGGGGCCTATAAAAGGGGTGAAAGCTTGCTGTCTTTTTCACTTTTTACTCAGAGCATCTGTGGAATAATTGCGAGTGCCGACTGAATTGGAGACTGCCGATCAAGAAGAGGACGCACGTGGAACCAATTCGACCGAGCAAAACTTTGAAAGGTATAATTCCTGCCGTTCGGCATCTATGCTCAGCATGTGTTCCGTAGCATAGGTGCTTAGTTGTAGCTTCTTTTCTTTTGGTAATTTGTAGATGTCAGAGTCAGAATCAAACAGTGGATCTGGGGTTAGGTCCCCTCAAGCTTTTGGCGGGGAAACACCGTCCAGTTCGGCAACCGACGTGCCGAGCGGGCGCAGTGGGTCAACGTCTACTAGTGGGTCCATTAGCAGCACGTCGTCGTCCAGCAGTGGTGACAGCCTGGATGAGGCTCTCAGGTTGCCGCGGAAGGAGGTGAGGCAGCAGGGCGGGTGCAGCACATCGGGTGCCGATCGGCCAAGTGAGAGGAGGACGTCTCCCCGTACGCCCCCCATCGCCACCGTCGATTCCGAGGCTGAAGGTAGCGGTACGGAGACGAGCTCGCCGATGGAACTAGACGCCGACGGCGTGGTGAAGGTGGAGTATGCCGTGGATTACGAAATGAACACCATTCGGCAGTCCGACCTGGACCGGTTCCGGGAGCTGTACAACGTACCGGCGGAGATTAAGATGACGGTACCCCCGCACAGCAAGAAGCCGAGCAGTCCTCCGGAATGGTCGACGTTATTTTACGTCGATTGCTTTGAACACGGCGTGAGGCTGCCTCTGCACCCGTGGCTCTAGGACATGATGGCGAGGGCGAACCTGGCCCTGGGGCAGCTGAACGCCAACGGATGGATCATCCTGATTAGCCTGTATACGGCGTTCCGACTGGCGGGACTGCCGGAGACGACCTGGGCGCAACTGTGCGCCCTGTACCGCTTCAAGAGGCAGACCTACGGGTCGGGGTGGTACCAGATGGAGTGCCTGCACAAGAGTGCGCGGGGTGCGTTCATCACGGATGTGCCGACGTCGCAGAAGAGCTGGAGGCATCGGTTCTGCTGGGTATCGGGGCCGTGGGAGGGGGACGTCAGTAGGGTCCGAGCGAGGATTCCCCGCCACTTCCAGTCTGGAGGTTGTCTGCCATCCGATCGACCGTTGGCCATAGTGGGGTATTTCGGGTACCGAGGCGGAGTCTGATAGTGCGTTTTGTATGTGCAGGTCCGTCCAAGGCAACGGTGACAGCGGAGGATTGGGAGGTGTGCAATCTCGTTCGGGGGAAGCTGTCCGACCTAGAGCGCAGTCGCTGCGTTCTGAAGCTGCCGCCCAACCTGCTTGCCGTGGGCCTCATCGTTCCACCTGGTAAGTAGCAGCTGTTTGCTTGAAGTAATGATTGGTAGGTAGGCCGAGATCTTAACTGGGTTTTTTTTGCAGTTCATCCCTTCGTCGAACAAGCCGCGCAGAAGAAGATGAGCGAAGCGGTGACGAAGCACGGCTCGGCTGCCGAGGGAAAGGGCAAGGAGCCGGAGGTAACCCCCCAACAGCCACGGAGGCAAAAGACCGTGGCGGTGAAGCCCAGGGGTGCCGGGCGAGAGGAGCCCCCGTCGGGGTCCAGCTTGGGCCTCCGGCCAGATGGGCCGCCAAAACCGACGAGGCCTGATCCGCGGCAGGGTGCCGAGCAGGCGAAGAGTCCCGTCTGGTGACTGAAGCGGCCCCTGATCGGCGGGCTGGACCAAGCCCGGGAGCGCCAGAGGAAGCTGAAGGAGGCGCGGCTTAGGCAGTCTCCCTCGGCGGCAGGGGTGTCGGAAGGAGAGGGCTCCGACCGCCGACGCAAGAGGGAGGCGGCCCTCAAGGTTCCCGAGGCGCCGATGGAAAGGGCGAAGGAGGTCAGGGTGGAGATGCCGCCGCCGGCCAAGGAAAGGGTGCCGAACAGCGTACCCGGCATTGCTGCCATCTTCATGGCTCCCGTGGAGACGGGGGAGGTTGTTCGGTCGGCAAGGCCCGGGGAGGCGTGGGTGCCGGTCACCCAACAGATGCACAGGTCATTGGCGCCGGTTGTCAATGCCTTTGTGCTCGGCTCCCAGGTGACGCCGGCAGAGATCGAGCAGATCGGCACCGGCTCCCACCCGGGTCGGTTCACGGCCCTGCTCGCCGAGCAAGCCCATGTGAGTATTCGTGTGAATTGGCTTAGTGTCTTTGTTTTGTGTATTTAGTGGATATATGTTTGCTGATAAGTGTGCATGGTTCGGCAGTGCTTCGGGCAGACATATGTGGCCCTGCAGAAGGCCTCTCGGCGTATGCAGAGGCTGGAGGCCGAGCAAGCAGCCACGCGGCAGAGGGAGGAGAAGCTGCGTGTGCGGGAAAATGAGGGGTATGCTGCTCGGCGCCGTGTGGCTGAGCTGGAGGCGGAGCTCCAACGGGAGAGGTCCCGAGCGGAGGTGGCCGAGCGGGGCATCGCCGAACGGGAGGAGACGGCCCACGCGTTCTCCCTACAACTGAATGAGCAAGAAAAGATCCTGGGGGAGCTGCAGGGAGAAGTGGAGAGGTTGAGGGGCCTGCTCGCTGCCGACTGGCAGAAAACCCTGGAAGATTTTATGGCCGATCCGGTGTATGCCAATCATCTTGACCTGGCCTTAGGTGAAGTGGAAGATGATTGCGTGCAGCGGGTGCTGTACTTCAACCCAGTCGTCACCCTCAATTTCCCATGGCTGGATGAGCCCCCAGTGCTGACGAAGACGTTCGCCCTGGAGGGGCAGGACCCCAAAGTGGGTCCGGCGGCGGGCGAAGGAGAGGTGCCGAGCGCTGGCGGGGAGGATGCCGTTGCGTCGTCCTCTGGGAAGGACCGGGCGGGGGAGGAGGAGGTGGAGGTGGTGGTCGTTTGAGGCCGAGGGCCGTGTAGATTGCTTTTTGTTGCCTTTATTTTTATAGTCCGGGGAATGCCCCGTGTAACATGTAGCTCGGTAGTGAAAGCAATGAAAGGTGGACTTTATCTATCACTTTGTATCGCACTTCGTTTTTTGTTTTTTTTTTTTAATGAGAACTGCTGATAGGCGAGTACTTGGCGCATATGTGTATGCATGCCGATCCACGGAGTTGAAGGACCGAACAGTCATAATCGTAAACGCAAACCATAATGGACATACCCGCCGAACTAAGATCGTAATAGCGAAAGATAATTGTACTTGACTGTGTGGACCAAGTAAGCTTGTGTCGGTATGTAAAGTAGGTGTCGTGTGGGTCACCGGGAGTGCCGATCGGCAATAGGGGATAGGCTACTTGTAGTTGAGGACTAGACTAACACTTAGATAAATGAAAGAACATTTTTCCGGAAAGGCAAGTTCGACTGGAGATAGCCAAGTCGAATTACAGCATCGGCGTGGCTGTTTTCCGACCGTGGTATTTGAATGACCTCGTAGCCGCGGAAGTGGCGGAGTAGGGACCGCACTTTTGCCAAGTATCGGGTCATGGAGGCGTCTTTGGCATCATAGAGGTTGTTGATTTGTCGGACGACGAGCTGGGAGTCGCTGTAAACCTGCAGCTGTTGTGCTTGGAGGCCGGTGGCCAACCGGAGGCCAGCAAGAAGGGCTTCGTACTCGGCTTCGTTGTTGGAAGCCTGGAACCCAAAACGCAACGCGTATTCCAGCCGTTCCTAAGTAGGTGTGCTGAGTACGAGGCCGGGGCCAGAGCCAGTATGGCAGGAGGATCCGTCCACGTAGAGGGTCCAAATTGGTCGGGCGGGGTCCATGGTGGACGGGGTTGGCGACTTGCAGATAGGAGCGGCGGGTGCCGCAATATTGGGATCCGGAGTGTCGGGCATGTGCTGCGTTGTGCTGTATGTGAATTCGGAAAGGAAGTCAGCGATGACCTGTCCTTTGACAACTGGTCTTGGGGCGAATGTGATGTCGAACTCACTAAGCTCCACTGCCCATTTGACGAGTCGCCCCGAAGCGTCTGGCTTTTGGAGCACCTGGCGAAGGGGTTTGTTAGTAAGGACTAACATGGGATGTGCCTGAAAGTATGGGCGGAGGCGCCGGGCTGTCATAATGAGGGCAAAGGCCAACTTCTCTAGGTCGTTGTACCGGTTCTCGGCGTCCTGGAATGCCTTGCTGACATAGTATACTGGGAACTCCGCGCCGTCCCGACTGGTGACGAGGACGGAGCAAACAGCAGATGTGGAGACAGAAAGATAGAGGTGAGCCGTTCCCCAGTGGTAGGTCGGGTAAGTAGGGGCGCGGTGCTCATGTAAGTTTTCAGAGCTTCAAAGGCAGTGTCGCACGTTGCGTCCCAGTTGATGTGCCGGCCCCGGGTCTTCATGACCTTGAAAAATGGTAAACACTTGTCAGTCGCCCGGGAGATGAACCGGGTGAGGGCGGCGATCCGGCCAGTAAGGGTTTGGACTTCCTTGAGTGTGCGCGGGGGCTTCATGTCCAGGATGGCCTTGATTTTTTCAGGGTTAGCCTCAATTCCCCGTTGGCTGATCATGTAACCGAGGAATTTTCCAGAACGGACGCCGAAGACGCATTTCTCAGGGTTGAGCCGCATCTTGTATTGCTTCAGGACCTGGAACATCCTGTCAAGGTTAGGCACGTGCTGGTCGGCCGTCCGACTCTTGACGAGCATATCATCTACGTACACCTCCATGGTCTTGCCAATCTGATCCGCGAACATGAAGTTGACAAGCCGTTGGTAGGTGGCACCGGCGTTCTTGAGCCCGAAGGGCATAACATTGTAGCAGTAGACTCCCAGATTAGTGCGGAAACTGGTGTGGATCTGGTCGTCGGGGTGCATTCGGATTTGGTTGTAGCCGGAGTACGCATCCATGAAGCTGAGGAGTTCGTGGCCAGCTGTGGCGTCGACCAAAAGATCGATCTTAGGAAGTGGGAAGCTATCCCTCGGGCAGGCTTTGTTAAGATCCGTGAAGTCGATGCACATCCGCCAGGATCCGGAGGGTTTCTTGACGAGTACGACGTTTGTGACCCACGTGGCATAAATGGCCTTGCGCACGAAGTAAATGGTGCTGAGCCGAACGATCTCTTCTTGCATGGCCAGCTGTCGTTCTGCATCATAAGTCCGCTGCTTCTGGGTGACCGGTCTGAAGGAGGGGCTGATGTTAAGCCTGTGGCAGATGACATCCGTGGAGATGCCAGGCATGTCGGCGTAGGACCAAGCAAAGACTTCGCTGTTGTCCCGGAGGAATTGGATGAGTTGTGTCCTAATTTCGGGAGCGAGTGTGCTTCCAATTTTCACTTGCCGCTCGGGGTTACGCGGACAAAGGGTGATCAGCTCTGTATCCTCCACGGGTTGCGGCTGCGAGACGGCGGAGAGGTCGCACGGGTCCTCGTGGGGACCCGCCCGTATTTGTTCAAGGAGCTCGGAGTCGACAGGGTCGGCCTCGTAAGCAGCCTCGGCGAAGGCCATGGTCTCCCGCTTGTCGCATGGGTTGAGCTTTGTCAGGGCGGTCTGATAGCAAGAGCGGGCGGATTGCTGATTACCGCGGACTTGGCCAGTGCCCATGACGGTCGGAAACTTCATGAGAAGGGCCCGAGTGGAGATGACGGCGCTGAGCTGGTTGAGGAGTCCCCTACCCAAAATGACGTTATAAGCAGTGGGGCAATCGACTACCAGGAAGGTGGTGATGGCTGTTGCGATCTTGGGCGCGCTCCCCAGGGAGATAGGCGGGGAGATGTTGCCAAGGGGCATGACAGAATCGCCTGAGAAGCCGAGCAGTGGGGAACCAGCATGGGTGAGGCTTGCGGAGTTGATGCCCAATTGGTTGAAAGTGTCCATGAAGAGGACGTTCACAGAGCTACCAGTGTCCACCAGGATTCGTCTAATATCGAAATTGGCGATCTGAGCGCGGATGATCAACGGGTCATCGTGGGGAAAGATAACTCCCCGCTCTTCCTCCTCGGAGAAAGTGATGGGCGTCCATCCTGCCCGGGCGACCTTGGTCGCACGCCCATCCGTGATGTTGAATATTTGGTGGTTGGATGTCGTGGCGCGCAAGAAGTTCTTCTTGGCCCGATTGGAGGTGCAGGAGGAAGAGATGGTGGGGCCCCCGCTGATCGTGTTGATCTGTGGAAGTCCCGGTCCGGGGCGTGCGTGTTGGAGGAACTGGTTGATCTTCCCCTCCCTTACGAGTGCTTCCACAATGTCGCGGAAAGCCACGCACTCGTCGATGGTATGGCCGTTGAACTTGTGGTACTGGCAGTACAAGTTGGATTGGATGCCCGGGCGGGGGCCGGGCGGTCGTGCCCGTGGCTTGGGGATCGTGTCCTCGATGCTCATCAAGACGTTCTCGAGGGAGGTGTTCAGGATTGAATAGGTTTCGTACTTTGAGGTGGGCCCCGTATGGGGTTTGCCTGCTTGGTGGGGGCCTGATCCCTGCCCCTTGTTGTGGTATTTGTCCCTCCCACGATGGTCATTGTTATACGTCCCCTTCCGTTTACCGGAGTGTGAGTCAGATCGGTGATCCGTATGCGCGTTAGTGGTCGGCGGAGGTGATCGCGCCTGCTGGTTGCTGGGAGGCGAAGGGCGCGCGCTATTCACGTCAGGTCGGGATGCGACCTGGGGAGAGTTGAAGTGCTCCGCCTTGGAGTGTATTGCCGCTTGCCGCATGAGCTCGTTGTAATCGTCCCAACCCTGGGTGAAGGCATGGTACTTGAAGGTGGACTCCCGCAGCCCGTTGCGGAAAGCGCGGTAGGCGGCCTTGTCGTCCGCCTCGTGGCACTTGGAGTATTCCAGGCTGAAACGAGCGGCGTACTGGCGTAGGGGCTCGCTGTCTCCCTGTCGGAGGGTTCCCAGGTCCTCGGTTGTGAGCAGTCGATCCGTCTGGATCATGAACTGGTTCAAGAAGACCGTGTGTAGGCGGTCGAATGAGTCGATAGACTGTGGTTCCAGGCGATAGAACCAATTGAGCGCGGCCCCGGTGAGGGTGGAGCTGAAAATTAGGCACTGCGCCTCGTCGGAGATATTTCTGAAGGCGAGCGCCGAGTTGTAGTTATTGATATGGGTGTCCGGGTCGCCTTGTCCGTCATACAAGGCAATCTTCAAGGGTTTGACCTTCGTTTCATGGCGGTACCGCATGATGCGGTCCGTGAAGGGACCAATGTTGGCCCGGGGTCGGGGTAGTGTCCCAGCTTTGGGTCTGGCGGCCTCCAGTTCCCGCACACGCTGGAGGAGTTCCCGAACCACCTCGTTTGATTGGTCGGGTCGATCTGCCCCACTCGGGTGGTCGTCGATAGGATGGTTTGCGCTGCTGCCTCTGGGCTTCGTGGGTTGCATCGGTCGCCGCCCGGACGAGGCCGTGGTTGAGCTGGCGTTGTCTTCCAGCTGGTGCCTGCCGATCGGCGCGGAAGGACTGCTTGGGGGCTGGACGGAGAGCCGCGGAGGCTGTGCAGGTCGGCGTGCTGACCCGGACCTTGACCGGGCGCCCTGGGATAGGACGGGAAAAGGTGGTTGTGTCTGGATGCGGGGGTCGTGGGTAGGGTAAGTCAGACGGTTGGCCGGGGTCTGCGTCTGTCTCCTGTCGAGCAGCTTGCGGGCGTCGCGGTAGATCTGTGTTCCCGAGGGGCCAGGCATGTCGGTCTAGTGGAAGAGTAGGCGACCGGACGCCTCCGGTCGGCAGGCGTCACCGATCTCGGCTCTGCCGGTATCAAACTCCGGCCGACGAGACGCAGCGGCCAAGGCCCGTTTGGTTGCCTCCCGCTGCTCCTCCAGTTCCTCGCGCGTAGACTGCAAGATGGCCAGGGTGCTTCCATGCTGTTCCCCCCACACGTGATTCCTGCTCTCGATGGCAGCGTTGCTCTTCCTGAGTTCGGCAACCTCCGACCGGAGGGTCCTCAGCATCTCGAGCATGTCATCGGAAGGTAGGGTGGCTCGGGTTCGGCCGCGATCTCCCTGAGGGGTGTTGTTGAGCTCACCGTCGTCCCGTTCGGCAGACATTGTTCGTCAGCGGAGGGTCGAGCAGGGGTATGTGAGTTGATGGGTGTTGGTATTGTTATTCTTTCCCACAGACGGCGCCAATTGTTTGATCCTGAAATGACCAACTCGATGAGACCCGCTGGGGGTTCTAGGACCAGCCGTGTGGTGTCTCGGGCCCGCCGGGGGCGTCGTGATTCGGCAGGGGTCCTGCAAAACTAGACACCGGTGTGGTGTCGGCCAAAGGGGCTCCGATGCCAAAGTTAGTATCTGAATGCCGAGAGGCAAGTAAACACAGTGCTCTGGGTCGGTTCTGAGTGTCCTACCTTTGTGAAGGGTTTCGGGGTATTTATAGTAGCCATAACTGTAGTAGGTGGGCTACTGTTACGGGAGCAGGTGGTGCTTGGTGGCTGGGAGCCGTCTGACAAGCCCTGGATATCCGGAGGAGGCGCCAGCTGGAGTCCCAACCTGCCTCCGTCAGGGAGTTGGTGTGGCAGAGTTGGTTAGGTGACTGTCGCAGCCAGCTGTCGTCTGTTCACTGTCAGGTGCCGAATGGCGGGTCTGCAGTACGGTGCCGATCGGCGGGCCGTGGGCCGTGAGGGTGCCGATCAGGCGATCGGTCGGCGGCCTTCCTGTCCTGGTGGGACCTGTGCTAGGGTGGTCGGTCGATATGGTATCAACAACTTGTCATTCAAAAAGTCAACCATTACCCCTATTCCATCAAAATTACCAAAGTGCCCTCGAACTTCCGAAAGTCATAACTTTTTCCTCGGATGTCGGAATCGGACGTGCCACTTGTCTAAGAACTCGTGACGTCCGGAACTACGTCACGGTCATCGGTCAATGCCCAATTAACCGTCCGAACTAAAAGTCAACTTTTTACCCAACTAGGGGCAAAATCGTCATTTTGCACTGTCCGCCCGAAATTGTCCAACTAATCACCGATTAACTTCACTAAGCCGTTATTAACAACTAATCTAATCCCGGGTCTCGGGACGGGATGTTACAATCCCTCCCCCTTAAAGAATTTCGTCCTCGAAATTCCGAATCTCGTACTTCCGTAACTAATTGGGGAAACATTTAACCGGTCTCACACTTGGGTCTTCTACCCGGTATCTAGCACCTATCTAAAGTATCCTGACAGTGCTCAAACTGTCCCCACATCTCTCCCAGTGACTCAACTCAACCAACTTAGTTCATTAGGAGACCGTCGCGATCGCACTGGGTCATCACAAATCCATCTCATTTCTGTGATATTTCCAACACCACACCAACCGACACTCATGGCTCAACTATCACAAGGTACACATCACTACTATCAGGTTCAACACTCCCGATACCTTGTACCAACGTCCCAGCACATCTGGTGAGTCCACCACCAACAAACACAAATCTTAAGTACATCCATTCACAAGACGGTATCTACCAGCATCAAGATTCGTACAATGTTCCACATTAGTTTCGTCAGCGATCCGCGCCGACCTCACCAGAGTCACAACGTACTCGTCTTACTCCTAACTCTACCAATCCTTCCATCGGTGGTTCCACTAACCACCAACACCGCCATCCTATGGAACTTCATCCACGCTCTACACCAACTGTCTGCAACTAGACCCCTGAACACAACTACAAGTGTCCTCGACTAAGGGGGTCACAAATCCTGACATCCCAACAGTGAGTCTCCCAACTCAAATCCAGAGTACCTACCACACAACCTAAACACCACCTCGGAACCAGACACAGTATCTCATCGTTTCAAGCTCAGCATCTTCTGATTCCGAAATTCCAACTACGATTCTTCATCCTCAACTATACCACCGTTGGACTACCCTTCCAAACTACCTTTAGGCAGGCCACAACTCCTACGGATCCCTTAGGTGTTTCTCAATACAATCCAAGAATCCCACGGGGTTCCTCAAATCATCCCCGTCGTCCGGGTTATCCAAACCCGCAACTGCCACTGGTTCATTACAGCCTTACCACTCGGGTCGTCACACCCGACTAAGACATCTACCGGTATCCAATACTATGGACACTCGTAGTTGCACAAATGCAAACTCAACCCAACTGACCAAAGGTCACCCATCCATACATCAACCTCCAAACAATATCCGGCCCAACCAGCCACCGACAACTGGCCTCTTCGGCCCACGTATCTCACTAGCTCAACGGCTTACTCTCAGCCCCGAAGACCGACCAACCTACTTATCGTAGTTCACTGGCTACCATCTTGGTAATCCTGCTGGCATAAGCTGATGTACGTCACACCATGTACGGCGTATCGAGAGACTAACATCCTGACACTGATAACCACTGCGAACTAACCACAACGAGCGTACTATCACTATCGTATCCAGGTTGCTGTCGGGATGTTCCACGTCGAGACATCACGTCCACAATAGCATCACACCACCCAAGTCGACGAATCGACGACTCTGAGAACCAAACCTTGCGCAGAACACACGAATTGTCAGGGCCCACCACTGATCCCGCAGGATTAAAGGTGAAACCCTACTCCCGTCTAACTTACGTATGACATGAAGGCTAAACTGACGTCCAATGTCAGGGCCTACCCCTAATCCCCCAGGATTAGGGACTAAACCCTGCTCCCGTCTGACAACCCAAAAACGAAAGACCGAAACAACCTCACAGAAACCACAAAATTACATTGTCAGACGCAGGAGAATTTACAACATCCCAGAGTTAGCAGTTAAACAGAACATAGTACCATACTAAGAAAGCAAAATGATACACAAAACATACGCACAACGGAAAATTTAAATCACTCCGGGGTCACTCTCGAGTATTCTATGCCTCCGACGCTGCCTCAACGTCAACCCCCGCGCTAGCTCCACGACCTGGAGGGCAAATAAAAACAGAAAAGTGTGAGTGGACCATAAAGAATAAAAGTTTCGAAAACCATTTTATAATCAAATCAGGGTTTTAGCCCTCCGTTTTGAAAACATACATGCATAACCCATGAGCTGAAATCAGTGGTAAATCACATAAGGATCGTCATAAAAACAGTTACAGAATCATCATAAAACAGTTATAGAAACCACGTCATAAGCATCATAAAACCATATCGTAAAGCACAAATACCAAACAATCATTATCCGATCAAACCTGCTGGACCTATCCGAGTCTTTAAACTCAATCCAGGCCTCAATCATCCGAGTCTTTAAACTCCCGAGTCTTTAAATTCAACAGGTCTACGGGGAAAATATCAATATATCCGAGTCTTTAAACTCCGAGTCTTTAAACTCAATCCGGGTGCTTAAACCCAATCCGAGCCCGTCCCCCGTCAATCACAATATCCGGGTCTTTAAAACCAATAACCAGATCCAGAAAATCCAATCCAAAACCATTTCAAAACCATTTCTAAATCCATATCCAAACCCAAATCCGAAATCACTGGTCTGATGCCCTTCCGGCATCCAGAACTGTCGTTCCGAACCCAAATCTGGAATTCCACTTTTCAACTTTAAAACCAAATTCCGCTTTCCGAAATCCGATTCTAAAACCGAAAATCTTATTTATCAAGTCATATCTTAAATCCATTTAGAACCATTGAAATCCCAAAATCATGGCACCGAAATCAGAATTCAAACATTTCTCGTAAAACGTGCTGAAAACCGAACCTCTCGAAAAACGTGCAATTATGTAAAACCAACATAGCATATTCAATAAACATGAAATCATGAGTAAAACCATAAAACAATTATAGAAAAGCATTTATGCATGCTCAAGTATAGAGAAGGGGTCCACTCACAGATACCGGGTACGTCACTCGTGTCCCGAACGGCTTACACGTTCCTCGACCTCCTCGGGGACTCCCGATCCTGTCACAAGTCACCAAAGTACGTCACTAACACGTTCACTAAGGTCCTCCTAATTTTCCCCAAAAATCCCCGGGTCCTAAACGTAACGAACCGAGACCCTAAACCTTCAACCTCGCGGAACTAACTCGATTCGACGTCCGATTAACCCGAAACCTATTCCCATAGACTCATTACAACATCTAGACCAAAAACATAGTTGAAAGTTTCCCCAAAAACCACCTCACGCGCCCCCTAACGTGGCTGTTCATGGGCCTCACGCGCCTGCACAGTCACTGTTCATCTTCAACCTTCGAACCCGTGCACTGATCCGGACTGGCGTGACCAGTTCTCCACCGTCCGTCCACCATTTCTGCTCCTCTTTCCACCAATCTCATCGTCTTCTACTCAGTAATCGATTCCCCTACTCCAAACACTCCAACACAGCCTACAACTCAACGTCCTAAGCTCGAAACAAAAACCACCCGTACCTCTGTTCTTTAATCCGGCCACTCGTCCATTTCCCCAGCCTCAAATTGTTTCCCTAAGCTCAAAGACAACTCACTGGACTCCTTAAAACCCTTAAAACAGTTTGAATCAACCTCAAAACCCACGACTTTAAGTTTGAACCCAAACTTAAAAACAGAGAACATAGTAAACTCACTGTCATTCTGGCCTCCGCCGTGCAATCCCCCGTCACGGCTGCACAACCAGCAGCTTCCTAGGACCTCACTGAGTCGACTAACACTCACCAAACCCTTTGACTCGACCCTAGACTTCACGACTATCGATTTGAACTTCCACGGCAAAACAGAGCAAAGATACAGGGGGAAAGAAATTACCTGCCTATCGATCGCTGCCGTGAGCTCAGCGGTGATTATGTGACTCCTCTCGTCCTCCTCCGTCCTCTGGACACCACCACCAGCCTCAATTGATCAAACACGGCAGCACCACCACCCAACACCCTCTCTGTTTTCTGGTTTTCCCTTGAACTCACACACTCCTCACACACTCAAACTCACACGAGTTGCCCTCACAACTCACTCACTACCTCCCTCTCGATCTCTACACACTCACTCAATCACCAAGCCACACCAACACATACGGCCAACTCTCAAGTTTCTCTCAATCTCACCCTCTGTTTCTCTCTTCTTCGAACAAACACGAACACACACTGCACAAATTTAAAACACACACCGTGCACTCTTGTGTAGAAACCACTAGCCCCTTGCCACATGTCACAATCCTACAAGACCTCTCACAAAATATCCAATTTCCCCTGTACACTTGGCCTTATCAGATTGGCCCAAATCCCAATGCACCAAACGACCAAAATGCCCCTCTGAGTTAAAATTACCATTTTGCCCTTCACCGTTCTAGACCCGTATCTTGCCCGTCCAATGTCTGATGAAGGCATGCCACCTGTCGTTGAACTCAGGACGACATTTACCTAACGGTCCTCGGTCTACGTATAAAAAATCCTATCGTGCTAAAAGTCAACCTTTTCCCCTTCGTTTACCCAAATTACGGTAATGCCCTCCACCTTCCGAACATCATAACATCCTCCTCGCATGTCGGAATCGGGCGTGCCACCTGTCTACGGACTCGTGATGTCCCGAACCACGTCATAGTCATCGTTCAATGTCCAATTGACCACCCAAACTCAAAGTCAACATTTTACCCAAACTAGGGGCAAAATCGTCATTCTACGCTAACAGGCCAAACGTAACCAACTAACCACCGATTAAGCTCACTAATCCGTTACTAATCACGTTCCTAATCCCAGCTCTCGGAATGGGTCGTTACATCCAACCCCCATGTGACACGTAAGTCGGACAAGGGACTTCCGATCCAACCATCCTCAAAGTATCCGGACTTCCCAGAGTGCGCCGAGCTACAGTGGATATCGGGTGTGATGCCTCCGTCACTCTCGACCAACAGCCCGCACCGCAACAACCTGGAGGGTATCGAAAACACGAAAAGACTGTGAGTGGACAAAAATAAAGTATAAATTTAAAAAACAGTTGAATCACACAATTACATTTATACCCTCCGTTTCAAAAACCAATGCATGTATATCAAAGGTATGTCATAAAACCATGTACGAAAACCAAACACATTTTCCTTTTTCTCAAATCCCGAGCCTCAGGCCAAAACCATCGAAAACCATTTCATCCGGGCATAGCCCAAAACCTCAGAAAACTATTATTGAACAGCATACCACATTTCCGTTCATCGAACCTGCTGGATCTATCCGAGTCTTTAAACTCTTGAGTCTTTAAACTCAATCCAGGCCTCAATATAATCCGAGTCTTTAAACTCCCGAGTCTTTAAACTCAATCCAGGCCCGTCCCCCGTCAAATATAATCCGGGTCTTTAAACCCAATAACCAGATCCAGCAAATCCAATCCAAAACCGTTTGAAAACCTTTATCCATTTCCTTTCCAGGTCCGAGTCCACAACCATCATTCCGTGAGCCGTCATCTGGAATAACCATACTGAACCTAAACCCGGAAATCCATTTCCATTTCCAAACCAAATTCCGAACCAACATCCGGAAATCCGATTCCAAAACCCGAAATCACATTTCTCAAAACCACTTTTCCAAATTCCTTTTACTTTCTTTGAATTCAAATCGGATTTCAAATCCCGAAATCAAATCATTAAAACCAGGTTCAAATCACAATATCCATCAACTTATCGTAAAACGTAAATTTCCGTAATTTCCTCGAAAAACGTGCAAAACCGTAAACCATCACATTCATAAATCAAATCATAGAATGAAGTATAGAAAACATGTAAAAACATATATGCATGCATCAAAAGTTAGAAAGCAAAGTCCACTCACAAACCATTCCGACGTCGCCTCAATACGAGCGCACTTACGCCGTTCCCGACCATTCCGTTATCCTCGGCTTTCCCGAACCTGTCCAAATCCCACACCAAGGTCACTAACTACTTCACAAAGGTCATACTAAAGCCCCATAATTTTCCCGTATTTTTATCTATTTTTAACCAAGCCCTAAAACATTCGGACATCCCGAAAACTATCGAGACGATGTCCGATTGACTCGAAACCAGTGCCAAAATGTTCGTTACATCGAATACTTTAAAAGTCATGTTGGAACCTTCCCCAAAAGGGACCCCATGCACCCTCATAGGCCGCCCAAAGGGCCTGCGCGTGGGAGCGACGCACCCAGTCACTGTGCATCTTGAACCTGTGATCAACCGGTTCAAACCGGTTCAGCAGGCCGGTCTAGCCGTGAACCGGCGTGAACATTTTTGTCCATTTTTCGTTCCTTTTTAATCCGTTTTCCCTCCTAATTAATCTAATAATTCCGTCCTTTCAATTCTAATCACTTTACTTAATTAAACCATGAACAACGGAGCTAGAAATTACCTTCCCACGGCGACTATCGAACCGACCATTTTCGAATTTCTGTACTGGTGTCCACACCCTGTCTCAGGCCATGATTTCAAGTTCAAGCTTTCTCTTTTACCTCCAGAAACCTTGTGCAAACAAACAAGTAGGCTATCAATCCCTAAAATAGATTTTTCCATTCTTGAATCCAAAAACGATTTCGACGGGTGCTTAACTTACCATCCTTATTTTGCATCGAATTCGAGTCCAAAGATCTTGTCTCATTACCCTTTACATTTTCCTTTCAGAAAACATAGGCAAAGAATGAGGTTTGAGTGGTGTTATGAAGCTGAGTTCTCTCTGTTGCACACGGGTACTCTGCCTCTCGTGATATCAAAGCCACCGTCCACGACGGTTATTGATTTCAACACCACCACACTCGTCCCATGCTCTTCTCCGTAGTTCCTTCACAACTCAAGGCCGGAAGATGATGATCAAGGGACCAAATTGACGGGTGTTGCACCTCCACTCTGTTTCTACAACTTAAAGCCGATTTAAACCGCCGTGTAAACTTGTGAGGCGGTCATCAAGTGTTCAACAAACATCTGGAGAGGGACACTTGTCGAACTCCTGGTGGTTACCTTCTCCCAAAACAGCCACATGTCCTTTTGTTATTGGGCACAGTTCCCCAAGCAGGACAATGACCAAAACACCCTTTGAAGTAAAATTACCATAATGCCCTTTGCACGTTTAGACCCGTAACTCTCTCTCCCGACCTCCGAATGACAAGTGCCGCCTATCGTAGTAACTAAGAGATCGAGACCTACCTAACGGTCCTCGAATTTCGTGGATTTGACTTGTCGTTCAAAAAGTCAACCATTACCCATATTCCATCAAAAGTACCAAAGTGCCCTTGAACTTCCGAACGTCATAAATTTTTTCTCGGATTTCAGAATTGGACGTGCCACCTGTCTAAGAACTTGTGACGTCCCGAACTACGTCACGGTCATCGGTCAATGCCCAATTGACTGCCCGAACTAAAAGTCAACTTTTTGCCCAACTAGGGGCAAAATTGTCATTTTGCACCGTCCGCCCGAAATTGTCCAACTAATCACCGATTAACTTCACTAAGCCGTTATTAACAACTAATCTAATCCCGGATCTCGGGACGGGTTGTTACAAAACACCCCTAACTTCGATTGTCTGGGAACTCACCATGACAAAAATGAACATAATCTATGGATTAAATCTCACAAGCCTCATAATGAACATAATATATGGATTAAATCTCACAACCAATCTTCAAACCCAAGTCCTAGTCCCAATGAACAACAGTAATCTACGTAGGCTAACTCGAGAACTGCAGGTAGAATTATTCAAGTCAAGTTCAGAATCTGTACTAACACACCATCCAAACAAGTTTGGGAACTGCACGTAGCACTATCTAGACTGTAACAGTACCCCAGGGACTACACTCACTCACCATCCGGGTCTCGTCCGAGAACTGCACTCGCGCCCCATCTGGACACATACTAGTATCATACGAGGATAGCTACCGTAGGTAAAAGTTCACAAAACTAAGCAAACACATTTAACCCAATTTTGACTTAAAAACAGGTCAAAACATTATCGAACTAGGCATGTCCAAAAATTAGTCAATAGATCATAAAACCGTGTCAAACAATTAGTCAATTAATCCATAACATCATCCAGTAATCATTTCGAAGTCATTCAAATCATTGCAACTTAAATCATGCAATAAATCAAATAAAATATTCAACTATGCGTTCATAATAATTTATAAAAATAAAGTCCACTCACGAACTTTCGAATCGACTTAATTCCAAACTGTACTTTCCTAGAAGCTATCTAGCCTATCAACTTTATAATCGAGAATTTATAACATCCCAAATAACCTTACATTCAAATCCCTTAATTTCTAGTATTATATTTGAATTAAAAACCTAAACATAACACTTCGGACACCGAAAACTACCCCGAGACGATGTCAAATCGACTTGAAAACTGCACCAATGTGTTCGTAACGTCGATCTGTTTACTACATTTCAAGGTGGGGTGGCACATGCTCCCCACGCCACCCTAGCTCCCTGTGTGTGGCCCCACATGCTTGCACTGCTCATTGTCTTCAACCTCCAGCTAGTGACCCGTTTCCTGCAATTCGGGTTTCTGGACCCAACGAGTTAACTTGACTCCTAAACCTTTGTTTTTCATCCATTTTTCATATTCTAATAACCAAAATTCATCTAATCTATCATAGGACGAGTTCTATGATGCCTAAACATCGAAAACTCACCTCGACTTTCTAGAAAAAGCTTTGATTGATTCGGCCAAAACCAAGCTTTATGTTCCATGCTTTTAGCAACTCAATCCCATGAACTCAACTAGAGTATTAGTGAGTGTAGTTGTAGGTTAGGAAGCTTCAAATGACTCGAACAACTTATTTTCAGCATTCTGATTTCACGCTTTTTGGGATTTTCCACCTCACCTCCCTCTCAGGTTCATCATTCTCTTCTCTTTCTTCTTCTTCTTCTTCTTCGATAAGGGAGGAAATGATAAAGATACTTGTCACCATTTCATGAAATCGAAAAAATAACTTCACTTGTGAAATTACCAAAATGTCCTTAATACCAAAATACCCTTGGTTAATTTAGACCCGTAATGAACTCATCTAATCTCCCTTTTTGACTTACTGCCTATCAGAGATTCAGAACTATGAGACTTAAGTAAAAGTCCTCGCAAAAAGTCGAAAATGTATTCAAAGCAAAAAATCAACAAACTATTTATGAAAAAAACATCATTTTACAGAAAAACCTTTTGAAATTACATTTCTCAAAATTTCAAGTCGTTACATTATCCCCTTCTCCCAACCATACCCAATGTCGTTCACCATTTTAGCTTCTTCCAAGCTGCGGTGCGAAAATGAAAAACATGAGATGACAACCACCAGCTTCCGCTTCTTTTCATAATCTTTCACTAAAACACTCTTTTTTTCTATGCCCAAACATTGAACTCGGTAAAAAATTTAAATCCATTTTGGTGGGCCACCCTTTATTTTTTCGTCCTAATTTCCCAGCCTTAGGATCGGTTTGGGTAATTACTAGCCCTTGGATATCCATCCCACTCCTTAAGACGTCTCATGAAAGCCTGGTCTGTCAGAGATGTTTATGCAACTGTTAGAATATTATATTCGATATCCATCCCACTCCTTAAGACGTCTCATGAAAGCCTGGTCTGTGAGAGATCTTTATGCAACTTTTAGAATATTATATTCACATACACTCGCTTTATGATGTGTGCCCTCATATGTAGTATGTTTTACTTTATGGTTTTGAACCTCAATGATTTTTATTATTAATTTTCTGAATTGTTTTATTTTCTGATTCACTCATCCTTCTATTTTATGCCCCCTCGAGACTCAGTGAGTTTGACAAGTTTTACGAGTAGGATTTCACAGAGGCTGTTCAGACGCTACTTTTTCTGTAAGGGATACGAGTTACGACCTTCGTGTACATAGTAGTTTTTATTTTTATTTTTATTTTCCTTCAGTTGTTCCCTCAATGATTATCATGTAGTCTGCATCATCTGTGCTCTGAGTCTGAGTTTCTGTTGTCGAACTCATCAGCTTTGCTATATGTGGGCTAGGTAGTGTTAGGAAATTAATCCTCCACCACGCAAGTGCTAACAATAAAGATGAAAAAAAGGAAATAAAGAAACCAAGAACTCAAAAGATTTAACGAGGTTCGGCCAATTAACTTGCCTACATCCTCAGAGAGTTTTCTCCTTCACTATGAGAGAATACAAAATACAAGATTACACTACTCAAGTTTATACCCAACTCGAACCCTTGTATCCAATAGGATACCCCTTGTACACCCTCTCTCAACCCGAGAAAATCACTCTACCCCAAAGAGCTATACACACTCTTTCACCTTCTCTTAACCGAGAAGATCACTCTACTCCAAGAGCTATACACACTCTTGAAGTGCTCAAGAAGATCACTCTAGCCCAAGAGCTATACACACTCTTGAAGCACTCACTCACTTGTGAGGTGTTCTCCTTGATGTTGAAATGTGACCAAGCTCTCCACCTTATATAGTGCTTAAGGCACAAGTTGTATTTGTGCTTTTCCAATGTGGGACAATTTCCTCACATTTCAACATCCTTCATTGAAGTCCATTCATGCACCTTCTTCAATTAATGCTCTTCTTCATGAAGCTTCCACATCAATCTTTTCCTACAAGGTTGAATGAACAACACCATGTATTTATTCCCAATACATAATCAAATTCAATGCATTAATAATCCACTAAGGAGGCATTAACTCAACAATCTCCCCCTGCCGACTTAGGTGGATAATGTTGCATCACCACTTCAATCCCTGAAGTTCATCTCAAATTGAGATACCGCTTGATATACCCACAAGCATTCCATTGGCCTTATTCTTGTACCAACTACACATACCCCGAATCAGTTGCATACGATCCTAGCTCCCCCTGATTCAAAATGGCCAATGCTATGTGCAGCTGCTCCGAGTCAACAATTACCAGTTGGCTCCGAAGAGGGACCTCGACTTTGCCTCTTCCTTAGCAGGATTATCCTTCTCACCATCGTCTGAAACTTGGAAACATGTAGATAGCGTCTCTGCTGTGCCCGCAAACGAGACCCGCTTCAGGTACCTGTTCTCCTGTGCACCCTGTTTCCCAACAACCTTCGAGGTCTGAGTTTTTCCTATCAGACGGAACATACTTTTACATTTTTCTCCCTTCATTAGGACCATGCAGCCACGTGACACTTTCATAACTCCCCCTGCTGACGAAACCTTGCAGCCCTTGGAGTCTAGTTGGCTCAAGGATATTAGATTTCTCCGGAACTTTGGGACATACACCACATCACCCAATGTTCGAACTGCTCCATCGAACATTTTGATCTTCACCGTTCCCGTACCCATGACACGACGTCTTGTGCCATCACCCCAAGTCACAAATCCTTGGACTTCCTGGAACGTATCAAAATATTCTCTTCTAGAGCAAAGGTGATGAGAACAACCACTATCTAATATCCAATAATCTTGAGAAAAAATGTAATTACCTTTGGAGACTGTGAGAAGTTCTCCAAAATCTCTAGACATCTCCGCTACACCAGCCAAGGAGCAATCTGAGCCCTTATCGTCCTTCTCTTTCATCAATGGACAATCCGACTTTATGTGTCCCCACTCCTTGCACTTGTAGCATTGTTTGCCCTTTCCTCTGCCTCTGGATTTAGACCTGCTATGCTCACTAAATCCCCTCGCAGTTGACCTTCCCTTACGATTCTGTTCATGAGCAATGAAGACGGAACCTTGAGAATCATCGGCTTTCCTTCTCTTCTCATGTGATAAGAGAGTCGATTCTACATCCTCCATCTTCAGTGTATCCTTACCATACACAATTGTAGTAACAATATTCTCATATGAATCGGGAAGCGAGGTAAGAAGTAAAAGGGCTTGATCTTCTTCCTCAATTTTAACCTCAACTCTTGATAGTTGATTTATCAATCCCTTGAACACATTCATGTGCTCCATGAGATTCGCACCTTCTCCCATCTTGAGCTTGTAGAGATCCCGCTTTAAATTCAGCTTCGTTTGCAAGCCTTTCCCAAGATAAAGCTTCTCCATTTTCTCCCAAAGCTCAGGTGCAGAATCTACATCATTAACATTATTTATAATATTGTCAGCAATATAAAGCCTAATAGTGCTGACACACCTGGACTCCAACTCGTCCCAATCTTCATCTAACATCTTCTCTGGCTTCGCATCCTTCCCCTTCAACGGTCTTGCAAGGCCTTGTTGAACTAGGATGTCCTTCACCCTCCTTTGCCATAGAGTGAAATTTCCTTTTCCATCAAACTGCTCCACCTTGAAATGTGAACCGCTAGAACTTGCCATGGCAAACCGCTCACGATCGATAAACCGAAGCTCTGATACCACTTGTTAGGAAATTAATCCTCCACCACGCAAGTGCTAACAATAAAGATGAAAAAAAGGAAATAAAGAAACCAAGAACTCAAAAGATTTAACGAGGTTCGGCCAATTAACTTGCCTACATCCTCAGAGAGTTTTCTCCTTCACTATGAGAGAATACAAAATACAAGATTACACTACTCAAGTTTATACCCAACTCGAACCCTTGTATCCAATAGGATACCCCTTGTACACCCTCTCTCAACCCGAGAAAATCACTCTACCCCAAAGAGCTATACACACTCTTTCACCTTCTCTTAACCGAGAAGATCACTCTACTCCAAGAGCTATACACACTCTTGAAGTGCTCAAGAAGATCACTCTAGCCCAAGAGCTATACACACTCTTGAAGCACTCACTCACTTGTGAGGTGTTCTCCTTGATGTTGAAATGTGACCAAGCTCTCCACCTTATATAGTGCTTAAGGCACAAGTTGTATTTGTGCTTTTCCAATGTGGGACAATTTCCTCACATTTCAACATCCTTCATTGAAGTCCATTCATGCACCTTCTTCAATTAATGCTCTTCTTCATGAAGCTTCCACATCAATCTTTTCCTACAAGGTTGAATGAACAACACCATGTATTTATTCCCAATACATAATCAAATTCAATGCATTAATAATCCACTAAGGAGGCATTAACTCAACAGGTAGCCCACATACTTAGATTTTAGTATCTACTCTCCTAATTAGAGTGTATCACCATAACTTATCAGATAGAAATCACTAAAAAAATTTCATTTTCTTAAACACTAATATCAAGAAACAAAATTTCCTACTACCTTTTTTTTTATGTCTATCCCATAATGAGTAGAAATCAAATGTGAGGTGTTAATTATTAATTTATTTAATTTGAAACTGTAAATTTCTTTTGGTGTTGGTTAAGGATGTTGGAGGAAGCGGACAGAAGATATTTTGTTTGTTAATTGAACCTGGGTACGTTGGTAAGTTAATTTCTTTTATGAATTGAAGATAGCGACCTAAATTACAATGATAATAAGAAATAATTACTGGGTACGATTTTGCAGAACGATATGTAACAAATTCTAAATTTTTTAGTACATTTCTAATAATTTTTTCGACCATCAACTATTATCTATATTTATGTCTAGTAGCGAAGTTGCGGTGGTGATCATTATGTGCATAATCACCATTATCTTGCGGAGTTTACATTTAAACCCTAACAAACTAGACTTTGTCCTTAAACCCTTTGAATTAGACTGGAACGTCTGACGTACCTTTGCAAACTATATTGATTTTTAAGGTCGGTCCCGAGATACTGGGGATTATAAACGAACCTCAAAAATGGAGCGCAAGAATTCTTCAACCCTCAACAATATAAATAGAAAAAAAAAAAAAAAAGCTTGAAAGCACGTGAAAAGGAAAGAAACCGATAAAACAAAATCCTTATGGGAATCAAAATGGGGCTTGGAGGGAGAAGAGAGATAACTTACCGACTTGCCTGGCTAAGAAGTTAAAACTGATACCATAATGACACAACAATTATGTGTAAAAAAAATTCGGGGCCTTCTAGAGGTTGGGTTCTGAGGCTACTACCTCACCGGACTGCCTTCAGTGTCGGTCCTCCTTGTTTCTAACTTCTAGTTCTGTGAATTAGCAGTTTCTTCTGTCTTATTTTGGTTTAGATTTACTAATACTTATCATTATTATTTATTACAAACCCTCACCTTGAGAAAGCCCGAAATTTTTTTTTAACACATAATTGATATGTCATTATGATTCACATGATATTGCTAATCCATTATTAGTTATGATTTCTGACTAAGCGAGAAGATTAACTTATCCCATAAGGGCCTTGGTTTAATTTTTTTTCTTTTGTTTTTCTCTCCAAAAAGCCACTAACTTTCGTACTTTGTAATTTTTTCACATGTTTTTTCTTTTGTTTTTCCCTTATATTGTTAGATTATTTTTCCTTTTTCTTGAAGCACAATAACGTTTTTCAGTTTTTTTTTTTTGGTATCTATTTGATTAAATTAATTTGATAATTATTCTTTGTAATAATATAAATTAGGTTATTTACACATGCACCTCCTAAGATTTCTCGTGTTTACACAAATACCCCCTTAGATTTCAACAATTATACAAACACTCAATCAGGTTTCAAAACCCTTGTGCATGGTTCTTCTGTTTAAATTTTTATTTATAATGACAAAATTAGCCTCGAATAACAATCCTTAAAAAATATTAAGTTATCTCACAACCAAACATCTTTCCTGTTTTTGTATTTTTTTATAAAAAATTCTACTATTTTTATAAAAGAAATAAAAAAATTATGCAATTTTTAATAATATTACAAAATAAAAAAATTAAAAAATCAGAATTAACGTGAATTATAAACAGTGCTCAATTTTTTATTTTATTTTTATCAAGATTAAACAAATGGGAGAATTTTTCAAATTTTTTTATTTTTCAATATTATTAAAAAAAGGAGAATTCTTTTAATTTTTATTAGTTTATTATTTTTAATTTTTTAATAAAAAATGGCATAATTTTTTTATGAAAAAATGACATAAATTTTTTATGAAAAAATGGCATAATTTTTTTATGAAAAAATAAAAAATTGAGGAAAGGTGTTTGGTTGTAAGATAGCTCTAAAGAGAAGGGGCAATATTGTCATTATCAATAAAACTTTAAATAGAAGGGGTTATGCACAAGGGTTTTGAAATCTGAGGGGTGTTTGTGTAATTGTTAAAATTTGAGGGGGTGTTTGTGTAAAGAAGAGAAATCTCAAGGAGTTTATGCATAAATAATCCAATTTTGATTTGTGTAACCTTTGAAAATTGAAGAATTGCCGGATCTCATTTCAAAAGTAGGCTTAAAACTCCCACATCTAAAGGGCAGCCCTAATACATATGTAAGTAATAACCTTCAACACGCTTATTGACTACGAGGAACCAACGACTCTAGCCTTGATATTTCACGAAAAAAAAGTAGGTGCCATGCTTAAATGACAAAGTGGAAGAGGTTAGGGGGCTGAGGATGACAATAGTGTATTCAATGCAAAGTGTGTTTGTTGTTATTTGTTAGTGAATGGTGATGATGTATTCACGGGTTGCCCTTCCTTTGTTACTTTTTGTAGATATGCAGTTAGCTTTGCTTTTCATAATTTTCTCATAGATTTAATACTTCTGAACCCAGCATGATAACTTTGGGATGGCCTCAATTCAAGGTGGTTTTCTCTTCTAAAGAGGAAAAAAAAAGGACCCTTTTCCTTTTAGTGGGAATAAGTCTACCTGTGCTTCTGATTTTTCAAGTAACTTCAAAATCCCTTTTCCATGTCCTCTTTCCTGTAGCATGCGGATTCATGAGTGAAATGATTGCTGAGTTTTCACTTACGGGAGTCTTAAGTTTTGTGTTAATAACAGATTTCGAGTAAAGATAACTATTATTGTATTGTAAGGCTCACTCAACTAATGGCTACACATTCAAATTCGAGTTTGAGTGATTGTCAGACACTTCTTTCACCAATCTAAAATCTGAGTTTGGTGATTGTCATTGCCATTTCTCTCACCAATCAGATTCCGAGCTTGAATGATTGTCGTTGACATCCGAGTTCCAGTAACTACAACCTGGTATTTATGGTAGTCTAAGTGATCAACGTTTGTAATTTTAATAGCTTGGTGTCTTTGGTATTTATGTTGGTTTAGGTGACTCTGATTGGCATTTCCATAGTTGGATGGATCCAACCTCGCTTGCCTCTTCAATTTTAAGGCCACTAAAAGTGCCCGTGTAAAATTTGCGGTACCTCTGTCAAGACTGAATCACTGATCACAAATATCAA
Source organism: Prinsepia uniflora (assembly GCA_032719365.1). NCBI lineage: Eukaryota > Viridiplantae > Streptophyta > Magnoliopsida > Rosales > Rosaceae > Prinsepia > Prinsepia uniflora. Next base: position 53,847,501 of record CM064863.1, on the reverse strand, counting down.
GCACAAAATGACAACTTGATCACACGAAATAACAAATGGTGCCTCAGTTAAGTCCACGATTTTTAGCATACTAGCAGCGGGACCATTCTAATTTTGCTCCGTACAACCCACCAGCTATCCCACAACCCTCTTAAAAGTGGTCCTTTTGAGCCTTGCACTTACTAAAAGACAAAAATATAAAGGCGGCTGGAATTGTTAGGTCAGTATAGGCTAGTCTTAAAAAGTGTTACTTTCATGTTAGTGACTAATGTACATTGATTCAATTTTACCTGAAGTTGTTTCCATCTGGGGAAACAACCGAACAAGCTGTAAATAACATCCCTCAGTAAATATCCATCACATTCAATTTTCGTGTCGGCAGCGACATAATTGGAGAAGTTGGGCAGGGCTTAAACATCTATAGCATCAACTGGAAGAGAAGTTGCCCTATGAAGTGACTGTGGAAGCAATGCTCCAATGTAGAAACTCTTTGCAGTGATCACTGGTTCGGGACTGTAAGGCGCGTCAATAACCTGAAATTGTTTCTTTTCAGAATCCACTGGAAAATATGTGAAATGCTTCCCTGAGGTGGAAGGCTTTTGAATTTCTTTTGTATGCTGGGGTGAAAGCGAAACCAAGGGCATTAAAGCTCCGTCCTTTTCCTTGTGCTCCAAGTGATCAGAATTCGGGCTTAGACTTGAAACTCTAGGTTTAGCTCCTAGCTGCTGGTCCCTAATCTCCCTCAGCTGCATTTGATATGTTGCTTTGAGCCATCTCAGTTCTTGGCGAAGCTCATTCTCATAATCATCTAATGCATCCGAAGCAGATGAAATGTTCTCCGAAACAGAATTTCTTGCTTTTGGGTTGCACTGATTGTCCATGGTTATGATCCTCTCTTCCTTACCAAACTTCGTCACATCATCTGTCTGATGATTTTCATCATATTGTACCTCCCTCGATTCTCTTGAGCCTTGTGAGCTTGATTCAGGACCTTCTCTTTGCGCCCAGATATCAGCATAATGCATACCATCAGAATGGTTTGACGTTCTAGGCGCAACTTCTGTACCATACTGTTCTGAGCCATCAACTTGGTAGGTAATCTCTTCGAACCGGCCATGGACAGCAGCAGATCCATGTTTCGAACATTGAAGAACTTGAAGGTGCTTACCACCTGGACTATCTGATGATGCATAATCCAACATGGAACCATATGAAGCACAATTTTGACAAAAACTTGCATTATTGCAATGAGGGCTTTCTTCTACACCTCCCATTTTCCAATCCGGTACCAAAGTAGCTATTTCTTCATCAATCATCTCAGCTATTTTCGTCACATCTTGATCTGTGATGTCAAGCTCAGCAACCATCTCTCTAGCAACACTCAACGCTGAGTCATTCTCAGTATCAAATGGGAAGTAGATGTTTCGAATGCGTCCTGAAAAAAGAAGCTTTAATTTTAGTTTTAGTTTCAGTTTCATTGACAATTTACATGAAAGAAACAGATTACCTTCTTTATCAGCAATTCTGAGCCTTAAAAAGATGCCATCATCTTCTCTTCGCCTCCCTTTGATTGTGAGGTCAACATCTCCCAACTGCTCATCTTCTTGACAGGCGAAGAGATTAATTTCACTCAATCTGTAATCAACCGGATTGTACTCCAAATCATTTTCAGTTTCGTAACCAAGACAATTTCCATACCCATTGCTTAAAGAGCTGTTACTGTGATGAAGTGAAGAGCAAGGTTGCCTTAAGAGAGGCCCTATTTCATACGTATCACTTTGATACTCTATTGGCCTTAAATCATATCCATAATCATCAACCTGGAGAAAAGGGTCTTTCAAAAGCTCCCTAGCAGAAAGCCTACGGGAGACGGTCACCAAACATTTCTCAACAAAACGCCTCACCTCAGGATCATTTACTTTGTATAGAGCCTCTGGTTTTTTACCCTATATGAAAAAACTCCACACATAAACACTTGATAGATGCAAAAGCAAAAACCAATTTGGAAAAGTACAATTTAAGATGTTTGAATTCTTACAGAGACAACTTTCTTGTAGATTTGGGCAGGATGAGTGCATTCGCTGTATGGATATTCGAACGTAACCATCTCCAAGATGCACATCCCAAAGGCATAAATGTCAATTAACTCATTGTATTCTTCCTCATAAACCTCCGGGGCCATGAATTCCGGTGTTCCTGAGCAAGATGCAAAGAATCCATATTACAGAGTTCGATGTCAAAAAAGAAATATCCAATTACAAGTTTGTTATAAACCATGGCAGAGGTTGATTACAAGACATTTGGGAGACCGGAAACACTCACCAACACAACAATCAGCGTGGGATTTACGGAGAACAGCAGCAAGGCCAAGATCACCAATCTTGACCTCACCTTGGTTGCCATTGATGAAAATGTTGTCACACTTGAGATCTCTGTGGATCACAGGAGGGTCATGGCTGTGGAGATAGAGAAGCCCTTTCAAAATCTGCCTACACCAATGCTTCACTGCCCTGATCTTAACTCTCTTGTGTTTCAGCCTATACCTACATAAAGTCCAACACAACAAAAAAACCCACATTGGATAATCAACCAATCTTATAGGCTCAACTCAAGACCAGAGAAAAAAGAAAAAATAGGCAAAATGAAACTTACTGTTTGAGAGTACCAGATGTAAACATCTCAGTGACAAAATTAATGTTTCTGTTAGCAGTATCCACCCAAGAAGAGTAAAATTTCATGATATTACTGTGCTTCAATGTCTTTAGGAGATGAATTTCGCGGTAGAGCCTTTCGAGATCTTCAGGGTTTCTCAAAAAATCATGTAGCTTCACTTGGTTCCATGCCACTTCAATTCCTTCATACTCATCAAAGGCTCTATAGCTGCAATAACCAATACATACAATGAACAAAAATATATACTTTCTGCATAATCAAACCCAGCCATCCTGATAAAAATTCAAACTTTGGATATTGACTTGAAAAGGGTATTGAACTAAACCATACGAAATTCAAACTTGAGCATAAATTTGAAAAGGGTTTCTATTGAACCATACAAAAGTGCACACTTGAGGATAAATTTGAATAGGGTTTTTATTAAACGATATAAAATTCAAACTTGTGCATTAATTTGAAAAGGGTATTGAGATCATACACTGTCTTCGAAGCTCCCTTGCCAAGAATTTCATTGTACTGCAAAAAAAGCAGCAAACTTGGAGTAAAAAAACACGACCAAAATTGTAATTGAACCCAAAATGGCAAAGAGGGCATGAAAATGAAAGAGAGGTCAAGAGAGCTTACTCTTCCATATCTTCCAGTGGGATCAACTTCAACAAACTCAGAGTAATCTTCCTCAGACGCTGTAACACCATTCATTCCTTGTATCAATTTTGAGCTATTTCTCTATATTATTTGAGGAATATCTCACCATATGCTGCTTCTTGTTTCTATTATCTCATATACACACAGAGAGAGAGAGAGAGAGAGAGAGAGAGAGAGAGAATGCTAATAGGCTAATAGCGTAGGACGTAGGAGTATCAGTATATAGGTAATGAGCGCAAGAAATAGAATAATTGTTTATTGTGGAGGGAAAGCGAGCAAAGCAGAGGGCCTCGGAGGGTCCATCAGGAGGAGGACAAAGTTAATTGCCAAAGATTTCAACACCCAACCCTTAAAAGACAAAACCTGACTAAAACCCCTCTCTTTCTTTCAATCTCATCACGAGCAGTTAAAAGTTTTTACTTTATGCTTTAAACCAACCACGTACAAGACATGTAACAACCACCCAAATTTCATAACTTTTTAATTTTTGGTATGTTTCAATATAATAGATATAAATTGCATACCAGCAAAAATATATAATAGATATAAATAAGACATTTGATGGTTTTGTAGTAGAAAACAAAACAGAAATGGGAATGTGGAACCTTTTTCTTCGGGGGAAATACTCAAATTAAATCACAACAAACCTGTGAAGACTTTGTAGTTGTGTGTGGTGATGACTCAATTGACTAACGCGCACATTTAGTTATAAATTTTAGTTTTCACTCATTTTGAGTTGAAAATTTAGATTTTTACATATCCGAAATTTGAATTCAAAATTTAAAATTTTTACATATCCAAAAAATTCATATTTAATTGTCAATGCATATGAAAATTCAGGCTTGAAATATTCTAAATGCATTTCGGTGAATAAATGCTGTTGAAATATATTCCCAATGTAATATTTATTATTTGTTTTTTGTTTTTATCAATATTTCTTATTTATTATGCTGAAACATATCACATTAATAAAAAAAATATGCATAGTAAGTTACATACTAAACAGATACGTAAAACTGAACATACCATTTTTCCATGTCTATATATCCATTATACACCAAAAATTTTAGATATTTAAATGCAAAAATCTGAATTAATTTGTGAACTAATTATGATTCATAAAACGATGGATTTTATATTTCAAAATACGAATGGGTTTTTGAACCTAGAGGATATATGATATTTTTCTTAGTTGGATAAATTGGGGTTAGAAATTCTGGATAAAGAAACAAAGTTCATAAATTGTAGAAAATAAGTTAAGGAATCATTCAGCGACCTATCACCAGGATTTATGTAGATATATGGGAGAAAGGGGAGGAGAGCAAAAGTGCAGAATGTATAAAATGAAAATTCATTTAAGATTTTAATTTAATTTTTGAAATTGTTGACAAAATTTAATTGTTATAGCTTGCATATTAAACACAAGTGCTTCCAAAACCCTAGCTTGCATTAATCCTAGCTTTATTTTTTTTCCTCTCCCTGTCAAAGAAAAAAAAATATATACCAAGGGAGAGGAGGGAAGAAGACCTCGATTGTTTTCTTTATTCTTTTGGATTAGTATTAAGAGTGTCCGGTTTGAGTATGCTCAGATTTAGTTTTCTCACCATTGTCGTTTTGTTTTGTTTTTTTTTTTTTTCAATTCATCTGTTTGCCCCAAATCTTCCTTTAATTTTTTTTTTATTTTCCTCGACCTTATGTTGGAAGAGTTTGTCGGATTATTTCCCATTAATTTTTGTCATAATAGTTAGATTATGACTTTTGGTATTTTATTTACAATTATGTACCATTTAATCATTGGAGATTAAGCCTTCTTCAGATTCACCTCTACTCTACATGTTCTTTAAGACTAAATGTGATGGTTTGATAGCGGTGCCTGATTCTTTGGTGGAGGTAGTATGTTCTGTTTGATTTTTGGTTGTTTTGGACTTTATGAGATTAGTATGTAATTTTTCATGAGATTTGATATGAATTTTTAGTTGTTTGTGCAGTTTTTGTCGGCGTTATTTTGTTGTATTGGTTTGTCCGCCTCAGTTTGCTCTATTGTTTTTGTCCCACTCAAAATTTTTTATTTCCTTTTTTTATTATATAATTATATGACAAATAAATTATATTTTAGATATTTATTATAGAGTAATAAATATATTTGGTTCATTTATTGATTATGTATAAATTTTTTTACTTCCTCTTGCAATTTTGTATTTAGTATTTTAAAAATAATTATTTAAATATATGATATTATACCAATTTACCATATATTCATTTTAAATATTTAAATTGTTAACTATCTTTTACCCTATTTTCTTATTTTTTATTTTTTTTTCTTTCTTAACTACAAAATATTCCTAAAATGTTTGTATTCCATATTTTCAAATGGTTCAATTTTTAATTTCTATTTTCCTACTTATTTTGTTTCATTTCTAAATGTTTATAATGTTAATAAAACTTATGAACTTTATTAAATTATTGTTTTATTAGACTTAAGAGTATGAATATATGATTCATTGTGTTCATATAAATATATGATTCACAGTGTTCATGTAAAGATATGATTCATAGTGTTTATATAAATATATAATTCATAGTCTTCATACAAATAAATATAACAAAACAAAAGTCGTAAAACAGTTTTTCTTTTTTTGAGAAACCACCAAAAAGCAAAAAGACCTTTAATGCTTATTAACATGTGATATTTTGTATAACCATATATGATTGCAAATTTGGGATAACCAATATAAAAAGATCACCAATTAAACATCAATGAAATCTACTTTTCAATTTTGTCAAAAAAAAAATATTTCGATAATATAATATATATATATATATATCACCTATTAAGAGTATTTTGTAAAAGAAAAAATGATTATGCCCCCTCTGATTTTAAATTCTGACTACGCCACTGCTTGTGGGTCTTACTATAATAGCTTGATTTTGATGGTATGACAACCCAAGTAGTTTAGGTATTCTTACTCATTGTAATATTGTATAATAAGATATGTTAGATTTGACTCTCGAAAAAAACAAAATCGATAATACATATAGTTCCCAATTGTAAAATGATTTTCTGTCCACAAAGATTAATTCGACTTTGGAACCTTGACTTCAATTTTAACAAAGTATAATATAAATAAAAATAAATAAATACACATAATAATCGGGGCCGGAACAACCAAAAGAAGAGTAAATGCATGTAATTCTCAAATTTGACTTTCCAAAAATACGAAATTGATGCACAATACATATCGTTCCCAACTCTAAAGCGATTTCTGCCCATAGACATTAATTTGAGTTTGGAACCTAACTTCAACTTTGACAAGAGTATAAAATAAATATTAAAAATAATCAGGGTTGGACTCGCCAAATGGACGGGTAAAATGCATGCAATAATTGGTAGAATTGTACACTTTTGTCTCAAAACTCAAAAGCGTGCTTTGCCCAATCTTGTTAAGTACATGGCACATCTAGCTAATTGGGTTTAAATGTCCATCAAGCTTTTAAGTGTGAACAAAATACACCAAAACCTAATATGTGCAGCATAATTCAAAACAATCCACAACCTATAGCTAGCTAGGCACTGTTCAAGGATTGAAATATCGATATCTACGGAAATATCGCTAATCAAATTTACGGATATCTCGATGGATATATCGATATCGATATCGATATCGTTTACGATCAACAAAAATAATAGAAATTTAGTCTAAAAGTTAGAAATTTTTAATGAAATTTTGGAAAAAACTTAAGTACCCAATAATGATTATATAGGACTAATAAAAATTATAAAATGATTTTGATATAATAAATAAATAATGAATAATACGATACAATATGATTATGATGATAACTAATTATATAAAATATTAAATATAAACATAAATTGAAGTGAATTACTATAATTGAATTTTAATATAGTTAAAAACATAACAATAAGCATAATAATTTAGTTTACATTTACATAATAATTTAGAGAATCAGAGAGTTTACATTTACATAATAATTTAGAAAAATTGATATTAATTAGTGAAAATTGGACGTAAAACGAAACCTTATTAACCATATGCTCATTTCATATTTTCTACGAATTCTTCCATTCAACATAATTTGCTTCTAAAATCCATTAATATTCTCATATTTTCTACGACTTTAGGTGTCGTTCCTTCAAAATTCCGATATTTCGGTGAATATCGAGCGAAGTGTTTAATATTTCAATACATGTATATAATATGATGTAATACCGTCTGATGATGACACTTAATATAAAAATATAATTTTATTGATAATTTCATATTAAGGATACTTGACTCGTTAAATTTTACTAAAAATAAGTAGATTTCATAATGTAAACTAATCATAGAATTTCAAAATAAGAATTATTGAATTATCAAATTACCTTTCTAAACTAATCGTCAAATTCCGAAAAATATTTCTTATTTTAAAAAACATAACTAATTCGGGAGTTAGACTCTGAATTTCTCATGTAATTCGAGAAGATTAAAAATAAATTCAAAAAACGAAATCTGAAACGGGAGAATTTGTAAAATAAAAATAAAAAATAATGTAAATAGGGAGAAAATAAAATATAATGCCATTTTTAATTATAATTATTAGATTATTATAATGTTTTTTCTTTTTCAAAATATCTAAATTCTAGAATTTTTCACCACCTACTAAACAACTCTTTCAAGGTTCACTTGTCAAGGTCAAAGACTACTGAAGCAAAATAGCCATTAATTCAATATTAGATTGTCCACAGTCTAGTCAAGCAAAAACTCCAATTGATAAAAAAAAGAAAAAGATTGTCCACACATTCTAGATGCGATGAGCGAGTTGAGACTCTGTCGAGGTGAAGAAAAAACAGGGGAAGAGAAGAGAAGAACGGAAGAGCCTCTCATTCCCTCTCCAGTGTGCAATCCGTTGGCTCTCTACTGAAGTAGTCGCCGCCCGTCGTTGCTCATCGTTTCCTAGTGATGTCCGCCGCTACCCCCATCAGCTCAACGACAAAAGAAAGATAAAGAAAGAGGGGCAGAAGACAGAGAGGTGAGTAGGTACTGAAATTACCCCAATTTGTAAAGGATGAAGAAGGATGAAGAGGTGAGTGGGTATTAAAATTGCCCCAATTTTTACTTTGAATGATGAATTTTTCAATTTTGTTGAAGAAATCGGGAGAGTGAACTATAAAGGTTATGCAATTTTTGGGGTTTCCTGTCAAATTGGTCTTTTTATCAGTTTGAATTGTGATTTTCCCTCTCAATCCATGGTTATTAGGTAATTATGGATATTGGTTTCGCTGGTTATCGATTCTTATCGGCGATTTTGGCCGATATTGGGCCAAAGGTACGATATTAGGGGAAACAATTTCTTTCCCCCTCCTTTAGATGTCGACCTCTGAAAATTCCGATATATCGTCCGAAAGATCGACGATAGAACGGATATTTTCAACCGTGGCTGTGTTAGGGCATGAGCTAATGATCTAGCTACCCGGAATCACGTGGGAGGAGTACTACATGTTCAATCAAATTTAGGGCATTCATTACAAGTAAATTAGGGTTAAATAATGCTTGACTCGAGAGATTATTATACGATACTTAATTAGACTTTCTATTTATAGTTAAGTTTGATTTTTATTTATAGGCAGGGCAGGCTGTGGTCTAGGATTACAAAAGTGACTGTTCCACGAACTAAAAATGCCAAAAAAAAAATAATATTTGACTTATTTTTATATAAAAAAAAATTAAAGAAAATTTAAATTTTATGAAAATATTTAAAACTGAGTTAGATGAAATATTTTATTAAAAAATTGGGTCCATATTCTTGAAAAATATTATTAAGAGTTATCATGATTAATATATTATTATCAAGTTTGTCTTGAGTTGATACCATGTCGACCAATCAGACTATGTACAAGCAGCACCACCGTAGGCATCCGGTCCACCGCCAAGTGAACAGTAGACATACTATTCACCATGCAATGCCACCAGTGCCAATTGGCAGGCAATGCCAGTTGACACGATCCATCCCAATCCCCCTGGGATTAACGTGGGATGTGTCATACTTCTGTCTGACACGAAGTGCCAGACAAGGGATAATACGTATCTCAGCTCATACGGGGCTCCCAGAGCGCGCTAGGATCGGTGGAGGAGTGCGATATCTCGGTCCCTGCTACAACCCGCTTCTGTGATCAAACTGAAGGGTATTAAAACCATTAAAAACTGTGAGTGTACGAAAAATCAATAAATTCATAAAACACATTTCATAAAAAGATACATTTATGCTCTTCACTAAAAGTATGCATGCATCGAAAACTAGTAGTCAAATCCTTTACTTAAATAAACCATTAGGGCCATAGCCCAAAAACCGTAAAATCAAAATCCGTAAATCCAGAACCAAGTGGGCCACTTCCCAAATCCATAACCACATAATTACCATTTCATAAATCCAATAATCCATATTTACCACATGACCATCCTCAGCATCCCAGATGCCGAGCGTTCCAAACGCTTGATGTCCCAGACGTCATATCTCGCGGTATAAGCAACGCGTGCTACCCGGGGTCTCTCCGGGTCAATTTCTCTGACATCCCAGACGTCTAATCATAGTAATCATGCTCCTAAGTCACTATACGGTCCGGTCGTTCCGTATAATGACCCCTCGTAGGCAATGCACCATGACTTTCCCAGTGTCCCAGACACCTGGAAGAGACCATCCACATATCCTCGTATCAAGATGGTATATGGAAAACAGTTTTATAAAGCCATTTCAAGACATTTCAAAGGGCCCTGCCCGAAATTTCCATAAAACATCGCAAATCCATTTAGGGTCTCCGACCCGAAATCACGTTTATGAAACATTGGGTCCTAGACCTGAAATCATATTTATAAATCACAAATGGGTCTCATGTCCGATTTCGTGAATCAACTGGGCCCCCGGCCCGATCACATGACTCAAATGGGTCTCAGTCTGATTTCTTAAACCAACGGGGCCCTTGGCCCGATCATACGATTCAAATGGGTCTCATGTCCGAGTTCATCTTTCCAAAACCAAAACCATATCATCAAACCATCACCGAAACCATAAGCACGTAAAACTACAGTATCAAATCGTACCATCGAAATACGTGCAAGTACGAGATTACCTCAAAATACGTGCAATAATGTAAATCCTCAATGCCTCAATCATCACTATAGAAATCACATATATAAAACATATAAAACAATTATGCATGCATCACAACTTAGAAAACATTGTCCACTCATAGACCGTCCCACGTTGTCGCCTCGATGAGCATGTCCTAAGCCTCCCATGGCTAATCACCATCACCGGGACTTCCAAACCTGTCCAAATCATACTAGAGGGTTACTACTACCTCATTAACCTCTCATTCAAGCCCCGTAATTTTTCCAAACTTTTAACTATTTTTAAACTCGATCCTAAACCTTCGGACACCCCAAACTATATCGAAACGATGTCTGATCGACATGAAACCAATCCCAAAATGTTCGTTACATCGAATAGATTAAAAGTCATGTTGAACACATTCCAAAAATATCCCCCAGGTGGCCCCACGCGCAGCCACAAGCGGCTGTGCGTGAAGCCCACGCGCTTTGGCACTGTTCATCTTCAACCTCTCGCTGGACCCGGTTTGGTCCAGTCCACTGTAACTCTGTCCAGCCGAACCGGCGAGACCGGTTCAAGTTCATTCCTCTCTCATTTTTGGTATGTTTTCTTCCATTTCAAGCCCTATAGCTTCATTTAGTTATTTCCTATCGATCTACAACTTCAAACCCGAATTCAAGGTCGAGAAACTACCTTCCAAGTCGACAATCAAACCTCCAACTTCTTCCTCTGTTTTCGGCCACCACAGCCCATCTGAGGCCCCAAAACCAATCTCGATCAACTCCTGGCAACCCCCAGATGCTCACTTAAGCAACCAATTCGATCAACAATGGCCAATTCACGATTTACCATTTTCGAATTCAAAATAAAATTTCACCGGAATTTGCTTACCGTCGCCATCGTGCACCGCCGTGGCCACCACCAGCCTCACCTCATGCTCCATAACCTCAAACAAACCACCAAAATAGTCAACAATTAGTAGAACTCGAACTACCATTTTCGAATTCCAAAAACAGGGCACACGGCCTACCTTCCAGCTTCTGCCACCGTACACGGCGGCCCTCCACGATGGCAACATTACGTTCCTCATCATCCACCCTCACTTTTCCATTCACACACCATAGCCAAATGATGAAGATCGAACGAATTAGGTGGAAGGATTCTCACGGTCTAGCAGAAATGGTGTGGATGCTCGATGATGATCAGCTGAGGGAAAATGAATGGTGAGGATGAGAGGATTGAAGGAAATGAAGGGTTGGGATGAGAGATGTGTGTGTTTGATTTTATTACAATAGACCAATGGGAACAAGTTCCACAATTTAGGGGTCTCAAGCCATGGTCATCCAAGGGCCCCACATAAAAGTATCAACCAATCAGATTTTTAGGTTTATTTAATTCGAATCCCGAGACATATGTTCCCGACTTCGATCATATGACCATAACTTTTCCGTCGAACCACCGATTTCGACGTGCCGCCTGTCTACGGACTCGTGACGTTTCGATCAATGTCACGGTGTTCGGTCTTCATACGTTTGACTCCCTGAGTCAAAAGTCAACCTTTGCCTAATTCCAGGGGCAAAATGATCATTTCGCACCGTCCGTCTGATTTCTCTCAACTAATCCCCGATTAGTCATCCTAAATCTATCATTAATTAATATTCAATCCTGATATTCAGGAGTGATCGTTACACCAGTGGTGTCAATCAACACGTAATGCCAGTGGTGCTAATCGGTAGTCAATGCTAGTGATGCTAGTCACCAGACCTACCTAGGTCACTTAGCAGGATGTACACTTAGCAAGTGGCCAGCAAGCCCATCTCAGCCATTCGACCTTTGTACTAGGTAGGGATGATCAGCACCCACAGTCTGATCAGCTAGCTGTTAGTACCAACTCCCTGACATGTTAGGAGATTCATTGCCACCTCGCCCACATCTCGAATCTGAGGGACACAAGGTAGCATCTCCTCCTGTAGATTGGAACCTACTCCAAATAGTGTTCAACTACCGCATTCATTGCTAATATAATTAGCCACAAAACCCTTTCATAAAGGTAACCCTCTCATCTACTTCTCTATCTAAACACACACAACCTTGACTCTTCAGTCTGTGCTATGATCTACCTATTTAGTTTTCTATCACGCTTACTGACTTAAGCTTCGAAGCTTCTTACGCCAGCACCCAACCAATGTCTAGTGTTTCCTCTCGACTTCGCAGGTCATTTGGCAGGCGTAGAAGGATTCCAATTAGCACCCCCAGCGGGTTTGAACACTCATCTAACAGGTCATAGATCCCCTAGCAGGTCTCATCACATTAGGGCTAGTTTTCGGATCAAATATTTGTCACCATCTGTGGGAATTCTGAGTAAGTCTTCCCACTAGGTCACATAACTCAACGCCATCTACCTGCCAATTCAAATGTCTGTCGAACAAGATGATGGTGAGCTCAACAACACTCCCTATGAAGATGGTGGAATTCAAATAAAACAATGTAACTACCGAGAGCAGAAATCAAGTATCGGGAGATCAATATCAAAGCACCATCGCTATCCTCCAAACCACACGAGAAGAACTGAAAGAGTAGTAGGTGGCGACCGAGTGAGTAGTCACTACCAATTCTGATCGGCAAGCAGCCGAGCCCTCCCAATTAGAACCCCAACGACAAATGCTCGTTCATCCCATTGATGCAGCAGGGCCTTCAAGTACACAAATCTTCCGCGACGCTCGTGAATTACTTGATAGGAGGCCTACGCAGATTCAGCCCAACCGACTGACCTACCCAACAAACGATCCTATAATCCAGGATCAACCCCATTTGCCTATCTTATCCCAAGGAGGCCACTCTCAATCAAGATCAGCCTCGAGTAGTGCACAACGTCAAAAGGCCCTAGCTCATCAGACGACAGATTAATGACTGAAGATCAACCCCAATCACCTATAAGATGATACTGACTCGACAACTGCCATGTCCGGCAGAAGATAAAAAAAGGCTAAACGGTCGGGGATAAGTGCCAACAATAGAAGTCGTCGACCCATTACTGAGAAACTTGGAACACACTCTAAACCTCCCAAGTCAGATGAAGTCATCATGGAACTTCTCCAGCGCGTCCACGAATTGGAGACCAACAAGCAAAAGATCAAATCTCCAACGAAGATCAAATCCAACATTGGCCCTTTCACAGATCGCATTCTGTAGTACAGACACGAGATAAAAGTCAAACTCCTCAAGATCGCTCTGTACACTTGAAAATAAGATCCAATAACTCACATGAAAAACTACCAATCTTTTGTAGCACTTAAAAATGTCAGGACCCGTCCCAAATCCCCCGGGATTAATGTGGGACGCGCCTGATCCCGTCTGACACTAAGTGTCAGACCAGGGAAACTTCCGTCTCTAGCCCTCAACAGGGCTTCCAGAGTACGCCAGGATCGTAGGAGGAGGATTGTGATGTCTCGATCTCTGCTACAGCCCGCATCCGCGATCAACCTGAAGAACATTAAAACCACGAAAACTGTGAGTGGACAAAATAAACATTTCATTAAAACATTTTCACAATAAGACATTTATGCCCTTCACTAAAAGCATATGCATTCATTCAAAAACCATTCATCAAACATTCATAAAACCCTTTGAAAACATTCTCAAAACCTTTCAAGGGTTCATGTCCAGCCCCCATAAACCGTCATGAACCATAAAAACCTTTCAAGGGTTCATGCCGGTCCCCATAAACCGTCATGAACCATAAATCCATTTATGGGTCCCCGACCGAATTCACAATAAAACCGTAAATCTATACATGTGGGAACTCAGCCCAAATGAACATACGTGGGTCTCAGCCCAAAACCATTCTCAGTGAAATACCAAAACATACAATACGGGGTCTCCGCCCCAAACTATTTCCAAACATCAAATACGGGGTCTCCGCCCCAAATCACTTTCTAAAACATGGAACATAGGGTCTCCGCCCCCAATCACTTTCATAAAACCTCATACGTATAAACATACGTATAATCCATCCACGACACTTTCGAGAAGATGCCAACGCGGGGCACACAGCCTCTAGGGAACACATCCCCGCTATATGTCACGATTCATCATATCTATACTAGTGTGCACACTACTCGGGGTCTCACTCCAAGTCTTCCCCCAGGAATTCTCCATCTGAGAGGCTCTATCTTCGGACCTAGTCTGATCATCTCTCCGGAATTTGGTCCGGGGACCACATCATAACTTCCACTTCTGGAACGGGATCCCTATGGGGATACTCATTCTGGTCTGTGGATCATGACTCTTCAGGTCAACGTCTAGAGGAGACCATATAAATCATATGGAGGGTATAATACATTTTCAAAACACTTTCTTTCTCAAATATATTTCAACTAGGTCTTATACCCGATTCATCTCAACAGGATTCCTCGAATCCGATTCAAATCAATTTCACAAGCCTCGACCTAAATCTACAGTTCAATAGGGTTTCATGCCCGAATTCTCATTTCATCAACCGAACTGGGACTCAAGCCCAATTTCACAATCAACTGGGCCTCTAGCCCGATATCACGAATAACTGGGCCTCAAGCCCGAAACCATAATGCAACAGGGCCTCAAGCCCAATTTCACAACCAATAGGGCCTCAAGTCCGATACTACAATCAAAGGGGCCTCAAGCCCGAGATTACAACCAACTGGGCCTCAAGCCCGAATTCGTAAATCAACGGGGCCCTCGACCCAATCGTATAACTCAAATGGACCCTCGGTCCGATTCCTCGTCAAATCAAATGGACTCCAAGTACGAGGGTTTGTAAATTAAATGGGTCTCATGCTCGAGTTCATATTTCCAAATCCAAAACCAATTCATTAAACCCTCATTGAAAACCTAGCACGTATAAGCATCGTAAAAAACCAGAAATCTCAAAATACGTGAAAATACGTAAATCCTAGGCTACCACAAACAAATGCACTCATGGCATCACAAAAAATGTTATAAAACAATTATAAAACATTTATGCATGCATCAATTTCGAAATAAGGGTCCATTCACAGACCGTCCGAATTCGCGCCTCGATACGCTAGCCATAAGCCTCTCCCGGGCCAATCGTCGCCTCCGGGATTCCCAAACCTATCCAAATCGTAATAAAAGGTTACTAACTACTTAAATAACCCCTCACTAAAGCGCCGTAATTTTTTGGAATTTTTAACTATTTTTAAAGTCGATCCTAAACCTTCGGACATCCCGAACTATATCGAAACGATATCCGATCGACACGAAACCAGTCCCAAAATGTTCGTTACATCGAATAGATGAAATTACATGTTGGAACCTTCCCCAAGAAAGGATTCACGCACCCCCACGCGCCACCCAAAGGTGCTTCGCGTGTGGCTCACGCGCCTGTGTACAGTGCATCCTCTACCTTCGGCAGACCAGGTCCGACGGGTCCGCCTGGTTTTCGGTCCGGTCCGATCGGCGAGGCCACTCCAGCTTGTTTCTCCCTCATTTTTATCCCGATTCCATCCCCTTTTAATCCTAACCTTCCTAGTTCAATCTTAGCAACCTACTTAGATGATTATAACAAGGAAAAAGGGTTCAAGTCCTCACCTTTTCAATTTGGTTTTCACGGCCAACTTCCAGTCGACGTCCAGAGCTCCTTCACCGTCCTCCTCCTCTCTTTTTGATCCTCAACAGTTCGTCCATGTCCGAGAAGTGTAGCCCACTTGTTAAAATCAATTTAAAAAGTCCCAAAACTGAATTTGAAATTTCAAAATTTAAGGATTATCGGTTTACCGTTTTCTAGGTGCTCCACCGCCGTCCACGGCAGTTGGCTGCCCGGTTGCCACCTCTCAGTCCCTCCTTCACTCTGTCCTCACACACAATCGACTAGGGAAAGGGGTATGGATTTGGGTTCAAAGCTTTTGGGGTGAGATCGGGTTGGTTTGGGTTTGGTATGCACGAACAAGCAAGGGTGAAGTGCATGAATCAATTTGGGTGGGCAATGGATGGATGACAAGTGTCATTCATCCATTGGGCCTACCCCAAAATATCTGGGCCCACTTAATGGCAAAAGGCATTCGTCTCGTAATTCATGCAATAGTACGTTCGAACATCCATGAGCTGTAACTTTTCCGTCGAACGTCCGAATTCGACGTACCGCCTGTCTACGGATTCGTATCGACGCGATCTTCGTAACGGTCTTAGGCCCTTAGCCATCGGACTTCCCGGTCAAAAGTCAACCGTTTGCCCCTTTTCAACCAATTTACCAAAATACCCCCGAACTTACGAACATCATAACTTCTTCCTCGAACGTACCACCTGTCTATGAACTCGTGACATCAAGAAATACGTCACAGTCATCAGCCAAAGTCCATTTGACCGCCTGAACGAAAAGTCAACGTTTTGCCCATTTCAAGGGCAAAATTGTCATTTCGCCCTGAACGTTCATTAATGCTCGTCTAATCCCTGATTAGTCTCGCTAATCCGTCATTAATTCTTAATTAATCCCAATAATTTGGGATGGGTCGTTACAAAAAATCTCTCTGATGAGATCCAATGCCTAATCTTCAGCTCCACTCTTACTAAAGCTGCACTTAACTGGTTCTACCGCCTAGAACTACATATGATTGATTCCTTCGATCGGCTGCACACAGCCTTCTGAACCAGTTCATGATCTAAATGGATCGATTGCTAACCACTGAGGATGTAGGTTCTCTCTAGTAGGGTGAGAACAAGTCCTTGCAAAATACGTGGCGAGATTCAACCTTGAGCACTCCAAGTGCCAAGAGACCGAAGGCAAGTCAGCATACAAAGCATTTCGTAGTGGCCTGAGGGAACCTACCTTCAAGTACCATGCCTTAACATAAGGATGAGATAACTACAATGAATTGATGAGGCAAGCGATGATCTACGACAAGGCAGAACACTATAATGCTCCACCAGCATAATCGAAGCCGACTACCACCCACGCCTACTCTGCACTCCAGAGCAATCAGCAGCCTAAGCCCCACCATGACCCCAACAATTAGTACTAAGGTCATGGGAACAAATCTTACTTAGTGATATGCTTAAAATACACATTAAAATAAATCTGTAATTCAAGTATATACATATTTAAAACCCTTTTTGTGACATTTTAGTATTGGTAAATAGGGATCGTTCTTAACTAGGGAAATTAGAGAATATTAATAATGGTTCGTGAAAAAGAATAATGAATAATCAAAGAATATAATAATTAATGAATGAATGAATAAAGGAATAAATAATAAATTAATTAAATAATAAAATAATAAACGAATAAAGAATTAAAGAATAAAAAATAAAAAAATTAAATGGGAGGTTTTGAGGGATTGTAATCATACAAATACAAGTAATAACAAGTATATAACTAATTCTAATTCTACTTTAACTTATGTACAATTGACGTTCTTAAAACACACATTTTACCAACACTCTAGTAATTGCAAATATTAAAACAACCACAAAATTTTACCTTAATCATCTCAATTACCTTCATACATTTTTCAATATTATAAATGCACCGACAGCGGCCGACACTTACAATATGATTTACCTTTTGTTTTTAACTGAATGCGCCAACAACGATCAACATTAAGTCTTTTCAATTCTACTCTAAGTGCACCGACAGTGGATTAAACACTTAACATCAAATTGAGGTATGAAGCACTAAAATGTATAAAATAACTAAAATTCATAAAGTAAGACACATGAGATTGTATTTAACACTTACAAGTATTAGCAAGAAAATACCACACATATGCTAAACTATAATTAAAACCAATAACAAAATAAGAGTTTAAGTAAATGGAGAACAATTATTACACTTTCAAGGTGGGTGAAAATAATGGATTGTTATTCACACGGTTCTCCGACAGCGAATGGAACCTTGTGAAGATGGTGGAAATAAAACACGGGAAATATGGACTCAAACTCTAAACTTTGTATTGAAAATATTTTGCCATAGTTTCTCTTAAGGAAGGCTCAAATGTGCGCCTCTAAGAAGTGTCCATAAACAAGAAAAATGAACCCTTATTTATAGGGAAGAAAAACTACTTAAACTATAAAAAAAATAAAACAAAGTAAATACAAATTACAATAAAAAATTAAAAAGTGAAATGATGAGATTGGGCTGATTTTTGGGGAAAAGATGTGATTCTTGGGGAAAAGATGTTTGAAAAATCAGGAAATAGGGCTGCTGGTGTGACTTGACAGAGATCAACTCGAAATAGCAGAGCAGTTCGACAGTTGTAGGCTGGTTAGGGGGGTAGGTCGGCGGCTGTAGGTGGGTCAAGATGGGGGTAGGTTGGCGCCTGACGCACTGACTGAGGCTAAGTAGTCAGCACACGCGTGCTGAGCTGGAGTTGATTGCTTCGGCAGGCGTGCGTTGAATCGATGAAGAAGCTTCAACAGGTGCTTATCAACAACTCGGTTGGGCTGGAGGCGCAAGATGGGTTGCGAGATGATTTTCTTGGGTCGTGACTGCGCTGGGCTTCAGACATGGATTGGGCTGGTTTCTTTGGGCTTCAGCACCTTCCCACCGAAATTCCAAGTTATATTCGGTGGCCTCCCTTTTTTTCAGTCATATCTTTTTCGTTAAAACTCTGATTGGGATGATTTTTTCGTCAAAATGCTAAGAATTCCATGTTTTATTTATTTCTGCAAAAATCCAACAAAATATATAATTTTCTCCAATTGTTTATTATTTTAATATTAAAATTCAAGTATAAACGGTATAAAATAATATAAAATAATGCTTAATTGAAGATCTATCAAATACCCCCACACTTAAACTTTGCTAGTCCCTAGCAAATACTAAATTTAAACTAAGAATTCAAAACAAGTAAGCCCTTAATCATTTGTCTAAAAAATTCATCATTATCATAAAAGATTTTCACTTGAAGGCATTTAAGCATATGGAATTCAAGAGTTAATAAATGGTAACAAAATGTTTCGACAAGCAAGATAATGAGTAAATATGGTGAAATAGATCTCAACATGAATAAAACAAGTATGAATTAACTCACAAGGATATGTACTAAAAAATTCACTCAATGTTGTAAGGGTTTGTGTTTGCACTCAATGTATGTGAGAAAAGATCTTCACATAATAGAAATGAAGTACATTTGTAAAATCTCAAACAAACACCTCAAGATAAAAAAAAAAACATACTTGCACAAATGAACCAAAACCATAAGCTTACTCAAGTGATTGACTCAACTAATCAAAGTTTACCAAATTAAGGATCATAAGGTCTTTACGAAGGTTGTAATGAGGCTAAGTTTATAGGCAAGGAAAATATAGGACAAGTGGTGCTCAAATTCGTTTCAAGACTCAATAGACTCCCAAAACGTATCATAACTTCCCAATCTTAGTGCAATGATGTCAATAATCCCTCCCTTCGAACATAGGCCTAACTTCATCATGTTGAGCCTCGAATTTATTTTTTGTGTCGGATTTACAAATGTAAAGGACTTAAATCAAATATTACATAATCAAACCTCATTATCTTGATAGAGACTCAAAACTTCTCCTTTTTTTTCTTTTTTGTTTGATTTTTTTTCGTATATCAAGATAATAACATGTGTCACTAATACAACAAAGTTTGAGTAAATAAAACCATGTAATACACATAAAAGTCTTCAAAACATCATCGTTTTCTCTTCACACCAATTTCATGTCTTCAACCGAGTCCTTGGAACAAGGGTAAATGATGTCTATATTAAGCTCATGTGTTTAGATAATCATGATGATGAAAGAAAGGCTTCATGTGGGCTCAAAGAGGTTTAAAACTAACGGGCTCACAACTTGTGCGCACAAATAGGGAACATGGATGTTGAATTTGTGGTGTTAACTTTAATGCCTTAATCATGTCCAAAATCAGAGAGTTTATTGACTTAAAAACTTTGAAAATCACATAGAATAAGTTCTAGTACTCTAGAGTTCATTACAAGCTATGACAAATAGTTATGAGGCATATGTATATCAATTTAAACAAAGAACTTATGAATCACTCATCAAAGATGTATATAACGTTCTAAAGCTCACATAAGGTTCAATTGATTCATACTTATCTTATCATGTTCGTTTATTTACCAATTTACATGCATTATCTACAAGTTATAACACTTAATCACAAAGTATTAACAAACGAATTCAAGTTGTAGTGATCATCTTTATATCCATAACATATTTATTTCCCTTCATTATTATCATTGACAGAATAAAGGGCAACTTAAGTAAAAAAACTAAATAAAAACGAAAAGACTCAAGAAAGCAAAAAAAAAAAAATTAAAATAATTTTTTTTTGAAAATTTTATAAAACAATTTAATTGCACAATTAAAATGGTAAACCATTCCCCCACACTTAAATTCTACATTGTCCTCAATGTAAGCAACTAAAAAGTAATTGAATATAGAATCAAACTAAGGAAGATGATTTATAAAAATGGAGCAAGAGAAACATAAAATAAACAAAGTAAAAGAGAATGAAGGGTTAAAAGAAAGCAAATATGCGTTGATGACTCCTTCACAACTCGGGAACACATTGGGTTGCCTCTCAACAAGTGCTTGAAGTTTAACATCCATTCAGCCTAGACCAAGTGCTTAAATCATATGATGTGAGACAATAGCATTCTTTCTGGCTCCACAACATGTTCTCCAATTGGCTCGATGTAAGGCTTCAATCGGTGTCCATTGACTTTGAACTCTTTTCCTGTTTCAATGCTTTTGATATGTATGGCTCCATGGGCAAACACATTAGTAACAACAAAATGACCTACCCATCGAGAAAATAATTTACCTGGAAAGAGTCTAAGCTGGGAATTGAACAGCAAAACTTTCTGGTCAATGTCAAACGTTTTACTCTTGATCTGTTTGTCATGAAATACCTTAGTCTATTCCTTGTACATCAAAGCGTTTTCAAATGTATCATTTCTGATCTCCTTAAGCTCACTCAGCTGGAGCTTTCGATGCAACCCGGCATCATCCATCTTGATGTTGAAGGTCTTGACAACCCATCATACTTTGTGCTCCAATTCCACCGGAAGGTGACAAGCTTTGCCATAAACTAACCTATAGGGTGACATTCCTATAGGAGATTTGTACATCGTCATGTATGCCCAAAGTGCATCATCCAACTGTTGGCTCCAATCCTTACAATTAGGGCACACGGTTCTCTCTAAAATCTTCTTGATCTCCCTATTATTGACTTCAACCATTCCACTCGTTTAAGGATGGTAAGGTGTAGAGACTCCGCGAGTGACACCATACCGTTTCATTAAAGCTTCAATGGTCTTGTTGCAGAAATGACTTCCACCATCACTTATTAGGACCCGTGGGATCCCAAACCTAGAAAGAATGTTAGTTCTGAGGAAATCTGCAATAGTTTTAGAGTCATTAGTTCTGGTGGCCTGAGCTTCCACCCATTTTGATACATAATCAACAAGTAAGATATAGAGATAGCCATTAGATTGAGGAAATAGACCCATAAAATCGATACCCCAAACATCAAGCATTTCAACAGTTAAAAACATAATGTTGTGGCATTTCATCCCTTCGTCCTAAGTTTCCGGATCTTTGGCATTTATCACAAGCTAAGCAGAATGAATGTGCATCTTTAAATCGTGTGGGCCAATATAATCTAGATTCTAAAATTTTAAGTTCAGTTTTTCTAGATCCAAAGTGACCTCCTTAAGCATGGTTATGGAAAAATTCTAGGACTGACCTATGTTCCATATCAGGGACACACCTCCTATTTAGTAAATCCGCACAGTGTTTCCATAAATAGGGTTCATCCCAAACATAGTACCTAGCATGCTTCTTGAGTTTATCTTTTTGTGCACGAGTGAGAATGGTAGGCAACTTCTTGGTGACTAAGTAATTGGTAATATCAGCATACCAAGGAGTACTTACCTCGATTCCGAAGAGTTGTTCATCCAGAAACATCTCTTGAATAGCCACAGGATCTCGTTCATGTACCGTTCGACTCAAGTGGTCAGCTACCATATTTTCTGATTAGCCTTGGTTTAGCTTCCTTCTTGACCAGGAGATACTTCAGTGGTGCATGATTAGTGTAAATAATGACTTAAGTTGAAGTAAATGAGAAAAAAACTTATCTAAGGCAAACACAACAGCAAGCAACTCCTTCTCAGTAGTAGTGTAGTTCATTTGGGCATCATTCAAAGTTTTGGATGCATAGTATATGGCGTAGGTCTTCTTGTCTCGCCTTTGTCCAAGCACAAGACCAGCTGCATAATCAGAGGCATCACACATTAGTTGAAAGGGTAGGGACCAATATGGGGCACAAAGAATAGGAGCAGTGGTTAAAAGATTTTTAAGCTTCTCAAAAGCTTCCTGACAATCAGCATCAAAGACGAAAGGTGTCTCCTTCTGAAGCAATCAGCACAAAGGCCTTGCAATGTGGGAAAAGTCCTTGATAAATCTTCTATAGAAACCTGTGTGACCAAGAAATGAACGAATCTCTCTCACAGAAGTGGGAGAGGGTAAGTGGTTCACAATATTAACTTTAGATTTATCAACTTCGATTCCTCTTTCAAAGACAATATGGCCTAAAAATATCCCTTGCCTAACCATGAAATAACATTTTTCTCAGTTAAGCACTAGATTAGTTTCAACACATCCTTGTAAGATAAGTTCTAGGTGTTCTAAACATGCGTCAAAACTATCCACAAAGACACTGAAATCGTCCATAAATACTTCAATTATTTTTTTCGACATATTCAGAGAAAATAGAAAGCATGCATCTTTGGAACGTACCTGGGGCGTTGCATAAACCGAAGGGCATTCTTCGATAGGAAAAAGTGCCAAAAGGACAAGTGAAAGTCGTTTTTTCTTGATCATTTTGAGTAATACAGATTTGATTGTACTCGGAGTAACCATCAAGAAAACAGTAATAAGAGTGACCGACTAACCTTTCAAGCATTTGATCAATGAAGGGCAAAGGGAAGTGTTCCTTTCTGGTTGCATTAAGGTACCGATAATCTATGAAGACTCTGTATCCGGTTACTGTTCTTTGGGGTACGAGTTCACCTTAACTGTTCTCAACAATTGTGACTCGACTTTTCTTCGAAACTACTTGGACTGGCGAGACCCATTTACTGTCTGAAATCAGGTAGATAACACCACAGTCCAAGAGCTTGATTACCTCTTTCTTCATGACATCCATCATCAGAGGATGGAGGCGACATTGAGCTTCACGCGAGGGTTTTGCATCATCTTCCAAAAAGATTCGATGCACACAGATTGTAGGGTTGATTCCCTTGATGTCTGACAAAGTCCATCCAATGGTTGTCTTATACTTAGTCGAGACACGTACCAATCTTTCTTCCTGTGATTCAGTCAATGCAGAAGACACTATGACGGGCAAAGTGTCATTAGGGCCGAGATAGGCGTACTTCAGGCGGTCAGGTAAAACCTTAAGCTAGAGAATAGAGGCCTGAACTACTAAAGGAAAAGTTTCATCAGTACTAACTGAGAGTGACAAAGGTATATGAGGATTTACCATTATGGGGGCCTCATTGAAGGCCATGACTTCTTCCCAAATCCGAGGCTCTAGTTCATAATTCGTGTCTTCAACCAAGGCGTCCCCCAGTTGAGTTAGGCCAACTCCTTCCTGAATTACCATATTGAGTGTTTCTTCTCGAGATGTTTCTTTGCAAAAGAACTACACACATCTATGAAAATGTAGTTTGAGTAGTGGAACTAGGGTATCTCATGGCATCAAAAATGTTGAAGCCTATTTCCTCTCCATCGACTTCCATGGTTAGTGTTCCATTGAATACATCAATCTTCGTTTTGGAAGTTCTCATGAATGGTCGTCCCAACAAAATCCGTGGAGCTTGATTTGTAGGGGAATCCTTCATGTCTAGAACATAAAAATCCACATGGAAGATGAGCTGGAGAACCTGCACAAGAACATCTTCAACGTATCCCTTAGGATACACATTAGAACGATCGGCTAATTGAATGATAACATCGTCATGCTTGATTTTACCTAAAACTAGGGCAACATATAAAGAATATGGCATAACATTAATAGATGCACATAAGTCTAGCATGACTTTATCAAAATATTTGCTACCAATCATGCAGGGAAAAGAAAAACTCCCCAGATCCTTCAACTTTGGGGGTAGCCGACGTTGGATTACAGCAGAAACTGTTTCGCTCCCCATCACAATCTCCTTTTCTCTCGTTTGGCGCCTTAAAGTGCATAAATCTTTTAGAAATTTTGCGTATTTCGACACTAGCTTGATGCACTCGATCAAGGGCATGTTGATTTGCACCCTTTTGAATATTTCCAAGATTTCCTCATCGGATTCATCCTTCTTAGATTTGGCAAGCCTACTTGGAAATGGTGCATGCACAAATGGGGAATTAGTAACAACCAAACTTGAAGGGATAGGGTCATTACCTTGTGTGTGGGTAGGTTGAACTGGCGGTTGTGCCGTGGTGGTTTTAGTTGCCACCTTGTGTTTTTCAGCCTCAGAAACGGCTGGATATGGATCTATTTCACCGAGCACTTTACCACTTCGAGTGATAATCGTGTTGGCTTCAGGTCTTGCATTCGGGTTGGGCGTAGGTTGAGGTGGAAGCACCCTGCTAGCTTGGATCTTACCCATGATGTCCACGACCTTGCCCATTTGGTCCTTGAGATCAGTGATTTCTTTTTGCTGATTTTGCTTACCTGTGACAAGAGCTTGAGTCGAAGCCATTAGTGTTTGCTGCCCTTAGGAAAGAGCAGCCAACATTTTATCATAATTAGGATTAAAAGATGAAGAGATATGATTATTTGCATGATTATGAGAAAAGTTAGAAAATGGAATGGGAGGCCTAGTTTGCCATGTGCGTCTTTGGAAATGGTTCCGGGCACGGTTTGGGCCTGTCGACATGTGCTGAGGGTTTAGGACATTGTTCGGGTCTCTCCAACTGTAACCTTGGGTCTTTGGCCCTCCTTGAAAGCCTCCAATGGCGTGTGCCATTTCAGTTCCGGGGTCTTCCTCCCTTGCAGTGTAGGGGCATTGGTCCTCAAGATGGCCTTGAGAGCATATCGAACAAACCGGGGCTACCTGCTGAGTTCCAACACATTTGAAAGTATAGAGGTGATCTTATCTAACTTAGAATCATTTATAACATGGGAACTTACCTCTTGTACCTTTCTTGGAATAGGCATGGCACCTTCGTATTTTTTCATCCTTGAGTGCACGGCTTTTGAGTAGTGCATGACCGTCTACTAAACTCCGAGCTAAGAAACTTCTGTTAGATGCAGCATCAAGTAGTCCCATATCCCAACCCTTGATTCCTTCATAGAAGTAGGTTAAGAGATAGTCTTTCGTGATCCTGTGAGTCGGGCATGAAGCACAAAGTTCCTTAAACCTCTCGTAGTACTGGCTGAAATTCTCATCATGCTCTTTTTGCTTGATTCTAGTGATCTCTTTTCTTAAGACCGTAATCATTGAGGCAGGGAAGTACTTGGTAAGAAATTCTTGAACCAACTTCTCCCACGAGTCAATATGATTGGGTGGGAGACCTAAAAGCCATACCTGTGCTCTATCTTCCAAGGACAACGGGAAAGCCTTCAGCTTCATGATTTCCAAGTCCGCATCATCGGGACACATACTACCAATAATGAATTGGAACTCCGTTAAGTGTTTGTGTGGATCTTCATTTCTGATTCCATGGAACTTGGGTAGCTGATGAAGGACTCCACTCTTAAGCTCAATATCTTTCTTGTTGGTTCTGGGCTCGGGATACTGGATGCAGAAGTTTGTAGTGCCATTTGTATTTGCACATGGCTAATGGTGTTCCAAAAGTCTGTTCCTCGTCTGAATTACTCTTCTTACTTATGGACTCATCGAGTATTGGGGATGGTGGTCCGGATGAGCCGGTTTGCTTAAGTACATCTCTGAATGTTGCTTTGCTTGGTGAGATGTCAAGTTGCTTTCTCAACTGATCAAGCTTAGATTGATGAGCGTGCATTCATAAGTACGTACCTATATTGTTAAAAAGCACTAAGTTAGAAGGCAAGTATACATTAGTAAGTAACTTAGTGCAAGTTAATTAAAACAAGATAAATGTTACAAAATTTAGGGTTAGTGTTAGGAATATAAGTTAAGGAAATCACAATTAGCAAGAAAATGTGAAGTATAATCAAGTATAATTGACATAAATTTAAGCCAGAATTAACATATAGACAAGTAAGAAATAATAAGATTACGAGAAATTATAGATTGCAAAAAGTATGACATAATTTGAAGTCAGAAAAAGAAACAATTAGTCCCAAATAACATAAGGTATGACATAAATGCAAGCCAGAATTAACAAAAAGTCACGGTAATGGCAAGAAAGTGAACAAGTTCCAAATGCATCTAAAGTAATGCAACAAAAAAGTATCTACATGAAGAATCGTGTGAATGCATAAGAGAGAAATTGTTAGAACTTGCACAAGACATAAGAGTTACGTGACAATTCATGAAAAAAAATGGCCTATACCTTAGATCTCACTTCCCTAGATTCACTTAGTCTAGAGGGCCCGGTGATGAAATCCGAGCATCATGAAATCTCATGGAGGGTATGCAATCTAATAATGCAATAAGTAGAGATTTAGAGTGTCATGAATAACTTTCCCCTTCCACTTCTCATAGTACTTCCTTGGGCATACAGATTGCGCGTACTGATAACCACTCTTTCACGATTCAGCGTTAATCATAACCAGTTGGGATAGATATAACGTGAGAAGAAAGGATAATTTCGAGACCACCCCGAGGCTAGCTTGGCTATGGCATATACTTCATTGGTGTTCCCTTTATTAATCCAAAACTTGTCACCAGTCATAACCCTTTTAGACACTATGACCAACTGATGGAAGATTTGGTGAATTACCAAACCCAAGTGTTTACGAACTCCGCCCCAACCTCATGTCCATAGATTCGAGTCTATGGTGTGTGGTGATGAAATCCACACATCATGAAGGGTTAAGAAGAAAGTAAACAAGAGGGGCGCTACCTGTTCCCGAAAGTAAAATTTTGAAGAAGAAAGGGGTCTTGAGATTTATGCAACTCTAAAACATTTAATAGGAAACAATATTTACATGTTGGGAAAGTCAAAGATATATATAGTTATTCTCTCCCTTTTTTCGATTTTTTTTAAGTTTATAAAAACAAATAAATAATAAATAGAAAATAACAGTAGAATAAAATAAAATTAACAAGCATAATATTCAATTCATGAACTAACATAATAGGGGCATTAAGTACAGTTTATGAATAAGTATATTTTGAACACTACGACCAAGTATAACAAAAATGTACAATTATAAACAATTAAAATATGAACAAGTATAAAAATAGAAATTATGGACAAGTAAAGTATGAATATTATAAACAAATATAATAAGAACAATTATAAGAATCAAAATTATGAAAAAGCATAAAAATAAAAGTTATGAACAAGTATATAAATAAATAAAAATAATATACAAGTATAATATGAATATGTATAAACATTTTTATGCTAACACATAAGAAAAGGTATGAACATTTTTATGTATATGTAATTATAAACAAGTAGGAACATTTATAAACATAGTAAATATGAACATTTAATAAACATAGTAAATATGAACATTATATATACACTTACACATTATCAAATCAAGTATTATAAACAAATAAGAATCAAGACTAAATTTTATTTTATTTTCCTGTTTTTTATTTCGATTTTTTTTCTTTAATATTATTTTTTATTCCGATTATTTCTTCATTATTTAAATTTAGAGTTTATGAAAACAATAAATAAACAAATAAATAAGAATAAAATAAAATAATTGTGAACAAGTAATATACATGTATAACAATGAAAGTAAACAAATAAAATATGAACAACTATAAGTAAAATAAGAACCAGTAGAAAAATAAAAACAAGTATAATGGAATCAAGTGTAAAAATAAAAGTTAAGAGCATTTATTGTAACAACCCGTCCCGAGAATTGGGATTAGTAAAGTTAATCAGGGGTTAGTTGGTCCCGATGGGGTCACTAGTGGAGAATGACGATTTTGCCCCTGATTCGGGCAAAAATGTTGACTTTTATTTCGGGTGGTCAATTGGGTATTGACCAGGGACCAGGACGTAATTTAGGACGTCATGAACCCGTAGACATGTGGTATGTTTGATTCCGACATCCGAGGAGGAAGTTGTGATGTTCGGAAGGTCGAGGGTATTATCGTAATTTTGGTAAAACTTTTTGTATAATCGGGTTTTGGTAGGTTGACCTAGCATGGTTGGGTAGATCTCGTCGTCCCGAATTCAACGACAGGCGGCACGTGTTCATCGGACTTACGAGGCGAGAGTTACGGGTCTAGGAAGTTTCGGTAAAACCGTAAAAATATGTTAAACAGAAGGGTATTTTAGTCTTTTTGGGTTTATGGGGATTTGTGCAGAGAGAAAGGAATGGACGGCTGGGGTTTAAGCAGATGGGATAAAGTTTGAAGGGATGGTGACACATGGCAAAGGGCTAGAGGGTTCTGGTGGAATCCTGTGTGTTCACAGCCCAATTATTTGGGTGGAACCGTGCATACCCGTGTTTGTTCTTCGACAAACACAGAGAAACAGAGTGTGAGAATTGAGGAGAATTGATCGATCTGGGTGCAAGGGTGAGTGATTAGCGAGTTGTGAGAGTGACAGTGAGGCAGGGCGGAGCTGGTGGTCGTGATTTGGCGGTGCAATCGTGCACGGCGGCACGGCGGAGGTGAGGAGAAGAATTGGGGGAAACAGGGAGGCCGTGAACGTTTGGTGGTGGCTACGCCGTGAGGTGAGGCAAACCAAGGCAAGGGGAGGCTGAGGAGACTGCAGGGAGTCCAACGACCACAGTGGTAGACGGCGGTGCGCACGGCGGAGCTGCAATCGAAGGTGAGATTCCTGTGCTCTGTTTTCCCGTGGAAATTCAATTTGAAAGTCGTGAGTCTAGGCTTAGAGTCGAAGTGATTGGAGGTCAGGGTTATGTTCAGGGAGGTCCTAGGAATGATTTGTGGTGGTCGCCGTGACGGGGGTGTCCACGGCGGAGCTCAGTCGCAGAGGGGTGCTTTGTTACTCTGTTCGGCCGTGAGCTTCGAACTCAAAGTCGACGAGTTTGGGGCTGAGTCGAAGGTAAAAGGGGTGTGGTCTAGGTTCAGTGAAGCCTTAGGGATCGTCTGGTGTTGCCACCGTGACGGGAGGTGACCGGAGTAGCCGGATCGTGAAACAGGGGTCTGAGGGCCGTCTGGTTCGAGCTTCAGTCGTGAAGCTGGGAGTCGAATCGAACCAGGAGAGTGAGGGGAGTGGATTCGTGGTGTCTGGACGAAGCTGCAGGAGAAGAAAGGGAGTGCAATGGTGGCCGGACGGCGGAGAACGCTTCTCGCCGGTCCAAGCCACGGCGGCCGGTTCAGTACAGTGCGGGAGGATGATGATGGTACTGTAGCTAGGCGCGTGAGGGCCACGCGCAGCCACTTTGGGCGGCGCGTGGGGGCGCGTGCGGCGGCGGTTGGGAAAGTGGTCAACATGGTTTTTGGTCTAGGAGTTATGGTGAGTTCAATGGAATTGGTATCGAGTATTTTTCTCCTGCATTAGACGGGTTACTGTTGGGTTGTCAGACGGGAGCAGGATTTACCTCGGGTCTCGGGGTGAAACCGGGGTGGGTCCTGACATTTATAATATGTACACTTTATTCATAAGTATGAACA
Source organism: Prinsepia uniflora (assembly GCA_032719365.1). NCBI lineage: Eukaryota > Viridiplantae > Streptophyta > Magnoliopsida > Rosales > Rosaceae > Prinsepia > Prinsepia uniflora. Next base: position 53,817,361 of record CM064863.1, on the reverse strand, counting down.
ATTTTATACATACTAACACATTAAGAGTGATTTTTAATTTTCCTGACAACGGCGCCAAAAATTGTTACACTTAAAATACGCATTAAAATAAATCCGTAATTCAAGTATATACATATTTAAAACCCTTTTTGTGACATTTTAGTATTGGTAAATAGAGATCGTTCTTAACCGGGAAAATTAGTGAATATTAATAATGGTTAGTGAAAAAGAATAATGAATAATCAAAGAACAAAATAATGAATGAATGAATGAATAACAAATAAATGAACTAAAGAATAAATTAATTAAATAATAAAATAATAAACGAATAAAGAATTAAAGAATAAAAAAATAAAAAATTAAATGGGAGGTTTTGAGGGATTGTAATCATACAAATACAAGTAATAACAAGTATATAACTAATTCTAATTCTACTTTAACTTATGTACAATTGACGTTCTTAAAACACACATTTTACCAACACTCTAGTAATTGCAAATATTAAAACAACCACAAAATTTTACCTTAATCATCTCAATTACCTTCATACATTTTTCAATATTATAAATGCACCGACAGCGGCCGACACTTACAATATGATTTACCTTTTGTTTTTAACTGAATGCGCCAACAACGATCAACATTAAGTCTTTTCAATTCTACTCTAAGTGCACCGACAGTGGATTAAACACTTAACATCAAATTGAGGTATGAAGCACTAAAATGTATAAAATAACTAAAATTCATAAAGTAAGACACATGAGATTGTATTTAACACTTACAAGTATTAGCAAGAAAATGCCACACATATGTTAAACTATAATTAAAACCAATAACAAAAATAAGAGTTTAAGTAAATGGAGAGCAATTGTTACACTTTCACGGTGGGTGAAAACAATGGATTGTTATTCACACGGTTCTCCGACAGCGGATGGAACCTTGTGAAGATGGTTGAAATAAAACATGGGAAGACTCAAACTCTAAACTTTGTATTGAAAATATTTTACCATAGTTTCTCTTAAGGTAGACTCAAATGTGTGCCTCTAAGAAGTGTCCCTAAACAAGGAAAATGAACCCTTATTTATAGGGAAGAAAAACTACTTAAACTATAAATAAATAAAAAGTAAATACAAATTACAATAAAAAATTAAAAAGTGAAATGATGAGATTGAGCTGATTTTTGGGGAAAATATGTGATTTTTGGGGAAAAGATGTTTGAAAAATCAGGAAATAGGGCTGCTGGTGTGACTCGGCAGAGACCAACCAGAAATATAGCAGAGCAGTTCGGTAGCTGTAGGCTAGTTAGGGGGGGGGGTGGGTAGGTCTGCAGCTGTAGGTGTGTCAGGATGGGGGTAGGTCGGTGCCTGATGCATTGACTGAGGCGAAGTGATCAGCACACACTTGCTGAGCTGGAGTTGATTGCTTCGACAGGCGTGCGTCGAACCGACGAAGAAGCTTTAGCAGGTGCTTGTCGACAGCTCGGTTGGGCTGGAGGCGCAGGATGGGTTTCAGACTGATTTTCTTGGGCCGTGACTGGGCTGGGCTTGGACGAAATGGATCTGGGCTCCAGACTTGGATTGGGCTGGTTTCTTTGGGCTTCAGCACCTTCCTACCGAAATTCCAATTTATATTGGTGGCCTCCCTTCTTTCAGTCATATGTTTTTTTGTTAAAACTTAGATTCAGATGATTCTTTCACCAAAATGCTCAGAATTCCATGTTTTATTTATTTCTCCAAAAATCCCACAGGATATATAATTTTCTCCAATTTTTTATTATTTTAATATTAAAAGTCAAGTATGAAGGGTACAAAATAATATAAAATAATGCTTAGGTAAGAGAAAAAGTTTCGTACGAAAACAACTACAAATGGAAGAAAAAAAGTACAACTCCAACCAGGGGCGTAAACAGAATGATCATCAGCAGCATGATAAGCCCTATTCAATCGAGAACATTGTCATGAATATAGAAGGGATGATTGGGAAAGCATGGGCGCGAGCTCAAGGCCCTCGGCTTTATCCAGTACAAAAAATTCAATAGTCACATCATTGATGAGTGCGTAGCTTACTGCAACATCATGGAGTCCCTCACCAGGGATGGGAAGATCAATTCCTGCAGAGTGGACGCCCTGTGCAGAATAAGCCGCAAATCAACACAATTCGCAATGGACCAACAATATTTTCATGATACACTTCAAACATAGCCAAGAAGAGCTTGCTCCGAGCAACCGAGTCCAACCACCAGATCTTCCACATCGAATTTAGAAAGGGGACCAAGGTCGCGAAAGAACGATGAACCCCTATCACCTTTTTGAAGGAGGAAGATCGAGGAGAAATTTTCCCCCACAACAATCACCTGATCAGTCGAGCGACAATCTCCAATTTTGACGTAGGTCGGATACTTGTGCCTACCAGAAACTCTATCAATGTCTTTTTTATGGAAGCTCTCAACTAACTTGGAATCAATCCGAAAGAGCTCATTCAGACCATCTCCCATCTACTTAGCTTCTCTAGGGACTCAATCATGCCAATCAGCACCGTCTCTCCGCCGATCTCACTCGGCAGCATGCCCGACATAGCAACCAAAATCATCACATTCCTGTTGGTCAACTGCCCTACAACTTACAATTTCATACTTGGTAGGGGGCTCTTGAACCAAATCAACACGGTCACCTCAACCCGCCTACTAGAACATCATGGGCATCTGCCAGGTCCAAGGAAATTAACAATCAGCATGCATATGCTACCAATCTGCCCTAACCAAGGTTAACCTGTGCACCAGCAAGGAAACTATGACAACCGGTGAATCAACGTACGAGGCCAATCCTATCGACCCCAGACTGGCTTAGTAGATCCATCCAATGTCTCTGAGGACCCCAAGGATCTATCAGCAACATCAAAACCTCAACTAGTTGAGGAGATTGAGCTGATCACACTCAGCGCCGAACACCCTGATCGGCAGGTGAAGATTGGCACCACTATCGCGTAGGAGACCAGGGATGCACTCATCCAATTCCTCAAGGAAAACAACGAAGTATTTGCATGGTCTTATGCTGTTATGCCAGAGATCTCCACTGATGTAATCTGGCACTACCTCACTATCGATCACTCTTTCAGGCCAGTCACGTAGAAGCAAAGGACATACGACATCGAGCGCCACCGTGCCATGCAAAAGGAGATCACCAAGCTTAGTACAATCCACATTGCATGAAAGGCAACCTATACCTCATCGATTGTCAACGTTGTCTTACTGAAGAAACCTTCAGGCTCCTAGAGAATGTGTATCGACTTCACTGGCCTCAACATGGCATGCCCCAAAGATAGCTTCCCGCTGCTAAAAATCGATCTTCTAGTAGACGCCGCTGTAGGTTACAAGGTACTCAGCTTCACAGATGCCTATTTAGGATACTACCAGATCATTATGCACCTTGATGATCAGATACATACTAGCTTCTACACCACCCTTGGCGTTTACTACTACAACATCATGCCCTTCAGACTGAAGAATTTTGGAGCAACATATCAACGCTTGGTGAACTTCATGTTCGCTTATCAGATTGTGAAGACTATAGAGTTCTATATGGACGACATGCTAGTCAAGAGCAAAATTGCTGCAGATCACGTCATCAAGCTCCATAAGAAATTCCAGGTGCTCAAGAACTACAAAATGATGCTTAATCCGCCAAATATGTTTTTCGGGTAAAATCTAGAAAATTTCTCGACTATATGATTAGCTAATGTAGGATTGAAGTCAACCTAGAGAAAGTCAAGGAAATCCTTGATATGTAGGTACCCTACACAATCAAGGAAGTTCAAACCCTAACTGGAAGAATTTCTTCTCTCACTAGATTCATTTTCAAGGGAACATACAAGTGCCTCCCATTCTTCAAGGCTTTGAAGATAAACAGCAAGACCATCAACTGGACCGCTGATTGCGACAAGGCATTCATGGAACTGAAGGAGTACATAAGCAAGGCACCCCTGCTCGCTCACCTAGAAACTAGAGAGCAACTCACCATCTACCTTTCAGTCTCCACCTCCGCTTCAGTTATGTCATAATCAAGACAAAGGAAGGAGCAGCATATTCAGTTTACTATGTACGCAAGGAATTTCAAGATGCGGAGACCGGATACTGCGACTTGGAGAAGCTGGCCCTTGCCTTAGTCACTACATCCTAATGGCTCAGACCCTACTTTCAAACTCATCCCATCCTAGTATTAACCAACAAGCCACTTATGTTGGTACTCTAGAAGCCGGACACATTCGAAAGATTAATCAAATGGGCGATTGAGCTCAATGAGTTCAACATCAATTTTTCCCCATGCTCCATTGAGAAGAGCCAGGAGATCGTTGATCTTTTCTCTGAATTCACCTAGCGTTCGTCCCACTGCATACTGAAAAATCAAGCAATCAGCACCCCTTCAAATGGTGAACAACTTTTCCCCTAGACAAGCCAAAGCCAATCTAGATCAGCATGCCAGATCAGCTTTAGAACAGGGCTCGTATTTAGCACACCTCACCAGGACAAATTCGAATACGCACTCCGCTTCGGTTTCAAGGCCTCTAACAATAAGGTAGAGTACGATTCATTCCTCACTGGCCTTCGCCTGGTAAAGGACCTTTAGGCATAGTAGATCCAAATCTTCAGTGACTCACATCTCATCGTTCGCTAGGTGAACAACCTCTACGCCGCCAAGGACATCTCCATGGCACTCTACATGTACAAGGCAAGGACACTCCTTCAGAATTTTCAAGCCTATGAGATCAACCAGATACATCATTTAGAGAACAGCCACGATGATGTTCTATAGCCTCTTCTATTGACGAAAATATTGGTCGCAGTATTCCAGTTGAGCTTCTGGAGATCCCCAGCACGAAGGAACGACAAATCATGGCCATCAACATTGAACCATCCTGGATGGGCCTAATCATCTAGTACCTCAAAAATACAGAACTACTGGAAGATTGGAACAAAGCCAATCACATCAAACGCTAGTCCAGCTAATACACAATTTCCATGACAATTTGTACAAGGATGGATTTGACGTGCTTCTCCTCAAGTGCCTTCTGGTAGATCGGGGACATGTAGTCCTCAAGGACATTGACGAGGGCATTTGTGGTCCCTCACTCATGACCCAATTAACATTAATATAAGTTTGACAAAAAAAAAAGTAAAATATGTGAACCTTGCTTGGCGGATGTGAATATATTCATCGGGCTAATTGTCTTTGCTAGACAGATGTTAGCTGGGCCATCTTAATTTTATATTATTAATTATTTTTTATAATTAGTACATATAATTAACATTAATATATATAATTAAAAATAATTTTTATCTATATTAATATATATGATGAATTTTTATCTATATATAATTAACATTAATATATATATATATATATATATATTGATAGGACCCAACCCCGACAAGCATTATATATAACATACTCAGATCCTGCTTCCGTCTGACAGGTCCTATCAAACTAGGGATTTTCCTAAGTTTGTTCCTATTTAATATGTTACCAAATAACCTTCATTTCTAGCAGAGCACCACCCATGTCCGACCCGCTACTCCGTCAACGAACAAAAGTTATTATTCTTAAAGCCCTTTTTGGTTTCAATTTAGCTTTGCTATATTTTAACTTAACGTCTTACAATAATTCGATTTCTCTTTCTTTTAAAAAATTCATGAGCATTCATTTCTGAAAATACCATAAGGGCAAATCTATAACTAACATCAATTGCATACCAATCTTATAATTAAGGCATTAGCGATACGCCACCATGCTAACTCTAGAACTTGGGCAAAGTAGATCCATCAAATTCCTCAACTAGTTCATCCTATTCTTGTCTTGTACAAACCGTAATTTGAAGGCCACGAATACACAAGTATATATGTGTATATATATTAGAACTAATTCATTATATCTCAAGTTTAATTCATATACTAACCATTAAGTACACAAACCCTTACTTACTCTTCCAACATAAATTTTCCTTAATCACTTTATTCCTCGTAACTTATCAAGCAAGTCCAAGTACCCAAAATACCATCATCTTCCCTTTCTTAATTAGGACTTGTGAAACCATAAATCACCTGAAAATTATGCGGCTACCACGTGGCCAATAACTCTCATAATGTCGATATTACCCTTGGTATAGACGACGACGGCATCATACGGTCTCCGCATTAATTTAATATATTTATCAATTAAATATATTAATTAATCAGATCAATGCCAATAATAAATGATCTCCCCGCGAGTCATTTATTATTATTTATATAGTTAATTATATGTGATTTCTCCTGGTAGAATCACATATTTAATTATATCTCCTTCAACCAATCAGACACTTCGGTGACTCTCAATGTTTCACAATAAATACAGGGCCTCATTCACCTCTAAAGGTAATTCAAAACTCATACCGAAACTCTTCTAGTTTATTTCTCTCGATTAAACTAACTTAGGCATCAGAGTGTTCATAGTTGAACCACCCCCCCCCCCTTTAACCCCGATTATTTCTTGTTATTGTGTGTAGGGATCAAGAAAGAATTATACAAGTCCGGATGATTTCTGCATCAACAACTGGTGCTTTCATTGAGATCCAAATTGAGAAATACTCAATGCATGCGCTCTAGTTTTCTCAAAAAACTTCATCATCGTTCACCGTTCTTCATCCATGGCAAGAACTTAAAGGACAAAACGATCTGACAGGCACAACGCCTTCATCACGATGACTCACGATAAGAACGGCATGTTCAACAGGATTCCAGAGGTTCGACTGCAACACTCTGAATGGGAACTGTCACCTGTTTTGCAACTAGAATTTTCTATGGTGCAAGAAAGGGCTCCAGCCGCGATTGCGATGTCCATGCCTTCTCAAAGCCACTCGGTACCGACGTACTCCCGACATCAATCCACTTCCCGCATTAGGCGCAATGACAACCTTCCCACATGCGAATAGGCGACTAGCCAGAAAGGCATCATAACAAGCCCGTGAAGGACATGGTGTGGCACCTTGCCACTAAAGCTCGAGACATAAGTCCCAATGTTACGCATGACATGCACTACACAAGGACACACTCGAACCCATGAAGAACGTGATGTGACACCGTGCCGCTAAAGCTCATGGAATAGGTCACAATGCTTCACTCGGCACGTAAGAAGACACACTCAAACCCGTGAAGAATGCGATGTGACACCTTTCCACCGAAGCACGAGCAAGTCGAAAAACTAAGGACTAGGACCGGGGCTAATTGGAGCTCCTACGATGACGTCTGGGAGACCTCAGAACCTTCGGTGTTGCCAGGAGACGCAACACCTCCGAAGACGCACTTCCGAGCACTGTCACACGTTGAGTACCACGTAAGACTCAACGACATCATACAACCCCCCAGATTGCACACGCATGCTTAAATCGGGTGGACAAGTCGATGAAGGTTCAAGATGTTCTGGCCACCACAGAGAGAAGGATGAGACATACTCACTGCATGATTACACACTTCGACAATGGAGATCCCAGGAAGTCGACACTACCCCACTTGACCCTACTCCCGCCCTCATTGAGGCATACTACATGTTGGAGACATCAAAAAGATGCTGGATCTATGCCTCCAAGGAATCCAATGCGACGATGGTCTGGGAGATGACTTTCGACACTTGATTCAACCATGCATCATCAATTTCAAGTGTTGGACCATGTCCCATGACACATCTCTAAGCAACTCCGACAAAGAAAGTTTTACACTTGGAGAACAAGTGCAGCTCAGACACGAAGCCTTTGCCACGCGAAGCAATTAAAGCCTTCGCCTTGCGAAGCGCTCGAAATCTTCATCACGTGAAGCACTCAATGCCTTCACCACATGAAGCAATCAAAGCTTTCACCACGTGAAGCACTCAAAGCCTTCACCACGCGAAGCACTTAAAGCCTTCATCGTGCGAAGCAATCTAAGCCTTTGCCGTTCGAAGAACTCAAAGACTTCACCGTGCGAAGCACTCGAAGCCTTCACCACGCGAAGCACTCGAAGCCTTCGCCACGCGAGGCACTCAAAGCCTTCGCCTCGCAAAGCACTCGAAGCCTTTGCCACGTGAAACACTCGAAACCTTCGCTGTGCGAAGCACTCAAAGCCTTCTTCACGAGAAGTACTCGAAGCCTTCACCACGCGAAACACTCGAAGTCTTTATCACACGAAGCACTCCAAGCCTTTGCCACACGAAGCACTCCGAGCCTTCGTCACTCAACGCAAAGCACTCTAAGCCTCCACCATGCGAAGAACTCTAAGCCTTTGCCACGCAAAGCACCTGAGTCTTCGCCACGTAAAGAACTTCGAGCCTTCGCCCCGCGAAGCACTTGAAGCCTTCGCCACGGGAAGCACTCTAAGCCTTTTCCATGCGAAGCACTCTAAGCCTTTGCCATGCAAAGCAATCTAAGACTTTTCCATGCAAAGCGCCCGAGTCTTCGCCATGCGAAGCACTCTAAGCCTTCTCCATGTGACGCACTCCAAGTCTTCGCCATGCGAAGCGCTCCAAGCCTTCTTCATGCGAAGCATTCTAAGCCTTCGTCATGCGAAGCATTCTAAACCTTTGCCACACAAAGCACCCAAGTCTTCGCCATGCGAAACACTCCAAGTCTTCGCCACGCGAAGCACTCCAAGTCTTCGCCATGCGAAGTACTCTAAGCCTTCGTCATGCGAAGCACTCTAAGCCTTTTCCGTACGAAGTATTCTAAGCCTTTGCCACGCAAAGCACCCGAGTCTTCGCCACGTGAAGCACTCCAAGCCTTCGCCATACGAAGCACTCCAAGTCTTCACCATGTGAAGCACTCCAAGTCTTCACCATGCGAAGCACTTTCAGCCTTCGCCACATGAAGCATTCCAAGCCTTCGCCATGCGAAGCAAACACAGCCTTTGCCATGCAAAGCACTCTAAGCCTCCGCCACATGAAGCACTCGAAGCCTTCGTCACGCGAAGCAGTAGAAGCCTCGTGAAGCGTCGAAGTCTTCGACCAAAAGTGTCAACGCCTTCACACACGAAGCAAAGCATCGCTTGCGAAGCATCAAGTTAATCGCCTGCGTCGTATCAAGGAAATCGTCCCGCGACACATCAAGGCGATCCTCCCACGATGCGTCAAGGCAATTGCTATGTGGCGCATCAAAATCCTTGTTCGTCAAAGCCATAATTCCTTCAGCTCGCAACCTATCAGCACTTGCGCCTTATGAAACACCAAAGGCGTCCACTGGTGGAATACTCAAAGACTTCACCTCTAAAGGACTTGAAGCTCATCTCCAAAGGGAAAAGTGCAGCCTTCACCTCAAAGAGCTAAGTCACCAACTTAAGCAACTTGACGACTAAGTTCAATACGATTGACTAACAATGAGGTACATACTACCCAAGCACATTCCCAAGAATCTGTCACTCATGCCCAACAAACGGGCTTGGCGGAATTGGAAAAACTACTAAATATCGTTTCCCAACCCCACCAAGGGGAGCAACAGCCGGGTCATGTCATGACAAATCTTAGGCAAATGTCTTAGTGAGTGCGGCTACAAATTCCAGCACACAACTTCGAGATTGATTCGAACGTACCAAGCTTACATTTTACTTTCTTGAAGAGAGCCTAATGGCGCCAAAAAGGTACGGAAGTCAGCTTTCCAACACCACCAACGGCACTTAATTGGAGCTAAAACGAAGTCAGAAGACCAAATTTACTACACAAATGTCAAATCTGCCAAAAATCACAAAATACTCAAAAAAGAATGGAAGGTTTCTATTAATGAAATTTAAAGAAGTTGGAAATTCACAAGTTGAATGCTCAAACATGTATTCAATGCTAAGATCAAGCTACGAGCTAAGAAGAATCATGAAGCTCATCATCAGGAGGGCACGACCTCAGAGTCTCTCCGTCAACCTATGAGCAAGCCTTGGAGACCTTCGATCATCCCATCGTGGACTTCCAGTGACACATCGTCCATGACCTTCTACAAACAATAGGGGCAACCTCCTCAACATCGCCTACTTGACATAGTTGGCTTCACAAAAGCAACTTCACCACTGCTTGACTCGGCGACGGCTACAAAGAAGCTTGACTCCCAACTCCAAGATGAAACAATGGTTTGGTGGCATGTGTCTTCACGCCACTTGGCGTCAGCGTCTAGATGATGGTATCTCCAAGCTCTCTTCCTTCAATTAGGCAATGATGTACGACGTCTTGAGCTTTGTAGGGGGGCATGATCGATCCTCTATTCTATGTTCCACCTTGCTACACCCCATTTTGAGCTCAACAAGGCCTTGAAGATCAAGTCTCTGGAAGGTCATCCATCATCCAAAGAAATTCCTTGGAAAGCTTCAGTTACTTCATGGCACCATATGCACTTCGCCTCACGTCATGGCAAGCCTTTCTTTGAAGATGAAGCACATCTCACCTTGTAGCTGCAACACACATTGCCTTGCAGCTGTAACAAGCCTCATACTGGGTTGTGACACGTCAAAATCCAAGTGATGGGACTCCTCGCCTAGCACTTGTAGCATGCCTCACCTTGTAGTTTCATCATGCCTCGTCTTGTGCTCTATTGCACCTCGCCTTGCACTCGGCTGTAATTCGCCTTGTACTCTGTTGCACCTCGCCTTGCACTCTGTTGGGTTATGGTACGTCGAACTCCAGGTGATGGGACTCCTCGCCTCGTACTTGTAGCATGCCTCGCCTTGTAGTTGCATCATGCCTCTCCTTGCGCTCTGTTGCACCTCGCCTGGCACTCTACTGTAACTCGTCTTGCACTCTGCTGCACCTCGTCTTGAACTCTGCTGCACCTCGCCTTACACTCTGCTGCACCGCGCCTTACACTCTCCTATACCTCGCCTTGCATTCTGCCACACCTCCCCCCGTTGAAAGCCTTGATGTTGGATCCACCCACACTTGACGATGACAAGTGCGTCGATGCAATAAGTTCTTCCATCCACAAAGCACTACAAGCATGTCAACTGGAAGAGCGTCTTAATGTCAAGTTCGCCATCTCTTGAAGTCGGAAGCTCTAACAAGTCCCGGACACGTCACCAGATGTCACTCCACAAAGTGAGGACTTCAAAACTACAGCAGAAATATGCATTCATACATCTTGAAATGATCGTCTCGAAGAGTAGAGTGCACCACCGCTTGAATCGTTGCAATCAGATATCCACAGCTCTCAGAATCTGCAAAAACTCGAAGATGAACAAATATATATATATATATATACACATACATATACATGAAAAAGCAATGGCAAAAAAGAAAAAGCAAATAATAATAATAATAATAATAATAATAATAATATATTAACATAATATAAATATATATATTAACATAATATATATATATATATTATATCTACAATGGCTTTTGTTGAGAGCTTGTGGCAACCCAAAAAAAGAAAAACAACAACAAAGTACAAAGCAAAAAGGGAAAAAAAATGAAGACACTTCCAAATGGGACCCACATGTCTCTCTCCATGTATGGTCATCACGCCATACGCGCAGCAAGAACACGCCCATTAGGGCTTCACTTGCGTAGTCATGTCAACCACATGGTGCATAGACACTTTGGTTACTCCTCCAAAACTTTCATGTTGCTCCCACTGCCGACAGCTGCCTTTCGCCTACACGCAGGCCCACTTGACAGGCGACTTCTGCACACATGCTTTTCCTCACCTGCCTTCACCCGCCTTGTCTCTTTACAAAGTAAAAATAATAATAAATCGAAAAATGAAGAGAAGCAGGAACAAGCAGTGTAAAGAGAAAAAAGGAATTTGTTTTACCCAAAAGGCTATGGCTCGAGCTCTTCCACCACAGCAAGTCCATGTTATCAGCTCTCCTTCACCAACAGTGAATTTCTATTAGGATTTAATTTTCTTTATTAAAAATAAGAGCCACCACCCCTTGTTTAAATAAAGAAAACAACCAAACCCTAATTGTCAAATGGGCTCTACAAGACAACTCAAAGCAAGATTTCAAGCCCAAAAGCTTCTCATTGGGACAAGATTAATGTCAATCAGAATTTGAACGGCTTGAAGCAAGGCGGACTCCTACTCCCGGAAAAAAAGGGTTTATCGGGACCACAATAAAAATTAGATTTGTGGAACCATAAATCACCTAAAAATTTATGTGGCTTCCACGTGGCGCATAACTCTCATAATGTCGATATTACCCTTGGTATAGACGACGACGGCATCATACGGTCTCCGCATTAATTTAATATATTTATCAATTAAATATATTAATTAATCAGATCAATGTCAATAATAAATGATCTCCCCACGAGTCATTTATTATTATTTATATAGTTAATTATATGTGATTTCTCCCGGTAGAATCACATATTTAATTATATCTCCTTCAACCAATCAGACACTTCAGTGACTCTCAATGTTTCACTATAAATACAGGGCCTCATTCACCTCTAAAGGTAATTCAAAACTCATACCGAAACTCTGCTGGTTTATTTCTCTCGATTAAACTGACTTAGGCATCAGAGTGTTCATGGTTTAACCACACCCCCCCCCCCCCTTTCCCCCGGGCTTCAACCTTAACCCCGATTATTTCTTGTTATTGTGTGTAGAGATCAAGGAGGAATTCTATAAGTCTGGACGATTTCTGCATCAACAGGACTTCACCAATGTCATGTTTCAACCTTCCTTTAAGTCATACACAAAATTACCCTATTAATTCCTTAAATAATATACAATCACATAGACCTTCAATTGTTCACACCGTATGTCATTAGGGTAGTACCACCTCTTTTAACCACTATTACCCTTAAGATGCTATTAACTAATACATGTTTGCACAAAAATCATACTCAATTTCTAACCCATTAATAAAAGTTCTTAAACCACTTTATTGTATAACAGTCCATACTCATACATAAGAATTCTTGATGAACTTTTCATACTATCATTATACCTTTTAAATGGGTTGTTAATAACATTAACCCCTATTAGGTTAAACTTATTACTACTTAAAAATTGTCAAATATAAATCATTTTACAACAAAATTCGTTAATCATTCCAAATAGAGTCAAATTACTTAAACTTTATGTCATTAATTTCATAATAAAATTAGAAACATTTTTCATGTTGGAACCTTCCCCAGGAAACTCCGTACGTGCCCCCACGCGCCACCACCAGTCTCTGTGTGTGGTGACTACGCGCCAGTCACAAGTCGTCTTCCAGACCCGTTTTCCGTCACCTACCCTGCGACGGCGACTTGGTCGTTTCTCCGCCGTTTTACGTCCATATTCATCACACCAAACATCAAACTTCATCTAAAAAACCTAAGGAGAAGGTCCATGAAGTTAAACATGAGAAAAACATGCAGAATTGCATTGTTCGGCCTTCTTCATCTTTCAGCCATGGCTTCCCAGCCATTCCTTGGCCTTTTCCAGCGTCAAACTTGTCCTTCGTTTTGTCCTAGGATGATCGCAAGACCCTTAGAAGGATGTTGGAAACCTTTTCTTCGTTTTTCCTAGCCTAGGTCGCAAAATCTGACGAAGGTGTTTCACGGGTTCTACACGTCCTCATGGTTTACTGGGTGTTTCCCTTCACTCCTCCCAGTTTTTCTTGTCTGATCACCATCATTTTCCCTTATATTTCCTCACTTTTCCCTCCCTCCTTGGTTGATGCCATCTCCCACAAGTTTTCTTATTTTCACTCTTTTTCATGCTTTCGGTTGCCTCGCACCGAAGCACTTTGTCACACACAATACTCCCTTAAATAATCAAACATGTTGATGGGAGAAGAAATGGAAAGTGAAATATAGATTTCTCTAGAATTCTCTAGCTCAAGGGGTCAAAATTACTAAAATACCCTTAGGGGTCAAAATGACTAAAATACCCTTAAGCCTTCCTTAACCCATAACGAATTCATCTAACCTCCGATTTTGGCGTGCCACCAATCTACAAACTCAGGAGGTTGCGTCCTTATCGATGGTCATTTCGAGGTTCCTAAGAGACGTCCCGATTAAAAGTCAACTCTTTGACTTTTGGTCAAAGTCAACTTTTTGACTTCCAGTGGCAAAATTGTCATTTCTATTCTTTCAAATGTCTGGAGTGTTACATATATATTAGTATATATATATATATTAACAAATCTGTGAACCTTCTAGGCCATCTTAATTATATATAATTAATTATTATTTATATATAATTAACATTAATATATTTTTAGTTAATCTATAATTAACGTTAAAATAATGCTTGGTGTGGGAGAGTTATGAGGAGGAAGAAGATGAAATGCAGCTGCAGGTTGACATTTATTGTGTTAAGAGGTTTGCCGGCAAGCTTTAATGATCCATGGGGAAAAATTAAGGCGCCAAATTTCCTTCGCACCAAAATTTCCCCCTTGTGCACCAAGCTGGGTCAACGCAAAAAGTTTTCCCGGTGAACATAATTTAAATGAAGTTTGCCCAGTGGACTTTGACCTCTCGCCTTTTGCGCGCCAACGAATGCGACTTCCTGGGCGAGGTAAGAGCCTTCCTTTTTCGCAGGGCAAAGTTGCATTTACGGGCGAAAATATCCTTCATCGATAAAAGTTTCGACGGACGAGGATGATTTTATTGTAAGGATACAATATAAGAATATATTCCAGTATCGTCTTCGATGTTACCGACAAAGGTAACAAGTGTCCGGTGTCCATCATGCATGGCTACCGGCCAATTGCCAAAGCTCATACATTTTTTGTTTGTTTAAATTCTCATCAGAAGGTTCATCTTAAGAATTATGTTTGCTTACAGAATAATTAATATCCTCCTTGTCTAATTTTCTTGCTGAGTTCTAGCTTAAATAATATTTACGTATAACGGCTACTAATCTGCCATATTTTGTTCGTTTACAAAGAGATCGACGATCGACGAACAAAATATATATCTGAGAAGGGATTGACTATTTATTAAAAAATATTAATAATATCAACATTTATAGACAAGCAGACTTAAGTGATAAACAAAACTACTCAACGGTATCAAATTTTGTAAAATTATAGGAAAAACAAAATTTTATTGCTTGTTTTGTTCATCACTATTTTCATATTAAATTAATCCTTAATCATTATTTCAGTCGCCGGTGAAAATTTTAAAAATTTTATTACGACCGAAAAATAAGAAGTCAATAAAACATTGAAACGAACCAAGCAGAGATATGGAGGTGATCGAGGGAGACGATTTCCTCAGATCCTATCAGTCACAAAGGACAGTAGGATATATTCCATAATTATTCCTTGGAGCGTGTGTCGTTCGAGTTGGAGATGTTTTGTTTTGTTCAAGTAAAATGCCAAAGGGGCATGATTCTTGCAATAGCGCGACATGTATTCTTGCAATAGCGCGCTCTACATGTCGCGCTGGCTTCTTGTTTTTTATGTTGAAAACGATTAAGATATAAACTATATATATTTATCATGAGGGCTGTTATCATATTCAGGTCATCACTAACAATGCCCTCTTAAAAAATTACTTAAACCACTTTAAAAATTAATTTTTTAATAAATAGTATAGAGTTATATTTTATCATCTCCCGCAATTAAGGGTTAATTATATTTCATTTAATATTTTATAGTTTTTTAATATAACTTAGATTGTAATGATTTAATAAATGCACTAAATTCACCTTTTAACTATTTTTCAGAAGCATGACAAAGTAAAAATATTTCATATAAGTTTTTTTTTTGTCAAGTGTCGGTTCGTGAAATTCGTATTTATTATTTATTATTTTAAGATAAAAAAATCATTAAAATATTGATAAAATAATTTGTCATGTGTAAACAACCAATTAATTCTCGAGATTTACTATTTCTTAGTAATTTCACCTTATCTCAGTTGTATTAAAAAAATCTTATAAAACATTGATATGATATCATTTAAATTTAAAAAACAAAAATGATAAAATTTTGGACAAAAACAAATCCACCACGTGTAAGCATATGATTGATTGTCGAGATTTCATATCTCTTAATTGTCTCACCTTAACAAATTGGTAAAATTTCTATAGACGAATATTTGTCTCGCTACAAAATGATGAGGTCTCGTAATGCAAACAAATACCTCCAAATCTTGTTACACATATTTAAGCTATGCGCGGACATCAAATATGAGCGGAGTCACACTTATCTTACTTTTGAGTCTAAATGGCAGTGACAGGACCCACCCCGATTATCACCTCGATAATCGGGAAGAATCCTGCTCCCGTCTGACAACCGAACACAAATGACCAAAATAACCATAACAATTACATCACATACATTGTCAGACCAGGGGGAACGTACGATACAACCAACTGTACAATAAGTCAACAGTATCACAAAACATAGTTACAATATAAGATAAGGATAAAACCCTACTCTGTGAGCTAACTACACACGCAACGGGAAAACTTTATGCCTCTGCCTCTGCCTCTGCCTCGGCGTTAGCCCCAAAACTCATACCACGACCTGGAGGGTATTAAAACATAAAAGTGTGAGTGGACTAAAACAAATAGTTATAGAAAACAATTTTAATGAAATCAGGGTTCCCCCTCCGTTTTCAAACACGCATGCATAACTAAGTATCTGAAAACAATTACATGAACCGTATGGAAGCCGTTACAAAAGACAACTATAAAATCATGTAAAACCGAATGTAACATCAACGAATCAAACCTGCTGGATCTATCCGAGTCTTTAAACTCAAGTAAAATATATCAGGCCTTCTCAGGATATCAACGAGTCTTTAAACTCAAAACACAATCAATAGGCCTCGGGGGATATCACAGTAACCGAGTCTTTGAACTCAACATATCTCAATCAAGGGCCCTCCCCCGTCATCAATTAACCGGGTCTTTAAACCCAAAACTAGATCCAGCAATAGTACCGGGTCTTTAAACCCAAAACCATGTGTAATTTATAGCAAATCCAGAATCCATCATAATCCAAATTCTGAAACCCAAGCCGAAATTACATTTTATCGAAATAGGACTCATGTCCGAATTTCACGTTCAAATCCCAAATCATACTCACAAATCATAATCAAAACGTCATTAAAACGTGATACGCACAAATCATATAAAATCACTCATCAAAGCATAGGAGAAACCATAGTCTCGAAATACGTAAAATGCGATAAATCACATCAAAAAGCGTGCAATCACGTAAAGCAGGAATGTCATAATCATAAACATAAAATCGTATATATAAACATAAACGAGTAAGTAAAAACAGTTATGCATGCTCAGTTAGAAAACAAAAGTCCACTTACGAAGTCTGAACGCGTCAATCGTGTCATGTACGCTCCCCGGACTCCTTAGGAATGTTCTTGTCTGTCAAAGATCATAATTTCGGGTCACAATTACTTTCATTAAGCTTACATTAATTTACCCAATTTTCTGGATTTTTCAATGTAATTAAATTAAAATTCTAAACCTTCGAACACTTTAAACTATCCCGAAACGGCGTCTGATCGACTCGAAACTTGTCTCAAAACGTTCGTTACATTGAAAGGATAAAATCACATGTTGACCTTGACCGGAGATACTACCTCACGCGCCGCCCAAAGGGGCTGCGCCTGAAAGTCACGCGCCCTGTACAGTAATGCTACATTGTCGTCTTCTTCACCCGATTTCCTGCTAAACTGGTTACGAACCCGCGACACGACCTGGTTCAATCTCCTTCAATTCCAGCTTATTTCTTTCAATTCTTCCACCAAAATCCATCTATTCTATCTCAATTTAAGTTCTCCATCATTAATTACGCAAATCAAACTATTAATCCATCATTTCTTCAATGAATATTCAAACGGTTTTCAATTTCTAATCTCACTCAATTCGTCTTAGTTTTCTAATTAATTGATACAAAAGCATCGTAAGACTGAAATGAACGTTCTAAAATAATCAATTGCACAATTCCTTACATGTAAGTACTCTTACTCAACCTCCAATTTCTCCAGAAATTGGAACTCCAGTTCTTGGTCGAAATATGATCAAACTCCTTCGATTTTTGTGTGGTTGAAGTCGAAATAATCTCAAAAGGCTGTTTTTAATCTCCGTTTGGATCCTCTCAGCTCACAAATTAACATTCGAATTCTCCCTCCATTATTCCAAGTTTCACGATTTTCTAGGCCTCTTCTATCTTTTGGCACTCGGTTTTCTTCTATTTCGATCCTTCAAGTCACTCCAGTGTCTCTGTTTCTCTCAGTTCCTCACAGTAGTTGGATTGAATCTCCCAGTGTCTCTGTGTCTCTACTTCTCACTCAATTGATTAAAGCAATTCAAAGGCAACGATGCTCTATTCCCCAACCATCACACATGTGCACACACTCACGCCCAACCTAGCCACTAATCTGTTCTCTCTTAGTGACAATTGTCACGCAATTAATTAAAAAACTAAGTTAAACATCCACTTTAGCTGATTAAGTTTTCACCGTCCGATTTACCATTTTACCCTTCCTTCACACAATTACCAAAATGCCCTTCCTCGTTCTAGAATCATAACTTATTCATCCGAAGTCCGATTTCAGCATGCTGCCTGTCTACGGACTCAGGGGATCGAGACCTACCTAATGGTCCTTGAATTACATGAAAAACACACGTCAAGTAAAAAGTCAACTTTGACCATACTATTTACAAGGGTAAAAACGTCATTTCATATATTATTTTATAAATTTACATTCTTTTGGTTTCCGGGGCGTTACAGGCAGTCCATTGTCATGAAATATGGTGGATGTAATAAATGGAAATCCATTTTCATGAGAAACATGTTTATCTTACTTTCGACTCTAGATGTTTGTAAGTTATTTGTCATGAGTCTTATGTTTGTACTTATTTTTTAGTCTTATCTTTGTATTTGTTTTAAACATTTAATATATTGTAATAAATGAATTTTAAGTTTTGAAAAATTTGGATAGTAATATTTAAATTGACTAATTATTTAAATTTAATTGATTTTATTATTATTATTAATCTAAAATGAGAAGAGTCAAAGAGCGGCTATTAGATAACAGTATGCTATCAGAAAGCATTGACACAAGAGATAGACCATCAACTTTTCCAAAAATAGGGGCCCACCATTTAGCCCATCCCAAAAGTCTAGCTATATTTGACTCGCCCTTTAGTCCAATGACCAATATTTAGCCATTTATGACATATTTAGGACTCTTGCTTGAAATGAGTTTTTACTCAAAATTCCTAAATTTTGTTCTATAGCCATTTAAGAGGGCATTGCTAGAGATGGCCTCGGAAACTAACCAAGACCTGCAATTTGCCATCTCTGTAAGTATTTTATATCAATTAGGACATGTATACAATACATTCATCTCCAAAACTAAATTACAGAGTGATACGATATTATCAATTAATTAATAAGCAAGTTATATATATATATATATATATATATTGACAGGACCCACCCCGATTATCGCCTCGATAATCAGGAAGCATCCTGCTCCCGTCTGACAATCGAATCCAAAAGACCGGAAAACTAAATAATATTACAACACACCCATTGTCAGACCATGGAGATTAAACAAATACATCCGACTGGACATCAAGTCCACAGTTTCACAGAGCATAATATTACAAAACAGGTTAAAGAACAACTCCTACTCTGTGAACTAGCTACTCCGCAACGGAAAACTTTATGCCTCCGCCTCTGCCTCGGCGCTTGCCCCCGCACTTGTACCACGACCTGGAGGGAATTTAAAACAACAAAGTGTGAGTGGACCGAAACATAAGTTTTACAGGAAAACAGTTTTCCGAAATCGGGTTCGCCCTCCAGTTTTGTAACACGCATGCATAACCAAATATTCAGAAATCGCGTATTAAACCTTTGAAAACTCTTTTTCCGAAACACATGAAAAACGTTACAGAGAATCGTCATAACTCATGTAAAACAATTTAATATTACCAGAATCCAGAAACCGTCATTTTGGAACATCAATTACACAACCAAGTAAAAAGTGAATCAATAATCACAATTATGCCGTTGGATCCATCCGAGTCTTTAAACTCAATATCAGGCCTTCCCGGGATATCAACGAGTCTTTAAACTCAAAATATGATTAATAGGCCTCGGGGGTATCACAATAATCGATTCTTTAAACTCACGAGTCTTTAAACTCAATCCGGGTCTTTAAACCCAATTTTCGGGCCCGCCCCTGTCATCAATAAACCGGGTCTTTAAACCCAAAACCAGATCCAACAATCAACCGGGTCCTTAAACCCAAACCGTTTTAAAACACAATAAACCAGGATTCATCATAAACCGTTTTCCAACATCATTCCGAAATCATATCACGTCATAATAGGACTTATGTCCGAATTCACATGCAATTCCGAAATCACTTTACAATTATAATCAAAGCATCATAAATCCGTAACATGCATAATCATATCCAGATACTTCATCAAAACATCATTCATGCATAAGCAAAAACCGTAACCTCGAAATGCGTGAAATACGATGAATATCTCGAAAAGCGTGAAAATACGTAAAATAGTCATGCATGCCCAGTTTAGAAATCAAAAGTCCACTCACGGTTTTAGGACGCGTCAATCGCGTCCCGCGCGCTCCTCCGTAGCTTCGGAAGTGTCCGGGCTTGTAAATACGTACAAGAGGGTTACAAACATCCTCAAATACCTCGTATGATTTTTCCCTAATTTTCCCGGATTTTTCGACGAAATTAAACTTAGAGACTTAACCTTCCGGACTCCCGAAATTATCCCGAACGACTCCCGAACAACTCGAATCCTAAAGGTAAAATGTTAATTAGACTGCAAGGAACAAATTCCATGTTGACCGTGATCAGATTTAACATCGCACGCGCCGTCACGCGCCGCCCAAAGTGGCTGCGCGTGAAGGCCACGCGCCAAGCTACAGTGTCTTCGTCCTTACCCGGATAGACTGATAAACGGGTCTATTACCCGTGACTCAACCCGACCAGTTCAAGTTCAATTCTCAATCAATTCTTCTCGTTTTCAATCCTATTACCTTCTCTAAGCCATTAATTTTAGGTCTGTGTTGATGACTAACCTCGACTAACACCAGAACGACCCAACTCAAGCTCAAACAGTCGATCAAGTCGACGTCTGGAATTCACCCTACACGATTCCATTTCCAAATTAATTTCACCAGTAGCTTAAGGGGACTTATACGAACACAATGGTACAATCAATTGGACTCGCCGTTACCTGGAAGTCGTCGTCCTCAAGCTCGACAATACTCAGAACCAGGGAACTCAGTTCTTGGCCAATTCGTGAGTGTCGTCCTTCGAAATCGATGTGGTTGGTTTCCTCTTGCTCCCAGAAGGCTAGAATGGCCCTCGGTTTCGATCAACAAGCCTCAGAAATTGAATGTGATTTTTCCCTCCAACTGGTTCATCTCTGAACCGCAACTCAGGTTCTTGGGCCAACATCGAACATTCTCCCTCAATTCTTGCACCGTCGTGATTCTGTCACTCCCAGAAGTCCCTCAGTGTGTCTAGATTGATCCTAGAACCCGTAGGAATTGGACTCTGCGATTTCCCCCCAAAAACCTGAAAATGGTTCTTCACGGTTTCTCTCGATCTCTCTCAGTCTCAACCCTCACTCTGATGCACAAATGACCCCAAATCAATCCTCACTCCATTCCCATACTCAGATAATCGATCAGTGTGGCCAACAGCCCGTGGGAGACCAACTGAGGTCTCTGAAAATGGTTTCCCGCAAGCACAGAGACCACAACCATTTTCTAATCTCTCCCGTGCACTCAGACTCTGCCTAGACACGCATGAATGCTTCCCACAACCTCAAAATCCATAAACTAAACCCACTCACCTGTCCACTTAGCCATAAACAATTGCACGCACAAACTCCACGGCCGCACTCTGTTTTTCACGGTGGTGCTACAGTAACCGCCGTGAAATGACCAAAATGCCCCTCTGTGCAATAATTAACAAATTGCCCTCCAACTTCCGTGACCCGTATCTCGGTCATCTGACGTCCGTTTCACGCGTGCCGCCTGTCGTTGTACTCAGGGCGTCGAGACGAACATAACGGTCTTCGAGTCAAATGAGTATCAATTGTCAAACAAAAGTCAACTTTTTCCCTTTATAACGTCCAATTTACGATAATGCCCTTGAACTTCCAAACCTCATAACTTCCACCCTGTTCGTCCGAATCGAACGTGCCACCTGTCTATGAACTCGTGACGTCCCGAACTACGTCACGATCATCACTCCACTTCCGTTCGATCCTCCAAACAAAAAGTCAACAGTTTGACCATACGAATCACAAGGGTAAAAACGTCATTTTATTCAATATTTTATAATATTACATTTTCAGAACGTCCGGGGCGTTACATATATTATATACTTCCAAGCTACATAAGTACATAAAAGGTGTCTCAATATCCCTTTTAACCCCTTTTGATATTATTGTTGTAATATTTATATATTGACTAAATGGTTCAAATCGTCCATTTTAAATTTTATTATAATTTTAACAAAAATCTTTATACTTTAATATTAATGTCTTCCCTTTCTTAATTTTATTATAATGTTTCCATTAGTTATTCTCTCTATTTCTTAAACTAATTCCATTTTAAAAAGACAAAATAGACAATTTATGTGTGTTTCACATGACTTTGTTAACAAAGTTTCTTTGAAAAATAAGTGGAATGACTAACGGAAACATTAAGATAAAATTCAAGAATAAAAGACACTAATATTGAAGTATAGAAACGATTACTAAAATTATGATAAAGTTGATAGACGATTGCAACACTTAGCCTTATATATATGTGGAGCCATAATTCATCCAAAAATTGTGTAGCTGTCACGTGACCCGTGAGCTGATGTTTCCATAAAACTTGCAAATGGCTTAAACAAGTACCCGAAACAAAAGAAATAAATTTAGTTAACAAAATCCAAACTGAATGGACACTGTTGAGAGACAAGTCCCCAGAATGACGCCAAAAACTAGTTGGAAGATTTGTCAAACACAAATTACATGAACAATATATCTGTTAGCTATAACTTTGCATGTGCACAAAATCGTGTATGAAAGTATAGTAGTATGCAAAGGTTGATCCCTCGAAGACTTGTTCAACGGTTATTACACTTTAATTTGGATTATGATCAACTCAGATTGAAGTAAATACAAATGGGGTTTTTTTAAATTAATTTTTATGCAAATGAAATAACAAAAAAGAAATTAAAGCAACGAAAGATTGATTGATTTAAGATAGGTGATTAAGGCGAACCCGAGCTTATTATCGACTCTAAAAAGTTGTAGTTCTCATTAGATTTCCTTAACCTAACTATTATGCAACTTCTGAACTAGGTGCTCGTGCCTAGGACAGAGCGTATGTTCACTCGACACATTCATTCCGTCTTACTTAGCAAGTTTTAGACAGGGTAGATGCCTAGAATATGGTAAGATAATGCATGAGACACTATGGGAAATTTATGACACCACATTAACCTAGAAAAGTGGCATGAAATCCTAGATTTCATGAGTTAGACTATGAATAGAGGCCCACCCACTAAACGTGATGCTACAATTCACAGGGTAATATGACGCTCACTCAAACAAATTCATCTATAATTATATGCAATCAAGGTAGCTAAACTTATAGGCATACATTAAGTTCGTGAAGCGAAGTAGTCCAACTTATTTAGCATGCATAGTAATCACACTCAAGAGCTAGAAATGTTGCTACAAACTATCATGGTTAGGGCTTCAAGCAACCTCAATCCTAAAGTAACTACTCACACATAATTGAATTGAAAAACAACATAATGTAAAATTGCATTAAATTAAAAAGAGAATAAGAGTTTATAAAAGTGTTTTGCAGCTAGGACTAATTTAGGATGGAAGGTGTCTTGATGGTAGGTTTCTTGATAGGTGTGTATGGTGTTTTGATGGTGGCTGGATGGTGTGTCTTTTACATTGGCCTAAACCTCACTTTTTATAGGAGAAAATAAATACTCAAATAATTAGGAGTTCACAATTTAAATCCTAGAAGGAAAAAATTTAGAATAATTAGAGAAAGAAGTCATAATGTAATAAGGTTTCCTTGAGGAGAAGGGAAAGTAAAACCAATCTTGATTTAGACAAGTTTTCCAGCATGAAGAAGGAAAATAGCTGCTAGAATTATTCATAGTAGAATTAGACGCTCAACCATCGAAACTAGTGTTCAAAACACGTGAGTAAATGGAAGTCAACGTGACAGGGAAGGGATGGGTAATTCGGCATACACGCATCGAAATGGAATGCAAGCTTTGGTGATCAACGCAGGTCAACGCGGATGGACTACTGGGATGGTCGTTCAGAACGCGCGTGCTGAAGTGGGAGGAAATTGATAGGGAAGTGAGCGCTGAAAAGCTTCTAGTTAAAGCGATGGTCAACGCACAAGGTGGATTTTGATGGTGGATTCGGTAGGTGGCTACCGAAATCCTTGTCGAATTTTCTTTCCTTCATAACTTCTTTAATATAACTCAAATTTAGGTGATTCTTTTGCTCAAATTCATATAATTCCAAACTCTATCTAATTCTGTACATTCTCACGAAATAGATTACTTTCTCCAATTGCATAGAACAAAGTATTAAAAAACATAAGTAAAAGAGTATTAAATCAAAAATAAATCATGCATAAATTATGACTTAACACTCCCGTTTCTGATTTTTACTATAATGTTTGCATTAGTTGCTCCCTTTATTTCTTAATTTAATTCCATTAAAAGGACAAAATTAACAATTCATGTGCATTTCACATGACTTTTGTTAATGGAATTTATTTGAAAAATAGATGGAGTGACTAACGGAAACACTAAAACAAAATTTAAGATAAGAGACACTAATATTGAAGTATAGAAAGGATTGTTAAAATCGTGATAAAGTTGTCATCTGATTGCAACCACTTAGCCTTCTATATATGTGGAACTATAATTGATCCAAAAATTGTGTAGTTGTCACGTGACCCACAATTTAAATAATGACTATTTTACCCATGGTGGAATCATTATTGGGTATAATTACTGCACATTAATTAAATATATTTACTAGGTAAATGTATTAATTAATAAGTAATTATACCACTAGAATAGGACATCTCCTTGAGATCCTTATTCAATAAGAATTCAATTAATAAGTAAACTTCCATTCCTTAAAGGATTATTTAATTGATTAGACCTCCTCTTTGAAAGCCAATTACAAGTATCACCAAATTAAGAAGACTTATCGTTCAGTTTATTCATTTAAGACTTAAGCATGAAAGTGTTCTTAGTTAAACCCCCACTCTCAGGATTCAACCTTAATCTCAGGTGTTCTTCTGTGATTGTAGAGATTAAAAGGTCAATTCCTACCTAGAGGATTTTTGCATCAACGTCTGGTGCTTTCGTTGAGAGTCAATTTGACAAATTCTCAAAGCTTTTCTTTAATCCAAAAAACCGTAGTTCTTTATAAAGAAATTTGTTTTTATCATTATTCATCAAAATTCTTTGAATAATAGAGAGAACAAGGTAAACCACGAGGTCAGACGGAACGGAAGCCTCCGTTGGAGGTCACTATTGTGATGACCACACAGAGGGGGGATGTCCACCGCATGCCCCTCATCCCATGAGCATTCATGGCTCTACAATCACCAGACCTACCACACAGGAGTCTCGCATCACCTAGCACCGTCGTTGCAGCACGTTGGGAGCATCGCTACTGTTGGCATTAGGAAATCCATGCCTCCACCACCTTTGGTCTTCCAAGGGGGGACGTGCCAGTCCTAGATGGAGAACAAGTCGCATCCCAAGCTTTGGGATTAGTCTTTGGACTTGGTCATAATACCGGTGGCAAAAGCACTTCCATGAAAAGTGCCACGACCTGACTCCCCTAGCACGATATTGTCCATTTTGGGCCTCCGCCCTCACGACTTTGTTTTGGGAACTCACGCATAATTTCCCAATGGGTCACCCATATGAGGATTTCTCTAGCCCAACCTTTCTTAATTCGGAGATTCATGGGAATGCAAAGCCAGTGAGCTCCCAAAAGGTCTCATGCTAGGAAGAGAATGCACATGCATATATGGCCTTTCACCTTTCCCTCCCCGAGCAATGTGGGGTTGCTCACCGATCTTGCTTCCCAAGCTCACGGGTCTTACAATGCTCACCTTTCTTACTTCCCAAACGCATGAGTCTTACAATCCACCCACCTTGGGGCCCAGCATCCTCGCTGGCACACTTCCAGTCGGCGTCCAGCTCTGATGTCATTCTGTCATGATCTGACTCCTCTAGAATGATATTGTCTGCTTTGGGCCCCCGCCTTCATGGCTTTGTTTCTGGGAACTTACGCGCAATTTCTAAATGAGTCAACTATCCTGAGATTGCTCCAGTCCAGCCTCGCTTAACTTCAGAGTTCCATAGGAATCCAAAGCTAGTGAGCTCCCAAAATGCCTCATGCTAGGAAGAAAATACACAAACATATAAGGTAATTCACCTTTCCCTCCCCGAGAGATGTGGGATTGCTCACCGATCTTGCTTCCTAAGCTCACGGATCTTACAATGCTCATCGTTCTTACTTCTCAAGCTCACGAGTGTTACAGAAAAGTTCACGGTCCACGATAAACAACCCAAACAATTGGGTAACCAAGGTTATCCGTCTTTGGCTATGTTAGGCATTTGGTGCTTTGACTCTAAAACCCAGAGTTCAAGCCCAATTTCAACGAACCGATGTCAATTAGTGGGAGATACATCCTAACTTGCTAGAGAGGATTTACGATTGGTTCTCGACGAGCTCCTCGCCACTAAAAATGAAAATAATCCCGAAGGACAAGAACATATGTACTGTTTGGTAAGAGAATCGTGGTGTAACACTCGACGAAATTCACGTGGATAGCCATTAAGGGCTAGTTTATCATAGAAAATTTCCCGACTTAGTAACCCAGTCCAAATTCAAACAAAATTGCAACAGGAAGTTTTGGGCGATGAAAACTCATTAAGGGAGACTAGCCGACACACAAGTTCACTAAAGCCCCTAGGGGCAAACCCCTTATTGAGGGTTGTTCTCAAGTTATAATCCTCAGTCAGAACTCTTTTCGATGAGCAATATGACGTAGTACTAAACTCGTTCAAATGGGTGATTCGAGGCTAACTCTGAGGGATCAATGGATTGTGACAGCAAGGACAGGACATATGCTCCATTATGCTATGATCCAGACTCTAAAACCCAGGGAACATGGCACCACCATTGACGCCAAACTCCTCCCAAAATTGCAATCAAGTTCACACAAACAATGTGAGGAAAATGCTGGATCAACGACTTCAGGGGATCCAGCCAGAAAAAAATTTGGAAGAAGATTTGCGTTGCCAATATTGAACTTCTTCAACTTCTCCATTTGCCCCGCCAATCAAGAACGAGTCATTCTTGCAACGGTTATCTACTCCAAAATTGTTCACTTCAAGGGTACTTTGGACTCAATAAAGCACATTTATTATTACCACAATGTCACGAAGTTGCATTGACACAACAATGCACTCATGTGCAAAGTGTTTCAAGCTTTACTTCAAGTTCAGGTCATGATGTGGTTTAATTTTCTCCCTTGAAGATGTATCTCTTCATTCAAGGAAGTAGCACTCGCATTCATGAAGGAATACTCCCAAATTCGTACAATCGAAGTGAAAGATAATCATGTCTTCTTTGTGAGAAAAATATCTAAGGAATCTCTCCGTCAATACATTTAGAGATTTTGCAAGGAAAAATTTTGCATCGTAGGATGCAGTGACATTTTCACTACAATGACTTTCAGGCAGGGAATACCACTGGACAACCAGCTCTACAGAGACACTGTGATGAACAATGATCACACGCTAACCAAGATGCTCTCCCTCGCAAAGTGACCCGCATTTTGGGAAGGCGAGAAACTATTGGTGCGCATAATGAAACACATCAAGAAGAGCAAAATGCCCACCAAAAGTACGTCACCATGATAGCGCCCAAACTACGCATTAAATTAAACACCTAATTCGAGTGTTATGCAATTTAAACCTTTTTTGTGTAGATGTAGTATTGGTAAATAGGGATCGTTCTTAACCGGGGAAATTAGGGAACATTAATAGTATGTTAGTTAAAAAGAATAATGAATAATCAAAGAATAAAGAATTAAAGAATTAAATAATTAAACAATTAAAGAATAAATGAATTAAAGAATAAAAGAATAAAAGAATTAATGAAATAAAGAATAAAAGAATAAAAATGGGGGGTTTGAAGGATTGTAATTATAAAATAAAGTGAATAAGTAAAAACAATTAAGAACTTAATTCTACTTCTACTTTAACTTTTGTGCAAGTGAACTTTCTTCAAACACATATTTTTACCAACACTCTAACATCATGCTCATATTGAACCAATCAGGAAATCCTACCTTAATCATCTCAAATACATGCATACGTTTTTCAACATTACAAATGCACCGAACAGCGGTCATAAACACTTATAATACGATTCACCTTATGTTATTGATTTCAATGTGTGTCAAACATTTAAATCTCTTCAACCCTATTCTAAGTGCACCGAACAGCGGTCATAAACACTTAGCGTTAAATTGAAGGTTAAGCACTAAAACATATGAAGTAGATGAAATTCAAAAAGTAAAACACATGGAGATTGTATTCACATTTACAAATGTTAGAAAGAAAATACCAACACATATATTGAATTATAAGTAAACCGAAACAATAACAAGAATTTAAGTAAAGGGACGAAAGTTACACTTTCGGAATCCAAGAACAGCTTGTGATTCCGAAAATGGATGGAAACAATGGAATGTTATTCATAAGGAACACCGAACAGCGGCTAGAACCTTATGAAGATGGAGGATAAAACATAAGAATGCGGACTTAAATTCTAGAATTATTTCAGAAATACTTGGCCTAGGTATTTCTTAAGGAAAGCATAAAAATGTATTTAAAAGATCTCAAAGAAAAATCACAAGAACAAAGTAAAGAAGAAATGAAATTAAGAAATAACATAAATTATGACATAAATTAAGAACAAGAATTAAAAGAAAGCTAATTAAATAAAAAGTCTACAAGAATTAAAATGGTCCCCAAAAATAAAGAATAAAAAGAAAGAAGATGAACTAAAGGAGAGAAGAACTATAGAGAAACTACAAAAAAAGAACTAAAATGGGAGAAAAATAGGGACCTTTTGTTACATGAATTGAACCCCTATTTATAGGGAGAAAAAGCTAACAAAAACAAAATAAAAATTACAATAAAAATAATTAAAAGTGAAATGATGAGTTATGATGAAATTAGATTTGATTTTTGGGGAAAATAGGCTTGAAAATCAGCAAGCTACAGCAGAAATGATGGCAGCTGGGCTGGAGTGAGGTGATTTTTCGGATGAACAGTGTCATGCTGGTGGCTGTGCAATGCAGCAGTGTACGAGCTGAAGAGTAGTTGGGCTAGTTGCTGAAAAATCAGAGCAGCAGAAGGGGCCAGACGCGCATGGGCTGCTGGGCTGGTAGGTGGGCGTGCAGCTATACGTTTTGGATCACGCAAGCAAGTGGCTACGCAGTGGACTTCTGGCGTGATGGACTGGGCGGGTTGGTGATGGCGCAGTGGACTAGGCTGCACGGATGGATTGGAGCAGTGAAGGCGGGTAAGTGCTGTTGTGCAGGAGCATGCACGTGCATGGGTTGGTGACTGCTGCGTGGGCTTACGTGGATCAGAAAGTGGTTCGCGCGGGCTGGGCTGGTGAGTCGAGCTGGAGACCCGGGCCTGGACTGCAGGTGACGTGGGCTGAGGTTCGCTGGGCTTGTGACTGGGCTGTGCGGGCTGGACCAGCGAATTGTTGGGTTGCAGAATGGGGTTTTTTTATTTTTCCTGCTGGGCTGGGCTGCACAAACAAAATGGGCTGGATTAAAAATGAATTTGGGCTAAGGAAAAGAAATGGTTTGGGCTTTTAGCACTGAATTAATTTAAATTATAAATAATTAATATTTTTATCGAATTTCGTCCATAATTTATTCGTTAATATTCCGATCGAGACGATTCTTTCGCCAAAATGCTCCAAAATACATGTTTTATTTATTTAAATAAAAAAATAAATTAATTTATCTAATTATTTATTATTTTAATATTAAAAGTCAAGTATAAAGGGTATAAAATAATATAAAATAATACTTATTTGAGGACCTATCAAATACCCCCACACTTAAACTTTACTAGTTCCTAGCAAATACTAAAATTAAACTACGAATTCAAAACAAGTAAACCCTTAACCATTTGTCTCAATATTTCATTATTATCATGGCATCAAAGATTTTCACTTAAATCAATTAAACATATTGAATTCAAGAGTTAATACATTGTAACAAAATGTTTTAACAAGATAATGAGTAAATATGGTGAAATGGATCTTAGCATGAATAAAACAAGTATGAATCAACTCACAAGGATATGCACTCATAAATTCACTCAATTTTGTAAGGGTTTGTGTTTGCACTCAAAATATGTGAGGAAAATGCTCACATAATAGAAATGAAGTACTTTTGCAAAATCTCAAACAAACACCTCAATATAAAAACAAAACATACTTGCACAAATGAAACAAAACCATAAGCTTACTCAAGTGATTGACTCCACTAATCAAAATTTACCATCTTAAGGATCATAAGGTCTTTACGAAGGTTGTAATGGGGCTAAGTTTAGGGGCAAGGAATATGGACTCCCAAAACGTATCATAACTTCCCGACCTTAGTGCAATGATATCATAAATTTATCCCTTCGAACATAGGCCAAATTTCATCATGTTGGGCCTCAAATTCATTCTTTGTGTTGGATTTACAAATATAAAGGAATTAACTCAAACATTACATAATCAAATTTTATTACCTTGATAGAAACTCAATACTTTTTTTTTTCATTTTCATATATCAAGGTAATAATATGCGTTAAAAGTACAAAAAAGTTTGAGTAAGTAAATCCATATACATAAAGTCTTCAAAACATCATCAATTTCTCTTCACACAATCTTTATGTCTTCAACCGAGTCCTTGGAACAAGGGTGAAAGATGTCTATACTAAGCTCAAGTGTTTAGATAATCATGGTGATGAAATAAAGGCTTAAAGTAGGCTCAAAGGGGTTAAAACTAAGGGGGTCGCAACTTGTGCGCACAAAATAGGGAACATGGATGTTTGAATTAGTGGTGTTAACCCTAATGCCTTAATCATTTCCAAAATCAGAGAGTTTATTGACTTAAAAGCTTTGAAAATCACATAGAATAAGTTCTAGTACTCTAGAGTTCATTAAAATCTATTGCAAGCAGTTATAAGGCATATGTATTTAAACAAAAAACTTATGAATCACTCATCAAAGATGTATATAAGGTTCTAAAGCTCACATAAGGTTCAAATGATTCATACTTATCTTAACATGCTCGTTTACGTACCAATTTACATGCATTATCTAAAAGTTATAACATTTAATCACAAAATATTAACAAACGAATTCAAGTTATAATGATCATCTTTATAGCAATAACATATTCATTTCCGTTCATTTATATCATTGACAAGTTAAAGGGCAACTTAATACTCGTAAAAACACTAAGTTAAAACAAGAAAATTTTAAGAAATAAATAAACAATTTTTTTTTAAATAATTAATTTTTTTTAAAACAATTTTAATGCACAATTAAAATTGTAAACCACTCCCCCACACTTAAATTCTACATTGTCCTCAATGTAGGAAAATAAGAAGTATTTGAATATAGAATTGAAGTACGGAAGAGGATTTACGAAAATAACGCAAGAAAATAATAAATAAACAAAATAAATGAGAGTGAAGGGTAGAAAGATAGCAAATCTGCGTTGATGACTCCTTCACATCCCGGGAATATATTGGGTTGCCTCCCAACAAGCGCTTGAAGTTTAACGTCCATCCAGCCTAGACAGAAATGCACGTTAGTAAGTAATGCAAATTTAAGTTAAGGAGGCAAGTTAAATGAAGGATGTAAGTTAGTTAAACTAAAAATGCAAATAAAATTTTTCATGACAAATAATGTAAATTAAGATATAAACAATAGTTACATATTGGGGGAAGTCAAAGATATATATAGTTCACATAGCTTCAAAGTTTAGATAGAGACTTATACGTCCGTGCGGCCCAAGCAAATATCTTGGATTAATTCAATTGTTTGGGCAAGTTCAAAGGTGACCAGGTTAGAAAGAATATATACAAGAGGTAGGGCTAATTTCGAGACATCCAGAGGCTTAAACTCCATTGATGTCCCTTTCTTAGACCCAAAACCCGTTATGAGTACTGTCTCTTGTCCTAGACATCACCCTCGAAAATTTCTTACTCCAGAGAAATTAAGATAACTCAAGTGTTAACAATCACCGTAGGTGAGAGTGAACAAAAGAGTCTTCGCCGATTAAAGATCAAAATCTAAACTTCGAAGCACAAGTGATCTACATATAGCCGAGACTAATGCATGAATGCAAGAATTATTTACAAGTATGTTTTTATGCACAATTTACAGATATAACATGACTACTTACATATGAACAATTTATACAAGTATGAACAATTTATGAATTAAAAAGACAAAGAAGTATAAATATATTCACAAATAATATACAACTTAAATAAATATATCCACAAATAAAATAAAATATACAAGTAATATACAACTTAGGAACTAGTATAAACAAACAAGTATGTACTAACACTAACATGAAGCTAAAACTAAAGAAAGTTGGAAAGTAAATATATATATTTAAAATTTTAAAATTAATTTTTTTTCGAAATTTAATAATTAAATAAATGAATTTTTTTTTTTACGAATTTTAAGTTTTTTTTTAATTACACAAAATAAATAAAAGTAAAAATAAAGAAAAATGAACATATACAAAATGCACTTATGAACAAGTAAAAAGAATGAACATTATGTACAAGTATGAACAAGAATAAAATGACATGTATAAGAATTACAAACAAACATAAATGAAAGTTAATTATGAATAAGTATGTATAAGAATCAACAAGTAAAATAAAAATTGAAATTTACATAAACAATTATAATATGAACAAGTATATAAAAAAAAATTATGAACATTTATGAACAAATAGAAAAAATAAAAGTTATGAACAAGTATAATATGAACATGCATAAAGATAAACATTAAAAACAAGTATAATATGTACAAATATAAAAATAAAACAAATAATAAACATAGAAATAAGATGGATAAAATATAAACAAGTATAAGAATTATAAACAAGTAACTAAAAGTTATGAATAAATGAAATATGAACCAAAATAAATAAATATAAACAAGTATAATATGCACAATTTATATACATACACCAACATATTAAAAATGATTTTCAATTTCCCCGGCAACGGCGCCAAAAATTGATAGCGCCCAAACTACGTATTAAATTAAACACGTAATTCAAGTGTTATGCAATTTAAACCCTTTTTGTGTAGATGTAGTATTGGTAAATAAGGATCGTTCTTAACCGGGGAAATTAGGGAACATTAATAATATGTTAGTTAAAAAGAATAATGAATAATCAAAGAATAAAGAATTAAAGAATTAAATAATTAAACAATTAAATAATAAAGAATTAAAGAATAAAAAAATAAAAGAATTAATGAAATAAAGAATAAAAGAATAAAGAATTAAATGGGGGGTTTGAAGGATTGTAATTATAAAATAAAGTGAATAAGTAAAAACAATTAAGAACTTAATTCTACTTCTACTTTCACTTTTGTGCAAGTGAACTTTCTTCAAACACATATTTTTACCAACACTCTAACATCATGCTCATATTGAACCAATCACGAAATCCTACCTTAATCATCTCAAATACATGCATAAGTTTTTCAATATTACAAATGCACCGAACAGCGGTCATAAACACTTATAATACGATTCACCTTATATTATTGATTTCAATGTGTGTCAAACATTTAAATCTCTTCAACCCTATTCTAAGTGCACCGAACAGCGGTCTAAACATTTAGCGTTAAATTGAAGGTTAAGCACTAAAACATATGAAGTAGATGAAATTCAAAAAGTAAAACACATGGAGAAGATGAAATTCAAAAAGTAAAACACATGGAGATTGTATTCACATTTACAAATGTTAAAAAGAAAATACCAACACATATATTGAATTATAAGTAAACCGAAACAATAACAAGAATTTAAGTAAAGGAACGAAAGTTACACTTTCGGAATCCAAGAACAGCTTGTGATTCCGAAAATGGATGGAAACAATGGAATATTATTCATAAGGAACACCGAACAGCGGCTAGAACCTTATGAAGATGGAGGATAAAACATAAGAATGCGGACTTAAATTCTAGAATTATTTCGAAAATACTTGGCCTAGGTATTTCTTAAGGAAAGCATAAAAATGTATTTAAGAGATCTCAAAGAAAAATCACAAGAACAAAGTAAAGAAGAAATGAAATTAAGAAATAATATAAATTATGACATAAATTAAGAACAAGAATTAAAAGAAAGCTAATTAAATAAAAAGTCTACAAGAATTAAAATGGTCCCCAAAAATAAAGAATAAAAAGAAAGAAGATGAACTAAAGGAGAGAAGAACTATAGAGAAACTACAAAAAGAGAACTAAAATGGGAGAAAAATGGGGACCTTTTGTTACATGAATTGAACTCCTATTTATAGGGAGAAAAAGCTAACAAAAACAAAATAAAAATTACAATAAAAATAATTAAAATTGAAATGATGAATAATGATGAGTTATGATGAAATTAGATTTGATTTTTGGGGAAAATAGGCTTGAAAATCAGCAAGCTACAGCAGAAATGATGGCAGCTGGGCTGGAGTGAGGTGATTTTTCGGATGAACAGTGTCGGGCTGGTGGCTGTGCAATGCAGCAGTGTACGGGCTGAAGAGTAGTTGGGTTAGTTGCTGAAAAATCAGAGCAGCAGAAGGGGCCAGACGCGCATGGGCTGCTGGCTGGTAGGTGGGCGTGCAGCTGTGCGTTTTGGATTAGGTAAGCAAGTGGCTACGCAGTGGACTTCTGGCGTGATGGACTAGGCGGGTTGGTGATGGCGCAGTGGACCGGGCTGCACGTATGGATTGGACCAGTGAAGGCGGGTAGGTGCAGTTGTGCAGGAGCATGCACGGGCCTGGGTTGGCGACTGTTGCGTTGGCTAACGTGGATCAGAAAGTGGTTCGCGCGGGCTGGGCTGGCGGGTCGAGCTGGAGACTCGGGCCTGGACTGCAGGTGACGCGTGCTGAGGTTCGCTGGGCTTGTAACTGGGATGTGCGGGCTGGACCAGCGAATTGTTGGGCTGCAGAATGGGGTTTTTTTTATTTTTCCTACTGGGCTGGGCTGCACAAACTAAATGGGCTGGATTAAAAATGAATTTGGGCTAAGGAAAAGAAATGGTTTGGGCTTTTAACACTGAATTAATTTAAATTATAAATTAATTAATATTTTTACAGAATTTCGTCCATAATTTATTCGTTAATATTCCGATCGAGACAATTCTTTCGCCAAAATGCTCCAAAATACAAGTTTTATTTATTTAAATAAAAAACACAAAATAAATTAATTTATCTAATTATTAGTTTTTTTAATATTAAATGTCAAGTATAAAGGGTATAAAATAATATAAAATAATGCTTATTTGAGGACCTATCACACCACCCTAAGGTGATGCCACCTCCAAAACTCCCTCCACGAGATCGAACATGGCAGGACCCATCCCAATCCCCGCCGGGATTAACGAGGGATGACCCTGCTCCCGTCTGACACGAAGTGTCAGACAAGGGATATTTCCGACCTTTGCCCTCCCGGGCTATCAAAGTATGCCAGGATCAAGAGGAGGTATGTGATATCTCGGTCTCTGCTACAGCCCACATCCGTTGTCAACCTGAAGGGCAGTCAAAACATTAAAAGCTGTGAGTGGACAAAACAAGAGTTTATAAAAACATTTCCATAAAGACATTTGTACCCTTTACTAAAAAGCCTGCATGCATTCGAAAACCATTTAACCAAAGAAACCATATGTGGGAACTACGCCCAAAACCATAATGAAAATAACCATAATGAAAACGACCATACGGGCCACTGCCCAAATCCATAAGGGACTCAGCCCAAAACCATAGGAAACCAAGTACACGAGCCACTGCTCAAATCCTGTGCACATCACATATCATATATCATATTTATATCATATACACATATAATTCACACAACCAATCCTGTCACGGTTTCCAAATCTAAGCGCGCTGCCACCCGGGGTCTCACACCCAAGTCTCTCAGAATGCAAGATCAATGTCCGTTGACCACTGACCCTACCTGAGGTTATAGTACAAGCCTTCCTGAGAGTAAGGAACCCAACGGGGGCAACTCCCACTCAGTCAGTGCTCCGTGACTACTCCAGGGTCCACCCAGGCCAACGATGTAATGACCCGTCCCAAATTCCTAGATTAGATTAGTGACTAATCACGATTAATGAGGTTAATCGGTGATTAGTAGAGCGAAATCGGACGAACGGTGTGAAATGACCGTTTTGCCCCTGGTGGTGGCCAAACGTTGACTATTCAATCGGGCAGTCAAATGGACTTTGACCGATGACCGTGACGTAGTTCGTGACGTCACGAGTTCATAGACAGGTGGCACGTTCAATTCCGACATTCGAGGAGGAAGTTATGACGTTCGGAAGTTTAGGGGCATTTTGGTAATTTGGGTGAATAGGAGGTCAAAAGTTGACTTTTTGACCGGGAGGTCATTTGGCCGAGGGTCGAAGACCGTTACGTACATAAGACGATACGAATCCATAGGCAGGCGGCACACTAAAATCGGACTTCGAACGGGAGAGTTATGGGTCACGGAAGTTCGATTTCACTATGCACGAACTTCGAGACGGGGACGTTTTGGTGAAATCTGATTGGGTGGATATTTTGGTGGGCCCCATGGATGAGTGACAAGTGTCACTCATCCCATTGCTTTGATCCCCCAAAATGTGGATCTAAATAATTAAATATTATTATTTTAATTATTTTATAATTAAACCTAACAACTATTAATCCTAACCATCCATTACCAACTAACTATCAATCCTCACCATCAATCTCTCCTTCTCTCATCAGCCATCCCCTTCTTCTTTGTTCCTTACCACCTGAAACCCATAACCCCATTTTTCTTCATTTTCTTCATTTTCTTTCAAAAACCCAAAACACACACACACCATCACCATTCATTGCTTGTGCGAGCTGGACATGACCGTGAGGTGGTGGAAAGAGGCTGAGGAAGGCAGGCCACGGCCAGCCACGGCGGAGGACACGGCGGGAAGAGAGAACCCGTGGGTGAGTTTTCTTTCAAAAATTGAAAATTGATTTTTGTTGTGTTTTAATCGAATCTAGGGATTGGGAAATGTTCCTAGAGGTCTTAGGGTTCTTTTAGGATTGTTTTCGAAGGCTTAGGTGGCCTGTAACGGCCGTGAAGGGCGGAGGTAGTCACGGCCGCCATTGATGAACTTGGAAGGTATAGTTTTTGAGGGTGTTCTTAGTTGTTAGGGCCATGGATCTTTAGGTTAGGTTGAGAGGAGTAGAATGGGACAAACGGGAGGAAAAATGGTGGCCGGAGCAGGGAGAACCGGCCGGGTCAAGCCGTGGGTCACGGCGACCCGGTTACTGGTATTCGGGTCGACCCGCGGGAGGACAGAGATGACAGGTGACGTCATCATGCTGACGTCATCATGTCAGCGATGACGTCAGCATTGTCAGATCTGACAATGTCAGCTGACATGTCAGAAAATGGGCCAATAGGAGTGCGACACGTGTCACATGTCAGTGCACAGTCAGCACTGACATGTCAGTGACGTGGCCTAATCAGGGGCTGACACGTGGCACCGACGTGGACCAGTGCCGTGATGACACGTGGCACATGTCAGACTGCCACGTGGCACTGACAACACAGTGACGTGGACCAATGGGAGCTTGACACGTGGCACCTGTCAGAGTCTGACATGTCAGACCTGACAGCTGTCACATGACGTCAGCAGGTACTGTAACAGGCGCGTGAAGCCCACGCGCAGCCACTTCAGACGGCGCGTGAGGGCGCGTGAAGCCCACGCGCAGCCACTTCAGACGGCGCGTGAGGGCGCGTGGCAGGGAATCTGGGGAAGGTTCCAACATACGAAATCATCTATTCGATGTAACCAACATTTTGGGACTGGTTTCGTGTCAATCGGACACCGTCTCGATATGTTTCGGGGCATCGGAAGGTTTAGGTTTGGGATTAAAAATAGTTAAAAATACGGGAAAATTACGAGGCTTTAGTGGGAGGTTAATTAAGTAATTAGTAACCTTCTATTACGATTTGGACAGGTTTGGAAGTCCCGGTGACGGTGATCGGCTCGGGGAGCCGTATGGCACGCGTATCGAGGCGGCAGCTCGGACGGTCTGTGAGTGGACCTTGTTTTCTAAATTGGTGCATGCATAAATGTTTATTATATGTTTTGTTACTTGTTTGATGATGCCATGGGTGCATTTGTATGTGGTTACATATAAGCACGTATTTCGAGGTTTCGGCCTTATACGGTGCTTATACGGGTCTGTATTTCTGTATTGATTTAATGAACTGGATTTGGATTTCAAAAGGATAAACTCGGGTATGAGACCCATTTGGTTTTGTCTCGGGCATATGACCTCAGATATCAGGCACGGTGCCCAACTGATGTCCTATGTTCGGGTACGAGACCCAAGCTACTTTACGGTTTTGATTTCAGGTCAGGGAACCTTAAATGGATTTCCCGGTTCATGACGGTTTATGGGAACCGGCATGAACCCTTGTTATGGTATCACGGTTCATGACGGTTTATGGGAACCGGCATGAACCCTTGTTGGTTATTACGGTACATGACGGTTTATGGGGACCGGCATGTTACCTGGTTATGTTATTACGGTACGTGACGGTTTATGGGGACCGGCATGTTACCTGGTTATGTTATTATGGTACATGACGGTTTATGGGAACCGGCATGTTACCTTGGTTATGAATATGATGGATCATGACGGTTCAGGGGAACCGGGCATGAATATGATGTTATGTATATATATGTTCATCTACCTTCCTTTACTTCTATTATCTCCTCCGGGGAGGGTCGTTGGCCTGGGTGGACCCCGGAGTAGTCACGGAGCACCGACTGAGTGGAGTCACCCCCCAGTTGGGTTCCTTACTCTCAGGAAGGCTATGATTACTATTACCTCAGGTAGGGTCAGTGGTCTGCTGACATTGATCTTGACTTTGAGAAGACTCGGATTGAGACCCGGGTAACACGCGCGTAGCTTTGGATACCGTGACAGGATTGGTTGTGTGACTTATATATATGTATGTGATGGATATATGATATATGATATGTGGTGTGTACAGGTGTGCACAGGATTTGGGCAGTGGCTCGTGTACTTGGTTTCTTTATGGTTTGGGGCAGAGTCCCGTATGGATTTGGGCAGTGGCCCGTATGGTCGTTTTCATTGTGGTCCTTTCGACCTTGGGTTATATCTGCTTTGGGCTTAGTTCCACATATGGTTTGTTTTTGGATAAATGGTTTTCGAATGCATGCATGCTTTTTAGTGGAGGGTACAAATGTCTTATGAAATGTTTTTATAACTCTTGTTTTGTTCACTCACAGTTTTTAAATGTTTTGACTGCCCTTCAGGTTGACATCGGATGTGGACTGTAGCAGAGACCGAGATATCACATACCTCCTCCGGATCCTGGCGTACTCTGATAGCCCGGGGGGATTGGGATGGGTCCTGTCAGCGTGGTATCAGAGCGGGGTTGTCTCTATTCGAGCAACCGTGTAGCTCTTGGAGTATGTACACAGGTCGAGGATGTGATATCTCATTGGGCTACAGTTCGTGGTCAACCTGATGTTGGGATGCCGATACGATAGTTAGTAGGATTGAATCGTGTAACGTCTTGGTTCGGCATTCGATGCCGGGGTTGCCATAGTTCTGTCGTGGACGACAGTGTGGGACCCTACAAAGGGATAAACGTATTCTTATAGATTTTGATCGTGAGATGGTTAGTTGGGATCGTCTTCACGATGTCGTAGGATCGGTTCCGACGACTGGTTGGGAATTATGACCATCGATGTTTGGATATTGTTGAGTTAAATGGATTTACTGCTCCTGGTAGTTAGCGATCGGATTTGTGGAATCCTAGTTGGACTTACGGTAGGATTGGATTGACGTATTTATGATGTCCAGACCGCGGGGTCGGTCAGATCGTGGATTTTACTGCCTTATGCAGTTGGGTTCTGGGGAACTCTAGGTGTGATCGTGGAACCCTACCGTATGTGTATGGTTCGGAAATGGGAGTTGACGAGTGGTTTGACTTGGACGACTATTCGGATTTGGATTCGTTAGTCGGTCTAGTCATGTCAGCTTGTGTTGGGACTGCACTTCGCAGTCGAGGTTATATTTATCGGTTAGACATAGTTGGTTGTCATGGTACTTTAGTTGTCGTTTGGTGCAACTAAGGTCATTGGTGACCTGGTAGAGGACATTGGGTTAGTCGAGTTGCGACTGGTTAGAGTTTGGTTGGACAGGTTACCAGGGTTGGTACTTGTCGATGGAATCCCTGAGTGGGATACAGAGTAGTTGGTACGGGCGATTGATTCTGTTGGATACGGAGTCTGGATATAGCGAGGTCTGGTAGTGAGGTCTGCACGAGTCTGTGGAAGGTACTACTACCGAGAGTGGTTGTAGCTGTGGTTGTTGGGAATCGGGGACGTTCAGGGGACGTTTCCTTTTCTCGTATGAGTTGTCAGGGTGATTGTACCCAGAGGTGTTGGGTACGAGGGAGGCAGAGTTTCTCCTATTCGAGCAGAGGTACGGGGTCGTCGTTCGGTATGAGCGGAGATCCAGGATTGTCTGATCTGCACACTTTGTGCTGATGCTGACAGGTGATGATACTGGTACTAGTGCTGGTGCTGGTGCCGGTGATCGTGATGACGATGAGTTACAGATCGGGGTGTGACTCCGTCGTAATGGGCATATGTTCGGTATCTGTGGTTCAGGAGTGGAACTCAGATAGAGTTAAACTGGTTAGGGGACACGTGGTTGATGTCCGGGTGTGTTGTTTCCAATCTTGTTGGAACTTCGGAATCGCGAGAGGTTGCGATTGAGGTGACGAGTGGAATGCGGGTTTTCCGCATTGGTAACGGGTATGTCGAAGTCGTTTTGGGTGACTTCTCGGATTCTACCATGATTGATGATGGTAGATGACGTTGATGGTATAGATGTTGTTGGTTGCCACTAGTACACTGATTGTGTATTGGTTGGTGGACCCGGGATTTGTTCTGGACCATCAGGAGGAGATGAGTATATCGAAGTTAGGTGACTGAGATTCCTCATTTTCTACTTGGTGGCAGACGATGTTAGGTTACATGACGTGGTGAGTTCAGCGAGTGTTGTTTGCATTCACGTAGGATGGATTATTCGATCATTCTTGGTTTTCCACGGTGGAATGCCAAGGATCGTTACGAGGTGATTGGGGAGGACCCACAGTCTCGATCGTGACGTCTATAGTCGTTTGACGTAGTGATGGATCTGGATCGTGATCTTGATGATCCAGATAGGTGGAGAGTTATTACTCTTACTTGGATGTTGAGTGGAGCATGTTGGGACTGAACTTCTTTTCGAGGTAAATCCCATATGGCTTATTACTCACCTGAGTAGTTGTCCGATGAGTAGTTTTCCGACGTGGTCGGATATGGTCAGCCTTAGAGCTGTGTGGATGTTGGGATTGATTTCTCTATGAAGTCAATCTAATGTATGGAGTGTAATCGGTTGATCAGGTAACCGATAGGTTCGGTTTTGATACGTCTCGGTAGACGTGAACGATATTTCGAGTTTTGGAATCAGATATCTGGATGACGATTCAGGATTTGATTTTGGAACTTGAAAGAGGATTTCTGTATTTGGGTTTTTGGAATCGGATTCTGGGTGACGATTCAGGATTTGATTCTAGAGCTTGACAATGGATTTCTTTTATGGATTTGGGTTCGGAAT
This sequence comes from Prinsepia uniflora, assembly GCA_032719365.1. Taxonomy (NCBI): domain Eukaryota; kingdom Viridiplantae; phylum Streptophyta; class Magnoliopsida; order Rosales; family Rosaceae; genus Prinsepia; species Prinsepia uniflora. Next base: position 53,775,353 of record CM064863.1, on the reverse strand, counting down.
GGTCATTCCTAATACTAGTCTACGGAATGATGATTTCGGATTCGAATTTGGACATGATTATGGATATGATTTCTGGATTTGGATTCGGGATTTCTTACGAAATTGCGGATTCGGATTTGGAATTGGAAATAGATGTTGGGTCGGAGTTTCGATTTGTCTAATACTGGATTGGACATATGAACTCCATTATAGAAACGTGATTGGCTACAACCTAGGTGGTTGTAGGCTGATTGATGGGTAGTTGTATGTACCTTTTACGTTGTTCGAGGTACGATACTGGATAGGCTTGTGGTGCCTAGTGACGGTATATAGGTTATACGGGTAGTACATTGGTGAGCGTGTTGGTGGTCGGCTTAGTTCCGATACCACTGGATTAGTCGAGGTCGTGAACTAGGCATTGGATACTGTGCATTGGGTCATGGTATTTCTGATGGGTCTAGTTACACACAGGTCGAGTGCTTTGTGGGTAAGTGTTTACCCATGGTTGAGGGAGTTGGTGGTTAGTATAACCAAAAGTGGGTATAGTTTCAGTTTTCGACTGGCGACGGTCAAGTGGTGACAGTTTGTCAGATGTGACAGTTTGTAGGAGGTGTCAGCGTGGATCGTTGCGTGAGGTCTGGTGACTCCCTGTGGGAGCAAATCGCAGGATAGATTGAGGTTGAGAAAGGAACCTTCGAGGGTTGTGTCAGCGACTCGGTAGATTTAACCAGTAGTGTCAATTCAGAACGTAAAACATATTTCATAAAGACCTTTATACCCTTCACTAAAAAGCATGCATGCATTCGAAAACCATTTAACCGAAAGAACCATATGTGGGAATTAAGCCCAAAACCATAATGAAAACGACCGTACGGGCCACTGCCCAAATCCATGAGGGACTCAGCCCAAACCAAAAATAAACCAAGTACACAAGCCACCGCTCAAATCCTGTGTAACCACACATCACATATCATATATCATATTTATATCATATACACATATAATTCACACAACCAATCATGTCACGGTTTCCAAAGCTACGCGCGTGCTACCCAGGTCTCAATCCGAGTCTTCTCAAAGTCAAGGTCAATGTCCGCAGACCACTGACCCTACCTGAGGTAATAGTAACCATAGCCTTCCTGTGAGTAAGGAACCCAACTGGGGGGTGACTCCACTCAGTCGGTGCTCCGTGACTACTCTGGGGTCCACTCAAGCCAACAACCCTCCCCGGAGGAGATAATAGAAGTAAAGGAAGGTATATGAATACATATATATACATAACATAAACATTCATGCCCGGTTCCCTTGAACCGTCATGATCCATAACATCCATTAACCAGGGTTCATGCCGGTTCCCATAAACCATCATGAACCAGAATGACCTGACAAAGGTTCATGCCGGTTCCCATAAACCTTCATGAACCACAATGACCTTTCCAGAGTTCATGCCGGTTCCCGTAAACGGTCATGAACTTGGAAATCCATCTAGGGTCCCTGCCCCAAAATCGTAAACCGTAAAATAACTGGGTCTCGTGCCCGAACATATGACATCAGCTGGGCAACGTGCCCGATATCTAAGGTCATATGCCCGAGACAAAACCAAATGGGTCTCATACCCGAGTTTATCCTGTTGAAATCCAAAAACCACTTCATTTAGACCGATAAAAAAATACCGACCCGTATAGGCACCGTATAGGGCCGAAACCTCGAAATACTTGCCTATACATAACCACACATCCAAATGCACTCATGGCATCACAAACAAGTATTTAAAACATATAATAAACATTTATGCATTCACCAATTTAGAAAACAAGGTCCACTCACAGACCGTCCGAGCTGCCGCCTCGATTTGCTTGCCATAGGCTCTCCCGAGCCGATCACTGTCACCGGGACTCCCAACCCTATCCAAATTTTAATAGAAGGTTACTAACTACTTAATTAACCTCCCATTAAAGTCCCGTAATTTTTCCAAACTTTTAACTATTTTTAAACTGATCCTAAACCTTCGGACACCCCGAAACATATCGAGACGATATCCGATTGACGCGAGATTAGTCCCAAAATCTTCACTACATCCAATAGAAGATTTCATATGTTTAACACCTCCCCAAATTATGTCCCACACGCCCTCACGTGCCCCAAGAGTGCACAAAACACTATTCATCATCTTCTACACACAGCCGGTTCAGACGGCCGGTTCACTTGGTTTGGCCGGTCCAATTGGACCTGCGTGACCGGTTCACGGCCCTAGACACCCCATTTTTCATCCTACTTCTTCCTTTTTGATTCGTTTCTTCCTATTTTCATGTTTTCTATCCATTTCAATCCTTAACGCAACCGAAAACGTCTAAATCCCTTCGTTTGATTTTGAACCGAACGGTTCAAGTTTTCCAAAACATCCCATGGCTTCCACAACCGTCCAACCACCATAGAAACCTTCTTATTACATTCCTAATAACCCAATAAGCCCATCCTAATCACTAAAAACAGCCCATAATATCACATCTCGAAAATAGAAGGAAAATGGGTTTTATCGATACCTTGCACGGTTCATGGCCGCCGTCCACGGCGGCGTGGCTTCCAGCCGGCCACCATCATCCGGCCTTTATTCTCTCAGCCTCTGGGCTTCACGGCAATGATCAACTGGGTCAAGGTTTGGTCTTGGATTGAAAATGGGATCGGGAAATGTTGGTTTAGGGAGAAATGAAGAAAATGAAGATGCACGGGAAAAGGGAGATGCATGAATCAATTTGGGTGGCCTATGGATGGGTGACACTTGTCACTCATCCATTGGGCCTCCATTAAATATCTGGGCCCCACTAAAGTCCAAAAGTTAAGTTATTTCGTAATTCGTGCAATAGTGCACTTGAACTTCCGTGAACCGTAACTTCGTCGTCGAACGTCCGAATTCGACGTGCCGCCTATCTATGGATTCGTATCGTCCCGATCTACGTAACGGTCCTCGGCCCTCGGCCATCGGACCTCCTGGTCAAAAATTCAACATTTGACCCCTTTTACTCAAAATTACCAAAATGCCCCTAAACTTCCGAACGTCATAACTTCCTCCTTGAACGTGCCACCTGTATATGAACTCGTGACGTCACGAACTACGTCACGGTCATCTGTCAAAGTCCATTTGACCGCCAGAATGAAAAGTCAACATTTTGCCCACGACCAGGGGCAAAACAGTCATTTTGCATCGTTCGTTCGATTTCGCCCAACTAATCACGGATTAACCTTACTAATCGTGTTTAGTCACTAATCTAATCTAGGAATTCGGGACGGGTCGTTACAATAACTAGATATCATAACTCCTATTGGAGTCCCAATTCCATATTCACAATCCCAATCAGTACTGATATATGTAATTGTTAGCCCAAATGTTACTACACACGTCAGATCCGACAGAAGGCCTTTCATCACATTAATCCTCAAAAATTTAGTCTAACTAGGGAAACTTATTCATTTGTCTCATCCCAGTCCAGCATACCAACAAATACATTGATTTTCACTAGCGAGCTCACTTACTATCTGAACTCGCGTAACTTTATTACTATTCAATAGAAAATTGTAATCCCTTTCTAGCCCTACAACTATATTGCGCTCTTATGCTTGTCTCATTTCTAGGCCATGCACAAGGCTCGCCATTCGAAGGCATGATAATTGCAAGCACAACTCAAACTGTGCTCATTTACCAAGTTGATAAGGCCCGACCCTAAAACACCTCGATAGTCAAACCTGAGCACTGCTCCCTTTTGAAAAGTAACCCAAACTACCGAAAGTTCCCCTAAAACGCACCAGATAAGGGATACTCGTACTCTTTCCAGCTCATGCCTCTGCCTCTCGAGTAGCCTCAATTTCTATGCAACGACCCTAGAAGGTTTCAAAACCGAGAAAACATGTGAGAGGATGAAAATAAAGATTTAAAAAACATAGTTCAAAACACGTGTAAGCTACCCTCCTTTTTATAAAACTATGCATACATGTGATTTTTCATTAAAACAGCAATCTCAAAATATGCACAATTATGAGAAAACCAATAATAGAAGAAACAATGTCTATATAAAACCATATCAAAGTACGAACGCATATATGAACATTTCAATGCACAAACCATAACCATCACACTGAACCAACCTATCCTCGATGACATAATACCAATCATCATATCACAACAACACTACCAATAAGCCATACCACTCGGAAAAAACAAAGCTCAGGTCTGGACGTCCGAGTACCACTCAGGAAAACATAGCCCAACTCTGGACGTGCGAGTATGGACCGACCAAGAAAAATAGAGCTCAGCTCTGGACATCTAGGCCCTAGCCAAAATAACTGTCTTAGGAAAAAGAAGCCATGCTCTGGCTCATTTGCGACTAACTAATCACTTAGGAAAATAGAGCCCGACTTTGGACATCTGAGCATCAAACATACCGAATCCTGAGGAGGGTTTTCCACATCACACAACCCACATATATCCAGAAATCCCATCACAAATATCGAGAAAACACATTTTTATAGCTCATATTCACTTCATAACTCAAATCCAAACCTCGAAAACCTAGCTTAAGACTAAATCACAAGTTATGCCAAACCACGAAATGCGTGCCATGAAAATAATCCGTAAAATCATAAAAACTCGTTTACAATCTCAATTAATTAATATCACCAAAACCACGTAGTAAATTCATATTGATTCTAAAATGAAATCAAAAGTCTAGTATAAAGCATTATATGTAATATGCAAATTCCTCGTAAAACGAGGATTAAAACATCTTTCACAAAATCACTAAAAATCATATAAAATCACGTAATAAATAATTTAAAACATGTAAATATGAATGCATGGGAGTTTAGTGAAAAGAATGTCCACTCACACTCGGTCTACGCAGTCTGATTTCGACTTGTACGAGTAATTCCTGAAACCTTGGAATCTTGTCATAAATCACTTCTAGGGGTTACTAATCATCCCAAGTAACTCATATTTTTATCCCTTAATTTTCCAGGATTTGAAAAGAATCTAAAAGGACTCCTTACCTTCAGACTATCAAAACTACCACGAGACGATACCCGATCATCTCGAAAACTATACTGTTGGGCTTGCATCGTCGAGAAAATGAACTTTCATATTGATCAAAGTACTGAATAGTGTCTCATACGCCCACACGTGCCAAACAAAGACCCTGTGCATGGGCTTCACGCTCAAGGCACTGTTCATCTCCTTCTTCGTTTGTTTCACTAATTATCTAGCCTGACCCAGTGACCCGACCCGGTCAGTAAACCCTAATTTGCAAATAATTTTCCATTTTTTTTGTTCAATATTCTCTACACTAATTCAAGAAGGGATCTACATATTCAAAAAAGAGAAACTTACCACCAAAGTCCTTGTTCGATTCGATCATATGTGGCCATCGTCGAACCTCCCTACTTAAGAAATTCTAGCACCCAAACCTTTGTGTTAATCACTCTTTCATGTCACATGGTCCTGTAGAAGCTTTTAGGAAGCTTGGTTTCAAGTTTCCATACCAAAATCACGATGGTGGATTTTCACCCCTCACGGGTTTAATTTTGGGTCTACGGGTCCGACGGTATCTCACCCTCAAATGTTCCTCTCTTCTCAAGCTCTCCTTCCCTCTCTTTCTCTTTCATTTCCTAGCCTCTCCTCCCTCATCTCTTGTTTTTTCTCCTTGGTATTCATTTTTTCTTCCTTTTGGTGCAAGCCCATCGAACACACCCCACATCCCCTTTCTTTTTTTCACACACAACTATGTGTATATATATATATATATAAGTAGTTAGGTAATAGGGAGAATGAGACAAAAGATGTGGAACCTTTCGGGCACTCCCGTATGTGGCTCGCCTATTACAAAATAAAGAATGATCCCTTTCATGCCTTATTGGTTGCAATATATTATTATTTCTCTTAGAATGTGCAAGTTGAGTTTAAACTTCTTGTATGGTTTTTATATAAAATTGACGAGATAACTATTATCATTTTACAGGTTTTTCACTGGATTAACTATCGGGTCCACTCACACTTGTTTGCTTACACCCCTCAAGACGTAGAGAGCTTGAGACTATCTACAAGGAGAACAATGCGAGTTGTGGTTCTGATACGTCTTGGTTATGTATGGGATAGTACACTGTGTTTCCCTTTTTCTTAAGTTTCATTGTTGGATCATCATGCACTTGTTGAATTCGGTTTTTTTGTTGTGCTAAGCACTTGTTACTTGCTATCATTTTAATTAATTCTTATTTGAACCTTTGTTAATTTTATGCCCTACTCTTCCTAATGCTCGATCGCTTATGAGGCTTCATCATGTGGGTCCCACATCAACGTGTCAGCCGACATTTCTCAACTATGATTTTTTCGTGGATTTCTTGGTTGGAGTGTGACATTCTGGTATTAGAGCACAAGTTTAGGGAATTATGTTTTTTGGGCATAAATTATATTGCTCGATGATCCACAAATGTTATCTTTATGTGTCAGAACCATGCCTCCTCATTGATGACTTCAAGGTCAGTTCCCACAAGCTTGAAGGGATGAAAACCCCAAGCATGGCATAGGTCAAGCCGAGACTTTTGACCTAACCCAACTGGGTTAACTATTTTCGGACCTCATTAACAACTGAAGGCCTAAACACACCCCTATGGAAGTTGCCCTCTCTCATGGTTGAAGGAATTTTATAAGCATAAGGGCAGTAACAAACATAACTTCGGGTGAAGACCTAGCAGGAAACTTTCCTTAAAATGGACCTTCAACCTGAGAAATGGGTTACTACACGTTATGATACATGATAAGGCATAATATATATGTCACGACCCAATCCATCTAGCACAATATTGTTTGCTTTGGGCCTAACCCTCACGGTTTTGTTTCTGGGAACTCACTTGCAACTTTCGATTTGGTCACCCATCATGGGATTGCACCTGCCCAAACTCACTTGATTTTGGAGTTCCCAAGGAATCCAAATCCAATGAGTTCCCAAAATGCCTCACGCTAGATAGATACGTGCCCACACATATAAGGCACCTCAATTTTCCCTCCCCGAACAATGTGAGATTGTTCACCATTCTTCTCAAGATATGGGTCTTACAACCCACCCCCTTGGGGCCCATCGTCCTTGCTAGTACACTTCGGGTCGGGGTCCGGCTCTAATTCCAAATTTTCACAACTCGACCTTCGCCAATAGGATATTGTCCATTTTGGGCCCAGCCCTCACGATTTTGTTTCTAGGAACACACGTGTAACTTCCCAGTAGGCCACCCATAATGGGTTACACCAGCCCAAAATCACTTAACTTTAGAGTTCCCAAGGAATCCAAAGCCAGTGAGATCCCAAAAGGCCTTACGCTAGATAGATACGTGCCCATACATATAAGGAACTTCACCTTTCCTTTGTTCACCATTCTTCCCAAGACACGAGTCTTACAATATATAATGAGAGTACCTATCCAGCTATTGAATACTTGGTGATTTAGAACATATTTGTTAACGAGGATGTAATGACATCAATGATAATCGTGGTGACTCGTGACTATATGGATAATGGTATTTATAAAGGTATTTATAATGGTATGTTGATGGTATGAAATAATCTTAATAAGATATGAATGTTGAAGGTTTGATAATTGTGATGAATAATCTAAGGCATCCAGTATATGAAATTTGTATAGATGAAGACGATTACTAACATTGTTTATTATATGTTTTAAAGTTTTATGTTATATTTTCAGTCAATTATATACACACTGAAGATTGGATTTTTCTAAAAATTTTGAGGATGAAATTTTTTAAAGGGGCGTAGATACGTCATTATCATCATATCATATCCTTATCATGATCAACATTACATGTTACCACTTATATAAGGTCTTAGGTTCCTCATCGTTTACTCATTTCATTTATACCATATCTCGTTTAACCTCTATTCCACCAATTCCTAATCAACTTCAGTGTTTCTTAACTCATATTTCACAATGGTACTATGCGTAGACCACCACCAAAATCAATATCTTGTACCAAACATTATCAAAGAACATACTTCCCCGGAGGTATCTCTACACTCCACTCGAGAACCGGATCCCAGCTTGACGTTCAAGTGGAACCTCATTCCTCACTTAGGAACTAGAGCCTTATTCGACGTTTGAGTGAGAACTGACCCAAGAACCGGAGCCCAGCTCGACGTCTGAGCCAGCATCCCCATATCAATCTTAAGAACCGGAGCCTAACTCGATGTCTGAGTGGTCACCACAAAATACCAGCCACTGTTTAGTAAATCACTAACACAATCACATACAATCAATGTAACGACCCGCCCCAGAGATTAGGGTTAAGCCCGTGATTAAGATGGGATTAGTGAGTGTAATCGGTGACTAGTGGGTAAATGACGATTTTGCCCTTGGTTAGGGCAAAAAGTTGACTTTTAGTTCGGGTGGTCAAATGGACTTTGACCGGTGACCAGGACGTAGTTTAGGACGTCACGAATCCGTAGACAGGTGGCACGCCCGATTCCGACATCCGAGGAGGAAGTTATGATGTTCGGAAGGTTGAGGGCATAACCGTAATTTGGCTAAATTAGGGGGACAAGTTGACTTTTCGTATGAACGGGTTTTGACTTGTTGACCTAGGACCGTTAGATAGATCTCGTCGTCCTGAGTTCGATGACAGGCGGCACGTATTCATCGGACGTACGAGGTGTGAGTTACGGGTCTAGAAAGGTAGTGGCACAATGGTAAATTTGACTTAAAAGGAGGGGTATTTTAGTCTTTTGGTCGTTTGGGCAGTGTGCAACCAGATCAGGAAAAGTGTACAGTGAGATGGGAATATTTTTGGAAAGGGACCATGGGGTGGTGACACGTGCAGTGTGTGTAGTGGCTTCTAGGCCGTGCACGGTGTGTGTTCAAATGTGTAATCGTGCAGTGTGTGTGTGTTCTTCGATCTAGACAGAAACAGAGGGAGAGAATTGAGAGAAATTGGACGGTGTTTTGTGTGAGTTGTGTGAATTGGTGAGGGAGTGAGTGATCAGAGGTCAAGAGGGAGACAAAGAGGAGGTTTTGAGGTACAGTGGTAGTGTGTGGGGGAGTTGTGAGCCACGGGAAAACGGGGAGGAAAACAGGGAGGAAGTGAGTGTTTGTGGGTGGTGTTGCGGCCGTGATAGATCAATCGAGGCCAGAGGAGGTGTCCAGAGGCTGGAGGTGGACGAGAGGAGCCGTGTCCTCATGGCTGAGCTCACGACGGCGACAGGAAGCAGGTAATTTCTTGTTTCCCTTTCTGTGCTCTGTTTTGCCGTCGAGTTTCAAGTCGAGAGTTGTAGCGTTAGGGGTTGAATCGAGGAGTCTAGTGAGGTTTAGGGGACTTAGTAGGGTCCTAGGGTTCTTCTAGTTGTGTAGCCGTGACGGAGGAGTGCACGACGGAGTCTAGACAATGGAGAGTACCCTGTGTACTCTGTTTTTCCCTTTTTCTTCAAACGTAGAGTCGTGGGTTTTGGGTGAGAGTCGACGGTCTTGGTGAGTTGGGTGAGGTTTAGGACAGTCCTAGGAAGAGTTTTGGGTAGCCACCGTGACGGGGGAAGACCTGGGTGGCCGGAGAAGGAAACAGGGGTTTATCGGGTTGGTAGTTCGAGCTAGAGTCCCCAGGTTTTAGGCCGTGTCGAGGTTTTGGAGTGAGGGGGATGAGTTCCTTAGGACGGGACGAAGCAGTGGGTGAAGAGAGGAGTCGATTTGGTGCAGGTACGACGGAGAACCGTGGACACCGGTTCAAGTTGCAGACACTGTGCTGAACTGGGTCTGCTCGAGGTTGAAGATGTACTGTAGCTGGAGCGTGAGGGCCACGCGCAGCCACTTTGGGCGGCGCGTGGGGGCGCGTGCGGCGGTCTTTGGGGAAAGTTGTCAACATGGTTTTTGGTCTAGGTGTTGTGACGAGTCTTTTAGCGTTGGTTTTGGGTTAATCGGACGTCGAATCGAAGTAGTTCCGCGAGGGTGTAGGTTTAGGGTTCCGATTCGTTACGTTTAGGACCCGGGGATTTTTGAGGGAATTTAGGTGGATCCTCGTAGACGTGTTAGTAACGTATTTTGGTGGTTGTTGACAGGATCGGGTGACAGGACCACCCCCGAAAGGGGCATCGATAACTGTGCCTGGTCCTGCTCCCGTCTGGCAAGATGACTGAAAATCCCAAGTTACCCTCAGTACTTGCCAAACCAGGGATAGCCACTCGTACTTACTCATGCCTCCCCCCCCCCTCGTACAGCCTCGAACAACGCGCCACGACCTGGAGGGTCAATAAAAACCAAAAGGTGTGAGTGGACAAAAATAAATCAGCTTAGCAAAACAGTTACAACAAACATTTTTACCCTCCGCGTAAAAATGAATGCATGCATACAAAAATCATTTCGCAATCGGTTAAGATTTTCCACATAAGAAAAACCGTGTATCAAATTTCAACATAAGGAAAAACTCGTATGAACCTCAAAATTATTTTCCTTTCTCAACCATCGGGTCTTAGCCCGCAATCATAAACACCGGGCCTCAGCCCAAAACCACGAATCAAGACAAATGCACAACATGATCCAAAACCAACACCCATATACCGGGCCACTGCCCAACTCAACCGAAACATCAGAAATCATCAATAAATCACAAGTCAACCATTTTGCTGGATATCAAGTGCGCCCGAGTCTTTAAACTCAAAACCATGCGCATAAACAGGCCTTCCCGGGATATCAACGAGTCTTTAAACTCAGAACATAATCAATAGGCCTCGGGGGTATCACAGTAACCGAGTCTTTAAACTCACGAGTCTTTAAACTCATTAAGGGCCCTCCCCCGTCATCAATTAACCGAGTCTTTAGACTCAAAACGTGCTCCAGCAATAGCACCCAGGTCTTTAAACCCAAAACAGTTTTCAACGGGTCTTTAAACCCCAAAACATTTAATAATCACGACAACGTGAGATCCAACCCAAAATCACATTTTTCACAATAGGACCCATGGTCCGAGTTTCCACATTCAAATTCCCAAACCTTACTTCACAAAACATGTTCAAATCATCCTTAAACACGGGGCATGCACAATCATAGTAAATCACTTTATTAAATCCTTTTTCATTCCCGAATTAGAATTCGCAATAATGATTCCGTAAGCCGGCATCCGGAAGCATCATCCCGAACCCAAACCAAGAATCCACTTTAAATTTCCGAAAATCGAAATCTCGTAAATCAAAGTTACTTTGTGCCCCGAGCATCAAGCCCGAAATCACCTTTCTCAAATCCATTTTAATTCTTAGAAATTGCTTCTTTCTCAAATCTCATTTTCAACACATCAAACCCACAATCATAATCACCAAAATCACGATCCAATCAAAACATACTCAAAACCCATTTTGAAAATCCTCAAAATCACAAGTCTCATTTTAATTCCCCGATTCAAACATCAACAGTGATCAAATCACAATAACTCGAAATCCCGTAAAACGTGCAAATCCGGAACGTTCTCGAAAACGTGTCAAAATCGTAAGTCACACTCGCAAATCATAAAAAACCTTCTTAAATCACTTTACACCCATTTCGTATAACTTCTTTCATTAAACCATCATTAAGCACACGAGTGACCATAGTCTCGAAATACGTGTAATTTCACATGTATAGTAAAAATACGTATAAATACGGGAATCGAATACGTATAAATACGGAAATCAAAATCAATCACAACTTATAATCATAATCATATAATCATAGAAATAATTTATGCATGCATTAAATTTGAAAGCCACGTCCACTCACACACCGTCGAATAGGGCTCGGTTTCGCGCCGCACGCGGTTTCGTAATTTCCGACATTTTCCAGAAATTCCAAATCCTGTTCGAAAACATACTTTAGTGTCACTAAGGGCTTAGATAACAACATACTAATTTCCCATAATTTTCCGGGAATTAATCATTAATTACAAACGTAACGGAAATCTTCGGACCCTCGGAACCATATTGAAACGGTGTCCGATAACCTCGAAATCAACGCTAAAATGTTCGTCACATCGTATAGGACAGAAGTCGTTTTGAACTCACTTTGAGAAACCGTCCCACGCGCCCTCACGCGCCGCCGCAAGCGGCTGCGCGTGAAAGCCACGCGCCTGCTACAGTGCAGTGTACAGTCGTCGTTCCAACCCGGATTACTGGTAAACAGGCCATTTCACCAGCGACTCGACCCGATCAAATTCCTGCGAGAAACCATCCAATTTCTTCAATTGATCCCACATCTAGACTCGCAATACACTCAATTAGGGGTCTGTAATACTCATTCAAATCGACACGGTCTAAAACCAACTCAACTGAACTCAAATCGTACTTGAAGTTCATCATCCCAGTTCAACACGAAGTCACTGATTCCTTCAATTGATTAGTGGGGAAGCATCGTAGACTCACCCTCACGATGGTTGTGAACTCAATTTCACAAGAGCTTACCTCCATGACCACGACTCCAAGCTCGGTTTTTCTGCAACTCAGTCGTGACTGTCCATGGCTCTCCAGGCTTCGAGCTTCGGTCCCCTTGATCTGGATCGACTAAATGATGTCCCAGAAGACTGAATTGAGCCTTGAATTGGCTTGGGCTGGCCAATGATTCGAAATTGGATTTTCCCTCCGTTTTCCCAGTTTTCTCGATTCTGTCCTCCCCTACTGTTCTTCGGTTCTTTCCTCACCAAAATGATCCTCAGAGACTCGCTAATGTCCACTAATCTCTCAGTTTTCAAACCGGGCAGCGAACAAGTCGTGGGAATCATTCTGGCTCCTCTGAAATTTTTGTTTCCCGCAGAGGACCCAAACCCATTACCCGTGCTCTGTTCGTTCCATTCAACACCACCACCACTCAGTTCCAAGTCCCAATTCCTCCCAACTCTTCCCACTCAGGTCACGCCATACACTGCATAAACAATTCGACCCGTGCACACAACTATGGCCACACTCTGTTTTTCTCACCTCAAAATTCCAGCCCGTGTACAGCACCCCCCACACGCAAACTCCACAATGCGTAAACAATTCCCTAATGCATTAAACAACTCCTTAGCCCATCAATTTTTCTTCATAAACAAATCCATACCCGTGCAAGGTCTCCACTCCCAATTGCATAAACAAATCCCTCACACAAAGCACATGCATTATGTTCCATAAACAAATTCATGCCCATGTTCTTTGCTCCCCACAAGGAACTCAAAACATTAACAATGATGTCCACTAACTCAAAACCATTAAAAAATTCCCTTTTTTAATTCAAAATTGTCCACTAGTTTCAAATTCCAATCCCATGTACACTTGCCTCCCATTTTTTTAGAACAATTCCACAACCCACTCACGGCTGTTACAAATTGCAGCAACTAAATTACCATTTTGCCCTTGCTTGACAGATTACCAAAATGCCCCTCACGCATCTAGACCCGTAACTTGGTCATCCGAACTCCGATTGATGCGTGCCGCCTGTCTACGGACTCAGGGCATCGAGACCATCCTAATGGTCCTTGGCCCTCGGCCATCGGACCTCCCGGTCAAAAAGTCAACATTTCCCCCCATTTCGTCCAATTTACGTAAATGCCCTCGGGCTTCCAAACGTCATAACTTTCACCATGTTCGTCCGAATCGGACGTGCCACCTGTCTATGAACTCGTGACGTCCCAAACTACGTCACGGTCATTGGGAAAGGTCCATTTGACCGCCCGAATAAAAAGTCAACGTTTTGCCCACAACTAGGGGCAAAACGGTCATTTTGCATCGTTCGTCCGATTCCGCCCAACTAACCACCGATTAACTCTCATTAATCATGACTAGTTACTAACCTAATCCCGAATTCCGGGATGGGTCGTTACATCGGGAGTTCCCGAAGAAGTTGAGGAACGTACGAGACGTTCGGGACACGATTGAGGGCTCGGTACTGTGAGTGGACCCTTTCCTTAAACCCGAACATGCATAACTGTTTTTCTATAATTATTTTATATATGTGATTTCATGAATGTTGGATTTATGATTGCACGGTTTACGAGAAAGTGTGAATTCTGCATGTTAAGCTGTGGTTTTGGGGTTTCAAACGTTAAATGATTTTCAATGATTATAAATGGATTTTGGAACATGATTTGATGATCAATGATTTTCGGTTTTGGAATCAGATTTCGAGAATCGAGATTTGGTTTTAAGATTGGAAAGTGGATTTCCGGATTTGGGTTCGGAATGACGGTTCTGGACGCCGGAAGGGCTTCAGACCGGTGATTTCGGATTCGGGTTTGGATGTGGATTTAGAAATGATTTTCAATGGTTTTGTATTGGATTTGCTGGATCTGGTTATTGGGTTTAAAGACCCGAATATTGATTGACGGGGGACGGGCCCGGATTGGGTTTAAAGACCCGGATTGAGTTTAAAGACTCGGGAGTTTAAAGACTCGGATATATTGATATTTCCCCCGTAGGCCTATTGAGTTTAAAGACTCGGGAGTTTAATGACTCGGATATTATTGAGGCCTGGATTGAGTTTAAAGACTCGGATAGGTCCAGCAGGTTTGATCGGCAAATGATTGGTTGAACTTTATGTTTTACGTTACGGTTTTATGATGCTTATGGTATGATTTCTATAACCATTTTATAGTGTTTCTGTTTCTTATGATGTTTTATGATGATCGATTTATAACTGTTTTAATAACTGGGTTATGCATGTGGTTTCAAAACGGAGGGCTAAACCCGGTTTTCTTATAAATGGTTTTAGAAACTTTTCTGTTAGTATGGTCCACTCACACCTTCTGTTTTTAACTGCCCTCCAAGTTGTGGAGTAGGTGCGGGGTTCCGACGTCGAGACAGCGTCTGAGGCATAGTAGTCACAAAAGGGATCCCGAAGTGTTTTAAACTTTTCCGTGTGCGTGTACTGTTTATCGGTTTTTCTTTTCTGTGTATGTGGTACTATGCTCTGTAAACTGTTGACTTCGGGATATGTAGTATAATTTCTCCTGCGTCTGACTGTTTTTGTGTCAGGGGGGGTTAGACGGGAGCAGGATTTACCTCGGTTTTCGGGGGTGAAACTGGGGTGGGTCCTGACAATCAACCCATTCTCGGTAACTAAGTACGAATAATATTCTCTTATCGCCACTCGGAGATATAACATCCCGAATGTCCGCTCAGGGATACAACATCTGAGCATTATCCAAGAAGGGTTGCAACACAAACATCGAGAAGCACACTCTTAACACACCCAAATATGTATTTTCCAATTCAAACTTACAATTCGAAGCACCTCCAAATCGAGCAATCACTTATTTCTACATATATCGCTTTCATAAATTTAATCCACGTTTCGAAAACTGGCCTAAATTGAGAACACACTTTTCATATGCATACTATATACTTAACCTCGTAGAATGTGCATTCAATAATTTCCAAGAATTAACAAGTAATTTATTCAAAAATCTTATTTAAATCCTATCAACATATACTTATTCCTTTAAAAACAAATTGTCATTTGAAATTCGATTCACAACTCAACAGCATTCCCACCGAATCTTGTATAATCTGGATCCATTTACAATTTTCAAAAAATCACTTTGAAAACCATCTGATTATTTGGAAATCTGAATCTGAACCAAAACACAATTTTTTATAAAACCTTATAAAAAACATTCATTTAAGGAAACAATAATTTACCCAAGAAAATCACTCATTAATCCGTCAAAATCATGTTTAAACTATTTCACCATATATTCATCCCTTAAAGTCATATTCTCATTTCAAAGTTGGAATTTAAACTCAATATTATTTCTGAAAAAAAATTTGTAGACTAATGCTAGAAATTCATGTGACATTCTCTAAAATCATCAATGATCATTTCACATCAAATTTAATAACTTTACTCTCATTTCCAATCAAAGTCAATTTCCAACTTAAATTTTACTCCAACCACCACTGAAAAAGAAATCTCTTAAGTTTCAAACAAACATCAAATTCATTAAAACCTAATCAAAACTTTAGCATTTCATGTAGGAAAATTAATTAAAATACGAGGCCCATGAATATTTCAAAAATACATTAGTTCATATCCAAAGTCTGATACCAAGTTGACAGGAACCGTCCTGCTCTCATCTGACAACTCTTTTTCAGACAAGGGATATTTCCAATTTTATCCATATTCTTAGTTTAGTATTTTAACCAAAATAGTCCCTCATTGCAAGAATACCACCCACGCTCAACCCACTCCCCAACATGGAGAACAATTCATCACTTAAAACTCTTTGCCTTCCTTATTGTTATAATTTTCCACTTAACGTCATCTTGTTTATAAGTTAATTAGTATTCAAATATAATTGTAATCAAGTCCATAACTTTTATTATCACGTATAAACCCCCTTATGTTACATCCTAGTATCACCAAATCCTCTTAACATTTGTTAAGTACAATTGTTACTTAAGCACCTTTTTCTCATTCTCAAATTATAATTCATTAAGAACTCAAAAAAATACCTATATTCAACCTTGTTAAAATCCTCAAAAATCCCATTGTAAAATATCAACGATAATCATCGGGTTAATATGATAATCATCAACCCCACAAATTTACCACTTGTAATTAACTACCAACGATAATTATCGGGGTGAATATGATAATCATCAACCCCACTAGTTACTTGTCCAAACATATAATCGCAATTCCAATTCATTAACTTTAGTCAAGACCTTGAGTATATGATACTAATCCCATAATAGCTTCAAATTGCTCGCCATATAACATACAATTACTATATATATATATATATATATATATATATATAAAACAAATAGGTTTAGTATATAACAAATATATTTAAGTATCCTATAAATTATGCATATGGAAATTACCAAGTTAATTCACTAATTTTTCCTGTCCAATTATCTTAATACCATCCTAATTAATCATAATTTAACTTAATTTAAAATACATAAACATAATTATAAACAGAATAAATTGGATAACCAAAAATGTACTCAAATGACATCAAATTAACTTAGATATTATACCATTGAACTCAAAAAGGAAAAATAAGGAAGTTTCATGTTGATTGCCACCTCCAACTCCGCCGCACGCACTAGGGAAGTCCTATGCGCATGGTGGCAATGCACCTATTAGAGTCTCATTCCTCCTTCGGCGGGTCGAGCCCGTTTGTCTGATTTAGAGTCGCCTGACCCACGGGCTTGATCTGACCATTTCTCATCTATTTTGCGTCCAAAATGGACGTCCCAATAGCTTATTCGAATGACCTTAGCCCCAATAAGAGTACACGAGTTGTAAAAGAAAAGTAACATACCTGAAATCATGGTCTAAATGTTGGAACATTCTGTTGCGGAAAATAGTAGAATGGAAATAATAACTCAACCCACAAAAAAGGATAAATATGCAAGGAAATAAAAGAGCAAAGAATAGAGAACACCGGATATAACGTGGTTCGGCAATATGCCTACGTCCACGGGGCAACAACAACAAGAACCTCCACTAATGAAATTAGGGATACAAAGAGATGCACAACTTCAAGAACACTACTTGAAGGAAACTCTCTCTCTCACACTTGTTTTGCTACCAACACTACAACACTCAACACTCTCAACTTAGAGTGGGCACTCTTCACTCTCTACTTGGAGGAAGATGTTTCTCTTGGATGAGATTGATGGAATGAGCAAATGACCTCTCCTTATATAGGCCAAGGAGGAACCATCTAAATGCTTTCATTAATGCTTCACCCACCCACTTACTTCATTTTGGATCCCACTTACCTACAACCACCTACTACATTTTGGATCCCACTTACCTACAACCACCTACTACATTTTGGATCCCACTTACCTACAACCACTTACTTCATTAATGCTTCAAATAACATTTTGTAGATATATTTGAAATTTGGGCCTAGATATTTTACAATCTCCCCCTCTAGGCCAACTAGGTCAAAACGACGTGACTTCTACTTGAAGTCTACTCCAGCGGATTTGCTGCAATACTCCAACTTCTGTTGTGTAACAACTTTTGTCAACATATCTGAAGTGTTCTTGTTGGTGTGAATTTTCCTCAACTGGAAAAGCTTCTTTGATACTGCATCTCGAATCCAATGATAACGGAGATCAATGTGCTTCGTGCGAGGATGGTACACTGAATTTTTACTTAAATGAATAGCACTCTGACTATCACAATGTACCACATAACTTTCTTGCTTCACACCCAATTCTTGAATGAACCTCTGCAGCCAAATCATCTCCTTGCCTGCTTCATTTGCAGCAATATACTCAGCTTCAGTGGTGGATAAGGCAACACATTTTTGTAACTTAGACTGCCATGAAACAGCTCCCCCTGAAAAGGTGAATAAGTATCCAGAAGTGGATTTTCTAGCATCAAGGTCTCCTGCCAAGTCTGCATCCGTGAAACCTTCTAACATCGGTTTCGATCCACCAAAGCACAAGCACAACTTTGAAGTGCCTCTCAAATATCTGAGTATCCACTTGACTGATTCCCAATGCTCTCTGCCAGGGTTAGAGAGATACCTACTAACAACACCAACTGCATGTACTATATCTGGTCGAGTACAAACCATAGCATACATAAGACTACCAACAGCTGATGAGTAGGGAATACCTGCCATCTTGTCCATATCCTCTTGTGTAGTTGGGCATAAACTTCTGCTTAACTTGAATTGATTACCTAGAGGTGAGTTCACTGGCTTAGCTTCTTTCATGTTGAACCTCTCAAGCACTCGTTCAACGTACCTTTCCTGTGACAACCATAGCTTCTTCGCCTTCCTGTCACGAGTGATCTCCATGCCCAAAATCTGCTTAGCTGGACCTAAGTCTTTCATATCAAATGATTTTGACAAATCTGACTTCAACTTGTGAATCATAGCAACATCGTGCCCCACAATCAACATATCATCAACATAGAGCAATAAAATGATGAAGTTACCTCTGGTGAACTGCTGGATATACACACATGGATCAGCATCTGTTCTCTTGTACCCATGACCCAACATGAATGAGTCAAACTTCTTGTACCATTGCCTCGGTGCCTGCTTTAGCCCGTACAAGCTTTTCTTCAACTTACAAAACATGTGTCCTTTTCTCTCAACTTCAAAACCTTTTGGTTGCTCCATATAAATTTCCTCTTCCAAATCACCATGCAGAAATGCTGTCTTCACATCCAACTGCTCCACCTCAAGATCCATGCTAGCTGCCATGCCCAGAATAACTCGGATAGAAGTCATCTTAACCACTGGTGAGAATATCTCGTCGAAATCGACTCCTTCCTTCTGCCCAAAACCCTTGACAACCAAGCGAGCCTTGAACTTTGTCAACTGCTCATTCTCGTCCCTCTTCAACTTGAACACCCACTTATTTTTGAGTGCTTTTCTGCCTTTAGGAAGCTCCACCAACTCATAGGTGTCATTCTTCAATAAAGACTCCATCTCAGACTTCATTGCCAACATCCATTTGTCATTGTCTGCATGAGTCTTTGCCTCCTCAAAATTTTCAGGCTCTCCATCACCAGTCAACAGAATGTATCTGGAATGCGGGTCATCCCCATCACTGGTCGTGAGAATATACTGTGAAGAAGGATACTTAGTATTCGGCTTCGGCACTCTGTTTGATTTACGAACTGGTACTTGGGAAATCTCCGGTTGCTCCTCCTGGCTTGGCTCCCCCTGAATTTGATCGTCCTGATCATCGTCTTCAGGTTCAGACACTATCTCAGCACCTTCTGCTTCAGCCATGTCAGGAACGTCTTCATGTATAACCTCTTGAGCTCTGCCACTGGGTTCTTGTTGCAGCGGTGATGAATCATAGGTGAGTTGGCCTGCATTTTTAACTGTCTCCTTATCAAGATCTGCCACGGTCTGATCTTCAAAGAAGTGTACATTTCTGCTTCTGAATAGCTTGTTGGTCTTTGGATCCCACATGCGGTAGCCCGTTTCTTCATTGCCGTACCCGAGAAAGATGCACGGTGGGCCTTTGTCATCTATCTTCAATCTTTTCTCGTCAGATACACGTGCAAATGCTTTGCACCCAAACACTTTCAAGTGTGAATATGAAACGCTTCTACCGGTCCATACGCATTCGGGAGTCTCAAAGTTCAATGGTACACTTGGTGATCGGTTGATAAGGTAACAAGCGGCTGACACTGCTTCAGCCCAAAAACGCTTTGATAGATTGGCTGTCTTCAGCATGCACCTGACCTTCTCCAGAATGGTGCGGTTCATCCTTTCAGCTACACCATTATGTTGTGGGGTGCCAGGAATTGTCTTTTCATGCCTAATGCCATACTTCGAACAGTAATCTCTGAACTCGTTCGAAGTGTACTCTCCTCCATTGTCGCTGCGGATACATTTGAGGGCTCTCCTAGTCTCCCTCTCCACCATGACATGAAATTGCTTGAAGGTTTGGAATACCTGACCTTTTGATTTCAACAAATATACCCAAACCTTTCGTGAAACATCATCAATAAAGGTAACAAAATATCTATTACCACCTAGTGATTCAACTTCCATAGGGCCACAAACATCAGAATGTACTAGGTCTAATATTTTTTCTTTTCTTGTGAAGGTACCAGAAAAACTGACTTGATTTTGTTTGCCATATAAACAATAATCACAAGAGTCGAGTGAGGTACCTTTGGCAAAGGGAATGAGAGACTTCTTTGCCAAAACTTGCAATCCCTTCTCACTCATGTGGCCTAATCTTTTGTGCCATAGATTTGGATGAGAATCGTCCGCGACATTCAACTCTCCTTTGCAAACCTTCCCATATGTCTTGTAAAGGGTGCAGCACAACTTCCCTCTAGCGATGACTAGCGATCCCTTGGTAAGCCTCCACTTTTGATCTCCCCCATGATGATGGAACCCTTGTTTATCAAGCACACCGGTTGACATTAGATTGAGACGTAAACCAGGAACATGTCTCACATCTTTCAATAACAGCTTGTTGCCCAAATCAGTCTCGAACAAAACATCACCTATTCCGGATATCTTGGAATAGCTATCATTGCCCATCTTCACTTCCCCAAAGTCTCCAGCTTTGTATGTGGTGAAGAACTCCGAGTGCGCCGTGGCATGGAAAGATGCTCCAGAATCAACTACCCAAGAAATGTTTTTATCTTCATCAGCATGTAGGCAATCATTGTCAAGAGACAACAACTCACATGCTTGACTGGACACAGTAGCGGTAGCTGCAGTATTGGTTGTGTCCTCCTTCTTTTGGTAGGTTGAGCCATCTTTCCCATCCTTCTTGTTATTCTTTAGTTTGTTGCAATTCTTCATCATGTGGTCATAGAGATTGCAATTATGACACCTTCCATTGAATCGTGTCCTCGAACGGCTTGCACTTCTTCCGCGATCTCGACTGGGACCTTTACTCTTGCTCCTTCCTCTATTCTCCGTCACAAAGACTTGACTATTATCGGAACTAGATGACTTTCTCCTAGTCTCTTCATTGAACATGTTGTCTTTAACATTATCCATAGATAACACACCATTGGGAGCAGAGTTACTTACAGTAATGACAAAGGTCTCCCAGCTGTCGGGCAAAGATCCAAGAAGCAATAACGCTTGAAGCTCATCCGCGATCTTCATGTCCATCGTGGCCAATTGATTGACAGTGCTTTGGAAGTTGTTGAGGTGCTCAGTCACCCTTACGCCCTCCTTATACTTCATGTTGACAAGCTCCTTAATGAGAAACGCTTTCTTCGATGCGGACTTTTGTTCGAACAATGACTCCAACTTCAACCAAAGAGCATGGGCGTTAGTCTCGTTGGACACATGGTGGAACACACTATCATCCACCCATTCACGAATATGGCCAATAGCCTTGCGATTCAACTTCTTCCATTCAGCATCTCCCATATTCTCAGGCTTGCCTTCCTCTCCTTCTATGGGCTCATGTAGATCCTTGCAATAGAGAATGTCCTCCATTCTCGGCTTCCATGTAATCCAATTGGAGTGGTTGAGTCGAACCATGGTACTCCTTGAGCCTTCCATTCTCAACGAACCTAGAGCTCTGATACCACTGTTGCGGAAAATAGTAGAATGGAAATAATAACTCAACCCACAAAAAAGGATAAATATGCAAGGAAATAAAAGAGCAAAGAATAGAGAACACCGGATATAACGTGGTTCGGCAATATGCCTACGTCCACGGGGCAACAACAACAAGAACCTCCACTAATGAAATTAGGGATACAAAGAGATGCACAACTTCAAGAACACTACTTGAAGGAAACTCTCTCTCTCACACTTGTTTTGCTACCAACACTACAACACTCAACACTCTCAACTTAGAGTGGGCACTCTTCACTCTCTACTTGGAGGAAGATGTTTCTCTTGGATGAGATTGATGGAATGAGCAAATGACCTCTCCTTATATAGGCCAAGGAGGAACCATCTAAATGCTTTCATTAATGCTTCACCCACCCACTTACTTCATTTTGGATCCCACTTACCTACAACCACCTACTACATTTTGGATCCCACTTACCTACAACCACCTACTACATTTTGGATCCCACTTACCTACAACCACTTACTTCATTAATGCTTCAAATAACATTTTGTAGATATATTTGAAATTTGGGCCTAGATATTTTACACATTCAGCCATGGCTTCCCAGTCATAGCGTTGGCATCCCCTGCGTCCTAACTCGGTTCCTTCGGTCTCAAGAGCGTCATATGACTCTCAAAAAAACAACAATGTGCTACTTCCTATGTTTTTAGGCTCGAAGCTATCACCCGAACACAAGAACTCATAGGTTCCTAACTTTCCTTACTGTTATTTTCGTCTTTTTTTTTTTCTGCACTACCTCATCAATCTCACATTTCTCTCATTTTCTTTCTCATCTCCTATCTCCTTCTTTTTTCTCTTCTTCGTTTTCTGATTGTTTTCCTTTGCCTTAATTTTCTTTTCTTTTTTTTTCGGCTTTCCAACACCGAACTACCAACCCAACTTCCCCCCTTTCATCCCAACTCACATTCATATCTATATATAAGTGAGTATGTCGGAAGTAGAGAGGAGAAGAGGGAAGAATATAAAGTTTTCTACAATATACTAGATTTTTCATGCAAAATGATCAAAATTCACCTAGGTGCTTATTTACCAAAATGCATCTGCTTCTCTTGAGGCCACAACACACTTATCCATCCTCCATTTCCGACATGCCGCCTGTCTATGTAGTCAAAAGGCCAAGACCTTCACAATGTCCCTTTCAAAGTTCCTAAGAGAAGTCCCGATCAAAAGTCAACTCTTAGACTTTTGGTCAAAGTCATTTTTTTTTTACTTTTAGAGGAAAAATGGTCATTTCCATTCTCTTGAATATATGGGGTGATACAACTGTGGTGTACTGTATACGCAACTCAGCGAAAGATTAGTGGGAGTTAAAATAGATTCTTGCTGGATCAGGGCAATAATATCACTAGGGACGTCTTCAAGCGAAGATTCAAAAACCATTACTTCCCAAGTGATTATATCAATCGCTTAATGCTAAGATATATTGCAGATTATGAAAGGACGTTTTGGAACCTCGCTCACTATTATCCCCTCAGTGCGTGAGAACCAGGGAGAATTGATGAGACACTTCCTCCAAGGTTTGAGTAACCACAACCTCCCTTTTGTGCTGGCCTAGGGGTGTACTTGTTATGAGGATGCATTTGTGATAGCCTTGGTGATCGAGGGAGCTTGTCGTCTCGGTGTTGAAAGTCAGGGGGACAAAGGCCTGAACAAATGAAGTGACCATCAATAGTTTCAGCAGTGAAAACAGAATTTCCAAGGAAAGAATAAGTTTTCAGTGGGTGGACCAAGAGGGAAATATTACAAAAAAAGTTCAGCCTAGGCATCTTCCGATGGAGGATCAAGTTCTAACTCAGGCTATTCTTTCGAGAGCTCTACAGAATCTTTACGATTCTGCCCACCATGAAGAGACAGAGGATTAAATAGTTCAGGGGCTTGCTTTTGCTGATACCTGTATACTGATAGATTTTTTTGGCGATCAGTGCTTCACATGTGGTTAGAGAGGCCATAGGGTACAGAGAGTTCCCCCGCAGCTAGAGACAACTCCATGTTTTCCATGTAACTGGCCAGCAGCCTACTCTCTCTACTATACGTACAAACCCCCACCACAGTACACGACCGAGCCAACGTAGCACCTTGACTTCCCCACTCAACCTTACGGGGTGCCCAACTAGTGCCATGACCTTACCCTTTAGCAGTACAACATCTCAACACCTTTAACCAACTACAAGGGAGTCGAGCGAGGACGACCTCAGCAGATTTTCATTGGATCATCTAGTAGCAGTACATCAGGAAAACACACCGAATGAGGAAACATAGATCAAGGGAATGGAGGCGGTTACACTGGAGACAGAACAACTGCACGCACTTTCAAACTCAACCAACAAGAGGCTTAATTTAACTAGGACGTGATTGGTGGCATGTTACTTATTTGTGGTTTTCCCTCTCATGTTTTAATTGAACCTAGAGCTACCAACTATGTGGTGTTTCCATTGTTTGTTCGACATGTGAAACTAATTTCGACCTCACTTGAGTCCTTGTTGAGTATGGCCCTTTTGAAGGGGGAAGTCTGTGTAGTCTATTGTGAGTACAAGAATTTCCCCATCATTGTTGAAGGGGAACCGTTAATGGTAGATTTCATGCCTTTGGGGATCATTAACTTTGATATGATTCTGGGTATGGATTGGTTATCCCGAAACCATGCCATAGTGGATTGTAGAGAGAAAGTAGTAACCTTTAATCGACCAGGGTTTTATGTAGTAACTTTAATCGGAGAGATCCAGAAGGGTTAGGTACGGTATTATTTCTGCATTCAAGGTAGAGAAATTGTTAAGAAAGGGTTGTCATGGCTACTTAGCCCATGTAGTGGCAACAAATCAATCACGAATCCAACTACACGATTTCCTAATGGTAAATGAATTTCCTAATTTTTTTTTCCAGAGGACATTCTAGGACTACCACCAACATGCAAGATGGAATTCACCATTGATTTGTTACCAGGTACCATTCCTCTTTCCTTAACCCCTTATAGAATGACCCTAGCTGAGTTACAAGAGCTTAGTGTCCAACTGAAAGAGCTACTGGAAAAAGGTTTTATTCAGCCAAGCACGTCCCCTTGGGGAGCATCCATGCTCTTTGTGAAGAAAAGGACGACTCTTTGTAACCATCAAGAATTGTTACCCTTTGCCACAAATTGATGACTAGTTTGACCAACTGAAGGGAGCACATGTATTTTCCAAGGTGGCCATAGATCAGGTTGCCTTCAACTTCAGATTAGGGATGAAGATGTACCAAAGACAGCTTTCTAGATGCGTTATATTCACTACAAATTTTGGGTTATGCCTTTTGGACTAACCAATACTCAAGCTGCTTTCATGGACTTGATGCATATTAATCTATTTCATGAATCTCCGAGAGCAGGCTAAACACCTGAGACTAGTTTTGGGAAGATTGAGGAGTGATGAACTGTTTTCTAAATTCGACAAATGCCAACTCATGTTGGATCATATAAGTTTCTTACGGAGCATAGTTTCAGCAGAAGGAATCTTTGTGGACCCAAAAAAGGGAAACAGCCATAAAGTGTTGGTGATATTCGTAGCTTCCTTGGATTGGCTGGTTACTGTCACTGTTTTGTGAAGGAATTTTCGACAATAGCCTTTCCTCTAACAAAGTTAATGTGAAATGGAGTGTCTTCTGTTTGGAGTGACGATTTCGAAAAGAGTTTTCACACAGTGAAGGAACGCCTCACGACCACCCCAGTTTAGTAATGCCGAAACCCAATCAACCATTTGAAATTTACAATGATGCTTCCTTTCAAGGTCTAGGTTAAATGTCAAGGCAAAAACAACGAGTGGTCGCGTATGCCTCCCAACCACTAAAATAGCATGATTTGAACTACCCCACCCACGATCTTGAGCTAGCTATAGTGATTTTTGAAGATCTGGCAATGCTATTTTTACGGGGAGACTCGTTGAATCTACACCAACCACCAAAGCGTGAAATACCTTATGAATTAGAGGGATCTCAATTTAAGACAAAGGTGCTGGGTCGAATTACTAAGTGACGACAATTGTACTATTGATTATCATCCTAGGCAAGCCAACTTTGTAGCTAACGCTTTAAGTCAAAAATCTCATGGATGAGTTAGTTCTATTCAAATCACAGAGCCCTCAATTTGGATCAAGCTGAGAGGAATAAGTACATCAGTAATGCCATCCTCTGATGGGGGACTACTATCTCATTTTCAGGTATGACCCTCACTAGTCGACAGTGTCTTAGTTGCCCAAGGGAATGATGAGAAGTACTGAGAATTAACTTAAAAGGTTAACACTGAGGAGGGCAGAGACTTCAGAATCTCCAAGGATGGGTTATTCCTTTTGGGAAATCGAATGTTTGTGCTCGAGAACTAGGAGTTGAAGAAGGCAATCTTAGACAAAGTCCATTTATCTGCTTACGCCATGCATTTAGAAAGCACCAAGATGTACCATACCATTCGCCTTTTTTTTACTACTAGCCGAGTATAAGGAAGGAATTAGCAGAATATGCTCAGATGTGCCCCATTCGTCAACTCATAAAGACAGAAAGACAGAAACCCTCTTTCTTGTCATAGCCACTACCGATCTCTGAATAGGAATAGGAGCACATAACAATCAATTTTGTGTTTAAGTTGCCTCATGCTAGCTCCGATTTTAACAACATTTGGGTTTTAGTTGATCGTCTGATGAAGTCGACACACGTCCTATCAGTTAGCATAGATGCTAAGCTTAATGATCTGGCTTGGTTGTTTGTCAAAGAAATTATTTGACTTTATGGTGCACCCGTTTCTATCATCTTTGATCAAGACCCCAGGGTCACCTCCAACTTTTGGAAAGATCTTCAGGAGTCTTTTGGCGTTCCACCATCGGACACTAGTTACCATTCCAGCTTAAGGATGATGTCATTTGATGCCTTATATGGGAAATCGTGTAGAACACCTATTTGCTAGTTAGAAGTTGGAGAAAGAGCTTTAGAAGGACCAGAGTTAGTGGACAAGACCAAGGAGCAGATTAGAGTAAGCAACAACAATCTAAAAATTGCTCAGGTCAGGCAGAAGAAGATTGATGATGGACATTCTACAGAATGGTAGTTTAGTGTTAGTGATTTAGTGTACCTTAAAATTTTACCCTAGAAGGGAATAATTTGATTTGGGAAATGAGGAAAATTATTCCCCTGATTCATCAGACCCTACCTGATCATTGAAAAGATAGGTGCAGTAGCTTATCATTTGGAATTACCCCCACAATTTTCCCAGATGCATAATGTGTTCCACGTCTCCTAGCTAAGGAAACGCGTACCTAACCTGTCTAACGTGTTCGCAGCGGCAAAAACACTAAAGATTTATAGGGATCATACTTATGAAGAGCAACCAGTAACGATTTTGGACTGAAAGGACAAGGCCTTGAGGAACAAAACTATACCGATGGTCAAGGTGCTGTGGAGGAACCATATTGAGGAAGAAGTTACTTGGGAGTCGAAGGAGCAGATAAGGGCAAAGTACCCCACCTATTTTGAAATTTGGAACCCTGTTGTTTTAGCCCTTACTCTCTCATTGTATTGCTTAAGTTTTCGGGGATGAAATTTCTTTAAGGGGGTAGAATGTTACGACTTGTACCGTTAATTTGTTTTTTTTTTTTTCACATAGAAGGTTACTTAACGAACAACGAACTAACGAGATCGAATTAGTTTTTACTAACCTATTTACCCCACTACCCAAATTCCTATCGGAACTCCAACCAACCCAATGAAATTGGGGCCTTGCAATAGCCTTAGAGGGGCAGGTGTCCACCATGTACTTTGTGTGTATATTTTTAAAATGGCTTTTTACTGTAGATGCACTAGAAACGTGTCAGTATGTCTCAAATTGTACTAGGAACGGATATTCGTTCCACTTTTCACTAGGAATGGGTGCAATGTTAAGTCCATTGCACCATTTAACTGATGACGTCTTTGCTACCATTAAAAATACTATTTCTTTCCTTAAATGCCCCTTAAGTACTATTCATCTTCTTTCTCCCTCCTTTCTCGCACATAGACACATCTTCACCCACCATTTTGGTGACTCAATCACTCTTTTTTCTCTCAAATGGGTAATGAAATTTAACAATAATAAGTAAGCAAGTAAAAAAGTAAAAGCCCACATCATAATTTCCTCAAATTAAATGGAAGGTCGGATTCTTCATTTACAAAATCGATGAAGTTTCTCAATCAGGGATTTGGTAGTCCAGCCAAAAGAATAATTTGTATAGAAGCAATAGGCTAAGTGGTGTTATGGCATGTTGCCCACTTCATTGATCAATGTAAAAAACATGATGCCCTCTTTTAATGTATACAGTGATCTCGACTCCCTCCTTACCATTAAAAAGCCGCAAGCTGAGGAAGAAAGTTTCTCTTGCATAAGTAAAATCCAAAACTTATTCCTTTATTAACTATTTTGATAAATCCTGTTTGAAATATAGTTCCTATAGAAGGCCCACAGACGTCGTATGCGCTGCTACACGCCACTCCAAGGCCTCTGCGCACAGTGGCCACGCGCCTTGCACAGTCGTCCCCTACCTCTCCACAGACCCGAATACCTTGTATTCGGGTCGTTCTACTCGCGATCAAGACCCGGCCATATCTCGGCCATCTCAAGTCTATTGTTGAAGTTCCAAACATCAATATTTACCTAATGCAACTAAGAAGGCAATCTAAAATGTCAGAAGGAAGAAATACTTACTGGAACTCCTCGTTCGAAGTCACCATCTCTTCGGCCATGGCTGCCCATAACAGCTCCACTGTTTTCCCACGTTCTGAACCACTTCCTCTTAACTATGGAGGGTCGCACGACCTTCTGGAGGACATTAGTGAACACAGAAGCTCTCTTCTAGGTCCATAACTAGGAACCCGACTGAGGGACTTCACGGGTAATTACTAACCTACCCTCGTTGTTTCTCCTCTTTTCTCTTACCCAAACTCACCAGTTTCTCCCATTTTCTTTCTTCGTCTCATTCCCTTTCTATCCCCCTGTGTTTTCCTCAGACCAGACCACATTTTCCTTAGTTTTCCTTTTTTATTATTTTCGGCCCTTTCTAACTGAATACCCCTGGCACAAACTAGCCCACATACTTATTCATATAGGGGGGAAGTTGGCAGGTAGCTACTGACAAGGAGAAACCAAGATTCTAAACAACTATAAATTCCACATGTAAAATTACTCTTTTGCCCTTCCAAGAAAATATACCAAAATACCCCTGGGCCATTTTTGGCCTATTCATAACCCATACGATCTCCAACTTCGACATTCTACCTATCTACGGACTTGGAAAATTGAGATATATGAGACGGTATTTCCGATGTATTCAAAGGTCACACGAGTCAAAAAATCAACTTTTTGCTTTACTAGGGGCAAACTCATAATTTTACCCCAAAATCTTCAAATTTCGATTTTCTTAAAGATCTGGGGTGTTACAATCTCCCCCCTTAAAAAAATTTCATCTTCAAAATTTTCAGTACCTATCCAACTTAATCACAATACCAAATGCCTTTTTTTCGTAATTTTCATTATCCTAACTTTTGGGTATACATTATTGATATCCCAATTTTTTAAGTAAGAAATTTTTAAAATAACAGCATGGAAGACAACTGTCAAGACCACACCCATCTAGCACGATATTGTTCACTTTGAGTCCATCCCTCATGTTTTTTTTTCTTCTAGGAACTCATGTGCAACTTCCCAGTAGGTCACCCATCCTGGGATTGAACCAGCCCGAACTCGCTTAACTTTGGAGTTACCTAAAAATACAAAGCCAGTGAGCTCCCACGTACCCACACATATAAAGTACTTTACATTTTCCTCCCCGAGTGATGTGGGATTGTTCGCCGTTCTTTCCAAGACACGGATCTTACAATCCCCCCCTTGAGGCCCAGCGTCCTCACTGGCACACTTCTGGTTGGGGTCCAATTCTGATATTATTCTGTCACGACCCGACCCATTTAGCACGCTATTGTTCACTTTGAGCCCAACCCTCACGGTTTTGTTTCTGGGAACTCAAGCACAACTTCTAGTAAGTCACCCATCTTGGGATTCCATTAGCCCAAGCTCGCTTAACTTTGGAGTTCCCAAGGAATCCAAAGCTAGTGAGCTTCCAAAAGGCCTCTTTGGATAGATATGTGCTCACACATATAAAGCACTTCACCTTTTCTTGCTCGAACGATATGGGATTGTTCACCGTTCATTTCAAGATACGGGTCTTACAACAATGATATGAGTAATTCCTTAAGTAATTACCAAATGGGATAAAATCATTAACTAGCCTACCACTTGTACATCACCTTTTATCAAATTCGGGTTGTCACTAATCAATCTTTAATATACGCATGTAAATTTATTCAAAGAATGGTAACATAGTTCAAGACTCCGAAATACACGTATAAAATACTCATTACCATATCAATAGCTAATCAAGCCATCACGCAAAATCACCAAGTTCTTCAGTTGATACAATCGGACTATCTGGAAGACCCAATAAATATTTTGTGAAATGGTAATCAAATCAATATCTTAATAATAACACCCTATCTCTTAATTTCCATAAGTACCGAGAGATGTCATTATATCTTTACTATTATCATAACATTTTCTTATCACATTTCCTAAACTTGAAGTGCTACTACTTTGCATGCCAAGTATTCGTCATATCGTATAAGACATCATCAAACAACCTTGCCCGGAACTACCCAAATTTCTTCTGGTGTTTCAGTAATCTCAATATCAGGTAATTATTATGACCCTAATAATACGAACCCGTGAGTAATAATCATAACTAATCAAATATTAATTCACATAAGACCACTATACACTTCGGATCTAATACAAGATCTTTATATCACCTTATCGTCTCAATTACTATCTCTATTTGGATATAGTTACTACTACATGTTCCACGAATTATCCTTATCAGTGCTTAGAGGTCACATACTTATTCTCTTGCTTAACTTAACAACTAATAATTCATTTTCAAATTTTATGGAAACCACCATCCAAACAGCTATCAGAATAAGTTATAAACCAGGCACATATACTTATAACATGTCTTAATCAACCCAAATCCACCATCAAGACCTTAGGTGAGAATCCTAACACAATTAGTCACTAGCTTCGCATAACGTATCATCGAAATATATTCGACAAACATCCAGAAGTCACAAAGTCGCATGTCACAAATCATAATGCACAAACAAAATCATGATAACAGTCATGCAAATCATCACAAGGATTAACACAGTATTAGCACAACAATCGTTCATATCCAATGCTTGTCTCGTTCCACACATAACCAACCTATCCTTGATGCACAATGTTCATTATAACTTTTGCTGGGATACCAGTAGGCATATTAGTCAGGAGTTGGAGCTCACGGCTCAATGTTTGTGACTACTAATCAACTCGTATCTCGCAGAGGATTACTCATCATAAATCCCATCAATAACAATCAACCTATATTCAATATTACCACAGAATTCACACCAAATCAATTCAACATCAAGCATCACACGCTTCACACCAGTTTTCTAAACGTTATCTCAACAACGTTTTCATAATAAAGGAAATTTCCAAAACGTTGGTAATTAATCCCCAAGACATATCAATTTTATTATCTACTTTTCCATATTTCCAAATCTCATTTCGTACCCTTGTCCTAACTGCACAATTGATACTCAACTATTTAACTTAATGCACAACTATCATTCATCTAGTGCATCATTAAAAACATACTCCTCGGATTATTTCTACACTGCTGGCTAGCATACCGCTCGGGGATACAACATCCGAGTGTTAACCACACATAATGTTATATAACCACTAGGGAAAACAGAGCC
This sequence comes from Prinsepia uniflora, assembly GCA_032719365.1. Classification (NCBI taxonomy): domain Eukaryota; kingdom Viridiplantae; phylum Streptophyta; class Magnoliopsida; order Rosales; family Rosaceae; genus Prinsepia; species Prinsepia uniflora. The sequence continues at coordinate 53,743,447 of CM064863.1, read as the reverse complement.
GTAATTTGGACGTCTGAGTGCCCCGGGAAAATAGAGCTCAACTCTGGATGACCGGGTATCACACACATCTCATCACACGGCACTACTGGTAGGCCAAATCAATCACTCAGGAAAACAGAACCCCGTTCTGGACATCCGAGTATCACCCAGGGAAATAGAGCTCAGCTCCGGACGTCTAGGTGTGGACTGATCCTAGGAAAACTGAACTCGATTATGGACATCTAGGTATTAGTCCATCTTAGGGAAATAGAGCGCGACTCAGGACATCTGAGACACAATCATACATAATACTAGTCTCAGGATCAGAACCCCAGGCTCAACAACTGAGACTGAACAACTGCTCAGGAAAACAGAGCCGTGCTCGGGACGTCTGAGCGCATCTCTCATATCCAACCTAGAGAAACAAAGCCGTGCTCTGGACGTCTGGTGTAACGACCCGTCCCAAATTCCTAAATTAGATTAGTGACTAATCACGATAAGTGAGCTTAATCGGTGATTAGTTGAGCGAAATCGGACGAACGATGCAAAATGACCGTTTTACCCCTAGTCATGGGCAAAACATTGAATTTTCATTCTGACTGTTAAACGGACTTTGACTAATGATCGTGACGAATTTTAGGACATCACGAGTTCATAGACAGGTGGCACGTTCAATTTCGACATTCGAGGAAGAAGTTATGACGTTCGGAAGTTTAGGGACATTTTGGTAATTATGGTTAAAAAGGGGCAAATGTTGACTTTTGACCGAGAGGTCCGATGGCCGAGGGCCAAGGACTGTTACAAAGATCGGGACGATATGAATCTATAGACAGGCGGCACGTCAAATTCTGACGTTCGACGGCGAAGTTACGGTTCACGGAAGTTCAAGTGCACTATTGCACGAATTACGAGACGACCTGACTTTTGGACTCTAGTGGGCCCAGATATTTTATGGAGGCCCAATGGATGAGTGACACTTGTCACCCATCCACTGGCCCTTAATTCCCATTCATGCATCGAACATCTTCATTTCTTCATTTCAAACACAACCCGATCTCATTTTCCTCTCCTCTATGCAACCCAAACCATTTCCTTTCCCCTTTGATCATCTTGGTAAGGCCCTGAGACTAAGACAAGGATGCTGGGATGATGGTGGCTGGCATGGACGGCGCCGCCGTGGGCGGTGGAGCCATGAACCCGAGAAGGTACTCGGTTGCCCTTTTTTTCATTTTTAAATGCGATTGTGGCGTTAGGGTTGGTTTTTATTGATTTTAATGGGTTATTTAGGTTGCTAGGGACATGTTAGGAAGATTTTAATAGGGTTTAATGGCTGAGATGCCGTGGGGGCTGATCGGGAAAACCAGGACTGTGGGCAAGCTTTGAACCCACAGGTTTTAGGGCTGAAATCTTCATTTTCTTTATATGGTTAGACTCCTAGAAGAAAGATAGGAAGATTAGGAATGATTAGGGGTTGAAAACGGACCAAAACAAGGATTGTAGGGGCCTGGACCGGTCATGCCGGTCCAGTTGCAGAAAACGAGTCAAACCGGCCGGTCTGAACCGGCTGGAGGTTGAAGAAGGCCTACAGTACACCGGCCTGTGAGCCCACGTGCAGGGCCCTTTGGGTGGCGCGTGGTGAGGAATCTGGGGATGTTTTCAACACGTGAAATCTTCTATTCGATGTAACGAACATTTTGGGACTAGTTTTGTGTCGATCGGACACCGTCTCGATAATGGTCGGGGCATCGGAAGGTTTAGGTCGAGTTTTAAAATAGTTAAAAATACCGGAAAATTACGGGGCTTTAGTGGGAGGTTAATTAAGTAGTTAGTAACTTTGTATTACGATTTGGACAAGTTCGGGAGTCCCGGTGCTAGTGATTGGCTCTGGAGAGCCGTATGGCACGCATATCGAGGCGGCAGCTCGGACGGTCTGTGAGTGGACCTTGTTTTCTAAATTGGTGCATGCATAAATGTTTATTATATGTTTTAATACATGTTTGGTAATGCCATGGGTGCATTTGGTTGTGGTTATGTATAAGCACGTATTTCGAGGTTTCGGCCTTATACAGTGCTTATACGGGTCGGTATTTCTTTAATGGTTTAAATGAAATGGATTTGGATTTTCAAAAGGATAAACTCGGGTATGAGACCCATTTCGTTTGGTCTCGGGCATATGACGCTATGGATGACCTTCGGGTCTAAATCGTGGTCGCGGCGATATGTGCACGGCAACGGACGATACGACACTCGCCTCCAGATTAGGATGTGTTCCTTCCGGAGAGGTCACGATGCACGATTCATGGTCGGGCAGCCTGGGGAGGCTCGACTTCGGAGTGCTGACGGTTCAGGATAGCGATCGGTGATGAGTGCACCATGATCTTGTGGTGGTCACGTCAGTTGATTCGTTCACGGCGACATACCAGGATTGAGGGCGGTCCTGGATGGATGGTTGCACGCATCACTACGATCGGAGCCGTGACTGACCCTGAGATATCGGACAGGATGCCCAGCTGATGTCATATGTTCTGGTACGAGACCTAGTTGTTTTACATTGATGATTCGGGTCAGGGACCCTAGATGGATTTCCAAGTTCATGGCGGTTTATTTGAACCGGAATGAACCCTAGAAAGGTTGTGGTACATGATTGATAGCAGACGATGTTAGGTTACGTGGCTTGATAAGAGCAGCGAGTTTGGTTGCATTCACGTAGGATGAGTTTTGATGTCATCGTGTTGGATCATCTTTGGATTTTCCTCGGTGGAATGACAAGGATCGATACGAGGTAATCAATGAGAACCCACAGTCTCGGCGTGTCTCGTCGTTGACTGATCTTTTTAGATGTGAGAAATGGTTGAGGACTTTGGGCGTCGTGACGATTCTCGATCATAAAATTTATGGTCGGATGACATAGTGATGGATTTGGATTGTGATCATGATAATCAATATAGGTGGAGAGTTTATTACTCTTACTTGGATGTTTGAGTTGAGGATTATGAGACTGAACTTCTTTTCGAAGTAAATCCCGTACGATATATTACGCCCGAGTAAATGTCCGACGAGGGCGGATTTTGTCAGCCTTAGAGATGTGTTGATATTGGGATTGGCTTCCCTATGAAGTCAATCAAATGTAATGTGTAATCGTTTGAACAGGTATCCTATAGGTTCGGTTTTGGTGCGTCCCGGTAGACGTGAACGATATTTCGAGTTTTGGAATCGAATTTCTGGGTGACGATTCAGGATTTGATTTTGGAACTTGAAAGTGGATTTCTGAATTTGGGTTTTGGAATCGGATTCTGGGTGACGATTCAGGATTTGATTCTGGAGCTTGACAGTGGATTTTCTTTCATGGATTTGGGTTTGGAATGGTTATTCCTAATACTAGTTTACGGAATAATGATTTCGGATTCGAATTTGGACATGATTATGGATATGATTTCTGGGTTTGGATTCGGGATTTCTTACGAAATTGCGGATTCAGATTCGGATCTGGAAATCGATGATGGGTTGGAGTTTCAATTTTTCTAATACTGGATTGAACAAATGAACTCCATAATTGAAATGGGATGGACTATGACTTAGGTGGTTGTAGGCTGATTGATGGATAGATGTACGTACCTTGTACGTTGTTCGAGGTATGATACTAGGCAGACTTGTCATGCCTGGTGACGGTATATAGGTTATACCGTGGGTACGTTGGTGAGCATGTTGGTAGTCGGCCTAGCTCCGATACCATTGGATTAGTTGAGGTCGTGAATTGGACATTAGATATTGTTCACTGGGTCATAGTATTTCTGATGGGTCCAGTCACACACAGGTCGAGTGTTTTTTTGGTATACATATACTCAGGTTGAGTAAGTTGGTGGTTAGAGTAACCACAAGTACGTATAATGTCAGTTTTTGACTGGCGACTGTCAAGTGGTGACGGTTTGTCGGAGGTGTCAGCGTGGATCGGCTAGTGAGATTTGGTGACACCATGTGGGAGCAGATAGCAGGATAGATTGGTGATTGAGAAAGGAACCATCGAGTTGTTTGTGTCAGCGAATCGGTAGAGTTGACAAGTGGTGTCAATTCGGACCGTATGGCTATTGTCATTCGACGTGGTCGATGCGACGTGAGTACTAGTGGTACGTCTGGGTGCAGACGAGTTTTGTTCTGGTTAGTGGGTGTACGAGTGTACACGTGTCGTGAGATCGAATTATTTCCATGAGGTGGATGTGGAATCAGGATAGTTGGAGTTTCGAGAACGGAACTAAATTAAGGAGGGAAGAAATGTTGGAATTAGGTCGGTTGGAATTTCGAGGATGAAATTAATTAAGGAGGGAAGGTTGTAACGACCTATCCCAAATTCTAGGATTAGATTAGTGACTAATCACGATTAGTGAGGCTAATCGGTGATTAGTTAGGCGAAATCGGACGAACGATGCAAAATGACCGTTTTGCCCCTAGAATGGGCAAAACGTTGACTTTCCAATCGGCCGGTCAAATGGACTTTGACCAATGTCCGTGACAAAGTTCGTGACGTCACGAGTTCATAGACAGGTGGCACGTTCAATTTCGACATTCGAAGAAGAAATTATGACGTTCGGAAGTTTAAGGGCATTTTGGTAATTTTTGATAAAAGGGGCAAATAGTTGACTTTTGGACTGGGAGGTCTGGTGGCCGAGGGCCGAGGACCGTTACAAATATTGGGACGATACGAATCCATAGACAGGCGGCACGTCGAATTCGGACGTTCGACGGCGAAGTTACGGTTCACGAAAGTTCAAAGGTACTATTGCACGAATTACGAAACGGTTGCGTTTTGTAATTTAGTGGGGCCCAGATATTTTATGGAGGCCCAATGGATGAGTGACACTTGTCACCCATCCATTGCCCAGCCCAAACATATTCATGCATCTCACCATTCCCTTGCATTTTTCATCGATCATTTTTCTTTGCTTCCAAACAACCCGATCTCACCCCCCCTTTTGAACCCAAACCAATCCAACCCTTCCTATTCGGCCATGACTGAGACCAAGAGAGTGAGAGGAAGACCGTGGATGATGGTGGCCGGCCAAGGGCACGCCGCCGTGGACGGAAGAGCCTTGAACCCAAAAAGGTAGCTTGGTTTGTCCATTTTTCCATTTGATTTCGATTCTTGCTTTATGGTTGCTTTTGGGTGCCTAGGAGATGATTGTTAGGTTGCTAGGATAGTTCTAAGATGTTTTGGAAGGTGGTTGGACGGCTGTGGAAATCGGGGAAGGTTTTGGAAAAATTGGACCGTGAGGTTCAAGATTGAACCACGGATTTTAGGCGTTTTTGGATGAGTTTAGAGATTAGAATTGATAGAAAACATGAAAATAGGAATTATAGGATTAATTAGGGCTTGAATCGAACCAAAACAAAGGGGGAAAACTATCGAACCGGTCACGCCATGCCGGTTCAGACCGGTCCAAGAACCAGAAAACCGGTTCAGCAGATGTAGGTGATGATGAACAGTGCACAACACCTTCTTGGGGTGCGTACGGGCGCATGGCCCATAATTATGGGAAGTATTCTACATATGAAATACTCTATTCGATGTAACGAACATTTTGGGACTGGTTTTGTGTCGATCGGACACCGTCTCGATAGTGTTCGGGGCATCAGAAGGTTTCGGACCGGTTTTAAAAATAGTTAGAAAATCGGGAAAATTATGGGACTTTAATGAGAGGTTAATGAGGCTATTAGTAACCCTATAAATAAATTTGGACAGGTTTGGGAGTCCCAGTGGCGACGATTGACCCGGGAGACGATTATGGCACGAGTATCGAGGCACGGCTTAGGACGGTCTATGAGTGGACCTTGATTTCTAAACTATGATGCATGCATAAATTTTTTATATGGATTATGAATGTGATTATATGATGATGATTTGGATGATTGTGAATTATATGATTTCACGAATTACGAGGCGATTTACGTGCTTGCACGTAAATCGAGATTTTCTGGTTTTATACTGATTTTCCATACTTGTGGTTTTGGATATAATTTCATGAAATGGTTTTGGATTTGAAAAGGTAAACTCGGGTTCGACACCCCTTTGTTTCGGAAACCCTCGGACTCGATGTCCCTTTTTGTTACGTTCTCGGGCCGGAGGCCCAATTGGTTCTTAAATTGATTTCGGATTTGGAAATATGGAATTGAGCATGAGACCCATTTGATTTCCGAAATCGGGAACGAGGCCCAGTTGGTTTACGATTCGGACCAGAGGTCCAATTTGTATGTGGATTAGGGCCTAGGGCCCAGCTATGTGTTACAAATGGATTTTATGGTTCATGACGGTTTATGGGAACCGACATGAACCCTTGAAATGGATTTACGGGTCATGACGGTTTATGGGAACCGGCATGAACCCTTGAAAGGATTTTATGCTTCATGACGGCTTATGGGGTCCGGGCATGAATCCTTGAAAGGTTTAAGGAATGATTTCAAAAGGTTTTTCATATGACATCCTTTATATATGATTGTCTCCTCCGGGGAGGGTCATTGGCCTGGGTGGACCCTGGAGTAGTCACGGAGCACTGACTGAGTGGAGTCGCCCCCCAGTTGGTTTCCTTACTCTCAGGATGGGCATGGTTCGTTACCTCCAAGGAGGGTCATTGATCTACCGACATTGACCTGGGTGGACCCTAGAGAGACTTGGGTTTGAGACCCCGGTTAGCACGCGCGTAGCTTTATTTTACGGTGATAGGTTCTTGGATATGAAATATAATGGATAAACATGATTTCAAGTGGTTTGGGAAATTGTGTTTTATGATGATAAATGGATTTGGGCTGAGGTCCCACATATGTTTATGATGTTATGGTTTTCTGTAAATGGTTTTGGGCAGGAGCCCGTGTGAATTGTATTTACGGAACTTGGGGCTGAGACCCTAAATATGGTTGTTTAAACATATGTGATTGGATAAATGGTTTTACTATGCATGCATGCTTTTTAGTGAAGGGTATAAAGGTCTTTTATGAAATACGTTTTTATAAACTCTTTATTTTTGTCCACTCACAGTCTTTCTGTTTTTAATACCCTTCAGGTTGGATACGATGTGGACTGTAGCAGAGACCGAGATATCACATGCCTCCTCCGGATCCTGTCGTACTCTGATAGCCCGGGAGGGTAAAGGTTGGAAATTTCCCTTGTCTGACACTCCGTGTCAGACGGGATCAGGGGCGTTCCTCGTTAATCCCTGGGGGATTGAGGACGGGTCCTGACATAACATGTATCTAGCACAAAAACCCAAATTATGAAATAACATGAGGCTCATATTTCGAATCAAATCTCATGCCCAACATGGAAAGCATATTGCCAAATAATTCCGTATAATCATCAAATATACCAAATAAACCTTGTTCTGAATTCAAATTCAGATATTTTCAGTTTCATTTAAAATTCATATAGATAAGTCAAAATCTTTAATTCAATTTACCATTACCTTATACAAAGTATACAATCAGCATAGGAATGTCCTAATGTTCGAAATAGTTTCCATAAGTTCACCATACAAGCAAAATTTAGGATGAAATTTGTATATCAACACAATTTCCACGAACCTCGAAAAATGTGCATTTGAATTAAAATTAACAGTATCACAAACCATTTACAATTAATTACATATAATTTCCAATAATTATTTTTAAAATGTAATCGTATCATCCTAATGTATATTTTTGTACCACAGACGATTACAATATACGACAGAACTAAAGACTTCACAACAGGAATATTTCCAAACCGTGCACTAATACCAAGTTGACAGGACCCATCTCGGATTTCCGTGAAACTGGTCTGACCCTACTCTCATTGACCAAACATGTCAAACAAGGAATTCCTAATAATAATTTTTTTTGAATAAACCAAACTAAATCTTGCATGATGGGGGTTTCTGCCTACATCCAATCCACCAACCTTCAACCAAAGGGGATTCTTACTAGCTTTTAACTACCTTAGTTTCGACCTAGGCATGATCTCACGCTTATATTATCATGGCAGTAACAATTCATGTATCTACCTAATCATATTCATAATCATAATTCCCAAATCCTCAATCGTAAACAGAATATTAAGTATACACATCATTACTTATATTATCCTTTTAATAAGATCACTAAGCAACACCATAACCATTTATATATCAACTAAGTTAATGAACTACAATTAATTTGGATATCCTTTTGAAGAGATTGTAAATTCCCTTTAGAACATTATTGTGCAAAATAGTACCATCTTAATCCCATAATTCCCCCTAAGATTAGCACAAAATATTTTAATTAATCATAATTAAACAATTATTAAACATATAAATAAAACACATTAAATGCTCAGAACTATACCCAAACTGCGTGCAATTAAACCAGGAATTTCATCAATAAATCCAAAATATTTTAAGGAACAATTTTCATGTTAACGGGATGGCCCACAGACGTCGAACCCGCCACCACGCGCCTGAACAGTCGTCCCCTACCTCGCCCCAGGCCCGAATACCTAGTATTCAGGTCGTTCGACTCGCAATCATGACCCGGCCATATCTCGATCATCTCGCGTCTCTTCCTGGTCCATAACTAGGAACTCGATTGAGGGACCTCACGGGTTACTAACTTACCCTCGCGGTTTATCCTCTTTTCTCTTACCCAAACTCACCAGTTTCTCCCATTTTCCTTCATCCTCTCATTCCCTTTCTTTCCCTCTTTGTTTTCCTCAGATCATACCACCTTTTTCCTTAGTTTTCCTTTTTTTATTATTTTCAGCCCTTTTCAACCGAATACCCCTAGAACAAACCAACCCACATACTTATTCATCGAGGGGTAAGGTGTTGGGTAGCTGCTAACAAAGAGAAACGAAGATTCTATACAATTACAGAATCCACATGTAAAATTACTGTTATTCCCTTCCAAGCAAATTATCCAAAATACTCTTAGGCCATTTTTGGTTTATTCCTAACCCATACGATCTCCAATTTCGATGTTCTACTTATCTACAGACTCAGAACATTGAGTTCTACGAGACGGTATTTTTGATGTATTCAAAGGCCACTCAAGTAAAATATTCAACTTTTTTCTTTACTAGGGACAAACTCGTAATTTTACCCCAATCTCTTCAAATTTTCATTTTCTTAAAGATCCGGGGTGTTACACGAGAGCTTACGTGGACCCTACTACATAGGGTGATTTTATTCCCAACTACTTGTGAGTGGATCCCCTTAACTTGTTTTTATACCTTTATTTAACTACTTGTATGTTTTTACGTACTTGATTATGATGCATGCTAGTTTATGATTTTGATTGATGCTCCCAATCATGGGAATTTATGTTTTTATGCGATGTTACATGAGCGCATATGTTTGCGATTGCATTGCATGCTTAGTAATTATCGGTGATGTGTGCATATTAGTCTCAAGATATTATTTTAGATAGCGATATAAACCCACTCTAAAAGTCATTAGTCTCTTGTACCTGTTTGTAAGACCGCAAACTAGTCCTCCACGTGATTATTCACCTATGCTGCTCACAATTCTAGTTAATAGCGTAAGTTCTGTCCCCGAGCTCTGGGACACTCATGGTGATGGTGCTTAACATCCAATCTTTCACATGGTCGTGGTACGCGAGCATTTTAGATACCAATCTTGTCATATGCGTATAACTCATTCGACTCAAGATCATACTTATAGTAGGTTGATATCTATAATATGTTTGGCATTACTTATTAGTTGAAATGTATTATTATTATTTCTCGTAGAACTTGCAAGTTGAATTAAAAGTTCTTGTTTGGTTTTTATAAAAAATTGAGGGGTTAACTATTATCTCTTTTAGCATTTTTCACTGGATTAATTGTCGAGTCCACTCACCATTGTTCTCTTACAGCCCTCAAGCCATACAAAGCTCGAGACCATCTACGAGGAGAACAGTACGAGTTGCGGGCTGACATGTCTTGTATAGAATAGTAGACCATGCTTCCCTTTTTCTTAAGTTTCTTTTTTGGATCATTATGCACTTGTTGAATTCGGTTACTTGTTGTACTAAGCACTTGTTAATTGCTATCATTTTAATTTTTATTTGAAATTTTGTTAATTTTATGCCCTGCTCTTCCTAAAGCTTGTTCACTTACAAGGCTTCATCAGGTGGGCCTCACATCCACGTGTCAGCCGACATTCTTCAACTATGGTTTTCTCATGGATTTTTGGGTTGGAGCGTGTCACTCTCACTCCCAGACGTTATCACGTCGTTCCTACCACTCTGCCAACCTTTATTGTGATTCCAACAGCTGTTCATCGAGTTAATGGTCTCTCGACTAACTTGCCACCTCATAGTTTGGTCTAGAGATAGTTTATCTATAGCACTTGTAATTCATTTCCCACTTTAAGTATTCAAGAAATTTACTTTCTAAATGTTTGTACCTCTCCTCCTTCTTAGTACAATTGATTTCTTCAAGTTTGATTTAGATCTCTAGAATATACCAACCAATGTGTTCTATGACTGACTAAGTCATAGAACCAACTTCGTGTTCTGATCCAATATCATCATTCCGACTCGAAGGGATTGATCTATCTAACTCCCACCTAACCCAAACAATGAGATGCTAATATGAACACGCTGTAAAACGAACTTGGACTAGACACAAAAGAGTAAGCCCATGAAGAAAGCATAGAAAAGAACACCGCAATCAAGATGCGTGCTTGGTCCACCATCACTCGATTAAAATGAAGGTTCTTGGGCCACAATTCAGAACCATTTTTAACGCTATATAATTGCGGCTTCTGCTTGTGGCACACATATTTTTGAAAGCAACTAGAAGGTCATGTCAGTTGGACCAACTAATCTAGGGTAGAACCACGACAATATGGCCCAAAGCATACAACTTTCAGCACATTCGTTCTTGTCACCAATACACCATATTCACTCCACTCGACTATAGCAAAGAGATCCCTCCCAGACACTTGCGAATCCACTCCTTCGAAAGCGAACCGACGAACGGCAACCCTGCATTCCATTACAACCACTTTTGGGCACGAACACTCTCCAAACTTAATATATACTTCTACTCCTTACAATATGACTTTATGAATCACGTTTTTAGAGAAATTTATTTGTAATATAGGGGCACTATGCTACTTGTCTTATGACATTGCATAATATGGCCTCAGACCGATAGTATAAGGCTAATCTCCGTTATAAGGGTACTCTTGGTGTTTATATGAGGTCAATATCAAACCCATTGTGCTTTTCAGTGACCACAAGAGTAGCTACACAAGAGACATTTAGTGTGATCTAAACACTAGACATCAATGCAAATCATATCTATGTATGAACCACTAAACTATCATTGTGGATATAAGCACTATACTATTTTTGTGGTACTCTTTTTCTTACAACTAAAAAGTTTGAACTTCGATTTCATAGATCATGAGGATATCTTTTAGTTTGAACTTCGGTTTCATAGATCATGAGGATATTGTATGATGTGTAGGGTTCAATTTCAAATGACAATTCTAATATCAACTCTCCTTCATGGGGAATAAAACTTACTTCGGGTTGTATTGACACCAACCATTTATTTAGCTTAAAATGTCTCTAGATTATCTCAGTTCAGAATTGCTCTTATAGTTTTGTTTTTAATTAGACCCAGAATTGTATAGATCGTATTGGGCCCAATACTAGCGACCCATACTATCTTAAGTTTTTGTCGAAATTATAAAATTATAATATTTATTCTCTGAAATCTTTCAATTTACTATCCTGATTTTTCTATTTTATTTCAGCCGGAATCCTCAGTTATGTTTTTTTTCTAACATACTCTATTAGATGCTTATTTGAAGTAGCAGCCGTGCCTGTGGTCAGCCCAACTAAAATAATTCATCAAACCAACCCCAAAAACATTGGCTACACCCTACTCCAAAGTCCAATGCCCTTACCCATATTAAATTATTGATGCTCATTGTTAAAAAATAATTAGCAAAGTATGTCAAGCCTCTAAAATTATCTGTCTTTTCATATTCCTTTACTTTATATATTGTTGAATTCTACTATATCCTCTTTCCGTATAAATTAATCCTTCTTTCCTCAAAATATATTGTTGACTTAGAATTGTAAAACATAAAGCGCATTATATAATGTTGAGTTGGATCTGTAAAACATAAAGTGAATATTTATTGTGTATAATATTTCTTCACTCATATTGTCATGTAGGAGAAAAGAATCGAATAGCATTATGGTCCAACTCAGAATGAGAGACGTCCTATTCCGATAACTTAAGATTCGGATCCCATGCAACTTCATGTGACAATATGGCGACGTGAAGGAGAAAGGAAATAAAAAAAGATAAATTATTAACAAAATTGTATTGTATTTAAAAGTCTTGGAATTGAAAAGTTTTTAATTTTAGGTCCCTCTACTATTTTTTAGCTATTCATGTCTACAACGTATGACTAGAATTCTAACATATATTTTATAATTAAACTTAAAATATTTTTATAATTAAAATTATATATAATAATTTTTTTTTTCTTTGAAATTAAAAATGAAATCCGTCTTCTTTGTAGTTTAACATTAGGGTATAGAAAATTTTAGAAAAGAGGTGGTGGATGTTTAGTTAAAGGTGGCAATGGAAGAGCTTATAACTTATAATTTAGGGTTTAAATATAAAATTTTGTACCTAAATTATAAGGCAAAAGCAATTATCTAATTTTTTTTATGGAAAAAGATATATAGAAAAAAGTGAAAGTGTTATATTTAGAAATAAATTCAAAATGAAGGGTTTACTATTAAATTGTTTAGTTAATTACTTGCATGTTATTGTATCGGTTGAAGGTCTTGAAGCAAAGTGGGCATGAAAGCTGGGTTGGACACTCGCACCAATCAGAATTTGAGCTGGGGTTGGGATATTCCAATATTGGCCTTCGGCTAAGAACTTTCATAGTTTCTGTTTGCAAGCATTTCAATAAATAATATAGTCGTCCAAGAAGTATAAGCAAATAGCCTAATAAAAAAAAAAGGAAACAAACAATATTATATTCTTGTACAATATAGACAAGACAAGGGAATCGACATTATTGGTCGGCGTGGGAAGCAAAAACGCACTCATTGGCCTATAAGTAATTCGATAGTACAGGAGTAGCATACCAAACACCGAAAAATTGACATAACAATGTTCACATCTAAAATCGTGGCTCATTTTCAAAGGAGCGGACTTGCTGGGTTGTTTCGTCTCTGTAATCAAGTGCAGTGAATGTGGTGTATTGATAACTAGTGTTAATGAGCTGAAATTCTGAAAGCTCTAAGCTTTGAACCATATTGTTGTGGTCTTGCTCTAGATGGGCTAATCCAACTGACTTAACATTTTAGTTGCCTTTAAAAATAGACGTGCTATTAATAAAACCTGCTACTTGACAGTGTTAGAAATGGTTCTGAATTTCCACCTAAGAACTTTCGTTTTTAATCAAGTGATGACAAAGCAAACGGGAATCACTTGTGCTGTTCTTTTTTATGTATTTTTTAAGGACTTTAAATATTTTCTTTTGTGCATAGTCTAAGTTCGTTTTACTTCGTATTCATGGTAACAGGTTGTTGTTTGGGTAAGGTGTAACACTCCGGAAATTCGAGGAAAATAAAATTTAGGAAATTTAGAAGAAAATGACCATTTTGCCCTTATATGGATCAATGGTTGACTTTCTAACCGCGATATTTTGAGAAGTTCCATAAAGACCGTTATGATGGTCTCGTTCTCCTGAGTACGTCAACATGAGAAATGCCAAAAGTGGAAATCAAATGGGCTTGATACGAGTTAAGGTTAACTAGGGGTATATTAGTCATTTTGACCGAAAGGGTATTTCAATCATTTTGAAAGTTAGGCATATACTAATTGTTGAATCAAAGATTGAACCCGTCGCGAAAAGTCCTCACAATTGCTGCAAACAGCAAACAATTAGCTACCGTTGCCTCGATCGATTTACCCGGGGGGTTGTTCGACCAAGAACACTCCGATGCCTAAGTTAGCCTCGAGAGAGGAAAGGGATATACTTCGAAACGAAGAATCAACGTACCTTGGAAATGAAATGTGCCTTCCTATTTATAGGAAAATTTTGGGAGCCTTGGAGCGTTCTGATTGGTCGGTTGAATATTTAATTAGTAAATAATATATTATTATTAAATATATTATTTAATAATTGTAATGATGGCTCATTATGATAGTAATGATATTTGTTGTATTTTAATATTAATATTAATTATCCATTATTAAGAATAACGATAATTAACTCTCGGGGAGAATGTCAATATTACAGAGGTTTTAACCCGATCAAATAACGTATTTAACTGGTAAATAGATTATTTAATGTGTGGGTGTTTTTCAAATGATCAGCGTTATTTGCCAAGGGCAATTTGGTCATTTTTGGGAATTACGGGACACGTGGCGGCTCCATAATTTTCAGATGATTTTGGGTTCCACAAATACCCCCACATCGATTCGGTATTCAGGGAATTCGGATGGATGTACATTGTTTGGAGTCTTATATTACCGGGTTACCGGTTACTGTTGGGTTCAAGAATCGAGTCAGTGTTTATTTGACGATTTTGCCCCTAGTTATAAGGGTAAAAGTCAATTTTTAGTTTTAGAATGACTATTCTGGGTTTAGTGGTGTGAACCAGACATAATGTGCAAAATGACCATTTTGTCCCCAAGCATGGGCAAAATGTTGACTTTTGAATCGGGGGGTCCAAAGGACGAGGGCCAGAGACCGTTACGTAGGTCGAGTTGATACGAATCCATAGACAGGCGGCATGCCGAAATCGGAGATCGGATGCGAAAGTTATGGGTCTACGAAGGCGAGGGGCATTTTCGTAATTTTGGAGGCGAAGGGCAAAACGGTCCTTTTGAGACGGGCGAACGGTGGACGCTGACTCATGCTACCTGCCAATGATATTTGCTGCTTTGTCCAGACAACATGGAGGAAATCATGGATTTAGGGACCCTAAAACCCTTAATTAGGGAAAACTTAATCATTTTGTCCAAACCTTGACATTGTTAAATAGAAGAGCAATTCGGTTGTGAGAATGAGAGATTGGAGAGTCTGAATTGGAGCAAAACAAACTCGAAGGACAGAGGGGTCGCTGGTTTTGCAGATTTTCGAAAATTCGAAAATTTATGGTGAAAATTCGAATTCGAATTTGTGAGTCTTGAGGATTAAAATTGAGACTGGATTAAGTCTCCTGAGACTAATTCGAACTGATCCAAATCAAAAACGGAGAGGATTGAGGCCGTATCGAGCAAGAACAGAAGCTTCAAAATCCTCGAAAAATCGAGCTTGAGTTCTACTAGCTGGAGGTAAGGAATTATCAAATTGATTTTGTAAAATCGTTCCTTATACTCTCATGATACTAACCGTATGAATTAATTTGAAAATTAGGGACGAAATCGATAAACCCGAAAAAGAGACCCGTCAAAGTTTGATCGTGAGTCGTGAGGTTTTAGACATTCATTGAGGTAATTGACTTTACAGAACTTGAATTTAGTTAGACTAGAGGGGATCAGTTGAAAGAACGGAGGAAATCAAGGTCGAATTGATGGAGATTTTTCCGGGTCTGATCGCGGGTTCTCGACCCGTTTATCAGAGAAACGGGCAGGGAAGACGCACTGTAACAGTTACTGTGCTACGCGCGTGGCTTTCACGCGCAGCCTCTTGCGGCGGCGCATGAGAGCGCGTGGATGTGTTTCTGGGGAAGTGTTCAACATGTGTTTTACTATACTTAATGTAATGAACATTCTTAGTGTTGGGTACGAGTTAATCAGACACTGTTTTGATACTGTTTCGGGGGTCCGAAGGTTTAGTTTATGTTTTAAATCAATATTTAATTCCCGAAAAATTGCGGGAAATTGATATGATATTTTTAGAGTCATTAATGACCTTTCATGTTGTTTTTTGGACAGGATTCGAGATTCCTGGAAAGCGTGGGAAATTACGGAAGTGCGTTCGGCTTGGAAAATGAGCGGTTTGGACGGTGCGTGCGAGCATTGGTAGGCTGGCTCACATTTAACGTGACCCTTGCTAGTACCACATACATGCTCGCCATGCGTCAAGGTGCTGAGAGACCCGGCAAACTTGCCCTGTGGGAGCGTGGCGGTTTTCGTGGCCTAAGTCCATTCCGAGGGAAAGATATGGAATCTGAGAAACCCGAAGACTTCATGGAGTGGAAGGCTCGCAATCAAATTTCCTTTTCAAGCGACGTTCTCGTGGAGCTTGGCGACAGATGTTCTTCTAGAGTTTCGGGACATGAGCCGGCTACTCTCTCCATGAATGGTGAGAAGCTTTCAGACATCCCGATCAAGGAATGGTTGTGCGTTCCACTGTGCTTGAAGGAGACCGTTGTTCAGAAGAAGGACAATAAACAAGGACTTACTGGTTCTTGGGAGAAAAAACCATGCCGAGCAACTTCTTTCCTAACCCATAAGCATACCGAGCAACTTCTTTCCTAACCTTTCCGTTCTGGCCCTGCGAATGTGCTATCTTGAAGGGCTGCAGAAATGGAAGATTATGTTGTTGATGTGATATTACGATATCTTAAGAAAACTTAAGGTCTTAATTTCACATCGGAAGCCAAGGTGGGCGAGTTGGAGATGAGCCGTGCGGAGAGGATGCTGATAAAAAATGAGCGAGATACCGCTCGAGATGAGCTCTCCTTGTTGTGCAGAAATTTGCAGGACTCAGAAGGCTTTGATGCTTTGATGACGAAGGCTTGAATGCTTCGCAGGGCGAAGGTTTGGATGCTTCGCAGGGCGAAGGCTTGGATGCTTCGATGACGAAGGCTTGGATGCTTCGATGACGAAGGCTTGGATGCTTCGCAGGGCGAAGGCTTGGATGCTTCGCAGGGCGAAGGCTTGGATGCTTCGCAGGGCGAAGGCTTTGGATGCTTCGATGACGAAGGCTTGGATGCTTCGATGACGAAGGCTTGGATGCTTCGCAGGGCGAAGGCTTGGATGCTTCGATGACGAAGGCTTGGATGCTTCGATGACGAAGGCTTGGGTGCTTCGCATGGCGAAGGCTTAGATGCTTCGCAAGGCGAAAACTCGGATGCTTCGATGACGAAGGCTTTTTACACTAGAGAGAATAAGCTTTGAAAATTGTACATGGTGAACAATTCAATTTGTCGATCTTATTTCTTTGATACTTGAATTTAGAAGACAACTTGAAAAGCAAAATTGAAAAGCTCCATAGAATTTTATGTCTCTCTAATGTTGACAGTCTAGTTGATGCGGATCACCTTTGAAGCTGGTTCGTTTGGTCCTTTGTTCTCCATGTGATTTACAGTTTTGATGTAGTCTGTACAATGCCCCTCCCTCAGGAGATTTCGGAGATATCTTTCGAAAGATATACATGTGCTGATATTGTGCCCATAACATTCATGATAGGCGCACTATTTGGTCTTATCAGCATTCTCTTGATTGCCTTTGACTGGCTCTGGCTTCTTAAACCATGGCTTGTTCTTAATTTCATTGTGGATCTGATGGGCTGGTAAAGATAGCTGCAAGTTAGGCTTCCCCATAATTGGCGTTTGGGAGTGTTGCCCTGCCTTTCGCTTGTTGAGCTTTCCAGTTGCAGACTTTCCATGGGGTTCATCCTCATTGGAGGCCTTTTCGCTAGTCCCAGCATGGCCATGAGTATGAGCGGCGCTCTTCTCGTCCTCCCAACTTGCATGTCGCTCTGCTAGCGAAAGTATTTTGGAAAGACTTCGCGCATTGCTTATGACGATGTCCCCGTAAAGCTGGCTGTCTCGAGGGAGTCCCTGCTTGAATGCCATTGCCGCAACAAGGTCATTACAGCCGATAATGCGAGATTTCTCCTCACAAAATCTCCGTATGTATTGTCGCAGAGTGTCTTTTGCTCCCTTTCGGACAGAGAA
Organism: Prinsepia uniflora; assembly: GCA_032719365.1. Classification (NCBI taxonomy): domain Eukaryota; kingdom Viridiplantae; phylum Streptophyta; class Magnoliopsida; order Rosales; family Rosaceae; genus Prinsepia; species Prinsepia uniflora. Next base: position 53,725,567 of record CM064863.1, on the reverse strand, counting down.
AAGATGGTCGTCTTTCACCTCGATTGTCCGAAGTTGTGCGTATTCCTTCACAAATGTCAAAGCCAACTTTTCGAAGGACTTAATCGACCTCGGGGGGAGATGATTGAACCAAGTCATGGCTTGGCCTTGAAGGGAAGCTTGAAAAACTTTGCACATGAGCGCATCGTTAGACCTGTGGGGGATCATGACTCCTCGATAATAATCAATGTGTTTTACCGGGTCGGAGGCTCCTTTGAATGGAGTGAAGTTTGGCGTTGCGAACCTCTGGGGGAATGGCTCCTCCTCAATATCCCTTATAAAGGGCGTAGAGAGCCGTATCTGGCGACGTAGATCGTCCTCTAGATCGCCACCTTGTTGAGCACGAAGGTGCATGTCCAACATTTTTTGAACATCATTAGCCTGCAACGCTCCTTGCTGAGGCGATGAGTCCCTTTTTGCTAATCGTTGAGAACCTCTTTGAGCTTCTCCCCCTGATCTCTGGGATTGTGCAGGGGAGTAGGCTTCATCTTCCCCTTTACTATCGTGGGCAGATCGTTTTGGGTTTTTGTATAGAGCTCGAAGTTGCCCCCTGCTCCCATGTGAGTGTTGTGAGTGCTCTGCCTGTGAAGTTGCCCCAGTCCTACCTCCTAGCCGTTCTCGTACTAACGGCTTTAGGCGTTGTGGGCTTTTCGCTCGATGAGCGTGACTTTCTTCTCCAGAGTCGCCTAGCGAAGTATCTCGTGACATTGTTTGGCAGCGGACCTGCTTCTTCCCAGGACGTCTTTGGGCATTCTCTTGTCTTCCACGTGACGTGGATCGTCTGTCCTGCTCCTGGATTGGTCTCCCTGCTAGGAGTTGCTGCAAGAGCTCTGACTGAAGTTGAACTTGTTTGCTTAACCCTTCAACCTGCTGCGCCAAGTTGTCCTGGGGAGGTTGGTGACGACTTCTCCCTGAGATGTCATGACACCCGTCCAGAAAGTCCTTTAGGACCATGTTTGTTGTGGGTTGATCACGTCGTGATGCATTTCCTATCAACCTCTCATTTGCTTGTTGTAAAGTCGAAGTTCTATCCCCTAGCGTGGGTACTTGCTTAGCTGGAGAGGGGAATGCTCCAAAACTGAAGGTTGGCCTCCCTTCGAGTGTCTCAATGGGCGCTTCTATGGACACACGCCTGAGTTGAGCTGGACGTTTCTCCGGAGTTTCTATGTGAGCGGCATTCATCGTCTGAGCTGTTGAGGCAGAAACACCTTCTCCGGCTGACTGAACGGATCGACGAACCTTAGCCATGCTGATTTGAACAATGTCGATGAACGACGAACGAAGGGAGATGAACGATGAACAAACGTTCAAAATCTTCGAACAATGTCGATGAACGACGAACGAAGAAAAATGAACGATGAATGAATTCTTGATGAGTGATGAACAACGTTCAAAATCTTTGAACAATGTCGATGAACGACGAACGAAGAAAGATGAACGATGAACAAATTCTTGATGAGTGATGAACAACGTTCAAAATCTTCGAACAATGTCGATGAACGACGTACGAAGAAAGATGAACGATGAACAAATGAGAGAGCTTCTTCTGAGTATAACCCAATAGCTCTCAATGAAAGCACCAATTGTTGAATCAAAGATTGAACCCGTCGCGAAAAGTCCTCACAATTCCTGTAAACAGCAAACAATTAGCTATCGGTGCCTCGATCGATTTACCCGGGGGGTTGTTCGACCAAGAACACTCCGATGCCTAAGTTAGCCTCGAGAGAGGAAAGGGATATACTTCGAAACGAAGAATCAACGTACCTTGGAAATGAAATGTGCCTTCCTATTTATAGGAAAATTTTGGGAGCCTTGGAGCGTTCTGATTGGTCGGTTGAATATTTAATTAGTAAATAATATATTATTATTAAATATATTATTTAATATTTGTAATGATGGCTCATTATGATAGTAATGATATTTGTTGTATTTTAATATTAATATTAATTATCCATTATTAAGAATAACGATAATTAACTCTCGGGGAGAATATCAATATTACGGAGGTTTTAACCGGATCAAATAACGTATTTAACTGGTAAATAGATTATTTAATGTGTGGGTGTTTTTCAAATGATCAGCGTTATTTGCCAAGGGCAATTTGGTCATTTTTGGGAATTACGGGACACGTGGCGGCTCCATAATTTTCGGATGATTTTGGGTTCCACACTAATCTAGAATGTTCTCCATTTCTCCTCCCTCCTTATTTTTTTCAGTTCCACTGACATATATATATATATATATATATGATTTTGGAGGTGTTAAAAAGGGAAAAAGGGTGGTCGAGGGTGGTGGCCGAAAAGGGAAATAGCCACCAACCCCAACTTGTGAGTGAGAACCAGGGGAAGGGGAAACCAGAAAAAGAAAATGAAAGGGAATGAGGGGCTGAGGAAGAAAAGAGCTAGAACTCAAACGAAAGGTAGAGATACTGTGACTTGGAAAATGGAAAAAAAAACTACGAAAAATTGTAACACCGTTTGTATAAAGGATTGGGACATTGTAGTTTGTATTTACATTCTCTAAAGCCTTAGTTGAGGTCCTGAGAGTGTTCTGGACCGAAAAACACACAAAGAGGGGCGTAAGAACACGAGGAATATGGAACCCAGTTTTAGGCCGAGCGCTTGGGGCTTCATATAGGGGTTTTGAGGTAAGTTGTCACTATTCTGAATCCATGGATCCCTTTTTTATGTTGTTTACATAAAAATTGACTATTAGAATGTGAAAAAAGGTTAAGAAACAAGAGAGTTTGAACCAGGTCGACTCGTCGAGTCTGGTTTGAGTTGCAGACTCAATGCGAGGGCCACCCCAAGGGTTTACAATCAACATGAAAAATGGTTGTTTTTGAATTTTGGATCTAATGGTCCAGGTTTGGAAGGAATTGGACATCGTTTGAACATATTTCTGAATTTTGATATAAAATGCTTATATGTAAGTTAGAATTTAATATAAGAAAATTTGGATTATGAACCTAAGCCTAATCTAGTTCTTAATGATCTCAAACTAACAAAATTAATGTTTAGGAGGTGCATGGAAATTTTGGAGATTTGATTCTATAAGAAGTATACAGGCATCAATTTTTCTTTCATTATTATTATTATTATGCTTGTTATTTGATTCACTTATTAAAGGAGTTTTCCTTAAGCTTCACTAATCCTAATAGCAAACTGTGATAAATAATGGATGTAATGGGAAATTATAAAAAGAGCATACAACTAAAAATCTAGTTATAAACGGAGTATGTGTGAACTTGCTATTTTATATAATTATTGTTGTAAATAAAAGGATTAAGTATAATAATGGAGTTAAGACAAATGGAATTAGGTTAATGTCTTCCATTGCTTGATGGGGATATTGGGCTGGACGTGGGCGTTAACTCCGCAAGTATGGACTCAATTTGGTCAATTTAATATGGCTTAAATCCGATTATGAACGAAGCAATATCCCTAGTCTGATAAGAGTGGTTAGACGGAGCATGATCTGTTTAAGTTTCAGATTAATTAGGAACTGTAATGACCTGGACTTTTGAGGAAAACAAAATTTGACATTTTTTTATGGAAATTACAATTTTATGGAAATTATGGTCCAACTCAGAATGATAGACGTCCTATTCTGATAACTTAAGCTTCGGATTCCATACAACTTCACGTGACGATACGACGGATTCCATACAACTTCAAGTGACGATACGGCGGCGTGAAGGAGAAAGGAAATAAAAAAAAGATAAATTGTTAACTAATTATTAACAAAATTGTATTGTATTCAAAAGTTTTGGAATTGACAAGTTTATAATTTTAGATCCCTCCATTATTTTGTATCCATACATGTTTATTGGCATTTTCTTGTACAATGTATTATTAGAATTCTAACATATATTTTTATAATTAAACTTATAACTTATAATTTAGGGTTTAATTATAAGATTTTGTACCTAAATTATAAGGCATAAGGGATTATCTAATTTTTTTTTAAGAAAAAAGATATATAGAACTAGATTTTTTTTCTTCCTTTTCTTTCCTTAAAAATTTCAAAAGAAAAGGTGAAAATGTTATATTTAGAAATGAATTCATTTTTCTCTTCCTTTTTTTTCCTTGGAAATTTAAAAAGAAAAAAAAAGTGAAAATGTTATATTTAGAAATAAATTCAAAATGAAGGGTTTAATATTAAATTGGTTAGTTAATTACATGCATGTTACTATATTGGCTGAAGGTCTTGAAGCTAAGAGGGAGAGAAAACTGGGTTGGACACTTGGACCAATCAGAATTTGATATGGGGGGGTGGGGGTGGGGGGGGGGGGAGGGGGGGGGGGGGGGGGATATTCCAGTGCTGGCCGTCGGCTCAGAGCTTTCAGAGGTTCTGTTTGCAAGTATTTCAATGAATAATATAGTTGTCAAAGATGTCTAAGCACATAGCGTAATAATAATTAAAAAAAGGATCAAACAATATTATATTCTTGTGGAATGTAGACAACACAAGGGAATCGACATTATTGGTCGGCGTGGGAAGCAAAAACGCACTCATTGGCCTATAAGTAATTCAATAATGCAGGAGTAGATGCCGAACACCGAAAAATTGACATAACAATGTTCACACTTGCTCTTCCTCACAAAATAAAAAATAAAAATAAAAGAATGAGTATATAATTGATAGTGACCAAAAGTTATTGTAGCGGAATCTAAAATCACCGTTTTGTGGCTTGCTTCTGAAGAGCGGACTTGCAGGTGTCTAGGGAGTTTCTTCATTGTAGTTGAGTGCAGTGAATGTGGTGTATTGGTGGCTAGTACAAATGAGCTGAGAGCTGAAAGTTGTAAGCTTTAAAACATATTGTCGTGGTCCTGCCCTAGATGGGCTAGTCCAGCTGACATGGGATTCTATCAGCCTTCAATAATAGACGTGCTACTAATAGAAGCTACTACTTGACAGTTAGAAATGGTTCTGAATTTCAACCTAAGAACCTTTGTTTTTAATCAAGTGATGGTGAAGCAAACGGGTATCGCTTGCGCTATTCTTTTCTAGTCTTCTTCAAGGACTTTAAATATTTTCTTTGCGCCTAATCCATGTTTGTTTGACGGCGTGTTCATGTTAATAGCTTGTTGATTGGGTAAGGTAGGAGTTAGACTAATCAATCCCCTTATGGCAGAATGATGATATTGAACCAGAAAACGAGGATGGTCCTATGACTTAGTCAGAATTCATTGGTTGGTATATTCCAGTTATCTAGATCAAACTTGAAGATTTCAATTGTATTAAGATGGAAGTGAAGTACAAACACTTAGAAAGTAAATTGCTTGAATACTTAAAGTGGGAATTGGATTATAAGTGTTGTAGCCAAACTATTTCTAGACTAAGCTATGAGCTTGTAGGTTGGTTGAGAGACCATCAATTGGATGAACATCCATTGGAATCAAGTTTGAAAGAGCAGTAGGAACGACACGATGACTTCTGGGAATGGAAGTGTGAATATGTCAAAGACTGGTTTGGGGCTGTTGTGAAGAGATGGGCGCTTGATGGGTTTCAAAACAAGCTGTAGAAAAAAAATCAGAATGAATTCAGGTAGTCGGGAAGTCTTCAGGATTGAACTTGGAATGAAGACGAAATAAAGAGAAGCTTGGTGTTCTTGGAGTAAGAACTCAAAAGGATTGTGAGGAGACCTGAATCTTGATTCAAGATCGGAAGAAATAGTTTTGCGAAGAAGACGAGCTATTGAGTAACAAAGAAACTTTTGAGGGTTTGCAGTTGCTGAAATTGATTGAATTTGATTAATTTGTTTGGTTGATTGAGTTACAGATTATCTTTTGGGAAGAAAACTTCTTATTCTTTTAACGGCAGCATGAGAGTGAGGATGGTCGACACGTGCATCCATGTGTGCTCCTCCTTCATGATGGCTTTGTCGCATGTCCTTTTTCCTTTCTGACGGTTTCGATATTCTGGCAGCATGGTTGCATCAATCAAGCTCGCGGTTCTCCATGATCCATCAAGTGGATGCTAGTTGGGCTTTGGGTTTTAGTCTAATTGGGTCTTTAATTTGGGAAATTCTTACTTTGGCCCATAGTGGATTTTTTTGGGTGTAAATAATGCCCCATGAATTTGAAAGCCTTTGCATAAACGTCGACGGTCGCACCATCTGTGTTTTGGAAATTAAACACTTTTCCTTCTTCCTAATACTTCTGCTGTAATTCCTAAATTTTCTATCTTCCTTCTCCATTTCTCTCTAACGAAAATATATGGCTTATATTTTTGCTTCAAAAAATAGAAGAAAGGAGAGGAGCTTGGCTCCAGAACTTGGTGTAACGGCCCGTACTGTATAGGGTTGGAAATGACCATTTACCCTAAGTCAAAGGGTTGACTTTTTGTCCAAGGTCAAAGCATTTACTTTTTGACCGAGACGGGTTTTGGCGATTTCATAAATGCCATTAAGAAGGTCTCGGTCTCCCGAGTACGTTGGCAGGCGACATGCTGGAAATGGAGTTCGGTTGGTTTCATTCTTGGTCTAAGTTACGTAAGGGTATTTTAGTAAATTAATTAACAGGGGCATTTTGGTAAATTATCTTGATGAGATTTTTTTAGTGGCTCAATGGGATAGGGACAAGTGTCCCTTATCCTTTATGATGTTGTGCACCGACTTGGGTTGGTGTGTGTGTCTGTTTTATGACGTAACAAGTGTGTGTATGATTATGGTGCATGGCCGAGAGGGAGAAAGAAGGAACAAGAAGAAATTAGGGAGAAGAAGAGAGGAAACTGAGGAAGAGAGTGAGACGAGAGTTAGAGAAGGGAATCAGAAAGAGGAAGAGAGGTTAGTCGTGGACTAAGAAGGAGAGAGGGACGGTGAACCCGTGAAAGGGTTTTTCGGGTCTGGGATTGCTGAAACAGTTTTCAGTTAGGAAGCTTGTAACCAAGCTTTTAGTCATCCTCCTCAAGTCCCTACAACCTTAACAGGCTGCTCAGCTCTGAGTTTGGACTTTGGGATCGCCTAGACCGCACGGGTGGAACTTTCTTTATCTGGTCGAGCTGATTTTAGGGTAAGTTTTCATGATTTGATTGTACAGATCCTTTCCTAATCTAGATTAGAATGTGTTGGTCAAAATATAACTAAAAAGGGTTCAAAAGTGAGTGAGAACTGGTTGGGTCAAGTCGCGGGGAAAAATACCCGTTTTGCAGGAAAACGGGTTTGATGACCCAAGAAGACGATGAACAGTATTTTTAATGTAGCAAGCGTGTGGGCTCCACGTTTAGTCTTTTCTAATGACTAATATGTTTTTTCATCCTTTCGATGTTACTAACAATTTGGCACAAGTTTCGAGTCAATCGGATATTGTTTTGGGGTAGTTTTGGTTGTCTGATGGTTTAAAGTTCGTTTTAAATTTGTTGATGCACAAAATGTACCAACTTAGGGAACGAATACTGCTCTGCCACGTGTCCTTAAATAGACTTGGAAAAGGGAAAAAACTGGTTGGTTGGTCAGAGTATAGGCACCGGTGTGGTACCAGCTCAAGGGTACTCCGACGCCCAAGTTAGTGGTCGGTCTGCGATGTAAGGGGAGGGTGAATAGTATAGTGTAAAGTAATAGTGAATAGTTAAGGCTTTGTTACCTTTATATGAAAAATGGACCCTTTTTTTTATAGGTGTGGTGAGTATAATAAATACATTCTCCCGATGTGGGACAAATGTCAGTTGTTGTCGGATCGACACGTGGAAGGTAGAGCTATCTACGTGTCGGCGTTGGCCAGACCTTACTAGGGTTTGCTCACTTGAGTGGGCCTGTACCCTTGGGCTTGTGGAGATGTGTTAGGAGGAAGTATTGAGCCTTTGGGTTGGTCTGGGCCGACGTGCTGACCGGTAGAGGGCTGGAACTTCAAAGTTGGTCTGGGCTTGACATGGTTTTGATAGAGGGCTGGGCCTCCTGGTCGGTCTGGAGCCGAGGTACCAATCGACAAAGGGCTGGGCCACTGAAGTTGGTATGGGCTTGACATGGTGTTGACAGGGGGTTGGGCCTCCTGGTCGGTCTGGAGCCGACGCGCCGACCGATAGAGGGCTGGGTCTCCGAAGTTGGTCTGTGCTTGACATGGTAATTGGTAGAGGGTTGGGCCTCTTGGCCGGTCTGGGCCTTCAAGTCGGTTTGGACCGATATGGTATCAACAAAAATCTTGAAAAATTATGGGATTAAAATATAACATATATGAGATGGTTAATGATTTTTAGATGTTATTTATGACAGGTTTCGAGATTCCCAGAAATTATGGAAATGTGTTTGACGATAAAGAGGTGTGTGAGTGGACTTTCTTTTCCCTAAAATATTATGCATGCATACTTATATGATTTAAATGGTTTTCTATGTGTATTTGATGATAATTGAGTGATTGGAAATTTTATCGGATTTTTGGTGATTTTATGAATATTTAATTAATATTTTATTGCACGTTTTTGAGATTTTTCGTAAACTATGTTTCGGATATCATTTTGATTGTGGTTATGGATTGAATATGATTGTGGTTGTGGTTATGGATTTTCGAGTCGGGGCTCTGTATCTTGAGTCGGGTCCACTTGAATGTTGAACCGGGGGCTCCGAATCCCGAGGGGTACTGTATGGCCTATTGGTAGCTCCCTTGTGATGTGATGATTGATGATGTGCTTGTGCGATGATGTTGAGTTGATTTTGTGTGAATTTTGTGGTAATGTTAGATATGGATTGATTGTGTATTACTGATGTGATTTGTTATGAGTAACCTTCCTCGAGATGTGTGTTGACGGATTTGGTAGTCTCAGATGTCAAGCAGGGCTCTAGTTTGTGAGACTATGTTGTGATGACTCGGACATTGAGCTAGGCTCCAGTTCCCGAGGATATTTATGGTGTGCTTACCAGTGGGGTAGTGATTTTATGTATGATATTGTGAGTCGAGGAAGGGTTGACGGTGATATGTGTGGATTTGTGTGACAGTGGATATGGTTCGGTTATGTGGCATTAATGTGATTGACAAATATGTTTATGATTTGTTAGTATTTCATGGTTAAATAGGTTTTTAGTTAACAATTGATTTTCAGTTATTTGTTTTACGAATGCTTTCACAGATTTCGAGATCACAAACTGTGTTTCTTTTTATTCGAAGTGAAGTGGTTTTCGTATGTATGCATGGTTTTCTAAAACGGAGGGTAAATGTTAGATGTTTTTAAACTATGTTTTAAAACCTTTCTTTTTGTCCACATGCACGGGAATGGAGGCTCAAGTGGTGGAGGCATGAACTAGCGGGGTTTGCGTGTATCGCTTGTCTGACAAGGTTTCATACGTATATCTTGATTCTTGTCAAATGGGAGTAGAGCCCGAACCTACTTTTCTAGTGTGTTTTGGGGGGAGGGGCGTTCTTGTCACTCTGTGTCACTTCCCATGGATTTGTTGCTTAGTTTCCAAAGAAAAAGTCGTTATCTCTCGAGATATCATTTCTTCTTTAGAGGAAAATAGTGACAATGTTGGCGACCAATGTTACATGATTGATTTAGGGCGTTATTTTGCTCTCGGTCCTTGCTAGCGTGACCTTGTTCTGACCAAGGTTGATATTCTCTACTTTCATCTTGAAGGATTTCGGGCTCCTATGAGTAACTTGAACTATTGAGAAATTTGAGGTTTGTGGGTCCAGTAGATGCAGTGTCGATGCTTTGATGAGCTCAAGAAAAATGGAATCTACGATGAGGTGAGTCTTTCTTCTATTTCCATTCCTCCTAATTTAATTTCCACTCCTCCTGATTTCAAGCTTCTTATTGTTTCCATGTGCTTTTTGGATAACAGTATCAATACGTTCAATTTTCATGTTATACCAATGAGCCCAACCTTGCGAGACATGTCTTCCTTATTTGGGCTAATATCGTCGGGAATGTAACTAATTTCACCCTTTCTTTTTCGTCTAGACTTGGAATAGATTTTGATCCTCTAATTACAGGGTTACCCTCATGGGTTCCCTCTTTCTCCACTTTGTGCTTATTCCTAAATACCTTATGCGCTTTCAACGGTGAAGGCAGACTTTAGGCAGAGATTGATTGTGAAAGCTTAGGTTTTTGGGACACATATTTGAGATCTAACTTTGAGAAAATCTAATTCTACCATTTTTGATTGGATTAGTTCGTGTTCCCGAATGCTAAAAGAAGCGCGTCTGCAGAGTGGATCCCTTTGGCTGAAACCATAGCATCCTACTCAACCATGTGACTATTAGTTTTTCTCCAATTGTAAGGCCTTCTTCATGCCATCACTTCTAAACCATTTTTGGATGCTTTAAGTGTGGCTCAACATGTCGTTTCCTCTGTTCTGAGGACGTGAAAATGAGTGTCCTGACGATGTTACCCCAGCTCAGATATTGATGCCTCTGCCTCCAATGCCCATTTCCACCAAGAATTATATGAACTTCTTTTGCATACTATCTTCCCGACCTCGTGCTAACTGGGAGGCTAGTATGGGCATGAAATATCCTTGGTTTCCATAGTCATCTATCTCGTCCCATACACCGAAGGGCTTTTAGTCTGGAATTCATGAGTTGTATTCTTACTCGGGACATATTGAGAGGTGGTGGAAAAACTTCGAGAACAACACTAGGTTTCGAGGTGTACCAACTAAATTTTTGCGATCGTCAATTTGGCTACTGTCAAACCACCCCAACCCCAGTTGTTGTAAGAATGTGATTTACGTTTTACAATGTGATATTGAGAATATAAGGAATGTGTGGAACAAGTGAAGCTGTGGACATTTTAAGGGCTAAAAATATGACTAAAGAGTAATAATAACGACAGTTAAGCTTAAAGTTTAGGATGAGTATTTTAATGAATATGAATATCGAAATGATCAAACTAGCAATTTCCACTACTTGTTGGACAAGTGGGTTGGACGTGTGGAGTAACCCCGCAAGGGTGGTTTTAGTTTGGTAATTTTAATAGCATATAGACGTAAACAAAATCAGTAAAATCCCTTGTCTGACATGAATTGTCAGACGAGAGTAGGACTGGTCTGGTTCTCATGGAAAATAGGGGCGGGTACTGTCAACTTGGTATTAGAGTGGGGATACTGAATATGTTAATTTTGAAATATGTTTGTTTAATTGGGATTTTAAAATGAATTTGGAACATTTGGTTGATTTATGAGATATGTTGGCTACAATTTGGTTTAGAATTTGGTTTGATTTACATGATAATAATTTGAATTTAGTTTTAAATGATCAATGGCAAGTTTTGGGAACCTTAAGTAAATTTCAAGAATGTAAAATTTAATGGAACTACTCTACGTCACATTTTATGCGGCTCCTACGGAAATTATGATTAGATCAAATTCACACTTTTGAAATGATTGTTTGATTTTTTTTAAGGAATGAATAAATAATGGAGTGGTTTAAATATGATTTTGAATAAGTAACTGTTTGACATGCGTTGATTGGAATAACGTTCTGGTTATGAAGCTAGCATACATGATTGAAATTATTTTGATAAGATTTGAACTAATTAATTGATGGCTTTCTTTAAGGAAATTATTGATTGCTGACTAGACACTTTCTAAGGTTAAATAGAACTTGTTTTTTGATCATAAATGGAAGTTTGAAACAATAATGGGGTTTTAACAAAAGAGTGGATGTCAATATGTGGTTTGCTCCTGAGGAATTTATATGTATGTGGTATACATATGTTTTTCGATATTTTTGTTATTCTGATTATGAAGAGATGTTGTTTCTCTAAGTGGTGGACAATCTCAAACGTCGAGCTAAGACTCCTTCCCTGATATTGATATGGTGGTGACGACTAAGACGTCAAGTTAGGCTCCTTTCGTGAGTCGATAGTGGTTGGTCTTAGACGTCGAATTGGGCCCCTTTCCTGAGACTCTGACGATTCAGATGTAGAGCATGGCTCATTTCCTGAATCGGATTTCACTCGGACATCTCGCTGGGCTCCTTTCCCAAGTGGTCTGCCAGCTGGTAGTGTAGAGACAACCCGGACGTTGAGCTGGGCTCATTTCCCAAGGGAATATTGTCAGAATAGTGTGTTGGTGGTGTTTTAGGATTTGATTCAGATGATGTTTGTGGTGATGGCCTCTGCGTAGTGCCGCTGTATAGTATGGTTGGTACTTGAGAAGTAGTTGATTTATTTGGGTTATGGATTAGTTGAATATACGTTACGACTATATGGAATCCCGATAATACAGTTGGGAATCAGTGAGTAGACTTTTTTTCCCTAAGCTTTATGCATGCATATTTACGTAGTTTACATTATTTATTATGCGGTTTGCTCAATGGTGATTAAAGTAAGATTTTTTGTGATTTGACAAAAATTGTTATAGGGTGTGTTTTATGAGGATCTGGCAAAATTGTGGTTTGGGCTCGCCCCGAATTTTGAGAAATAGGTTGATTATAAACATTAATATGTGGTATAGAAATGCCATTCCTCGAAACTCGTATCTTGTGATATGAATTTTTCTGTGTGAATGATATGGAGATTGATTTTGGGCATCAAAGATAGGTAAATCGTGTGTGATTATTGTGATGGTTTATTCACCACTCACTCCTTAAACACAGACCGACTACTGACTTGGACGTCAGAGTACCCTTAGGGTGGTACCATACTGGTTCTTTCCCTGACCGACTAACTAGTTACCCTTTTTTGCAGGTCTATCCAAGGACACGTGGCTGGGTAGCATTCGTCCCCTAAGTTGGCACATTTTGTGCATCAACAGTTTGACGCCTTCTGCGGGAATTCTGACTAAGTTTACCCACCACTCTACCAGGCTGAGTCTCACATTTCCTTACCAACTTCTAGCATACAAGATACACAAGAATGATAAAGGCACACCCATGCCGGCTTGGGCGCCTAGGGACACTTCTCCCAAGGTGGTCCGAGTGCTAGAAAGACTACAGCGTGATATGGCCGAAATCAAGGCCAACGACATTCAAGCCAAAGTACGCTATACAGAATTGAACGAGCAGTACACCAACGTGGTTGTAAGACCCGGTCTTGGAAGTAAGAACGGTGAACAAGACCTGTGAGCTTGAGAAGAAAGAACGGTGAGCAAGACCCGTGAGCTTGGAAAGGCAAGATCGGTGAACAATCTCACATCATTCGGGGAAGGAAATGAGAAGTACCTTATGTGTGTGGGCACGTATCTATCTAGTACGAGGCCTTTTGGGAGCTCATTGGCTTTGGATTTGGTTAGAACTCCAAAGTTAAGCGAGTTGAGGCTGGTGCAATCCTAAGATGGGTGACCTACTGGGAAGTTGCACCGTGAGATCCCAAAAACAAAACCATGAAGGCAAGGAGGCCCAAATTGGACAATATCGTGCTAGAGTCTGTTTGTGACAGAGGAGGGTCGAGTCCTGACAGAATGATATCAGGATGCTGGGCCCTAAGGGGGTGGATTGTAAGACCCTGTCTTGGAAGCAAGAACGATGAGCAAGACCCGTGAGCTTGAGAAGCAAGAACGGTGAGCAAGACCTGCGAGCTTGGAAAGACAAGATAGGTGAACAATTTCACATCACTTGGGGAGGGAAAGCTGAAGTACCTTATATGTGTAGGCACATATCTATCCAACACAAGGCTTTTTGGGAGCTCCTAGAGGGAATGGTGAACGATCCCACATTCCTGCGAGGGGAATGGTGGTGTGTCTTAAATGTGTAGGCACACACCTATCTAGCACGAGGCCTTTGGGGAGCTCAGTGGATTTGGGTTCCATTGGAACTCCAAAGTTAAGCGAGTTGAGGCTGGTGCAATTCCATGATGGGTGACCTCCTAGGAAGTTGCACGTAAGCTCCCGAGAACAAAACTGTCAAGGCTGGGCCCACAGTGGGCAATATTGTGCTAGATGAGTCGGGTCATGACAGAATGGTATTAGAGCTCAACCCTAGTCACTCAATTTCGAAATTGAGTGTGCTAGCGAGGACGCTGGGCATTAAGGGGGGTGGATTGTGAGACCCGTGTCCTGGAAGGAATGGTGACCAATCCCACATTTCTGCGAGGGGAATGCTAGTGTGCCTTAAATGTGTAGGCACACACCTATCTAGCAAGAGGCTTTTTGGGGGCTTAGTAGCTTTCGGTTAGATTGGAACTCCAAAGTTAAGCAAGTCAAGACTGGTGTAATTCCATGATGGGTGACCTCGTGAGAAGTTGCACATGAGCCGTATGACACGCGTATCGAGGCGACAGCTTGGACGGTCTGTGAGTGGACCTTGTTTTCTAAATTGATACATGCATAAATGTTTTATATATGTTTTAATACAAATGTTGGGATGCCTTGAGTGTATTTGTGTGTGTTTACATATTTGTATGTATTTCAAGGTTTCGACCTTATACGGTGCTTATACGTGTTTGTGGTTTCGGTTTTAATAAAATGGTTTTGGATTTGGAAATATGAAACTCTGGCATGAGACCCATTTGGTTTTTCTCGGGCATGTAGCCCTATTGATGACCTACGGGTCTAAGTCGTGGTTGTGGCGAGTACTTTGTGCACGACAATGGACGACACGACGCTCGCCTCCAAACTGGGATGTGTTCCTTCCAGAGAGGTCACGATGCACATTCCGCTATCGAGCAGCCACTGGAGGCTTGACTTAGGAGTGCTCACGGTGCAGGATATCAATCGGTGATGGGTACACCATGATCTAAAGGTGGTCGTGTCGGTTGATACGTTCACAGAGACATACCAGGATTGAGGGCGGTTCTAGACGGATGGTTTCACGCATCACTACGATTGGAATCGTAACTGACCCTGACATATCGGGCTCGACGCCCAGTTGAGTCATGCGTTCGGGCACGAGGCCCAGTTGGTTTACGTTTATGATTTCGGGTCGGGGACCCTAAATGAATTTCTGGTTTCATGACGATTTATGGGGACCGGGCATGAATCCCTTGAAAGCTTTTAAGAATGTTATATATATATATATATATATATTCATATACCTTCCTTTATTTGGATTGTCTCCTCCTGGGAGGGTCGTTGGCCTAGGTGGACCTCGGAGTAGTCACAGAGCACTAACTGAGTGGATTCGCCCCCGTTGGGTACCTTACTCTCAAGAAGGCTTATGGATTATAACCCCCAAGGAGGGTCATTAATCTACGGTCATTGACTTGGGTGGTCCTTAGGGAGACTTGGAATTTGAGACCCCGGGTAGCACCCGCGTAGCTTTAGAAACCGTGACAGGATTGGTTATATGTTATATTTATATGTTATATGATCGAATTTCTGGTTTTGACTGAGTCCCACATGGATTTGGGCAGTGGCCCGTATGATTGGTTTATTTACGATTTTGGGCCAAGGCCCTAGTGGTTTGGTAAATGGTTTTCAAATGCATGCATAATTTTTAGTGAAGGGTATAAATGTTTCTTGTGAAAATGTTTTTATAAATTAATTGTTTTGTCCACTCACAGCTTTTAATGTTTTGAATACCCTTTAGGTTGATCGCGGATGCGGGTTGTAGTAGAGACCGAGACATCACACTCCTCTTCTAGATCCTGGCGTACTATGAAGCCCCGAGCGGGCTGCAGTCATAAATTTCCCTTGTCTGACACTCCGTGTCAGACGGGATCAGGCGCGTCCCGCGTTAATCTAGGGGGGATTGGGATGGGTCCTGACAAGTGGTATCAGAGCAGGTTGCTCTCAAAGTGATGCACAGGTCGAGGATGTGATGTCTCTACAGTGGTAACAGCCCGTCATCAACCTGATAGTTAAGGTAAAGGTAGGAGGATTCAGTAGAATTGAATTCTAATTAGGGTTCGTTTGGCATAGGACACCACGTGTTTCAAGGAAGTAGATCCCGAGTAGGATCGACATTTTCGCGAAGCCATTGGCTAGGAGCCATAGAGTCACGAAAGTACGAGATCCTCAGAGTGTGGTTACTAGTGGATTCGACACCCGTATCAGAGTATGACGACTCTTCAGAGTTGAGTGCGAGGGATTACTCGAGATGGACGTGCTGAAGGGAGTAGCCGGGTTCGTAATAACCCTAGTTAGTGGTTGATTGGACGAGTGACTAGGAGAGTGGTACTTGTCGATCAGATTCCGAGGTGGACCGATCGGTAGATGTTGTGTGTTGAGCGGTTGGTGTCAGCGGTGCGTTGATCACATAGGTTCAGAGTCTCCGTGGTGATGTACATGGGTTTTTTCTGTACGAGCTCGTGGTAGGTACCACCATCGAGTGTGGCTTGATTGTTGGTTATTGAGAATCGGGGGACGTTCGGGGAACGTTCATTTTCTGGCTTGGATTGCCGGAATGGTCATACTCAGAGTCGTGGGGATTGGAGACCGGTTAGTCAGGTACGGAGTTAGGCAAGGATTTGACTGTCGATCACAGCAGGGGCCTATTGTGACTCTTTGGTCGAGTGGTACATCAGGTTAGGATGAAGTGACAACCTTTTGGATGTGCATAAATGGGAGTCACGGACAGTGGATGGTGTCCGGATGAGCTGAGGACTTGAGAGTCCATTTCGGATTGGTTGTGGTTGACTGCAGTTGACCATACCTCCTAAATTCGTGTACGTTGTTGAGGAGAAATCTGATGGTGAGAAATAGAATGGGTCATTATAGTAGTTATCGACAGTCGTCGTTGGTCGGAAAAGATGGAAGAAGCCGAAGAGAATCTATGGAAGTGTTTAGTTCGGAAGGAATGGATTAAGCATTACAGTAATTATCATAGAATACTCTTAGTCGAGAATTTGGGAAGTCCAGAGGTTGGACTTGACACCCAGTTGGAAGCATACCAATTTCCAACAAGGTTGCAACTACTCTTGATTTCGAAGTCGATGAAGGAGACTTCTCATTTTCTGCTCTTTCGCAGGTAGTAATGGGTGCCAGAGGATGACATAAGATGAACTTTGATGTCATCATCTTGGATTCTCCTTGATTCTTCCCTAGGTAGGATGACGAGGAGTGATTTGACAGCTAAGGGTTCATAGAGGGTGTAAGAACCGAACACCTAGGGTGTGGGTCAAATTTGAGTGATTCAAAGAGCAGAAAGTATTTGGCGTCACTAGATGTGACAAGTGAGTGACCAAGGTCTGGTAATCAGTGGGGTGAATTGCCTTACTAATTATGCTAATCTAGGAGCAAAAGAAAATAGTATTGTGAGATAATTGGAGAATCTTTGGAATAGTTGGTGAGATGATAAGACAGAAGTTGGATATGTAGAGAGTGTAGTCGTACTGTCTTGGTCATGATGAGGCGGTAGCGAGTTTTGGAATGGTGCATCTTGGTAGACGTGGTTCGGAGAGACCGTATGGGTTGGCGTGAGTGCCTGACGTACATGCTGGTGTACAGAAAGAACATGGGTATAGGATATCAAATTGGAAAATTGACTCACATTCCGAGCTGAGGTAAGTTGCTTTACGAAGCAACTCTTCTGTGATAATGGAACCCATCAGTGCAGAGTGTTTTCTCCCCTGAGACAAGTATTTGGATCCCATATACGCCCAGGGTGGGTAAGTATCGAGGGCGATTGAACCTGTGGCGTAGATTTGAGTATGGTAGGCATGATGGGGTTCATGCCATGGTGATGGCAGGACCTGAAGGATGTTGTCTGATTGGATGTTGCGCTGGATGCCAGCTTAGATGTGATAACCCTTAGTGGGAATACGTTTTTTAGCCTGATGGTTATAGGATGGAACGTGTTGAAGTAGTAGACTGAAAAGTTGACTTGATGGCAGTTTGAAGAGGATAACCTTATTGATATTACGTGTTGTAACCTACTGGGTGTAGGTTGGAACGTGTCAGGAAGCTAGACTATAAGGATCTAAAATCAACTTAGTATAACTGACCTGTCAGAGTGAGTGACAGGCGAGACGTCGACATTCATCTCGAGTGAGACTTACGAGCCGACGTGTAGTTCTCGAGGGTGAGTTGGAGCTTTGAAAGTTCCGGTGGTAGTGCTTACCGACGAGTACGGGGCTTATGGTGGACATGTATGGTTACACGAGAACGCCCGAGTAGAGGGACGTATTGGATTCAACAGTTGGTTATGGAATCATGTTGGTTTGAATTTCGAGGATGAAATTATTTAAGAAGGGCAGGTTGTAACGACCCGTCTCAAATTTAAAGGATTAATTACGACTTAATGACGAATTAGTGAGGCTAATCGAGAATTAGCAGAGGATTAACGGACTTTCAGGGTGAAATTACGATTTTGCACCTGAACAAGGGCGAAAGGTTGACTTTTGACCCAGGAGGTCTGATGGCCGAGAATCGAGGACCGTTACATAGATCGGGTAGATACGAGTCGGTAGACATGCGGCACGTCAAATTTGGACGTTCGACGGAAAATTTATGGTTCACGAAAGTTTAAGGTAACTATTGAACGTTTTACGAAACGGGGAATTTTTGGACTTAAGTGGGCCCAGATCTTTTGAAGTGGCCCAATGGATGAGTGACAAGTGTCACCCATCCATTGCCCCTTCCTTTCCTTCGTGCATCTGTTTCCCCCTTTCCTGTTCCATTTCTAACCAAGCCCAAAACCCATTGAACACGACCCCTAAATCCTTTCCCCCACCTGGTTCGATCTGAGAGTGAAACAGAGAGTGACTGAGGACCGTGAGGAAATGATGGTGGCTGGAGGAAGGCAGGACCGCCATGGACAACAGCGTTGGCCTAGGGAAAAGGTAAAAATCGTGACCTTTTATATTTTGAAATTTCAATTTCGGGTTTTGGACGTTAAGGAGCTTAGAGGTTGGTTAGGATAGGTTTGGGAGGTTGGTAGAAAGCTTAGGAGAAGATTTTGGAGGCTGAGGATAGATGAGAAAGCCCGGAACGGCGGCTGGAGGATTTTCGGTGGCTACCCACCGAATTCCAATTCTGGCCAAGTGAGGCCAAATCGATCCTCCCAATCTCTTTCTAGTGATCCTAGGAACCTATCAGAACCCTTAGGATGAAGCTTTGACCCCTAGAAGTACCCTACACTTAGAATGGAAGTTTTGGTTCAAAATGGTTTTCAGAACCAATAGGTTTTAGGGTTGGTTTCTAGGTTTTGAGGACATGGTTGGGTAGGAAATGTTGTTAGGAAGCTATAGGAGTTGGAATGGAGGAAAAAGGATGAAAAATGACGAAGATACGGCCTTGGTCCGATCACGCCAGTCCAAGCAAACCGGACTGTAAATCGGACCAGACCGGCCGGTTCAGACAGGCCTGCTGAAGGTTGAAGATGATCCTGTACAGGGCGCGTGGCTCCCACGCGTAGGGCCTTCTGCTGGCGCGTGTGGGTGCGTGACCCACTTTTTGGGGAAGCTTCCAACACATGAAATCATCTCTTCGATGTAACGAACATTTTGGGGCTGGTTTCGTGTCGATCGGACATCGTTTCGATATGTTTTGGGGTGTCCGAAGGTTTAGGATCGGGTTTAAAAATAGTTAAAAATTCCAGAAACTTACGAGGCTTTAGTGAGGGGTTATTTAAGTAGTTAGTAAGCCTCTATTACAATTTGGACAGGTTTGGAAGTCCCGGTGACGGTGATTGGCCTGAGAGAGCCGTATGACACGCGTATCGAGGCGGCAGCTTGGACGGTATATGAGTGGACCTTGTTTTCTAAATTGATGCATGCATAAATGTTTTATATATGTTTTAATACATGTTTTAGGATGCCTTGAGTGCATTTGAGTGTGTTTACATATTTGCACGTATTTTGAGGTTTCGGCCTTATACGGTGCTTATACGTGTTTGTAGTTTTGGTTTTAATAAAATTGTTTTGGATTTGGAAATATGAAACTCGGACATGAGACCCATTTAGTTTTTTCTCAGGATGTAGCTCTATTGATGACCTACGAGTCTGAGTCGTGGTCGCGGCTAGTGCTTTGTGCACGGTGACGGACAACACGACGCTTGCCTCTAGACTGGGATGTGTTCCTTCTAGAGAGGTCACGATGCACGTTCCGCTATCGAGCAGCCACTCGAGGCTCGACTTCGGAGTGCTGACGGTTCAAGATATCGATCAGCGATATGTGCACCATGATCTAGAGGTGGTCACGTCGATTGATACGTTCACGACAACATACTAGGATTAAGGGCGGTCCTGGACGGATGGTTGCACGCATCACTACGATTGGAATCATGAATGAGCTTGAGATATCGGACTCGATGCCTTGTTGAGTCATGAGTTCGGGCACGAGGCCCAGTTGGTTTACGTTTATGATTTCGGGTCGGGGACCCTAAATGGATTTCTGGTTTCGTGACGGTTTATGGAGACCGGGCATGAATCCCTTGAAAGGTTTTAAGAATGTTTTTGATATATATATATATATATATATATATTCATATACCTTCCTTTGTTTGGATTGTCTTCTCCGGGGAGGATCGTTGTCCTAGGTGGACCCCGGAGTAGTCACGGAGCACTAACTGAGTGGAGTTGCCCTCATTGGGTACCTTACTCTCAGAAAGGCTTATGGATTATAACCCACAGGGAGGGTCATTAATCTACGAACATTGACCTGGGTGGACTCTGGGGAGACTTGGGATTTGAGACCCCGGGTAGCACGCGCGTTGCTTTAGAAACCGTTATAGGATTGGTTATATGTTATATGATCGGATTTCTGGTTTGGACTGAGTCACACATGGATTTGGGTAGTGGCCCGTATGATTGGTTTCATATACGATTTTGGGCCAAGGCCCTAGTGGTTTGGTAAATGATTTTCGAATGCATACATGCTTTTTAGTGAAGGGTATAAATGTTTCTTGTGAAAATGTTTTTATAAATTAATTGTTTTGTCCACTCACAGCTTTTAATGTTTTGAATACCCTTTAGGTTGATCGAGGCTGCAGGCTGTAGTAGAGACCGAGACATGATACTCCTTCTCCGCATCCTGGCGTACTCTGAAGCCCCGAGCGGGCTGAAGTCGAAAATTTTCCTTGTCCGTGTCAGACGGGATCAGGCGCATCCCGCGTTAATCTAGGGGGGATTAGGACGGGTCTTGGCAGAGACTTTCATTTTTCAAAGCATCATCTATTGTTTCAGCCTCCCTCACACGATCATCACCTTCAACGGGAAGTAGTTCGACAACAATCGATTCAAAGTTTTCTGTGCTCGGCACGGCATCCACCTTTTCTTTACCTCCTCTACTCACCGTCTATCTAAAGGCCAAGTCAAAGCCGTAAACAAAATCATCAAACATACTCTAAAGACCCTGCTCAGAGAAGCCAAAGGAAAATAGGCAGACATCCTACCCAGCACACTCTGATCATATCGCACCTCATACCGAACAGTTACCAACGAGACTCCTTTATCCTTAAGGTTCGGTATGGATATTTTTGTCCTTATCGAGATCGATGGAGAGTCATACCGAGTGCTCACATATGACACCGACCAGAATGATGATTAGATGACACCCAGTCTGGACATCGTCGAGGAACACCGAGTGAAGGCCCACCGTAGGAATGTTGTCTACAAGTAACAACTTTGCCAATATGAAGATGCAAGAGTCAAACCACGTACTTTCCAAGTGTGGGGCTGGGTACTCAAGAAAGTCAGTCTAGCCACCAAGGACCGATCAACATGCATACTTGGCACCAATTGGGAAGACCCCTACAAGATGACTAGGATATACCGACTGGGCATATATGAACTCTCTAATACTGACGGCCATATCCTAGGCCATCCTTGGAATGCCGACCACCTCAAGAGGTACTACATCTAATTCGGCCAACGTCCATAATCTTGTAAGCTGCGCTTAGACTCTCAGCGTACCAGTCCAAGCTTGACCCACACAAACTATCAATGATAAGATTCTATCTTGTTTTACTCTACTCTGTCTTGCTCAACGCATACCGAATTACCCTCTAACACATTTACACTAAGGGAACACATAACACATAGTACCAAAAATAACAAGGTACAAGGGAACCGACTAGTCGGTTAATACTAACCACATCTCCTCATACGGACAAGCCCTCACTCACTCGGCCAATTGGCTAACACTGACCAACCATTCCACATTACACATCAGTCAGTCACTCCAAAAACGAGCAGGCCAAGCACACAAATGCTCACACCACAACCTCTCACCACTTCGACCACGTCGCAAAATCATTACTATTCCTTCACTTACAATTGCTTCATCTCCGCTCCCCTATCGGTGACCTACTTTTTTCGAGAACTTGGAGGACTGCGAGACACACCGAGTTCCAACACTCAAGAGGTCTATGCAAGCACTCTACTGAGGCAGACGCATACACACTAGGAACTTTTCCTAATGCATAAAGCTAGAAACACAGTACCAAGCTGAGGGTACCTTACAGACACAGTAGTATACACTAAATTTTTCCAAGTGTAAAACATGCGGATCTAACACATCTTCGGTTAGTCCACAAGGGCATGTAACATGCCAACCAGACACCCCTATCGGTCAGTCTCATTATACGTACACTTATTTAAATACATGCACACTGGTCAGACCGCACATGCATACATTTATGTAAGTACACAGACCGACTTTAGTTAGATTGTACAAGCATACATTTATTAAGTTAATTAATTGCAGACCATACATTCAAGTCGGTCGAACACTAGCATACATTTATTTAGTTAAATACATGCAAATATATACAGGTCGGTCTACAAACAAGGCATACAATTGCTAAAAGTTACTAAAAGTTAAGTACATGCAACACCGATCAGTGATCGGAGCAATCAACACTTCAAAAATTTCGCACAAAAATATCTTCATTAAAAAGGGGACCATCAACCCATCGGTCGGCCAGAGTTACAAAAGAAAAAAGAAAGGAAAATCTACATTACACTGACATGCAGTTGGACAAAAAATGGTAAAAAAAAAAAGTCAGGTAGGAGGGGAGTCAGTCGGTCCAACATCCCAGGAAGTCGGTTCAGCAGTGGAGGTATGACCTAGGTCTTTGGTCCCCTCTTCCTCTTCTTCCTTTCCTTCCTCTTCTTCCTTTCCTTCCTCTTCTTCCTTTCCTTCCTCTTCTTCCTCTTCGTTCTCAGGCTGGCTAACCGTCGAGGCAGCTTCTAGAGTCATCCAGAAGTCGTGCCAAGGTGTAGTGTCAAAGTCAAAGTCAGGGTAGGTGAGGAATATGTTCTTATAAATTTTCTTCTCAGTAGCCATGACATAATCATCTTATATGCGCTCAAATTCCTTCGACTAAAAAAACTCGTCCACCACCTCAGACAGAGTATGCGTAAGCTTCGCTGGATACATTTGTAGTTCCACTTTTCAGTCCACTACCTCAACCTTCATCCGCTCAGCCTATTCCCTCTGTTGCTCGGCTTCTACCCTTTGACACTCAACCTCCCCCTTTGAGTGCTTCGACTTCAACCTCAAGCACTCGACCTCAGCCTGCTTACGCATTAGCTCAACATGTGCATGCCCAGCCATGGCCACTCATTGCTCCACCTCGGCCTTTGCTTGTTTGGCCTCTAGACCCCACTGGTTCCACTCCTTCTTAACCCGCTCACGCTCAGTTCTTAGGTGGTCGGCTTCATCGGCTACCAAGCGATCGGTGTCAATCTCCTTACAGTACATGCTGAGTTGGGCCTTTTGCTAGTCTAGCATTTGCTGATTAACCTGAAGTTTTTGCTCAAGCTCAGTCTTAGCCTTGATAGCTAGCTCAGCCTCTTCCGACTGCCGAGCTAGGACGGCCAACTGCTCCTTGAACTTTTCCTTCTCTCTGTTAGGTGTGGCAACTTGCCTCAAGGCATGAAAGTAGTTAATGAACACCTCATCGAGGGACTACACAAATAGACCACATGTTAGCAACATCACAAAAACATCAAAAATAATACAAGTATAACTTTGACAGAGTACTTATGTGGGAAGCAATGAGTAGTGACTTTGACATCTGCTCAAGCATGGAGCCCTCTGAAAAATCGTCCAGCTCGAACAACTCCATTGTAGCAATCGGTTCAAAGGGGCAAGCAATCGGTTCAGATGAACGACTTTGACATCCGCTCAGGCTAGAGCCCACCAGCTCAGATGTTACAATGGTCGGCTTGGAGGGGCGAGCAATCAGTTCCGACTCCTTATCGAATGGCTTGGGTACAAAAGTGGTCGGCTAGGAGGAAGACTCGACCACCATAGTTTTGCCCCAGTGGGTGCCCTTTTCAACTTAGGCTTCTTCCTAAGGCCCACTATTCGACACAGCCTCTCTTGGGAAGCTGAGCCGACGTTCGGTGCCTCATTCTTCTTCTTCCCAACCTGCGTTAGAAGAGGAGTCTTGGTCAACCCAGCCTCCTTATTTTTCTCAGTCGAGTCGGCCATCGGTTGCTTTTCTAGCTCAAAGACCTCTTTAGCCGCTTGGTCAATGTTTTGGGAAAAACTTGTAAAACAAAAGTGAAGGTCAGCATACCAACCAAGTCGCTAACAAAACAAAGAAAAAACTTGAAAATAGTCATCCTCACCTAGATTTGGGATCAAACTGACCTCAAGCAATGTCTAAGGAACCCGAAGAATATCCCGATAATGCCAAATAAGGCTAAACTTCTTCTTGACCCACTCGCAGATGATATTTTTCTCCTCCGACCCGGTCGCCTCTCAGATAGTACCTGCACACATACATCTAGGTCAGCCAATTGGATACCGACTGGTATAGAAGCAAATATAAAGAAACTAAAAATACAACTGTCGTGGGGACCCACCCTCAAGGCTCAAATCTTGGAATGTCGAAAGGATACCCTCTTCTTGCTAGTTCCCACCAATAAAGATGAACTTTTTTTTGTATGTTTTCTGGGAGGATGGTAGACCATAGATGTACTCCCCTCGGGACATCTTGTCCCTACACCGAGCATGCACCAGCCCTTACTCTGTTGGTGATGGGTAAACTCATACAAGTATACCACATGGGCATACATCGGGGGATCTTGATTTGCCATATGGAACACAACATATAGACTTATCAGGATAATCGAAACGTTTGGATTAAGTTAACCAAGTGCAACCCCCAGACTACGAACCATTGACCTCAACCAAGGGTATAGTGGGAACCTGACCTCGTGGATAAACAACTAGGTGTAGAAAAGGGCAAACCCCTATGGAGGATTTCTTGACAGCTTGTGGGGCTCCACCACCCTATGCTCCACATCCGACAACACTTTCCAGGCCGACCAAAAATTTTTAACGGTCGCCTTTGTCTCTTTGCTCCTGAGCTCGTCGACCGTAAATTTGACCGTATGAATGGCCAACGCAGTCAAGCTTTCCTCCTTCTTCGAATCCTCCTCAGTCGGTGTACCAATCACTGTGACTGATCCGGTTTCCCTACCACTCGTCGGGCAAATGGATCTGAGCCGCATGTGATCTGCCATCTCCTTAGTAGGATTTGTGAAGATCATATTTTCTTTAAAGCACAAAATTTTTGAAATGAAACCTTAGCTCTTCTTGTGGTTAGTTAGGATCTCGATCACTACTTGAGATGACTTCTATGCAACATGGTGACTTTCATTAGGTTTACCTGTTGGGAAATAGCTGACAAATGCTCTACAACACCACCACTAGGTTTACCTCCTTGTGAACCTTTTGTTGCTCTTCATCGAGAAATACTTCCATCTTTATAACCTCCAACAAGTTCTTATTGAACTCTTTAAGATCTTCTTCGATCATGTTTTGACTACTACTTTGCTAGGTGTCTTAGTTGGAACCTTTCCCATTGTTGGGATGTGAAGATTTACGGACCACTTGCATGACAACTCATCTTGTATAAAGTTTCCAAATATGATCTTTCTCCTAGCTCCTATAGGAGTTTCAGACATGGAGCTTGGGAGGGACATGGTTTGTTGTAGGTTAGTCTCATATTTTCTCTTTCTCAAGTTTTCCTCAAGAAGACACATCAACTCCCTATTGGGCCAAAAATCTCCATATATGTTCCTAGGATAAAGTGCTAACATCTTCACGAAGGACATTCGCTTGGTTTAAAGTTCCAAGGAAAAGGATTATCCTAGTCCACATACATAGCATAAGGCTTCCTATATGTTAGGACATTCGCTCTCCTAGGAGGCACTAGCTGTCCTTGAATCATATGCCTAATCTCAGCCATTTTAGTCATGATGGCCTGATGCTCGACTTCACCAGGTGGCCTTTGGTCAAACCTAAATTCCTCCTTTGACCCCGTGTCATAGCCACGATATTTCTAGCCAATTTAACCTTAGACTCTTCTCGAATGAGTGGTTGGTACTTAGCTAGAATCCCAACGCCCTCTTTCGGAAGGCCTGCAAGTGTTCAATTACTGAGGCACTCGAGAATGATGGCTCTATGATTATAGGTTCCAGAATTGATACTCCTGACCCTACGGTTTTTTACCATTATTTGGGCTTATTAGCTCGGAAGTAGGGTGGCGGTTCCTCTTGGCTCCACTTTCCCCTATTTGGAGAGCTCATGAACATACTCATCCAAGTCCTTTATTGAATGCAGATGGGAGATGGGCTATCCTTGATGAATTTTATCAATTCTTCCTAGGTCGTCTCTTAAACTGGTGATGTCCTCAAATATTCCACCTTGAGGAGTTTCCATGACAGCTTCCATTAGTGGAAACTTAGGGACTGCTTGCTAAGGCATGGTTTTCACAAACCTCCCTTTAGCATCACGTATGCATTCTGTGTAGAACTTGGACATGCAATGCAAAAGAGTCTCACTAGACGTGTCAGATTATGTTCGTGCCCAAAATTTTCCATAGCGGAATCTATAGTCACCGTTCAGTGGCTCGAAGGAGTGGATTCACAAGTGTCTAGGGGGAATCTCTTTGCTATAGTCGAGTGCAGTGAATGTGGTGTATTAGAGACTAGTGCAGATAAGCTGAAAAATTGTAAGCTTTAGGCCATATTTTCGTGGTACTACCTTAGACAGGCTAGTCCAACTGACTTGGACTTCTAGCTCTCTTAAAAATAGGCGTTCCACTAGTAGAAACTACTATTAGACAGAGTTATAAATGGTTCTA
The DNA here is from genome assembly GCA_032719365.1 of Prinsepia uniflora. NCBI lineage: Eukaryota > Viridiplantae > Streptophyta > Magnoliopsida > Rosales > Rosaceae > Prinsepia > Prinsepia uniflora. Next base: position 53,698,691 of record CM064863.1, on the reverse strand, counting down.
AATTCCGACCGAAGAACCTTCGTGTTAATCAAGTGATGGTGGAGCAAGTAGGTATCTTACTTGTATTATTCTTTTCTATGCCTTCTTTAAGGACTTTAAATGTTTTCTTTTGCACCCATTCCCATATCGTTTTATGGCATGTTCATGTTAGCAACATGTTGTTTAGGTTAGGTGGTCTATTCCAGATATCTATATCAAACATGAAGAAATCAATTGTATTAAGATGGAGATGAAGTAAAACATACTTAGAAAGTAATTTTCTTGAATAATTATAGTGGGAAATGTATTACAAGTGATGTAGGTGAACTTTCTAAACTAAACCATGGGCTAGCAGGTTGATCGTGAGACCATCAAGTAGATGAACATTTGTTGAAATCATACCAAAGATTGACATAAAAGTAGGAACGATGTAATGATGTTTCAGAGTAGGAGTGTGAAAGTCTCAAAGACTGGTTTGGGGTAGACCGGAAGCTATGGGTGTTAGGTGGCCTTTAAAACAAGTTGTAGAAGTAAGTTGGGATGAAGTCGGGTGATCAGAAAGTCTTCAAGATCGAACTTGGGATGCAAGTCGGAATGAAAGGAAGCTTGGTGTTCTTGGAGTAAGAACTCAGAATGGTTAAGAGTAGAACTGAATCTTGATCCTAGATCGAAAAAAACATGGAAGAATATACTTGATGAGTCGATTGTAAGATTGAAGCCGATTAGATTAATTCAAGATTCAATATTCTAAATTGCTTACTTGATATTTTTTATGATTAATAATAAAGGATTCATTTTTTCTTTTTTATATAAATAAAGGAAAAACTTTTAAAACTTGAAAGGCAAAAAATAAGCAAATGAGAATTATGGATCAAGAATTCGATTGTCCTTTTTTAGGAAAATATTTATTTATTTTGGTCATGAAAAAATTTATTGAAAAAAAGCTCCATGAGAATTCGTTGCCTCTTTCCAAGAGCTAGCTTTTGCTTTTGTGAAGGAGTATTCATAACTTCGCACTGTCAAAGTGAAAGATGACCATTTTTTTACTATCATAAAAAGATTGAAAGATAACTTACGTCAATAAATTATGAGATATTGCGAAAAAATTCTCACATTGTTGGTTACAGTGATCTAGTTGCGGCAATGACATTAAAGTATCGGCTTCCTCGGGATAGCCAGCTTTACGGAGACATTGATATGAACAATGCCTATAGCCTTACCAAAATGCTCTCCTTGGCAGAGAAACATGCACGCTGGGAAGATGAGAAGAATGCTACATATGCCTCAGATCAAGGCGAGACGACCGAGAAAGCCTCCAAACCTTCATCAACATGCAAAGAGGATGGCAACAACAAATTTCCATAGTGGGGTCCAACAATCACACAATAAATCAAACTTCCAATGCATCAACCATTGGGAAACCAAACTTGCAATTCTCAATACTAGTACACAAGATTTATAATGAGATCAAGGATAAGGCATGGTTCAAGAAACCCGGACCAGTGAAAGGAGATCATGAGAAGGCTGATAAAACCATGTGGTTTGCCTATCATGAATGTTATGGGCACAATATCAACACATGTATAATATTGGAGAGATATCTCTAAAATCTCATGAAGGAAGGGCATTGTACTGAGTACATAAAAAAGAAGACTGCAGATTATCTAGAGAACAAAGGTCCCAAAAATGTTGAATCAAAAGTGATTTGCATCAACTAACTATAAGTCAATGGAATTGATCCTGCCATCGCTTGCCACAAATTGTATATCAATCCAAACTTTAAGAGACATAGAAGCTTGGGAAAGTTTCAATTTTGTTTTTTCCGATGTCTTCTAAATTCAAGTACCTTGTATTTGAATTATCAATAAAATTGTCAAATAGTTCTGAATTTATACAAACACATTTGTACATCATACAAAATTTTCAAGACTTATTCTAAGAAATACTCAAAACAATCCAAGTATTCCTCCGGGAAGCACCACAAGCCTTCCTCCGTGAAGCACTAAAGCCTTGCATTAGGAAGGACATAAAAAATTTCACTTGAAAGAGTTCAAGTCTTCCTTCAAGAAGCAACTAAGAATTCTTTCAGGAATCAAAAGCCTTCGCCATGCGAAGTATCCAAGCCTTCGACATGCGAAGCATCCAAACTTTCGCCCTGCGAGTATTTAAGCCTTCGTCCTACGCAACATCTAAACATTTGCCTTGTAAAGCATCCAAGCCTTTTCCAAGTATCTAAGCCTTTTTCCTACAAAGCATCTAAACCTTTGCCCTACGAAGTATCTAAACCTTCATCCTACGAAGCATCTAAACCTTCTCTTTCTGAAGTATCCAAGCCTTTTCCATGCGAAGCATCTAAACCTTCTTCATGCAAAACATCTAAGCCTTCCTCCTAGAAGCACCTAATATTTTTTCTCCAAAAAAAAATTCACATCAAGCCTTCTTTTCATAAGAAAAAGTCCTTCTATGAAGGCAACAACACAAAAAGCTCACTTTCTTCTCAGAGGCAGAGCAATTTAGAACCCTAGTATTGAACGCCTATGGATACAATGGGGGAATTTAACAAATTAAAAAGTTTAATCGTTGATTCTAATGAATAAAAAAGTTTGAAACAACAACCTAAAACTTGAATTTCAAAGTTGTAAATCAATGTTATTTTCATTTCTCAATTTGAAAAGCGGTTGGTAAATCACATATCGATTGCCCAATCCAATTGTCTAATACTGGAATGTAAATACAATGACAAACATCAACAAGTAGTCTATGGCACCTCTGAAAGCAAGCCTTCTACGCCCATCCTTTTTTGAAACTCGGCCCATTCTTCAACTATAAGGAGCGGGATGTTGCCAAACAATGAGTCATAATTATCAAGATTATCACTTGAAGCTCCAAGTTAGGCTCCAACTCTTTACTGGTGATGCCACTGCCAATTTCCATATCCAACCCTGGCTCCAAACTTACTTCATTTTGGAGCAAAGCTCCCGAGGCACATAACAGCAAAGGCTATTTGACTTTCAAAGATTGAATCTCAGTCTCCAAGAGTCTGATTTTCTCTTCTGATTCATGCAAACGTCCATGCAATAGAGCATATTCGTTAAGAACAACATCACGCTCGCTTTCTAGGAATAGATCTTCAGCGTGAGTCATCTCTGACTCACCCACCTCGCTTTTTAAAGTGTTAATCCTCTCCGCTAGGAAGTCGCTGTTTTGTCTAGAACAATCTAGATCAACTATCTCGAAGACGTATACACTCTAACTTCATCAGCTTATTTTCCTCTTCAAGGCCAACACGCTCACGAAGTATACCCACTAGCTTATGAGATCTGATTTTGGCAATTCTAAGGTCTCTAACAGCCCTGTCATAAGTTTCATGTGACACACATTTCACAATTTCTTCCACAATAATAGAGGCAACTTTCACGATTCCAGCCTTAGAAGATGGTGTTGTTTCCTCCACAAATCCTTATGAGTCATTATCCCTCAAGGCCTCTATCATTTCAAGAAATGCAGAAATAGCTTTCAACTTCTTGGGAATTTTAGCTCCACGCATTGTAGACTCACCTAACAGTTGATGCTTGCTAAATGATCGTGAGGTGATAGCTTGGGAAGGCATATTAGAAGCAGTCATCTTCTCTTAAGCGAAATGAAGCACTCAATCATTCCTTGGCCAAGTTATCAGAAGGTTTCCACCATCGAGATCCCTAAGTGGACTAAGTAGCCAGCTCATTTCATGAAATGCGTTAGGAATCTTTAGAGCCTTATCAATCTTCTTAAGATCAGGGAGGCTTTTAAAATTAGCATACAGCTCATCCCAAGTATGAAAGCATTAAGAAATTCTCAAGCCAACGGATAAATTACAATCCCAAGAGCCTCCCACTTTAATGTAGTTAGTATGTATGTCCCGTCGTCAAATGACGTTTTCTCAAATAACTCCACTTGAGGTTTAACTTGAGAAAGCCATCTGCTAGGGAAAGCTATCTGACAGGGACCGCCTTGTAGTGCCAGAATTCATCTTCCAAGAGCTCCAAGCTAAAAAATTTATTGAGCTTCTCGAAACACATGTTATGTGGATAGGCTTCAATATCCAGCTATGTAGGGCAGCATCCTATCCGACTGATGATTTTCGAAAAAAACTTTGAGAATGGAAACTTGAAATCTCAGCTGATGATCAAGGGGTGGAATTTGGTCCATCATCCAGAGTTTGATTTTCTTCTTTTCCCATGTCGGAGAGCTTTATGGAAGAGCCTCTATCACCAAGCTCCAAAAATATGGCAACCGAAAAGGCAATTTGGTTGTGAATTTTCCACGATTTGAAGGCTTCAAGTCCATTGAACTTTGAATTTATCCCACTGAACGGATTCAAACCACGCGAGCCGTCACGTTCCCATAATTCAACTACTTGATTTCCCCAGAAGGTGCCTTCACATATCTCAAAATGATCATCCTGCAAAAAGAAGTCGTTTGCCACTTGAATCGTCACCAACGGACGTCCCGAATTCCCGAAATTCTTAACAAATACAAATTGAAATGAAGAAATTGTTTAATAAATTGTATAAATATAAAAATATAATATTCTATAATTTATTATGAAATACTAGTAGCAAAAAGAAAAGAAACAAAAAGTGCAAAGCAAAAGTTGCTTACAACAGCAAAAAGGATAAAAGTAAATGGAGAATCTGCCAAGTCGAGAATCTTCAAAAGCAACAAAAAAGAAGCCAAGTCGCCAATCTCCTAGCCCTAGGGGCATTCCTTTAAAGCCAACCGTGAGTGTGCCAAGCCGTGTTGGACATAGAGTCTGCCCCCACCAGGTAGCCCCTACAGCTTCTATGCACCTGTCGTGGTACTCGCAGAAAGAAGGGAAGTAAAAATTTCTTACCGCGCAGCAAAGACAAGATCGAAGCAAGATCACGATTGGGCAGATGACTTCCACCTCTTGTCCTTTTCCTCACCAAAAAACAATTCTACCGAACTTGGAAATAAGCCAACAAGTCACCTATTCTCTCTTTAAATAACTTTTTCACTTTAATTCATTAAAGGTGAACTAGTTTTGAGAGGGAACCCATTTTCACCTCTTGGTTTCCCACATCAATGGCCAAGCAAATGAAGGGTTTTGTTTTCTTTCTTTTTTAATGGATGCAATAAACTTGCATTAAATTAAAGAAAAATAATACCAAGGGTTTATTGGAAAAAACTATTTTTGTTGGGTCACAACTCAAAGCTCAAAGCTCACTTACATCATAAACTCAATGACATGTTTTGAGCCCGACAAATATTTTCGACATGGGAATAATATAAGACAACACGTAGTCCTACTCCAAAATAATGTATTGGGAATGCAAAAACCTACATCACGTAGGATTATCTGAATTCCTAAGCGATGTAGGGGCATTTATGGAATCCAAAATCATCCGAAATTTTTGGAGCTTCCATATGGCTCATCATTTAAATAATGTGCATATTGTCTCTGGGGATGGCATTAATGGGTGACAAACACCAACATATTGAATAGTATATTTACTAGCTAATTGTATTATTTAATTAGGTTAAAAACGTAAAAATAATAAATGTTCTTCATAAGAATTAATTATTACTATTAATCAATTATTAAATAATATCTTTTATAAAAAAGAACTATTTATTAATTACAAATTCAACCGACCAATTAGAATGCTCCGTAACTCCCAAGGTTTTCCTATAAATAATGGAGCTCGTTACACTTTCAAGGTAATTCTATCTTTTCTTCTAAGCACTTTTGAATTATCTCTCTTAAAACTAACTTATGCATCAGAGTGTTTTGTGTTGAACAAGAAATCCAAGAAGACCTTTAACCTATAACCATTCAGCTTCTAGTTTACTGTTTGTAGGAATCAAGAAGACATTTTCAAAGACGAACAATTTCTCCTTCAACTACCTACTCACCATAGAGACCCTCTCCAAAGCCGTCATAATCTCATCCTCCATAGCAGAGCTAGCCTTCACTGTTTGACCCCATGCACCCCTAAGCTCACCATAGCAATTTCTACCGACCACCCTAAGGCACACAATTGACACAAGGGTTGATCCCATAATGCATCAGTGTTTATTTTTAAAAATCTAATTGATGGGGGAGAGCAGCCAATTCGTTCTGATGGTGGGACGTAATTACCACACACTATTTGTTCCTCAGTTAAATTTACTTCCATAGCATCACACTTCATCCCTTTAATGCAATCGATGATTCTTATAGGATTGAAAGGCCGACCTTCCACAATTATCGGGCGCCTCACCTTCCATATCTTCTAGCCTATGTTATCTATCAAATTAACCAACCAATGGATGGAAATTCCTTTACGAAAACTTGGGGAAGTGACCGTAAGAAACTAGTTCTCAAGCGAAGAAATACTTTGCATGTATATCAAGTATGACAAAGGGCCTCCAAACTATAAACAACCAGGCTCCCTCACGTATTCATAACATGTACTCGATAGTTATTGGGTGCATGCCACACATATCACATGTTGGACAGCTCCACAAGATGTTTGAAATAGAGATTTGCTAGCATTGGAAGAACACGACTCATTTCCCTCCACATGAAATTCTTGACCCTTATGATTATCTTTCCTTTCCATACCAATTTATAGACCACCTTTGGGATCCACTAAGAAGAGGATGGACGGTTAATGATAGTGGTTCTCTTCTTCTTTTCTGATCCATGAATAACCTCCTTTGATTGTCAAAACTTCACACTCCTTGCCTTAGGATAAACTAGGATGTCATCCTCCCTACAATTTCCAATCTGAATATTGCAAATAGCCTCTTTTTTGCGCTTGTCATAGTGCCTACGAAGCATTCTAAAACCCACACCTTTTCATTATGGAATCCACATAGCATTTTTATAAAAAAATCTCCCCATTGGGGGGATTTAAGAAATTCTCATACAAATATGGGATCTGTGGATGTAGAAATCGTCCGAACTTGTAGATTTCCTTCTTGATCCCTACACATAATAACAAGAAACAAACGGGATTAAGGTTAAAGCTCGGAGGGTTGGTTCAACCAAGAACACTCGGATGCCAAAGTCAGTTTAATCGAAAGAAATAAACCGGCAGAGTTTCGGTATGAGTTTTGAATTACCTTTAGAGGTGAGTCAGACCCTGTATGTGACGACTCGGAAATTCGAAAAAGGAAAATTTGGAAAATTTGAAGGAAATGACGATTTTACCCCTAGTTATAAGGGCCAAAAGTTGACTTCTTGATCGGGACCTTATTTGGACTTTCCAGAAGGACAGTTGGATAGGTCTCGGGATGCTGAATCCGTAGACAGACGACATGCATCAATCGGAGGTCGGATGTGAAAGTTACGGGTCTGGGAATATGAAGGGCTATTGGTAAATTGTGAGGGCAGGGGTAAAATGGTAATTTGGGGCTAATTGGCTGATTCAGCCACTTTTGATGAGTCCTAAGGTTACTACGCGACATCTGTCACTCAGCAGAAAGGATTAGTGGCTCTGGTTGCCGCTAAACAGAATAAAAACAAATAAATCTATACCTATCCATATTCCATTGTTGATTATAATTGATCAATTCAATCCATGACGTGTAGAGACTGAACAGAGGGAATAAAAGGGAAATTTTAGAGTGAAAAACAAGAAGAAAAGAGGAGAGAACATTGAAAGAAAACCCAGAAACCCGAGAGGAGACCCGAAACCAGATTTTGGACACTTGAATATTGATTTTCAAGTATTGGACTAGTTGAAGTGAAATTGAGTTGAGATTAAGTCTTCTGGGAGCTAAACGAATCGAACCAAATCAAATAGGAAAGGAATTGATGGAGATTTGACTGAGAACGAGCCTTGCGACAGTTCTGAAATTTTGAGGTTTGGTTGGATTGATTCAAGGTAATAAATGATGTAATTGATGTCAAAATTGTGTTCATATGATTCCTCTGTAACTTCTTGATTCATTAGAATGTACAATTTAAGTCAAATTGGTCGAATTGGGATTTTGAATTTAACGGGTATCGAAATTGGAATTGGTAGTTTTAATCTATATTGTATGAATTTAAGGATACAGAACTCAAATTAAGGTCACAAAGATGAGATTAGAAGGATCAATTGAAGGAATTGATGTCAAATTGGACAGGATTGAACTGGATTGCTTCGTGGGTTACATACCCGTATGACAGTGAATCGGGTGAGAACGATGACACTGTAGCACCAAGGTTCAAGCGCATGGCTTTTACGCGCAGCCGCTTGCGGCGTCGCGTGATGGCGCGTGGTGAGTTTTCTGGGGAAGTGCTTAACATGTGTTTTACTCTATGCAATGTAACGAACATTTTAGAGTTAGTTTCGAGTCAATCGGACACAGTCTCGATAATGTTTCGAGGGTCCGAAGTTTTATGTTATGTTTTAAATTAATATTTTATTCCCGGAAAATTATGGGAAATTAATATGATATTAATTGAGTAATTAGTGACCCTTAATGATGATTTTGGGCAGGACTTGGGATTCCTAGCAAGTGTCGGAAATTACGGAAACGAGTGCAGCTCTGAAAGCGAGCGGTTTGGACAGTGTGTGAGTGGACGTTTGTTTTATTAACCATTATGCATGCATAGTTAAATGTTGTACATGATTGATTGCATGATTTGAATTGCAATGATGTCATGATGATTTGGCATGATTATTTGTGATTTAATGATTACTTTAATCGGTCTTTTGGGCACGTTTTACGAGGAATGTGCAATTGATGTTTTGGGCTAGACCCGGAGTCAAAAAGGTTTCTAAAAGGATATTGTGACTTAGTTGATGAGTCAATGATGATTTCTGGATTATTTTATCGTTTAAAAATGAGATTTTACGGATTTACGTGTAAATGGTATTTGGGTTTGAGACCCTGTCAGGAATGCTTTTGACTTGATTTGAAGTCATGGATATGATTGATATGTGTTTGTGGTATGGATTATGTTTGTGATTGTGGATACTGGATCATGTTCTGGATGGTGCGAGTGCAGTTCCTAGCCGTGACTCGGATGTTGTGTGAGTACAGTTCCCGAGTATGTGGTACGTCTAGATGATGCGTGTGCAGTCCCCAGACTTGACTGATATGACTCGGATGGTGCTTGAGTGCAGTTTCCAAGGTTGGCCTACGCGTAGTGCGGATGTGACTGTGTGATTGTTTGTGCACTTTTGAATAGTGCGGATTGATTGTTTGATTGATTGTGCACTTGTGAGTAGTGTTATTTGATGTTGATTGTGATTGCGTACTGGTATTGAGTACGGGTTTTTGGTCTGTGTGGCCAGGTGATTATGTTTTCATATGTTTGGCCTGAGAGCCGGGATTTGATACTTGTTATGTGATTTGGCTGGAAAGCCGGTGATTGTTATTCATATGTTTTTCCCTATGCATGCAAGGTTTGATAAACTGGAGGGTAAATGATGTATTTTGAAATGTGTTTTAAATGATCTTATTTTTGTCCACTCACACCTTTCCTGTTTTGATGACCCTCCAGGCCGTGGCACGACGTTTGGGGCTGATCGAGAGGTGGAGGCATGAGTGGAAATCAGTGCAGTTATCCCTTGTCTGACAGGTGCTGAAGGATAGTTTCGGGACTTCAGTTGACTTGTCAGACGGGAGCAGGACTGGGCACGGTTATCAAAGTCTAGTTGGGACGGGTCCTGTCACTGTATTTATAGTGGAGTCTTGTGGGTCACCAGAGCGTCTAATTGGTTGAAGGAAATAGTATCAAGTAAGTAATTCTACTGAGAGAAATCAAATATTATTAACTATATAATTAATAATAAATAGTGCATGGAGAGATTATTTATTATTAGCATTAATCTGATTAATTAATATATTTAATTGACAAATATATTAAAGTAATGCGGAGATCGTGTAATGTCATCGTCGTCTATACCAAGGGTAATATCGATATTTTGAGAGTTATGAGCCACGTGGTAGCTCCATAATTTTCCGGTGATTTATGATTCCACAAATGCCCCCACATCGCTTAGGAATTCAGACAATCCTAAGGGATGTAATTTTTATTGTGGTCCCAATAAACCATTTTTTTACGAAATAGACTCCGCTTTGTCTTCAATTTTGTTATGCATTTTTTGAAATTCTGTTGTAAACTGGATGTCACGCTAACTTGCAACTATAAGCCCATGCTTGAATTCTTGTTGTAGGTTGGCCCATAAAACCCAATAGATAATTATGGTTTTTCTTTCCTCCTTAAAAATAGACATGTGCAGCCTCTAATCTCCCATTCCTAAAAATCTCCAATTCATCTTGCGACTAAGCAAGCTAAGGATAAGATAAAATCTCCATTTCTTTTGTTATTTGGTCTTATTGTAGATGGAGGAGAGAGCTGATGGCTTCGGTTGTTAATGACTGGAGACAACAACAACCTTCACATCGATAGACATGTGTGGACCATGCGAAGGTACAGATGCTGATAGCGCATGGACTGAAGTCCCTACTCTACTGGCGAGAAGACTAGTGCGCATACACGTGACTGCTCTGAAGAATCCGAAGTCTCCAGCTATTATTTTATTTCCTTTTCTATCTTTCCTTCACTACAGCTTTGCTTTTTTTATTGTCCTTTATTTTTTGTTGTCAGCACCTCCATGTAACCATATATATATATACATATATATATATATATATATATTATATTTTACTTTTAATATATATATATATATTATTTCTTTTCTCTCTATTTAAGATTTCGGGAGCTGTGAATGTTCGATTGCAACGATTCAAGCAGTGGTGTGTTGTACTCTCCGAGACGATCATTTCAAGATGTATAAAGACATACTTCTGATGTAGACTTGAAAAACTCACTTTATGGGGCAGCAGGTCGTAAAGCTGTTTGGTGGAATGCCCGAATGTTGTTAGGGCTTCCAACTTGCAAAGATGGTGGACTTGACATCATGATGCTCCTTCAATTGACATTCTCGTGGTACTTTGTGGATTGAGGAGCTCGGGACATCGACAAACTTGTCATCTTCAAGTGCGGGTGGAGCCAACATCAAGGCCTTCAACGGGGGAGGCACAAAGTTCCATGACATGAAGTGAGGCATGTCACAAGGCGAGGCATGTTTCAGCTTCGGGGCAAGGTTCGCTACACTGCAATGAGGGTTATGCTATGGTGCATGGCGCATGGCGAGGCACAACAAGGCACAGCATGGTTGGAGCGTGAAGTGATGCAACATATGACTCGAGGCGTACTTCCCAATGACCATGCATATGGTACCTGGAAGATAGAAGAGCTTGACGCATTGACATACTCGTCATCTTCAAGTGCGGATGAAGCCAAAATCGAAGCTTTCAACGGGAAAGGCGAACAATCCTATGACTTGAAGTGAGGCGTGCCATGGCACGAGGTGAGGCATATTCCAGCTACGAGGCAAGGCATGTTATAGCTACAAGATGAGTCATACCGCAACTGCTAGGCGAGGCACACCACATCACAAGACTTGGTGTCCCAAAGAACAAGGCAAGGCCCAATTGGAGCAGAAAGCGATGCGCCAAATGATGTGAGGCAGAACGTACCATATTGCAAGGCGAGGTGCAGTAGAATGCGAGGCAAGGCGCTTTACAACTTCGAGGCAAGGATGGTGCAACTACAAGAAGAGGCATGCTGCAAGTGTGAGGCGAGGTATTCTACATCCAATGCTTGGTGTGCCACAACTCAAGGCATGACAAGACTAGAGCAATAGGTGATGCACCAAATGACATGAGGCACTCTTTCCAGTGGCCATGCTTCCGATACTTGGTGGATAGAAGAGCTCAGCACATGAGGAGCCAAGTGCACTATAACCTCTGTGTAACAACCCGTACCTACGGGAAGGGTAAAAATGTAATTTTTGTGAAGTTTTGTAAAAAAGGACGATTTTGCCCTTGTGAATAGTAAACGAAAAGTTGACTTTTTGTACTATCGATTGGATGAGTGTTAGCCCTTGACCGTGACGTAGGTTAGGACGTCACGAGTCCGTAGACAGGTGGCAGGTTCGATTCGGACAACCGGAGGAAAAGTTATGATGTACGGAAGGTTGGGGGCGTTACCGTAATTTTGAGTCAATAAGGGAAATGTTGACTTTTTGGAGGACTTGTGATTTTCACGTAGACCGAGGACCGTTGGATAGGTCTCGACATCCTGAGTTCAACGACAGGCGGCACGCTGTCATCGGACGTCGGACGGAAAAGATACGGGTCTGGAAAGTCTGAGGGCAAAATGGTAATTTTGTGCAGGAGGGGTATTTTGGTCATTTTCCCTCAGCCCAATCAGATAAGGACAAGTGGCAGAGATTTTTTGGGCTGGCCTATGGTTGGTGGACACGTGCAGGGGACTGGATGGTTCCACTACGTTCTCAAGTATGCACGGCCACACGTTATCCTCATTTGAACCGTGCACACCTTCGAAGGAAACAGAAAACAGAGAGAAGTGTTGGGTGAGGCGGTGATCGATTCAGTGCAAGGGAGAGGGAAGAGTGAGTTGAGAGAAAGACAGTAAAGCTAGGCGGTGCTGGTGATCGCAGTTTGGGGCTGCAACCGTGCACGGAGGCGACGTGGTGGACGGCTGGATATTTGGAAGAAACAGAGGAGGCAGTGGACGGTGGTGACTGTTGTGTTGTGTGGTGGACCGATTCAAGCCACTAGAAGACTCAGGAGGCTACGGGGAGTCCCACGAGCACCGTGGTGGGTGACGGTTCTCACGGCGGCGCCGGAATCGAAGGGTAACCTCTTTTGCTCTGTTTTTCGTAGATTTTCATTTCAAAAGTCGTGGACCTAGAGCTAGAATCGAAGGGTTTGGTGAGTGAAGTGAGGTTTAGGGAGGTCCTATGAGTCGTTTATGGTGGTTGCCGTGACGGGAAGTTCACGGTGGGAGGTGGTTCGACGGCGGGTACTCTGTACCCTATTTAGCCGTGATTTTCAAACGGAAAATCGTGGAGTTGGAGGGTGAGTCGAGGGTTCCCGTGAGTTGTGTGTGGATCAGTGAAGTCGTGGAAGGAGTTTGGAATGACCACCGTGAAGGGGGAAGTGCGGAGTGGCCGGAAAGAAAAACAGAGGATTGTTTGGTTTTTCTTTCGAGCTTCAGTTGCGAAGCTATGGGTCGAGTCGAACCAAGAGAGTGAGGGGGATGGATTCTTTGAGAGTGGACGAAGCTTTAGGTGATGGTGGCACTGTAGCAGGCGCGTGAGGCCCACGCGCAGCCACTTTGGGCGGCGCGTGGAGGCGCGTGAGGAGGAATCCGGCCAAGCTTCCAACATGAGTTTAGTCCTAAATGTTCTAATGAATCCAATGGTATAGTTTTCGGGTTAATCGGACGGTGTTACGGGATGGTTCGGGAATCCGTACGGTTTAGGGTTTAGGATTAAATATCCGTGATATAATTGTGACCCTATTTGGTATCTATTGACAGGACGGGAGACACCAGAGACGGTTGAGGAGCGCACGGGGCGCGAGTGACTTGCTCTCAACTGTGAGTGGACTCTTTCTTACTTCCGAGCATGCCAAACTGTCTTTATTAAGGTTTTATGATTTTTATGTGTGTTTTTATGTCCTGATGATGATTATATGTGATTGAGATGTTTGCACGTGATTCGAGACATTTTCGGGATTTTGCACGTTTTTCGAGAAAAAGCGGGTTTTTCAGATTTTGATGCTATAATTTAGAAATTTAACCTAAAAACGTTTTCTAATGATGGTAAATGGGTTGTGGAATCTGATTTAGGATTTTCCTATGGTTTTGTTATGAACATGGATCTTTTTCCGGATTTGGGTTCGGAATGTTGGTTCTGAACGCCGAAAGGGCTTCGAACTAGAGATTCCGAATTCGAGTTTGGTGATGGGTTTCGGAATGGTTTTACACTGAAATGGATTGGATTTGCTGGATCTGGATATGGGTTTAAAGACCCGGATATTGATTGACGGGGGACGGGCCCGGATTGAGTTTAAAGACTCGGGAGTTTAAAGACTCGGATATTACGATATTACCCCCATAGGCCTATTGAGTTTAAAGACTCGGGAGTTTAAAGACTCGGATTTATATGTGAGGCCTGGTTGAGTTTAAAGACTCGGATAGGTCCAGCAGGTTTGATCGGAAAAAGTGGTTTGATGTTTTTGCTCTGGTTCTATATCAGTTTTATAGTGTATCTGTTTCTTATGAGGTTTTATAGTGTTTCTGTTTCTTATGAGGTTTTATAGTGTTTCTGTTTCTTATGATGTTTCATATTATGATTTTTCTAATACTTCGTTGGGCATGCCTGGTTTTAAACCGGAGGGAACAAATGATTATATTTCTTTACTTTGATTTGATGGTAAACGGTTTTAAAATTTTTATTCCTTTCGGTCCACTCACACCTTCTTTTTTATCAAATTCCCTCCAGGTCGTGGTGATAGCGCTGGGGTGAACGTTGAGGCAGATATCGAGGCATAGAGCTTCCGACGTTCTTCCGTGGCGGACTTAGACTTGTAGGACTTTTGGTGCCCATTTTGTAGAACTATGCTCCGGCTTACTGTTGTATATATTTACTCCTTCGTCTGATAGTTATGCTTATAGTTGTATTAAGGTCATGTTTTGGTACTGTAAGTGTGATTGTCAGACGGGAGCAGGGTTCATCCCCGGTATCGAGGTGATATTTGGGACGGGTCCTGACAATTGGTATTAGAGCATAGGTTGTGTCGATTTGTGTTGGGTCTAGGTTGTTATACTAACTCTATGCCTCTTTCAGTGTACGATTGATCATGCCTCCGAGACGTGAACCCCCTCCACGACCTGAAGATGAAGCGGCGAGAGGGACTGAGAACGCTTCGATTGAGAGAGCCCAGAGGCTTGGGGCTACTACGTTCAGCGGTGGGGCTGATCCCGAGGAAGCTCACCGATGGATCACCCGACTAGAACGTATTTTTGGGGTGATGCACTGTCCTCCCGAGGATCGGGTATTGTTAGCTACCTTTCTGTTGGATGGAGCTGCATACGAGTGGTGGTACACGCTGGAACTGTCCGGCTAGGATGCACATACCGTGACTTGGGAGACTTTCCGGGAGCGGTTTTTAGATCAGTACTATCCCCGTTCTTTCAGGGATGCGAAGGAAGCGGAATTCCTTCACTTGAAGCAAGGGAACTTGACAGTTGCTGAGTATGAGCAGAGGTTCCAGATGCTATCTCGTTTTGCTCCTGCATTTGTGGCTACTGAGGCGGAGAAGTGCCGCCGGTTTGAGTTGGGCCTCCGGGGAGAGATCAGGGCCATAGTGACAGCTGGCTCTTTTTCTACATTCCGAGAGTTGTCTGATGCTGCTGTCAGGGTGGAGGCCAGTTTACCTGCTCGACCACAGTATTCGGGCAGTGTTCGACGCCGAGAGCAGTCATTTCCAGGAGCATCGAGTCAGAGGCCCCCGAAACGGGGTAATTTTGGTGGATCATTATCGGCTGGTGGAGCCCGGTATGGCAGACCAGGCAGTTTTCAGGGCTCAGGATTTCGAGGAGCTAGGTCCCAGCCGACTCCTCAGGCGAGTGCGACTTCAGTGGCTTCTACAGGGAGGCATACCGGTGGACCCGGTAGGGACACTTGCTTCTATTGTGGAGAGCGAGGACATTTCCGTCGGGAGTGCCCATTGTTAGCTCCGGAGGGTGGAGCAGGCAGAGGTGCAGCAGAACCCGGGCGGAGTACTGCTTCAGTATCAGGGGCGGCAGGCCCTAGGGGTGGCGGTGGTGCCACGAGCAGTTCCAAAGGGCGCGGTAGGTCATCGGGACCTCAGGCACGAGTTTTTGCGATGACTCAGTAGGAGGCTAGGTCAGCACCGGGAGTGGTGACAGGTACACTCACCATACTTGGTCACACTGTTTTTACTTTGATAGATCCCGGGGCTACCCATTCATTTATAGCTCGGAGTTGTAGTTTGGTTAAGGAGAGGGAGGTGTCTACTTTGGATTGTGCGTTAGGAGTGAGTACACCTACTGGGGAGATGTTGGTAGTGACTCAGGTTTTGAGAGAGTGTCCGGTGATGGTAGGCCAGGTGGAGTTACTGGCAGATTTGTTACTCTTGGATTTACGGGACTTTGATGTGATCTTGGGTATGGACTGGTTGACGAGACATCATGCTTCTATCGAATGTTTCGATAGGAGAGTGACTTTTCGGAGTCCCAGATTATTAGAGACTACGTTTCAGGGGGATCAGCGTGCACTTCCTACGGGAGTTATTTCGGCACTCGAGGCTAGCAAATTGTTACGTAAGGGGTGCCAGGGTTACTTAGCTCATGTGGTGGATACGCGTGCTACGCCAGTGAGGGCGGAGGATATACCAGTGGTACGGGAGTTTCCCGATGTTTTTCCCGAGGAGTTGCCAGGACTACCCCCACACCGAGATCTTGAGTTTACGATTGAGCTTCTACCAGGTACACAGCCTATTTCCCAGACTCCTTATCGTATGGCACCTGCAGAATTGAGGGAACTTAAGGCCCAGTTGCAAGAGTTGGTCGATATAGGATTTATTCGACCGAGTATGTCACCTTGGGGAGCACCTGTTTTGTTTGTCAAGAAAAAGGACGGAGGATTGAGATTGTGTGTGGATTACAGGCAACTGAATAAGGTAACTATTCGGAATAAGTACCCCCTACCCCGGATTGATGATTTGTTTGACCAGCTCAAGGGAGCACAGTATTTCTCGAAGATTGATCTTCGCTCCGGTTATCATCAGTTAAGGGTTAAAGAGGAGGATATACCGAAGACAGCTTTCCGGACCAGGTACGGTCACTATGAGTTTGTTGTGATGCCTTTTGGTTTGAATAATGCCCCAGCAGCTTTTATGGACCTTATGAACCGAGTATTCCGGCCCTACTTGGATCGTTTTGTGATTGTCTTCATTGATGATATTTTGGTGTATTCGAAGAGTGCGAAGGCGCATGAGAAACATCTGAGGATCGTGCTTAAAACGTTGAGGGAGCATCAGTTGTATGCGAAGCTCAGTAAGTGCCAGTTCTGGTTGACCAGTGTTGGATTTCTTGGCCATGTGATTTCGGCCGAAGGCATTCGTGTGGATCCTCAGAAAGTTGAGGCGGTAGCCAACTGGGAACAGCCTAAGACGGTAACGGAAATTCGGAGTTTTCTGGGTTTGGCAGGGTATTACCGACGTTTTATTGAGGGCTTTTCTATTCTTGCAGCACCGTTGACGAGGTTGACACGGAAGGGAGTTCGATTTGAGTGGGACGATAAATGTGAACAGAGTTTCCAGGAGCTTAAAAGGCGGTTGACATCTGCTCCTGTGTTGGCCCTTCCAGATGATAGTGGGGAGTTCGAGGTGTACAGTGACGCTTCTTTACAAGGTTTGGGTTGTGTCTTGATGCAGCACGGGAAAGTGATTGCTTATGCTTCCCGGTAATTGAAACCCCATGAGGTGAACTACCCTACACATGACTTGGAACTGGCTGCGGTGGTTCATGCATTGAAGATTTGGCGACATTACTTGTACGGTGAGAGGTGCAAGATCTTCACGGACCATAAGAGCTTAAAGTATTTATTCACTCAAAAGGAATTGAACCTCGGACAGCGCCGTTGGTTGGAGTTACTTAAGGACTACGACTGTACTATTGAGTATCATCCAGGGAAGGCTAATGTGGTAGCCGATGCTCTGAGCAGGAAGTCAGCTGGTTCTTTGTCGCATCTGAGGACAGTACGGTTACCTTTGCTGGTTGAGCTCCGTAGGTTGGGAGTAGAGTTGACTGTGGATTATCAGGGAGCACTCCTAGCGAGTTTCCATGTGCGACCTGTTTTGATTGATCAGGTGATTGATGCTCAGTTTGAGGACCCTATTCTGGGCATCATTCGGATTGAGGTCGAGGCTGGAGAGAGACAGGATTTTGAGATCCGTGAGGATGGAGCCTTGGTTAAGAATGGACGGTTGTGTGTACCTGAGGATGAAGCCTTGAAGAAGGTGATACTGGATGAGGCTCACTGTTCAGCTTATGCGATGCATCCTGGTGGGACCAAGATGTATCGTACACTTCGAGAGCATTACTGGTGGTCAGGGATGAAACGTGAAATTGCAGAGTATGTCAGTAGATGCTTGATTTGTCAACAGGTAAAAGCCGAGCGGCAGAGACCTTATGGAGCAATGCAACCTTTGCCGATCCCCGAGTGGAAATGGGATCACCTGACTATGGATTTCGTGTTCAAGCTTCCGAGAACACCGAAGGGACATGATGGTGTGTGGGTTATTGTGAATCGACTTACGAAGTCTGCTCATTTCTTGCCAGTACGGGAGAACTTCAGGTTGGAACAGTTTGCACAGTTGTTTATAAATGAGATTATTCGGTTACATGGGACTCCGGAGTCGATAGTATCTGATAGAGATCCGAGATTCACTTCTCGATTTTGGCAGAGTTTACAGGAAGCTTTTGGGACTAAATTACACTTCAGTACTGCTTTTCATCCTCAGACTGATGGGCAGTCTGAGCGGACTATTCAGATTCTCGAGGATATGATGCGAGCTTGTGTGCTTCAGTTTCAGGGTACTTGGGAATCACATCTGCCTTTGATGGAGTTCGCCTACAATAACAGTTATCAGGAGAGCATTGGGATGGCTCCTTACGAGGCTTTGTATGGGCGGCAGTGTCGGACTCCATTGTGTTGGACTGAGGTTGGTGAGAGGAGGTTGACTACTTCTGAGCTGGTGGAGCTTACTCAGGAAAAAGTGGCACTGATTAGGGATCGATTGAAGGCAGCGCAGGACCGTCAAAAGAGCTACGATGACCGTAGGATCAGGGAGTTGGAGTTTGCTGTTGGAGACTGGGTTTTCCTGAAGCTATCTCCTTGGAAAGGAATTGTACGATTTGGCAGACGAGGGAAGCTGAGTCCTCGTTACATTGGACCGTATGAGATCTTGGAGCGGATTGGTCCTGTAGCTTATCGATTGGCCTTACCAGCAGATTTGGAAAAGGTACATAATGTCTTTCATGTTTCTATGCTTCGGAAGTACATTCGAGATGATTCGCATGTTCTGGAAGCACAACCAGTGGAACTGAGGGAAGACTTGAGTTTCGAAGAGTAGCCTGTTGCAATCTTGGATCGGAAGGATAAAGTTTTGCGAAGGAAGACGGTTCCCTTAGTGAAGGTATTGTGGAGAAATCATCAGGTCGAAGAAGCTACTTGGGAACCCGAGGCCTTGATGCGGGAACAGTACCCTTACTTATTTCACTGAATTTCGGGGACGAAATTCTTTTTAGGGGGGTAGATTGTAACAACCCGTACCTACGGGAAGGATAAAAATGTAATTTTTGTGAAGTTTTGTAAAAAAGTACGATTTTGCCCTTGTGAATAGTAAACGAAAAGTTGACTTTTTGTACTATCGATTGGATGAGTGTTAGCCCTTGACCGTGACGTAGGTTAGGACGTCACGAGTCCATAGACAGGTGGCAGGTTCGATTCGGACAACCGGAGGAAAAGTTATGATGTACGGAAGGTTGGGGGCGTTACCGTAATTTTGAGTCAATAAGGGAAATGTTGACTTTTTGGAGGACTTGTGATTTTCACGTAGACCGAGGACCGTTGGATAGGTCTCGACGTCCTGAGTTCAACGACAGGCGGCACGCTGTCATCGGACGTCGGACGGAAAAGATACGGGTCTGGAAAGTCTGAGGGCAAAATGGTAATTTTGTGCAGGAGGGGTATTTTGGTCATTTTCCCTCAGCCCAATCAGATAAGGGCAAGTGGCAGAGATTTTTTGGGCTGGCCTATGGTTGGTGGACACGTGCAGGGGACTGGATGGTTCCACTACGTTCTCAAGTGTGCACGGCCACACGTTATCCTCATTTGAACCGTGCACACCTTCGAAGGAAACAGAAAACAGAGAGAAGTGTTGGGTGAGGCGGTGATCGATTCAGTGCAAGGGAGAGGGAAGAGTGAGTTGAGAGAGAGACAGTGAAGCTAGGCGGTGCTGGTGATCGCAGTTTGGGGCTGCAACCGTGCACAGAGGCGACGTGGTGGACGGCTGGATATTTGGAAGAAACAGAGGAGGCAGTGGACGGTGGTGACTGTTGTGTTGTGTGGTGGACCGATTCAAGCCACTAGAAGACTCAGGAGGCTACGGGGAGTCCCACGAGCACCGTGGTGGGTGACGGTTCTCACGGCAGCGCCGGAATCGAAGGTTAACCTCTTTTGCTCTGTTTTTCGTAGATTTTCATTTCAAAAGTCGTGGACCTAGAGCTAGAATCGAAGGGTTTGGTGAGTGAAGTGAGGTTTAGGGAGGTCCTATGAGTCGTTTATGGTGGTTGCCGTGACGGGAAGTTCACGGTGGGAGGTGGTTCGACGGCGGGTACTCTGTACCCTGTTTAGCCGTGATTTTCAAACGGAAAATCGTGGAGTTGGAGGGTGAGTCGAGGGTTCCCGTGAGTTGTGTGTGGATCAGTGAAGTCGTGGAAGGAGTTTGGAATGACCACCGTGAAGGGGGAAGTGCGGAGTGGCCGGAAAGAAAAACAGAGGATTGTTTGGTTTTTCTTTCGAGCTTCAGTTGCGAAGCTATGGGTCGAGTCGAACCAAGAGAGTGAGGGGGATGGATTCTTTGAGAGTGGACGAAGCTTTAGGTGAAGATAGGAGGGGAAATGGTGGCCAGACGGCGGAGAACGGCTCTCGCCGGTCCGGGTTGCCGTCTGGTGCGAACCGGGTTCGGGCAAGGAAGACGGTGGCACTGTAGCAGGCGCGTGAGGCCCACGCGCAGCCACTTTGGGCGGCGCGTGGAGGCGCGTGAGGAGGAATCCGGCCAAGCTTCCAACATGAGTTTAGTCCTAAATGTTCTAATGAATCCAATGGTATAGTTTTCGGGTTAATCGGACGGTGTTACGGGATGGTTCGGGAATCCGTACGGTTTAGGGTTTAGGATTAAATATCCGTGATATAATTGTGACCCTATTTGGTATCTATTGACAGGACGGGAGACACCAGAGACGGTTGAGGAGCGCACGGAGCGCGAGTGACTTGCTCTGAACTGTGAGTGGACTCTTTCTTACTTCCGAGCATGCCTAACTGTCTTTATTAAGGTTTTATGATTTTTATGTGTGTTTTTATGTCCTGATGATGATTATATGTGATTGAGTTGTTTGCACGTGATTCGAGACATTTTTGGGATTTTGCACGTTTTTCGAGAAAAAGCGAGTTTTTCAGATTTTGATGCTATAATTTAGAAATTTAACCTAAAAACGTTTTCTAATGATGGTAAATGGGTTGTGGAATCTGATTTAGGATTTTCCTATGGTTTTGTTATGAACATGGATCTTTTTCCGGATTTGGGTTCGGAATGTTGGTTCTGAACGCCGAAAGGGCTTCGAACTAGAGATTCCGAATTCGAGTTTGGTGATGGGTTTCGGAATGGTTTTACACTGAAATGGATTGGATTTGCTGGATCTGGATATGGGTTTAAAGACCCGGATATTGATTGACGGGGGACGGGCCCGGATTGAGTTTAAAGACTCGGGAGTTTAAAGACTCGGATATTACGATATTACCCCCATAGGCCTATTAAGTTTAAAGACTCGGGAGTTTAAAGACTCGGATTTATATGAGAGGCCTGGTTGAGTTTAAAGACTCGGATAGGTCCAGCAGGTTTGATCGGAAAAAGTGGTTTGATGTTTTTGCTCTGGTTCTATATAAGTTTTATAGTGTATCTGTTTCTTATGAGGTTTTGTAGTGTTTCTGTTTCTTATGATGTTTCATATTATGATTTTTCTAATACTTCGTTGGGCATGCCTGGTTTTAAACCGGAGGGAACAAATGATTATATTTCTTTACTTTGATTTGATGGTAAACGGTTTTAAAATTTTTATTCCTTTCGGTCCACTCACACCTTCTTTTTTTTCAAATTCCCTCCAGGTCGTGGTGATAGCGCTGGGGTGAACGTTGAGGCAGATATCGAGGCATAGAGCTTCCGACGTTCTTCCGTGGCGGACTTAGACTTGTAGGACTTTTGGTGCCCATTTTGTAGAACTATGCTTTGGCTTACTGTTGTATATATTTACTCCTTCGTCTGATAGTTATGCTTATAGTTGTATTAAGGTCATGTTTTGGTACTGTAAGTGTGATTGTCAGACGGGAGCAGGGTTCATCCCGGGTATCGAGGTGATATTTGGGACGGGTCCTGACACTCTGGAGGCTTTTATTAGCAAGAGATGTGGCATCCCACAACTTGAAGTGAGGCACGCCGCAACACAAAAGGATACGTGCCATGGTGCTAGGCAAAACATCGTTGGAGCATGAGGCGATGGACCCTATGACATGAGGCGAAATGCATGTGATGCCATGAAGTGACTAAAGCTTTCCGATGGGCTATGTTGGTTGGTGGAGGATCTTCTAGAGACTTGACAATCTAGGACTTATTGAGCTCAAAATGGGACAGCAGCAAGGTGGACCATAAATATGGAGGATTGATTGTGCCCCATGTGAAGCTCAAGATGTTGTACATCATTGCCTAATTGATTGAAGAGAGCTTGGAGGTGTCATCATCTCGACGCTGAAGGCAAGTGGCATGGAGGGACTACTGTAAAAGGTCGTCGAGGCACGCAGGATGCTAGCGCTGCTATTTGCATGAATTCAAGTGATGCTGAAATGGATTGTTGGAGCTACAGTCGCCATTTTGAATGTTATGTGAGTGATCCTTCTGAAGCTTCACTCGGTGAAAGTGGCCATTGATCTCGAGGCATCTGGGGTGAAGGCACAAAGCGCACCATGGCTTTGTTCCATCTTAAAGTTGAAGCTGTTTTGCATAGTCAACTAATGGCTGAGTTGTTTTCACGGATTCAAGCTACACTAAAATCTCTTTAGTAGAGTCATTCACCGTCGAGGCATGTTGGTTGTGGTTGTTTCTGCAAAGTCAAGTAGCTTTGTAATTTCTTCAGCACTGTTGGATAATCAAGTCATGGTGAAGTTGTTGTTGCGGAGTCAAGAAACAATGATCTTTCTTTCGCAAAGCCAACTGTTCCACGTAAGCGATGCTGGGGAGGTTGCCCTCATTGCATGAAAAAGGCCACAGACAATGTGTCACTGGAAGCCCATGATGGAATGATCAAAGGCCTCCAAGGTTTGCTCACAGGTTGATCGAGAGACTCTGAGGTCGTGTTGGTCCTGATGATAAGCTTCACGGTTCTTCTTGGCTTGTAGCTAGATCTTAGTGTTGAATATATGCTTAAGCATTTAACTTGTGAGTTGCCAACTTCTTTAATTTTCATTAATAGAAGCCTTCCATTTTTTGAGTGTTTTGTGATTCTCGGTAGATTTGACCTTTGTGTAGTAAATTTGATGTTTTGACTTCGGTTTGGTTTCGAATTGAGTGTCGTTGGTGGCATTGGAAACCTGACTTCTGTACCTTTTTGGCACCATCAAGCTCTCTTCGAGGAAGTAAAATTTGAGCTTGGTACATTCGAATGAACCTCAAAGTTGTGTTCTGGAATTTGTAGTCGCTCGCACTAAGACATTTACCCAAGATTTGTCATGGTATGACCTAGTTATTGCTCCCCTTGGTGGGGTTGGGAAGCCATCTTTAGTAGCTTTTCCAATTCCAGCAAGTCCATTTGTTGGGTATAAGTGATAGATCCTTGGCAATGTTCTTAAGTAGTATGTACATCATTGTTGGTTAACGCATTGAACTTAGTTGTCAAGTTGCTTGAGGTTATAACTTAGCTCATTGAGGAGAAGGTTATAGTTTTCCATTTGGAGAGGTGGTTTGAGTCCTTCGTAGGTAAAGTCTTTGAGTGCTCTACCAGTGGTGGACTTTGGTGCTACACAAGGTGCAAGTGTTGATCGGTTGCGAACTAAAGGCATTATGGCTTCGGTGAACAAAGACGTTGATGTGTCCTGGAGCAATTGCCTTGATGCGTCACGAGGTGATTGCCTTGATACTTTTCAAGCGATGCATTGCTTCATGTGTGAAGGCTTGGCTATTTCACGGGTCGAAGGCATTGATACTTTATGAGCAAAGGACTTGATTCTTTGTTGGAGGGAGGCATCACCTCTTCGAGAAAAGTTGTTGATGCTTCGCGGGGCGAATGTGTTGATGTTTCACGGGGCAAAGGCTTTGATGCTTCGCATGGCGAAGTCTTTGATGCTTCGATGCATGTCGATGCTTGAAAACGTTGACACTCCGTTGGGCAAAGACTTGATGCTCCAACTGGAGACTGCATTGATGCTTCAGAAAGGGAAGGCTTAGAATGCTTCGCTTAACAAAGACTTGTAGTGCTTTGCTTGGCAGAGGCTTGGATTTCTTTGCATGATGAAGACTTGAAGTGCTTCACGTGGCGAAGGTGTGGAATGCTTTGCATAGCGAATACTTGGAGTGCTTTACATAACGAAGGCTTGGTGGGCTTCGCGTGGAGAAGGCTTAGAGTGCTTCGCGTGGCAAAGGCTTGGAATGCTTTGTGTGGTAAAGTCTTTGTGTACTTTGCAGGGCAAAGACGTGGGGTGCTTCCAAAGGTGAAGGTTTAGAGTGCTTTGCAAGGTGAAGGTTTAGAGTGCTTTGCATGGTTAAGACTTGGAGTGCTTCGCGGGGTGAAGGCTTAGAGTGCTTCGCGGGACGAAGGCTTGGAGTGCTTCGCGTGGCGAAGGCTTGGTGTTTCCAGTACCGTGAAAAATTGTCTAAGTGAAATCTCAACTATTTTGATAATTTTGTTGAAGACAGTTTTACAACGAAAACAAAAACTGATATGGATTACGCCGATGCTATTCACCTTTGAAGTGGGTTCCTTGTAGTCATCTGAGATGATACGCTTTGCAGCTTTATGGGCGAGGTATCCAGTGCAATGCTCCTCCTTGGTCGCCTTTGATGGGTGCTGACCTTTTGAATTAGGATTTGTACTTGATTTCGCTATAGGTCTAGTGTAGGGGTACACAAAACCGTTTGCTTTGCTAAACTTCCTTGAAGTCAGGACGTTGAAAGTTGGGGTTAATTTACGTTTGTCTTACTCGCTTGGTATGGCTTCCAAGTTAGTGTACAACGCATCATGTGGAGGAAGGGAGATGCTGTGACTATTTTCCTCGCGTCTCGGACTCCTAAGCATGTGAGTCTGATGGCATCTGTCTCCTAAGCATGTGAGTCTTATGGTGAATATGTCTCACCTTCTTCAATGCAGTGGTTGGTCCAACATGAACTCCCATCTACTTGTCCACTGGGGTGAGTGCATGCGCTTTGATCCTCACATGTACATGGCATGTGATGGAGTTCGAACATGCCCTCTAACTCTTCATACCCCAAAGGTTGTTGTCAAAGCTGCACTCTGACTCCATATGTATTACTCTCTTTGTCGGAGTAACTTGGAGATGTGTCATGGGACATGATCAAACACTTGATATTGATGATGCATGGTTGAATTTAGTTTCGAAGGCAGCCTTCTAGACTACCATCATATTGGACCCCTTGGAGGCATTGATCCTACATCTTATTGACATCTTCAACATGTAATATGCCTTGACAAGAGGGAGAGTAGCGCCGAGTCACGTAGTGTCGAGTTCCCAGGGTCTCTATTGTCAAAGTGTGTGAGCGTGCTGGTGGGTATGTCCCAATATCCTCAAGAACACCTTGAGCCTTCATCAACTTGTCCACTGGACTTGAGCACGCATGTGCAATATGAGAGGTTGATTAATGTTAATTGGGAGAGTAGTGTCGATTCCGATGGTGTTAACTTCCTGGGGTCACCATTGTTGAAGTGTGTGAGCATGTTGGTAAGTATGTCCCATCATCCTCACCGCAGCAGTAAGGACATCTTGAGCCTCTGTCGACTTGTGCACCCGACTTGAGCATGCATGTGCAATCAGGGAGGTTGCATGATATCGTTGGCTCTTACATGGTACTCACCGTGTGATAGTGCTCCGAAGTGCCTCCCGAGTCATTCATAAGCTGATGGCCTTGTGTAACAACCCGCACCTGCAGAAAGGGTACAAATGTAATTTTGTAAAAGATTTGTATAAAAGGACGATTTTGCCCTTGTGAATAGTATGTCAAAAGTTGAGTTTTTGATTTGCAGGTTGGATGAGCATTGACCATTGACCGTGACGTAGTTTAGGACGTCACGAGTCCGTAGACAGGTGGCATGTCCGATTTGGACAATCGGAGAAATAGTTATGACGTTCGGAAGATTAAGGACGTTACCATAATTTTGACTAAATAGAGGAAAATGTTGACTTTTATTGGACTTTTGATTTTCACGTAGACCGAGGACCGTTAGATAGCTCTCGACGTCCTGAGTACAACGACAGGTGACACGCTGTCATCGAATGTTGGACGGAATAGTTATGGGTCTGGAAAGTTGAAGGGCAAAATGGTAATTTTAATTCTAGGGGCATTTTGGTCTTTTTCCTTTAGGGCCAATCAGATAAGAGCATGTGGCATTAGTGGGATTGGATATTTGTACTGATGTCCATGGGAAATTGGACACGTGGAAGTGACCAGATGGTTCTAGGATTGTTTACAATAAACACGGGTGTAACTTGGCTGGTTTTAAACTGTGTGTTTTGAAGGCTGAGGAACAGAAACAGAGAGGTGAGGCGGTGAGGATTGTGATCGATTCAGTGAGTGTGTGAAGTTCTTGTGAGTTGTGAGAGTAACAGAGAGAAGAAGAGAAGTTGGTGACCGGGATTGGGAGTGAAATCGTACAAGAAACAAGGTGGTCCTGAGGTTCGATTTTCAGGGAAAACAGAGAAGGGCGTGGGACTTGGTGGTGGTTGTGCCTTGTGTTGGTTCAATCCAAGCTGAGAGGAGGCTAAGACGGCTGAGGGAGACTCAGTGGACACCGTGGTACACGGCGGTGCGGACGGCGGAGGAAGAATCGAAGGTAAGACCCAAATCCTCTGTTTTTCCCGTTTTGTTCATTTTGAAAGTCGTGGTTTTGGATTAGAGTCGAGGGAATTGGTGAATGGTGTGAGACTCAGGAAGGTTCTAGGAATCGCCTGAGGTTGGTGCCATGACGGGGGATAACATGGGTGGCCGGAACCCGAAACAGGGCTCTAGGGCAGTTTTGTTTCGAGGTTGAAGACGACAGGTTTAGGGCTTTGATTTCTTAATTTTAGAACTGTAAATGATTGCTGGGAGCTAGACGAAGGTTGTGGGATTGAAATGGTGGAAAATGGTGGAGGAATGAAAAAGAACCGGTCACGCAGGTTCAGTACAGTCGAACCGGCTGACTCGAGGAAGACGATGAACCGGTCACGCAGGTTCAGTACTATAGCAGCACGTGAGGCCCACGCGCAGCCACTTTGGGCGGCGCGTGAGGGCGCGTGGGGAGGATTCTGAGGAACCTTCCAACATGGTTTTAGGTCTAAATGTTATAAGGAATCCATTGGGACAAGTCTCGGGAAAATCGGACGTTGTTTCGGGTTAGTTCGAGGATCCGGACGGTTTAAGGTTTAAATTTAAATAAATTGGGGAAATTAGGGTTAGCATATTTGACGTATTTGTGACCCTATTTGGTGCCTATTGACAGGACGAGAGATGCCTGAGACGGTCGAGGAGGGCACGGAGCTCGATTAACACTTTTTGACTCGTGAGTGGACTCTTTCTTTTCTTACGAGCATGCCTAACTACTTTTATTTATGTTTTATGATTTTAAATATGTTTTTATGCTTCTTAATGATGATTATATGTGGTTGCTATACTTGCACGTTTTTCGAGACATTTTCGGGTTTTCGTACGTTTTTCGAGAAAAAGCTGGATTTCTGATTTTGATGTTAAACTTTTGGGTTTTCAATCTATAATTGTTTTCTGATGGTTATAAATGGATAGGAGACATGATTTTGGTAATCACGATTTTGGTTTTAAATCAGATTTCGAGATGCGAGATTTGATTTTAAAGTCGGAAAAGTGGAATTCCAGATTTGGGTTCGGAATGACGGTTCTGGAAGCCGGAAGGGCTTCAGACCGGTGATTTCAGATTCGGGTTTGGATATGGATTTAGAATTTGTTTTCAATTGGTTTTGGATTGAATTTGCTGGATCTGGATATTGGGTTTAAAGACCCGGATTCTGATTGACGGGGGACGGGCCCGGATTGAGTTTAAAGACTCGGGAGTTTTAATATGATATTACCCCCGTAGGCCTGTGAGTTTAAAGACTCGGGAGTTTAAAGACTCGGATTACATTGGAGGCCTGGCTTGGGTTTAAAGACTCGGATAGACCCAACAGGTTTGATCAGACTTGACATTTGTGGATTTGGTTTTTATGATATGATCTTAGCATATTTGTTATACTGTTTTATGGGTAATTTTCTGCTACTTCGTTAGGCATGCATACTTTATTTTAAAACGGAGGGAAAAACCTTATTGTTTTTCTTAATCCTTGTTTGTTTCTAAATTGTGTTTGAAACTCTTATTTCTTTTAGTCCACTCACACTTTCTGGTTTTAATTTACCCTCCAGGTCGTGGTGATAGCGCTGGGGTGAACGTTGAGGCAGGAACCGATGCATAGAGCTTTACGACGTTCTTCCGTTGCGAGATTAGCATAGTAGGACTTTTGTGCTTGTTTTTTATAAAGTTATGCTCTGAATTACGATTGTATTATATTTACTCCCTTTTCTGATAGTTATGCTTATGGTTATTTTGAGGTTCTTTTGGCACTTTAAGTATGATTGTCAGACGGGAGCAGGGTTTGTCCCGGATATCGAGGTGATATTTGGGACGGGTCCTGACAATTGGTATCAGAGCATAGGTTTCTCGGTTTGTGTCGGTACGAGGTCGTATTTAGGTTGTTTTACTAATTCTATGCCTCTTTCAGCGTACGATCGACCATGCCTCCGAGACGTGAACCCCCTCCACGACCTGAAGACGTCGCGAGAGAAGCAGAGAGTGCTTCTATAGAGCGAGCTCAGCGTCTAGGGGCTACGACATTCAGTGGTGGGGCAGACCTAGAGGAAGCCCACAGGTGGATCACCCGACTCGAGCGGATTTTTGGGGTGATACGATGCCCTCTAGAGGATCGCGTGTTGTTGGCTACTTTTCTGCTAGACGGCGCAGTGTATGAGTGGTGGTATACGCTGGAGTTGTCAAGTTGGGACGCTCATACGGTGACTTGGGAGACTTTCCGGGATGGGTTCTTGGACCAGTATTATCCCCTCTCTTTCTTGGATGCCAAAGAGGCGGAGTTCCTTCAGTTGAAACAGGGGAACATGACAATAGCCGAGTATGAGCAGAGGTTCCAGATGTTGTCCCGATTCGCTCCTGCATTTGTGGCTACCGAGGCGGAGAAGTGTCGTCGGTTTGAGTTGGGTCTTCGGGGAGAGATTAGGGCCATTGTGTCAGCTGGCTCATTTGCTACCTTCAGGGAGTTGTCAGACGCTGCTATGAGAGTGGAGGCCAGTCTCCCTGCCCGGCCATAGTACTCGGGTAGTGTGCGACGCCGTGAGCATTCTTTTCCTGGAGCGACGAGTCAGAGGACCCCGAAGCAGGGCAACTATGGTGGTACTTCATCATCTGGTGGAGCCCGGTTTGGCAGACCAGGAAGTTTTCAGGGCTCTCGATTTCGGGGAGCTAGAGCACAGCTGACTCCTCAAGCGAGTGCGACTTCTGTTGCTTCTACTGGGAGGCATACCGGTGGACCCGGTCGGGATGCCTGTTACTATTGTGGAGAGCGATGCCACTTTCGGAGAGAGTGTCCGTTGTTAGCCTAGGAGGGTGGAGCAGGTCGAGGTGCAGCAGAACCCGGGCGGAGCACTGCATCAGTGTCAGGGGCGGCAGGCCCTAGAGGTGGCGGTGGTGTCACGAGCAGTTCGAGAGGGCGCGGTAGGTCATCAGGACCTCAGGCGCGAGTTTTTGCTATGACCCAGCAGGAGGCCAGATCAGCACCTGGAGTGGTGACAGGTACACTCACCATACTTGGCCACATTGTTTTTTCTTTGATAGATCCTGGGGCTACTCACTCGTTTATAGCCCGGAGTTGTAGTCTGGTGACGGAGAGAGAGGTGTCTACCTTGGATTGTGCTTTAGGGGTGAGTACGCCTACTGGGGAGGTGTTGGTAGTGACTCAGGTTCTGAGAAAGTGTCCGGTGATGGTAGGCGAGGTTGAGTTAGTGGCGGACTTGTTATTGCTGGATCTACGTGACTTTGATGTTATTTTGGGTATGGACTGGTTAACTAGACATCATGCTTCTATCGAGTGTTTCGATAGAAGAGTGACCTTTCGGAGTCCAGGATTACCAGAGACTACGTTTCAGGGTGATCAGCGTGCACCCCTTACAGGAGTTATTTCGGCACTTGAGGCTAGCAAGTTGTTGCAGAAGGGATGCCAGGGTTATTTAGCTCACGTGGTGGATACACGTGCTACGCTAGTGAGGGCGGAGGATATACCAGTGGTGCGGGAGTTTCCCGATGTTTTTCCCTAGGAATTGCCAGGATTACCACCTCATCGAGACATCGAGTTCACGATTGATCTTCTTCCAGGTACGCAACCTATTTCACAAACTCCTTACCGCATGGCACCTGCAGAATTGAGGGAACTAAAGGCCCAGTTACAAGAGTTGGTCTATATGGGATTCATTCGACCGAGTATGTCGCCTTGGGGAGCCCCTGTACTTTTTGTCAAGAAAAAGGACGGAGGTTTGAGATTGTGTGTTGACTACAGACAGTTGAATAAGGTAACCATTAGGAATAAGTATCCCCTACCCCGGATTGATGACTTGTTCGACCAGCTGAAGGGAGCACAGTACTTTTCGAAGATTGATCTTCGTTCCGGATATCACCAGCTAAGAGTCAAGGAGGAGGATATACCCAAGACAGCCTTTCGGACCAGGTATGGCCACTATGAGTTTGTTGTGATGCCTTTTGGGTTGACTAACGCCCCAGCAGCTTTTATGGATCTCATGAACCGAGTGTTCCGGTCATACTTGGATCATTTTGTGATTGTGTTTATTGATGATATCTTGGTGTATTCGAAGAGTTCGAAGGCGCACGAGAAGCATTTGAGGATAGTACTTAAGACTCTGAGAGAGCACCAGTTGTATGCGAAGTTGAGCAAGTGCCAGTTTTGGTTGACCAATGTTGGTTTTCTAGGTCATATGATTTCAGCCGAGGGCATCGGAGTGGATCCTCAGAAGGTTGAGGCGGTAGCGAACTGGGAACAGCCCAAGACGGTGACAGAGATCAGGATTTTTCTGGGATTAGCAGGCTATTATCGGCGTTTTATTGAAGACTTTTCTATTCTTACTGCTCCGTTGACACGACTGACTCGGAAGGGAGTTTGACTGGGATGAGAACTGTGAGCAGAGTTTCCAGGAGATTAAGAGGCGGTTGACATCTGCTCCTGTGTTAGCCCTTCCAGATGACAGTGGGGAGTTTGAGGTTTACAATGACGCTTCTTTATAGGGTTTGGGTTGTGTGTTGATGCAGCATGAGAAGGTGATTGCTTACGCTTCCCGAAAGTTGAAACCGCATGAGATGAACTACCCTACTCATGACTTGGAGCTTGCAGCAGTGGTTCATGCACTGAAGATTTGGCGACATTATTTGTACGGCGAGAGGTGCAGGATTTTCACAGACCACAAGAGCTTGAAGTATCTGTTCAAGCAGAAAGAACTGTATCTGAGACATCGTCGATGGTTAGAGCTGCTTAAGGACTATGATTGTACGATCGAGTATCACCCAGGAAAGGCTAATGTGGTAGTCGATGCCTTGAGCAGGAAATCAGCTAGTTCTTTGTCGTATTTGAGGACAGTCCGGTTGCCTTTGTTGATTGAGCTCCGCAGGATTGGAGTAGAGTTGAATGTGGATGGTCAGGGAGCACTACTAGCAAGTTTCCACGTGCGACCTGTTTTGATCGATCAGGTTATTGATGCTCAGTTTGAGGATCCCATTTTGGGCATCATACAGATTGAGGTCGAGGCTGGAGAGAGACAAGACTTTGAGATTCGGGTAGATGGAGCCTTGGTTAAGGATAGACGGTTGTGTGTACTTGAGGACGAATCACTAAAGAAGATGATACTGGATGAGGCTCACTGTTCAGCCTATGCGATGCATCCTGGTGGGACCAAGATGTATCGTACACTTCGAAAGCATTACTGGTGGTCAAGTATGAAACGTGAGATTGCGGAGTATGTCAGTAAATGCTTGATTTGTCAATAGGTGAAAGCCAAGCGGCAGAGACCCTATGGAGCAATGCAACCTTTGCCGATCCCCGAGTGGAAATGGGATCATTTGACGATGGACTTCGTATTCAAGCTGCCCAGGACGCGGAAGGGACACGATGGCGTGTGGGTGATCGTGGATAGACTCACGAAGTCTGCTCATTTCTTGCCAGTACGGGAGAATTTCAGGATGGCACAGTTTGCACAGTTGTTTATTAATGAGATTATTCTGCTGCATGGTACTCCAGAGTCGATAGTCTCTGACAGGGATCCGAGGTTTACTTCCCGGTTTTGGCAGAGCTTACAGGAAGCTTTTGGAACGAAGTTGCATTTTAGTACTGCCTTTCATCCTCAGACCGATGGACAGTTTGAGTGGACCATCCAGATTCTAGAGGCTATGATGAGAGCTTGTGTCTTACAGTTTCAAGGTACTTGGGAGTCACATTTACCTTTGATGGAGTTCGCCTACAATAACAGTTATCAGGAGAGTATTGGGATGGCTCCTTATGAGGCTTTGTACGGGCGACAGTGTCGGACTCCGTTGTGTTGGACGAGGTTGGTGAGAGGAGACTGACTACTTCCGAGCTGGTAGACCTTGCCCAAGAAAAAGTTGCACTGATTAGAGATCGACTGAAAGCAACCCAGGACCGACAGAAGAGCTACGCCGACCGTAGGATCAGGGATTTGGAGTTTGCAGTAGGAGACTGGGTTTTCTTGAAGTTATCTCCTTGGAAGGGGATAGTACGATTTGGCAGGCGAGGGAAGTTAAGTCCTTGTTACATTGGACCCTATGAGATTTTGGAGCGGATTGGTCCTGTTGCTTATCGATTGGACTTACCAGCGGATTAGGCAAAGGTACATAATGTCTTCTATGTATCCATGCTTCGGAAGTATGTTCGGGATGATTCACATGTTCTGGAAGCACAGCCTATTGAGCTTAGAGAAGATTTGAGCTTTGAAGAACAGCCTGCAGCGATTTTGGATCGGAAGGATAAAGTCTTACGGAGGAAGGCGGTTCCCTTAGTTAAAGTCTTGTGGAGGAATCATCAGGTGGCAGAAGCTACATGGGAACCCGAGGCCTTAATGCGTGAACAATACCCTTATTTGTTTCACTGAATTTCAGGGACGAAATTCTTTTTAGCGGGGTAGATTGTAACAACCCGTACCTGCAGAAAGGGTACAAATGTAATTTTGTAAAAGATTTGTATAAAAGGACGATTTTGCTCTTGTGAATAGTGTGTCAAAAGTTGACTTTTTGATTTGCAAGTTGGATGAGCGTTGACCATTGACCGTGACATATTTTAGGACGTCACGAGTCTGTAGACAGGTGGCATGTCTGATTTGGACAATCGGAGAAATAGTTATGACGTTCGGAAGATTGAGGACGTTACCGTAATTTTGACTAAATAGAGGAAAATGTTGACTTTTATTGGACTTTTGATTTTCACGTAGACCGAGGACCATTAGATAGCTCTCGACGTCCTGAGTACAACGACAGGTGGCACGCTGTCATCGGACGTCGGACGGAATAGTTATGGGTCTGGAAAGTTGAAGGGCAAAATGGTAATTTTAATTCTAGGGGCATTTTGGTCTTTTTCCTTTAGGGCCAATCAGATAAGAGCATGTGGCATTAGTGGGATTGGATATTTGTACTGATGTCCATGGCAAATTGGACACGTGGAAGTGACCAGATGGTTCTAGGATTATTTACAATAAACACGGGTGTAACTTGGCTGGTTTTAAACCGTGTGTTTTGAAGGCTGAAGAACAGAAACAGAGAGGTGAGGCGGTGAGGATTGTGATCGATTCAGTGAGTGTGTGAAGTTCTTGTGAGTTGTGAGAGTAACAGAGAGAAGAAGAGAAGTTGGTGACCGGGATTGGGAGTGAAATCGTACAAGAAACAAGGTGGTCGTGAGGTTCGATTTTCAGGGAAAACAGAGAAGGCCGTAGGACTTGGTGGTTGTTGTGTCGTGTGTTGGTTCAATCCAAGCTGAGAGGAGGCTAAGACGGCTGAGGGAGACTCAGTGGACACCGTGGTACACGGCGGTGCAGACGGCGGAGGAAGAATCGAAGGTAAGACCCAAATCCTCTATTTTTCCCGTTTTGTTCATTTTGAAAGTCGTGGTTTTGGATTAGAGTCGAGGGAATTGGTGAATGGTGTGAGACTCAGGAAGGTCCTAGGAATCGCCTGAGGTTGGTGCCATGACGAGGGATGGCCTAGGTGGCCGGAACCCGAAACAGGGCTCTAGGGCAGTTTTGTTTCGAGGTTGAAGAAGACAGGTTTAGGGCTTTGATTTCTTTATTTTAGAACTGTAAATGATTGCTGGGAGCTGGACGAAGGTTGTGGGATTGAAATGGTGGAAAATGGTGGAGGAATGAAGAAGAACCGGTCACGCCGGTTTAGTACAGTCGAACCGGCTAACTCGAGGAAGACGATGATACTGTAGCAGCGCGTGAGGCCCACACGCAGCCACTTTGGGCTGTGCGTGAGGGCGCGTGGGGAGCATTCTGAGGAACCTTCCAACATGGTTTTTGGTCTAAATGTTATAAGGAATCCATTGGGACAAGTCTCGGGAAAATCGGACGTTGTTTCAGGTTAGTTCGAGGATCCAGACGGTTTAGGGTTTAAATTTAAATAAATTGGGGAAGTTAGGGTTAGCATATTTGACGTATTTGTTACCTTATTTGGTGCCTATTGACAGGACGAGAGACGCCTGAGATGGTCGAGGAGCACACGGAGCGCGATTGACACTTTTTGACTCGTGAGCGGACTCTTTCTTTTCTTACGAGCATGCCTAACTAATTTTATTTATGTTTTATGATTATAAATATGTTTTTATGCTTCTTAATGATGATTATATGTGGTTGCTATACTTGCACGTTTTTCGAGACATTTTCAGGTTTTCGCACGTTTTTCGAGAAAAAACTGGATTTCTGATTTTGATGCTAAACTTTTGGGTTTTCAATCTATAATTGTTTTTTGATTCTTATAAATGGATAGGAGACATGATTTTGGTAATCACTGTTTTGGTTTTAAAATCGGATTTCGAGATGCTATATTTGATTTTAAAGTCGGAAAAGTGGAATTCCAGATTTGGGTTCGGAATGACGGTTCTGGACGCCGGAAGGGCTTCGGACCAGTGATTTCGGATTCGGGTTTGGATATGAATTTAGAATTTGTTTTCAATTGGTTTTGGATTGGATTTGCTGGATCTGGATATTGGGTTTAAAGACCCGGATTCTGATTGACGGGGGACGGGCCCGGATTGAGTTTAAAGACTCGGGAGTTTAAAGACTCGGATATTTATGATATTACCCGCGTATGCTTGTGAGTTTAAAGACTCGGGAGTTTAAAGACTCGGATTACATTTGAGGCCTGATTTGAGTTTAAAGACTCGGATAGACCCAGCAGGTTTGATCAGACTTGACATTTGTGGATTTGGTTTTTATGATATGATCTTAGCATATTTGTTATACTGTTTTATAGGTAATTTTCTGCTACTTCGTTAGGGATGCATACTTTATTTTAAAACGGAGGGAAAAACCTTATTGTTTTTCTTATTCCTTGTTTATTTCTAAATTGTGTTTGAAACTCTTATTTCTTTTAGTCCACTCACACTTTCTGGTTTTAATTTACCCTCCAGGTCATGGTGATAGCGCTGAGGTGAACGTTGAGGCAGGAACCGAGGCATAGAGCTTTACGTGACAGGACCGCCCCCGGAAGGGCATCGATAACCGTGCCCAGTCCTGCTCTCGTCTAGCAAATCAACTGAAATACCCAAGTTACCCTCAGTGCATGCCAGACCAGGGATAGCCACAAGTGCTTACTCATGCCTCCGCCCCTCGTATAGCCTCGAAACAACGCGCCACGACCTGGAGGGTCCATAAAAACCAAAAGGTGTGAGTGGACAAAAATAATTCAGTTTAGCAAAACAGTTACAATAAGCGTTTTTACCCTCCACGTAAAAACGAATGCATGCATACAAAAATCATTTTGCAATCCGTTACAAATTTCCACATAAGAAATCAGTATATGACAAACAAAATCATTTTCCCTTTCTCAACCATCGGGTCTTAGCCCGCAGTCATAAACACCGGGCCTCAGCCCAAAACCATGAATCAAGACCAAATGCACAACATATTCCAAAACCAATAACCATATACCGGCCACTACCCAACTCAACCGAAACATCAGAAATCACCAATAAATCACAAGTCAATCATTTGCTGGATTTCAAGTGCGCCCGAGTCTTTAAACTCAAAACCATGCGCATAAACAGGCCTTCCCGGGATATCAACGAGTCTTTAAACTCAGAACATAATCAATAGGCCTCGGGGGTATCGCAGTAACCGAGTCTTTAAACTCATTAAGGGCCCTCCCCCGTCATCAATTAACCGAGTCTTTAAACTCAAAATGTGCTCCAGCAATAGCACCGGGATTTTAAACCCAAAACAGTTTTCAAACACAACAACGGGTCTTCAAACCCAAAGCAGTTCTCAGCGGGTCTTTAAACCCCAAAACAGTTTATCAATCACGACAACGTGGGATCCATCCCCAAAATCATATTTTTCACAACAGGACCCATGGTCCGAATTTCCACATTCCTTTTCCCCAAATCATACTTTACAAACATAATCAAATTATCATGAAACACGGGGCATGCAAAATCAGACCAAATCACTTTATTAAATCCTTTTTCATTCCCGAATTCGAATTCGCAATAATGATTCCGTAAGCCGGCATCCGGAAGCATCATCCCGAACCCAAACCAATAATCCGCTTTGTTATTTCCGAAAACCGAAATCGCGTAAGTCAAAGTTACTTTTATGCCCCGAGCATTAAGCCCGAAATCACCTTTTTCAAATCCCTTTTTAATTCTTAGAAATCACTTCTTTCTCAAACCTTATTTTCAACACACCAAAACCACAATCCTAATCACCAAAATTTCGGTCCGATCAAAACATACTCAATACCCATTTTTAAATCCTCAAAATTACAAGTCTCATTTCAATTCCCAGATTCAACATCAACAGTGATCAAATCACAATAAGTCGAAATCTCGTAACATGTGCAAATCTGGAACATTCTCAAAAAACGTGTCAAATCGTCGGTCACACTCGCAAATCATAAACAACCTTCTTAAATCATTTTATACCCATTCCATATAACTTATTTCATTAAAACATCATTAAGCACGCGAGTGACCATAGCCTCGAAATACGTATAATTTCACAAGTATAGCAAAAATGCGTATAAATACGGGAATCGAATGCGTATAAATACGGAAATCAAAATCAATCACAACTTAGAATCATAATCATAAAACCATAGAAATAATTTATGCATGCATTAAATTTTGAAAGCAACGTCCACTCACACACCGTCCAATAGGGCTCGGTTTAACGCCGCACGCGGTTCCATAATTCCCGATATTTTCCAGAAATTCCAAATCCTGCCCGAAAACATACTTTAGTGTCACAAAGGGCATAGATAACAACATGCCAATTTCCCATAATTTTCCGGGAATTAATCATTAATTACAAACGTAACGGAAATCTTCGGACCCTCGGAACCACATTGAAACGGTGTCCGAAAATTTCGAAACCAACGCTAAAAGGTTCGTTACATTGTGTAGAACAAAAGTCGTTTTGAACTCACCTTGAGAAAACGTTCCACGCGCCTTCACGCGCCGCCGCAAGCGGCTGCGCTTGAAAGCCACGCGCCAGCTACAGTGCGGTGTACAGTCGTCGTTCCTACCCCGGATGACTGGTAAACGGGCCATTCCACCCGCGACTCGACCCGGTCCAATCTCCTGTAAGCACGGCTAAATTCCATCAATTTTTCCATCGAAAATCTTCTATTGCAACTTAATTTAAGTTCTCCATTACTAATTTCCTACATAAAGCCCCAAACCGATCATTTCTCTTACGATCAATCAAACGGGTCCAGTTTTAAAACTTCCTCGAATCAACTCGGTTTCCAAATTAGTTAAAACAGGAGCTTCATAGAACCAAAACTAACATTAAACCATAACCAATTTCAAGAATCCTTACCCGTAGGTGGTCGTCCTCAAGCTCGAAATTTTTCCAGAAACGGGACTTGTGTTCTTGTCCTTTCCGCTATCGATTTCCCTCAGTACTCGTGCGGTTGAGTTCAACAAGCTCCCAGAAAGTTATCCTTAAGCTCAGTTTGGCTCAACACCCCTCACAATTCAACCTTTGAATTTTCCCTCCAACTCTGGTTTTTCTCCACCCGACTCAGTTCTCTCCCTTTCAGCTCTCTCCCTCGGTTCGAAAATGAACCTCACACTCTCCACTACTCAGCTAATCGATCAAGACGACGGAAACCCGTGGGAGACACTCTCAGACTCACTGAGGATTGCTTCCCGCAAACAGAACCCAACCAATTTTAAACTCGCACGTGCTCTGCTTCTGTCCAGGCCATTCAGCCGTGCCTCCAACATCCTCAAAATCCATAAACAATATACCCCATACAGCCACTAACAATTAAACAATGGATTGCACGAAGCACCACGGCATGGCCGTGCAGGCTCTGTTTCACGGTGGTGAACAGTAACCGCCGCACAGAATTACCATTTTGCCCCCAGAACAAAAATTACCAAAATGCCCTCATGCAATCTAGACCCGTAACTTGGTCATTCGAACTCTGATCGACGGGTGCCGCCTGTCTACGGACTCAGGGCATCGAGACCGTCCTAACGGTCCTCGGTCCCCGGTCATCGGACCTCCCGGTCAAAAAGTCAACATTTCCCCCTATTCATCCAATTTACGAAATTGCCCTCGGGCTTCCGAACCTCATAACTTTCATCTTGAACGTCGAAATCGAACGTGCCACCTGTCTATGAACTCATGACGTCCCAAACTACGTCACGGTCATCGGTCAAAGTCCATTTGACCGCCCGATTTAAAAGTCAACGTTTTCCCCCACGACCAGGGGCAAAACGGTCATTTGGCATCGTTCGTCCAATTTCGCCCAAATAATCACCGATTAGCCCCGCTAATCATGATTAGGTAGTAATCTAATCCCGAATTCCGGGATGGGTCGTTACATTACGACGTTCTTCCGTTGCGAGATTAGCATAGTAGGACTTTTGTGCTTGTTTTGTATAACGTTATGCTCTGAATTACGATTGTATTATATTTACTCCCTTGTCTGATAGTTATGCTTATGGATATTTTGAGGTTCTTTTGGCACTTTAAGTATGATTGTCAGACGGGAGCAGGGTTTGTCCCGGATATCGAGGTGATATTTGGGACGGGTCCTGACACCTTGGGTGGTGCTGACTTCTTATTTTACGAGTGCAGCTTTTTCTCCAGAATCACTCAATGACGTGTCTCGGGAAATTATTTGGTGACAGACGTGCTCCTGGCTGGTGCACCTTGGGATGTTCCCCTGTCCTTCGTGAGGTTGGTTACGTCGCCTAGTAACATCAGATGTTCCGAGGTACCCCAAAAGTCATCGTAGGAGCTCTGATTGGACTTGGTACTAGTTTCTTAGCTGTCCAACTTGCTCGTGCTCCGGTGGTAAGACGTTACATCATATTCTTCACCGGCTTGAATGTGTCATCTTACTTGCCGGGTGGAGCGTTGGGACTTATGCCAGGTGGTCTGGTGGTAAGGTTTCACATCACGTTCTTCATGGGCTTGATCTCATCTTTGTGCATGTCATGTAGAGCATTGGGAGTCCTGAGCTTTGGTGGCAAGGTGTCATACCTCGTACTTCACAGGCTTGTGTGCATCCTCGTACATGGCGTACAAA
Source organism: Prinsepia uniflora (assembly GCA_032719365.1). Taxonomy (NCBI): domain Eukaryota; kingdom Viridiplantae; phylum Streptophyta; class Magnoliopsida; order Rosales; family Rosaceae; genus Prinsepia; species Prinsepia uniflora. The sequence continues at coordinate 53,658,874 of CM064863.1, read as the reverse complement.
GCATTGGGAGTTTTTCCTCTAGCTCTAGTGGTAGTGTCACGTCGCGTTCTTCATGGGCTTGAGTGTGTCGTCATGCATGATGTAGGTTGTTCATAAGCCTCCGAAGTTCCGCGTTAGAATATAGCCAATTTGGGGCTTGTTGTGATGCCTTTCTAGTTAGTCTCTCATCTGCGAGTGGAAAAGTTGTTGTCACGCAGAATGCGAGAAGTGGATTATTGTCGGGGAGTACATCGATATCGAGTGGCTTTGACATGGCATGGACACCATAACCACGGGCTGGCACTTTTTCTTGCATCATATAAAATTTCGGTTGTAAAACAAGTCGTGGTTCCCATTCAGAGTGTTTCAATTAAATCTATGGAATCCTGTTGAGAATTTCACTCTTATCATGAATCGTTGTGACGAAGGCGGTAGGGTTGTCAGATCATTTCATTCCTCATGTTCTTGTTATGGATGAAGAACGATGAACGATGAACGATGAACAATGATAAAGTTTTTTATTGAAAACATTAGAGAGCATGCATTGAGTATTTCTCAATTTCACTCTCAATGAAAGCACCAGTTGTTGATGCAGAAATCGTCCAGACTTGTAGAATTCATTCTTGATCTCTACACACAATAACAAAAAACAAATGGGGTTAAGATTGAAGCCCGATGGGGTAGTTTAACCAAGAACGATTTGATGCCAAAGTCAGTTTAATCAAGAGAAATAAACTGGCCGAGTTTCGGTATGAGTTTTGAATTACCTTTAGAGGTGAGTGAGTCCCTGCATTTATAGTGGAGTCTTGTGGGTAGTCGAAGTGTCTGATTGGTTGAAGGAAATAGTATCAAGTAAGTGATTCTACTGAGAGAAATCACATATTATTAACTATATAATTAATAATAAATAACTCATGAAGAGACTATTTAATTGACAAATATATTAAATTAATGTGGAGATCGTGTGATGTCGTCATTGTCTATATCAAGGGTAATATTGACATTTTGAGAGTTATAGGACACGTGACAGCTCCATAATTTTCTGGTGATTTATGGTTTCATAGGATCCATCTATCTTTTCAAACCTTAATAACTAACCCTATAGCAATTGCCATTGTGCATCCTTAGAAACTATTTTCATTCTTCCACTAAGCTATCATATGCCCATGAGCACCTCTACCTTTCCTAGCCTCCATAAAAAAAGTAATTTAGGTAATATCTACTCTCGTTAGCCTTTCACACAATGTCTCTGGTTCCTAAATCAATCTCCAATGTCTCTTAGTTAGAAATGCCATTTTAAAATCCACCAGATTTTGAAAATCCATCCCTCTCTCCATTTTTGGTGTATCAAGCTCCCTCCAACCAATCCAATGGATCTTATTTTCCCCTTAGATTGTCCCCACCAGAAGTTGGAGAGGATAAGAAATCAAACTCTACACACAAAGTTATGGGAAATTTGAAAACTTTCATAGGGTAGATTAATATGCCATTGCCACTGATTTTATTAGAATCTATCGCCCTGCCTGTATCAGCAATTTCTGTTCCACCTACAAATTTTCTGCAACATTCTTTCCTTCATATAAAGAAAAGGCTCGTTTTTGGTTTTTCCTCAAACATATGGAATCCCTATATATCTTAATGGGGTCCTTTGAGACCACGACACCCAAAATATTCCCATCCTAAGTTCTACGGTGGGAATGGGTAGTTGGGATTAAAAAAAAAAGCTAGACTTGTCAAAATTGATTTTCCTACTAAAAAAAAATGTCTTTCAAAATATCTCTCTCCAATGCCCCATTCAAGATAGATGATAGGACATCACAAATTGAGATGAAGAGAAAGGGTGAAATAGAGTCACCCTAGTGAAGGTCCTTCGGATTGAGAAATGACTACCTAGTTTCCATTAATTACTACTGCATAATTCACTTACGTTACACACCATTTAAAATTTTCTTACCACTCCCATTTAAAGCCCAATCTATGAGGACAAATTAAAGGAAGACCCATTCAATACTATCATATGCTCTATACATATTGTAGAACAGTCCTTACAGCCGTAGGTCTTTAGACACTTGTATATTTTTAGACTTTAGGACACCTGTCTTTAGACAGTTACTTAGGTAGTTTTAAGAAGTTCTAAGTTAGAATCAGATAAGGAAGTGATAACTGCTTGTAGTTATCTCAACTCTAGAATTTTGTATAAATATGCCCTGCGGGCAGATTAATGAGAATATCCAAGATTTCTCTGAGTTTCTTCATGGTATCAGAGCCTTAAAGCCTGACCACCATAATCGGTCCTACCCTCTACTTCAACCTTTTCTTTCTGTTTTCTGAACACCACAGCCGTCTCAATTCCCATCCTCCTCCCTATCATGGCATCTGACTCTTGCTCCCCCCCTCAAATTTCTCCCACTCATGTTTCTACCCTAGTTTCTGTCAAATTGATTGAAACTAATTATCTTCTCTAGGAAAGTCAAATCAAGCCTTTCCTAATAGGACACAACTACTGGCGCTTTATTGATGGAACTTACCCTCCCCGTCCTTCCCTCTTATCACTTGCTTTCTCCTCCCCAACATCTGCAGCCTCTAATTCTGCTCTCACTTCTGCCTCTAGAACTATCCCCAACCCAGCCTATCATCAATGGTTTCAGATTGATCAGGCCCTGATCAGTATGTTACGGGCCATTCTCACTGAACCCATTCTCTTTCAAGTTATCAGTCTCTACACTTTCAAAGATATATGGGAATGTCTGTGTCAGAATTTTTCACAACAATCTCTTGCCAATGCTACAAACCTTCGTTTCCAATTTATGTCCCTAACCAAAAGCTCCAAGACAATTTCCGAATATCTATCCCATGCCAAAACCCTTGCTGATTCTCTCGCTGCAATTAATGAACCGTTTTCATCAACTTATCTGGTCACCACAGTTCTACTTGGCCTAGGTCCTGAATACACTGTCCTAGTAACTACCATGCTTAACTTCCCACCACTTCCTCCCTTCTCTGATCTGCGAGCCCGTCTACTTTCTTTCGAAGCCCAGCGGTCTTCCTTTTCCGCTTATCTCGCCCCTGCAAATCCAACTGCTCTCTATACAGCCCATCCAAATCCCATACTCGCTACTTCTGCTCACGGCTACAACACTGCCCGTAGCCGCCCATCCTTTCAGCGTGGTTACCGCCCTAGCTGCGGCTCCCGCCCCTTTAACCGCCGTGGTTCAGGTCGTTTCCCACCCACACATCCCTCTCCTGGTATCCTTGGACCGTCTCCTCAACCCACTAGCTCTCAAGGCCCTCAATGCTGGTCCTGTAACCGGTTTGGACATGTCGCTGCCCACTGCCCACTGCCCACAACTCACTCAGACTCAAGACCATGATCTATCTCAGGATTTTTCTGGTCTCCATTTGGCCACAATTTCATATCCCAACTGGTATCCCGACTATGGAGCTACTCACCATGTTACTATGGTCTCTGCTGCTTCCACTTCCTCGCCCACTTCTGCCCAAGACCAGGTCATGGTTAGCAATGGCAGTACTGTTCAATCTGTAAAAACCTCCTTTCTGTAGCTAAACTCACCCAAGATAATCATGTCAGTGTTACCTTCTATCCCACCCATTTCGTTATTCAGGATCTCATTACTAATGTTGTTCTGTTTCAGGGCCCCTGTAAAGATGGCTTGTACCCTATCCCTCCGCAAAGCACACCCAAGTCTTCCTTACCATTGCCTCCCTTACTTTGTGGCATCAACAGCTAGGGCACCCTTCCAAAGAAGTCCTCCAGCACCTGTCATCTCAACACCAGCTTCATCCTCACGTTTCTTTTAATTCAATTCCTTTCTGTAATTCTTGTACTCAGTCAAAATGTACTAGACAACCGTTTAATTCTGTTGTACACACATCTAAGAACCCTTTCAACTTAAATCACTCAGATGTTTGGATGTCACCTGTTAATTCAGTTTCTGGTTTTAAATACTATGTTCTGTTTACAGATGACTTTACCGGTTACACTTGGGTCTTTCCCATCCGTCTAAAATCTGAAGTTTTTGCCAATTTTTCCCATTTTTTCACCTATGTCCAGAACCACTTCTCCACCACCATCAAAACATTTCACAGTCATGGTGGCAAGGAGTTTGCCAATTAGTCTTTCCAAGACTTTTGCCACACACACGACATCCATCAGAGATTTTCCTGCCCCCATACCCATCAACAAAATGGTCTAGCTGAGAGAAAGCACTGACACATCTCTGAAGCAAGCCGTACCCTTCTCCTCACAGCTAGCCTCCCTCCCTGTTACTTGGCAGATGCTATCACCACTACAGTATTCCTAATCAACCTACTCCCTGCCCCTGTTCTCCAATGGTCCACTCCTTACTACAAACTCCATGCCAAACCCCCTCCATATACCCTCTTATGCACATTTGGATGCTCTTGTTTCCCATATCTAGGAGACTACACTAAACACAAGTTAGAACCCCGATCTCTCCCTTGTATCTTTCTCGGATATAGCCCTCAACACTCCGAATACCACTGCTTACACGTCCCCACTGGACGTGTTTACCTTATCTGTCATGTCATCTTTGATGAAACCACATTCCCGTCCAATTCCAACCCCAGACTAGCACCAGATTCCTTTTCTTTCATCCCCGTTATTCCACCTCTAGCTCACCATGCATCGGACCAACCTCCCATTTTTTCTCCAGTTCCACCACCTCCATTTCCTACTCCACAACTTGATTCTCCCTGCCCTTCCCGCACTGTTCCTTCTGCCACACCAGCACATTCTACTCAGTCTCAGACTTCGATCTCCTCCACCTCCTCCTTCCCATTCGTCCCCCTCCAAATATCCATCCCATGATCACTCGTAGTAAATCTGGACTTGATACCTCTCGTCATCTCCTACATGATTCCTGTTATCCCTTCCCCCAAATTTTCACTGCTCTTGCTCACAGCCCCATTGAACCCACCACCTACAAACAAGCCTCCCTTTCTCCTCAATGGACTCAAGCTATGAACAAAAAATACTCTGCCTTAATCCAGCAACAAACTTGGTCTCTCACCCTCCTTCCCCCTCATGCCAATGTAGTGGGATGCAAATGGGTCTTTAAACTCAAAAGAAAAGCTGATGGCACAATTGAGAGACATAAGGCTCGTCTTGTGGCCAAGGGTTTTCACCAAACTGCAGGCCTTGATTATCAAGAGACCTTCAGTCCCGTTGTCAAACCAGCTACCATCTGTGTGGTTCTCACCCTTGTAGTTTCACTTGGCTGGCCACTCCGTCAATTGGATGTCACAAATGCTTTCCTTCATAGTACCCTATCAGAAGAGGTATATATGCAACATCCCCTAGCTTTGTTGATCCCCAGAAGCCTCATCATGTATGCCACCTATACAAGGCCTTATACGGCCTTAAACAAGCCCCACGAGTATGGTTTGAAAGATTCAGCACCTTTCTTCTTGCTTATGGGTTTCTTCAGAGCAGGGCAGATCATTCTCTCTTTATTTTTCGCACAAAAACATTAATGAGAATATCCAAGATTTCTCTGAGTTTCTTCACATATCAAGTTTAAGCCCCATGTCAAACATCTTTGCTTTATTTCTCATTTTCAAGGAATAGAATGCTTCATAAGCTATGAGAATGTTGTCCTATATTTTCCTCCAAGAAATGAAGGTGCTTTCTTGGAAATAATCTTCTAAATGACCTTGTAGAAATAATTGCATAGTGATATCGATCGTAATTAAGTGACCCTCTTGGAATTTTGCACATTGGGAATCTAACAATTTTTGTCATTACAAGCTCTCATAACTCCTATCCCCTATTGTAAAAAAATCCCTCACATTTCTATACAAACTCGTCTCAATTTTTCCCATTAGGACTGGTCAAATAGCCTGAAACCCCATTTAGGCATGTTGCCTTATTCACCCCCATAGCATAAGCTGCTCTTTTTATCTCTTCATTCTCATCTAGGAGCAATAGGAACTCATTCACCTGATCATCAATATATGCTTTAGTAAAATGGCCAATCTCCTCCCAATCCCCATTGCTATATGTCCTAAAGAACTCTTGAAAATACTCCTCTACATGTCTTCAAACTCCTCCTTACTCAGCCACCTAAGGCCCTTCATCAACTTTTAGTCTGGTAAGTTTTTTGACCGTCTCCATTGAATAGTAGAATGGTGGGAAAAGAACGTATTTGCGTCCTCAAAATTTAGCCATTTCACCCTTTATCTCTATTTCTAATAAGCTTTTTCATTCTTCTAGAATGCCCTCATATCCTCATATCCACTCACATGTTTTCTAATTTTGTAACCCTCCAGGGCCGCTGCACGGAGATTGAGACTCGAGAGGCGGATGGATGAATTAGAAGAATTTACTTTTATCCCTTGTCTGACAACGTTTCTATCAGACGGAAGCAGGACCCGAGTGTACTATTCTTATGTTGTCGTGTTGGGTCCTGTCACACACATACACAAAAAAAAAATAGCGGTAGTCTTTACGACACAAATCATATTTCATCTTCTTCTAAGGCTCTCTAATAGTAATAGTGAACCCTATAAGGACATAGAATAAAACCCAAAAAAACCAACCAAAGTGGAGTGCTTAACTAATCATGGATGCTTTAGACATTATCTTTGTAACATCCCGCATCTCGAGAAAACGTAAATTTGGAGAAAATTAGGTAAAATGACGATTTTACCCCTATAAAGTCAAATAGTTGACTTTTTTATATGGATATCTTTCAAGAATTTCGAGAAGACCGTTACGAAAGTCTTAGAATCCTGATTTCGTAGACAGTTGGCACGCCAAAATTGGAGAACGTATGAGGTTGATTCGGGTAAAAAACAGTAAAGGGCATTTTGGTAATTAAGAAACATAGTGTATTATGGTCATTTCACATTGAGATTTTTCTTGTAAAGTGACACTTGTCCATATTTCTCTAGACCCTTCTCTCCATTTCATTTCCATCGACCTTCCCCCTTTTTTATATGTTTGTTTGGATAGTGTGGGGCAATTCGATGGTCATGAACCGAAGCCATAAACCTCCATGAACGAGCATATCGTGAGGGGGATAAAGGAAGGAACCAGAGACAGAGAACTCGGGAGAGAAAAGGGATGAGGAAGATGAGAAAGAAAATTGGGGAAATAAGTGAGAAACTGCCCAGACCCGAGAACCCATAAGGAAACCCGTGAGTGTTCCAAGTGTGGTCATGAAGAGTCAGATGGGTTCAAGGCCGTGTATTTCAAAACTAAGGAACTCAGAAAGATTGGTGAGTCCATGTGGTTTTCCTGGGTTAGAACACATGGAATTGGATGAGGGGATTACTAGAATATGGAGCCCAAGTTTTGGCCAATATTTTGAGGATTCATACAAAAAAATTAGTTAAGTTTTACTCTGTTTTGACATTATAGACATGTTTCCTAGGTTATAGACGAGTCAAATCGACTCTGAGAGCATTAGAAATGGTCGAGAAATAAAGGTTTTCCGGCCGGGTTACGCCGCGGGTCGAATGAATAGTTTTACAGAGAACCGAGTCTGATGCCCAGGGAAGATAATGAACAGTGGCCGCGTGTGAGGCCCAAGCGCAGCCACTGTTGGTGGTGCGTGGGAGAACGTTCCACGTCATCTTGATACACGATCAACATGAAAGTTCATCCTCTCGATGTTACGAGTCTAACGGTACAATTTTCGAGGTGATCAAACATCTTCTTGGGGTAATTTTGACTATTCGATGGTCTAGGGGTTATTTTAATTCCTTTAAAAATCTCAAAAAATTATGGGATTAAAGTGTGAGTTAATTGAGACGGTGAATGACCCTTAGAATTGATTTTTGAAAGTAGATGATGCTCTCGCATTTTACGAAAATGCATGCAACTCAATTCGGTCGTGTAGGGTACGTGTGAGTGCGCTTCTATTTTATGAAAATATTGTGCATGCATATTTATGTGTTTTAAATGTTTTACTATGTGTTTTGGTGATATTTGAATGATTGGGAATTTTGTACGATTTTTTTAGTGGTTTTATATTCAATTATTATTTTATTGCACATTCTATGAGATGTTCCGTAAATTGCATTTTCGAATCCCGTTTCGATTGTGGTTTTAAAGTGAATATAATTTATGTCGTGGGATATTGTAATATTGGAGTTTGGGTAATTTTCATATGATTTTTGGACAGTTTTAGGAAGTATTTTGATAGCACACGTTACGAGGTTTATTGATTAGATGTTCTCAGGTTTTGTTGTGGATTTTAGTAAAGTGTGATTAAATAATGTTTTCTTGATATTGGTGATGGAATTAACTGTGATGTGAGATTGTTTTTGTTATCGAATTATTTTCTGGAAAAAGGTTATTTCTGCACATTTTACGAGGCATAATGTATAGATTGGTTTTTGGCTTAGGCCCAAGTGTCCGAAACGAGGCCCTGTTTACGAAACTGATGTGTGATATAATTGTGTGCTTCCATAGTATTGGTGCACTATGATGTGATTTGTGCATGTGTGTGAATAACCCTCTTCGTGATCGCATTGATTGATTGGTTAGTGGTCTCAGACGTTAAGTCTTTGGCTCTGGTTCTCAAGTGAGTATGTGGTGTGCCTACCAGTAGTGCAGTTGATGTGATAATTGTTGTTGTGCATCGAGGATGGGGTTGATGTGAATTGATTGTGTGTTATTGATGTGATGATTCATGATGCATGATATATGTTGTAGTTATGCCTATTAGTTTGTTAGTCTCAGACGTCGAGCCGAGCTCCTTTTTTGAGACTAACACGACTCAGATGTCGAGCTAGACTCCTTTCTTGAGTGGTGTGCCTACCAATAGTGTAGTGGTTATGATGTTTGATATTGTGCATTGATTATGGATGTTTTACACGTTTTTTGAGGTCGTGGACTATATGGTGGTTATTTGAGATTTAAACGGTTTTATATGCATGCATAATTTTAGAAAACGGAGGGTAAAATATTATGTTTCGAACTGTGGTTTTAAAATATTATTTCTGTGCACTCACACGGTTTTCATGGGTTTGTAACCCTCTAGGGACGTGGCATAAAGTTCGGGGCTGGACAAAATGCGAAGGCATGACTAGATAGAGTATGTGAATATCCCTTGTCTGACAAGTCTAAGGGTAATTTCGATAATTATGAATGATTTGTCAGACGAGAGTAGAGCCCAGACGTGGTTTACGAGGTATTTCCAGGATGAGTTATGTCAATCTTAGTATTTTCCTACTATCCACAGTCCACACCACATATCAACCAGCCTGCATATTATGAGCCTAAATAGTCATTCAAGTCTAAAACATTTATCTTTTCACTAAATAGTCATTTAGGTTTGTATTGGGTCGAGTTGAAATACTAACCCTAATTAATAATTATGTTATATATTCGGAATTATGAGCCGAGTTTATACAAGCAGGCCGGATTGGGCTTATTGGACCTTGTCGAGCTCGAGACTATTGAGTTTGAATACTCTAAGCTCAAGTCCAGCCCGTTAACTTTAAGGCAGGACTGGCCCATGGTCCATAGTGGGCGAAGTCGGGTTTTTTGTAAACGGACCTAGCGAGTATCTAGAAGCCCATAGCTTCTAAAGCCAAATGGTGAGGACTACTCCGACCGAAAACTAGTGGTAGGTGGTCTTGCGGAGCTTTGGGGTTCTTTACTAGGAGTCACTATTATGGCTAACTATATATAATGTTATTGGAAAATTCAAATTAGTAATTTATGACATAAATTCATACAAATTCATTCAAATTCACAAAAGGAATGAATAACATTTCTATAATTTTTTGGAGTACAGTTTAGAAATTATTCAAAATTTTCTATAATACTATTTAAAATAAATTCTCAAAAAATTCTTTACAATTCGAATGGAATAAATTCTCGACCATCTCCGTTTATATCTTTTTCCCATATTTTGGCTAGAAAAAAGTCAAACCTTATGCCTGACACCATTATATAATTCATAAGTTTGGACCTCTCTCATTCCGGGTCTGTCCCTCGTCCAAATTCCGAAACCGAAATTCAGAGAAGAGAGGAAATGGAAAAGGACGGTGTCATCTCCGGAGATAAACCCACCATGTTGGTGACGAACGACGACGGAATCGAAGGGCCTGGACTTCTGGCTCTCGTTCAAGTCCTCATCTCCACACGCCGGTACAATGTTCTCGTCTGCGCCCCTGACTCGTATGTAACAAAACAAAAATTCAGCATCAAAATACGCTTCTGTTTCACTTTCTCCGATTCTTCAATTTCGAGTTTCATTTGTTGATACAAAATTATTCACTTTGAATTTGCAGCGAAATGTCAGCTGTTAGTCACTGCATCACTTGGCGCCATCCGATTGCTGCCAAAAAAGTGGATATTGACGGAGCAACAGTGTATGCAGTTTCTGGTGGGGGAATTACAAAAATCCCAGAACTTTTATTTTTTTCGTTTTTCTCGCAAATTGATTGCTACCCTTTACGCTAGAAATACAAATAAAACATACAAATGTGTTCTTGAACAAAACTTTGCAGGATCTCCTGCTGATTGTGCTTCATTGGGTGTTTCCAAAGCGCTTTTTCCTTCAATTCCTGACCTTGTAAACCTTTCTCACTTTTTGTATTAGTGCCACTGATCACATTTATTTTCTGTGGTTTTTTCTAATGGCTAATTGCTTGTATATTTACCCATAGGTAATCAGTGGCATAAACATGGGCAGCAACTGTGGCTATCACATGTAATGTATCTATTCCATTTACTCTTTGTAGTTGTTTTGGTTCCAGTTTCGTTAATCAACCAGAAAGATATCTGTAAATAGGGTTTGAAGTTTGAACTGTGGAAAATCCCAGTTGAGTTGGATCGCTTATATTCGTTGAACCCTAATACAGTTTTATACTAACTAGTCGCCTTTGGAAAGATTTGGATTCCAGGACGAAATTAGATAGATTTTATTTCCATGTGATACCCAAACACGCCTCATCCTAAAGAAGTCCTCTTTGTTGGCATGAAATCTGAAAAACAAATCCAATTAGTTTTCTTCTCTCAAATACTGTTGTTTCTGCTTATAATGTTATTAAAAGAGTTCTTTATTGGAATTGTAGTGTTTACTCTGGAACAGTGGCCGGTGCTCGCGAGGCCTTTCTAAATGGTGTACCTGCAATCTCTATATCATATGACTGGTATGCATACGTGTTTGATGGTTTGCTTGATGAACAAGATTTCTTTTGTACATAAAGAACACTGAATCGAATGGAATTATGAGCATTTCTAACTGTTAGAGCTTGTACTTTGTTTTCACCCAGATTTAGTTCAGCTGCTAATATTCTTGTAAAGATTTTTTATGTTCTTTACTTATTTTAATCTCCAAAATCACTTACGTTGATCACTTGACTTACAGGGTTGGAGGTAAAAGCACTGTTAATGACTTCACAATTGCTGCCGAAGCTTGCTTACCTATCATAAATGCAGTACTAGTGGAATTAAGAAACAAAACCTACCCTCAAACATGTTTCTTGAATATAGATCTGCCAGCAAATGTTGCTAATCATAAGGTAACTTCCAGGATGCTTGATATTTTTGGGTAATATTCAGTATGGTGTCCTTAGTCAGATTCATCTTCTCCTTAAGTTCTGAATTTACCTACTTGCATGCGCACTTCTCTTTCTTTCTTCCTGTCCACCTCTCCCATATGCTCGCCATTGAATCATTTTAAAACGGACTATATAACAGTAGACATATCTCCGTGATATCTACCGTGGTATTTGTGCCCAAAGATTCATTTTTAACTAGAGAAGTAAATTATATCAATTCTCTGTTTCTTGTTTTCCTCTGACTCCATTTTATTGCAGGATTTCTAGATGAGGCAGTTGTGTTAATTTATATTCTTCAAGATTGCAATTTAGTTTTTTGGTATGCTCTAGTTGAAATACATAATGCTTTCTTTTCTATGACAAGAGCATTAGTCCTGTTAGGTGTTGATTTTTACATATGCTTTGCAGTACTGAGTTGTTCATTTCTTGTGTCTTAATAGGGGTATAAGTTGACTAAGCAAGGTAAAAGTATAATTAAAATGGGGTGGAGGCAAGTTACTTTGGACATGAAAGGTGGGAAAATGTTGTCAACAATGACAATGGAGGCAGATTCGACAGCGCCTGTGAAAATTGACACATCAAGTACACCAGAAGAGCACCTTTTGTTCGCGAGAGAAGTGAGTCTTTTTCTTATTCGATTGCATTCTAGGCTGTTCCCGTTTATTTTTGTTTTCCTTCGCATAAAATTGATCAATTTGTCTACCTCCTTATCAATTCTTCTTTAGTTTTATAATTTATTGTGGCTGATGCTCGCAATGTGATTGGCTGAGAAATCTTGAACGCAAATTTATGATGGAAATAGGTTTTCAAGTACTGCGGTGTCTCGGAGTCTCTCAGTTGGGGACAAGTCTGTCTCACTTTGGAAACTAATCTAGAAGTTCTTTTATCTAAAATTTTCCAAAACTGACATTTCTCTTAAATCTTCATTCAAACAAAAGAATGTTACTTTGCATCTTGAGGACTAATCCTCTTGATGAAAGTAAGAATGATGAAATGACATTCTTTAATATTTGGCATTCAGAAGGATGCAAATCACTCGTACTTTTGAGATTTTTGCATGTTTATGGTTGATTTCCTTTCTTTTCTGTCTCTTTTGGTGTTATCAAATGCTCTGATTAAATTCACTGCTTGATTTTTGGGTTATGAAACACACCCTGAGTCTTTTCTAGTTGTTTTTCACGGTCCTCGGTTCCTTCTGTATTTTCCTGGTTTAAGTGCATCTGTTCAGGACAACTCCATTTTCAATTTTGTAGGTAAAGGGTGCCCAACTTGATGAGGATGACAGTGACCACGGATCTCTTCAAGAAGGATATGTGCGTATTGGTTTAAATTCAGTAAGATTATTATCTTTGTAGATTGCGTGAGTCTACTAACACGGGATTTGTGAATTCATCTCAGATTACTGTCACTCCTCTTGGTGCCATCTCTAGTGCTGACAAAGATTGCCACAACTACCTAAAAGAGTGGCTTCCAAATGTATCTGAACCCCCCTCTTCTTCGGCCTTGTAAAGCTTCTAAAGCATCTGGTTAGTATAGCACAGTAGTCTTTGTAAGTTTAGCTTTCAGCAAGGTTTCTGGGGACAAAGACGGTACTTGTTTCAGCCTCTTTTCCCTTTGTTATTCAATCAGCCTATATATGCAAATGATATGCCTTGTACGATTCAAACCTGGTTTCTGCACTCATGTTATCAATTGCTATGAAAGAGGTCTGTCACTAACAATTCATAGAATGAGCATGATGTTTTTATTATTTATTATTGAAAAGAAGTGCTCATTTTTGCAGGGATTGCTGAAGGATTTTTCAAACTCAAACACAGTGCCGGTATTTTTTCTGTGTGATTAGATGCTCTCCTGCTTTTAGACAGGCATGGTTCTTAATTTTACCCAGACATTATTTTCAAGCTGCTATTAAGGATTTTATGAACCTCTTATAATGATAGGGGAGATCCCTCTATTCTATTAATCAATTTCATAGCAATTCTCCTCTTGAGTTGTTAATGGATTGGGGGCATTTTGATTGTGATAAATTATTATAGCAGAAAGTGTCTAAACTCTGAGTTGTTAAGTTGTAATCAGCAACCTAACAAATTTAGACTGGTGCTGAATTCATGAAACTTATACTTTGTTAGTTCATGACACAAAACAAGCAATCAAACTCTTTTCCATCACCAACCAACCTCTGTTCTGATGTTATTGTTTACAGGTAGATCAAATTTTTCTTTAATTCTAGTTTGAGCAGATGGTAAATACGGCTGTGTTTCACTCACTAATAATATTCTTTACGAGCCTGAACTTAATAAATTTGTTGAACAATGTAAAATAAAGACAATGAACTTGGGCCTAAGATTTATGTAGGTATCCCCTACAAAGTCCATAACAAATGTGATTGGAGACTCTAATACCAATGATTAAACTCCAGTTTGAACCTGAACTCAAAGTTAGGGGTGGCTAAATGAGTTTTTTTGAGAGTATGGATAAATCTAAGCCTCATCATTGGGCTGGATCGGGTAAGCTCGGTCCAAAATTTTTGGACTTGGATCAGGTTGGGTTAGGCTTATTTCATAATTTAAAAAATACCGAGCTAGGTTGGGCGGGCTTTATCATAAATATGAAAGCCCATGCCTTTGTAGGGCCGAGTTTGGGTCGGCCTTTTATTGGGCTTTATGAGTCGGGCCTATTAAGTCCACTTAGGTCGGGCCTACGAAACCCAATTCTACCTACCTAATTATAAAAGTGTGAGTTGAGTTTAAATATCATTATTGAATATTGAGACAAGGTAATGAGGGGACCTATTGGGTTTGGATAATTGACTTAACTTTTTGACTATAAAGTCAAGACATGGTAAGTTAGTCACTAATCACAAATCTACTTGAATTGTAACAAGTTTTATGAAGAGTTACCCGAAGGGTTAGTTCATGAGAGATTCTTTGTGGAGCTATGCTACTCTTAATTGTCACTCAGTGTAGTAAATGTATCAGAATCAAAGTGGGTCAAAAAGAGCGAATTTGGTGAATTCCTTATATCAAATTGCGCTGACCCAAGTAACCTTTTCGATAAAGATAGAACAGTGGGATGTGGAGTTGTATATAAAAACATACACTTCTATAAAAACTAGGTTGAGCTTGGGTTGGAGTTTTGGGTTTGAGCTGAAATAATAGTAATAAGATTTGATTAGGTATTAATTCTTCATTTATAATTATTTTATATATTCAGACTTACATGTCAGGTTTACATAGTCGGGCTGAGCTTACCGGGCCTTATTGGGTTTGGGTCTATCGGGTTTGAATATTTTAAGCACAAGTCCAGCCCGTCAACATGCGGGCCAGGCTGGCCTACTGCTCATAGCAGGCCAGATCGGACTTTTTGTCATCGGGCCTACCGGGTACCCACAAGCCCTTGGGCTTCTGGGCCAAATGGTAAGGGTTAGGTAAATCCTTACCTTGCGTGGGTACAAATGGATAGCATACCCATCTAGATCCATTCTTAATTTTTGAGGGTTTACCCAAATCCTACCAAATGGGTAATGGGTACCTATAATAATTTACCTTTTATTTTCCGTTTCAATTATTTTCTTCATTTTCATTTTATTTTTAACTTCTAATTATTTTTTTTGCACCAATTTTTTTTGTTATTTTTTTTTTGCTTTGGATTTTTTTGCTTTAATTTCAAATTTGAAATTATTAAATTACCAAATTACCTTTTAATTTTAACGACCGAATCTTTAAAATTACTAAATTAGCGAGTTCCTTAAAGTTTACTAAGCTAGTGAAATGAATTAATTCGAAAATTAGACTTCAATTTTTTTTTTAACTTAAATTTAGGATTTGGTAGAATACATTGAAAAGAAGTCAAATATGAAATTGAATCTAATTACATTAAAAAGAGAAATTAGTAATAAAAACAAGTAAATCTTTTTTAACTAATCTGGAATCAAACATGCTCACATAAATTGAAAATGAACTTGATAATAATTGAGATATATTTTGAATGAAAATAGCGGTTGTATCTATATATTATTTTATTTTTTTTATAGCTAGTGAGAATCAGTAAATGACCAACTTACCCTTCTATCTTTCATTATCAAAATTTTGTCGAGTTGCCAAAGTCTAGTGAAGGAGTTATTTGGGAATTTGACTCCGAAAACTTTCTAAATAAATGAAAAATGAGTAGAAGGTGTCGAAATGGGATTCAAAACTTGAAAACAAAACTCGTTAGAAATTTCATTATAAACAATTTTTAAGAATTTATAAAGTTTCCTTTAAATTATTTCATGGTTGTGAAATCCTTAAAATTTCTATAATTTACCTTGATTTTTGTTAAATCATTTAAAATGAATGATTTTAGTTCTTAACAAAATTTTGATGCTAATATAAATTCGTAACATTTTTGTGTTTAATTTTTTTAATAATAAAAAAGAAATTTTGTTGTTAATTAAATAAAGAAATTTTAAATAATAATACCTAATAAATAATAATAATAGTAAGAATAGAAAGAAAAAAAAATTAGTAAAGAGAAGAATGAGTGTTAAAAATTCATAGATAATTTGAAGGATGGATAAAAAATATACTTTGAATTTAATGGGTATTGAATACCCTCAATACCCATGCGTAAACCCTCACCCTACCCATTAGATGATGGGTAAATTTTTGTCCATCTAATTTCTACCAATTTCAACAATATCCATAGATACCCATGCCCATAGATAATTATATCCATCCCTAATCAAAGTAGAGCATTATCGAATACCAGTTACTAAAACGCTCGGTTTTTGTTTTTGCACACGGTTGAGTTTAAATGTGCATCCTAAATGGCGTTTTAAATGCCATTTTCACTCTTCAATAAATCAACTTTTCATCCTTTTGTAAAATAAATCATTAAGTCCCTTCCGATAACTTTGCTAGGGTTAGGGTTCGCTGGTCCATTTGATGTCGTTTGCATCACGGGTGTGGTTGCATGCCGTTTGGAAGTCGCTCAATTTCGATGGTCTCTCTGGTGCGGCTTTGTCCCTTTCTGTTTGTGTGGTCGGGTTCTTCACTTGGCAGATTTTCTTGCCTTTTTGCGGCTTCTTCTCCAGTGGTTTCACGGGTGCGCTGTGATAGGTACCATTGCTGGACAAATGGCTTCCCATTTGGTAATATCAGAAGCTGAAGACACCGAGTTGGATGTGTGTGGGGGAGGTGGGAGAGGTTACAGCTCAGATTCTTGTCGGTTGGTCGTCTGCTTTTTGAGAAAGGCTTCAATAAGGAAGCGCTGCTGGGCACACTACGAAAAATTTGGCTCGTCCGTGCCCCATTTTTCTGCGGTGCCTTTGGGCGGTTTAGGGAGGTTTCTATTCGAATTTGAGTGTGAGGGGATCGTAAAAATGTTGGAATGTAAGCTGTACACTGGTGTGACTTGGCAGTGTTCCTGCTGCGAATTCGAAGAGGATAGGTGTCAAAAGCAAAGAAAAAGAGTGCAAATGAGAAATTGAGTGAGGTGGATTCTGTTAGAGGGTGTGTGACATGTTAGTGGGGTGCATAAGTTAAGGAAATGTCACTGTCACTTGTAACTGTCATGCAGTGTGTGTGAGCAAGAGAGTGAGTCAGTGAGTGAGTGAAATATATGCATTGTAATCGTCCATTTTATGAATTAATGTGAATGAGGAAAGTGGTACAGTGAGACCAGAGAGAGATTCTGGGCACTGTGATACCAAGAACAATCCATTCACATTCATCTTGCATTTTATCAAACACCTAGAGGGCATATTTCAATTTTGTAAAACTAAGCAGAATTTCTTGATCAATTCAATCCAGAATTGAGATAGAGAGAGAGAAACCTATCCTAACCCACACAGGCTAATCCTGTTCAATTCAGCTAAGGAGCTCGAGTTTAGAAACGTACCTGAGAAATCAATGGAACAGTGCACCTGGACGCTGTCGACTGTTTCCTCTGTTTGCCTGAGAATCCAATAAAAAATGTGCTTGGTGGTGCTCAAACGTCCTTTGATCAAGCTAGAGCATCAGGCTTTTTGGGTTAGGGTTAGGAAGGTACCTCCTATTTTCCTAACTCCTCTTGCCGAACGGATTGAAAACCCGATGGTCGTTTCGTTGGTGTTGATAAAGAAATCAATGGTGATTGTTTGGGATGCTTCCTTCGTATTATGATTGAGCTGAACGTTTTGAAGCCGCTAAAGACGTGCATTACATTGAAGCTTGTGCCTAATGAACCTGCTAAGAGGTATGAATTAGAATATGAATGTCTTCCCTTTCTCTATTTTAAGTGTGGTCATTTACATCATTTGAGTACAGCTTGCTCTGTGGCCCCTTCTTCGGCCGTGGAGGCAGAGCCCTTTAGAAGGTGGAAAACGGTGGACAATGATCAGATGGAGGCTACTACCCTTGCGAGTTCAGTTAGGTCTTTTGGAGAAGCTTTCAGTCATTCGTATTTTGGGGTGGTGGTTTAGAACGCCAGCGTAGTGAGGATGTGGGAGACTGCAAGACGCGATAGAAATTGGAGGCCCAGGGATGGTGAGCGGACTAGCTGTTACTATACGTGGGAGGATGGGTGGGTCCAGCCACGCCACCCCCCCCCCCCCCACCCCCCCCTGCGGTGGCGGTTTTGGGGACTCGAATTGAGGGGGTGTCCCGGTTGGTTGTGGTTCCTATTGGAGGGAGTTTTGTTTTGGGCCCCTAGTCAACTTGAACTACGGGCATAGAGTTAGTAGGGGGTGGTGATGTTATGGAAGAAAAAAGGGTTTGAAATCTCAGCAGGTAAGTGGTTGACGCTGGAGGATAATTTTGGGGGCCTCCGGACTCAAAATAAGTCCTAAAAAATGGACGACAGTCTAGGCAGAAGTCAGTTTCTTTGAATTCTGGTACTTCTTTTGGAAAGAACTTGGTGGAGCTTTCCACAAATGTTAGGAGATCTGCATAGACAACCCATCATGAAGAATGAATGTCCAATGTTGGAACGTGCGAGGGCTGGGATGCCCACGCATTCTTAGTGCTTTGAAGTATTTCTTCAAAGCAAATCAACCATGTGTTCTTTTTTTCATGGAAATGAAGATAATGGTTCGCCAAAATGGATTTTGTGAGGCAATATTTGGTAGTAGCATGTGGTTTTTGTGTGAGCAGTGTGGGTATGGCAAGAGGACTCAGTCTCCTTGGGCGCCGTGGGTTAAGGTCATTATTATATCTTACTAAGTTGGTTTCTTAACATCAAAGGGTGCGTGCTCGTTTGGTGGCACAAATTCACGGTTTTTGTGAAGCATTGGAAGATTGTGGTTTGGTTTCTGTTCCTTTTAAGGGCCGGAAGTTCACATGGAGTAGGTGATGGCATGGTACAGGTACTGTTGGATCGGGCTTTGCTCATTGAGGCCTTCCAGTAGGTGTATTCGGAGGTGATGATTCTCCATTTGGATTCGTGGGCCTCTGACCATCTCCCCATTTGGATTCCTCTTCTCCCTTGTAGTGGTTTTTTCTCTCACTAGGACACTTTTTTTTTAGGAGGACTGGGCCAATACAGATGGGTGCAAAGAGTTTATTGCTGACTGTTGGGAGTCTCGTGGGTGTGAGCCGGTCACTGGCAAGATTGCAAGTCTTCAGTCCTCGTTGGGTTAGTGGAGTCGATCTAGTGTGGGCCATATACCCCAGAAAATCAAACGGGTCCAAGCCCAACTAGAGGAGCATAACTCACTTGAGCAGTCCACCCATGCGTTGCACCTCCAACGGAAAATTGATTTGGAGCTGGATAGTTTGCGGGCTAAGGAAATGTTATGGAGACAACGGTCTAAGGTCTCATGGTTAGCCCTCACCATTTGGCCCAAAAGTCCATGGGTTTATGTGGACCCGATAAGCCCGATGGACAAAAGCCAAGCCTGGCCCGGCCCGGTCCGAGAGTTAGCGGGCTGGGCTTGAGCTTATGGTGTTCAAACCCGATAGGCTAAAGCCCGATAAAGCCCAGTAAGCTCAGCCCGACCCGCCCGTAATAAACTCAGCCCATAAACCCGAAAATATAAAATACTTATTATTTAAAAATTAATACTCAACCCATTCTTAATACTAATATTTCAACTCAAACCCAAATATCAGCCCCAAGTCCACCTAATTTATTTTAAAAAGCTCAATACCTAATACCCAATACAAACCCTAACCACTACTCCACCTACTTAATAGACCCAACGTTTTTGCACCATTGAGTATTTTATTTTATCGAGGCCACGTTTTTGCACCCTTGAGTATTTTTTTTCATTATTAATATTTTTTTTCATGCATATATATTTTTGTAATTTTAAAATTTGAGACAGTTTATTGCAAAAACCCATGTAAACCCGATCTAAGTGGGCTTAATAGGCCCAACCCGAAAAACCCGATATAAACCCGGTCCAATAAAAGCCTGTAGGCTCTTTTTTATATCATTAAGCCCGCCGGCCCGGTCTGCAAATTTTAAAATTATTTAGTAAACCTGGCCCGACCCAGCCCAAGCCCAAAAAATTTGGGTCGGATTTGCCTGGCCAGGCCCAATGCCGAGGGCTACTCCTGGCTACGAGAATGGTTTAGAAACGCGAGGTTTTTTGAACAATTTGCTAAAGAAATGGGCCAATAAAATGCTATTAAGGGGGTATTCGACTCTTATAAGGTTTGGTGTTCTTCAGATACTGCTGTGGATGGGGCTTTAGTGGATTATTTTACCCAGCTCTTTGCTTCATCTAGGGCTGCAGACCTTGGTGTTGTTCTTGATTCGGTGAAGCTGGTCATAGGGGCTTCGCTCGTGCCGAAATTAAAGCTGCCCTAGTTGAAATGTTTCCTATCAAGGCTCTTGGGGTGGATGGGATGCCAGCTTTATTCTATCAGCAGGATTGGAGGATGGTTGGGACTGATATCTCGGCTTTGTGCCTCGGGGTTTTGAATGAAAGTCTATGTGTTTAGGAGGTTAATCACACTTTCATTTCGCTCATTCTGAAGGTGGATCATCTGAACAATGTAACATATTTTTGACCCATCGCTCTTTGTCGCGTTCTTTATAAAATTATTTCCCAAGTCTATTGTGAACACGTTGAAACTGGTTATGCGTTCACTGATTTTGGAGTATCAAAGTGCGTTTGTTCCCTCTCATCTTATTATTGATAATGTTATTGCTGCCTTTGAAAATATCCATGCTATCCAACGTTGGGAGGGGGGTAGTGATCTTATCGTTCTCAAACTTGATATGTCTAAGGTCCATGATCAGGTTGAGTGGGCCCATTTGGAAGGAATGCTCCAGAAATTGGGTTTTGATGATAGCTTGGTTCGTTTAATTATGAATTGTATGACTATTGTGACTTATTCGGTGCAGGTTCGGGGTAAAGTCACTAGGCACATTGTTCCTAGCCGGGGGCTACGACAAGACGACCATCTCTCCCCTTATTTGTTCCTAATTTGTGCTAAAAGGCTTAAAGCAATTTGTCTAAAATTAAAGGTTATAGGGGCTTCATAGGATTCGGTTAGGCCTAGGGGCTCCGGCGATCTCACATCCATTTCTTTCAGATGCTAGTCTATTCTTCTGTAATGCACACCTTTTGGAATGTATGCAACTCCTCCTGATTAATGACTATGAGAAAGTGTTTGGTCAGTTAATCAATTTTGAAAAATCTACAGTGTTTTTTAGTTCACATAACGATCTGATTCTCTCCTGGTTAATCTCCAATATGTTGGGTATATGATTAGTGGATTTTCATGAAAAATATCTCAGGTTGCCTATGGTCACCAAGATTAAGCAGAAGTTGTTTGTCAAATTCAGGGATGCCCTTAGGGCCCGTCGTAGTTCTTGGAGTTCTAAGGAAAGAATTCTTGTGAAAGCAATGGCACAAGCTCTACCCACTTATTCTATGAGTGTTTTTCAACTTCCCCTTTTGATAGAATTTACTAGCTGAGATATTCACTAGTTAGCATGCCATAAGCTTTGTTGTCCCAAAAAGCATGGAGGTCTGGGATTTAAAAATTTTGAAGTCTTTAATCAGGCTATGGTGGCTACGCAAGCCTAGCGACTTTTAGAACACCCAAACTCTTTAGTGTCTAAGATGCGTAAAGCTCGTTATTTTGTGAATAAGGGTTTTATGTCTGAAGAGGTGGGATCGGAGGTCGCGAGGTCTTTAAGGAGGGCCTCATTTGTCGTGTGGGTGCCAGAAGTTCGATTGGGGTATTTCGTGATTATTGAATCCTGTGACCTTTCATTTTCCATCATATTATGAATTTTCAATTACCGAGTGATTGTGTGCTGTCTTTCTTGTTACACCAGATCGGTTTTGGAATTAGGACCTTCTTCACGCCTCATTCTGTGAGGAGGATATCTGTGTAATCCAGAGCATTACCCTTCCTTCTCTGCTCAGTTTTGTTGATGGTCAGTACTGGTTTTTCTTCAAATCAGGCAAGTACTCAGTTAAATTTGGTTATCATATTACATTGCCTCTATTGGATAATACTCCGGGAGCTGGTTCTGAAGGCTCTGATATGGTTCGAATTGGATTTTCTTGGAAACATCTTTAGAAGCTTCATATTCCTAATAAGCTGAAAATCTTTGCCTAGAAAAAAAGTTTGGAAATTCTCCATACAGCTGTCAATATTCATTTCAAGAAAGTTCTCCCATCAACCTAATGTAGTTGGTGTGGTAAGAAAGGGGGAAGATGTTCTTTATGCTCTTTGGGATTGTAGGCAGAGCCAGAAGGTGTGGCGGTGTACTAGTCTTATGTTTGATAGTTTCCCTTTTACGAGCTGCTTCATGGACGCTCTTGAGTATGATTTCAACAAGTTTACTGTGTTTGAGATTGAACAATTTGTTTTTGTGTGCTGGCAGGTTTGGTGGGGATGAAACTAGGTCATCCATCAGTTGCCATGAAGTAATGCTTTAAGATTGCAAGTCGGGGGTTGGTGGCTCATGAGGAATTTTCGGGAATTTCTCTTAAAGCCCTTAGAGCTCGACATCTGCGGAAACCTAGGTGGATTGAGCCCGCAGCTGGGCATTTCAATTTGAATTGTGATGTGACGGTCTAGAATGATGGCTTGTTGAGGGGCATTAGGGGAGTGGTTAGGGATTCAAATGGTGGGGTTACTTCTGGTTTTTCGAGACCTGCTACTTCCGGAGTTTCTGTGTTTGTTACCGAGCTAGCTGCCCTCGAAGCCAGCCTGCTTATGGTGCAGCAGCATGTGGAGGTGGAGACTGATTCTATGGAGGCTATATAGGTCGTTAAATTTTCTCAGAATAATTGGCAACCACTGGGTTTGCTTGGTCATGATGGGGCTGCCCTTTTAGCTTCTCTTCATCTCTCTCACGAGGCTTTGGGTTTTGTCCCTAGGGAGACTAGTGTAAGAGGGTCTTCAATCACAGCAACAAACAGCTTGGGTTCCCCCTGCTCCCCCCCTTGGGCTTAATTCCCTTCTTGTGAGGGATTTGGAGACTTAATTTTGTTTTTCTTCTGCTAGTTTTTTTTTTTTTTGGGGGGAGGGCGGTGGAATTATCTTGTACTAACTACGTTTTGTACTGAGGGTTTTAATGAGACTCCAACATGTTTTGTGCACCCACCAAGGTGTAACCCCTCTTTTTATCTATGAAATTTTCATTTAGCTATTTTAAAAATGAATCAACTTTTCTTGATAATTCAAATTTATTCTTAAAAAAATGGGAAAAATATATCACTCTCACATATTCTTCATTCTATCCTATTTTATTTGAAAATTTGATTCAATTTTTTCTATTTCCATTTTGTGTGAAAATTGAATTTTGATTGTGACCAATGTAATAAGATTTTTTTTTTATCAATGTTTCCAACATATTTTACAAGGTTTACGAAGGCACTGAACCATTTTTTGATAGTTTATAAGGTTTACAAGATTTTTTTTTTATCAAGGTTTCCAACATGTTTCCAACGTTTGTTGCCCGAAACAGTGTTCGCTGAGTAACGTAGTCGAAAAATTCGATAACGATCAGGCATTCACAGTTTGCCCGGTGGGGGTGCGCCTGGCAAGACTAACTGGCCCGGCGGAGGTACGCCGGGCAAGAGTTATTAGGTGATAGTTGCCCGGCGGACGTAGCCGCCGGGCCACCATTTTATTTTTTTTAATTATTTTAATATTTGGATAATTATATTTATGTAATTATATATATAAATAAATTTAAATAATAATAAAACGTGGAAAATTATTATAATTAAAAGAAAATTAAATCTAATATATAAAAAGAAAATGTAATGATGGTACATAATTAAAAGACCTAATAAAATTCTAATTGTTCGGTGGTGGGTGAGCATCATCCCGAGCAGGCTGCTGACTAGGATCCAACTAGGAGGGGTGCCATTGACATCAGGCATACACTAACCCATTTGTATGAAAAGCATTGCAAGCGGTGCCTGCATAACTACATGTTGGGCCTCGAGGCGCGCATGACCATCCTTAAGCTCCGTATTATCCTCTTGAAGGGCCTCCAAGTTACCTCGCAGCTGAGTGACCTCCTCGGGATTGACTCCCCGAGATGAACACGAAGATCGGCTGGAGACGTCTCGAAAGAGCCCCAATCCCGGACCCCGAACAAGTTTCCCTGATCGTCGACCAAGATCCTGCTCTAGAATGTCAATCGACGTCCCGAGATCTGGCAGTTGGTCTTACAGCCGAACCTCAGGCTGTTGCTGGGTCAACTGTTCCTGGTTCTGTTCCACATCCTCTACCATGGCGGCCTACAAAGTTGAATAAAGAAATAATTACAAAATTGCGTAATTAAAAATAATAAAATATTTAATAACTGCAAATATTGAACTTACGTGAATAGCGTCAACTGCCTCATTGCCTCGCCCACCATAAACCTCCCCCCAGGCTTCTACCTCTAGGAATAGGGACCCAGCTGCACTCCGTGCCTCATGTCTAGCCAACAGAGGGCGCGATCCCCCCGTGGTGCTCAAATTTCTTCTCTGCCCCGATTCATCTTGTTAGCCTTCGATTTTACCTAGCCATTAGGAAAACAAGTATCAATAATACGGAATTACATAAATTTATATTAAATAAATATAGAAAAAAATAAACTTACTTTAAATTGGTTGTTGATCCAATGCTCGCATAACCACTCTCACCCCACCAACTTGTCTCCTAGCATCTCCTCAGGAGGATTTGCCAGGGCCAGAGCATGCGAGCTCCAGCGCTCGTAGTAGGTATGGAGCTCGAACTTCTAGTCAGAATACCGCTTCTGCCAATGGAAGTTGATATATTCCATTAAAGCGATGTTGGTCTCATCCCATTCAAAATTAATCTGCATGGGCAAATATTAAAGTAGGTTATAAAAAATTAAAAAAATGATAAAAAAATAATTAAATTTTTCATACTCGTAAAGCAGACCAAAAAATGACAAGCTTCGCGGGGGCTTGTTCTCTGAATGACAGGACCCACCCTGATTATCACCCCGATAACCGAGGTGAACCCTGCTCCCGTCTGACAACCCAACACAAAAGACCGAAACAACCTCACGAAAACCAAAAATTACATCGCCAGACAAGGGAGAATTTAAAACATCCAAGAGTCAACCGTTATATAGAGCATAGTACAAACGAAAAGACAGAAACTACACTAAAAGTGTACTACACGCACAACGGAAAGCTGAAAACACTCCGGGATAACTCTAGAGTACGATATGCCTCCGACGCTGCCTCAACGTCAACCCTCGCGCTAGCTCCATGACCTGGAGGGCATTTAAAAACCAGAAAAGTGTGAGTGGACCAAAAAGAATAAAAGTTTCAAAAACAATTTGATAACAAACCAGGGTTTGGCCATCCGTTTTGAAAACATGCATGCATAACCAAATATCTTAAAACATTTTTAAAAGCACATAATAATTATCACAGAAACAGTATCATAAAACATGAAACACCAATATCATCATCTGATCAAACCTGCTGGACCTATCCGAGTCTTTAAACTCTTGAGTCTTTAAACTCAATCCAGGCCTCAATGAAATCTGAGTCTTTAAACTCCCGAGTCTTTAAACTCAACAGGCCTACGAGGGAAAATATCAATATCTGAGTCTTTAAACTCCCGAGTCTTTAAACTCAATCGGGATCTTTAAACCCAATCCGGGCCCGTCCCCCGTTAATCATAATCCGGGTCTTTAAACCCAATAACCAGATCCAGCAAATCCAATCCAAAACCGTTTGAAAACCATTTCGAAATCCATATCCAAACCCGAATCCGAAACCACTGGTCCGAAGCCATTCCGGCATCCAGAACCGTCATTCCGAACCCAAATCCGGAAATCCACTTTTCAACTTTAAAATCCAAATCTCGTTTTCCGAAATCTGATTCTAAAACCGAAAACCTGGATTATCGAATCACGTTCCAAAATCCATTTATAATCATTGAAACCAATTATAGATTCAAATCCCCAAAAGCATAGCATTAAAATCATAATCAACACATTTCTCGAAAAACGTGCCGAAATACGTAATTTCTCGAAAAACGTGCAATTTCATAAAACAGGTATATAATAAGCAATGAACATGGAATCATAATTAAAACCATAAAACAAGTACATAAAAGCAGTTATGCATGCTCAATTATAAAGAAAGAGTCCACTTACTGTTCCCGGGCACGTCACTCGCATCCCGTACGTTCCTCGGTCGCCTCAGGGATTCTCGATCCTGTCACAGTCACCAAAACGAGTCACTAACACGTCAACGAAGTTTATCCTAATTTTCCCCAATTTTCCCGAACTTTAAACGTAACGAAACGGAACCCTAAACCTTCGAACACTTAAACCTAACCCGAGAAGACGTCTGATTGTCCTGAAACTTGTCCCAACAGATTCGTTACAACTATCAGACCAAAAACTATGTTGGAAGTTTCCCCAAAAACCGCCCCACGCGCCCTCACGCGCTTGCAACAAGGCACTGTTCATTTTCTTCTTCGATCACTCGACTGGTCTGAACCGGCGAGACCGGTTCTCCACCTTCCTTCGTCCATTTCCGTTCCTTTCAAAGCCAAAAGCTTCGTCCCCTTCCTAGCAGCTAATACCAGTCCTAAAAACTAGACATCACGGTCTCTAACCCGTCTCCCAAACTTGAACCAGAAACCCGTCCAAAACCCCTATTTCAGTTCCCGGCCACCAGGGCTTCCCCCCGTCACGGCTTCGAGTTCTACAGGTTCCTAGGGACCTACTGAGCCTAATAGAACTCACAGAACCCTTCGACTCAGCCCCAAAAGTCACGACTTTCAGTTTGAAATAAAACGGCAAAACATAGTACACAGAGAAATTCAAGAAATTACCTGCTCCTAGACCGCCACCGTGAGCTCCGCCGTGCCCTAACCTGTCAAGCACGTCTCCACCGTCCTCTGAACACCACCACCAGCCACGCTTGATCGAAACACGGCAACACCACCACCTCTACTCTTCTATGTTCTCTGGTTTTCCCACTCACCGCACACACTCACTCGACTTCTCAATTCCTCTCAACACACTCCCTGCACTCTTAGCCTTCCCCTGATCACACTCACACACTCTCTGCAACCCGATCAATTTTCCTCTCAAGCTCAGTCTCTGTTTCTCTCAAGCACGGTTAACCCATTTAAACGCAGTCGTGCAATTGCCTAGAACCCACTAGACACACCACACGTGTCCAAGCCCTATGGTCCCAAACTCAAAATATCCAATAGGCCCTGTACACTTGTCCCAATCTGATTGCACGTATCCCAAGGCACAAACAGACCAGAATGCCCTTGTGAGTCCAAATTATGATTATGCCCTTCACCGTTCTAGACCCGTATCTAACTCGTCCTACGCCCGATGAAAGCATGCCGCCTATCGTTGTACTCAGGACGAAGAGATCTACCTAACGGTCCTCGGTCTACGTCTAAAAACCGTGTCGTGCAAAAAGTCAACTATTGCCCCTCTTTTAACCAAATTACGAAAGTGCCCTCAACCTTCCGAACATCATAACTTCCTCCTCGGATGTCGGAATCGGGCGTGCCACCCGTCTACGGACTCGTGACGTCCCGAACCACGTCACTGTCATCGGTCAATGCCCAATTGACAGCCCGAACTAAAAGTCAACATTTTGCACGAACTAGGGGCAAAATCGTCATTCTATGCCGAACGTCCAAAGTAACCCACTAACCACCGATTAACTTAGCTAATCCGTTACTAATCACTTCGCTAATCCCGACTTCCGGGACGGGTCGTTACACTGAAGATGTCGGCAATTATCTTCGATCTGGTGCGAATAATCGTCCCCATTTTTCGCACTAGCAGAGTATGTACGTTGGGGTACGGTGCGGAAAGTCGTTTAACCCACTTCACCTGGATCTTCGCTCCGGTCGACCTGCAGATCTGCTGAGACTTTAACCACTTACTAATGCCCTACACTTTTATGGTACTCCCTAAAAATTTGATTCACATTAGTACATAACGGTATGCAAAATATATACAAGTTTAAAATTCAATAAGATAAGGGGTCTTACCCGATGGGTTATGTGCATCGCCTCCCACTGCAGTGGAAACTCTAGTGACCTTAGGGGCAATATAAGGTTGCCCTCATTTCGTGCTTGTAACAACCCGTACCTACGGGAAGGGGTAAAAATGTAATTTTGTGAAGTTTTGTAAAAAGGACGATTTTGCCCTTGTGAATAGTAAACGAAAAGTTGACTTTTTGTACTATTGATTGGATGAGTGTTAGCCTTTGACCGTGACGTAGGTTAGGACGTCACGAGTCCGTAGACAGGCGGCAGGTTCGATTCGTACAACCGGAGGAAAAGTTATGATGTACGGAAGGTTGGGGGCGTTACCGTAATTTTAAGTTAAGAGGGGAAATGTTGACTTTTTGGAGGATTTGCGATTTTCACGTAGACCGAGGACCGTTGGATAGGCCTCGACGTCCTGAGTTCAACGACAGGCGGCACTCTGTCATCGGACGTCGGACGGAAAAGATACGGGTCTGGAAAGTCTAAGGGCAAAATGGTAATTTTGTGCAGGAGGGGCATTTTGGTCATTTTCCCTCAGCCCAATCAGATAAGGGCAAGTGGCAGATATTTTGGGCTGGCCTATAGCTGGTGGACACGTGGTGAGAAGCCAGAGGCTTCTGGAGGTGTCTAAAGTGTGCACGGCCACACTTGGTTCGTTTTTGAACCGTGCACAATTTCGAAGGAAACAGAAAACAGAGAGAAGATTGGGGTGAGGCGGTGATTGATTTGGATGCTAGGTAGAGTGAAGTGTGAGTCAAGAGAGAGACAGTGAGGTACGGAGGAGCAGGTGATCGTGGTCTGGTGGTGCAACCGTGCACGGAGGCGACGGGGTGGACTGTTGGATAAGTGGAAGAAACAGAGGAGGCCGTGGACGGGGGTGGCTGTTGTGTGGTGTGGTGGACGGATTCAAGGCACTAGGAGACTCAGGAGGTTTAGGGGAGTCCCACGAGCACCGTGGTGGGTGACGGTTCTCACGGCGGCGCCGGAATCGAAAGGTAATTTCTTTTGCCCTGTTTTTTTTGTGGATTTTCATTTGAAGAGTCGTGGAGTTGGGCTTAGAGTCGAGGGATTAGGAGGTCAGGGTGTTGTTCAGGGAGGTCTTAGGATTGGTTTGTGATGGCTGCCGTGACGGGGGCGTACACGGCGGGGCTCAGTCGACGGCGAGTACCCAATACTCTGTTTTTGGCCGTGACTTCAAACTTGAAGTCGTGGACTTCGGGGATGAATCGACGGATTTTGTGAGTTGGGTAGGACTAAGTAGGGTCCTAGGAAGGTGCTGGTATCACCACCGTGAAGGGGGAAGCAGTGGACGGCCGGGAAGGAAAACAGGGCTCACGGGCAGTGTTTTTCGAGGTTGAAGACGAGGGGTTTCAGGCCGTGATTTCTGGATTTTAGGACTGGGTTGGGTTGCAGGGGACTGGACGAAGCTAATGGAATTGAAATGGGGAAGAATGGTGGAGGAACGGAGGAGAACCGGTCACGCCGGTTCAACACAGTTGAACCGGGTGACTCGAGGTTGAAGATACACTGTAGCAGGCGCGTGAGGCCCACGCGCAGCCACTTTGGGCGGCGCGTGGGGGCGCGTGGGGAGGAATCCGGTCAAGCGTCCAACATGAGTTTAACCCTAAATGTCCTAAGGAATCCAATGGTACAGTTTTCGGGTTAATCGGACGGTGTTACGGAATGGTTCGGGAATCCGTACGGTTTAGGGTTTCAGATTAAAATATGATTAAATTCCCGAAAAATTGGGGAAAATAGGGAAGGTATCCTTGATGTTATTGTGACCCTATTTGGTATCTATTGACAGGACGGGAGACGCCAGAGACGGTTGAGGAGCGCACGGAGCGCGAGTGACGTGTTGTAAACCGTGAGTGGACTCTTTCTTACTTCCGAGCATGCCAAACTGTTTTAATTACTGTTTTATGATTTCTATGTGTGTTTTTATGTCCTGATGATGATTATACGTGATTGAGATGTTTGCACGTTTTTCGAGACGTTTTGGGATTTTGCGCGTTTTTCGAGAAAAAGCGGATTTTCAGAGTTTGATGTTATCATTCAGAAATTTAACCTAAAAACGTTTTCTGATGATGGTAAATAGGTTATGGAATATGATTTGGGATTTTCCCACGGCTTTGTTATGAACATGAATCTTTTTCCGGATTTGGGTTCGGAATGTCGGTTCTGGACGCCGGAAGGGCTTCGAACCGGGGATTTCGAATTCGAATTTGGCGATGGATTTTGAATTGGTTTTACACTGGATATGGATTGGATTTGCTGGATCTGGATATGGGTTTAAAGACCCGGATACTGATTTGACGGGGGACGGGCCCGGATTGAGTTTAAAGACTCGGGAGTTTAAAGACTCGGATATTACGATATTACCCCCATAGGCCTATTGAGTTTAAAGACTCGGGAGTTTAAAGACTCGGATTTATATGTGAGGCCTGGTTGAGTTTAAAGACTCGGATAGGTCCAGCAGGTTTGATCGGGTTATACTCTGGTTTCTTATGATGTTTTATAGTGTATCTGTTTCTTATGATTGGTTTTATAGTGTTTCTGTTTCTTATGATGTTTCATATTATGACTTCTCTAATACTTCATTGGCATGCCTGGTTTTAAACCGGAGGGAACAAATGATTGTATTTCCTTACTTTGATTTGCTGGTAAACGGTTTTAAAACTTTCATTCCTTTTGGTCCACTCACATCTTTTGTTTTTAATTTCCCTCCAGGTCGTGGTGATAGCGCTGGGGTGAACGTTGAGGCAGATATCGAGGCATAGGGCTTCTGACGTTCTTCCGTTGCGGACTTAGACTTGTAGGACTTTTGGTGCCCATTTTGTAGAACTATGCTCTGACTTACTGTTGTATATATTTACTCCTTCGTCTGATGGTTATGCTTATAGTTGTATTAAGTTTATTTTTGGTATTGTAAGCGTGATTGTCAGACGGGAGCAGGGTTCATCCCGAGTATCGAGGTGATATTTGGGACGGGGTCCTGACAGAGCTGGTGCGACATCTCACTGATCGGGGCCCTGATATCACCCGATCGTCAGGAATGACTCTCAGGTGTTCTGAGAAAGATCCCGACTGATCTGTTGATGATGGTCTAGTCGAAGATGATGATTGCTCCGTCGGAGGAAAAACAAGTCCCGGAGATGGCTGCTTCGTCGGGGAAGGCACTGGAGATGGAGATGGCTGCTCCGCGGGTGTATTACGACGACCTCGCGAAGTGATAAATTTACGTAAAGACATTTGCTAATACAAAAGTAATTAATAATAATAATTATTGTAATAATTAAATAAATAAAAAAAATAATCAAATAATTTATTACAATTTCTAATAGTTTCCAAAAACATGCAGTAATCCACTAATTTCTAATAATGTCCAAAAATACATAATAATCCAATAATTAAATACAATTTAATAATTTTCAAAATTATCAAAAAATTCTTGAATTTCCAAAAATACATAATTATTTCAATTAATTATCAAATATACTAACTTTCAATATTGTCTAAATTTTTTAAAAGATTTGATAATGTTCGTTTTATATATAATAATTTCAAATATATTCCAATAACTAAGTAATTAAATAATTTTCAATAATTCCCGAAATTTTCAAACGAGTTTTTTTTTTTCCAAAAATTTCTAATAACTTCCAAACATTTAAAAAAAATATTAATAATGCCATATTTTCCAAAAGTAGCAAAATTCAACAATTTCCAATAATTTCCAAACATATCCAAAAATACAACAATTTCCAATAATTTCCAAACATATCCAAAATTTCAATAATTTCCAATATTTTTCAACAATCCACTAATTCAATAATTTCTAATATTTTCCAACAATCTACTAATTTAATAATTCCCAATATTTTTCAACAATTCAATAACTCATCAATTTCCAATATTTTCATCCAAAATCAACAATTCAATAATTCAATATAATAATTAATCCAAACAAAAATCCAATAACCAATCAAATAATATGAATTTATCAAAAAAACAATCCAATCCAATATAACATTCAATTAAACAATAACAATAAATTACAAAAATTAAAAAATGAAATTGGGGGCTTACATTGAGGAAAAGAGAGAGGAGCTTGAGAGAGAAAGAGAAAGAGTGAGAGGACAAAGATGGCTTGTCCGATTTGGGGGTTTGGAGTCGTGGGTCTTGGGTTTGGGTTGTGGAGAGAGGGATTTGAGTGAGTGAGGGAAGGATGTGAGTGAGGGACGAATTTGAGTGAGGGAGTGAGGGAGTGAGAGAGGACGGTGAGGAGTTGCAAAGGTCGCACAACTGGGGATGAAGACGTAAGGTTGTGTTTGGGGAAAACTGCTGAGGAAGACGAAAGGAAGGGTCGCGACAGTTCTAACTGAGTGGGGGACCTTGCCTGGCGTACCCCTTCACGGGGCCACGTTTAATGATGAGCCGGGCCAATTTGGGCGACAGTTTCAATTTTTCGCGAATTTTATGGCTAAATTTTTTAATTTTCGCTAAAATTCACCTTGCCCGTCGGATATACAACATCCGTCGGGCTAGGTTTTCAGTAAATCTGACACTTTTGGGTTCGATCGATGTGGTAACGAGTGAATTTGGCAAATCCGACCGTTCAGTTTGTGATAAGGTGAGTCCAGGCCTCGCCTGTCGAAAATGGCGACATTTGGAGGGCTTAAAGGTCGTGGATCAAGAAACAATAATTTGTTACCGTCGATTCATTTAGCACCTTAACCTATTCTCGGGACGTCAAAATTCCGTGAAATTTTATGGACATGATCTATGAGTGTTTATCATTAATTTGGACGGTTGGATCACTCGAACCATGAAGGAAAAATAGAGAAAATACTAAAACCAGATGTGAAATTTGAACATATTACAAAGTGGCTTGCACGGCAAATCCACGAGATGCGATGGGCGAACGTAACTTGGCCCGGCAGAGGTGCACCGGGTGAGACCTTCTATCTAAACCCTCACTTATAAACATATATATATAATTATACTTGATTTTAATAATTATAGTATATAACCTATCTTGTAATTACATATGAGTATTAACATATAGTACAGATGAAGATATATTAGCCGAAATATGAACCTATATAATTAATCAATAAGTAATATTTTAAATAAATACAAATAAAAAAACTTATACAAGGGGGCTTGCACGGCGAATCCACGATATGCGTCGTGCCAAAGTACCCTGGCCCGACAGAGGTGCGCTAGGCAAGCCCTTTTATCTAAAAACCACATTATAAAAATATATATAATTATAATTGATTTTAATAATTATAGTATATAACCTATCTTGTAATATAATGTACATATATTACATATGAGTATTAATATATATATATATATATATATTACATATGAATATATACTAGCCTAAATATGAACCTATGTAATTAATTAATAAGTAAATTTTAAAAAAAAAACCAAAGGAAAAATATTATAGAGGGATCTTGCACGGCGAATCCATCATATGCACCGAGCAACGTTACCCTAGCTCAGCGGATGTGCGCCGTCAAGATCCCCTTGTAATATTTTTTATATATTACATATATCCTATTTTAATTTATATACATTCCATACTTATGATTTTGTACATTTTAGGAGATAATATCCTCAAAAAATACACCTTGTAATTTAATAAGCAAGAATGAAGCCGAGACCCACACTAAAGTTTAAGAATAA
Source organism: Prinsepia uniflora (assembly GCA_032719365.1). NCBI lineage: Eukaryota > Viridiplantae > Streptophyta > Magnoliopsida > Rosales > Rosaceae > Prinsepia > Prinsepia uniflora. The sequence goes on along the minus strand of CM064863.1, from coordinate 53,625,191 downwards.
CATATAAAAATATCATTAATCAATGTAATTAACTAAGCAAAAATATAATTTATATACATTCCATACTTATGGTGGGTAGACAACATTTAATTAATGTCGGTTTCACTATCCCCCTCCCAATCGCCCTCATCATCTGAGCTATGCAGACTACTTGTTTCCTCATCGCCACTTTCAATTGGTTCTAAGGTACCGAGATCAATAAAAATACCATCAATCGCAACTGTCGGGGTGAGGTCATCGGTTCAAACTCCTTCAACATTTATGGTAGGTGCCGAGGAATCCTCTTGGTAAACAAAATCGTCAGTTTCCTTGTCACCACCATCTTCACGGTGCCAGTCCTTCAAGTCCCAAATTTTTATATGTTTAACCGTCTCAACTACTTTCCAACCAACACCAACTTTTAGATCATCAACGTAGAAAACTTATTTCGCTGTACTAGCGATGATGTATGGATCACTCTCAAACCACCAGATATTTGTGTTGAAAGAGGTAGATAAATGATCTTTGATGATCCTGCTCGGGATACTTGGGTCTGTATCAAACCAATGACACTTGAACAATACTACAATCTTGCGGTCCGCATAAAATACCTTCACTACACTTAATAATTTACCGTAAAAGTCCGTATCAGTATTTAATCCATCCCCCGGCACGAATACCCCACTGTTTTGAGTAGAAAACTTGTCATCACACTATGCGCACACAAACTTAACTCCGTTGACGTAACGACTAGCGTATGTTTCTCCTCGAATTGGGCTAATTGCAAGCTGCATCAATTCCTTGCAGAACTTGGGCGAGTTATCATCTTTCAATTGTGTCATCTGAAACGAAACACACAATGTTAACCTTTTCACTTAAAAAGTAATTTGATACAATATTTGACTTACATGTTTGGAAAACCATTGAGGAAACAATTGTTTGTCCATTTCCTCCCAATTAGAAGGATATTGGGCCTTCATCAATGTCTCGTGCTCGTCGTGGAAAGGCCAGACTTCGTCACAATTATTTAATATGAACCAATGCGCTACTTCCATGTCGCTAGCAGTCAAAAGCTCTGAGATTGGACCAGTGTCGAATAGTTTTACGGGTTTGGAAAATACTGATAGGGACTCTAGGTGTTGACCACCATCATCATTTCACTGGGCTCTGTTGAAAGAAGTTTCAACATTTAGAAGGTACATTGCGCAAAATGTAAGTGACTCTTTTGCAATGTATGCCTCCCTTATAGAGCCTTCCGGACCTGTCTTGTTGCCGATGTACCGCTTGTAGGTATCTAACATTCTGCAACAATATAAACAAAGTGATTCAAATATAAACAGTTTATTATGAACGTAGTCACACTATTAGGAAAAGTTTATACCTTTCGATTGGGTACATCCAACGAAATTGAACTGGCCAGTTAGGATTGCCTCGTTTGGAAGACGTTTTAGTAGGTGAACCATTACATCAAAGAATGCTGGTGAAAATATTTGCTCAAGTCAACACATAATATAGATATTGTCCTCTTTAATTGCTTCGAGGTCCACCTTCGTTAGTGACTTGGCACAGAGTATCTGGAAAAATTGAGACAAATAAACTACCGTCTCAACAACTCTAGGCTCCAAATAAGCCCGAATGCCAATCGGAATGAGTCGTTGTAATAAAACGTGGTAGTCTTGATTTTTCATGCTAGATACCATCAGTGCTAATATTTTGAGAGATGTTGCATGTATAACCATCGGGAAATTTCACACTTTGCAACCACTTGAGAATTTTTTTTCTTTTTTTCTAGTGTAAATGTATAACCTGGATGAGCCATGCTGTATTTTCCATTCACAACTTTTGGCCAAAAATTTCGCCGAATGCCCATTTCTTGCACACCCAGACGAGTTTTTTGGTGTCTTTTGACTTACCCTCAATAGGTAAAATTGTTCCGACAAGACTCTCGACAACATTCTTCTCAATATGCATGAGATCCGCGTTGTGGCTGATTTTCAATTTCGATCAATGCGGCAGCAAAAAAAAAAAAAACTTTTTTTCATTCAGTTTTCTTGTTCGGCTGGTCTTAGGCCTTTTTGATGAATGTGGGAATACTGTTTAAGATGTCCAGTATATCTTCACCAGACTTCTTTCTTGGTCGTGCCCGTAACTCTGTTTTACCATCGAATGAGTCAGACTGCATACGCCATTGATGATCCCAGGGTAAAAATCGTCTCGCACCAAGATAATGTACCTTTGATGCGTGCCAAAAGGATGTTGTGTCTGGTCCGCATGTCGGACAAGTAAGATAACCTTTGGTGCTCCATCCCGAGAGCATCCCGAAGTAGGAAAATCATTAATTGTCCATATTACAGCCGCGCGTAGCGTGAACATTTCTCCACTGAACTTATCATAGATTCGAACACCATTTTCCCATAAATCCACAAGCTCATCAATCAACGGTCACAAATAAACGTCGATTGAATTACTCGACGATTTGGGCCCCAGTATTAAAGTACTAAGAATTATGAATTCTTTTTTCATGCATCTCTAAGGTGGCAAGTTATATGAAACTAAAACTACAAGCCAAGTGCTATAAGGCCTTGCAAAACTTCCAAAAGGATTAAAACCGTCAGTAGCAAGTCCTAATTTGACATTTCTTGGCTCCGATGCAAAATCAGGATACATCTTATCAAATTCCTTCCAAGCATCTTCATCACCCAGATGCCTTAGTGAATCGTAATCAGTACGTTCATGTCAGGACCCAACCCTCCTCTATCAGGTCCCAACTTATCTAGCACGATATTGTCCTCTTTGGGCCTCCTTACCCTTACCCTCACGATTTTGTTTTCGGGAACTCACGGTGCAACGTCCCAGGAGGTCACCCATCCTGGAATTGCACTAGCCTAACTCGCTTAACTTTGGAGTTCCCCTGGAATCCAAAGCCAGTGAGGTCCCCAGAGGCCTCGTGCTAGATTGGTGTGTGCCTACATCTTTAAGGCACACCACCATTCCCCTCCCAGAACATTCCCCCCTCGCAGGAATGTGGGATTGTTCACTGTTCCCTCCAGGACACGGGTCTTACAATCTACCCCCTTAGGGCCCAGTGTCCTCACTAGCATATTTCCTGGTCGGGGTCTGGCTCCGATACCATTCTTTCAGAACCCAACCCTCCTCTGTCAGGCCCCAACTTATCTAGCATGATATTGTCCGCTTTAGGCCTCCTTTCCCATGCCCTTATCCTTACGGTTTTGTTTTCGGGAGCTCACGGTGCAACTTCCTAGGGGGTCACCCATCCTGGAATTGCACCAACCTCAACTCGCTTAACTTTGGAGTTCCCCCGGAATCCAAAGTCAGTGAGCTCCCAAGAGGCCTCGTGCTAGATTGGTGTGTGCCTACACCTTTAAGGCACACCACCATTCCCCTCCAAGACCATTCCCCTCTCGCAAGAATGTGTTCACCTTTCTTTCCAGGACACGGGTCTTACACCCCGAGTGGGCTAAAGTCAGAATTTTCCCTTGTCTGACACTCTGTGTTAAACGGGATCAGGCGAGTCCCGCGTTAATCCCGCTGGGGAGGGGGGATTTGGGACGGGTCCTAACAAGTGGTATCAGAGCAAGTTGGCTCATATGATACTCATGGTACTCTAATAACAAAGTGGTATCAGAGCCAGGTTTGTGCGCGGATCGAGGATGTGATGTCTCTGCAGTGGTAACAGCCCGTCATCAAGAATTCAAATTGGAAAATTGACCCACATTCCGAGCTGGGGTTAGTGGCTTTGCGAAGTGACTCCTCTGTGACTAAGGGAACCCTTCAGTGTAGAGTGTTTTCTCGCTTGAGACAAGTAGGGTGTATCTGGATCCCATATACACCTTGGATGGGTGAGACATCGATTGTATGTCAACAGGACGAGTAGTACAACAATTGAGACTCGAGGTGAGTCCAGATATCAATGGAGATTGCTGAGTGATGTGAGATGGAATACGAGTACTCGAGAGAGAATCAAGATCAGAGTAACGCAGCGAAAACGCAGTGGAGCCGAGCGTTACCGGTTAGTCACGATCCTGATCGTGGACTTAGAGGATGTTAGAAGGGAAATGGTACTCATCTGAACAATGGATTACGGTTGCGAACTGTTTAAGTGACAGGAGATGAGATATCGCTCAGTGGGAGCAATAAGGATAATTGTCAGATCGGATGCTAAATAGGATATCAATTCCGGTTGTGGGATGAAAAGAACCATCAGACTGAAAAACTGACCTTGGTTATTGGTTGGAACATGTTACAGTGGTAGGCTGAAAAGCCAATTTGACGTCAGCTTGGTATTGTTGACCTGTCATAGTGCATGACAGGTGAGACGTCGATATTCTTCTCGAGTGAGACTTACGAGCTAAAGTGTGGTTGTGTCGGACGTGTACTTTTACACAAGAATGCCCGTGTGCGGGGACATGATTCGATTCCACAGTTTCGTTATGGAATTGGGTTAGTTTGAATTTCGAGAACGAAATTATTTAAGGAGGGGAGGTTGTAACGACCTGTCCCGAATTTCGAGATTAATTAAGACTTAATTACGGATTAGCGAGGCTAATCAGGAATTAGCTGAGGATTAACAGACGTTCAGGGCAAATTTACGATTTTACCCTTGAACGAGGGTAAAAAGTTAATTTTTTACCCGGGAGGTCCGATGGTCGAGGATCGAGGACCATTATGTAGATCGGGTCGATACAAGTCCGTAGACAAGCAGCACATCGAAATTGGATATTCGCCGAAAAAATTACGGTTCACGAAAGTTCTGAGGTACTATTCACGGTGATAAATTTTACGAAGCAAAAGTGGATTTTTGTCCTCAAGTGGGCTCAGATCTTTTGAAGTGGCCCAATGGATGAGTGACAAGTGTCACCCATCCATTGCCTATTCCCTTCTCTCATGCATTTGTATCTCCTTCCTTTTCCATTTCCCACCAAACCCGAAAACCCATCGAACACGACCCAAATCCCTTCCCCCACATGGTTTCAATCTGAGATGGAAACAGAGAGTGACTGAGGGACGTCAGTGCGTGATGATGGCCCAGGAAAAAGGTAAACCCAAACCCCCTGTATTGTTTCAAATTTCAAATTCAAATTTTGGACATTAGGGAGTCTAGATGTTGATTAAGAAGTGTTTAGGAGGTTGATAGGATGACTAGGAGGTAGTTTTGGACGGTGGAAAGTGGATGTACAGCCCGGAACGGTGTCTGGAAGATTTTTGGTGGCTGTCCACCAAATTTGGATTCCGGCCAAGATAACCGAAATCGATCCTCCCAATTTGTTTGTAGGAATCCTAGGAACCTATTAGGACCCTTAGGTTGAAGCTTTGGCCCCTAGAAGTGCCCAAAACCTAGGATGAAAGTTTAGGTTCAAAATGGGTTTCTGAACCAACGGGTTTTAGGACCTTTTTGGGTGTTTTAAGGACATGTTTGGTTGGAAATGAAGAAAGGAAGCCATAGGAATTGGAATGGGTGAAAATGGATGAAAAATGAAGGAGCTAGAGGGTTGGATCGGTCACGCCGATCCAGGAGGACCGGCTGTGCAGAACTGAACCAGACTGGCTGGCTGGCCGAAGGAAGCAGAAAACTGTAGCTGGCGCGTGGCTCCCACGCGCAGCCCCTTTAGGTGGCGCGTGAGGGCATGTGGCCCACTTTTGGGGGATGGTTCCAACTTGTGAAATCATCTATTCGATGTGACGAACATTTTGGGACTGGTTTTGTTCGATCAGACATGGTTTCAATATGGTTCGGGACGTTCGAAGGGTTAGGATGGACATTAAAAATAGTTAAAAGTTCTGGAAAATTACGGGGCTTCGTTTCGATATGGTTCGGGACGTTCGAAGGGTTAGGATGGACATTAAAAATAGTTAAAAGTTATGGAAAATTACGGGGCTTTAGAGAGAGGTTAATTAAGTAGTTAGTAACCCTCTAAAGTGATTTGGACAGGTTTGGGAACCCCGGTGATGGTGATTGGCTCGGGAGAGGCGTTTGGCAAGCGTATCGAGGCAGCAACTCGAACGATCTGTGAGTGGACCTTATTTTCTAAATTTATACATGCATAAATGTTTATTATAAGTTTTAATATATGTTTTGTGATGCCATGAGTGCATTTGTGTGTGTTTATGTATTTGCATGTATTTCGAGGTTTCGGTTTTATACGGTGCTTATACGTGTTTGTGATTTCGATTTAAATGAAATGGATTTGGATTTGAAAAGGTAAAATCGGGCATGAGACCCATTTGGTTTTGTCTCAGGCATTTGGCCCTATTGATGACCTACGAGTCTGAGTCGTGGTCGTGGCGAATGTTGTGTGCAAGGCGACGGACGATATGACGCTCGCCTCCGAATTGGTGATGTGTTCCTTCTGGTCCTGTTGTCAACTAGCCACTAGAGGCTCGACTTCAGAGTGCTGACAGTTTAGGAGATCGGTCGGTGATGTGTGCACCATGATCTAGAGGTGGTCGTATCGGTTGATATGTTCACGGCGACATACCAGGATTGAGAGCAGTACTGGACTGATGGTTGGACACATCACTACGATTGGAATCGTGACTGATAGGAGCCACCCCGATTATCACCCCAATAACCGAGGTGAACCCTACTCCCGTCTGATAACCCAACACAAAAGACCAAAAAAACCTCACGAAAACCCACAAATTACATTGCCAGACAAGGGAGAATTCAAAACCCAACGAGTAAACCATTATACAGAGCATAGTACAAACAAGATAAAGTAAAAACTACACGCACAACGGAAACTCTGAAAACACTCTGAGATAACGTCGAGAACAGAGTATACAGAAGAAATTCGAGAAATTACCTACTTCCTGCTCTCCACCGTGAGCTCCACTGGGTCTACTCGACCCCCCTCAGGTTTCTCGACACCACCACGAGTTCAATTCCGACGGTTGATCGATGGAGGTGCATAGCCGTGCACGGTGGTTCTCGGTTCTATTTCCTCTGGTTTTCCTCCTTTCACACACACCATACACACTTGCAATCAGCCCAATCACTCACCAGCCTCTCAACCTCTCTCTGCTCTCACTTACTGAATCACCAAACTCAAACACTCACCCAGAAATCGATCAATTCCTCCTCTCAAACTCAATCTCTGTTTCTCTCAAGCACGGCCCAACCATTTTTAATTGCACCGTGCAAATAATTAGAACCCACTAGACATAGCCCACGTGTCCAACTCCTGTGATCCCAAACTCAAAATATCAAACCCTCTCTGTACACTTGTCCCAATCTGATTTGCACAATTCCCAATGTGCAAAAAGACCAAAATACCCCTGTGAGTCCAATTTATGGTTTTACCCTTCGCCGTTCTAGACCCGTATCTCACTCGTCCTACGCCCGATGAAGGCATACCGCCTGTCAATGTACTCAGGGTGACGAGATCTACCTAACGGTCCTCGGTCTACGTGTAAAAATCGTGTCGTGCAAGAAGTCAACTTTTTCCCTTTTTTTAACCAATTTACAAAAGTGCCCTCAACCTTTCGAACATCATAACTTCCTCCTCGGATGTCGGAATCGGGCGTGCCACCTGTCTACGAACTCGTGACGTTCCGAACTACGTCACGGTCATTGGTCAATGCCCAATTGACCGCCCAAACCAAAAGTCAACATTTTGCCCATTCTAGGGGCAAAATCGTCATTCTGCACCAAAATTCCAAAAGTAACCAACTAACCACCGATTAACTTCCCTAATCTGTTACTAACCACTTCGCTAACCTTGACTCCCGGGATGGTTCGTTATAGTGACTGACCCTGAGATATCGGGCTAGATGCCCAGTTGAGTCATGAGTTCGGGCGTGAGGCCCAGTTGGTTTACGTTTGTGATTTTGGGTCGGGGACCCATAAATGGATTTCTGGTTTCATGACGGTTTATGGGTACCGGGCATGAATCCTTTAAAAGTTTTTAAGAATGATTTCGATATAGATTTTCATATACCATCCTTATTTATGGATTGTCTCCCCCGGGGAGGGTCGTTGGTCTGGGTGGACCCCGGAGTAGTCACGGAGCACGACCTGAGTGGAGTGGCCCCCGTTGGGTACCTTACTCTCAGGAAGGCTTATGGATTATAACTCCCAGGGAGGGTCATTGATCTACGGACATTGACTTGGGTGGACCTTGGGGAGACTTGGGATTTGAGACATCGAGTAGCACGCGCGTAGCTTTGGAAACCGTGACAGGATTGGTTATATGTTATATGGATATATATTATATGATATATACTGGTTTTGGACTGAGCCTCACATGGATTTGGGCAGTGGCCCGTATGATTGGTTTCATTTACAAATTTAGGCCAAGGCCCTAATGGTTTGATAATTGATTTTCGAATGCATGCATGCATGCTATTTAGTGAAGGGTATAAATATCTGTCTTTTCGTGAAAATGTATTTATGAACTCTTTGTTTTGTCCACTCCGAGCTTTTAATGTTTTGAATGCCCTTCAGGTTGATCACAGATGCGGGCTGTAGCAGAGACTAAGACATCACACTCCTCCTCCGGATCCTGGCGCTCTCTGAAGCCCCGTGTAAGACCCGTGTCCTAGTGGGAACGATGAACAATCCCACATTCCTGCGAGGGGGGAATGGTCTGGGAGGGGAATGGTGGTGTGCCTTAAAGGTGTAGGCACACACAATCTAGCGCGAGGCCTTCTGGGAGCTCACTGGCTTTAGATTCCTAGGGAACACCAAAGTGAAGCGAGTGGAGGCTGGTGCAATCCCATAATGGGTGACCCACTGGGAAGTTGCACCGTGAGCTCCCGAAAACAAAACCGTAAGGGCAATGTGCATGGGCAAATATTAAAGTAGGTTATAAAAAATTTAAAAAATGAAAAAAAAAATAATTAAATTTTTCATACCCGTAAAGCAGACCAACAAATGACGAGCTCCGCGGAGGCTTGTTCTCTGAAGATGTCAGCCATTATCTTCGATCTGGTGCGAATAATCGTCCCCATTTCCCGCACCAGCAGAGTATGTACGTTAGGGTACGGTGTGGAAAATCGTTTAACCCACTCCACCTAGATCTTCGCTCCGGTCGACCTGCAGATCTGCTGAGACTTTAAACACTTACTAATGCTCCGCGCTTTTATGGTACTCCCTAAAAATTCGATTCACATTAGTGCATAACGGTATGCAAAATATATACAAGTTTTAAATTTAATAAGATAAGCGGTCTTACCCGATGGGTTATGTGCATCGCTTCCCTCTACAGCGGAAACTCTAGTGACCTCAGGGGCAGTACGAGATTACCCTCGTTTAGAGTTGGTGCGACATCTCACTGATCGGGGCCCTGATATCACCCGATCGTCAGGAATGACTCTCGGGTGTTCTAAGGAAGATCCTGACTAATCTGTTGATGATGGTCCAGTCGAAGGTGATGAATGCTCCGTCGGAGGAAAAATAAGTCCCGGAGATGGCTGCTCCGTCGGGGACGGCACTACTAGAGATAGCTGCTCCGTCGGGGAAGGCACTGAAGATGGAGATGCTTGCTCTGCGGGCGCATTACGACGACCTCGCGAAGTGATAAATTTACATAAAGAAATTTGCTAATACAAAAGTAATTACTAATTATTATTTCTGAAATAATTAAATAAATAAATGAATAACCAAAATAATTTATTACCATTTCTAATAGTTTCCAAAAACGTGCAGTAATCTACTAATTTCTAATAATGTCCAAAAATACATAATAATCCAATAATTACATACAATTCAATAATTTTCAAAATTTTCGAAAAATTCGAGAATTTCCAAAAATACATAATTATTTCAAATAATTATCAAATATACGACTTTTTAATATTGTCTAAATTTTTTAAAAGATTCGATAATCTTCGTTTTATATATAATAATTTCAAATATATTCCAATAACTAACTAATTAAATAATTTTCAATAATTCCAGAAATTTTCAAACGAGTTTTTTTCCCAAAAATTTCTAATAACTACCAAACATTTAAAAATATATTAATAATGCCATATTTTCCAAAAGTAGCAAAATTCAACAATTTCCAATAATTTCCAAACATATCCAAAAATACAACAATTTCCAATAATTTCCAAACATATCCAAAATTTCAATAATTTCCAATATTTTCCAACAATCCACTAATTCAATAATTTCCAATATTTTCCAACAATCTACTAATTTAATAATTCCCAATATTTTTCAACAATCCAATAATTCATCAATTTCCAATATTTTCATCCAAAATCAACAATTCAATAATTCAATATAATAATTTATCCAAACACAAATCCAATAATTAATCCAAAAACCAATCAAATAATATGAATTTATTAAAAAAACAATCCAATGCAATATAACATTCAATTAAAAAATAACAATAAATTACAAAAATTAAAAAAATTAAATTGAGGGCTTACATTGAGGAAAGGAGAGAGAGGAGCTCGAGAGAGAAAGAGAGAGAGAGTGAGAGGACAGAGATGGCTTGTCCGATTTGGGGGTTTAGAGTCGTGGGTCATGGGTTTGGGTTGTGGAGAGAGGGATTTGAGTGAGAGAAGGATTTGAGTGAGGGAAGGATGTGAGTGAGGGATTTGAGTGAGGGAAGGATGTGAGTGAGGAAGTGAGGGAGTGAGAGAGGAGGGTGTGGAGTTGCAGCGGTTGCACAGCTGGGGATGAAGACGTACGAGTGTGTTTGGGGAGAACTGAAGAGGAAGACGAAAAGAAGGGTCGCAGCTGTTCTAACGAGTGAACGTGACAAATCCGACCGTTCAGTTCGTGATAGGGAGTGTCCAAACCTCGCCTGTCGAAAATGGCGACGTTTGGAGGGCTTAAAGGCATTGGATCAACGAACGACAATTTGTTACCATCGATTCATTTTGCACCGTAACTTATTATCGGGAAGTCAAAATTCCGTGAAATTTTACGGACATGATCTATGAGTGTTTATCATTAATTTGGACGGTTGGATCACTCGAACCATGAGGAAAAATAGAGAAAATACTAAAACCAGACGTGAAATTTAAGTATATTACAAAGGGGTTGCATGACGAATCCTCGAGATGCGCCAGGCCAACGTAACCTGGCCTGGCAGAGGTGTGTCGGGTGAGCCGTTCTATCTAAACCCACACCTATAAACATATATATAATTAATTATATACTAGCCTAAATATGAACCTATATAATTAATTAATAAGTAATATTTTAAATAAATACAAATAAAAAACTTATACAAGGTGGCTTGCACGACGAATCCACGATATGCGCAGGGCCAAAGTTTCATGGCCCAGCGGAGGTGCGCCGGGGAAGCCCTTTTATCTAAAAACCACATTATAAAAATATATATAATTATACTTGATTTTAATAATTATAGTATATAACCTATCTTGTAATATAATGTACATATATTACATATGAGTATTAACATATATTGCATATGAATATATACTAGCCTAAATATGAACCTATGTAATTAATTAATAAGTAAAATTTCAAAAAAAAAAAAAACCAAAAGGAAAAATATTATACAGCGATCTTTCTCGGCGAATCCACCATATTCGTCGGGCAACGTCACCCTGGCCCAGCGGATGTGCGCCGAGTAAGATCCCCTTGTAAAGTTTTAATATATTACATATATTTTATTTTAATTTATATACATTCCATACTTATGATTTTGTATGTTTTAGGAGATAATATCCTCAAAAAATACACCTTGTAATTTACTAACCAATAATGAAGTCGAGGCCCACACTAAAGATTAAGAATAACATATAAAAATATCATTAATCAATGTAATTAACTAAGCAAAAATGTATTTTATATACATTCCATACTTATGGTGGGTAGACAACATTTAATTAATGTCGGTTTCACTATCCCCCTCCCAATCGCCCTCATCATCTGAGCTATGCAGACTACTTGTTTTGACAGGACCCATCCCAATCCCCCCGGGATTAGTGCGGGATGACCCTGCTCCCGTCTGACACGAAGTGTCAGACAAGGGATATTTCCGACTTTTGCCCTCCCGGGCTATCAGAGTACGCCAGGATCCGGAGGAGGCATGTGATATCTCGGTCCCTGCTACAGTCCACATCCGATGTCAACCTGAAGGGCAGTCAAAACATTAAAAACTGTGAGTGGACAAAACAAGAGTTTATAAAAACATTTAATAAGAAGACATTTGTACCCTCCACTAAAAAGCATGCATGCATTCGAAAACCATTTATCCAAAACAACCATATGTGGGACTAAGCACAAAGCTGATATAAACTAAGGTCGAAAGGACCACAATAAAAACGACCATACGGGCCACTGCCCAAATCCTGTGCACACCTGTACACACCACATATCATATATCATATATCCATCACATACATATATATAAGTCACACAACCAATCCTGTCACGGTATCCAAAGCCACGCGCGCGCTACCCGGGTCTCAATCCGAGTCATCACAAAGTCAAGGTCAATGTCCGCAGACCACTGACCCTACCCGAGGTAATAGTAACCATAGCCTTCCTGAGAGTAAGGAACCCAACTGGGGGGTGACTCCACTCAGTCGGTGCTCCGTGACTACTCCGGGGTCCACCCAGGCCAACGACCCTCCCCGGAGGAGATAATAGAAGTAAAGGAAGGTAGACGAACATATATATATATATATACATAACATAAACATTCATGACCGGTTCCCCTGAACCGTCATGATCCATAATATCCATAATCAGGTAACATGCCGGTTCCCATAAACCGTCATGTACCGTAATAACATAACCAGGTAACATGCCGGTTCCCATAAACCGTCATGTACCGTAATAACCAACAAGGGTTCATGCCGGTTCCCATAAACCGTCATGAACCATGATACCATAACAAGGGTTCATGCCGGTTCCCATAAACCGTCATGAACCTGGGAATCCATTTAAGGTTCCCTGACCTGAAATCAAAACCGTAAAGTGACTGGGTCTCGTGCCCGAACATAGGACATCAGTTGGGCACCGTGCCCGATATCTGAGGTCATATGCCCAAGACAAAACCAAATGGGTCTCATACCCGAGTTTATCCTTTTGAAATCCAAATCCAGTTCATTTAAATCAATAAAGAAATACAGACCCGTATAAGCACCGTATAAGGCCGAAACCTCGAAATACGTGCTTATACGTAACCACATACAAATGCACCCATGGCATCATCAAACAAGTAATAAAACATATAATAAACATTTATGCATGCACCAATTTAGAAAACAAGGTCCACTCACAGACCGTCCGAGCTGCCGCCTCGATTTGCGTGCCATACGGCTCCCCGAGCCGATCACCATCACCGGGACTCCCAAACCTGTCCAAATCGTAATAGAAGGTTACTAACTACTTAATTAACCTCCTACCAAAGCCCCGTAATTTTTCCGTATTTTTAACTATTTTTAATCCCGAACCTAAACCTTCCGATGCCCCGAAACATATCGAGACGGTGTCCGATTGACACGAAACCAGTCCCAAAATGTTCGTTACATCGAATAGACGATTTCCCATGTTGAACACTTTCCCAAATTCCCTGCCACGCGCCCTCACGCGCCGCCTGAAGTGGCTGCGCGTGGGCTTCACCCGCCTGCTACAGTACCTGCTTACGTCATCGCTGACGTCAGCATGACGTCATCTGACAGCTGTCAGGTCTGACATGTCAGACTCTGACAGGTGCCACGTGTCATGCTCCCATTGGTCCACGTCACTGTGCTGTCAGTGCCACGTGGCAGTCTGACATGTGCCACGTGTCATCACGGCACTGGTCCACGTCAGTGCCACGTGTCAGCCCCTGATTGGGCCACGTCACTGACATGTCAGTGCTGACTGTGCACTGACATGTGACACGTGTCGCACTCCTATTGGCACATTTCCTAACATGTCAGCTGACATTGTCAGATCTGACAATGTTGACATCATCGCTGACATGATGACGTCAGCATGATGACGTCACCTGTCATCCATGCCCTCCCGCGGGTCGACCCGAATGTATGCAACCGGGTCGCCGTGACCCGCGACTTGACCCGGCCGGTTCTCCCAGCTCCGGCCACCAAAACACTCCCCGTTTGTCCCATTCTACTCCTCTCAACCCAACCTAAAGATCCATGGGCTTAAAAACTATGAAACGGGTCGCGATACTTACCTACGGTGCCAAGAACAGTCGCCCAGTTTCCAGCCGTCCTTCTGGGCTGCACTGTCGTCCCCCGCCACTTCATTCGATCCTGTTAGCCTCCTCAAGTCCCCAGAATCACAACCTAATTATTAGTTTCGATTCAAACGCAATAAAACTCAAGTTTCAAATTCAAACCCCAAAACCTACCTTTTCGGGTTTCCTCCCGCCGTGTCCTCCGTCGTCCTCAGCCGCCGTGTCCTTTAGTCCTTCATCGTCACATCCTCACATTATCTCTCTGGTCTCAGTCGCAGATGATGAGGGAGTGTGGGTGTTGGCTGTGTTTTGAAGAAAATGAAGAATATGGGTTAATGGGGTTTTCGGGTTTGTGAGGAAAATGAGGAAAATGAAATGAAAATGGTGATGGTGCCGTGGAAGAGAAGAGAGGTGATCAGATGAGAGAAGAGAGGATTGATGGTGAGGATTTAAGATAGAATTGAATTGGATGGCTAGGATTGAATTAGGTGTGGGTTTGGTTTATAAAAATAATTAAATAATATTAATTAATTATATAGATCCACATTTTGGGGGATCAAAGCAATGGGATGAGTGACACTTGTCACTCATCCATGGGGCCCACCAAAATATCCACCCAATCAGATTTCGCCGAAACGTCCCCGTCTCGAAGTTCGTGCATAGTGAAATCGAACTTCCGTGACCCATAACTCTCCCGTTTGAAGTCCGATTTCAGTGTGCCGCCTGCCTATGGATTCGTATCGTCCTTATCTACGTAACGGTCTTCGGCCCTCGGCCATCGGACCTCCTGGTCAAAAAGTCAACTTTTGACCTCCTATTCACCCAAATTACCAAAATGCCCTTGGGCTTCCGAACGTCATAACTTCTTCTACGAACGTCGGAATTGAACGTGCCACCTGTCTATGAACTCGTGATGTCACGAACTACGTCACGGTCATCGGTTAAAGTCCCTTTGACTGCCCGATTAAAAAGTCAACGTTTTGCCACCATCAGGGGCAAAACGGTCATTTCGCACCGTTCGTCCGATTTCGCTCTACTAATCACAGATTAGCCTCACTAATCGTGATTAGTCACTAATCTAATCTAGGAATTTGGGACGGGTCGTTACATGTTTCCTCATCGTCACTTTCAATTGGTTCTAAGGTACCGAGATCAATAAAAATACCATCAATCGCAACTGGCAGGGTGAGGTCATCGGTTCGAACTCCTTCAACATTTATGGTGAGTGCTGAGGAATCCTCTTGGTAAAAAAAATCGTCAGTTTCCGTGTCACCACCATCTTCACGGTGCTGGTCCTTCAAGTCCCAAATGTTTATATGTTTAACCGTCTCAACTACTTTCCAACCAACACCAGCTTTTAGATAATCAACGTAGAAAACTTGTTTCGCTGTACTAGCGATGATGTATGGATCACTCTCAAACCACCGAATGTTTGTGTTGAAAGAGGTAGATAAATGATCTTTGATGATCATGCTCGGCATACTTGGGTCTGTATCAAACCAATGACACTTGAACAATACTACAATCTTGCGGTTCGCATAAAATACCTTCACTACACTTAATAATTTACCGTAAAAGCCCATATCAGCATTTAATCCATCCCCCGACACGAATACCCCACTGTTTTGAGTAGAAAACTTGTCATCACACTCAGCGTACACGAACTTAACTCCGTTGACGTAACAACTAGCGTATGTTTATTCTAGAAATGGGCCAATTGCAATCTGCATCAATTCTTTGCAGAACTTGGGCGAGTTATCATCTTTCAACTGTGACATCTGAAAGGAAACATACAATGTTCCACTTTTCACTTAAAAAGTAATTTGATACAATATTTGACTTACATGTTTGGAAAACCACTGAGGAAACAATTGTTTGTCCATTTCCTCCCAATTAGAAGGATATTGGGCCTTCATCAATGCCTCGTGCTCTTCATGGAAAGGTCAGACTTCGTCACAATTGTTTATTATGAACCAATGCGCTACTTTCATGTCGCTAGTAGTCAAAAGCTCTGAGATTGGTCTAGTGCCGAACAATTTTGCGGGTTGGGCAAATACTGATAGGGATTCTAGATGTTGACCACCATCGTCATTTCGTGGGGCTCTGTTGAAAGAAGTTTCAACATTTCCAAGGTACATTGCGCAAAATGTAAGTGACTCTTTTGCAATGTATGACAGGACCCGTCCTCGAAGGACATAGATAACCGTGCCCGATCCTGCTCCCGTCTAACAAGTCAACTGAAGTCTCGAAACTACCCTTCAGTACCTGTCTGACAAGGGATAACTGCACTGATTTCCGCTCATGCCTCCCCCTCTCGATTAGCCTCGAACGTCGTGCCACGATCTGGAGGGTCATCAAAACAGGAAAGGTTTGAGTGGACAAAAATAATATCATTTAAAACACATTTATCAAAATACATTATTTACCCTTTAGTTTATCAAACCATACATGCATAGAATTAAACATATGAATCACCGACTTCCAAGTCAAATCACATGAAAACATCTAATCCCGGTTCTCAAGCCAAACACATAAATCATTTTATAAAACCATTTTATCAAACAATAAAGCATATAACTCGGGAATTACACATCTGAGGGTCCTTTGGGAATTACACATCCAGTGTAACAACCCGTCCCAGAAGCCGGGATTAGTAGACTGATTAAGGTGTGATTAGTAAGGTTAATCGGTGGTTAGTTGGTCCCGATAGGTCCTTGAGCGTAGAATGATGATTTTGCCGAACCAGGCAAAAATGGTGACTTTTATTCGGGTGGTCAAATGGGGGTTGACCAGTGACCAGGACGTAGTTTACGTAGTTTAGGACGTCACGAATCCATAGGCAGGTGGCACGCCTGATTCCGACCTCCGAGGAGGAAGTTGTGATGTTCGGACGATTGAGGGCTTAACCGTAATTTTGGTAAAATAGGGGGAAAAGTTGACTTTTTGGTACGAATGGGTTTTGGTAGGTTGACCTAGCATGGTTAGATAGCTTTCGTCGTCCTGAGTTCGATGACAGGCGGCACGTATTCATCGGACTTACGAGGCGAGAGTTACGGGTCTAGGAAGTTTTGGTACAACCGTAAAAAATGAGTAAAACAGGAGGGTATTTTGGTCTTTTTGGCTTCTGGGGATTTGTGCAGAGAAAGCAAAATGGACGGCTGAGATTGGGCCACATGGGTGAGAGAGAGTGGGGGATGGTGACATGTGGCAAGTGTGTAGTGGGTTCTGGGGGATTCTAAGGTGTGTGCACGATTCTATTATTGGGGTGCAACCGTGCCCGTGTTCGTGTTTGTGCGCAGAAGGAAACAGAAACAGAGGGAGATTGGGAGAGGAAATGGAGAATGGAGAAACGATCAACATGACTTTTGGTCTAGGAGTTGTGGTGAGTTCAATGGAGTTGGTTTCGGGTCAATCGGACGTCGTATGAGTTTGGTTCCGCGAGGGTGAATGTTTAGGGTCCCGGGTTTTAAGTCTTTGGTTCGGGGAATTTTAAGGAAAATTAGGTAGTTGCTTCGTAGGCGTTTTAGTGACGTAATTTGACGGTGATTGACAGGATCGGGATTTCCCGAGGAAGCCGAGGAACGGGCTGGACGTTCGGGACGTGAGTAGGGCTCAGTACTGTGAGTGGACCCTTTCTCTAAACTCGAGCATGCATAACTATTTTCTATAATTGTTTTGTGGTTTTGATTATGATTCTATGTTTATTGAATATGTTTTGTTGGTTTTACACTGTTGCACGTTTATCGAGAAAAGATGGTTTCAGCACGTTTTACGAGAAATGGTTGGTTTCTGAAATTGATGATATGGTTTTGGGATTTCAAATGATAAATGATTTAAATGATGATAAAGGGATTTTGGAACATGCTTTCGATGATTAAAGGTTTTCGGTTTTAGAAACGGATTTCGGAAAATGGGTTGGTTCCAAGTGGAAAAGTGGATTCCAGATTTGGGTACGGAATGACGGTTCTGGATGCCGGAAGGGCATCAGACCGGTGATTTCGGATTCGGGTTTGGATGTGAATACCGAAATGGTTTTCAACTGGTTTTGATTGGATTTCTGGATCTGGATATTGGGTTTAAAGACCCGGATATATGTGACGGGGGATCGGCCGGATTGGGTTTAAAGACCCGGATTGAGTTTAAAGACTCGGATATATTGATTTCCCCCGTAGCCCTTGAGTTTAAAGACTCGGGAGTTTAAAGACTCGGATATGATTAAGGCCTGGATTGAGTTTAAAGACTCGGGAGTTTAAAGACTCGGATAGGTCTAGCAGGTTTGATCGGGAAAATGATGATGTGATGTTATGATTTCTGATATGGTTTTATGATTCACATGCTGTGATTTCTATAAACGTTTTATAGTGTTTCTGTATCTTATGATGTGGTATATGGTACTTTGGTTTCTAACTGTTTTAATAACTGGGTTATGCATGTGGTTTTCAAAACGGAGGGTTAAACTTGGTTTTCTGATAAATGATTTTAGAACTTCTCTTTTATTATGGTCCACTCACGTTTCTGTTTTAAACTGCCCTCCAGGTTGTGGAGCGAGCGCGGGGTCTTGACGTCGAGGCAGTGTCCGAGGCATAGAAGTGACGTGAGAGATCCCAGAATAGATTAAAGGCTTCCGTGTGCGTGTATTTATCGGTCTTATTTTCCTTGTATTTTCGTACTATGCTCTGTAAATGCTACCTTCGGGATATTTTGTTTAATTACTCCTGCGTCTGACTGGGTTGCGTGAGTGTTACTTGGGTGTTGTGTCGGGGAGTCAGACGGGAGCGGGATTTACCTCGGGTTTCGGGGTGAAACCGGGGTGGGTCCTGACATCCAGAGTCATCATCCTGCTGGGAATTACACATCCAGCCTTGCTGGGAATTACACATCCAGCCTCACCGGGAATTACACATCCGGAGTTCATCCGGGAATTATACATCTGGAGTCACTTCAGGAATTACACATCCGAAGTCTACCCAGGAATTACACATCTGAGGGCATCGAACATCAATAAAAAATCAAAATCTTTATTTCAAATCATCATTAAAACCATATCAAAACCATTTATCACGGGGTCTCATGCCCAAATCTCATTTCTCGTAAATTCGTAAAATCATTAAATAATTCAATGCACGTAACTCCGAAAAATCATATCCGAAAATCATTCAATTCCATCAAAGCATCTTTAACTCACAATACTATTCAAAATATCCTTTTAATATCCCGGGCTTAGCCCAAAATCATCAATTCCACGCAAATCTGTGCAATCGCAACCTCAGTTGCCCTTTTCACATAAATCCATAAAATATCTCAAAAAGCATTACAAATCCACCAAATCAATTTCCCGACTCAAAACCAATCTCAAATCCCGGGCTTTCGCCCAAAATAGTAATTTCACAGTTTCTCGAAAAACGTGTCCAAAACACTGATTAAAATAATCATTAAATCCAGAAATAATCATGCCAAATCATTGCAATTCAAATCATGCCATAAATCATGTAAAACATTTCACTATG
Organism: Prinsepia uniflora; assembly: GCA_032719365.1. Classification (NCBI taxonomy): domain Eukaryota; kingdom Viridiplantae; phylum Streptophyta; class Magnoliopsida; order Rosales; family Rosaceae; genus Prinsepia; species Prinsepia uniflora. Next base: position 53,605,564 of record CM064863.1, on the reverse strand, counting down.
CATGCATATCAGTTTATAAAACAAACGTCCACTCACACACCGTCCAAACCGCCCGCTTTCCGAGCTGCACGCATTTCCGTAATTTTTGACATTTTTTAGGAATCTCGAATCCTGTCCAAAATCATTATTCAGGGTCACTAACGACTTAATTAACATCATATTAATTTCCCACAATTTCCTGGAATTAAATATTAATTAAAAACGTAACATAAACTTTCGGGCCCTCGAAACAATATCGAAACGGTGTCCGATTAACTCGAAACCAACGCCAAAATGTTCGTTACATTGCATAGGACAAAAGTCATGTTGAACTCACCTCAGGAATCGTGCCCACGCGCCCACACGTGCCGCCATGAGTGGCTGCGCGTGACCACCACGTGCCTGCCACAATGTCGTCATCCCAGCCCGTCTATCTGCAATTCGGGTTCTGCAACCCGCGAGACGACCCGAATCATTCTCTATCAATTCGACATCAATTCTTTCAATTTCTTTAGCTAACAACATCGTTTTAAGTCCAATTACAGTTCCGTAAACTCAATTTCACAATTCCTTACCTCAAACCAAATGATTCGAAGATGAACATCGAAGGATATCTGGGCACTGTTCAACCTTCAAAGTTCGTCAATCCCATCATTTTTCCTTCAATTGATCCATCCAAAAGTTTCATTGGACTATGATAAACTTTTTTTCGAGCCAAATTCCATCGTTTAATCCCTCCAAGATCACAACTCAAACCTCGAATTTCTTCTCTGTCACAAGGTTTGTTCAGAGCCCAAACAACATCAATTCTCTTCGTTTTTAATCGGGTTCGCTTCGGTTTGAACTCAAGAAGCTTAATCCAAGCTCAATTTCACTCATGAATTTCCACAAATTCAAATTCGACATTAATGCTCATGGGTGGTTTTTTCGGGTTTCTAAGTTTGGTTTCAGCTGGTTTCGACATTAATTCTCTTTTTCTGACTCGTTTCTCACTCCAATTCATCCTCTCAATTGCACCAGTTTCTCAATTGGTGTTGGTTGCTGGTAAGATCGATCAAGCAAGGTTACAGTCTCTGTTTTTCAATACACACACGTTTTACAATTTAAACTCACACATATATATCCTAACTCATATCAGATTACTATCACAACCACTAATGATCGTCTGCATAGTGACATGTGTCACTTACTCACACAAATGACTCATCAATCACGGCTGAATCAGCCAATTTCAGCCCAATTTACCATTTTGCCCTTGCCTTAACAAATGATCAAAATACCCCTAAAATTCCAGGGTTCGTAACTTTTCCATCCGAACTCCGATTGACGCATGCCGCCTGTCTATGGATTCAATGTCTCGAGACCTATCCAACAGTACTTCTAGAAAGTCCAAATAAGGTCCTGATCAAAAAGTCAACTTTCGGCCCTTATAACTAGGGGCAAAATCGTCATTTCCTTCCAATTTTTCCTTTTTCGAATTTCTGGGTCGTCACAATGTATGCCTCCGCTATAGAGCCTTCCAGACCTATCTTGTTGTGGACGTACCTCTTGTAGGTACCTAACATTCTACAACGATATAAACAAAGTTATTCAAATATAAACTGTTTATTATGAACATAGTTACAGTATTAGGAAAAGTTTATACCTTTCGATTGGGTACATCCAACGAAATTGAACTAGCCAGCTAAGATTGCCTCGTCTGGATGATGTATTAATAGGTGAACCATTACATCAAAGAATGCTGGTGGAAATATTTGCTCAAGTCGACACATAATATAGATAATATCCTCTTTAATTGCTTCGAGGTCCACCTTCGCTAGTGACTTGGCACAGAGTATTTGGTGTTTTTTGACTTACCCTCAATAGGTAAAATTGTTCCGAAAAGACTTTCAACAACATTCTTCTTAATATGTATGGGATCCGCGATGTGCCTGATTTTCAATGATCAATACGGCAGCCAAAATAATATACTTTTTTTCATCCAGTTTTCTTGTTCGGCTGGTTTTGGGCCTTTTTGATGAATGTGGTAATACTGTTTAAGATGTCCAGTATATCTTCACTAGAACTCTCTCTTGGTCATGCCCGTAACTCTGTTTTACCATCGAATGAGTCAGACTGCATACGTCATCGATGATCCCAGGGTAAAAATCTTCTCGCACCCAGATAACATACCTTTTATGCGTGCCAAAAGGATGTTGTGTCTGGTTCACATGTCGGACAAGCAAGATAACCTTTGGTGCTCCATCCCGAGAGCATCCCGTAAGTAGGAAAATCATTAATTGTCCACATTACAGCAGCGCGTAGCGTGAACATTTCTCCACTGAACTTGTCATAGGTCCGAACACCATTTTTCCATAAATCCACAAGCTCATCAATCAACGGTTGCAAATAAAAGTCGATTGAATTACTCGTTGATTTGGACCCCGGTATTAAAGTACTAAGAATTGTGAATTCCTTTTTCATGCATCTCCAAGGTGGCAAGTTATACGGAACTAAAAATACCGGCCAAGTGCTACAGGGCCTTGAAAAACTTCCAAAAGGATTAAAACTGTCAGTAGCAAGTCCTAATCTGACATTTCTTGGCTCCGATGCAAAATCAGGATACATCTTATTAAATTCCTTCCAAACATCTCCATCAGCCAGATGCCTTAGTGAATCGTCATCAGTGTGTTCATCTTTATGCCACCTCATATCACGAGTTGTCTGAGTAGACATGAAGAATCTTTGTAATCTTGGTTTTAGTGGAAAATAATCTTATTCTTTCGAAACCTAGGCTCATTGTACACAGGACATTTGTCGAGATGCTCGAATTCACCGTAAAACAATGCATAGTTGTTCGTACATGCGTGAATCTTCACATACCCTAGACTAAGATCCTCCAAAAGCTTTTTCGAGTTATAATGATCTTTAGAGAGGCTGTTATCTTCAAGAAGCATTTGGGTGATGATGTATATCATGTGATCAAAATGCTTATTCGTTTGATTATTCTTAACTTTCATGTGTTTCAATTCCATAACTGCCCCTAGAATAGAAAAGGATTTACAACCAGGGTATAATTCGCGCTGAGCTTCTTTCAATAACCTTTCATAATGGAGATCTGACTCTTTGGGTTGAGACCTAGGGGCATCCTCATACAAATCATCAGATGCAAGGGGAAAATATCGGTTAATATCTCAACAAATTGATCATTATTACACCGATTATCTAAATCACTATCATCTCGAGGGTCCCCGTGAACTGAAGATGTCGATGCAGTAAAATTCGGTTCCTCATGATAAATCCAATTAGTGTAGTTATGTACGATCCCGTTCTATTCCAGATGCAAACGGACATCACTCAGCGACATCCAATAACAGTTGTTACATTTACGACACGGACATACTATGCACCTTGCATCACTACAGTGAGTACGTGCAAAAGCGATGCAGCTATCAATCCCATCCAAATACTGATCAGAAGATCTATCCAACATTTGCATCCAGCCTCTATCCATTGTGCTTGCTCCCACAAAATAGAACCAATGAAATTATATAATTATAATGTTTGAGACTCTATCCCATCCAAAACCAGCTCATCTCCTTATGCATCCGGTGATTTGGCCCTATCCCATTCGAGAGTGTACGTTCTGTGTTGTATAGTTTGTGACCTACGAGGCGAAGTTTAGACCGAGTGAATTTTCGGCAGCATCACCCTACAGTTCTCCAAATACATGACGTAGATATTTCAAGCTAATATCTAGTATGCATTCAGAGAATAATAAGGGGATATAAACCGAATTTCACACGATCCAAACCTAACCACATAGCCAGCAAACTACAGAACACATAGTTGTGCACTCCCAAACTGTCCCGATAAATGGACAATTCAAGAGTCAGCCAATTAATCCAATTCACTGACTCTCAAACGGGTCTAAGGTTTTCAATCGAATTTCGATATAGAAAGTTAATTTGGTTGATTAACTTTTCATTAATTGATAAACCACAATTCTCTTACATAATAATATCCAAATTTCAAAGCATTATCTACAATGTATCACAATTTTCAAACATAATTAAATACAAGTTTTTTAACATAATTAAACTAAGAAGCAAATACACATACTTGTTATAAGTAATCCTTCAAATCAACCACAAATTACCTAAAACAAAAAATAATTTTAGCTTATAATACAAATTAAAATCCCAAAAAAAAAACAAAATCATTAAAATCATTAATTTTACCTTTGGTGAAGTATTGATGATGAAATAATGATGAAATGATGATGAAGTGATGATGATATTATGTAGGGGTTGTGAGAGTAAATGATGGAGAGAATAATGAGAGAATAAATGAGGAATGAGGAAGAAGATGAAGAAATGAAACCGTTCTGCACTAAATGCAGATTAGACTTTTGCCCCGTGCAGGCTTCGTCGGGCAAGCTTTAATGTGTTCCCAGGATGTGAAGGAGTGTAGATTTGCTATCTTTCTACCCTTCACCCTCCTTTATTTTGTTTTATTCATTGTTTACTTGCTTTATTTTCGTTAATCTTCTTCCTTACTTTGATTCTTTGTTTATTTAGTTCATATTTGCCTACATTGAGGATAATTTAGAATTTAAGTGTGGGGGAGTGATTTACAATTCTAATTGTGCAATAAATTTTTTTTATAATTTTTTTTCAAAAAAGTAAAAAAAATTATAAAAATAATAATTTGTTTATTGCTTTCTTGAGTCTTTTTTGTTTTAACTTACTATTTTTATGAGTCTTAAGTTGCCTTTTAGCTTGTTAATGATAAAAATGAACGGAAATGAATACGTTATGACTATAAAGATGATCACTACAACTTGAATTTGTTTGTTAATACTTTGTGATTAAGTGTTATAACTTGTAGATAATGCATGTAAATTGGTACATAAACGAGCATGATAAGATAAGTATGTATCATATGAATCTTATGTGAGCTTTAGAACTTTATATACCTCATTGATGAGTGATTCATAAGTTCTTTGTTTAAATTGATATATATATATATATATCTCTCATAACTGCTTGTCATAGTTTTTAATGAACTCTAGAGTACTAAAACTTATTCTATGTGATTTTCAAAACTTTTAAGTCAATAAACGCTCTGATTTTGGATATGATTAAGGCATTAGGGTTAACATCATAAATTCAAACATCCATGCTCCCTATTTTGTGCGCACAAGTTGCAACCCTTTAGTTTTAACCCTTTTGAGCCCACATTAAGCCTTTCTTTCATCACCATGATTATCTAAACACTTGAGCCTAGTATATGCATCTTTCACCCTTGTTCCAAAGACTCGGTCGAAGACATGAGGATGGTTTGAAGATAAGTTGATGATGTTGTAACGACTTTTATGTGTATTCTATGGATTTACTTACTCAAACTTTGTTGTATTATTGGCACATGTTATTACCTTGTTATATAAAAAAATGAAATAAAAAAAATTGTTTTGAGTCTCTATCAAGGTAATAAGGTTTCATTATGTAATGTTTGAGTTAATTCTTTTACAATTGTAACTCTGACACAAAGAATGATTGTGAGGCCCAACATGTTGAAATTCTTTCACCACTTTTAACCCTAAATTCAGCACAAAATCATCATTGTTCATCATTTCATTATTTTATTTTATTTTTTATTTTTATTTCAATATTGTTGGCACTCCCTCTATAAATAGGGAGGCCATTTCATTTGTTTTTGGGTCCCAGTTTTAGTTCCCATTTTGTTCATGTTAGTTTCATTTAGTAGTTCTTTTTCCCTCTTCTTTTAGTTCTTCTTTTTAATTTGTAGATTTATTTTGGGATCATTTGTAACTTCTTTTAATTAGTTATTTTAGTTTCATTTTCTTTATTTTGTTCTTAGTTTCATTTTCTTTATTTTGTTCTTAGAATTTCTTAAACTTCTCATTAATTACATTTTTATGCTTTCCTTAAGAAAAACCTATGGCTAGGTATTTCTAAGGAAATTCAAGAATTTTTAAGAACGCATTCCTCGTATTTCTTCTTCCATCTTCACAAGTTTCCTACCACTGTTCAGTGATTCTTGTGAAAAAATCATCTTTTTCTACTTAAATTCTTGTTATCGTTTTAGTTTTACTTATAATTCTATATATGTGTGGGTATTTTCTTTATAACATTTGTAAGTATCAATACAATCTCCATGTGTTTTATTTTCTGAATTTCTTTTACTTCATATGTTTTAGTGCTTAAACTTCAATTCGAAGCTAAATCTTGATCCGCTGTTCGAGGAATTTAGAATAGGGTTGAAGAGATTTAGTATTTGACCGTTGTTCGGCGCATTAAATCACAAACTTAAGGTAGATCATATTGTAAGTAATAATCCGTTGTTCGACGCATTAAATCACAAACTTAAGGTAGATCGTATTGTAAGTAATAACCTACTGTTCGGTACATTTATAATATGAAAAATGTATGCATGTAATGGAGATGATGAAAGTAAGATTTCGTGATTGGTCCAATATAAGCATGATGTTAGAGTATTGGTAAAAATTGTATTTAAATGAAGTTTATTTTAGGAGTAGTTTTAAATAATGTAATTGTTCATTTGAATTTAATTCTTAGTTTGGTTAAAATGTAGTTTAGATTACAATCTTTCAAAACCCCCCATTTCATTCTTTTATTCTTTCATTCATTAATTCACTTATTCTTTCATTCATTAATATATTTATTAATATTCATTATTCTTTCTCAATAACACATTATTAATGTTCCCTAATTTCTCCGGTTAAGAACGATCCCTATTTACCAATACTACATCTACACAAAAAGGGTTTAAATTGCACAATACTCAAATTACGTGTTTAATTTAATGCGTAGTTTGAACGCTAACAATACGCGCCTAACTTCGACCGTTTGGGAACTCATTATAGCATTGATGAACATAATCCATGAATTAAATCATAAAGCTTTATAACCATGCACAACCAATCCTCAAACTCAAGTATAAGTCACAATGGACAACAGCACTGCGCGTAGGCTAACTCGAGAGCTGCACAAAGTACCATCCGGGTCACGTTTAAGAACTGCATGTAGCATCATCCAGACTATAATAATATACATGGGAACTACACTCACGCTCCATTCGGGTCATGTCTAAGAATTCATCAAACCTCAAGCCTTTCAAAAGCAGGATCAGTGAACTCGAGCTCCGAACGTCTGAGCGCTGAACATATCTGAAGATGGCTAACCAAGGAAAATAGTTCACAAACAAAGAAAAATTTATTTAACACAATCCTTGACCAAAAACAAGTCAAAACACATTCAAACTCGGGCCTGACCCCAGACTACCATTTCTACAAAGTAATCATAAAATATGTATCCAAGACCAATCACTAATTCCAGAAAGTCATTAAATAATTATTTAAAATAATATTCAAGTCATTGTCACATAAATCATGTCATAAAACAATTAAAATATTTAACTATGCATGCATAATAATTTAGAAAATAAAATTCCACTCACACATTATCCTCGCAGTTGAATTTTGAGTTGCATGCTCCTCAGTAAATTCTGGAAATAGTATTCCCCCCCAAAACTCACCTCGATTTTAATAAATTTGGCCGTGGTTCGAAGTCATCCCTATAGCCTTCCCACATCCAAACCTTTGTCTTTTCCTCCTCATAATGATCTTAGGGACTCAAACAACACACTAGAATCCTAAGTTCCACGTTGGGAAGCTTCAAAACGATCTTGGTTCATTTTCGGGTTTTCAGAATTTTTTGGGTTTTCGGGTTCTCATTTCTCTTCTAGTTTCCTTATTTATTTTCTCTCATCTCTTCTCTTCTCGTTCCCTAGTTCTCATGTTCTTCCCTTTTTTTTCTTTCTTTGTTCTCTTTCTTTCCTTCACTTAGTTTTTTTTCTCGAGACAAAACAAACACACACCCCATAAATTGGTGCACACACATATATGGGATAAGGATGACACTTGTCACCATCCCATGCAATCCAGAAAACCAATTATGAAACTACCAAGTTACCCCTAGTATCACCAAAATACCCAATATCAATTTAGACCCATAACAAACCCATCTAATCTCTGATTTTGACGTTCCAGCTATTTACAAACTTAGGATTTTGAGACCTACGTGAAGGTATTCACGAAAAAATTCAAACAGTACCTAGTACAAAAATTCTACTTTTAACATATAGGGGAAAAATCATCAATTCCCTTTTTAAATTTCCAAAATTACCTTTTCCAAAGCTCCGAGCCGTTACAGCCGTGCTCCGTCGTCGTCTGTTGTCACCGTCTGCCGAAAAAACTAGCCTAAAAACTCCATTGTTGGTCAAAATTCAAACCTTCATAACTTCTTCACTTCTTACGAAATCAAATGTTGTAATCGTAAAAATTCATCTACTCAATCCCAGAAATCAAAATCTATTGTCCAAATTTAAAAATAGTTCCGATACAAGTGCTAAAATCTTTCAAAAGTTTTAGCCGAAGTTCCTTCTCAGTTTTTGAGCTATTCTGTGGGTCTTTTCCTTCGTGGATCGTGGGGTTTTTCTCATGTGGATGTAGGGATGAAATTGCTACGCCTGGTTTCTAAGGTAAGGTCAGAATCAAAACTTTCGTTCTGTGTCTAATGGTGCTCACGATTTGGAGAGGTAAAGAATGATGAAGGTGATCTAAATGTCAGAAGATAATCGAGTGTATAGGCGGTGAGGGTGACATATCATTAAGATGGTGACACATGTTGCCTTCCCACATACTCTAGATGGTGACTCATAAATTAGTCTAAAAATACCAAAATGCCTCTATACTCCAAATTACCAAAATCTCTCTATAGTCCAAATTACCAAAATTCCCTTGAGTAGTTTAGACCCATAACTATCCCGTCCGAACTTCGATTTTAGCATGCCACTTATCTACAGACTAAAAATTCTGAGACATACGTAATGGTCTTTGAGAAACATACCAAAAGTTCAGTGAATAAAAGTCAAATTTTGACAATAAGGGTTGAATTGTCAATTTACATTTAAAATTTTTGAATTAAATTTCTTTAATTTCTAGGTTGTTACAATCTACCCCCCTTAATGAATTTTGTCCTCGAAATTCATACGTGTCCCTCAAAAAACTGTGGGTACTAGGCCCACATCACTAACTCGAGTTCTCACGTGGCTTCCTCAATGTTGTAATTCCTCCATTTAACCATTACCAGGGAAATAGTTGTCCGACAAGTATCTGGTCTTTCCAGTCTAAAATATGTATAGGTTACACCTCAGAGCTCAAACCTTCCCTTAGTTTAATGGGCTACTCCTCTACCATATGAGACTTACCATATTGATACTTTTAGAGCATCCACACATGAAACACATCATGAGCTCTTGGGAGCTTGGGGAGCAATGCTAGTCTATCTGTCATTAGGCCTAATCTTTCAGTGATCTGAACGACCCCATCTAGTGAGGACTTCATTTTTTATGTCTACCAAACCGTACCATTCCGGTCCAAGTGGATACTTTAAAAAACACACAATCACTAAGCTCATCGAGGTTATTGATCTGGAAATCGGCGTAACTCGTTTGACGATCCTGAGCAACGCTCAGCTCCCAAATTTATCTTTTGTCTTATTCATAAGCTCAGGTATGAATACTATCATCTCGCCTACCTCGGTCCAACACATAGGCGTCATGCAATTTCGTCCACAGAGTGGCCCAAATGGAGCCACCCCGATACTAAATCGATAACTATTATTGTAGGCAAACTCCATCAATGCCAGGTGTGAATCCCAGTTTCCTTTGAATTGTAGAATACAACTGATTCTCCCTTTGTGTATTTGAAACTATCCTTAAGAGTTCCTCGTGCACCTTTGCACTCATTGAATACACTAAGATGTCATCGATGAATATTATCTTGAATTGATCTACTTCCTAAGCCTTACTTCGATATCCTAAATGATAATCTGATATCTTGACTCTTTAGGCTCTTTTCGAGCTCTCATCTAATATCCCAGCTCCTCCCAAGTCCTAATTTGATATCCTTACTCCTCCCAAGCTATATCATGATATCCGTAATCCATGCCACCACTGCATGCATAGCGAAAAAAATTACATAGCTAAAAGTACCATATCCTATAGAGAGCACCTCACCACATCGAATACTCGCTCCAAAAAGGTAATCCCAACTCATCAGTCTCAATCGGGTCCAACTCACCCGTAAATGATAGGACGTAAGCCTATAGGCTCGCTCAATATTCGGACAGACATAAGTCCTCCAATCATAGAGCCCATTGTCCAATGCCCAAACCAAAAGATTCGGAGTCCGTCTCATCTCTAGGTTCATCTTGGGATCATGTATATTCCTTGTAATATCTATCTCGTCCACATTATCAGGCTATGCACGAAGCTCACATCTTGGAGGCATTTAGTTTTGTTCTAGTGTTCAGATACCAAATAGATAGGACCGTTTTGAAAAAACTTTGATAACTATGAAAGGTTCTGCTTCTGTTTGAAAAATAATCTGAAGTTCCAAAAATACCCTTAATACATGCCAGATAAAGGATAATGATATTGATGTCCCGTTCATACCTCTGCCTCAATATTAGCCTCATACTCTTTGCCACGGCCTAGAGTGAAAATAAAACCATTAAAAGTATGGGTAGACAAAAAAAACATTTGAAAAAACATTCAAAGAAATAAACATTTACCCTCTAGTTATAAAACGTGCATACATAAAGTAAAAAAGAAAAAATTAGATTCCAGATAAAATAAAACCATAAGTCGTTGACCCAAAATACCGTTATATATATAGATCAAAATCCAGTGGCCGACATTTCCTGACATCTTCGTTTCTAAAATCACTAGTATAAACTGGACGCAAAATTTGTAATCAAATACAATCAATCATCAAATACTTGGGCATCAGTCATGATGATCAACCAATACAACGTGTGGGCAACCTCAAAAACTGCACTCTAGCATTATCCGAGTCATCTCCTTGGAACAAAGTCAACATCTAGGTGGTAACCCAAGAACTACTCACATTCGGGCGGTACTAGCATCCTCGGAAACAAACAACCTCTGGGTGATATTCTCAAGAATCATCGATGTCCGAGCGATACTCAGCCATGATATTCTTGGGAACGAGTCACCAAATTGACGTACATGCAATGCCATACAGTGACTTCTCTGGGAACAAATTTTCAAACAGATGTTTGTATGGAACTTTATTACACAAGGAACAAGGATGGTTAACTGTGGAAAACAATAATAAACCAAGAAAATTTTCTTTTTCATAAATCCATGATTCAAAACCAAGTTAAAACTTTTCCACATTAGACCTTCACCCAAAACACTATTTCCATAAAACCCGTAAAACCAATGTCCATAATCAAATCTAAATGAATATTATAAATCTGACAAATCACCAAAACACATTTAGAATCATTTATTCAGACCATTGCAATCGAAATCATGCAATACAACATTTAAAAATTCATGCATCACATATTATAAAACAAATGTCCAATCATAGTCCGTTTAATTAACTCAATCTTGAGCTGTGCAATCCTTTGACTTCTCAGGAGCTGTTTGGCCTGTCAAAAATAACAATTGAGGGTCACTAATGTTGTACCAGACCTCGTATTCAAATCCCCTAAATCTCGGGATAACATACTCCTCATAAACGTAAACATCATCACTATGGACGCTCAAAACTACTTGCAAACAATGTTTGATTGACCTAAAACTAGAGCCATTGGATCCATATCATCAAGAGCTTAAAACAAACCACTACAATGGGCCATGGACAGCTCCACACACCATCACACGACGCGGAAGATGGGAGACCTTCCCACACTCTTAGACATGCTTCTCCACACGTGTATACATGTGCCATGCCACATCAGCTGCCATGTTTCATGCCATATTAGCACCTCGTCATCACTGGAGTAACACAGGGCATGCGATACTCCGTTGGCGTCGTCGAAAAAACTCGCCAGAAAACTCCATTGTTTGCCCAAATTCAAACCTTTATAACTTCTTTATTTCTTAACCAAATCAAACGTTCTAAGAGTCAAAATTCATCTGATCAATCCTAGAAATCCAAACCAAATTCCAAGTTCAAAAATAGTGCCATTACAAGCATGGCAATCAATTGAAAGTCTCGGCCCAAGTTCCTCCTTTGCTTTTTTGCTACTCTACGGGTATTTTCCTTCGTGGCTTGTGGAGTTTTTCTTGTGTGAATGTGAGGATGAAACTGGTATGCTTGTTTTCTCCAGTTAAGGTCCAAATTATAACTAACGTTCTGTCTCTAATGGTGCTCATGTAACGACTCGAAAATTCGAGAAAAGGTAAATTTAGAAAAATGAAAAAAATGGACAATTTTGCCCTCAGAAGGTCAAAATATTGACTTTTTAACCGAGTGACCTTTGGATATTTTCTGAGGATCGTTACGAAATTCTCAAACCCCCTGAGTTTAGAGACAGGTGGTATGCTGAAATCAAAGATCGAAAGGGTTTGTTATGGGCCAAAGTTTCCAAGAGGCATTATGGTAATTTTTTCATAAAGGGTATTTTGGTAATTTTACAAAGGGAATCTAGGGTAGTTTAGAATATTCTCCCCTCCATTATTTCCTTATCTTCCCACTGGCATAGTCTTCTATATATAGAGATGTGTGTGTATTTGGTGTTCGGTGGGTGGCTACTTAGAAGAAGAAAAATGAGAAAAACAATAGCAAGGGAGGAAAGAGGAAAACAAGAAGAAATGAGAGAAAAGAAGAAAGAAGCAGAAATGAAAGAAGGGAGGAGAAAATGAGGGAAAACCAGTGAAGGAGAGGAATGAACCTAGTAAACCCACAAGTCCGATAATCCGAAAAATAAAAAATTGGTTGTTGGATCGTTAGAAGCCCTAGCTTGCAAACTCAGCATCTTGACATCTTAGTGGATTCTCTACGGTCGTTTTGAGATACAAACGTGAAATCTTTGATGTGAGAAGGATATAGGCCTAGCCTTGGAACCATATCCGAAAATGGAGAAATCGGGTTGATCTTGGAGGTATGTTTTTCCGTAATTCTGAACCCGTGATCTTCTTCTAGAGTTGAAAAGGTAAGCTTTGATGTTTGGATTGTTGAAAATGGCTAGTGATAGGCCAGCACGTGAGGCCCACACGAAGAGGCATGTGGTACGCGTGGAGGCACGTGCAATAGTTCTCCGCCTTCCGACCAAATTGAAACTTCAAGTTTTTGATATCACGAATCCAACGGAACAGTTTTCGAGATGAATGAACATCATCTCGAGGTAATTTTGACTGTCTGAAAATTTATGCGTAGTTTTAAATTGGTTTAAAATCCCAAAAATTTGGGGAATTGAAATGTAAGTTTATTTGGGACGTTAGTGACCTTAGAAGTGATTTATGACAGGAGATAGGGTTATCGAAATTTACGAAAAGGCATGCGACTCAGAATTAGACTACATGGACGATGTGTGAGTGGATTTTTTCTTCTTCCTCAAAATAATTATGCATGCATATTTATTTATATTCAAGGTTTTCTTATATGATTTACGTGATGATGGTTTGATTATAATTTTTAAATGATTTCTGATGATTTTTACGAGAATTTATTGATTGGCTGTAAGTGCACGTTTTACGAGATTTGCCTAATTTATGTTTTTGGGCTTAAGCCTAAATTTTGAAATGTGAAATTTTTTAAAGGCATTGCTATGTGTTATTTAAATGTGTTTACTCGATATTTGTGAGATGTTGTGGTTTGGACAAGCCTCCTCGGATTGCTGGTTCGCACTCAGATGTTGTATCTCTAAGTGGGTTATTGGTTAATCTCAGATGTCCAGAGCAGTACTCTATTTTCTTGAGACGGATATTGTGATGATGACTCAGATGTCGAGCTGAACTTTGTTTTCTATGTCGGTTTTCACTTGGACCAGTCGAGCTGGCCATTATTTCCCAAGTTGTTGGTCTACCGGTAGTGCTGTTGATTATGATTGATACTTGAGCATTGTGGATGGGTTGGTTATGCGTATTTATCGCCATGGTATTTTGATATATTTTTATGAGTTGATTCTTAATATTTATCTGATTTACTGATTAATGGTTGCTTTACGGATATTTGTGATTATGCGACTTTCTAACTCAATTTCTATAAAATGTTTTTTACTATGAGACTTGATTATTCGTTGTTATGGATTCGTATGCATGCATAGTTTTAGAAAACGGAGGGCAAATGAAGTTATGTTTTCCAAACTTTGTTTTTAAAATTTTGTTTTGTTCACTCACACATTTTCATGGTTTTGGTAACCCTCCAAGGTCGTTGCATAGAATTCGAGGCAGTTTGAGAGACGAAGGCATGAACTGAAGAAGGTACAAGTATCCCTTATCTATCAAGTATTGAGGGTTATCTCTTATCTTCAGTTTTTCCTTACTTCTTTACCTCATCTTCCCCTTCCTTTCTTTCTTTCTTCCTCTTGTTTCTCCCTTTCTTTTCTGGTTTCTCCTTCACGGGTTGGTCCGTAAATTTTTCTCATTTTTTTATTCTAGGCCTTCATCCACCAAACACCTTTACCAACAACAACAACAACAACAACAACAACAACAACACACACACACACACACACACACACACACACACACACACACACACACACACACACACACACACACACACACACACACACACACACACACACACACACACACACACACACACACACACACACACACACACACACACACACATAGTAGCACAAGGCTAAGTTGGTGCAAGTAAGAGATAATGGAGGGGAAATTGTAGAAACTTCTAGAAGAACCTTGGTCCTTGCAAAATTACCAAAATACCTTTATATCCAAAATAACCTATGTCCTTCTAGAACCCATTCCATTTCTGATTTCAATGTATTGCCTATCTATAGGCTTAGGAGTCCAAGACCTTTGTAACGATCTTCGCAAAATATTTAAATATATTAAGTAGGCCTCAGATCTAAAATTTTCTTTAGGCATCATGTGCCATTGGGATGGCCCTGCAAATTTCGAAGTCATTATAACAAGCTAGCCTATCTCCTACCGATAAGAAAAAATGTTCGCATGGAACAGAATGTGAAACGGTTTATGGATGAGATTAGTAAAATGGGGCAAAATCCTAGAGTTAATCATATTTAACCGAGAATCGAGAATTGCATCGAGATTCTGGCAGAGTTACAGAGACCTTTCTAGAACGAATTGCGTTTTAGCATTTCTTTTCACCCTCAGATAGACGGTCAACCTGAGAGATCTTGGAAAACGGGATGAGGGTATTATGTGGTTGGTAAATGCGGGAAATTGAGTCCCCACTATTTTGGGTCATATGAAATTATTAAGAGGGTAGGCTCAGTAGCCTACGACTTAGCATCACGTAAGAACTCTCTCGAGTCCACTATGAGTTTCATGTTTAGATGCTTAGGAAGTACTTACATGATGAGTCACACACGTTAGAATAGTAGCATATTGAATTTTGTGAGAACTTAAGGTTCAACGAGTAATCTATACAGAGTTTATATTGGAAGGATAAGGTGTTGTGTCGGAACGCACTTTCGCTAATGAAGTGTTAGAGAGGAATCACTTATCACAACCTGTAAGAGGCCACGTGTGAGCCAAGATGGCTGATACTCAGAGTACTAGCCTACGTGTAGTACTATTATACATTGTGATTGACACTTGAGTTGAGAGTTGGTTAAGCCTAGTGCAATTCCTCAGGTTGTTTATGCAAATTGATTATCAAGACTGGTATCCAAAGTATAAAAGATTGGTTGGTTGATCTATTTATTTTGATATTGGTTGTTCAGTTGACTTGATGTGATTGTGGATAAATTAATCAATTAGCTTATTTCTTAACAATAAGAAAATATTTTCACATAAAAAAATATGTGAACTTGTTTGTTGATGAGATTATTAGATTATACGAGATCCCAAAATTAGTCATATCTGAATGAATTTCTGTATTACTTTTCATCCCTCGACGCATGATTAGTCTGAGAAAAACTATTTAGATCTTGAAGGATATCAGTAAGTATGCGAATTCTGCAAGTATTCCCGAAGAAGTTACTAGGGTTACTATCTTATAAGGAGGTTGACTTTATTAAGTTACTTCTGGGAACTCGACGGATATCACTAGATTGTTAAAATTTCGAGAACGGAATTTTTTTAACGGGGACAGGTTGTAACGACCCGAAAATTCAAACAAAATAATAAATTTCAAAAAAATTAAACGAACAGACGATTTTGCCCGTATTAGGTCAAAAGGTTGATTTTTTTACCTAGACACCTTTTGGACATTTAGTGAGGACAGTTACAAAGGTCTCAGACTCCTGAGTCCATAAACAAGCGGTATGCTAAAATCGAAAATAGAAATGGTTTGTTACGAGTCATAGTTACGTAGGGGCATTATGGTAATTTTGGCATAAAGGGTATTTTCGCAATTTTACAAAAGGGATCTACGGTATTCTAGAATATTATTTCCTCCCTTATTTCCTTATCTTCCCACCGATATGGAAGATGTCTTCCATATATAGAGATATGTGCGTGTGGTGTCAAGAAGAAGAAAAGTAAGAAAAACAAGAGCAAGGGAAGAAAGAATCAACGAGGAAGAAAAAAAGAAATGAGAAAGAAGAATAAATGAGAGAATGGAGGAAAAAGTTGGAGAAAACCGTAAAAGAGAGGAAGGAACCCAGTAAACCCGCAAGTCCGATAATCCGAAAAATCAAAATTTGGTTGTTCGATCGTTAGAAGCCCCTAGCTTGCAAACGCAACCCATTGACATCTTATTGGAGTCTCTACGATCGTTTTGAGATACGAACATGAAAGATTGGAATCGAAAAGGCTATAACCTTGGCCCTAAAACCATGGCCGAAGATTGAGAAATTATGTTGAGCATAGAGGTACATTTTTCTTTAATTATGAACCCATAGATCTTCTTCTAGAGTTGAATAGGTAAACTTTGATTTTTGGATTTTAGGAGCTGGTTGAGTAATGGTCGAGATATGGCTGGGTCAAGATCGTGCATAGGGCAACCTGTGTTGCAGAGAATCGGGTCAACCCGCTAGAGGTTGCTAGTCACAAGCCAGCGCGTGCAGAGGTATGTGGTGGCACATAAGGGAGAATCTCTGTTCGGCCAACATGTAGGAACCCAGCAAAACCCGCAAGTTCGATAATCCAAAAAATCAAAAATTGATTGTTGGATCATTAGAAGCCCCTAGCTTGCAAACACAACCCATTGACATCTTAGTGGAGTCCCTAAGGTTGTTTTGAGATAGGAACATGAAAGTTTGGACGCAGAAAGGTTGTAGGCTTATCCTTGGAACCATGGCAACAAATGGAGAAATCGTGTTGAGCTGGGTGGTACGTTTTTCCTTAATTATGAACCCATAGATCTTCTTCGAGATTTGAATAGGTAAACTTTGATTTTTGGATTGTCAGAAACGGTTGAGTAATGGTCAAGATATGGCTTAATCAAAATTGCGGGTCGGGCAACCTATGTTGCAGAGAACCGGGTCGACCCGCTAGAGGTTGCTGGTTACAAACCTGCACGTGAGGCTCACGTGCAGAGACATGTGGTGGCGGGTGAGGGAGAACCTCCGTCTGGTCAACATGAAGGAACCTAGTAAACCCGCAAATCCGATAATTCGAAAAATAGAAAATTGTTTCTTAGAACGTTAGAAGCCCCTAGCTTGCAAACGCAACCCATTTACATCTTAGTGGAGTCCTTACGGTGGTTTTGAGATAGGAACATGAAAGCTTAGGCGCGGAAAGGCTGTAGGCCTGGCCTTAGAACCATGGCCGAAAATCGAGAAATTGTGTTTTGCTTGGAAGTACGTTTTTCCTTAATTATGAACCCATAGATCTTCTTCTGCGATTGAATAGGTAAACTTTGATGTATGGATTGTCGGAAATGGTTGATTAATGGTTGAGATATGGAGTAATGGTTGAGATATGGTTGGGTCAACCCGCTGGAAGTGGCTAGTGAAAGGCCAACGCGTGAGGTCCACGTATAGAGGCTTGTGGTGGCACGTGGTGGAGAACCTCCGTCCGGCCAACATGAAACTTCATGTTTATGATGTAAAGAATCCAACGGTATAGTTTTCGAAACGAACGGATAACATCTCAATGTCAGTTTTTACTTTCCGATGGTTTATGCATAGTTTTAAATTAGTTTAAAATCCTAGAAAATTATGGAATTAAAATGTAAATTTTTTTGGGATGTTAGTGACCTTAAAAGATATTTATCACAGCCGATATGGTTTTCAAAATTTATGAAAAAACATGCAACTCGAGATTCGACTGCATGGACGGTGTGTCAGTGGATTTTTTCTTCCTCGTTTAAATTATTATGCATGCATATTTATTTACATTAAATATTTTCATACATGATTTAGATGATGATGGTTTAATTAAGATTTTAAAATGATTTTGGATGATTTTACAGGAATTTATTGGCTGCTTATAAGTGCACGTTTTACGAGGTTTTTCCAAATTTTTGTTTTGGGTTTAGGCCTAGCTTTTGAAATTTGAAATTGATTTCAAGGCTTTGTTTTGTTATATTTAATGTATTTACTCGATATTCGTGAACTATTGTGTTTTGGACAACCCTTCTTGGATTGCTGGTTAGTGCTCTGATGTTGTATCCCTGAGCGAGTTATTGGTTAGTCTTAAACGTCCAGAACAGGGCTCTATTTTCTTAAGATTGGTATTGTTGTCAGGACCCACCCCGGTTTCATTCAGAATACCGAGGTAAATCCTGCTCCCGTCTGACACCCCAACACAAACCAAAGTAAACTACTAAACTACACCGTCAGACGCAGGAGAAACTATACAAAACATCCCGAAGTTAAAATTTACAGGGCATAGTACTAAATACAAAAGAAAGAAAACCGATAAACTAGATACACGCACACGGACAAGTTTAAAACACTCCGGGATCCCTCTCGCTACTTCTATGCCTCAGACGCTGCCTCGACGCCGAAACCCCGCTCTAGCTCCACGACCTGGAGGGCAATTTAAAAACAGAAGGTGTGAGTGGACCATAAATAATAAAAGAATTTTCGAAAAACATTTTGTAATAAAACCGAGTTTAGCCCTCCGTTTTGAAACCACATGCATAACCCAGTTCTTAAAACAGTTATAAACCAATCGTTATAAAATATCATAAGAAACAGAACACTATAAAAACAGTTATAGAAATCATATCATAAGCATCATAAAACCTTATCATAAACCGTGAATATCCAATCATCATTTTCCGATCAAACCTGCTGGACCTATCCGAGTCTTTAAACTCCCGAGTCTTTAAACTCAATCCAGGCCTCAATAATATCCGAGTCTTTAAACTCCCGAGTCTTTAAACTCAATAGGCCTACGGGGGAAATATCAATATATCCGAGTCTTTAAACTCCCGAGTCTTTAAACTCAATACGGGTCTTTAAACCCAATCCGGGCCCGTCCCCCGTCAATCAATATCCGGGTCTTTAAACCCAATAACCAGATCCAGCAAATCCAATCAAAACCGTTTGAAACCATTTCGAAATCCATATCCAAACCCGAATCCGAAATCACTGCTCTGATGCCCTTCCGGCATCCCGAACCGTCATTTCGAACCCAAATCCGGAATTCCACTTCCCAACTTTAAAACCAAATTCCGCTTTCCGAAATCCGATTTCAAAACTGAAAGCCCTGATCATCGAAATCACGTATCAAAATCCACTTACAATCATGGAAAACCATTTATCATTTGAAATCCCAAAACCATAGCTTCAATATTCAGAAACCACACTTTCCTCGTAAAACGTGCCAAATACGTTATTTGTCGAAAACCGTGCAATTTATGCAAAACCACATTACATATTCAATGAATATAAAATCATGATTAAAATCATAAAGCAAGTAATTAAAAGCAGTTATGCATGCTCGTGTTTAGAGAAGGGGTCCACTCACAGTACCGAGCCCTCAATCGCGTCCCGAACGTCTCGTACGTTCCTCAGCTTCCTCGGGAAGTCCCGATCCTGTCAAAAACCGCCAAAGTACATTACTAACACAACTACGAAGGTCCATCTAATTTTCCCTAAAAATCCCCGGGTTCTAAACGTAACGAACCGAAACCCTAAACCTTCACCCTCGCGGAACTAACCTCAAACGACGTCCGATCAACTCGAAACCAATTCCAACGGACTCGTCACCACACCTAGACCAAAAACTATGTTGACACTTTCCCCAAACACCGCCGCACGCGCCCCTACGCGCCGCCCAAAGTGGCTGCGCGTGGCCCTCACGCGCCGGCTACAGTGCATCATCTTCCTCGCGTCGACCAGGTTCAACACAGTCCCTGCAAGTTGAACCGGCGTGAGTGGTTCTCCGCCGTACCGCCACCAAATCGACTCTTTTCTTCACCATCTGCATCATCCAGACCTAATCTACCCGTTCCCCTTACTCAGGCACCGCGACTCGACCTACAACTCGTCAACTTAAGCTCCAAACCAATACCCGATAAACCCCTGCTTCCTTCTCCGGCCACCCAGGTCTTCCCCCAACACGGTGGCTACCCAAAACTCTTCCTAGGACCGTCCTAAACCTCACCCAACTCACCAAGACCGTCGACTCACGCCCAAAACCCATGACTTTCGATTTGAAAATCGACGGCAAAACAGAGCACACCAGTACTCTCCGTCGCACTAGCCTCCACCATGCACTACCCGTCACGGCAGCACAACCAACAGCTGCCTAGGACTCAACTGAGTCCCTAGACCTCACTAGACTCCGCGATTCAACCCCTAAGGCTTCGACTTAGCGTCTGAATCTAGACGGCAAAACAGAGCACAGAAAGGAAAATCAGAAATTACCTGCCGTCCTGTCGCCGTCGTGAGCTCAGCCGTGAAGACACGGCTCCTCCCGTCCACCTCCAGCCTCTAGACACCTCCTCTGGCCTCGATTGGTCGAACACGGCACAACCACCACCACGATCTCTCTGTTCACTCTGTTTTCCTCCCTGGTTTTCCCGTGGCTCACCACTCACCCACACACTGCCACCGTACCTCCAAACCTCCTCTTTGTCTCCCTTTGGATCTCTGATCACTCACCCCCCTCACCAATTACACAAACTCACAAAATCACCGTCCCAATCTCCCAATTCCTCAGCCTCTTTTTTCTGTTCTTCGAACACAACACACACACGGTTACACGATCACAAAGCCCCAAATAATTGGACCGTGCTTCCTAGAAGCCTCTTGCCCTCCAACACGTGTCACAATCCTCCCTCTTCCTCTCACAAGTGGCTCAATCACAGCCCTCCATCTCCCCTCTATGTTACACAAATCCCAAGGTGCAAAAAGACCAAAATGCCCTTCCTTTTAAGTCAAATTTACGATTTTACCACTACCTTTCTAGACCCGTAACTCACACCTCGTAAGTCCGATGAATACGTGCCGCCTGTCATCAAACTCAGGACGACAAGATCTATCTAACAGCCCTAGGTCAACGTGTCAAAACCCGATCGTACGAAAATTCAACTTTCCCCCTATTTAAACCAAATTACGGTTATGCCCTCAACCTTCCGAACATTATAACTTCCTCCTCGGATGTCGGAATCGGGCGTACCACCTGTCTATGGATTTGTGACATCCTAAACTACGTCCTGGTCATCGGTCAAAACCTAATTGACAGCCCGAACTAAAAGTCAACATTTTGCCCGAACTAAAGACAAAATCGTCATTCTAGACTAACGACCTTATCGGGACCAACTAACCGGCGATTAAGCTCACTAATCCCATCTTAATCACTGTTTTAACCCTAATTTCTGGGACGGGTCGTTACAATTGTGATGATGAATAAGACATCTAGAGCAGGGCTCTGTTTTCCTTAGATTGGTATTGTTATAATGACTCAGACGTCCAGAGCAGAGCTCTGTTTCCTATGTTGATTTTCACTCAGACTTTGAGCTGAGTTATGTTTCTCAAGTGGTTTACCTAATGGTAGTGCTTGAATATGAATGATACTTGAACATCGAGGATGTAACAGCTTGGATCTCGAGGAAAAGGAAATTCGGTAAAATTGGAGTTAAAGGACGATTTTACCCTTGAGAATTCTAGGAAGACTGTTACGAAGGTCGTTTGAGGTTGTTTCCAGTCAAAACCCCCCAAGGGCATTTTTGATAATTTTGCCATGAAGGGTATTTTGGTCATTCCTCAACAAGGGCCTATGTCATGTTGACAAGTGTCCAGCTCTAGAGGGTTCCAATATTTTGCCCCTTCCACCGACTATCTTTCTTATATTTAACATTGTTGTGCTGGTGTGGTGATTTTGATGAGACATGGCCGAACAAAATGAATAGTTTTAGCCAAAGATGTGTGATGCAGGCTGATGAGAGAGTGTGACTAGGGAGGAAATAAAAGAATAACAACGGAAGAATGAAGAGAAACAGAGATGGCGAGGAGAGCTGGAGGTGAGAAGGGAGCAGGTCAGCTCTAGCAAACTGAGACAATGGTTATCATTGTTTGCTTTCGTAGTTCTGGTAAGGATGAAGAAGCATGAAAACCAAGGCCACTATTGAGTTTTTCGTGACCATATTACCTCAACAAGGCTAGAACTCGATGGTTTGGACTCAGAGTTATGGCAAAAGAGTAAACTGGAATGTGGCCGATGCTCAAGGATTCAAACCAGGACATCGAGGTAAGTTTTCTCCATTTTCAGTTCATGGATACCTTTTTGGTGTTATGGAGATAAATTTCGGGCTTTCAAACATGAGAAAAGGTGTTTAAATGACGGTTTTCTACCCGGGTCATGATCGCCTAGTCAGCCTACCTGGTATGCATAAAATCGAGTGAAGGCATGAACTAGACAACGATGAACAGTAGGTACGCAGCCCCCACGTGCAGCCACATGAAGTGGCGTGTGGGGGCATGTAATGGTGATTTTTGAGGTATTGTGAACATAGTTTTTAATGTATTCGATGTTACGAATCTAACAGTATAATTTTCGAGGCGATCAGACATCGTCTCGGGTAGTTTTGACTGCTGAAAGTTTTAGGGTCCATTTTAATTCGTTTAAAAATCCCAGAAATTTCTAGGATTAATATGTGACTTAATTGGGATAATTAGTGACCCTTAGAAGTGATTTTTGACGGGAGGTGAAATTCTCAGATATTTCGGGGAAGCGTCCAATGCAGTTTGACCACGCGTAAGGTACGTGTGAGTGGACTTTCATTTTCCTTAACCATATGCATGTAATTTTTATATGGTTTTTCATGATTTATAACTTGTTTTACTTGATTATGGTTTGAATACAATTTCTGTGATTTTATGTTGTTTTTGTTTATTTAATAGTGTCTATTATATTACACGTTTTGCGAGGAAATTGGGTATATTATGTTCTGGTTCATTGCTGCATTTTAGAAAATGGTTGTGGGGTCGGTATGAAATTTCTACATGATCTTGTTAGTGTTTCATGGTTTTCAATTTTATATGATTTATGGAATATTTTAATGACTCGTTTTACAAGGTCTTTTGATGTATTTGTGATTTGCGCTTAGGCTCGGGTTTTGAAATATGAAATTCTTATTATTTGATTCTAGATATGTTACTATGCTTGATATGATTGTGTTGGGATGTGATGTGGAAACCTTCCTAGAGATTCTGATTGGTTGGACGGTCGCAGACGTCGCGGTAATGCTCTGTACTTCCCGAGACTAGTGAGTAGTCTTAGACGGCGAGCCTGAGGCTTCATTATTTCCTGAGACTAGGATCGTGACTCAGACGTCGAGCCTAGGGCTTTGTTAGTTCCTGAGTCAGTCCACACTCAGACATTGAGCATGGGGCTTCGTTAGTTCCCAAGTGATATTAGTCTACCGGTAGTTCACATTAACGGGATGATTCAGTTGTAGGCATCGAGGTTGGTTAGTTGATATGATTTGTACTTTTGATATATCAGTGGGTACAGTGTGATTGTTATAGTTACGCATTGGTATGAACGTGTATGTGTTGATGTTTGATCTGGTTTTAAAGTTGCCTTGGTTTATGTTATTACTAGATTTCATAATATTGCACGTACTTTGAGGTTTATGGATTTTATTCTCTGTTTATCTTGCATTAATAATTTGTCTTTATCCAAGAATAGTTTTCCAAAACGGAGGGTAAATGGTATGTTTTCGAATGATATGTTTTTAAGACCTTTATTTTCATCCACTCACACATTTTGATTGGTTTTGAAACCCTCCAAGGCTGTTGGACAAGAATCGATGCTACTTTTAAAGTGGAGGCATAAGCTCACGAGTATACAAGTATGCCTTATCTGACGGTTTCGAGGAAACATTCGGTATCTTTGGTTACCGGTCAGACGAAAGCAGGACCCTAGTATGTTGTACATAGCATTCTCTGGGTTGGGTCCTGTCAACTTGGTATCAAAGTCTGGGTTCTAATATGTGCTTGAAATTGTTATGCCTCTGAGATGTGAGCTTCGTGCATGGCCTGGTAGTGGGACGAGAATAGAAGCCCCGAGGTAGTTCTGAGACTAGATTCGAATCATTTATATCTAATACGTGTTGTTTATGTGACTCGCTTGGATTAGTTTAGGTGATATAGGTGTTGTGAGATAGTGTATTTCCTTGATATTCTTGTTGTTAGATTGGATTAATGGCGTGACTAATGAATGTAACGTATTGATAAGGGGGGAACAATGTATGATTTTAGATTATAAGTGAGCTCACTAGTAGAACTCAGTGTAATTGTTAGTATGCTGGATCTGGATTTGAAGAGTGAATGTGTTTCCCCAGTCTGTCTAAGTGTTTAAGAGATAATGTGATGATTGGTCATTTTTCAAATCCAACGTGTGTGGCATGTTTGGGGTACTAATGATAGGTATCAGTATTTGGTTTGTTGCAAATCTCAAATGGAACTCCAATAGGAGTCCAGATATCCAGATATAGGTGAGAGGTAAATTACATGGTAGGAACGAGGCTTACGAAGAGCCGAAAGAAGAATACATTGTATTTTAGTGGAAAAGATGTCATTGTTGTTGGATTGTACAAGATATAGTTTCGTAAGGATTTTGTGTAATTAATAAGATGTAGTACGAAAAGAACACCCTCATGCCTTGGATAAGGAATAGGTTTAAATAGTTACAAAAATTTAGACAGTTTTGGGTAATTTCCTTGAGATTCATAAGTGGATTACAGAATGGTAAGAGTTTCCAATGGTCCCCGATGTGAATAGGGTTGTAATACATTGTTAATGATGTTGTTTGGATTAACTTATGTTTTTCAATTTATTGGGAATTAGTAAGGGTATTTCGATTCCCTTTAACTTGTTTGTGATAAGGATCTTTACCCTAATAGATTTTGTGGTATATATCTGATTCGTATTCCTTTAATTGGTAAAGGAAA
Organism: Prinsepia uniflora; assembly: GCA_032719365.1. NCBI lineage: Eukaryota > Viridiplantae > Streptophyta > Magnoliopsida > Rosales > Rosaceae > Prinsepia > Prinsepia uniflora. The sequence goes on along the minus strand of CM064863.1, from coordinate 53,580,225 downwards.
GTCGGCAGGTTCACAAGTTTGATAATGGGCCATAGGATGGATTGCCTCTTGATTGGAGCCCATATCTACAATTGTGTGATGGTTGCTATGGTCTCATCATTCTTGACTTGTGTAACATGGAGATTGATTGTTGTGTTTCAGTATATGCCTATGTTTGTGCCTTGTAAAATAGATTATCTTATCGCTGAGTTGGGATGGTAGATTAGATTGGTGATATTAATATCGTATTTAAATTCTCAATTTATGAGATGTATGTTAGTTGGTGTTGTCTAGAAGAGTGGTAAAACTGCACTTCATCTTCTAAATACCTAGAGAAATGGTAGTAAGAATTGAGGATTGGGTATGTTTTTTATTATCAATGTGAGTGTCGAGATATTTATCTCGTGATTTGATTGAAATGAATTGGGTAACAATTTGATATACTTTGATGAATTCTGGATTTAGGAAATGATTTCTGGACACAGTTTTACGATGGTTTTGGTGGAGACTGTTTTTGGGGAAGCCATGTTTTGAGCAAATGCCCTATTGAAATGTTTGACTTGATTTGATAACTGTTTCCCAAATGTACCCTCCTCTAGTATGTTGTTGTTTCTCTCCGGACGTCTGGTAAGTCCAGAGAGGTCACGATTATGCTGTTGTTTCTCGGATGTGGGGATCTCAAGTTTTATCGGTGACTGATGTACGGATATTGAGACTATAGGACCTTATGGACTTGTTGAAAGGATAGAGTAAATTGGAAACTGAGAATTAACTTAGTTATGAGACTATATGTGATTAATGTGCTTGGGATATGGACTTAAGGATGATGGTGTTAATTTAGTGTTATTTTTTTCTTGGTATGACATAATTTGTGGGTTATATCGTTATCATTGTGATATGTACTTCAGTGTGGCTCAGACAGTATTTAGAATCATTTTCAAAGTGCTTTATACGATTCGGTTATTTAGATTAGCATCTAAGTATTACAGACTATATTGTTAAAATATTGAGTTTAATTTTGAGTATTCTCATGATTGTGGCTAAATAAGTTGTTTTGACATGATATCTACGAATTTGGAAATGTGAGGCCTAGCTTAGTCAAGATTTTGGAATTATGAACATGATTTGTGGTGTTGAGATATCATACGAGTATATGAGTTCTCGATATTCGTGATATGAAATATTGTGAGGATTGTTATGGTTAACATGGTTCCACATACCATGGTCTGTGGATATAAGATTTGAAACATAAGTGGTTGCTGATTTTGATCACCTTGGGCGATGATTAAATTGTTAAGATTTTCAAGGATATGGTTATAGTACAAGTTTATGTCTTGTGATGTTGTTTGTCATAACCCAGGATTGAGTTACTAATTCGTTTTGTTTGCATGGCGGATGCCAGACTTAATGGGGTAATTGAATTTCAAACGTACTTAAAGGTACTATGTAATTTTCGGCATGGCTAAACAATGTTAAGTTTGGTCTCTGGACAGTTTATACATAGAAAAATTGTGATACCTTGAGATACTTTGGATGAAATTTGTGTGCGTTAATGGATATTATATATGAATAAAATGATGATTTGGTTTTGTGGGTACGTGTCTAGATAATGCGTGTACAATTTCTGGACGTGGCTCAGACGCTGCGTGAGTGCAGTCCCCAAGCTGGCCTACGTAAAGTACTAATATTGCGATTGATGTTAGTGTGTTGGCGAGTAGTAGTGTTTGATCATCCATGATTGATGTTAGGTATTAATGATTGATTGTCATTAACGCTGATGATTATGACTTAGGTGCTAATTCGCGTAGTTTTGGGGATGAGTTGGTTTATGATAGATGATTTTTGAACTTGGATGGAAGATCGTAGTAGAGTGACTCTTGTGTTGATTTGAGGGCTTGATTGTTATTATTGTTCGATTCCATATTATGGGGGATGCAATTGCTTGAGTGTATCAATTTGGGAGTTACTTGTAAGATGGAAAGGCCATTATGGAGTTTTGAAGTGCATGTTGTGCCTCGAGTTGTTAATCATTGTAATTCAGGCTAGAAATGATAAGTAATTCTGTTCGGCCAACATAGGCTTGCCTGGAAGGAGTAATGAAATTGTAGTCATGTCCAAAAGTACTTAGGGTGGTTTTGGACGTGGTCAAATAGTGTTGATTTAGTTTCTGGGTCGGTTATATGCAATTGTATTATATTAAGGTGCTTGGATGTGAAGCGTTTGTGGGCATTAGTAAATGATGTTATTGTTAAAGTGATAACCACATGAATATAATTTGTACTTTAACGTTTGTGTGGGTTTTCGAGATTCAGATTGTGGTCTTGGTTGTGGGTATATAGTATGTATAAGTATGTTGAAAGAGTAAGTTTTCTAAGGGAATAACTAGTTGAGATATTGAAAGGACGAAAACGTTCTTTATAGAATTTGATGTGTGTTAGTAAGAATTAGGGTAATGGCCTACTCGTAGAGCCATAATATGATGTTCTGGATACTTAAGACAATGTGTTAGTTATGTTTGAAAATGAAATTGACAAACCCTTGAGCTATGCTGTGATTATAGTGGTGATTGAGTTCGAGCAACTCAATTGTCCAATTTGATTAGGAACATGAAATTAGTTTAGTGCTAAAATTTCGAGGCCGAATATTCTTTAAAGGGGGGGGGGGGGGTAGATTATAACTGCCCGGATCCCGAGTAATGTAAATTTGGGAAAAATTGGAGTTAAAAGATGATTTTACCCTTGGAAAAGTCACAATGTTGACTTTTTGCTATGGATATCCTTTGAGAATTCCAAGAAGACTGGTGCAAAGGTCTCAGGATGTTGAGTTTGTAGATAGGCGGCACATCAAAATTGGAGGTCATTTGAGGTTGTTTCAGGTAAAAATCCCCAAGGGAATACCATGAATGGTGTCCAAATATAGAGGGGTCTGATATTTTGCTTTCGTAGAGGGGTTTGATATTTTGACCTTAATTTGAGGAGGCACATTTTGCAACAAGGGCCTATGGCATGTTGACAGGTTCCCAGATCTAGAAGGGTCTGATATTTTGCTCCTTCCGCCGACCCTCTTTCCTCTATTTAACAGTGTTGTGCTGGTGTGGGGATTTCGGTGAGACATGGTCGAATACCATGAATGGTGTTGGACAAAGATGTGTGATGTAGGGTGATGAGTGAGTGTGACTAGGGAGGAAAAAAAAGAATAATAGGGGAAGAATGAAGAGAAACAGAGAAAGTGATGAGAGCTGGAGGTGAGAAGGGAGTAGGTCAGCTCTGGTAAACCGAGACCATGGTTTTCATGGTTTACTTTCTTAGTTCTAATAAGGATGAGTAAACATGCAAACCTAGGCCACTGTTGAGTTCTGTGTGACCATACGACCTTAACAAGGCCAAAACTCAAAGGTTTGGACCCAGAGTTATGGCAGTAGAGGAAACTGGAATTTGGCCGATGCTCAAGGATTCGAACCAGGCCATCGAGATAAGTTTTCCCTATTTTCAGCTCATGGATCCCTTTCTGTTGTTATGAAGATGAATTCCAGGCTTTGAAACATGAGAAAAAGTGTTGAAATGATGGTTTTCTATCCAGGTCATGATCGCCGAGTAGGCCAGCCTGGTTTGCAGAAAATCGAGTCAAGGCCTGAGCTAGATGACGATGAACAATATTGTCTGCTTTGGGTTCAGCCCTCACGGTTTTGTTCTCGGGAGCTCACGTGCAACTTCCCAATGGTCACCCATTCTGGGATTGCACCAGCATCAACTCGCTTAACTTTGGAGTTCCTAAGCAATCCAAAGCCAGTGAGCTCCCAAAAGGCCTTGTGTTAGATAGATACGTACCCATACATATAAGGTACTTCACCTTTCCCTCCCCGAGCGATGTGGGATTGTTCACCGATCTTGCCGTTCCAAGCTCAAGGGTCATCCTCACTATTCTTACTTCATCTTTCCATCCCCGAGCGATGTGGGATTGTTCACCGATCTTGCCATTCCAAGCTCAAGGGTCATGCTCACCGTTCTTACTTCTCAAGCTCACGGGTCTTACTCACCGTTCTTGCTTTTAAGATCGGGTCTTACAATCCACCCCCCTTGGGGCCCAGTGTCCTCTCTAGCACACTTCCGGTCAAGGTCCGGCTCTGATGCCATTTTGTCACAGCCCTACCCATCTAGCACAATATTGTTCGCTTTGGGCCCAACCCTTACAATTTTGTGCTCAGGAGCTCACATGCAATTTCTCAAAGGGTCACCCATCTTGGGATTGCACCAGCCTCAACTCGCATAACTTTGGAGTTCCCAAGGAATCCAAAGCAGTGAGCTCCCAAAAGGCCTTATGTTAGATAAATATGTACCCACACATATAAGGCACTTCACCTTTCCCTCCCAAAGTGATGTGAGATTATGCACCGATCTTACCGTTCCAAACTCACAGGTCTTACTCACCGTTCTTGCTTCTCAACCTCACGGGTCTTGCTCACCATTCTTGCTTCTCAAGCTCACGGATCTTACTCACAGTTCTTGCTTCCAAGACCGGGTCTTATAGTAAGGGTGATTTTCGAGGTGGTGTCGGCATAGTTTTTAATGTATTCGATGTTACGAATCTAACGGTATAATTTTTGAGGAGATTAGATATCGTCTCGAGGCAATTTTAATAGTCTGAAAGTTAAAGGTCTGTTTTAACTAATTTTAAAATCCCGGAAAATTATGGGATTAATATGTGAGTCAATTGGGATGATTAGTCACCCTTAGAAGTGATTTTTTGTAAAACCCCAGACATTTGAGAAGAAATGAAAAATGGCCACATTTGAGAAAAAAAATGAAAAATTACCATTTTGTCCTAAAATGTTAAAGAGTTGACTTTTGGATTTAAAAGTCAAAATGTTGACTTTTGGTTCAAGAGATCCTTTGAACGTACTGAGAGGACCTTTATAAATATCCCAATCCCCTGAGTACGTCAACAGGCGGCATGCCAAAATTGGAGCTCGAGAAAGGAATTTGGGGATAAAAAATAGTTAAGGGTACTATGTTAAGTTTGATAATAGTCAAAGGGTAGTTTGGTAAATTTGTAATTAAACATGTGAAAAAAATGTAGAAATTTCTTGACATAGTTCCCTCCTTTTTGGCACGGACCGATGCACATATATATAGGTGAAGGTATTGTGTTTTAGAGGCATGGAGGGTAAGTCGGGGGAAGATCACCGGATAATGATAGAACAATAAAAATGAAGAAACTAGGAAAAATGTGGTCTGGTTAAGGGAGAACTCATAAGGGAAGGTGAGAAGAAATGAAAAGGGAAATCTTTGGTAAGGTTTAGAGATTGAGAAGAGGAGAAAACACAACGGGTTACAAGGGAACCCATGAGGAGCCCAAATCGGGTTCCGAGACTAGGCCTAAGAAGTGAGTCAACATGTATATGGATGTGCTTCTGGTAGTACTGCGACCTTTCTGGGTTAGAAAAGAGGGGCTTTGGTCGTGGGAAGCCATGGCCGAAGAGAGGTAAGTTCGAACCTTAAGTTTTAGCAAATATTTCGCTAGTTTAGCTTCACATATCTCTTACTTAGCTTGAATAGATGAATTTTGGTGTTTGGAACTATCGATTTGGACGTGAAAAACGGGTTCTATATCTAGGTCAGGTCGCCGGGTTAGGCGACCCATATAACAGGCATCGCGAGAGGTTAACGAAGATGAATAGTGCCCTAGCGCGCGAGGGCCACGCGTAGGGACTTTGGCTGGTGCGTGGCGGTGCTTGCGACAGAGTCTTGTCGTCCAATGAACACGAAATATTTCAATTTTAATTTTATGAGTTTAATGGTATAACTTCTACGTTAATTGGACCATGTTTAAGTATAGTTCCGAAAATCGACCATATAGTAATTATTCTTATATTTTTCTTAATTAGAGATATAATTAGCTATTTATGGTACTACTTTACATTGAATTTAAATATGGGTTTGGTATGCTCAGAGGTGATAGACGTAATCTGATATATATGATCTAAATCTTTTTTATGGCATGAAGAATTGAGAATTTTAATTATGTTTTAAATATGTATATTTGTGGTTATTGGAGAAGGCCTTATGATTGATAAATTAGGAGCATGATTTGCTCACATAGTCGTTGAACGACAACTAAAATCAATAATGGTGTAAGAATTAACAAAAAACTTTCATGTAATTATTCAAATACTAATAATAACATCCTGAATGAGTTTAAGCAAGTCATGCCCGCCACTTGACAGGGTTAAGTGGGTAGGATGTGGGCGGCAACCCAGCAGAGACGGATTAGATTTGGGTAATTAAATTATAAGTGTGATCAAAATTAAATCCCTTGTCTGACTCAAGTTGTCAGACGGGAGAAGGATTGGTCCGATTTTTCCACGGAAATTCAGGAAGGGTCCTGTCATTTTTTATTAGAGATGAAATTCTCATATTTTACAGGGAAGCGTGCAATGCGGTTCGACCGCGCGTAATATAACTGTGAGTCGACTTTCTTTTTTCTAAACCCTCTGCTTGCCTTTTTTTTTGGGTTTTCATGATTTATAATTTGTTTTACTTGATGATGGTTTAAGTACAATTTTTGTGATTTTACCTGCTTTTTGGTGATTTAACGGTGGCTATTATATTGCAAGTTTTGCGAGGAAATTGGGTATATTATGTTCTGGTTCATTACCGAGTTTTGGAAAATGGTTGTGGAGTCGGTATGAGATTTCTTCATGATTTTGGTAGTGTTCAATGGTTTGAACTTTTATATGATTTATGGAATATTTTAATGACTCGTTTTACAAGATCTTTAGATTATTTGTGATTTAGGCTTAGGCTCAATTTTTGAAATATGAAATGCTTATGAGATGATTCTGGATATGTGATGTGGTGTGGAAACCATCCTCGAGATGCTGCTTGGCTGGCTGGTCTCGTATGTCGAGATAATACTCTGTAATTCCCAAGACTAGTGAGTAGTCTCCGACGATGAGCTTGGGGCTCCGTTATTTCCTGAGACTAGGGCCGTGACTCAAATGTCGAGTCTGGGGCTCCTTTAGTTCCTGAGCCAGTCCACACTCGGACGTCGAGCCTAGGGCTCCGTTAGTTCCCGAATTATATTAGCCTATCGGTAGTGCACATTGACGTAATGATTCAGCTGCAGGCATCGAGGTTGGATAGTTGATATGATTGGTACTTTTGATATATCGGTGGGTTAAGTGTGCTCGTTATGGTTATGCATTAGTATGATAGTGTTTGTGTTGATGTTTGATATGTTTTTTTATAGTTACTTTGGTTTATGTTATTGCTAGATTTCTTAGTATTACACGTACTTTGATGTTTCCAGGTTTTATTGTCTGTTTATTTGGAATTAAGAATTTCTCTTCATGCATGTATATTTTTCCAAAGCGGAGGGTAAATGGTATGTTTACGAATAATATATTTTTAAGACCTTTATTTTTCGTCCACTCACACATTTTGATTGGTTTTGAAACCCTTCAGGGCCGTTGCACGAGAACCGATGTTACTTTCAAAGCGGATGCATAAGCTTACGAGTATACACGTATCCCTTATCTGACAGGATTTCGTGTAACGACCCGTCCCGAATTCCGGGATTAGTTTAGTGACTAATCTTGATTAGCGAGGGTGAACGGTGGTTAGTAGGGCAGAATCGGACAAATTGTACAAAATGACCGTTTTGCCCCTGGTCGTGGGCAAAATGTTGACTTTTTGTTCGGGCGGCCAAATGGACCTTGACCGATGACCGTGACGTAGTTCGGGACGTCACGAGTTCATAGACAGGTGGCACGTTCGATTCCGACATTCGTAGAGAAAGTTATGGTGTTCGGAAGTTGAGGGGTATTTTGGTAATTTGGCTTATTAGGGGCCAAATGTTGACTTTCTGACCGGGAGGTCCAATGGGCGAGGGCCAAGGACCGTTACGTAGGTATCGTCGATACGAATCCAACGACAGGCGGCATGCCGAAATCGGAGATCCGACGACGAAGTTATGGTCAAGGACGTAAAACGCGATTAACCGAGACTCGGAATAAAATAATAATATAATAATAAAATCTGACTACTTTAATCCAAACCAATCTGGACCCTTGATGAGTGACACATGTCATCATCTCCTTCCTTCCCTAATTCAGGGATCTTTGCTGGCCATTTAGGTTAATTAATTATTTCCTCTCCTCAAATCCTCACCCTTCATTTTATATGGAGATTGAATCTGGGCCGTTAGATCTCATTCCTTCTCTCTTTATTTGATCAGACTCACATTCCCTCACATTTTCATTTCTTTCAACCCGTGCACTCTCACTCCTTGCACGATCACTCCACCACCTCACAGCCCAGCCTCACACACCAGTCAGCCTCAGACAAACCCCAGCCACCTTCAGACGCCGGCCACCACCACCACGGCCGCCCTGCACGGCCGGAAACCACCCAGACCCGAGAAGGAAACCAAACAACCGTATCAACCCAAATCGATCCAACCGTCCAAACCTTCATACCTGGACTCGAACCAACATTGGGTTAGGATCAGTGTGACCTTAGGACGACTCAGACCACGACTGGGCAGTCCACGGCGGCGACACGGCGGCGGTAAGTCCAGAAACCCGTGAAGACCCGATTTACTTCCCTGCCTTGAAACGTCCGTTTTTGACGTTATGAATGTTTGTTTGTTTTTGAGACATGTCCTAGGAACCTAGACGACCATTTTGGACCATGAACCACGGCTGGAATCTCGACGAGTCGCCGGAGTTGATGACCTGAGTTCTCAGCCGATTTTCCCGTCAGTTTTCAGGTAGTTTAATCCACATAGAAATGAGTTTGGATGTCACAGAACCGTAGAGGAGGTTATGACGAGTCCATAGGATCAAACCGCATCAAAAATGGTGGTCTGGAACTCAATCTGTGATCGGGTCAAGCCGCGGGTCGACGGCGACCCGGTTACAGACCCGGTTTCAGAACCCGGTTACTGTAGCATGACGTCATCATTGTTGACCTGAATGTTGACCTGGCGCGTGGGGGCGCGTGAAGGGTATTTTGGGGAAACTTCCAACATGACTTTTAATCTATTCGATGTAACGGACATTTTGGAATTGGTTTCGTGTCGATCGGACACCGTCTCGATAGTGTTCGGGATGTCCGAAGGTTTTAAATCAAGTTTAAAAATAAGTAAAAATTCGGGAAAATTACGGGACTTTGATAGGATGTTAATAATGAGGTTAGTGACCCTCTAATGTGATTTGGACAGGATTGGGAGTCCCGGTGATAGTGGTGTGGCCCGGGAGGGCCGGTGGCACGCGTATCGAGGCACACGGTTAAAACGGTCTGTGAGTGGACTTTGGTTTTATAAATCCTATGCATGCTTAAATGTGTTATATGGTTTATATACATGATTTCTATGATGGTATTTGTGAGCATTGATTTCGGGTATGTTGCACGTATTTCGAGGTGTTTCTATATTTCACGTATATCGGGATTAACGGTTTATTTGTGGTTTTGCGTGTTTGTGGTTAAATAAATAATATGATAAAATGGTTTTTATATTGGAAAGATGAACTCGGGCTTGAGGCCCACTTGTTTTGGAAATCTCGGACTTGGAGTCCATTTGAGTACGTAATCGGGCTGCGGGCCCAGTTGGTTTATAAGTCGGGCTGCGGGCCCAGTTGGTTTATAAGTCGGGCTGCGGGCCCAGTTGGTTTATAAATCGGGCCGTGGGCCCAGTAGTTCATAAAGTCGGGCATGGGGCCCAGTTGGATTAAAATGATGATTTCGGGTCAGGGGCCCTATATTTAATAAATGTGGTTTCAGGTCAGGGACCCTAAATGGAATTGTGTTGTTTTATGGAAAATTCGGGCAGGGCCCATTGTGATGTTGTGAAATGAGTTAATAAAACTGTTTTTCCATATACCATCTGTACACATGGATATATGATGGTCTCCTCCAGATGTCTGGGACACTGGGGAAGTCACGGTGCATTGCCTGTGAAGGGTCACCATACGGAGCAGCCGGACCGTATGATGACTCAGGAGCAGGATTGCTATGATTGACGTCAAGGACGTCAGACATCAGGGATGTCAGATATATGGACCCGGAGAGACCCCGGGCAGCACGCGTAGCTTATGAAACCGTGAGACATGACGTCAGGGACGTCTAGCATCAGGGATGCTGGTGATGGTAATGGTAAAATACGATTTAATGAAATGGCTTTCCGGGTGGATTTATGATTGTGTGATTTTAATGAATTAATGTTCATTTATGGTAGTGGGTGGTGACCCACATGGTCGTATATGTATGGTGGTGGTATTCCACGGTTTTGGGCTGAGTTCCCACACTTGGTTTTTGGTTAACGGTTTTTGGGCTAAGGCCCTAAGGGCTCGGTTGAGCAAACGTTTTGGTTACTGGTTTTTGTGGCATGCATACGTTTTTATTGGAGGGCATAAATGTCTTATAAATGTATTTGATGAACTTACTGGTTTTTGTCCACTCACAGCTTTTGGTTTTAATGCCCTTCAGGTTGATCACGGATGCGATTGCAGCAGAGACTGGGACATTGCACACCTCCTCCATCGATCCTTGCGCACTCTGGATGCCCTGTTTGGGCAGTGGCTCTTGGTCATCCTTTGTCTGACACCCCTTGTTGGACGGGAGCAGGGCACATTCCATGGTAATCCCGGGGGGATTGGGATGGGTCCTGTCAACTTGGTATCAGAGCACGGTTGCTCTTTTGTGTGCGCAGGTCGAGGGTGTGATGTCTCTTTGGGCTGCAATTCGTTATCAACCTGTTAGATAGTTTTTGGGTTTGGATAGTGGATGGAGTGCGATTGGCCCGATACGCCGTGCGTTAATGTGATTCGACCCAAGTGGGGTTGATTGTGGTGAACTGGTACTGTGGGACCGACGGTTCGGTCATGTAATATTAAATTGTTGTGCTGCTAGGTGCAGCCAGGTTCGGGGAACCTCAATTGAGTAATGGTCTAAAATGTGAACCCTTGTGGTGGTTTCTAGTGTGAGGGATGTTGATTCATCGGAGTTGGCCGATGACCTAGTGGTGGAACCCACGTTGATGGGATGGTAGGATTGGATTTGACGTCTATTCGATGTCAGGACCGCGGGGTCGGTCAGGTTGTGAATTTTATATTACGGGAAGAGGTTGGGTTCGGTTGAACCATAGGGTGTGATTGTGGAACCCTAGGTAAACCTTAATTGTGACTAGTGGATGAGAACGTGTGCTGCGACGAGCGGCTGAGGTCATGGATGACCATGTGGATGGCTCTGGTGAGTCTAGGCAGAATTATGAGATCCGATCTACGGATACGGTTCTGAGATAAATTATGGAATCCCGTGTTGGATCGGGTATTAGTGTGAGGTATGGATGCGGATCTCGATAGCAATGACAGTTAGTTGGAAGTCATATGGAGATGACTGGATATCGAGGGTAATTGGTATGGTTCTGATACTTGGGGATCAGGGGACGTTCGGGGAACGTTCATTTTCCTGATAGGGATTGTCAGAATAGTGGTACCCATAGTCGTGAGGTACGGGATCGTCGTTCGGTATGAACGGAGATCCAGGGTTGTCGTATTTGCACACGGTGTGCAAGTATGAATGTTTGTGGGTTGGTACTTTCGTGTTGATGCTAGTATGGATGCCTGTGTGCTGATACTAGTGTTGTTGATAGTGTGTTGGTGCTGGTACTAGCGCTGGTGCTAGTGTCGGTAATGGTGTTGACGATGAGCCACAAGTTGGGGTGTGACTCCGTCATGATGAACATATGTTCGGTCTTTGAAATTGGTATGGCTGAGTGATGGACTGGATGGGATCCAGTTATGATTGTGCTGTGTTGGGATAAGTCCCAATAGTGGTGAGATAATCAGTAAGGAGTGGATTAAAAAGGGTATAATTGAGACTTGAGTAATCTTGGGATGACGTCCCCTATGTCTTGTTAATTGGTGGATTTGGGGGAGTTGTTGGCAACTCCTAAATTTGTGCGATTTTATGTTTTTAAATATCCCTAAAAAGTACATAGAAATGATTAAAACTGGAAAAGACGAGGAAAACCATTAGTGGTATAAAGGTAGGAAATTGTAATTGAGAACTTGGAAAACTGAGTGTTGAACCTGTAAAGGTCGGGATGTGCGAACGGACCAATAACGGATTGATTGTGGACACGGGGTTGTCTAAGTGAATTGAGGAGGTAGGAAGTCTAGTGGTTAGACTTGGCGTCTTGTTGGGAGCATGTCTGTTTCCAACATGGTTGGAACCTTAGATTCGAGAAGCGTTGTGATTAGGGAACGAGAGTGGTGCTTGTTTTTGGTGATAGGTATTCCGAAGTCCTTGGGGTCGACATATCGTTTTCTGCCCTGGCAGACATTGACTGTAGTTACCAGTACGTTGAGCGTGTATTGGTTGGTGAGTCGTGTGTGTTGTGAGGTCACTAGGAGGAGCTACGTATTCGACATTGGGTAAACGAGATTCTTCATTTTCTGCTTGGTGGCAGACGATGTTGGGGTACATGGCGTGGTGAGTGCATCGAGTTTTGGTTGCATCCACGTAGGATGAGTTTGGACGTCATCATTTTGGATCATCCTTGGTTTTTCCTAGGTGGAATGACAAGGATTGATACAAGGTAATCCGTGAGAATCCGCAGTCTCGACGTGTCTCGTCGTTGACTGATCTGTCTAGTTGTGGGAGTCGATTGCCGATCGTTGTGGCGATCTAGGATTTTGACGTTATTGTCAGGGACACAGTATCTATCTGGGCCGTGATCTTGATGATTCAGATAGGGGGCGAGTATATCACTCTTACCTTGGGTATGTGAGTCGTAATGACGGGGTTGAACTTATTTTCGAAGTGGGGCCTATATGGTATTCTACTCGGGTGAGTAGGTTTTCAAGGTAGTTGAATTTTGTCAACCTTAGGCGTGTGGAGGTTGGATTGGCTTCCCTATGAAGTCAATCAAGTGTATTGAACGGGTAACCGATAGGTTCGGTTTTGGTGTGTCTTGGTAAATGTGAACGAGATTTCGGGATTTGGAATCGAATTTCTGGGTGACGATTCAGGATTCGATTTTGGAACTTGAAAGTATATTTCCGGATTTGGGTACGGAATGGTTATTCCAAATGCTAGCTTACGGAATAATGATTTCGGATTCGGATTTGGAAATGAGTTAAACTGTGATGTCTGGGTTTGGATCCGGGATGTCTTACGAAATTGCGGATTCAGATTCGGAATTGGAACCAGATGTTGGGTGGAGTTTCGTTTTGTCTCATGCTGGATTGGGCAAACGTACTCCATTATTGGAACGCGTTCGGCTATGACCTAGGTGGTTGTAGTCTGGTTATTAGGTAGATGTGTGTACTTCGTACTTGGTTCGAGGTACAATATCGTGTAGACTTGTGATGTCTAGTTACGGTATACGGGATATACCCGAGGTGTGTCGGTGAACGTGTTGGTAGTCGGATTGGTTCCGATACCATGGGATTGGTTGTGGATCGGACATTACTATGCAATGGGTCATGGTAATTCCGGTGTGTTTAATTACACACAGGTCGTGTGAAATGTCGGTAAGGGTATTGGTGAGTCGAGTACGTTGGTGGCATGTGTAGCCACAAGTGAGTCTAGTGTCAGTTTTCGATTGACAACAACTGTGTGGTGACAGATTGTCAGGATGTGTCAACATAGATCGTTGAGTGGGGTCAGCTGACTCCTAGTGGGAGTGGGAAAGGAACCGTCGAGTTGTTGCGTCAACAAGAGGGTTGATTTGACAAGTGGTGTCAAATTCGAAACAAGTAGTTTCAGTCATTCGACGGGGTCGAATGTAGTCGTTGCGTTTTGAGTACTAGTGGTACGTTTGGGCGTAGACAAGTTTTGTCTAAGTAGTTGGTGTACGGGTGTTTGCGTGGTCGATTCCCCTTTCTACGGGGTGTTTGTGGAATCGGGATAGTCGAGTTTCGAGAGCGAAACTTATTAAGGAGGGAAGTAAGTTGAGATTAGATCGGTTGGAATTTCGAGGACGAAATTTATTAAGGAGGGAAGGTTGTAACGACCCGTCCCGAATTCCGGGATTAGTTTAGTGACTAATCTTGATTAGCGAGGTTGAACGGTGGTTAGTAGGGCAGAATCGGACAAATTGTGCAAAATGACCGTTTTTCCCCTAGTCGTGGGCAAAATGTTGACTTTTTGTTCGGGCGGCCAAATGGACTTTGACCGATGACCGTGACGTAGTTCGGGACGTCACGAGTTCATAGACAGGTGGCACGTTCGATTCCGACATTCGTAGAGAAAGTTATGGTGTTCGGAAGTTGAGGGGTATTTTGGTAATTTGGCTTATTAGGGGCCAAATGTTGACTTTCTGACCGGGAGGTCCGATGGGCGAGGGCCAAGGACCGTTACGTAGGTATCGTCGATACGAATCCAACGACAGGCGGCATGCCGAAATCGGAGATCCGACGACGAAGTTATGGTCAAGGACGTAAAACGCGATTAACCGAGACTCGGAATAAAATAATAATATAATAATAAAATCTGACTACTTTAATCCAAACCAATCTGGACCCTTGATGAGTGACACATGTCATCATCTCCTTCCTTCCCTAATTCAGGGATCTTTGCTGGCCATTTAGGTTCATTAATTATTTCCTCTCCTCAAATCCTCACCCTTCATTTTATATGGAGATTGAATCTGGGCCGTTAGATCTCATTCCTTCTCTCTTTATTTGATCAGACTCACATTCCCTCACATTTTCATTTCATTCAACCCGTGCACTCTCACTCCTTGCACGATCACTCCACCACCTCACAGCCCAGCCTCACACACCAGTCAGCCTCAGACAAACCCCAGCCACCTTCAGACGCCGGCCACCACCACCACGGCCGCCCTGCACGGCCGGAAACCACCCAGACCCGAGAAGGAAACCAAACAACCCGATCAACCCAAATCGATCCAACCGTCCAAACCTTCATACCTGGACTCGAACCAACGTTGGGTTAGGATCAGTGTGACCTTAGGACGACTCAGACCACGACTGGGCAGCCCACGGCGGCGACACGGCGGCGGTAAGTCCAGAAACCCGTGAAGACCCGATTTACTTCCCTGCCTTGAAACGTCCGTTTTTGACGTTATGAATGTTTGTTTGTTTTTGAGACATGTCCTAGGAACCTAGACGACCATTTTGGACCATGAACCACGGCTGGAATCTCGACGAGTCGCCGGAGTTGATGACCTGAGTTCTCAGCCGATTTTCCCGTCAGTTTTCAGGTAGTTTAATCCACCTAGAAATGAGTTTGGATGTCACAGAACCGTAGAGGAGGTTATGACGAGTCCATAGGATCAAACCGCATCAAAAATGGTGGTCTGGAACTCGATCTGTGATCGGGTCAAGCCGCGGGTCGACGGCGACCCGGTTACAGACCCGGTTTCAGAACCCGGTTACTGTAGCATGACGTCATCATTGTTGACCTGAATGTTGACCTGGCGCGTGGGGGCGCGTGAAGGGTATTTTGGGGAAACTTCCAACATGACTTTTAATCTATTCGATGTAACGGACATTTTGGAATTGGTTTCGTGTCGATCGGACACCGTCTCGATAGTGTTCGGGATGTCCGAAGGTTTTAAATCAAGTTTAAAAATAAGTAAAAATTCGGGAAAATTACGGGACTTTGATAGGATGTTAATAATGAGGTTAGTGACCCTCTAATGTGATTTGGACAGGATTGGGAGTCCCGGTGATAGTGGTGTGGCCCGGGAGGGCCGGTGGCACGCGTATCGAGGCACACGGTTAAAACGGTCTGTGAGTGGACTTTGGTTTTATAAATCCTATGCATGCTTAAATGTGTTATATGGTTTATATACATGATTTCTATGATGGTATTTGTGAGCATTGATTTCGGGTATGTTGCACGTATTTCGAGGTGTTTCTGTATTTCACGTATATCGGGATTAACGGTTTATTTGTGGTTTTGCGTGTTTGTGGTTAAATAAATAATATGATAAAATGGTTTTTATATTGGAAAGATGAACTCGGGCTTGAGGCCCACTTGTTTTGGAAATCTCGGACTTGGAGTCCATTTGAGTACGTAATCGGGCTGCGGGCCCAGTTGGTTTATAAGTCGGGCTGCGGGCCCAGTTGGTTTATAAGTCGGGCTGCGGGCCCAGTTGGTTTATAAATCGGGCCGTGGGCCCAGTAGTTCATAAAGTCGGGCATGGGGCCCAGTTGGATTAAAATGATGATTTCGGGTCAGGGGCCCTATATTTAATAAATGTGGTTTCAGGTCAGGGACCCTAAATGGAATTGTGTTGTTTTATGGAAAATTCGGGCAGGGCCCATTGTGATGTTGTGAAATGAGTTAATAAAACTGTTTTTCCATATACCATCTGTACACATGGATATATGATGGTCTCCTCCAGATGTCTGGGACACTGGGGAAGTCACGGTGCATTGCCTGTGAAGGGTCACCATACGGAGCAGCCGGACCGTATGATGACTCAGGAGCAGGGTTGCTATGATTGACGTCAAGGACGTCAGACATCAGGGATGTCAGATATATGGACCCGGAGAGACCCCGGGCAGCACGCGTAGCTTATGAAACCGTGAGACATGACGTCAGGGACGTCTAGCATCAGGGATGCTGGTGATGGTAATGGTAAAATACGATTTAATGAAATGGCTTTCCGGGTGGATTTATGATTGTGTGATTTTAATGAATTAATGTTCATTTATGGTAGTGGGTGGTGACCCACATGGTCGTATATGTATGGTGGTGGTATTCCACGGTTTTGGGCTGAGTTCCCACACTTGGTTTTTGGTTAACGGTTTTTGGGCTAAGGCCCTAAGGGCTCGGTTGAGCAAACGTTTTGGTTACTGGTTTTTGTGGCATGCATACGTTTTTATTGGAGGGCATAAATGTCTTATAAATGTATTTGATGAACTTACTGGTTTTTGTCCACTCACAGCTTTTGGTTTTAATGCCCTTCAGGTTGATCACGGATGCGATTGCAGCAGAGACTGGGACATTGCACACCTCCTCCATCGATCCTTGCGCACTCTGGATGCCCTGTTTGGGCAGTGGCTCTTGGTCATCCTTTGTCTGACACCCCTTGTTGGACGGGAGCAGGGCACATTCCATGGTAATCCCGGGGGGATTGGGATGGGTCCTGTCATTTCGAGAGTACTTTTGGTATCTTAGGTTACTAGTTAGACGAGAGCAAGACCTGAGTATGTTATACATAGTGTTTTCCAGGTTGGGTCTTGTTTAAGGATGGGTTGATTATGTGCATTTATTGCCATGGTATTTTGATATATTTTTTTATGAGTTGATTCTAGATATTGATTTAATTTACTGATTTATTTGTGCTTTTACGAATGTCTAACTAAATTTCTATAAAATATTGTTTACTTTGAGACTTAATTGTTCGTTTTTACGGATTCGTATGCATACCTAGTTTTAGAAAACGGAGGGTAAATGAAGTTATGTTTTCCAAACTAGGTTTTTGAAATGTTATTTTTTCCACTCACACGTTTTCATGGTTTTAGTAACCCTCTAGGGCCGTTGTAGGTAATTCGAGGCTATTTGAGAGATGGCGGCATGAACTGGAGAAGGTTCGAGTATCCTTTTTTGGACAAGTATTGAGGGTAACTTCAGTATTTTAGATTGCTTGTCATACGGGAGTAGGACTGGACGTCATTATCAAAGTGACTTAAGAGCGGGTCCTATCAGTTCATTGTTTGGAGAGAAAAGAATGATAAAGATTGTCCGAATGTGGGAACATAGTCTAGTGTATAGGTAGTGAAGGTGGCATATCACTAAGACGGTAACACATGTCAGCATGCCACATACTCTAGAAGGTAACTCGGCAATTAGTCACCAAAATGCCCATGCACTCTAATTTCGACGTGCCGCTTGTTTGAGACTTACATAAAGGTCTTTGCAAAACATACAGAAATTTCACCAAATAACAGTCAACTTTTGAACATGGGGGTAGATTTGTCAATTTACATTTAAAATTTCCGGAAATAAATTTCTCGAATTTCTAGGTCGTTACATTACTAAAATACATTAATACTCTAGCCTATTATATAGGAAAACAAGCTTGTTGTGCCTATAAAATAGTAATAATCTAATCTACATTAAAAAAAATCCCCCCAAAATTTAAATGATACAAAAAATTAGAAAAATGGGAGAAAATTAAATTAGAATTTGAATAAGTCCCCATATCATGACATTACTTCAAAGAATAGGGTTAATAAATTTGAATCCTCTTCATCCCCCACTTTAAACTAATAATAAAAGCATGTAAACGAAATCAGATCAAAATCTATATAAAAGTCGAAAGATTTAAATAAAATAAAAGAAAATGCAAATGGTTAGTAGATACAAGAACATGTAAATGGAAGAACAAGATGGGTAAAAAAATGGAAGAACAAGATGGGTAAAAAAATGGAAGAACATAAATAATCATTGGTTTTTCACAACTTCAATTCTACCATAAAAGTCACGTTTAAAAGAAGATACAGTTCTATGATTATGATATAATTTATAATGACGTTGGGTTAAATTTGGAAGGTTGCAAAATACAAATATTAGTGGACCTGATTCTACAAATTGATATTGAAATTGGATTAATAATTATTTCTAAAATATATTGGTTTTAATTAAAATTGAAAAATAAAGTGTTAACATGATGTTAGTAAATTTTTATAATTATTGTGACTATCATATATAAAAATATAAGTGGAAAGTTTGAATTGTTTTTTACACGTACGTATATTCTAACACAATTTTAGTATATATAGCCATGACATTCCCGTTTTCAAATTTAAAACTATACATGAAAGTTCTAGATCTTCACTATTTTTCTAGAAAATCAAAAGTCAAGAAGTCACATTATTAAAGTTTGCTTGACATTTTTCGCAATCATAAAATGGAGTTTTTTATTTGTACAAAATATTTTATATAAGACTTGTAAATCATGTAAGTTGTTCCATCCATTCTTTAATTGATAGGCAAACTGAAAAGACAAAAAAAGTCATTTGAACCACTAAAAATAGACAAAACAACACGAACAACCACTTGCAAGACACATAAAAAACAACTAAACAAAACTGCCCTTAATTTAAGTACGGTTTCTTTGCCAAAAAAAAAATAAAAAAGTTCCCTCAAATATATAGAATCGAAGTAGCTGGGGTGCTTTTCTAACCTCAAAGCCTTGCCTCTATCATGCATCCAATAACTTTAATACTCACTTTGTTATAAGCTCACGTCAATAGATATATCTGACTATGTATAAAGAACTATATATTCATTCAGATTTTGAGCCATTCAAAAACTCCTCAAGAAGAAGAGAGGGATATATGTTAATGCATTGCATTTACAAGTAATATATTGAAGTGGAAAACGAAAAACTGGGAATAAAAAAACATTTTTACATGTACACAGGTATAGAGAAACAGATCATAAACATAAATAGTATTGTATATACTTGGCTGCAAATCTCTCATATATTGTGAAGAAGATAAAAACCTTCATATATATATATATATATATATATATATTCATGCTTTTGATGGCAGAGAAGGTGTATGTGTATGTGCCTCCACTAGTATTGACCACAGGACGTGCACATCTTCATAGGGGCATGATTTTACATCCTCGTAGAGAATGTATATCCCTCTTCCTGATCATCCGAAACAAACACGAGTTGATGATTGAAAATCTAATGAATTAAATTGGCATTCTATTCAAATTCTAAATCCAAATGTGTGCAATTACATGCACAGATTTGTGAGACAGTATGAAAGCGAAGAAATTCAGAAACTACAAAATGGATTTAAAATGGAGAGTTGGAGTGACAGAAACTTACTTTTCTTCGGAGCTGAATGAAATCGAAACCACAGCTTCTTCAAAGGAGAGAAGGAGTGAAGCCACCCCATTTGGAGAAGAAGTTGTGGATCTCATGTAGCTACAACCATTGGGAATGAAAGAAAAAATAAAAACAAGACAAAAAGGCTAGCTTATGAGATCTAATGTAGGTATTCCTTAGACAAGGGTGAAGTATTTTAAAGTCACTGCTTTTAAAGACAAATTATTTTTACATTTTGCTTGGAGGGCCAATCATGTGCATCACATTTTGCTCTTAGGTACCATGTCTTTGTCAAAACCCCCTCCCTTATATCTTATATCAGAAGAAGCCACCCTACCAATCGGATTTAGTTTTGACACACTTGTACAAAAAGTTCTCCTTTATTATAGCATCCTAGCTTGCGATTTCATGTTACTTATGCATCAAGTCACACAGTCACTATGGTGGGGTTTACTTGTTTTTACCATTTTGGGGTCACTTCTGGTGGTTTATGTCAATCTCAAAACTTTCTTATTGGAGCCTTCTACAAGGTCTCTCTCTCTCTCTCTCTCTCTCTCTCTCTCTCTCTCTCTCTCTCTCTCTCTCTCTCTCTCTCTCTCTCTCTCTCTCTCTCTCTCTCCCTCTCTCCCCAGTGCCTCCACCTGTCCCATATATATACTCCAATTTGGTTGCCTTGGAAGTATGCCCTAGACATGGCTTTCTTGTTCTTTGATCCAAATCTTTGACTCATTTGGGGACTCATCAATTTTAGGGTTATCATGCCATCCTTTTTTGGATAATTGGAGACTGGAAAATTCGAACTTGTAGTCTTTTCCAATATATGAAGAAGTAAAAATTTAATAGATTATCTTCTTCTTTTTTGTTTTT
Organism: Prinsepia uniflora; assembly: GCA_032719365.1. Lineage (NCBI taxonomy): Eukaryota > Viridiplantae > Streptophyta > Magnoliopsida > Rosales > Rosaceae > Prinsepia > Prinsepia uniflora. Next base: position 53,559,546 of record CM064863.1, on the reverse strand, counting down.
TGTTAAACCTAACTTGAAAGTGAATTCCAATTTCGTATATACAAATATCAATAGAAAACATATTCTTTTGTAAGGCGTCCTACAAATAAAATGTGATGAGGGAAGTTTTTCAATAATTGCAATTCCTAGAGTCCTGGGACATGAAAACATGGAATTTTTTGCATAAGTGTCACCGTCCTATTGTCTACAAAGGATTTTATCCCCTTTTAATATCACAATCACATATGCTTATGATCAGATAGTGTGTCCCAATCACAGAACTACCATCTTCTACTGACCGGCCCAAACTCCCCTCCACATTTTCAGTATTGGGCTTTATATGCTCTCTTCTCTTTGATGCTTTTGGTATGAAACTTATGCATTTGCTAAGTTGACCCCACAACTGTATGCTCATAGCAAGACCAACACATTCAATTTGTTTTTATTTATGGCCCAATAGTGTATATGATGCTAACACTCTTCTTCGTCAGTTCATTCCTTACATTGTACACATATTTTGTACCTAGATCTAGTTCTAACGTAGGACAACAAGGACAACCATTTTGAGTCCGTGGATCAGAAAGGTCCAAATTTTAACTTAATCTTGTTTTTTGAGTAAAAAAATAAAAAAATATTTAGTGTTTCTTAAAAAATATTTAAATTGAGGGAAAAGATCTTTAAATTTTATATTTTATTAATAAATTTGGCCCCAGCATATTTTTACAAAATATTGATAAAGGTTATTTTGATTGTTGTATAATTACCCAACTAACTTGTATTGAGTATTATCAGTATATATCTCATAATGTCCTTAGGACTCTAACTCTCCAAGCAATAGTTTTTATATATATATATATATATATATATATATATATTGACATCTTGATTATTAAATGAGTATTGAGTTACACTAGGATTGACATAAATTTTGATAATCATGTCTGTTCCTGCTCCTATCTGACAAGTCGACCGAAGTTTCAAAAATACCCTTAACACTTGTCAGATAAGGGATAACCGTACTGATTTCCATGCATACCTCCGCCTCACGATCAGCCCCAATCTCCATGCATCGGCCGTCAACTCAGTTTGATTTTGAGTCGTAAGCTCCACCGTAAATTCCAAAAATCCCATGTCCTTTAATCCAGGCTTCTTCGCGTCCAATTCTATGCATTCACAACTCAAAATGCTCACCAGGGATCAAAGCTGACAACAATGATCTTAATTCCAAGGTCCCCAATCCAAAATTGGAAATTAAAATTAAGGGTCCACATGCATATATTTCGGGTAGTGGGTTTTCTGTGTTTGAAAACTCCTTCGTTTCAATTTCTAGGGCAATTCTCCTCTCTTCTCTTCGTCTCTCGCACTCTTCCCCTCTCTATGTTTCTATAGCTCACGATGAAGGATAGGAATCCTATGGAATTAATTTTTTATTTGAATTTGAGTTTTAGGTCTTTACAAAATAAACGCATACACACACGAGCACACTCAAAATAGAGAGTTGTGTGCCACTAACCTCAACATGATGGTGACACTTGTCATCATCCCAATTAAACACCACAAAAGTGTTGACTCACATTTCCTAGTTAAAAGATGAAAGTACCCTTGATCTCAAAATTACCAAATTGCTCCTAGGTATTCTAGAGCTTTAACAATCACGTCCGAATTTCGATTTCAACGTGTCGTATATCTATGGACTCAGAGTTCTGAGGCCTAGGTAATGGTCCTCATGAAATGTCCAAAAACTATCCCTAAGTAAAAATTCAACTTTTAACTGTATAAACCAACAGGGTAAAAACGTCAATTTACATTCAAAACATCAGAGATTTCATTTTTCATATGGATTTAGAAACTACCGGATCTCCGCCTAAATAAGCAAATTGTTGATAAAATTTCAAAATGGCATTTTCTTTTGACCCATTTTTTTTTCTTTTTATTGTCTAAGAAAGACAAGAAAATTTCAGGGAGAATTGGGAATTTTTCTGATAAGGAATTGGAGCAGTTTTCCTTGGAGATGGAAAATTCATCCGCGGGGTTTTATCAATTTGGAAATTTTTCCTCTCAAATTTTCGAGGTGTTACAGCCAACCCGCCATTAAAGAATTTCATCTCCGAAATTTGAATTACCATGCTAATGACAAAGCATAAAAACAAGTATCAACTTTAATGTACAACATACATAACATTACACAATCTATGGAGAATTCTAGGATTATCACAGTCACTTAGAACCACCCTCTAGTGTTTTATGTGTCTCCGGCTAAGTGAGAGCAAATACTCGGGCATATGGATCTGATGACCGACCGCGCCCTTGTTATCCACCTCCATCCCTACTGACCCCACTAGAAAATCCAGAACTACATCTCTTTGATGCTCCTTGACTTATAAATTCAGAATCCTTATGCTCTCAACGTCATCCAGAACTCATCAGCTGCTGTCGTACAGGAAAACTCGCATGTACTCAAATATCGGCATCTGATAATTCACGTACGGTGGAGTACGATCCTACCATCAGCTTTGATCTCATCCTGTAGCCTAAGTTCAAAATGTCGACACTTTCTGCCTCAGTTGCCACAAACGACAAGGTAAAATGAGACAGGTTCAAAAATTTCTACTCATACACAGCCACTATCATATCTTCCTATTGTAGCCGCAAGAATTTCATCTCTCAGGCATCACAGTACAAGCAAGGATAAAACTAATCTAAGAATCATCCTCAAAATGTCTCCCAAACCAACGTATTAACATCCCATCCGGCGATCTGTAATCTATACCACCACTGGTAAGCATAACCACCCAAAATAAAAGTGGCTAACATGACCGTGTCTTCTTAAGGACACTGCATAACCACAAAAATCTGCTCTAAGTGAGTAATCCAATTTTTTGCTACGTCTAGACCCATTTCGTGAGTAAACACGGTGGCTCCCAATTGCTGGATTCTCTCGATATTTGGGCCTTCTCTAGACCTACCCATCGTAACTTCAAGCCGTGCACTAGGATCGCGTCTTGGAGGCATGACGTCAGTAACCGCAAATCAGTATCACAATACTCTGATACCAAATTGATAGGACCCTCTCCGAAAGTACTTTGATAGTCGTGCCTACTCCAGATTCCGTTTGACAAGTCGACCGAAGTTTCAAAAATACCCTTAACACTTGTCAGATAAGGGTTAACCATACTGACAAGACCCATCCCTTATTAACAAGAAAACTGGACCGGTCATGCTCCCATCTGACAGATCAAGTCAGCCAATTGATATTACTAATTTCGATTACGCGTAATTTATTTACTTAACCAAACATAATCCGTCACTGCGGGCTTCTCGCCCACATCCAACCCACTAATCCCGACCAGAACGGAAATCACTAACTTAACGCAAATTAGTTCTACTTACATTTATCATATTACAAGGAAAATGCGCAATGCCTCACTTAGCCCTTTATTATCTAACACAAGGCGACAAATTAAATTCACATATTTCCTTTAAATGAGCACAATCACATTCACTCTAATCCTTTTGACTTAACCTTTGCCACAACCTAGTTATCATAGTCATACATCACACTAGAACCAACCAAAACTATCTATTAATAGTGTACTTCCAAGTATTAAGCATAATTTTAGTCAAGTTAACCAAAATAACATTTAAATATAAGGAAATGCATAAATCCAACACATAAGGTTTTCACCCTCTTTATCCCTTAATATTTATTATTATAAGGTGGATTAAACTAAGACTTGTCCGTAATTAATCCCTTGATTAATCCTTAATTGTAGGATTAACTATAACTAATCAACTAAAACATGTAATAATCAAACAAGCATAACTCCTTCACAAGACATCCAATTGACTCAGTTATTGAACCATAGAACTTAGAAGACATGGGAGAACAAGCTTCATGTTGACCGTGTTTCCAGATTCAGGCCAACGAGCCTGCACGCTCCAAGATAATTCAGGAACCACCTTTGAGCGTAGGCCTCACGCACCTACGTAGGGGTCGTCCCTGACCTCTCGCAGGTCCAGATTTCGGGTCCTTTTTACCTACGATCACTAGCCGGTTTTATCTCACTCATTTTTCGATCAATTCAATAGAGATAAACATCAAAATTTATAATTTTAGTCCCAGGAATCGAACTAAATATGGACCCAAAAGGAAGAAATACTTACAAGAGCTCCCTATTCGAGCACTGTCACGTTGCGGCTATGGCTTCCAAGAACTTCTCCACTGTTTCTACACGTCCAGAGCAACTCTTCCTTAGCCAGGGGGGTCTCACGACCTCCAGGAGCACTTTAGAGCCCATGGTAGCTGGTTTCCTGGTTCTAATCTGGAAACCTGATATAGACGGGTTCCATTACCACCATCACGGTATCCTTTCTTTTGATGCCCAAAATCCCACCAATCCTACCCTTTTTCCTTCTTCCTCTCATCTCTGTTCTTCCTGTATGGGTTTTCCTCCTGATTAGACCACCCTCTCTTAGTTTCCCTTATTTTCCCTACTTTCAAATACTCCTCACCGAATTTCCTTAACCACACCTTACACTTATATTTATAAACTCTTAAGTCGATGGGATATTTTGGCTGGAAAATGGAGAGAATTAAAGAAGGCTCTAGGTCATTCTAGGTCTTTGTGAAATTTCTAAAATACGCTTCATGTTATAATTAACCAAAATTCCCTTGCACTTCTTAAACTTATAACGAACTCATCTAAACTCCAATTTCGACATGTCACCTGTCTATGTATTCGTGAGTCCAAGACCTTTATAATGGCCTTTTCCGTATGTCCTAAAGACCTATCAGACAAAAGTTCAACATTTGACTTTTTAGGGGCACAATGGTCATTTTTCATTTGCTTGAATATCTGGGGTGTTACAATCTCTTCCCTCCCCCCCCCCCCCCCCCTATAGGGTTTCTTCCTAGAAATTTGAAAAAAAAAAAAAATTCAATCTCACTTCTGTACGTAATTGGACAATTGAGTTGCCAAAATTAATTAATCTTCGAAATTTTTTTTCTAGAACACAATAATAACAATCCCCACTTTTCCTGTAACATACATCATTATAACTCATTGATATATTTTCCAATATCCAAATCATTAGTTTTTGAACATATTGAGAAAGTAATAAACTTAATAAAAAATCCTCATGTAATACCAAATATTATGAGATCGTTAATTGAGTGTTTTTCGCACGTAGCCATTTATCAAATTCAAGTTATTATTTTAACCAAACCATTTCTAGATAATACCTAAGCATCATACTTTTACTAAACCTCAAGTGCAAATATTTACATTCCTAATTTCAGTCACATCGCTCAAAACATCGTAATTAACCTTATCACACCCATCAGATCATTACGTAGGAAGTTAGTACATCATTCCATACAGCTACCAAACCAAATTCGCAATCAAAACCTTGGGCCTAAGCTCAAAACCATAATTCAATCATAACCTCGTAATGCTTGCCATCGAAATACATCCAACCAAAAATCAAATGAAAATCACCATTATTCAATATCACATAATCTCATGCCACAAGCCAGAATACAAAAAATGTCCAAAGTCATGATGACCATCACACAACTCATCATAATAACTAACACAGAATCCATATAGCAATCACCATCACAGTCAATACGAAACCATCACAACAATGCTACACAACCGAATCATATTCAGTGTCACCTAAAAATGACACATGTCACAATTACCAATCCTCAACGCATAATAACAATAAAAAAAACTACTGCCTCATCGGCAGGCACAACACAGACTTGTATACAGCTAGTTCATGACTAAACACACTACCACCATATCAATTATCACATCACAAGTGTACAACCAGTAGGCATATCACATTTTTGCTCGAGAACCGGACCCCCAAGCTCGACGTCTGAGTCATCATGCGTCACACACTATCTCAATAAACTTTCCCCTATGGCTTACATTTTTTCTACCGGTAGGTTAATCACTCGGGAATTACGGAGCCCGGCTCGACGTCCGAGCGTGGACTGGCTCAAGAATTACGGATCCCAGCTCAACTTCTGAGTCACGGTCCTAGTCTCAAGAATTACGGAGTCTGGCTCGATATTTGAGACTACTTATCTGACAGGACCCATCCCGATCCCCCTAGGACCCCACGGAAATGCACCCTGCTACTGTCTGACACAACCTCAGAGAAAAAACAAAATATCCTTAACAGGTTTAAATAATTCACATTATAAGTTTCAAACACAAACACAGATAAATCCGAATTTAGGGTTCTACAGTGTCAGATAAGGGATATAGTACTACATAACACGAGCATGAATATCATTATACAAAATGGTGTTCGACCTACCCAACACAGGTAATCAGATACGTAGTAGTAAATCACTATGCCTCAGCCTCGAGATCCGCTTCTACCTCTGTGCCATGTCCTGGAGGGGTCAAGAAAACAATGAAAGTGTGAGTGGGCTGAAAATAAAGAATATTTCAAAACCATTTATAATATATAGTAAAAATTACCGTTTTACCCCTCCGTTTTTAAATCATGCATGCATTAGAGTCAAACATATATAATATTATCTGAATCATAGAACATATAATCGCATACAATATAATATAGACATATCCACAATAATCCTATTGCACCATATATCCCGACCGTGACATCCCAAATGTATGACGTCCCAAACGTCTAATAAGGTCACGGTTATAAGGCTACACGTGTCGCCCGAGGTCTTAATCCCGAGTCCTATCCCCGAACCCAGTCTGGGGTATGACATCCCAGATGTCTGATGTCCTAAATGTCTAATACTAGCAATCGTACTCCTGAGTAACTCTACGGTCTGGTCGCTCCGTAGGATGACCCCTCGTAGGCAATACACCCTGACCGCTCCAGGGTACTAATCTCTTGAGGAGATAGTAATCCATATGGTCAATATATACAGAGCAATATTATGAACCGATGATATCCCTATATGACCCCAAAAACCAACAGTATGATATCCAAACGGGTCTCATGCCCAAAACAATGTTATACGTATAAATACTCCATAAGTAAGACCCCAAGTAATCCACACACAATCATATAATAGTATAAGGAAAACAGTTATGCCTGCAATCAGTTTAGAAACCAAAAGCCCACTCACAGTACTGTCCTGCTGCATAATTGAATGCCTAAATCCGTCCTAAAGCTAGATCACAATCTCTGACCTGTCCAAACATATCCAAGGGTCACTAATGGTCTCTATAAACTCATATCTAAAACATAGGAACAGTGTCGGCCCAGAAACACGTCTCGAACACGCATCCTGAGGCATTAAAACTCATTTTGACCTATCAAACGATCTTCGATTGACCCCAAACCACCACCATTGGATTTGGATCGTCGATAACTTTAAAATAACACTAGTCCCACCTCAAAAATCGTGCCCATGCACCCCCACGCGTGGGTCAAAATCACAGTCATCGTTGACAAAAAAGTCAACGCTAACGTCAGGTCAACGGTCAAAGTCAATGCTGACGTCAACCTGATGTCATCTGACAGTGTCAAGTCTAACACGTGTTAGACTCTGACAGGTGCCACGTCACTAACATGCCAGTGACACGTGGCAGCCATTGATTGGGCCATGTCACTAACATGTTAATACTAACTGGGTACTGACATGCAACACGTGTCATCGTCCTATTGGGCCACGTCATCTGACAATCTTGCAGGGTGATGATGTCAGCTGATGGCGTCATTATCCCTATCCTCTCGATGGGTCTGTAATTCGGGTCTCATAGACCTATGACCCAACCCAGCCATCATTTTGTCATTTCTCAACCTATTTCGTTCCCGTTTCTTCCTACCTACTCGTCTAATCCTAGCTAATAGATCTAAGTGATCAGATACACCAAAAATGACCTAAATCATACCTGTGAGTCGATGAACAGTAGCCCGTAAACTTCCTCATCCGTTTCCTCTCAACTTCGGCCACCAAAGCTCCTCCAACCAAGCCCAATGAACTCGCCTTGAACCCTAGAAGAAGTTAGGGTACATCAGAACTCAAAACACACGTCCAAAACTAAGGCTCCATTTTTTTAACAAACAGGGGTGTTTCGGGTTTCAGGTTTCTCACCTTCCCGCCGTGTCTCCTCCGTGTACAGCCTCCCTCAAGCACTCTAGTCTCAGTTAGTCTCTCATGTCCAGGTGAAGGATGGCAATGATGAAGAATAGAAGTTAGGATGATATAGTGTTTGTGTGTTTGTTTTGTGGTTCACGGTTTAGAGAGCAATGAAGATAATGAGAGATGATGAAAGTGAGAAATGAAGTGAAAAAAAAAAATGAAAATTTAAGAAACCCTAATCAGATCCAAACACTTGGGGAAATGCACCAATAGGATGAGTGACATTTCCAAGGGCCCCACCAGATTTCCTTATCCAATAAGAATATGCCAATTGTTCAACAATCCCGGGAATTCTGAATAGTGTCATTTTTTCATCTTTGACCATAACTTTCCTATCTGATCTCCGATTTTGGCGTGCTGCCTATCTATGGACTCGTGGTGTCCCAATCTACATCACAGTCATTGGTCAAAGTCCAATCATAGTCTGAGTCAAAAGTCAACATTTTTCCCCACCAAGGGCAAAATCGTCATTTCACATTAATTATCTGAGTTTACAAATAAATTAAGGTTTGGTGTGTTACATTATTTGTCTTGAGAATTACAGAGCATTACCTCGACGTCCGAGATTGCCCATCACAATATCGATCTTGGGAATTACGGAGCATTATCTCGACGTCCAAGACCGCCCCCCACTTTACATAGCTACTCAGAGTACATTATCCGAGTATTAACCGGCATTCTAAATCCATGCACATGACTATTCATAATACCAAGAACATACGTTTACAAAATACATTTGTTTCGCAAATCACAACCACGTTAACCATATTTCAACCCTATACTTATGTTCACACATTTTTTTTTTTTGACTTTGCAGAACGCTTATCCAACCATTTAATTATTTCCAGAACAATCATCAAATATATGGTTAAAATTTAAAGACAATTTTTCATTAAAGCAATCAACTTAAAATCACAATCGACATTTGAACCACAAAATAACATTCCAAAAATTCTGGAAAACTATTGGGAAGTATATAAACACCAAATTCCATAATCCAAACTAAATTCAGAACCTGAATCAAATTGCAAAACCATTACGTCTTCACATCCTTATCACCGTGCCATGGCATCACCATTTCAATATACTTGTTATGTTATTAACATCGTTATATGTCATTCATCATGTTTTACATAAATCGCCATCATATCATAACCTTATTTCCTTTTAATATACCAACGTCTTTTTCTTTTTAGAGCCAACTTTTTAGACTTATACCTATCATAAGTTTCGTAAAACCAATAAGTAATCGTTTAGCAGCCAAACTCATATTAATTCCGATTATCCCAACTTATAGCAATTCTTCAAACTAATTTACAAGCTTGTAAATCGTTCATTAATCAGTTTACCATTTCAAGGTTGGAATTCAAAGTCACAAATTTTCATGTTAATTAAACCAAATTTCCCAAATTAGATTTAGCCAAGCCATCATACATGAAAAATTCGTATTATCCGTAAAATTTTAAGAAATTATTTTCCAACAACGTGCAAAAACCTTTAGTAATTTCCCCAAAAATAATATTTAAATCATTTTATCATATATTCGTTCCAAAAAAAAAAAAATCAAACAATAATTTTCAAAATCTTAAATTTCAACCCGACATAATTTTTGTAAAAATCTCATAAAACGGGCTGTAAAGTAATTTCCGTAAAAATTTTGCATTCTCGTAATTTTCATAAGGTTCCCAAACATACCAATGATCCTTTTAATAGTACATTTAAAGTATTATTACGTAAATCAAACCAAATTCTAAACCAAATTCTTAACCAACATATCTCAAAAATCAACCAAACGTTCCAAAATTATTTTGAAATTCTTAGTTAACCAATATATTTCAAAAATAATTTATTCAATAACCTCGCTTTGATACCAAGTTGACAGGACTCATCCCTTAGCACCAAGAAAATCGGATCAGTCCGGCTTCTATCTAAAATCTCAAGTCAGATAAGGGATATTACTAATTTCGATTACACCTAATTTATTTACTTAACCAAACCTAATCCGTTCTTACGAGATTACCGCTCACATCTAACCCACTAATCTCAACCAAGACGGAAATCACTAACTTAACTATAATTAGTTCTACTTACATTTATCATATTACAAGGTAAATGCGTAATGCCACACCTACCCCTTTATTATCTAACGCAAGGCATAAAAATAAATTGACACATTTCCTTCAAATAAGCACAACCTCATTCACTCTAATCCTATTGACTTATCCTTTGCCAAAACCTAGTTATCATAGTCATATTTTACACTACAACCAACCAAAACTATCTATTAATAGTGTACTTCCAAGTATTAAGCATAAATTTAATCAAGTTAACCAAAATAACATTTAAATATAAGAAAATGCATAAATTCAACTCTTATGGTTTTCACCCTCTTTATCCCTTAATATTTATTATTATAAGGTGGATTAAACTAAGACTTATTCGTAATTAATCCCTTGATTAATACTTAATTGTAGGATTAACTAACTTTAATCAACTAAAACATGTAATAATCAAACAAGCATAACTCCTTCACAAAACATCCAATTGACTCAGTTCTTGAACCACAGAACTCAGAAGACAAGGGAGAACAAGCTTCATGTTGATCGTGTTTCCAGATTCAGGCCAACGTGCCCTTACACGCTGGGATAATTCAGGAACCGCCTCTTCGCGTGGGCCTCACGTGCCTGTGCAGAGGTCGTCCTTGACCTCTCGTGGGTCTTGGTTTCAAGTCCTTTTGACCCGCGATCATGTCCCAATTTTATCTTACTCATTTCTTAGTCAATTCAATCGATTTAAACGCCAAATTTATTATTTTAGTCCTAGGAATCGGTCTATGGAACCAAAAACAAGAAGTACTTACGAGAGCTCCTTGTTCGAGAATTGTCACCTCGCGGATATGACTTCCAGGAACTCTTCCACTATTTCTACATGTCTAGAGCAACTCCTCCTTAGTCCAAGAGGATCACACAACCTCCAAGAGCACATTAGAGCCCATGGTAGCTAGTTTCCTGGTTCCAATTTGGAAACCTGATATGGAGGTTCCACGGGTTCCATTACCACCATTGCGGTTACCCCTCCTTTGATGCCCTGAAGCTCACCAATCCTACCCTTTTTCCTTTTTCCTCTCATCTTTATTCTTGCTATCTTGGTTTTCCTCCTAATCAGACTACCATCTCTTAGTTTCCCTCATTTTCCCTACTTTCGGCTACTCCTCATCGAATTTCCTTAACCACACCTTACAATTCTATGTATAAACTCTTAAGTCGGTGGGGATATTTTGGAGGGAAAATGGAGAGAATTGGAGAAGGCACTAGATCATTCTAGGTCCTTATGAAGTTACTAAAATACCCATATTGTTATAATTACCAAAATGCCCTTGCAATTCTTAAGCTTATAATAAACTCATTTAAACTCCAGTTTTGACATGCCGCCTATCTATGTATTCATGAGGCCAAGACCTTCATAACGGTCCTTTTCGTATGTTCTAAGGACCTTCAGGAAAAAAATCAATATTTGACTTTTTGGGTCAAAAGTGAACTCTTTAACTTTTTAAGGGCACAATGGTCATTTTTTATTTTCTTGAATATCTGGGGTGTTACACGTACTGATTCCAATGCATACCTCACGATTAGCCCCAATTTTCGTGCCACGGCTGTCCACGTAGTTTGATTCCAAGTAGTACACTCCACCATAAATTCTAGGAATCCTCCGTCCTTTAATCCAGGCTTCCTCGCGTTCAATTTATGCATTCACAAGTCAATTATGCTCGCCAGGGATCAAAGATGACGATAATGATCTTAATTTCAAGCTCTCCATTCCAAAATTGGAAATTCAAATGAAGGGTCGACGGGTATATATTTCAAGTAGTGTGTTTTTTGGGTTTGGAAACTCCTTCCTTCCAATTTCCAGGTCAATTCTTCTCTCTTCTCTTCATCTCTCTCACTCTTCCCCTCTATCTGTTTCTATAGCTCATGGTGAATGATGGCAATCCTAAGGAATTAGTTTTTGGTTGGAATTTGGGTTTTGGGTCTTTACAAAACAAACACACACACAAACACGAGTACACTCAAAACAAAGAGGTATGTGCCCTTATCCTCAATAGGATGGTAACACTTGTCACCATCCCAATTAAACACCACAAAGTGATGACTCACCTTTCTAGTTAAAAATACAAAAATACCCCTAGTCTCAAAATTACCAAATTACCCCTAAGTATTCCAGACCTATAACAGTCATGTTCAAACTCCTATGTCGACGTGCCGCCTGTCTACAGACTCAAGATTCCGAGATCTACATAGTGATCCTCACAAAAGGACCAAAAAGTGTCTCAAACAAAAAGTCAATTTTTGACCGTATAAACGAAGGGTAAAACCCTCAATTTACATTCAAAACGTCAGAGATTTCATTTCTCAAATTTCCGAAGTGTTACATTAATAATTATTTTATTTAATTATAAAATTTTCAGTTTAGCTATATGTATTAATAGGTGATAAAATTTCACCGTTTGCTTTATAATAAAATATTATAGTGTGACTATTTTTCTACGTATTAGTAATGTAGATACTCAAATTCTTAATTTTTTTTTTTGTGTATTGCTAGAAAGATGAAAAAAAATTAAAATGTTATAAAGCACATGGACACTTCAAATTTTCATTCTAGGCCTCGAAGTTCTTGGACCTACCCTATTTGTACCTTAACACCCTCTTAAGTCGGAACTTTAATACCATGTTAGGCAACCACAAAAACCAGATGTATATCCTACTGACCAAACTCTTTCGCTATAGCCAGCCATTCATGTTCTGACACACTACAAATTCATTGTGTTACATTGTATTGGCTGTCTTATCGGTGAACTATCGATCATAGCCTATATAAATATATATATATATATATATATATATATATATATATATATATGTTGTCGCAAGACATTTAGACTAAAACCACACAATCAATCACCCATTACATATCAAACTCCAAATAGAAATATATTTGCCATGTTCAAAAGTCAGAACTTGAAAACTCTAACTTATCAATGAAGATTCAAAAATGGACCCGATCCAATCCGATCCAATTCTGTTTCGGTGGATTTGATAAGGACAAATATATGGTCCTTGCTCATTTCCATATAGGAGAAGAAAAGCGATACCTGAGGCAGGGTGTTGGAGTGTGTACTTATGAAAGCTCACATCAACGGGTGTGGATTATGTGGAGTATGGACCAGTGGTTTAATTAGTGTCCCAGAAGTGATCATCAGTCCAAAAAATTACAGGAGATTCTCTGGCCCAAGTGTTCAGCTGACAGGATCATAAAATCATCTGTGATCTGTGACCCTTAGTCAACACTAAAATAAGGAATAATTTGCATCCATCATTATTGACTCACAAAAACGATCCATTCAAAAGCGAAAATGGGTGTTTATTTACATCCAGACCTCCATCTGTGACCCTTTGAATTGTTAAATCACAAGTGGACTTTGCTTTAATTAACTAATGGGTGTTTATTGGAGGATGGGTTTCACTAATTTATTCCATTTTAGTCCGATCTCACTTCCACTTCTCAAAGAAGAGTCATGAGTCTTCATTATTTCTCTTTGTGAGTCCAAACTCCAAAGACACGTCGATCTGTGTGAGGGAAAGATCAAGTTAACTTTCATGTCTGGTCTCGAGGGAAAGATCAAGTTAACTTTCCCGTCTGGTCTCACCGTTCTAATACCAAAAGGAGTTACGCCTAGCTTTTCTATCTATCAGAGAGTCAAAGAACGTTGCCTTCGAGCTTGGCTCTCCAAAAGAGTCTAGAGACTCAAAGAGATAGAGAAGAGACTCTCAAGATAACGGAGAGATCGAGAAGAGACTGGCTGACCTGAGATGGAGGTTTGGACTTTCGTATTTCTATACTTGAAATTTTAGGTTTTAATTTGATTTATGTACTTCAAATTCTAATTTGAGATTTTGAGTTCTAAATTTCCATTTGAGATTTTGGATTCTAACTTTTGCGAATTGGGGGTTAGTGTTGTGTCAAAATTGAAATTCTAATTTGAGTGCAATTGGGTTTCCAAACTGATTCCGTGATAAAGAAAAAATATAGCCACCTAGGTCCCCCTAAGTCCGCCTAGGTCCGTCTAGCCCGCCTACTATCCGAGTAATAGTGCAGTCCCCTTTCTCTACCGCGAAGCCAAAATCGGGGCGGCACACTTCGGCCTAGTGCCTAGGCACCGCCTTAGCAGCCGCCTAGTCCGCCATTTTGAAAATTGTAAATTATATATATATATATATATATACACACACACATATATGCATATTAAAATTAAGTCATTATGTCACTATTCAAAGATAATATTTTTTTTTTTCTTTTATTGTGAATAGGGAAATTACAATTTTATCTTTATATATTCATTTATCTTTATAATAAAAAAAATAATGATTATTATTATAAATTATTCTTTTTTTGTTATGAAATTGTACCCTTAGATATTAATTTATATTTATTTTTACTATTATTGTTTTATTTGTTATTATATATAATTCTTATTGCTTTATTACTTAATTTGGGAATATTATCATATGTCATGAATCTAATGCAATATTACTACAATTATTATTACTCAATAATTATGATTACTATTATATTATTATTTTATTCGTTAATTAAAAGATATATTAACAGACAAAAAATTATTTTTTCGACTATATAACTTATATTAGATTATTGGAATTTATATTTTGTATTTCATTTCTTGAAAAATAAATCAATGTTTTACGTCTTACATCTTAGAGTTATTAATTAATAGACTTTATTTCACATATATATATATATATATATATCATGTTTAATGTTAGCAATCAAATATTTATATAATGAATATAAAATCATGTAAATAAACAGATGATGACGTAATGACCCAAAAATTCGAAAAAGCTAATTTCAAAATTTTAAAAAGGGGAATTGGCGATTTTGCCCTTTGGGTGTCAAAGGTTGATTTTTTGCTCCGAGTACTTTTTGGACTTTTACCAATGACCGTTATGTAAGCCTCAAAATTCTAAGTCCATAGACAAGTAATATGTCGGAATCGAAGATTTGACCTACTAGTTATGGTCTAAAATGACTAGGGGTATTTTGGTAATTTTGACATTAGGGGTATTTTGGTAATTTCACAAGTGAGATATTTTGTGATGTTGACATGTGTGTTTACCTTTTCCCTCCCTTATCTTTTTTCGTGCACCGACTTAACACACATTTAAATGTGTGTATGTATGACTTTGTGTTGTATGTGTGTATTTTAACCCCAAACATGTGAGTAACCCATGGAGGAAAACGCAAGAAGAAGAGGGAAAAGGGGAAAACCAAAAAGAAAGAAAGAGAGAAGAAGGAACAATCGAGAGAGAGGGAGAAGGAAAACTTGAAAAATTGAAAAATCGAAAACTTGGTTGTTTGAGTTGTTGGAGCTTCCAAGCTTTCAACTAAGTTATCTAAGCTCTTAGTTGAGGTCTTGGGATGGATTTGAGACGATTTTTGGATGCGAGAAGCGTGGAACACGAAGCTTGGTTTTCGGTTGAAATTTTGGTGAATTGGATTTTGGGTAATTTTTCCCTATTTTGACATCATAGGTCTCTTTCTACGGTAGATTAGATAAATTTTGATTATTAAAACTTTGAAAACGGACAAGAAATGGATTAGTTATGGCCGGGTCGAGTTTGATGTGCTGAAAAATGGGCCAGCCTACCAAGGGTTGAAGATGATGAACAATGCAGCCGCGTAAAAGGCCAACGCACAAGGAAGGTTGGTAGCAAGTTAGGGTGCGTGCCACCCCACCTCCAAATGTGGTCAACATGTTTTTTGATTTTTTTGATGTTATGAACACGTTGATATAGTTTTCGAATCGATCAGACATCATCTTGGGGTAGTTTTGGGTGTTCAAAGTATTATGTTGGGTTTTTAATTCGTATGAAATCTTATAAATTACGGAATTTAAATCTAAGATTATTTGGGACGTTAGTGAACCCTGGTGGTGGTTTAGGACAGGCGGTATGACTCCTAGAATAACGAAGGAATGCTCAACTCGAAATTGAACTACGAGGATAGTATGTGAGTGGACTTTACTTTTATAAATTATTATGAATGTATCTCTAAATATTTTAATTGATTTATTGCATGGCTAATGTGTCAATGATTTGAATATAATTTATAAATGATTATTTGACGATTTTTCTTGATTTATTGATTGGTTCTAGACACGGTGATTTTACAGTATTTTGTGGAAAATTTTGTTTGGGGTTCAAGCTCAATTTGGGAATAGTATTTTGACTTGGAATGTGACTTGGAATGTCCGTTGCTGCCGTGATGAGTTTATGAGGCGCTAGAAATTAGGGGTACTTTTCCAGACGACCATAGCTCGGGGTGGTTGTGTTTTGTTTTTTTCCCATGCAACCTAAGTTGGGTGTTTCCAAAAAGATGATGCTCGGGGATTACTGTTTCTATTATAGTGGTTGTTCCTAGACAGCCGAAGTTCGGGATGTTTTCTGGAAGGCTGATGCTCTGGGGAGTTGGTGATTTGATTGTTGATTGGCTTTTGGTTGGTTATGAATATTGGTGTCCATGGTTTTTCATAAGGTTATATAGGCGTGGGTTGTGGGAATGGGTCCCACGATCTACAATTTGTTGGATTTGAAACCCAATTGTTCGTTGGTTTACGTTTTATTCTATGCATACATGTTATAGAAAAATAGAGGGTAAATGTTATTTTCTCGGAAAATGTGTTTTTAGATATTTATCTTCGTCCACTCACAATTTTTATTAGTTTTGGTGAACCTCTAAGGCAGTTGCACGGAAATCGGGGCTGGCCAAGAGGAGGATACATGCGCAATAAATCAGTTTGAGTATCTCTTGTTTTACATATATTGAGGGTAATTTCGATATTTTGGATCGTTTGTCAGATGAGAGCAGGATCAGGCCCGATTATGAAAGTGTTTTAGGAACGAGTCATGTTAGATGATATATGTAAATAGTTAATCAAATTTTCAAGATTATCTCATTTTGTAGAAATTATGTTTATAATCAATTGAACAACCCCGTAACAAAGCGCAAAAATTCATGCTACTATTAATCGTTTTTGTAAAAAAAAAAAAAAGTACTGATATAACATATGAAGATAATATTCGAGATATTGGGGTCATATAAGTTGGATGGTTGAGTTCTTTTTTGATTGATCACACCAGTTCACGAGTAATTAGTATGTTAGTTCAGAGTTTAAGATACTATATATATTGTTATCATGAAAATCACTTTTACTTAAATTGTACGTTTTCGCATTCGACCTTTTTCCCCTGATATGCAATTATGCATAATGATACGAGTTTAGAGATAGTTTTAACTGTTTTCCATGTCATTTAAGCAACTATAATCCATTGTATCATCAATGTTGATGGCAATAATAATTTGAATTTAACATCCTAGATTAACAAAAATACTACAACATCGGAATTATACATATTAGATATCGACCAATTTTATATTTTAAAGAGTTAAAGACAAAATTACTTATTATATACTGAATAAAATACGAATTTAAAACTAGACATAATACTTCGAATAGTCAAAACTGTCTCGAGACGATATTCGTTCATCCCGAAAACTGTACCAACGTGTTCGTATGATTGAAGACTCAAAGATCCATATTGACCACTTCCTAAGGCAAGGTCACACGTGCCATCACACGCCTCCTACAGCCTCTAGGGGTCGGCCTCATGCACCTGCGCAGAGATTGTCTTCAACCTCCAAACTGTTCCATGAACTTTCGGCCATGGTTCCAAAGTCCTTTCTACAGCCTTCCCATGTCCAAACCTACATCTTATCTACCGCCTGATGATCTTAGGGACTCAACTAGCCTTCTAGAATCCTTGGTTAGGCGCGAGGAAGCTTCAAAGCACCCTGATGACCCATGGGCCAAAGTTTGGGTTTCACGAGTTGGGTTTTGGAGGTTTCCTCCTCTCTTCCTCCACTAACTTTCCCTCAGTTCCTACCCTTTTCCCTCTTCCTTCCCTTTTTCTTACTCTTCTCTCGTTCCTCCTAGTTGGTTCTTTCCTCCCTTGCACATGTTTTGCTTTTCAGTTCTACTCCACCAAAACACTGCCACATACACACACCTACTCATATATCCTAGAGTATGTCGGTGGGCAGATAAGAGAGGGAAAAATATCAGATTATTCTAGACACATGTCACCTTCATACAATATCTCCCATGTAAAATTACCAAAATACTCCGTATATCAAAATTACCAAAATTCCCCTAGTCGCTTTTAATCTGTATTGTACCCATTCGATCTCCGATTTATGCATACCGCCTATCTGCAGACTTGGAATTCCGAGGCCTACGTAATGGTCCTCACGAAACGTCCAAAAAGTGCATAGGGTAAAAAGTCAACCTTTGACCTTATAAGGATAAAACCGTCATTTTTCCCAAATTATCTTTTCTGAATTTATGGGTTGTTACATTGTTACCTTTATTGATGATCACTCTAGGAAATTTTGGAGACACGAGCTCAAAACAAAAGATCAAGTGTTTGAAGTGTTCAAACAATTTCATTTTAGTGTCGAATGACAAGCTGCTAGAAAGTTAATGACAGGACCCGTCCCCGAAGGACATAGATAACCGTACCCGATCCTGCTCCCATCTGACAAGTCAACTGAAGTTCCGAAATTGCCCTCAGCACTTGCCAAACAAGGAATAATCGCACCTGTGCCCACTCATGCCTCCACCTCCCAATCAGCCTCGATTTTCGCACCACGACCTGGAGGGTCAATAAAACATAAAAGGTGTGAGTGGACAAAAATAAATCAGTTTATAAAACATGTTACAGAAAAGACATTTCTACCCTCCATGTAAAACCAATCCATGCATTCGAAAATCATTTCATAATCCATTTCATTTCCAATATAAGAAAACCGTGTATGAAAACCAAAATCATTTCCTTTTCTCAAACCTCGAGCCTTAGCCCGAAACCATAAATACGGGGCTTCAGCCCAAAATCATGAATCAAAATCCAAGCACGAGAACATAGCCTAAAAATCCATAAAGCCATATAAACCGGGCCATTGCCCAACACATCCGAAAATATCGGAAATCAACAGTAAATCACAAGTCAATCAATCTGCTGGATCTCAATCACCGAGTCTTTAAACTCACATATATCAGGCCTTCCCGGGATATCAACGAGTCTTTAAACTCAAAACACAATGAATAGGCCTCGGGGGATATCACAATAACCGAGTCTTTAAACTCAAAACATATCAATCAAGGGTCCTCCCCCGTCATCAATCAACCGGGTCTTTAAACCCAAAACCAGATCCAGCAATAGTACCGGGTCTTTAAACCCAAAACCATGTGTATATCATAGCAAATCCAGAATCCATTGTAATTCAAATTCCAAAACCAAATCCAAAATCATATTTTATCGAAATGGGACTCATATCTGAATTTCACGTTCAAATCCCAAATCATACTCACAAATCATGATCAAAACATTATCAAAATATGATATGTATAAACCATATAAAATCATCCATCAAACCATCATCAAAGTATAGCATAAATCATATTCACGAAATACGTGCAATTACGTATTGCATATCGAAATACGTGTAAATACTAAAATCGTAAGTACCATAAGCATAAGCATAGAAATCATAATTATAAAGCATAGAAAACAATTATGCATGCATTGAAATTTAGAAAGCAAAGTCCACTCACACACCGTCCAAACGGCCCGCTTCCGAGCTACACGTTTTTCTGTAAATTCCGAAAATCACAAGTCCTGTCCAAAATCAATATTGAGGGTCACTAACACTTCAATATACCTCATATAATTTTCTCCAATTTTCCGGGATTTAAATACGTATTTTAAACGTATACGAAAACTTCGAATACATTGAACACTATTGAAACAATATCCGATTTCCTCGAAACTAGTGCCAAAATGTTCATTAGATCAAAATGAGTAAGTTTCATGTTGAACTCACCTCGAGATTCGGACTCACGCGCCCCCACGTGCCGCCGTGAGTGGCTGCGCATGAAGTCCACGTGCCAGCTACAGTACCGGTTATTGTTCATCGTCCCAACCCGTTTCCTCAGTCAAATGGGTCTGCAACCCGCGTGTGAACCCGACTCAATACCCATCAATTCTGCATCATTTTTTTTTTCAATTCAATCATCTAACATCATCGTTTAATCCTTAATTAGAAGTTTGTGATTTCAATTACACCAATACTTACCTCAATCCTTCAAATCGAACTCGACTTTTCGAAGAACATCCGATCACTGTTCATTCATCAAAGTTCATCAATTTCCATCTTTTTTCTTCAATTGATCCAGCCAAAAGCTTCGTAGGACTATCATAGACTTGTTTTCAATCTCAATATCATCGTCCAACTCCTCCAATTACACACCCAACCTTCAAATTTTTGAGGAGTCGAGGTACTCCGTTCACGGCCAAAACAACCTCATTTTCCTTCGTATTTGAAGTCATTTGAGTCGTCTGGGTTCCAGAGAGCTAAATCTAAGATCAATTGCAGTCATAACCATCCACAATTGCAAATTCGACTTTGATCACATTCAATTATCGAAAGGTTCGAGTTTTGGGTTCCCTGAGCTTTGTCTCTCAATTCCTTTTTCTTTTCATTCCATTCCCTTGCTCTTCCTCTCTCAAACTTCCTCAAATTGAACCATAACGAAGAGGTTGAATGAGGTCTGTGTTTTGAGCACAACTAATGCTCCGTTTTCCTCCCAAATACACAGTTCAAATCTTCGAACTCACCCCACTACCACAACACACACACACACACCCGTGCACTTTCCACCAATCTTACTTAGAGAGTGACAGATGTCACTTAGTGGCATAATCATGGTTGAATCAGCCCAATTACCGACCAATTTTCTATTCAATTGACCAATTACCATTTTTCCTTTTTCCTTACAAATTACCAAAATGCCCTTCACGTTCCTAGACCCGTAATTTTGTCGTTCGAACTCCGATTGACGCGTGCTGCCTATCTACGGACTCAACGTCTCGAGACCTACCCAACAGTCTTTACGGGAGATTCAAAAAGTGTCCCGATCAAAAATTCAACTTTTGGCCCTCAAAACCAGGGGCAAAATTGTCATTTTCTTCCAATTTTCCAAAATCTCCTTTTCGAATTTCCGCGTCGTCACAGTTAATGTGTGCTCGCACTAACAATGGAGGAGAACATATGAGACCTTTCATAAATTACTACATGAGTAATGGAATCAAGCATAAACAATTTGTTCAAAAAAATCCTCAGCACAACGGAGTGGCTGAGAGGATGAATAGAACTATTATCGAAAAGGTGAGAACAATGTTATCTTATACCAAGTTGGATAAGAGCTTTTGGGGTGATTTGATCAACTTATCCCCTTCAGCTCCGGTGAATGGTGGTTTTCCAAACAAGTTTTTTACTGTTAAAGATGTATCCTACAACCATTTGAAGATTTTCGGTTGTAGGGTATTTGTTCATATTCCAAAAGATGAGGGATCGAAACTTGACTCCAAGTCGAATGAATGCATTTTCTTGGGATATGGAAATGAAGAATTCAGGTGCAGGCTATGAGATCCTATTAAGAAAAAGATTATCAGAAGCAGAGATGTTATATTCTTTGAAGATAAGAATATTGAAGATATTCATAAAGGTGTAAAGCCTATTGGTCAGAGAGAACGTCTAATCAATTTGGATCCAGTTCCTCTTCCAGAGCTTTTTGGGAGAAATATAATAGAAGATATTAGAGACATGGAAAATGAACCTCCAATTGGTAGTCATCTAGCTGAAAAAGCAATGGATGGTAATAGAAATCGTGGAACTGACGACGATGATGATATAGCTAAAGATTATGAGGATGAAGAACAAGATCCTCATGAGCCAAATATGGGATCTCAATTAAGAAGGTCGAGTAGGATACCTAAAAAGCTAACCAAATATCTTGCAACATAACATGTACTACTCATTTTTAGAGGAGAACCAAAGTCTTATAAGAAGCTATGACGGATGACCACAAGGGGGAGCGGTTAAAAGCCATGCAAGAAGAAATGCAATCCTCTTGCATGAGAGCCAGACTTATGAGTTGGTTGAGTTACCAAAAGGTAAAATAGCATTTAGAAACAAATGGGTGTACAAGCTGAAGACTGAGGAGAATAACTCATGAACTAGACACAAGTCAAGGTTAGTAGTGAAAGGCTTCAGTCAAAAGAAAGGTATTGATTTTGAAGAGTTCTTTTCACCAAAGGTGAAAATGTCATCTATCCGGGTGGTGCTTAGCTTGGTTACAAGTTTGAATCTAGATGTGGAATAGCTATATGTGAAGACTATGTTTCTTCATGGCGAACTAGAAGAAGAAATTTGCATGGAGCAGTTAGAGAGATTTAAAGTCAATGGCAAAGATGATCTAGTATGTCGGGTGAAGAAGATCCTATATTGACTAAAGTAGGCGCTGTGTCAATGGTACAAGAAATTTGACTCCTCCATGATTGAGTATGGATACCGAAGGACTACTTCTGATCATTGTGTCTTTGTCATGAGATTTATTGATGATTAATTTATCATACTTGTTTGTATGTTGATGATATGTTGATCGTGGGACAAAGCAGTGACAAGATTAACAAGTTAAAGAAAGATTTGAGATAGTATTTTGCTATGAATGACTTGGGACCCTCAAAGCATATTCTTGGTATGGCCATCTCGTGTGATTAGAAGGAAAGAAAGCTAAGGTTATCACAAGAAAAATATCGAGAAAGTATTGGAGCAGTTCCACATGGAGAAAGGAAAGCTAGTCGCTACTCTACTTGCTAGTCACTTTACGCTTAGCTCAAAGAAAAGTCCTACATGTGAAGCAGAGAAACAGGAAAAGCACAAGGTACCATATGCCTCAGCTGTTGGAAGCTTAATGTATGCAATGGTGTGTACATGGCTACACATCACAGACGCAGTTGGTGTTGTTAGTAGATTCTTGTCTAAACCAGGAGAAGAGCATTGGAATTCTGTTAAGTGGATTTTGAGATATCTCAAGAGGACTATCAAAATGAGTTTATGCTTTGGGAGTAGAAGACCTAAGCTAATTGGTTACACAAATGCAGATATGACTGGAGATACTGATTTCAAAAAGTCTACTTCTAGATTCCTGATTAATTTTTTCAGGGGAAGCAGTATCATGACAATCAAACCTACAAAAGTGTGTTTCTTTGTCTATAACAAAGGCAGAGTTCATTGCAGCTACAGAAACTTGCAAAGAAATGCTATGGATGAAGTGATTTCTGCATGAGTTAAGGCAAAAACAACACAAGTACGTTGTGCATTGTGACAGCCAAAGTGCAATCCACTTGAGTAAGAATTTGAGTTTTCACTAAAGATCGAAATATATTGATGTGTGATATTACTGGATACGTGATATGTTGGAATCTAGGAACTTAAAGCTTAAGAAGATTCATACTGATGACAACTGTTTAGATATGATGACAAAGTCCTTAACTAAGGGCAAGTATGGGCACTGCAGACAAGCAGTAGGCGTATTGAAATTCTCCACCTAAGTTGGGATGGGGAGATTTGATAGGTATCTGATAGGTCGTTAATTAAGCATTATTTTATATTATTTTATACCCTTTACACTTAACTTTTAATATTAAAATAATAAAAAATTGGAGAAAATAATTTATTTTGTGATATTTTTGTAGAAATAAATAAAACTTGGAATTTGGAGAGTTTTAGTGAAAGAATCGTCCCGATCGGAGTTATAACGAATAAATTATGGACGAAACATGGAAGGATACCAAAAATCTCTTGGCATTTTGGTAAGGAACTACCGAATCCGGTTCTCAGCCTACCTGCTGCAGCCCAAAAACACAATCCAACCCAAATTGCCAAGCCCAGTTGTGAAGCCCATCCTACACGAGGCCCAGTCCGTCTCGCGGATGCAGCCCAAATCAGCGAAGCAACCTAGCAAATCTCGTCGGGACGCGCTGGCCGAATCCTCCTTGTCATGTTCAGCGCACACGTAGCGAAATATTCCACCTGCTCTGTCAGCGCTTCAGGTGTAACAACCCGTCCCGAGAGCCGGGATTAGTGGAGTGATTAAGGTGGGATTAGCAGGGCTAATCGGTGGTTAGTTGGTCCCGATAAGGTCATTGGCTTAGAATGACGATTTTGCCCCTAGTTCGGGCAAAAAGTTGATTTTTAGTTCGGGTGGTCAAGTGGACTTTGACCGGTGACCAGGACATAGTTTAGGACGTCACGAACCCATAGGCAGGTGGCATGCTTGATTCCGACATCCGAGGAGGAAGTTGTGATGTTCGGAAGGTTGGGGGCATAACCGTAATTTGGGTAAAATAGGGGGAATAGTTGACTTTTTGTATAATCGGGTTTTGAGATGTTGACCTAGGATGGTTAGATAGATCTCGTCGTCCTGAGTTCGATGACAGGCGGCACGTATTCATCAGACTTATGAGGTGTGAGATACGGGTCTAGAAAGGTAGTGGCAAAACCGTAATTTTGAGTTAAACAGAAGGGTATTTTGGTCTTTTACACCTGGGGAATTGTGCAGAGAGAAGGACAGGTGGACGGCTGGGATGGAGCCATTTGGTGAGAGACTAGAGTGGATGGTGACACGTGGATGGCCACCAGAGGGTTCTAGGATTGTCTAAAATAGACACGGGCACATTTTGGGTGGATTTAAACCGTGCATTTGGTTTTGGGAAGAACAGAAACAGAGAGGTGAGGCGGTGAGGTTCTTGGTCGATTCAGTGAGGGTGTGAGGTTTTGGTGAATGGTGAGAGTGACAGAGAGGAGAAGAATAGCTGGTAATTGGGTTTTGGGAGTGAAATCGTGGGGGATAAGTGCTGGTGGTGAGGTCTGAATTTCAGAGAAAAACAGAGAGAGTTGCGGGACAGAGGTGGTGGCTGTGCCGTGTGTTGGCTTAATTCAGGCTGAGAGAAGACTAGAATGGCTCTGTGGACTCCAGGGAGTGCGACGGTGTGCACGGCGGCGATCGACAGCAGGTAATCCCTCACCCCCGTTCAGTTACTCTGTTTTTCCGTTAAGTTCAAACCGTGAGTCGTGAGTTTAGAGGACGAGTCGAGAGTTTTGGGGAGTTGGGTGAGACTCAGTGATGTCCTAGGAGCCGTCTACGGTGGTTGCCGTGACGGGGGAACGGCTGGTTGGCCGGGATGAAGAACAGGGGATTGATCGGGTCTTCCTTCGAGTTAGGGACGATGATATAGGGGTTGTGTTGAGGCGTCTGAGTAAGGGGAATAGATTGTGGAGGATTGGACGAAGAGGATGGTGCAGAGAGGGAGGAGAATGGTGGCCGGACGGTGGAGAACAGGTCTCGCCGGTCCAGTTGCAGCGGCCGGTTCAGCACAGTGCACTCGAGGTTGCGGGTGACACTGTAGCTGGCGCGTGAGGCCCACGCGCAGCCACTTTGGGCGGCGCGTGGAGGCGCGTGCGGCAGTTCTGGGGAAAATGGTCAACATGGTTTTTGGTCTAGGTGTTGTGATGAGTCTATTGGAATTAGTTTCGGGTTAATCGGACGTCGTTTGAGGTTAGTTCCGCGAGGTCGAAGGTCTGGGGTCCCGGGTAAGGTACGCTTAGAAGTTCGGGAAAATTATGGGGCTTTAGTATGAGTAGCGTGAAGTAGTTAGTAACTCCGTTATGGAATTTGGACAGGTTCGGGAAAGCCGAGGATAGCGAATGGCCGGGGACGGTGTAAATGCGCGCGTATCGAGGCGACGCTGAAATGGTCTGTGAGTGGACTTTGTTTCTTAACTCTTGATGCATGCATATATGTTTTTATATGATTTCTATACTCGATTCTATGATGTGAGTTATGTTTGTACTGGTTTATGGTTTTGTACGTTTTTCGAGGAAAATGACAGTTTACACGTTTTACGAGGTTTTGATAACTATCGTGATTTGAATCTGATTTTAATGGTTGGATTTTAAGGAAAGTAAAGGATTTGAAAAGTATTTTCGGGCTTGAGGCCCAATTCAAAGGTGTTTTCGGAAATGAGATTTCGGGTTTCGGAATCGAAATTCCGGGTGACGATTCGGGATTCGATTCGGGACTTGAAGCGGATTTCGGGTTTGGGTTCGGAATGGTTATTCCGGATGCTAGCTTACGGAATGATGGTTGCGGACTCGGACCGGAAAATGAGAAGGAAATGAGTTCTGGGTCTGGATTCGGAATGACGGTTATGGATGCCGGAAGGGCATCAGACCAGTGGTTTCGGATTCGGGTTTGGATATGGAAATGGAAAATGATTTTAAATGGTTTTGGATTGGATTTGCTGGATCTGGATATTGGGTTTAAAGACCCGGATTGAGTTTAAAGACTCGGGAGTTTAAAGACTCGGATATGATTAAGGCCTGGATTGAGTTTAAAGACTCGGGAGTTTAAAGACTCGGATAGATCCAGCAGGTTCGATGAATGAGAATGTGGTTTTAAATGTGTTTTGGGTTTTCACTGAGACTTGATGATGATGTTTTGGGCAGTAGCCCGGATGAAATGGTTTTTATTGGTTATAATGGCTTCCGGTGATATTGCGGCTGAGGCCCGGGTTTTGGAAAAAGGAAAAATGTGCTTTGGTTTTCGTACATGGTTTTATGAGATGAAATTGATATGCATGCATTGGTTTTCAAAACGGAGGCTATAAATGTATGTGTTTTCTGATAACTGTTTTGAACTTGACTTTTATTTTTATTTTTGTCCACTCACAGTCTTTTCGTGTTTTCGATACCCTCCAGGTTGCTGCAGTGCGGGCTGTCGGTTGAGAGAAATGGAGACATCACATGCCCAATCCACAGTAGGCTCTGCGCACTCTGGGAAGTTTGAGGTTGTTGAGGTGGTTGGTCTGGAACTCCCTTGTCCGACTTACGTGTCACACGGAGGTTAGGCGGTTGTTTAGCCCTCGTGTCATGCGTACGTTAGACGGGAGCGGGATTTAGCCCTTAATCCCGAGAGATTAGGGGTGGGCCCTGACATCAGGCGCTTATCTACCTGCCCCATTCAGCAGCTTTCGGCCGAACGCCTGCCTGCACCTGCATCAGGCCCTTTCCTGCTTCCAACTGCTCCCCTTTTGTAGTTTTTCCTACACAATTCAGACATCTTTTCAACCCAAACCATCCCCAATTTCATCATTAATCATCATTTCATTTTTATATTTTATTTTTGTATTTTTATTTGAATATTTTTGGCACTCCCTCTATAAATAGGGAGGTCATTTCATGTCCCCAATGGTCCCCATTTTCCCCCTTTCTTCTCTTTAAATAGTTCTTTTTCTCGCTTTTGTAGTTCCATGTTTAGTTCATCTTTTTCTCTTTATAGATTCATTTTTGGAGACCATTTGTAACTTCTTTTAATTTTCTTCTTATATTTTCTTTTAATTTTTTTTCTTAGATTTTCTTTATAACTTCTTTGACTTCTCTTTTAGATACAATTTTATGTCTTCTAAATGTTTGAGAACATGAATACAATCTCCATATATTTTACTTTCTAAATTTCATTTAATTCATAAGTTTTAGTGCTTCATACTTCAATTTGATTCTAAGTGTCGGCCGTTGTCGGTGCACTTAACATATAATTGAAGAAATTTTAATGTTGGCCGCTGTCGTTACATTTAATCACAAACTTAAGGTGAATCATGTTGTAAGTATTTGATGCATATTAATATTTGACGCACATTAATGGTTGATGCATTTATAAAATAAAAAACGTATGCATATATTTGAGATGATGAAGGTAAGATTTCGTGATTGGTTCAATATGAGCAAAATGTAAAGTGTTGGTAAAAATTGTGTTTGAAAGAAGTCTATTTTATGAGTAGTTTAATTATTGTAATTGTTAATATTAATTTAACTGTTAGTTAAAATGTAGTTTAGATTACAAATCTTTTCAAAACCACCCCCCCTGCGAATTATTCTTTGATTCTGTAATCTTTAATTCTTTAATTCATTTATTCTTTTATTCTTTAATTCATTTATTCTTTAATTCTATAATTCTTTAATTCATTTATTCATTTATTCATTATTCTTTCTCACTAACATATTACTAATGTTCCTTAATTTTCCCGGTTAATAATGATCTTTATTTACCAATACTACAGCTACACAAAAAGGGTTTAAATTGTATAATACTCAAATTACGTGTTTAATTTAATGCGTAGTTTGAGCGTTATCTATATCCCTCGTTTGGTGGAGTAGAAAGATAACGCGATGATTGAAAATGAAAGAAAGTAAAAGTACGTATGACACGACCCATCCCAATCCCCCAATTAACGCAGGATGTGTCATGCTCCCGTCTAACCCACGTGCCACACCAGATAACACGAAGGCCAGACAAGTGATAACCCGAAATCCTGAGCCCCAAAGGCTCCCAGAGTGCGCTAGGATCAGTCGAGGAATGTGAGGTATCGATCTCTACTACAGCTCTCATCCGCTATCAACAATCTGAAGGACATTAAAAATCATAAAAATTGTGAGTGGACAAAATTAAATAAGTTAATAAGAACTCATTTCAGAAAAAAGACATTTATGCCCTTCACGTAAAAACTATGCATGCATTCGAAAACTAGTTAATTCAAACATAGTAAAAACCGTTTAGAAAACCAAAGTCATCTCCAATTTCAAATCATTAGGGCCTTAGCCCAAAATCATAAAATCAACCAAGTGTGGGAACTCAACCCAAAACTATAAAACACCGAAATCCGTGAATCTAAATCCATGTGGGCCACTACCCAAATCTATAAACACAGAAATACCATATCGTAAATCCAATAATTCATGTTTACCAAATACCCATCCTTAGAATCTTATATGCCTAGCGTCCCAGACGCTTGACGTCCCAGACGTCATATCTCACGACCTAAGCAACGCGTGCTACCCGGGGTCGGTCCGGGCCCATATCTCTGACATCCCAGATGTCTGACGTCCCAGACATCTAATCATAGCAATCCTGCTCCTGAGTTACTATAAGGTCCAGTCGCTCCGTGCAATGACCCTTCGCAAGCAATGCGCTGTGACTTCCCCAATGTCCCAAATATTTGGAGGAGACCATCCACATATCCTCATCTAAGGATGGTATATTGGAAACATCTTTATAAAATCCTTTCAAAACCTTTCAAAATCTTTCAAAGGGGCCATGCCCGAAATTTCCATAAAACCATCAAAACCTAGAAATCCAAGTACTCAAATACAGATCCATTTTAGGGTCTCCGAACCCGAAATCACATTTATAAACCACAAATGGGACTCATGCCTGATATCTTAATCAGCTGGGTCTCTAGTTCGATCATGTAAACCAAATGGGCCTCCAGCGCGATATCTCGTTAAATCAAATGGACTCTAAGTCTGATAGTTTCCAAATCAAATGGGTCTCATGCCCGGTTCCATATTTCCAAATCCAAAACCATTCTATCAAACTATTATTGAAAACACAAGCACTTATAAGTCTAACATAAAACCATACACCTCAAAATATGTGCAAATACGTAAATTCAAAATACCACAAATATTTGTATTCAAGGCATTCAAAACATAGATATAAAACATAAAAAATAGTTATGGATACATCATATTTATAAAACAAAATTCCACTCACAGACTAACCTAGCTGCCATCTCGATACGCGCGTCATAAGCCTCCCCAATGCTAATCACCATCACCGGAACTTCCGAACCCATCCAAACCATACCTGAAGGTCACTAATTACTTCAATTAAGCTCTTATGAAATCACCCTAATTTTTCAGAATTTTTAAACGTATTTAAACTAGACCCTAAATGTCAGGACCCACCCCTAATCCTCTGGGATTAAGGGATAAATCCTGCTCCCGTCTAACTTACGCATGACACGAAGGCTAAACCAACGTCCAACCTCCATGTGACACGTAAGTCGGACAAGGGATTTCCAAAACAAACCGTTCAACAGTACCGGACTTCCCAGAGCGCGCAGACTCTACTGTGGATCACTTGTGTGATGTCTCCGTCTCTCTCGACCAACAACCCGCACCGCAACCACCTGGAGGGTATCGAAAACACCAAAGACTGTGAGTGGACAAAAATAAAGTATACGTTCAAAACAATTCAATAAAACACAAGTACATTTATACCCTCCATTAAAAAAAACAATGCATGCATATCAGAAGTCATGTCATAAAAACCATTTCACATCAAAAACCTTCAACGAAAACCATTTGAAAACCCGAACCAGATTCTTCATTCAAATCCAGGCCTCACCCTCAAATCACAAATCAATCCCAAAACTCATCAAATCCAATCATCCAGGCCGCTGCCCAAAACATCGGAAAACCAGTGAAAAACAGTAATCATACAAGTTTACTGGATCCCAAAACCATTTTTCATCCAATCAGTGAAAACCATAGAAAATCCACAGTCGAATTCGCAACGATGATTTTGAAAGCCGGCATCCGGAACCATCGTCCCTAACCCAAGTCCAGACTTCCTTTCCAAATCTCGAAAACCAAATTCGCAATCTCATTTCCAAAATCCAGTTTTAAAACCGAAAGCTCATGAACAGGCCTTCAAGCCCGAAATCAATTTTCCGAAATCCATTTCAAATCATTGAAATCAAATCATATTCCAAATCCCGAAATCAAATCATTAAAACCATCGTCAAATCACAAGAGAAGTCGAAACCTCGTAAAACGTGCAAATACATAAATATCTCAAAAAATGTGTAAAACCGTAAACCAACAAGATCATAAATCAAATCATGTAATCATGTATGAAAACATATTAAAACATATATGCACGCATCATAAGTTAAAAAGCAAAGTCCACTCACAGACCATTTCGCTGTTGCCTCGATACGCGCGCACTTACGCTGTTCCCGGCCATTCGGCTATCCTCGGCTTTCCTGAACCTATCCAAATCGTATAATAAGGTCACTAACCACTTCACAATACTCATACTAAAGCCCCATAATTTTCTCGTATTTTTAACTATTTTTAACCCAGCCCGAAACATGTCGAGACGATGTCCGATCGACTCGAAACCAGTGCCAGAATGTTCGTTACATTGAATACTTTAAAAGTCATATTCAAAACTTCCCCAAAAGGGGCCCCTTGCGCCCTCACGTGCCACCCAAAGGGGCTGCGCGTGGGAGCCACGCTCCTACTGTTCATCTTCTTCAACCTTGGTCAAATCGGGTCTGAACTGGTCCAGCCCAACCCGATCCAATCCCGAACCGGCGTGAACGGTTTTGTCCAACTCCTCTTCCTTTTTAATCCGTCCGTTTTTATTCCTAATTAATCTAAACTCTCGTCCTTCCATTTCCAATAAATCCCTTAATTTAAATCGTGAAAATTGTCCTAAAGATTACCTCCTCACATTAACTTGTCGAACCGGCCAAACCTTCCATTTAGTTCTTCGTATCCTGGCCATTCCTGCCTCTAAGTCCTCCTCCAAAAAGCTCCTTTTGACGTCCAAAACCGCACCCAATTAACCATTTCAATTAATAGTCATTACAAACAAAACTGCCATTTTGAATTTAAACGAAAATGTTTACAGTAAATTGTCATACCGTTCAACTGAGGCTTCGAAGACCATCCAATTCATTCCTTACGACCTCAGCTACAACCTTCCGTGCACCATGTCGATCGTCTACCCTTGAGTCTCTCTTTCCCATTTTCAACTTCAACAGAGGCTTCAGTTTTCTCTTTTTTCTTTTCTTCTTTCATCACCCCTCGTCGTCCACCGCCGTGATCGCCGTTCTCATAAGCTCTCAATCACCATCCACACATCACAGTTTAACATTAGAGATTGGTTCACCGTCTCACCTTCTATCCCCTGCCTCCAGGTCAATCCTCTGTTTTTTTTCCCCAAAACTGTGGATCTTAATGTTTTCAAACTCGAGTAGGTCGGCTTAGAAGGGTTCCACGGGCCTCTAGAGAAGGGCCATGTGTCCAAATCTCAGCAAACAACCACCCCTAGGCAGCCACTTGTCCATTTTCTACTGGCACAAATCCCAATGAAACCAATTGACCATTTTGCCTTTCTCATGTACAATATGTAGGCCCAAAACTAAGCCGTCTGATGTCCAACAACGGCGTGTGGCCTGCCGTTATACTCAGGACGTCGAGATCTATCTAACTGTCCTCGGTTTACGTGAAGAAAACTTTTCGTGCAAAAAGTCAACAAAATCCCCCTTTTTAATTAATTTACGAAAATGCCATCGATCTTCCGAACATCATAACTTTCTCCTCGAATGTCGGAATCGGACGTGCCACCTGTCTATGAACTCGTGACGTCCCGAACTACATCACGGTCATAGGTCAAAGTCCATTTGACCATCCGAACAAAAGTCAACATTTTTTGCCCATTCCAATGGCAAAATCGTCATTCTGCACCGTCCGTCCAAAAGTATCCAACTAATCACAGATTATCTTTGCTAATCCGTCACGAACCACTAATATAATCCCGACTTCCAGGATAGGTCGTTACAATTTATCCTCCTAAAAAACATTTGTCCCCGAAATTCTCACATCTCATACTTCTGTAACTAACGGGGAGAAATCCAACGGTTCTTACACCTGGGTCTCCTACCCGGTGTCCATCTCTTGTCAATCCAACTTCTCCTGACAGTTCCCAACCTGTCGTCTCAACTTTCTCAAACAAACCAAATCACCTGAGATCAATCCTAAGTACGCCGCAACACCCATGTTACCAGTTTTAACACTTCTGACGCCTTCTCGAATCGAGTGTACCTCGTACCCATACTTATGTCAGCGATCCGTTTCGACCCTACCATAGTTACAACATGCTCACCTCTACCCTGAATTAACCAATCACCTCACCAGTGGTTCCACTAATCCTTAACACAGTCAACCTATGGGCACACCAACCACGTCTTATACTGTCTTTTTACCACTGGACCCTTACATCTTCCTGTTTATCCAAGAACATACCTCTCAAATTCAGGGTCCCACTAGCCACTCAGTTTGGAGCATCTAGCTCATACCAACATTACAGTATACAAATCAATCAGTCGCTCGGGATCACCCTAATCTGGTCCACATGTTCCATCCAACAACCTCCAACATGTGGGAACTACACCTCTGTCTATCCACAACATACCCTGGCACTAATCTGATCACCAACACTTCTACCAGACTGCACGTCCACTTACATCGGTGAATACTAGTGGTACGTTTGGGTGCAGACAAGTTTTGTTCTGATTAGCTAGTGTACGAGTGTACATGTGCTGCGAGGTCGATTGTACTTTCCACGAGGTGATTGTGGCATCAGGATCGTTGTAATTTCGAGAACGAAACCAATTAAGGAGGGAAGAACGGTTGAGATTAGATCAGTTGGAATTTCGAGGACGAAATTAATTAAGGAGGGAAGGTTGTAAAGACCCGTCCTGAATTCAAGGATTATATTAGTAACTAATCATGATTAGTGGGGTTAATCAGTGATTAGTTGGGCGAAATCGGACGAACGATGTGAAATGACCGTTTTGCCCATAATCGTGGGTAAAACGTTGACTTTTAATTCGGGTGGACAAACGGATTTTGATCAATGACCGTGACGTAGCTTGGGTGGTCATGAGTTCATTGACAGGTGGCATGTTCGATTCCGACGTTCGACGTTCGGAAGTTCAAGGGCATTTTCGTAATTCGGACGAAAATGGGGAAAATGTTGACTTTTCGATTGACCATTAATTTTCACATAATTCGAGGACCGTTAGGTAGGTCTCAATTCCCTGAGTTTGTAGACAGGTGGCACGCGACAATCGGAGTTCGGATGACCGAGTTACGGGTCTAGAAAGAGAAGGGCATTTTAGTAATTTTTTGCAGAAGGCTAAAATGGTAATTTTTTAGGAGGGTACTATTTGAAACCGTGGAAAACAGGGACCTGCACCACCGTGCTTAGTTGTTCTGATCAAGGATTTGTTTAACCTGGTTAGTGGCCGCTTAGGAGATTAGACTAATGGTTTTGAGGTAGTGGAAAACACAGGATTGTGGGTTGAATCAGACCACATTGCACGGGCACCATTTTGTATTGAGTTTGGGTCTGTTTTGCGGGAAACAATTTCCTGAATGGTACTGAAGGATTCCCACGGGTGTTGGCTGCACGGTTCAATTAACGGAGAGATGGGGAGTGAGAGAGGATCATTTCTGTTAAGGAAAGGCTGAAAACTTGAGAGAAAACAGGGATTGGAGAAACTGAAAACTTAGAGGGAAAAATCGAGTTTTGATTTGTGAGGCGTAAGGAACAATACCAAGGATCTAAATAGCTTTCTGGGACCATTTGGAGTTCAACCATATCACTCCTGAAGTGAATCGACCACGGTTTGGCCAGGAACCCAAGTTCCAGTTTTGAAGAAATTTCAGGCTTGAGGACGATCACCTATGGGTAAGTTTTCCTGAAATTGATTATGGTTTAGTGTTCGTTTAGGTCCTATGAAGCTTCTGTTTAAGTTAATTTGAAAACTGGGTTGATTCGGGTGAGTTTCAGAGATTGGCCCGTTTGTTTGATCACTGGTGGATTGATCGATTTAGAGCTTGTTGAGGGTAATTAATGAATGAGAACCTAAATTAAAATCCAAAGGAAGGGTTTAGGTGGAAGAAGGAAAGGAATTAAGTGATTTTTTATATGGATTTAACCGGGTTGTGTCGCGGGTTGAACAACCCGTTTGCAGGCTAGTCGGGTGAAGAAGGTGACACTGTAGCATTACTGTAGCAGGCGCGTGAGTTTCATGCGCAGCCACTCACGGTGACGCGTGACGGCTCGTGGGCCCTATTCTCGAGGTGAGTTCAATACGACTTTTGTCTTATGCAATGTAACAAACATTTTAGCGTTGTTTTCGAATTAATAGGACACAGTTTCGGCGTTGTTTCGGGGGTCCGAAGGTTTAGGTTACGTTTTTAACTAACGTTTAATTCCTGGAAAATTATGGGAAATTGGTATGCTGTTATTTGAGTCCTTAGTGACACTAAAGAATGATTTCGGACAGGATTCGAGATTTCTGGAAAATGTCGGAAATTACGGAAACGTGTGCAACGCGAAAACGGACGTTATGGACGGTCTGTGAATGGACTTTGGTTTTATAAATTTTATGCATGCATAACTATTTTATATGGATTATGATTGCGATTATATGATGTTGATTTGGATATTGGTGAATTATATGTTTTCACGCATTTCGAGGCGATTTACGTGCTTGCGCGTAAATCGAGGTTTTTCCAATTTTACACTGATCTTCCATACTTATAGTTTTAGATATGATTTCATGAAATGGTTTTGAAATTGGAAAGATAAACTCGGGCATGAGGCCCAATTGTTTTGGAAACCTCGGACCTGGAGTCCAATTGAGTTACGTAATCGAGCCAAGGGCCCAGTTATTTACGAAATTGGGCCGTGGGCCCAGTTATTTACGAAATTGGGCCGTGCGCCCAGTCAATTTACAAAATCGGGCATGAGGTCCAGTTGGTTATAAATGTGACTTAGGGTCGGGGACCCTAAGTGGATTTGAATAAATGGTTTGGATTTGAAAATCAGATGTTTGGACTTGTGATGGTTTCATGGAAATCTCGGGCAGGGCCCTTGAGATGTTTGAAATGATTGATAAACTGTTTTCCATAAATCATCTTGATATGAGGATATGTGATGGTCTCCTCTAGGTGTTTGTGACACTGGGGAAGTCACGGTGCATTGCCTGCGAGGGGTCATTATACGGAGCTACCGAACCGTATGATGACTCAGGAGCAGGATTGTTATGATTGGACGTCTGGGACGTCAGACATCTAGGATGTCGGAGATATTGACCCGGTGAAACCCCGGGTGACAGGACCCACCCCAATTATCACCTCGATAACCGGGACGGACCCTGCTTCCATCTGACAATCACACTTAAAGTACCAAAACAACCTCAAGAAACCATAAGTATAACTATCAGACCAGGGAGAAAAATGTAATACAACAGTAACACAGAGCATAGTGTTATACAAAACATGCACAAAAATCCTACTAGGCTATCCACGCAACGGAAAATGCCGCAAAGCTCTATGCCTCTGTCCTTGCCTCAACGATTACCCCGACGCTTTTTACCACGACCTGGAGGGTAATTTAAAACCAGAAAAAACGTGAGTGGACTAAAAAGAAAACAAACGTATGAAAACAATTTATGAAACAAAACAGGATTTTCCCTCCGTTTTAAAGAAAACATGCATGCCTAACTAAGTACTAGAAAACAGTGATATAAACAGTAATTAACCATTCCAAAACCGTATAACAAAAGAAAGATGTACCAATAGTAATGTCCTGATCAAACCTGTTGGGTCTATCCGAGTCTTTAAACTCAATCCAGGCCTCAAATGTAATCCGAGTCTTTAAACTCCTGAGTTTTTAAACTCAACAGGCCTACGGGAGTAATATCATAATATCCGAGTCTTTAAACTCAATCCGGGCCCACCCCCATCATATATAATCCGGGTATTTAAACCCAATATCCAGATCCAGAAAATCCAATCTAAATCATTTGAAAACCATTTCTAAGTCCATATCCAAACCTGAATCCGAAACCACTGGTCTGACGCCATTCCGGCATCCAGAACCGTCATTCCGAACCCAAATCCGGAAATCTACTTTTCAAATTTAAAACCAAATTCCGTTTCCCGAAATCTGATTCTAAAACCGTAAACCTTGTTTGTCAAATCATGTTTCAAAACCCATTTATCATCATATAAAATCCGTAATAAAAAGCATGGCATGAAAATCACATATATAACATTTCTCGGAAAACGTGCCAAAACTCGTAAATGTCTCGAAAAATGTGCAAACAGGTCAAACAGTTATGATATAAGCAACGATCATGAAAACATGCGTAAAAATATAAAACATGTAGATAAAAACAGTTAGGAATGCTCGTTAAAAGAGAAGGAGACCACTCACAAGTCCGAACGCGTCAATCGCGCTCCGTGTGCTCCTCAACCGTCTCAAGAGTGTCCCGTTCTGTCGAGAGTCACAAAATCGGGTCACAATTACTTCAAAAATGCTTATCCTAATTTCCCCAATTTTTCAGAATTCCGAACGTAATTTAAACAAAAACCCTAAACCTTCGAACCCT
This sequence comes from Prinsepia uniflora, assembly GCA_032719365.1. Taxonomy (NCBI): domain Eukaryota; kingdom Viridiplantae; phylum Streptophyta; class Magnoliopsida; order Rosales; family Rosaceae; genus Prinsepia; species Prinsepia uniflora. Next base: position 53,522,286 of record CM064863.1, on the reverse strand, counting down.
CGAACAAACCTAACCCGATGTCCGATCAACATAAAACTTGTCTTAAAAGATTCGCTATAACATTTAGACTCAAAACCATGTTGGAAGGTTCCTTAGATTCCTCCCCACTCGCCCTCACGCGCCGCCCAAAGTGGCTGCGCGTGGTCTTCACGCGCCTACTACAGTGTCATCGTCAACCTTTGTCCAGCCGGTTCAAACCGGGCTGGCTGACCCGAATCGGCGTGACTGATTCTCTACTATTACTCCATCATTTTCAACCCTTTTCATTCCTTTAGCTTCGTCCTAGCCTAATTAGTTGATTCCCCGCCTAAAAACTCAACATCAAAGCCTCTAACCCATCGTCTTCAAGCTCGAAGAAAATTACCTGAAACCCCTGTTTCGGTTCCCAGCTAACCAGACAATCCCCCATCCTGGCTTCAACCTTAAACGACTCCTAAAGACCTACTGAGTTTCACAACACTCACGAAATCCCTCGACTCAACCCCAAAAGCCACGACTTTTGAATTGAGCAAAACGGGAAAAACAGGGGAAATTGACTTACCGTCGATTTTTCCTCCGCCGTTCGCACCGCCGTGAACCTCTGTGTCCACTGGGTTTCCCTCAGCCGTCCTAGCCTCCCTTCGAACTTATTTGGCTCAACTCGATCGTCTTTGGCTGCACCACAACCTCGATCCCCTGTTTTCCTGAAACTCAAACCTTTCACCCACCTTGATTTCTTGCACAGGTCTCACTCCCACTCACTCACTAGCTTCACTTTTTTCCCCGTTCACTCTCACCAAGTCACACAACCTCACACACTCTCAGGATCGATCAGCAAACCTCACTGTCTCACTCTCTGTTTTTGCAAAATGGACTATTGCACGGGTTGAAGCTTGAACAAATTGTGACCGTGCACACACTAATTTTCCTAGAAGCCTCTAGGTCTCCACCATGTGTCCAACTCTCCATGGACAACAAAATAAATATCCTATCACACACTCCCAAGTGGTCTTATCTGATTGGCCCAATGGTGAAAATACCAAAATGCCCCTAGGTCCAAAATTACCATTTTACCCTTCAACTTCTTAGACCCATAACTAATCCGTCTGACGTCCGATGACAGCGTGCCGACTATCGTTGTACTCAGGACGTCGATACCTATCTAATGGTCCTCGGTCTTCGGGAAAACTAATAGTCCAGCAAAAAGTCAACATTTCCTCCAAATAACCAAAATTACGTAACGCCCTTGACCTTCCGAACATCATAACTTTTCCTCCGATTGTCCAAATCGGACGTGCCACCTGTCTACGGACTCGTGACGTCCTAAACTACATCACGGTCAATGGTCAACTCTCGTTCAACTTGCGAATCAAAAAGTCAACTTTGACACACTATTCACAAGGGCAAAATCGTCATTTTATACCAATATTTTACAAAATTACATTTGTACTCTTCCTGAAGGTACGGGTTGTTACAATCTATCCCCCCTAAAAAGAATTTTGTCCCTGAAATTCAGTGAAACAAGTAAGGGTACTTCTCTCGTATTAAGGCCTCGGGTTCCCATGTAGCTTTTCTCGCATCAGGGAGCACTACTAGAGAGTTTTCACGTGCGACCTATCTTGATTGAAAATTTGGTATCAGAGCCAGACCCCTACTGGGAAGTGTGCCAGCGAGGACGCTGGGCCCTAAGGGGGGTGGATTGTAAGACCCGTGTCCTGGAGAGAACGGTGAACAATCCCACATTCCTGCGAGGGGGAATGGTCTGGGAGAGGATGGTCGTGTGCCTTAATGGTGTAGGCGCACACCTATCTAGCACTAGGGCTTTTGGGAGCTCAAGTGGCTTTGAGGGGGATTAGAACCCCCAAAGTTAAGCGAGTTGAGGCTAGTACAATTCCATGATGGGTGACCCCCTGGGAAGTTGCACTATGAGCTCCCGAAAACAAAACCGTGAGGGCGAGGCCCAAAGCGGACAATATGGTGCTAGATGAGTCGGGTCCTGACCGAGGAGGGTCGGGTCTTGACACCGGGTAGCACGTGTTGCTTATACCGTGAGATATGACGTCTGGGACGTCGAGCGTCTGGGACGCTAGGCATCTGGGATGCCCAGGATGGTTTAAACAGGTTTTCTTGAATGCTATTTGTGGTTATGGTTTTGGGCGGTGGCCCACTTGGAATTGGAATTTGGTTTGACGGTTTTGGGCTGAGTTCCCACATTTGGTTTTGAGTTACGGTTTCTGGGCTAAGGCCCTAATGCTTGTTTTTTTTTTGTAAATAGTTTTCTTACTGGTTTTCACTGCATGCATACGTTTTAATGAAGGGAATAAATATCTTTGTGAAATGTGTTTTATGAACTTACTTATTTTCGTCCACTCACAGCCTTTGTTGTTTTTAATGCCCTTCATGTTGATCGCCGATGCGACTGCAGCAGAGACTGGGACATTGCATACCTCCTCCATCGATCCTTGCGCACTATGGAAGCTCGTTGGGGCAGTGGCTTTAGGTTATCCCTTGTCTGACACTTCGTGTCAGACGAGAGCATGACACATCCCACGGTAATCCCGGGGGGATTGGGATGGGTCGTGTCACTGCGCTACTCTGATCAACCAACGGCATCCTGACTGTTCGTCCTAACCATGACCTACCAATGGTCATCACCTATCCCCGCTCGGTTAGTGGTTCCTACCAAACACCTGTCTCCTCACATCTGGCTACCAGTCCCGAGCCCAACGTGTGGCACATCATGCCAGTCTAGCTCTCACAGCACACCAGTCCTGAGCCTATGCTCCTATCAAGCTAAAATCCTCAATCTATGCTCGGGTCAGGGAAACTAACCTCCCTCATCGTCCAATACACTGAGTGCCCATCCAGAGTCGTCCATCAACCAATACCTACCTCGGCTGCACCTAGCAGCACCATCTCCAATATGGCCGTAAGTCGGCCCCAAGCCACAACCACTAACTCAGGTGTCCGAAACTACACACTTCCTCTGGGTTCTTCTCCAAGGAACTCACAATCCAGACCTAGTCATCTCACAGGATTTCTCAATCGTCCTGGTCGTCCAGGTTTTCCAAACTTGCGACAGCCACTGGTTCACAACAAACGTTCCACTTGGGTCGTCACGTCCGACTAAGACCATCCTGTATCGCCAACTCTACGCACCAACATTAACCAGTATCTATTGCTAAGGGGGAAATCCCTCAAAGCTCAAAGTAGTTCCTAAACCCTGCCACCCAAGGTATCCGGTTACTCGTAGCTATACAAGTCCAAGCTTGAACAATCTGACCCGTCGGTCACAAGTCCATATCGTCATCTTCCAAGCACCAACCGGCCCAACAGGCCACCGTCATTCGGCCTCCTTGGCCCACGTATCTCACTAACTCAACGGGCTACTCTCGGGCCCCACAGGCTGACCAACCCACTCATCCGTAGCTCATCGGCTACCATATAGGTTAATCTAGCGGGCGTATCTCCGACCCTATCGTCCAACCATCAAGCAAAACCAGCGCCGACGCACTAACCGTTTCGGTCCTGAGACGATGTACATCATACCTCGTACCGCGTATTGACCGATTGACATTCTAATACGAACAATCGCTACTAACTAACCACAACGAACGTACTAACACTATCGTATCCAGGTTGCTGAGGGACTGTTCCGCGTCGAGATATCACATCCACAGCAGCATCACACCACCCAAGTCGACGAACCAACGACTCTGGGAATCAAACCTCACGCAGAACACACAAAACGTCGCTCTGATACCAATTGTCAGGACCCACCCCTAATCCCCCGAGATTAAGGGCTAAATCCTGCTCCCGTCTAACTTACGCATGACACGAAGGCTAAACCAACGTCCAACCTCCATGTGACACGTAATTCGTACAAGGGATTTCCAAAATGAACCGTTTAACCGTACCGGACTTCGCAGAGCGCGCAGACTCTACTGTGGATCGCTTGTGTGATGTCTCCGTCTCTCTCGACCAATAGCCCACACCGCAACAACCTGGAGGGTATCGAAAACATCAAAGACTGTGAGTGGACAAAAATAAAGTATACATTCAAAAACAATTCAATAAAACATAAGTACATTTATACCCTCCATTAAAAAAACAATGCATGCATATCAAAAGTCATGTCATAAAAACCATTTCACATCAAAAACCTTCAACGAAAACGATTTGAAAACCCGAATCAAATTCGTCATTCAAATCCAGGCCTCACCCTCAAATCACAAATCAATCGCAAATACGGGAACTCAGTCCCAAAACTCATCAAATCCAATCATCCCGGTCGCTGCCCAAAACATCAGAAAACCAGTGAAAAACAGTAATCATACAAGTTTACTGGATCTCAAGTGCGCCCGAGTCTTTAAACTCAAAACCATGCGCAAATAACAAGGCCTTCCCGGGATATCAACGAGTCTTTAAACTCAAAACACAATCACAGGCCTCGTGGGGGTATCATAACCGAGTCTTTAAACTGAAAACATATACCGAGTCTTTAAACTCAAAACATAGTAATCCAGGGCCCTCCCCCCTGTCAATCAATCCGAGTCTTTAAACTCAAAACCAGATCCAATGGGTTTTTCTCTTTACCCGGGTCTTTAAACCCAAAACCATTTTTCATCCAATCAGTGAAAACCACAGAAAATCCACAATCGACTTCACAATGATGATTCCGTAAGCCGACATCCGGAACCATCATCCCGAACCCAAGTCCAAACTTCCTTTCCAAATCTCGAAAACCAAATTCGGAATCTCATTTCCAAAATCCACTTTTAAAACCGAAAGCTCATGAACAGGCCTCCAAGCCCGAAATCAGTTTTCCAAAATCCATTTCAAATCATTGAAATCAAATTATATTCCAAATCCCGAAATCAAATCATTAAAACCATCGTCAAATCACAAGAGAAGTCGAAACCTCGTAAAACGTGCAAATACATAAATATCTCGAAAAATGTACAAAACCGTAAACCATCAAGATCATAAATCAAATCATAAAATCACGTATGAAAACATATTAAAACATATATGCATGCATCATAGGTTAGAAAGCAAAGTCCACTCACAAACCATTTCGCGTTGCCTCGATACGCGCGCACTTACGCCGTTCCCGGCCATTCCGCTATCCTCGGCTTTTCCGAACCATTCCAAATCCCATACTAAGGTCACTAACCACTTAATAATACACATACTAAAGCCCCATAATTTTTCCGTATTTTTAACTATTTTTAACAGAGCCTTAAAACCTTCGAACAGCCCGAAACATGTCGAGACGATGTCCGATCGACTCGAAACCAGTGCCAAAATGTTCATTGCATCGAATACTTTAAAAGTCGTGTTGGAAACTTCCCCAAAGGGGCTGCGCTTGGGAGCTACACTCTTACTATTCATCTTCTTCAACCTTGGTCAGACCGAGTCTGAACCGGTCTAGGCCGACCCGGTCCAATCCTAAACCGGCGTGAACGGTTTTGTCCAATCCCTCTTCCTTTTTAATCAGTTTTTATTCCTAATTAATCTAATACTTTCGTCCTTCCATTTCCAATAAATCCTTAAATTTAAATCGTGAAAATTGGCCTAAAGATTACCTCCTCACATTAACTTGTCGAACCGGCCAAACCTTCCATTTAGTTCTTCGTATCCTAGCCATTCCTGCCTCTAAGTACTCCTCCAAAAAGCTCCTTTTGACGTCCAAAACGGCACCCAATTAACCATTTCGATTAATAGTCATTACAAACAAAACTTCCATTTTGAAGTTACACGAAGGTGTTTACAGTAAATTGTCATACCGTTCAACTGAGGCTTCGAAGACAATCCAATTTATTCCTTACGATCTCAGCTACAACCTCCCATGCACCATGTCGATCGTCTACCCTTCAATCTCTCTTTCCCATTTTCAGCTCCAACAGAGGCTTCAATTTTCACTTTTTTTTTCTTCTTTCATCACCCCTCGCCGTCCACCGCCGTGATCGCCGTTCTCATCAGCTCTCAATCACCGTCCACACATCACGGTTTAACGTTAGAGATTAGTTCACCGTCTCACCTTCTATCCCCTGCCTCCAGCTCAATCCTCTGTTTTTCCCCAAAACCGTGCATCTTAATGTTTTCAAACTCGACTAGGTCGGCTTAGAAGGGTTCCACAGACCTCTAGAGAAGGGTCATGTGTCCAAATCTCAACAAACAACCACCCCTAGGCAGCCACTTGTCCATTTTCTACTGGAAAAAATCCCAATGAAACCAATTGACCATTTTGCCGTTCTCATGTACAAATTACTATTTTACCCTTCACATATCTAGGCCCAAAACTAAGCTGTCCGATGTCCAACGACGGCGTGCCGCCTGTCGTTGTACTCAGGACGTCGAAATCTATCTAATGGTCCTCGGTTTGAGTGTAGAAAACGTTTCGTGCAAAAAGCCAACAAATTCCCTATTTGTAACTAATTTTCGAAAATGCCCTTGATATTCCGAACATCATAACTTTCTCCTCAAATGTCGGAATCGGATGTGCCACCTGTCTATGAACTCGTGACGTCCCAAAATACATCACGGTCATCAGGCAAAGTCCATTTAACCATCTGAACAAAAGTCAACATTTTTGCCCATTCTAGGGGCAAAATCGTCATTCTGCACCGTCCGTCCAAAAGTATCCAACTAATCACCGATTATCTTTGCTAATCCGTCACTAACCACTAATCTAATCCAGACTTCCGGGATGGGTCGTTACACTAAATCTTCGGACATCCAAAACTATCTCGAAACGTTGTCTGATCGACTCGAAACCTGTCCCAAAATATTCGTTCCATCGAAATGATGAAATTACATGTTGATCGTGCCTCAAAATGCGGGCCCACGCGCCCTCACGTGCCTCCAATGTCCTTGCATGTGAAACTGACGCGCCTGCTATAGTGTCACCTTTAACCTCCAGCGAACTCGGTTCAGACCGATTCACTGGTTTCTTGTTCAACCGAACCGGCGAGACTGGTTCTCCCTTATTTCCCAGCCATTTTCAGTCATGTTTGTCCCGATCTCTTCGTCATATCACTACCTATCGATCTACGGTGTCAAAACATGAAAACCAAGTCTAGAAATTACCTTTCCGATCGAAGATCAAACTAGCCAACTTCCTCCCCCCAGTTCTCTCGATTCCGGCCACCTCCAACCTTGGTTCCAATCCCAATATGCTCATAGGATCACCAGAAACCATTTCCAAATGTCAGAATCAATCAACATATACCAAAAACTATTATTTGAATTTTGAACCAGAGCTTACCGTTCAGATGTCCAGCCGCCTCAGGCCACCGCAACCCTCAAATTCGAGTACCCTGAGCTCAACTCCTCACCAGGAACCTCGTCCAATCCACCAAAATGGTCAATCCTTTTCTAATCCAAAAACACCATTTTTGAACCCAAAAACGCCGTTTTTAAACCCAAAAACAGAGTTTCGGTTCCTTATCTCCGAATTGGCCCGCCATCCACGATGGTCGACGCCGTTGGCACCACCCTCATCGTTTCACTTCAGTCTCTCTTTTCCATTCATAGGTCATAAGAAACATAGGGGGTTTGAGGGTTGATATCAGAGATGGGTTCACGGTTATGGGTTTTTCCACGAGTTTGGGAAGAAGGCTCGAGAGGATGATCGAATCAGAGGAGGATAAGGACCCATTTAATTAGGGTATGGGCTTATCAGATGGGTGACATTTGTCACTCATCTGGTGGGTCCTTCCAGAAGGTTCTCCAATCAAATCCTGCCACACGTCAGTTTTCCTCGGTTTGCATAAATAGTGCTATTTTCCGTTTTAGACTTGTAACTTTCCCGTCGAATCTCCGATTTCGACGTGCCACTAGTCTACGGACTCGCGATGTCCCAATATATGTCCCAGTCAACGGTCAAAGTCCATTTGACCACTCGGTTCAAAAGTCAACTTTTCGCTCATTCCTAGGGGCAAAATTATCATTTCACACCGTCCTTCCGTGATTCTTCGACTAATCCCCGATTAGTTACACTAATCATTAACCTAACCTCAAAATCCGGGACGGGTCTTTACAACGTACGAGAGACAATTAAATGAATTAGACGGAGAGAAAGTTAAGGGAAATATTGAATTGAAGATAATTAACTATGCAATTATGGCCACAGAAAATAATTGTAATATTAACTATAAAAGCTGTCATCTCATTTCCAAATTAATCAATTTAAGCTATATAGAAATCAAACTGAGAAATTTTGATAGGTCGTTAATTAAGCATTGTTTTATATTATTTTATACCCTTTATACTTGAATTTTAATATTAAAATAATAAATAATTAGATAAAATAATATTTTTAGTAATATTTTTAAAGAAATAAATAACGCTTGGAATTTGGAGCGTTTTGGTAAAAGAATCGTCCCGATTAGAATTACAACGAAAAAATTATGGACGAAATTCGGTAGAATTATATAAATTTATTAATATTTATTTTGCAAGCCCAAATTCATTTTTTGTGCGGCCCAAAATTATGTGGAAGCGAGCCCAGTCGTTCAACCCAAACAACGGCCCAGTCCCAGCAAAGCCCACGGCTTGCGAGCCTCTTTCCCTCTCCAGCCCAGCGATGTGATCAGCAAACGGCTGCCGAGCTCCTATTCGGCAGCCTTCGGCGCGCGCATACCGAACTGGAGGTGTCAGCCTCAGCGCGTGTGCGCTGACTTACCGTACACTTGTCTGCTGCCTGCCATCGTCCCTCACCTACTTCCTGCTGCTACAGTCCACTGAAATCAGCCTTGCATTTTCCGCAGTTTCTCACCAACTCTTCAACTGCTCCCTTTGCAACAATTTTCTAACATGCTTTTCAAATTTCCATGCAATTCCAACACATTTTTAGTCATCTTTTCAACCCAAACCATCCCTAAAATCATCATTAATCCTCATTGTTCATCATTATCTTTTTATTTTATTTTTATATTTTTTTATTTGAATTTTGGCACTCCCTCTATAAATAGGGAGGCCATTTCATTTGTAAAGGGTCCCCTTTTGTTTATTTTTTTTTCTCTTTTTTTCTCTCTTTTTCACTCTTCATTTAAGTTAATCTTCTTTCTATTTTGTTCTTTATTTTTGGGGACCATTTTAACTTCTTTTAGATTTTCTTATTAATTAGCTTTATTTTAATTCTTGTTCTTAATTTATGTTTTTTATGTTATTTCTTAATTTCATTTCTTCTTTACTTTGTTCTTGTGATTTTTCTTTGAGATCTCTTAAACTCATTTTTATGCTTTCCTTAAGAAATAACTAGGCCAAGTAATTTTAAGGCAATTCAAGAGTTTTAAGACCGAATTGCTCGTATTTTTTCTTCCATCTTCACAAGTTTCCTGCCGTTATTCCGTGATTATTGTGAAAATCCATATTTTTCTACTTAAATTCTTGTTATTGTCATTGGTTTTACTCATAATTCAATATATGTGTTGGTATTTTCTTTCTAACATTTGTAAGTAAGAATGCAATCTCCATGTGTTTTACTTTTTGAATTTATTTTACTTCATATGTTTTAGTACTTAAACTTCAATTCGAAGCTAAATGTTGATCCGCTGTTCGGAGCATTTAAAATAGAGTTGAAGAGATTTAATGTTTCACCGATGTTTGGCGCATTAAATCACAAACTTAAGGTGAATCATATTGTAGGTAATAATCCGTTGTTCGGTGCATTTATAATATGAAAAATGTATACATGTATTTGAGATGATTAAGGTAGGATTTCGTGATTGGTTCAATAAGAGCATGATGTTAGAGTGTTGGTAAAAATATGTATTTGAAGAAAATCCACTTGTACAAAGGTTAAAGTAGAAGTAGAGTTAAGTACTTAATTATTTTTACTTGTTTTCATTATTCTATGATAACAATCTTTTCAAACCCCACATTTAATTCTTTATTCTTTTATTCCTTTATTCTTTTATTCTTTATTTATTAATTCTTTTATTCATTTATTCATTAGTTCATTATTCTTTTATTCATTATTCTTTCTCACTAACAAATTAATAATGTTCTCTAATTTCTCCGGTTAAGAACGATCCATATTTATCAATATTATAACTACATAAAAAAGGTTTAAATTGCATAATACTTGAATTACGTGTTTAATTTAATGCGTAGTTTGGGCATTATTAATTTTTGGCGTCGTTTTCGGGGAAATTGAAAATCATTTTTAATTTTTTAGTGTATGTATATAAATTCTGCATATTATACTTGTTTATAATTTTTACTTTTGTTAATATTATATTTGTTCATAACTTTTACTTACTTGTTTATAATTCTTATACTTGTTTATATTTTATTTATCCATTTTATTTTTGTTCTTATTATTTTTGTTTATATTTGTTTATTATATTTTTATACATGTACATATTATACTTGTTCATAATGTTTATCTTTATACATGTTCACATTATGCTCGTATATTATTTTTATACTTGTTCATAACTTTATTTTTATACTTGTTCATAATTTTGATTCTTATAATCGTTCTTATTTTATTTGTTTATAATGTTCATACCTGTTTATAATTTCTATTTTTATACTTGTTAATAAATGTTCATAATTTTTTTATATACTTGTTCATATTAAAATTATTTATGTAAATTTAAATTTCTATCATACTTGTTCATTTTATACTTGTATATACTTGTTCATAATTTAATTTCATTTGTACTTGTCATATTATTCTTATTCATACGTGTACATAATGGTCATTCTTTTTACTTGTCCTTAAATGCATATTGTACATGTTCACTTTTCCTTACTTCTACTTTTATTTATTTTGATTTGTTTTTGTAATTTAAAAAAAAAACATAAAATAGTAAAAAAATTATTATTATTTTTCCTTTTCCTCAATTATTTATTTATTAAATTCCAAAAAAAATTAATTAATAAAAAATTGTTTTTTTTAATAAGGAAAACACTTTCATTACCTCAAAAAAAAATTATTTCGAAAAAATAAATATATATATATATATATATATTGACTTTCCAACTTTCTTTAGTTTTAGCTTCATGTTAGTATTAATTTATACTTGTGAATAAATGTTATATATATGTTACTTGTTATTCTTCATACTTGTCATAATTATTATACTTGTTCATAATTTTCAATTGTATGCTTGTTCATAATTTTTATTTTTATATTTATTTATATAAATTCAAACTCTTATTATATTTGTTCATACTTTGCTCATAATTGTACATACTTGTTCATACTTATTTGTAATTGTTCTTACTTAATCATACTTGTTCATAAATTGTTCATAACTTTTATATTTCATAGTGTTCATTCATACTTGTTCATAATTTTTTTTTTTATTTATACTTGTTCATATTTGTTCATACTTATTTGTTTATACTAGTTAATAATTTGTATATTATTTGTTTACATTTATTTTATTTATGTGTTCATGTATGAAAAAAGAAATCGAAAAAAAAAAATTTATCTTAGCTTTGTGTTAGTGTAAATATATATTTATAAATAAATCTTGTACATATTTTAGTTTGTTAATGTGAAATTGTTTTGTAAATATCATTACTTGTGAATAAAACCATACTTGTGAATAAATTGTTCATACTTGTATAAATTGTTCATATGTAAATTGTCATGTTATATTTGTAAATTGTGCATAAAAATATACTTGTAAATAGTTCTTGCATTCATGCATTAGTCTCTGCTATATGTAGATCATTTGTGCTTCGAAGTTTAAATTTTGATCTTTAATGGAATAGGTGAAGACTCTTTTGTTAACTCTCACCTACGGAGATTGTTAACACTTGAGTTATCTTAATTCCTCTGGAGTAAGAAATTTTCGAGGGTGATGTCTAGGATATGAGACGGTACTCATAACGGGTTTTGGGTCCAAGAAAATGACATCAATGGAGTTTAAACCTCGGGATGTCTTGAAATTTAGCTCTGCCTCTTATGTTTTTTCTTTCTAACCTGGTCACCTTTGAACTTGCCCAAACAGTTGAATTAATCCAAGATATTTACTTGGGTGGCATGGACGTAGAAGTCTCCATCTAAACTTTGAATCTATGTGAACCATATATTTTTTTGACTTCCCCCGACATGTAAATATTGGTTATATCTTTTTACTTTTGTTTATATCTTAACTTACATTACTTGTCTTGCCAACTTTAACTTGTTTCTTTCATTCTAACTTGCATTGCATCTTTAATTTAAACTTGCATTTCTAACTTACATCTTTAACTTGCATTTTTAACTTAACTTGCATCTTTAGTTTAATTTCATTGCATCTTTAATCTAATTTGCATCTCTAACTTGCATTCTTGACAAACGTGCATCTTTGACTAACTAACTTGCATCTCTGTCTAGACTGGATGAACGCTAAACTTCAAGCGTTTGTTAGGAGGCAACCCAATGTATTCCCGGGATGTGAATGAGTCATCAATGCAGATTTGCTATCTTTCAACCTTCACTCTTTTTATTTTGTTTTCTTAATGTTTTTCTTGTTTTATTTTTGTAAATCATTTTCCTTACTTCAATTCTATGTTCAATTACTTCTTATTTTCCTACATTAAGGACAATGTAGAATTTAAGTGTGGGGGAGTGGTTTACAATTTTAATCGTGCAATAAAATTGTTTTAAAAAAATATAAAAAAATTCAAAATAAAAAATAAATAAATAAAATTAATTATTCAAAAAAAATTTGTTTATTGCTTGCTTAAATCTTTTTTGTTTTAACTTAGTATTTTTACGAATATTAAGTTGCCTTTTAACTTGTCAATGATATAAATGAATGGAAATGAATATGTTATGGCTATAAAGATGATCACTACAACTTCAATTTGATTGTTAATACTTTGTGATTAAGTGTTATAACTTGTAGATAATGCATGTAAATTGGTACATAAACGAGCATGTTAAGATATGTATGAATCATTTGAACCTTATGTGGGTTTTAGAACTATATATACATCTTTGATGAGTGATTCATAAATTCTTTGTTTAAATTGATATACATATGCCTCATAAATGTTTGCCATAGTTTTTAATGAACTCTAGAGTACTAGAACTTATTCTATGTGATTTTCAAAGTTTTTAAGTCAATAAGCTCTCTGATTTTGGATATGATTAAGGCATTAGGGTTAACACCACAAATTCAAACATCCATGTTCCCTATTTTGTGCGCACAAGTTGCGACCCCTTAGTTTTAACCCCTTTGAGTCTACATTAAACCTTTCTTTCATCACCATGAGTATCTAAACACTTGAGCTTAGCATAAACATCTTTAACCCTTATTCCAAGAACTCGGTTGAAGACAAAGATTGTGTGAAGAAAAAATGATGATGTTTTGAAGATTTTTATGTGTATTATGTGGATTTACTTACTCAAATATTGTTGTATAACACATGTTATTACCTTGATATATGAAAAAAAAAAAGTGTTTTGAGTCTCTATCAATGTAATAAGGTTTGATTATATAATGGTTGAGTTAAGTCCTTTACATTTATAAATCCAACACAAAAAATGAATTCGAGGCCCAACATAATGAAATTAGGCCTACGTTCGAAGGGATGAATTACTGACATCATTGCACTAAGGTTGGGAAGTTATGATACGTTTTGGGAGTCTATTGAGTCTTGGAACGAATTTGAGTACCACTTATCCTATACATTCCTTGCCTCTAAACTTAATCCCATTACAACCTTCGTAAAGACCTTATGATCCTTAAGATGGTACATTTTGATTAGTTGAGTCAATCACTTGAGTAAGCTTATGGTTTTGGTTCATTTGTGCAAATATGTTTAATTTTTATCATGAGGTGTTTGTTTGAGATTTTGCAAAAGTACTTCATTTCTATTATGTGAGCATTTTTCTCACATACTTTGAGTGCAAACACAAACCCTAACAAATTGAGTGAATTCATGAGTGCATATCCTTGTGAGTTGATTCATAATTATTTTATTCATGTTGAGATCCATTTCACCATGTTTACTCATTATCTTACTTGTTGAAACATTTTGTTAGCATGTATTTACTTTTGAATTCCATATGCTTAAATGCTTTAAGTGAAAATCTTTTATGCCATGATAAAAACGAAATTTTGAGATAATTGGTTAAGGGTTTACGTTTGAGGACCCGTCCCAATCCCCCCGGGATTAACGCGGGATGCGCCTCATCCCGTCTGACACGAAGTGTCAGACAAGGAAAATTCCGACTTTAGCCCGCTCGGGACTTCAGAGTACGCCAGGATCCAGAGGAGTAGTGTGATGTCTCAGTCTTTGCTACAGCCCGCATCCCTGATAAACCTGAAGGGCAGTCTAAACATTTAAAAACTGTGAGTGGACAAAACAAATAATTTATTAAAACATTTTCACAAAAGACATTTATACCCTTTACTAAAAAGCATGCATGCATTCGAAAACCATTTACTAAACCATTAGGGTCTTAGCCCAAAATCTTAAATGAAACCAATCATACGGGCCACTGCCCAAATCCATGTGGGACTCAGCCCAAAACCAGTATATATCATATATATATATATATATATATATCCCATAACCAATCCTGTCACGGTTTCTAAAGCTACGCACGTGCTACCCGGAGTCTCAAATCCCAATTCTCCCCAGGGTCCACCCAGGTCAATGTCCGTAGATTAATGAACCTCCCTGAGAGTTATAATTCATAAGCCTTCCTAAGAGTAAGGTACCCAACGAGGGCGACTCCACTCAGTTAGTGATCTGTGACTACTATGGGGTCCACCCAGGCCAACGACCCTCCCCGGAGGAGACAATCCATATAATAAGGATGGTACATGAAAATCCATATGAAATCATCCATAAAACTTTTCAAAGGATTCATGCCCGGTCCCCATAAACCGTCATGAACAAGAAAATCCATTTAGGTCCCCGACCCGAAATCATAATCGTAAACTAACTGGGCCTCAAGCCCGAACTCGTGACTCAACTGGGCATCGTACCCGATATCTCAGGGTCAGTCACGATTCCGATCCTAGTGATGTGTGCCACCATCCGTCAAGTACCACCCTCAATCATGGTATGTCGCCGTGAACGAATCAACCAACGCGACCACCTCTAGATCATGGTGCAACCATCACCGATCGATATCCTGAACCGTCAGCACTCCGAAGTCTAGCCTCTAGTGGTTGCTCGACAACGGAAGGTTCATCGTGACCTCTCTGGAAGGAACATATCCCAGGACGGAGGCGAGCGGCGTATCGTCCATTCCCGTGCACACGGCACTCGCCGCGACCACGACCCAGACCCGTAAGTCATTAATAGGGTCGCATGCCCAAGACAAAACCAAATGGGTCTCATGCCCGAGTTTACTCTTTTCAAATCGAAAACCATTTCGTTTAAACCAACAAAGAAAGCACAAACGAATATAAGCACCGAAGGTCGAAACCTCGAAATACGTGCAAATAAACAAACACACACAAATGCACTCATGATATCACAAAATATGTTCATAAAAGTATATAAAACAATTATGCATGCATCAATTTAGAAAACCAAAGTCTACTCACAGACCGTCCGAGCTGCCGCCTCGATACTTTTACCATACGGCTCTCCCAGGCCAATCTCTGTCATTGGGACTTCCAAACCTGTCCAAATCATAATAGAGGGTTACTAACTACTTAAATAACCCCTCATTAAAACCCCGTAATTTTTTCAAAATTTCTAACTATTTTTAAACACGATCCTAAACCTTCGGACACCCCAAAACATATCGAAACAATGTCTGATCGACACGAAACCAGTCCCAAAATGTTCTTTACATCGAATAGATGATTTCACATGTTGGAACTTTCCCCAAAAAGTGGCATCACGCGTCCCCACGTCCGGCCTGAAGTTCATGCGCGTGAAACCCACTCGCAAGAACAGTGTCATCTCCAAGCTTCGGCCGGGCCAGTCTGAACTGGCCGGTCCGGTCCGCCTGCAACTCGGTTTGCCTAGACCGGTGTGACCAGTCCAAGGCCATATCTTCGTCGTTTTTCATTCGTTTTCATCCATTCCAGCTCCTACATAATCCTAACAATATTTCCTACCCAACCATGTCCTCAAAATCTAGAAACCAAACCTAAAACTCATTGGTTCTGAAAACCATTTTGAACCAAAAATTCCAACCTTGGTTCAGGGCACTTCTAGAGGTCCAAACTTCAACCTAAGGGTTCCAATAGGTTCCTAAGATCACTAGAAAGAGATTGGGAGGATCAATTTGGGTTAACTTGGCCAGAATTGGAATTCGGTGGGTAGGCACCGAAAATTCTCCAGCCGCCGTTCCGGGCTTTCTCAGCCGTCCTCAGCCTCCAAAACCTTCTCCTAGACCTCCTACCAATCCCCTAAACCTATCCTAACCAACATCTAAGCTCCCCCAACGTCCCAAACCCGAATTTGAAATTCAAAACATATAGGGGAAATGGTTTTTACATTGGTCGTGCAATCCACCGCCGTCCACGACTGCCCAGCAGCCTACCACCTCATTCTCTGGTCCAACACTCATCCTCAACTCTCTCCTAGCCTCAGACAGATCAGATGGGAAGGGTTTGGATTTAGGTTCACTAGGTTTGGGTTTTGGTCGATTGAATGAACACAAGGGGGGGTGGATGCATGTGTCTGTGTAAGGGAAGAAATGGATGGGTGACACTTGTCACTCATCCATTGGGCCTAGGGAAAAGATCTGGGCCCCACTCAGGACAAAAGTCCACTTTACCTCGTAAAATGTACCTCCGTAAATAGTGCCTCGAAACGTCCTTGAACCGTAATTTTCTCGTCGAACGTCCGAATTCGACGTGCCGCTTGTCTACGGACTCGTATCGACCCGATCTACGAAACGGTCCTCAGTCCTCGCCCATCTGACCTCCCGGATCAAAAATCAACTTTTTACCCTCATTTGGGGGCAAAATCATAATTTCGCCCTAAACGTCTGTTAATCCTCGACTAATTCCCGATTATCCCCACTAATCCGTAATTAGTCTTAATTAATCCTTTAAATTTGGGAGGGGTCGTTACAACCTCCCCTCCTTAAATAATTTCAAACCGACCTAATTCCACCACCAAACTGTGGAATCCAATCACGTCCCCGCACACGGATCGTTGAACACATCATGAGAGTGCCCGTGTAAAAGTACACGTCTGACACAGCCATACCTTGGCTCGTAAGTCTCACTCGAGATGAAGGTCGACGTCTCGCCTGTCACTCACTCTAACCGGTCAGTTATACAAAGTTGATTTTAGATCCTTTTAGTCTACCTTTCTAACACGTTCCAACTTAGAACCATCAGGTTCCAACACATACTCTCACTAAGGGCTATCACATCCAAGTTGCCATTAAGTCGACTTTTCAGCCTACTACTCCAACACGTTCCATCCTATAACCATCAGGTTGAAAAACATATCCCCACTAAGGCTTATCACATCTAAGCTGGCATCCAGCGTAGCATCCAATCAGATAGCATCCTCCAGGTCCTACCATCATCATGGCATGAATCCCATCATGCCTACCATACTCAAATCTATGCAGCAGGTTCAATCAACCTCGATACTCACAAGTCAACTCTTCTTTTCTCAAACTGACTCTTCCTAGAGTCCCATCAATCCGCATCAATCCAAACGCATTGGATATCGATTACTCCATTACCACGATATGTCATGACCTTCGTGACCAGTCGACAACTCTATGCTCCACTGAGCTTCCGTTGCGCTACTCTGATCCTGACTCGCTCTCGAGTCCCTATATCGTACCTCGTGTCACTCCGTGAACTATGCTGAAATCTTGACTCACCCTGAGTCCCAGACTGTCTTAATACTCATCATGTCGACACACAATCGACATCTCACCCATCCGGGGTGTATATAGGATCCAGATACACCATACCTATCTCAGGAGAGAAAACACTCTGCACTGAAGGGTTCCCTTGCCACAGAGGAGTCGTTTCGCCAAGCAACTGACTCCAGCTCGGAATGTGGATCAATTTTCCAATTTTATTTCCTATACCCATGTTCTTTCTGTACACCAGCATGCAAGTCTGGCACTCACGCCAACCCATGCAGTCTAACCGAACCACGTCTATCAAGACGCACTATTCCAAATCTCGCTACCGCCTCAACATGACCAAGACAGTACGGCTACACACTCTACATATCCAATCTTTGTCTTGCCATCTCACCCATTCCAATGATTCCTCAATAGTCTCACAATACGATTCTCCTCTACTCCTAGCTTAGCATAATCAGCAAGGCCATTCACCCCACCGATTACTAGACCTCAGTATACTCACCTCAAGGTCGCCACAATCACCTCAAACCAACTCGATCACCCTGATCGTTACCACACGACTCGATCTCACTCACCTCAGGCACCCAGCACTATCTGCTAAAGAGCAAAAAATGAGAAGTCTCCTTCACCAACTTCGGAATCGAGAGTAGTTGCAAGCATGTTGGAAGCATACCTAACTTTTCCAATTACTGAGCTAGAAGTCCTCCTTCTTCGACTAAGAGTATTCTATGATAATTATTGTAATGCTTAGTCCATTCCTTCCGGACTAAACACTTCCATAGATTCTCTTCGGCTTCTTCCAACTTTTTCGACCAACGACAATTGTCGACAACTACTGTAATGACCCATTCTATTTCTCACCACCAGATTTCTCCTCAAACAAGCTTACACCAATTCAGGAGGTATGGTCAACCGGAGTCAACCAAAACCAATCCGAAATGGACTCTCAAGTCCTCAGCTCATCCAGAAACCATCCACGCGTCTGTGACTACTGTTTATACACATCCAAAAGGATGTCAATTCATCCTAACCTGATGTACCGCTCGACCGAAGAGTCACAACAGGCTCCTACTGTGATCGACAATCAAATCCTTGCTTAACTCCGTACCTGACCAACTGGTCACCAATCTCCACGACTATGGGTAAGACTATCCCGAAAATCCATGCTAGAGAATGAACGTTCCCCAAACGTTCCCCGATTCTCAACAACCATCAACAAGGCCACCTTCAGTGGTGGTACCTACCACGAGCTCGTACTGACACAACCCACGTACAACACCACTGAGACTCTGAACCTAAGCGGTCAACTCACCACCGGCACTAACCCCTCAACACGCAACATCCACCGATCGGTCCACCTCGAAATCCGATCCACAAGTACCACTCTCCTAGTAACTCGTCCTATCGCTCACCAACTAGGGTTATCACAAACCCGGCTGCTCCCTGCAGTACGTCCATCTCGAGTGATCCCTCGCACTCAACTCCGAAGAGTCGTCACTCTCCGGTACTGGTGTCCAATCAACCAGTAAACACAATCTGAGGATTTCGTCCTCTCGTAACTCTACGGCTCCTAACTGCTGGCCTCCACAAGAACTTGGCCATACTCCGTGCCTAAGCCTGCACAACGGCTACAAGTCGCAAACGTATCCTACTATGCCACTCAACAACTACTTTGACATTTCCTGCCAACAAGCATCCAACGTTTCTATTACCATCCGTCTCAACTAGACTCAACTAGAGTCGTCCACTAGGTCATCCATGACTTCAACTGTTCCCTGCAGCACACTCAACTGTCCCGACTCTTGGGGCGTCACCTTGACTCCAATAGTCCACTAGATCCTATCTCCAGTAACTATATGGCTCTAAGCCGTTGGATTCAGAAAAATACTGATCCTACTTAGGCTCTACTTCCTCTAAACACACGACATTATATGCCAATTGAACCCTAAACAATCGCACCTCGTTCCAAAAGTAACCTAACTAGGATTCGATTCCACTGAATCCTCCTACTCTTACTCTAATTATTAGGTTGATGACGGGTTGTTACCACTGCAGAGATGTCACATCCTCGACCTGTGCACCACTCTGAAAGCAAAACCTGCTCTGATACCACTTGTCAGGATCCGTCCCAATCCCCCCAAGATTAACGTGGGACGCGCTTGATCTTGTCTGACACGAAGTGTCAGACAAGGGAAATTCCGACTTTAGCCCGCTCGGGATTTCAGAGTACGCCAGGATCCAAAAGAGGAGTGTGATGTCTCGGTCTCTACGGAAGCCTGCGTCCCCAATCACCTTGAAGGGCAGTCAAAACATTTAAAAGCTGTGAGTGGACAAAACAAATAATTTATTAAAACATTTTCACAAAAGACATTTATACCCATCACTAAAAAGTATGCATGCATTCGAAAACCATTTACTAAACCATTAGGGCCTTAGCCCAAAATCTTAAATGAATCCAATCAAACGGGCCACTGCCCAAATCTATGTGGGACTCAGCCCAAAACCAATATATATCACATATATATATATATATATCACATAACCAATCCTGTCAAGGTTTCTAAAGCTACGTGCGTGCTACTTGGGGTCTCAAATCCCAAGTCTCTCTAAGGTCCACCCAGGTCAATGTCCGTAGAACAATGACCCTCCCTGGGGGTTATAATCCATACGCCTTCTTGAGAGTAAGGTACCTAACGGGGGCAACTCCACTCAGTTAGTGCTCCATGACTACTTCAGGGTCAACCTAGGCCAACGATCCTCCTCGGAGGAGACAATCCATATAATAAGGATGGTATATGAAAATCTATATGAAATCATCCATAAAACTTTTCAAAGGATTCATGCCCGGTCGCCATAAACTGTCATGAACCAGAAAATCCATTTAGGGTCACCGACCCAAAATCATAATTGTAAACTAACTGGGCCTCAAGCCTGAACTCGTGACTCAACTTGGCATCATGCTCGATATCTCAGGATCAGTCACGATTTCGATCCTAGTGATGTGTGCCACCATCCGTCCAGGATCGCCCTCAATCCTGGCATGTCACCGTGAACGAATCAACCGATGCAACCACCTCTAGATCATGGTGCACCCATCACCGATCGATATCCTAAACCATCAGCACTCCGAAGTCGAGCCTCCATTTGTTGCTCGACAACGGGACGTGCATCGTGACCTCTCTAGAATGAACATATCTTAGTCCGGAGGTGAGCGTCATATCGTCCGTCACCGTGCACACAACACTCGCCGCGACCACGACTCAGATCCGTAGGTCAGTAATAGGGCCACATGCCCGAGACAAAACCAAATGGGTCTCATGCCCGAGTTTACTCTTTTCAAATCGAAAACCATTTTGTTTAAACCAACAAAGAAAGCGCAAACGAGTATAAGCACCGTATAAGGGCGACACCTCGAAATACAGGAAAATACGCAAACAAACACAAATGCACTCATGGCATCACAAAAAATGTTCATAAAAGCATATAAAACAGTTATGCATGTATCAATTTAGAAAACCGAAGTCCACTCAAAGATCGTCCGAGCTGTCGCCTCGATATGCTTGCCATACAGCTCTCGCGGGTCAATCCCCATTACCAGGACTTCCAAACCTGTCTAAATCGTAATAGAGGGTTACAAACTACTTAAATAACCCCTCATTAAATTCCCGTAATTTTTTGAAATTTCTAACTATTTTTAAGCCCGGTCCTAAACCTTTGGACACCCCAAAACATATCGAAATGATGTTCGATCGACATGAAACCAGTCCCAAAATGTTCATTACATCGAATAGATGATTTCACATGTTGGAACTTTCCCCAAAAAGTGGCCTCACGCGCCCCCATGCTCGGCCTGAAGTTCTTGCGTGTGATACCCATGCGCCGGAACAGTGTCTTCTTCAAGCTTCGGTCGGGCCGGTCCGAACCAGCCGATCCGGTCCGCCTGCAACCCAGTTCGCCTGGACCGGCGTGACCCTTCCAAGGCCATATCTTTGTCATTTTTCATCCTTTTTCATCCATTCCAACTCCTAAACAACCCTAACAACATTTCCTACCCAACCATGTTCTCAAAACCTAGAAACCAAACTTAAAACCGATTGGTCCTGAAAACCATTTTGAACCAAAACTTCCAACCTTGGTTCAGGGAACTTCTAGGGGTCCAAACTTCAACCTAAGGGTTCCAATAGGTTCCTAGGATCACTAGAAAGTGATTGGGAGGATCAATTTGGGTTAACTTGGCTAGAATTGGAATTCGGTGGGTAGCCACCGAAAATCCTTCGGCTGCCGTTTCGGGCTTTCTCAGTCGTCCTTATCCTCCAAAACTTCCTCCTAGATCTCCTACCAATCCCCTAAACCCATCTTAACCAACATCTAAGCTCCCCAACGTCCAAAACCCGAATTTGAAATTCAAAACATACAGGGGAAATCGGTTTTACCTTGGTCGTGCAATCCACCGCCGTCCACGGTGGCCCAGTAGCCTACCACCTCCTTCCTTGGTCCAGCACTCATCCTCAACTTTCTCCTGGCCTCAGACAGATCAGATGGGAAGGGTTTGGATTTGGGTTCACTGGGTTTGTGTTTTGGTCGATCGAATGAACACAAAGGGGGGTGGTTACATGTGTCTGTGATGGATGGGTGACACTTGTAACTCATCCATTGGGCCTGGGGAAAATATCTGGGCCCCACTCAGGACAAAAGTCCACTTTTGCCTCCTAAAACGTATCACCGTAAATAGTGACTCGAAACGTCCTTGAACCGTAATTTTCTTGTCAAACGTCCGAATTTAACTTGCCGCCTGTCTACGGACTCGTATCCACCCGATCTACGTAACTGTTCTCGTCCCTTGGCCATCGGACCTCCCGGGTCAAAAATCAACTTTTGCCCTCGTTCAGGAGCAAAATCGTAATTTCGCCCTAAACGTCCGTTAATCCTCTACTAATTCCCGATTAGCCCTACTAATACGTAATTAATCTTAATTAATTCTTTAAATTTGGGACGGGTCGTTACATTACTTGTTTTGACTTCGTAGTTTAATTTTAGTATTTGCTTGAGACTACCAAAGTTTAAGAGTGGGGGTATTTGATAGATTGTTAATTAAGCATTATTTTATATTATTTTATACCTTTTATACTTGAATTTTAATATTAAAATAATAACTAATTAGATAAAATAATATCTTTTGTAATATTTTTGAAGAAATAAATAAAGCTTGGAATTTGGAGCGTTTTGGCAAAAAAATCGTCCCGGTCGGAATTATAACAAAGAAATTATGGACGAAATTCTGTAGAATTATATAAATTAATTCATATTTATTTTGCAAGCCCAAATTCATTTTATTTGCAGCGTAGAAAACTGACCTAGAATTATGTGGAAGCGAGCCCAGTGATTGGGCAGCCTTCGGCCCAGCGTTGTGATCTGTAAACGGCTGTCGAGCTGCCGTTCGACAGCCTTCGGGGCGCGCATACCAAATTGGAGGTGTCAGCCTCAGTGCGTGTGCGCTGACTTACCGTACGCTTGTCTGCTACCCGCCATCGTCCCTCACCTGCTTCCTGCTGCTACAGTCCACTGAAATCAGCCTTTCATTTTCTGCAGCTTCTCACCAACTCCTCAACTGCTCCCTTTGCAGCAATTTTTCAGCATGCTTTTCAGATTTCCCTGCAATTCCAGCACATTTTTAGTCATCTTTTCAACCCAAATCATCCCTAAAATCATCATTGTTCATCATTATATTTTTATTTTATTTTTGTATTTTTTATTTGATTTTTGGCACTCCCTCTTTAAATAATAAGGTCATTTCATTTGTAAAGGGTCCCCTTTTGTTTATTTTCTCTCTCTTTTTCCCTCTTCATTTAAGTTCATCTTCTTTCTATTTTGTTCTTTATTTTTGGGGACCATTTTAATTTCGTGTATATTTTCTTATTAATTAGCTTTATTTTAATTTTTGTACTTAATTTATGTTATTTTTATGTTATTTCTTAATTTCATTTCTTCTTTACTTTATTCTTGTGATTTTTCTTTGAGATCTCTTAAACACATTTTTATGCTTTCCTTAAGAAATACCTAGGCCAAGTAATTCTAAGGCAATTTAAGAATTTTAAGACCGAATTCCTCGTATTTCTTTTTCTATCTTCACAAGTTTCCTGCCGTTGTTCAGTGATTCTTGTGAAAATCCATATTTTTCTACTTAAATTCTTGTTATTGTTATTGGTTTTACTCATAATTCAATATATGTGTTGGTATTTTCTTTCTAACATTTGTAAGTAAGAATGCAATCTCCATGTGTTTTACTTTTTGAATTTATTTTACTTCATATGTTTTAGTACTTAAACTTCAATTCGAAACTAAATGTTGATCCGTTGTTCGGGGCATTTAGAATAGAGTTGAAGAGATTTAATGTTTGACCGTTGTTCGGCGCATTAAATCACAAATTTAAGGTGAATCATATTGTAGGTAATAATCCGCTGTTCGGTGCATTTATAATATGAAAAATGTATGCATGTATTTGAGATGATTAAGGTAGGATTTCGTGATTGGTTTAATACGAGCATGATGTTAGAGTGTTGGTAAAAATATGTATTTGAAAAAAATCCACTTGTACAAAGGTTAAAGTAGAAGTAGAATTAAGTACTTAATTATTTTTTCTTGTTTTCTTTATTCTATGATTACAATCTTTTCAAAGCCCCCATTTAATTTTTTATTCTTTTATTCTTTTATTTTTTATTCATTAATTCTTTTATTCATTTATTCATTAGTTCATTATTCATTTATTCATTATTCTTTCTCACTAACAAATTAATAATGTTCCCTAATTTCCCCGGTTAAGAACGATCCGTATTTATCAATACTACAACTACACAAAAAGGGTTTAAATTGCATAATACTTGAATTACGTGTTTAATTTAATGCGTAGTTTGGACGTTATCAAATTTGAAAGACAGAAATCCTCAACTCTATGTGAGAGAGAAAATCCTATTGAAAAAAATTCAAGAGAGAATCTAGTTTGCCATAATATTTATTATGAATATCGATTTTGTATTCCTATTATTTTTTTCTTAGTGGAAAATATCGCTTTTTTTTTTGTTATTTCATTGTGATTATAGAAAGTGTTAGAAAAGTTAGATTCTAGGATAATCAATTATCCAATAACCTTGTAGTAGGCGGTCATTTTTTTTTTCCATTTTTCTCAACATATACATGTGTAAATTAATACTTTACTATACGCTGCCTCTGGCTTTGTCCAATCCTACTTCTTCCACGTACGATGCTCCATTTTGGTAGGTTCAAGCTTCTGTAGAACACATGTTTTCAGGAAAATAAAACAAAACAAGAATCTTTCACTTCCGCGCATGCTCAATAGTCAAAAGGAATGCATATGTGACTTTGAGGTAACATTTTAAATATTTACATCTAAATTGTTCCGAGTGCATCATTGTTAAAATTGAATATTAAGTGAATAGTATGATTGAATTCAGAATCTTGTTCTGTAAAGAATAAGAAATTTAAGAGCTTCTAATAATCCCTTAATTACAAAAATTACATTAATTAATTGATCACTGAACTTAATTATTGACAGCAACACCATATATATATATATATATATACATGCCAGCAAAACAAAATCAAACTTTTTCTAGGGGCTTATTATTCTCTACAATGTAGTTATATACACAATAAAACTTAATTGTTGAACATACTACGTACAAATCAACTATGGTAACTAATGTGAGGTCAGAGTTCTATCTGATCCATTTCTCTGCTTGCATTTGTTTATGTTTTTGGTATGATCAAATCTCCAGAAGGAAAAATAAAAATAAATAAATAAAGTGTTACAGAAACAAAGGTGTCGTGACAAATTTATAGGCAGCAATGGTACAAAAAATGGTTTTGTTTTTCGATGGATGATGAGTCATTGTGATGGCGTCACAAATTAGGACAAAGGGTCCCAACCACCATGTGAGAGTCCTGCAAAAATAACATAGATAGGTACCCACAAATGGCTAATGGCTGCACATTCAAATCAGATGCATTAGTATATATTTTCATCATCGAGAAATTCGATCCATCTATTGAATAATGCAAGTCGGATAATTTCGTAACGGTTGCCTTTTAATATTTGAAAAGAGAGAGAGAGAGAAATTAAAGTCCTTGAGTCGTGCCACCAAAGTCTAATCAGAAGTGATGCATCATCCTCTTTTGCATTGGCCATACCACTTTCACACCTTAATTATATGGACCAGATCGGCTATATGTCTTTAACTTTCATTGAGATAGAAGAGAGGATTTAGTTTTTAAATAAATTTCAATGAGACACAAGTTTCCTCGGGTAGGAGAAGAATATAATTTATTAATGAGTGGGAGTGGACTTAAGTAGTAAAAAAGTAATTAGGGTTTTGAATTTTGTGATAAGAGATCAAATGAGACGACCAACTCACGTACGGTGGTACATGCAATGCGATTGTTCTATGGATGCTCTACTATTCACATTCTTCTAACAGTCCGGCCAATACTAATCTTATTTAAGTTGGTAAACAAATATATTCTAAATCTTCTTCAACAAATATTATCATATAGGGTTAGTGATTCATATCTAAATAAAAAATAATACTATTTATGCATATTAAATTATTTAATTTTTAGTGATTCATATCTAAATAAAAAATAATACTATTTATGCATATTAAATTATTTAATTTTTACTACTACGTACGTACGTTGATACAATTTAATTATAAAAATAAATAAACACAAAGTTTTTCTTTCCGTTAAAGCAAAAAAAAAAAAATTTAAAAAAAACACACATACACAGTTGAGTCGCACCAAAGTCTAATCCAGTTGTCAAATGATTGTCCACTTGACACCTTCGCTTTCCTTTTTAAATTATAACGTTAAAAAATCAGCACAAGTCACCCGCAAAACTTGTTTTAAACTTTGGATAAAAGTAACAGAGTAAATAGTTTTTTGAATTTAATTATGAGGGAAATAAGCAGTAAGTGCTCCATCAAAACGAAGTATAGGAGATTATTTTGACTTCTTCCCATTTTTAGAATAGTAAGGGTGTGCAAGAAAATTTAAATAATGTATATTTTAGTTTTTTGAAATGGTTAAATTTTAATATTTTAATTAAAAAAATGCTATTGAAGAGAAATCGAATACACTTAAAAAATTCTTCTTGATTTCTACAAACAACAAACCAAAAACAATTGAAGCTAAAGTTGAAATTTCAAGGGGGTTATTAAATCAAGAACACTCTGATACTTAAGTTAGATTTGTGAGTGAAATCATAAAGAATTTTAGAAGCAATGAACAAATTACCCTTGAAAATAAAATGAGCTCTAATATTTATAGTAAAACATTGAGAGTTGAGGAGCGTTCTAATTGGTCGATATATAGATTTTGTAGCAGCTCCACTTTGAGACTTGACGAGGGTTATTTATTTAATTTGTGGGTGTCTATGAATCTTTAATGTCATTATTAGAGATAATTTGAATATTATATAAATTATGAACTATTTAGCAGCTTCACAATTTTTGAATAAATTTGAATTCCACGAGAAAATAAGAGAATGAATGAAACTGTTTATAATGATGCATTATGCATGCAGTGTGTACGTAGTACTTATTGAAGTCTGCAGGTACATTAGTGCAACCTATTTTTAATCTGCATTCAAGTCGACTCTTTGATTTCGATGTGTACTTTGGTACGGATTAGCCACTTAAAGATTTACTGATCACTTACGATAGTATATATACATATATGTTTTTGCTCAGCTAAAATCTCTTGTTTATCAACTTCAGAATAGGATCATATAGACAAAGATGAATTGTTATTTTGTTATCGTGGACTCTTGGTCTAGTTTCATGTAGACAAAGATGCTTGAAACTTCTGTCCGAACAAGTTAGAAATACAAGACAAAATGGCCCCCTCCTACTTCATGAAGCTCTTTGGCTTTTTTTTTTTTTTTTTGTTACTACACTACTATTTTTCTTTACCAAATTTTTGTACGATTTGGATCTTTAGCCCATGGTTGGAGATGACTCTAAAGCGTTTTTCTCAGTATTTTTTAGTCTAATTTTCAATTACTGGTGGTTGATAACAATTGAACATTCTAAAATCTATTTGTTTATGAATTGAAAATGAAGTGTTTGATTGTTCGTAGTCTAGCTTATTGACTTCTGAATTTAAAATATACATATAATGTGATTCGGTTATCATAGTGTTTATATGGACCTTTGGTTTAAGGGGAGTTGCCACTCAAAATATGGGGTTTTGAGGTTGTGAATATAGTGTGGGTTTCAAAATTTGAATCGCAAAAAAGGGTTTTAAGGGTAGGTGAAGAACGGAATATACAAGAAAACCACTCTAGTACACTAGCTGGGCCACTTGGGAGGGATCTAAAGCAACAACATCATACTCCATTCATCCCCACACTCATAATCTCATGCTCAATATTTTTTAAGTTTTTTAACGTCAAATCTCATGCTTAACTAGCAAGTATAGTATTAGTAGCCGTTCAACAAAAAACAAAAAGCAAAAAAAGAATGTATAGTAGCCATTATAGTATTTAGTGGTATTCTTATTTGCTTAATTTGTTGTGCATATTCTTGAATTTGATTCATATATATATAATGATTGATATTTAATTTGTTGATCTTCCTCAAGATTTCTGTATTAAGAAAAAAATATACTATTGAGTATCACATATATATATATATATATATGATCAAAATTACAATTTTTAATTTTTATTTATTTTAATTAATATGAATAACGGTGATAACGTATATGTTATATATATATATATATATATATATATATATGAAGTAATTTCTTTTTGGACATGAGTGTGGAAGAAGAATCTCTCACATATTTGAATGAGGACAAAGGAAACAAATGTTTGGCTAAATACCAGCTTTGTTGAGATTAGTTTAATTTTCACGAGAAAGCTTACACCTTCTTCTTTGGAAACCCCAAATTACCAGCCTAAACTATGCTTCATTTTGCTGTCAACTAAACTTAAATATTTTCCCAAATCTCACTTTCTACCTTCTTTTTGGTTAAGCGACGAGCATTGGCTTTTACTTATGGAGCCCAGTCATCTCTCTCTCTCTCTCTCTCTCTCTCTCTCTCTCTCTCTCTCTCTCTCTCTGCGCACTGGCAACCGAAAATTTTGTCCATTAATTGTATATTCTTCTTCTTGAGAATGCACATATATAGAGAGCTTTTTTTGTTTTATAAATAGATTACGTCTTAATATGTTATGTTGTTAAACTAATGAATTATTAGTTATAACATAATATAGTCTATGATTTGTTTTCTTCAAAACCGGTTTGAATTTAACTATAATAATAACAAGATATCATACTTAATCCGTATCGTCGTCATTTTTAAATACATTTTTACCTTAAACAAAAATAATAATAATAAGCAGCTTAATTATAACGGTTGTCTGTAAATAAAGAGAAGAAAGGAAAAAGAGAAGTGGTTGTTGATGATCAATGAGTGGAATGATTAATTAAGGTAGCAGATAGCATAAAATCTTAAGCTCTTTTGACTTCTTTCATTCGAAATTGCCCAAAGCGGCAAACCAAATTGGCAGTAATACCACCTCTGTACATATGAACAGATCGATCAACCATGCTTTACCATTTGCATATTTAAAACCCAAAACAAAAAAACAAAAAAAAAAGTAAACACAATTTAATGAAACCAAGGTAACTAAGATATATAAAAGTAAAATGTTATTATCGATTTTGATGAAGGGGTGGGACACGTGGGAGAATGTCAGCGAGAGTGTAAAAATGGAGGAGAGGAAGGTCTCCGCCGTAATAAGGACGGAGTTGAGTAGTACTGTTTGTATTTTTGTATGATATTGATGGCCGGTCGACGCCAAGTATCAAGGTTTTGACTTCTTCGATCATGGGACTATGTGTTTTTGTGTGCAATGTGCGTTTTGTTCTTTGTTTTCTCACAGACATTGTTCCTGGAAATTGTAGTGCTGCCTAGTAAACCATGCATATATGCACCATACTCACACACACTATATGATTCATTATTATGATCCTTAATTTACATTTCTCATCGATCTAATAGCTCATAGCATACTTCATTTATAACTAATTTAAGTATCATGCATAATTAATTGAGCATTTATAATTGTAAACAGAACCCTCTTGGTCCCTATATAGGTAATGCTCAAATAAATATTCGCTTTGTCAGTAAGAGAGTGGACTTGTTTACCTCTTCAATTTCAAGATTTAAAAGACAAAAATGAGCATGAGTGATTTTTCATTGTGATCCAGATAATCATGAAATGAATTATTCAATCCATCCGATCGATCCGATCGATCCGGCTAGCACTATACATCAATGTCTTGAAAACACATCGAATAATACTAACCAATCCAATCCATTGCTACCCTCGATCCATATCAGCCCTAATTATCTAGCAATCTCATATATATATATATATATATAGGGATAAGGGGAGCGAGGCGCACTTGCACTCACTAGCCCTAACGCAGATCCGTTAGTTCTCATAGACGCCTCAATATTCATGCATGGTATATATACGTGGTCATTTTTATGAGCTTCACCCAATTCCATGGTTAAATCTAACTCGATATAATATTAATTAATAAAGCTAGTTATATAATATCAGTATCTATATGGTAATGTAAATACACCAATTTCTTGGAATGAGATCGGACGAACCATTTGTAGTTCAACAATTTGACCTAAATGGTGTAACACAATAAGAAAGTACGTACTTACTAAAGATCAATTTTAGTAAGGGAAAGGGATCGAGACAAATTCATTATTTTTTCACAAATTATTATGTAATTAGGAAATAAAATACAGTAAAATTATTTTTCTTAACATCATAAAATTAACCGAATAGTTTATAAATCTGAATATATCAGTGATCTGAATAAAAACGATCACTGTGTGTAATGTTGTGTTTAAAGTACGACAACTGTTCATTTATCCCGCAGTATCCGTTCACGTGTTGGGTTTTTTGGGTCCTATATCATCAGATTTATCACACACTAGACTCATTATTGCACTACGAAAGTATCATCATTGCAAACCCTAGTCTCCTCCCCATTTAATTTACCAGAACAGAACTTGCTTGGTGGCATAATTACATCCAGTACCACTACATACGTGCAGCCTTTCTCATCTTACACAGCCACCAAAGTCCCTCTGTCAATCATCACCTGCACTGTGACTCTCAATCATCATCTGAATCACACACATGGTCCTTCGACCATATGCACGGGACTTATCGCTGCACGAAAAAAGTTTTAGATAATAATAAAATTTGTCGGGATAATAGCTGTTAGAGGAGCTGTTGATCTCCTCTAACGTGTCCTGGTTTTTTGAATCAAGTTTTGTCTTTAATCTCGTTATGAATTTGGTGCATTGGTACTGAGAATTACAAATTAGGCTTCACAACAGCTGAGGTACTAAAAGCTTGGTTTGCCTTGCGCTTGTTAAACCCCTCATTTGAAAATTTAATGTCAACATCCTCCTTGCATGGTGATTATGGTTTGGAGGTCTTCTCTCTCGTCCCAGCATGATCTAGCTCATTGGCAATATTCTTTTCATCCTCCCAGTATGCATGTCGCTCTGCTAAGGAGAGCATCTTGGTGAGGCTACGAGCATTGTTCATTACTATGTCTCTGTAAAGTTGGTTATCTCGGGGAAGTCCTTACTTAAATGCTATTTCCGCAAACAGATCACTGCATTCAACTATCCGAGATTTTTCCTCGCAGTACCTTCGGATGTATTGTCGTAGGGTCTCTGACAGGACCCGTCCCAAATCCCTCGGGATTAGCATGGGACATGCCTGCTTCCGTCTGACACGAAGTGTCAGACCAGGGATATTTTCGTCTTTTATCCAACCGGGGATATCAGAGTACGCCAGGATCCGAAGGAGGAATGCGATGTCTCGTCTCTGCTACAGCCGCATCCGCGATCAACCTGAAGGGCATTCAAAACACAAAAGCTGTGAGTGGACAAAACAAATATTTTATAAAATATTTCATAAAAGACCTTTATGCCCTTCATTAAAAACATATGCATGCATTCGAAAGCCATTTCTAGGGTTCATGCCCGGGTCCCATAAACCGATATGAATCGTCAAACCAATTGGGCCTTGGCCCAAAATTCGTCAAATCAATACATGGGACCTCCGCCCAAACCAAAACACGTGGAAACTCGTCCCAAAACCACCTCATAAGGGTCTCAGCCCAAAACCAATACGCGAGGGTCACAGCCCAACGCCATCTCCGTGAAATCACACACACACATATACATATATACATACCCTAGGAACTTCCAGAGAAGATGCCATCTCGGGGCACACAGCCCCTAGGGAACACATCCCCGATATAGTCACGATGTCTCTATATACTAGTGTGCACACTACTCGGGGTCTCACTTTGAGTCTTCTTGTTAGGGCCCACCCCTAATCCCCAGGGATTAAGGGCTAAACCCCACTCCCGTCTAATTTACGCATGACACAAGGGCCAAACGGACGTCTAACCTCCATGTGACACGTAAGTCGGACAAGGGAGTTCTGATCCAACCGTCTGAATAACGTCTGAACTTCCCAGAGTGCGCAGAGTCTACTGTGGATCGTGCGTGTGATGTCTCCATCTCTCTCGACCAACAGCCTGCGCCGCAACAACCTGGAGGGTATCGAAAACACGAAAAGACTGTGAGTTGACAAAAATAAAGTTTAAGTTCAAAACATTTCATAAAACAAGAACAGTTATACCCTCCGTTGCAAAACCAATGCATGCATATCAATTTCATACCATAAAACCATGTACGAAAAACCAAACACATTTTTCCTTTTCCAAATCCCGAGCCTCAACCCAAAACCATCGAAAAACCGTTTTATCCGGGCCACTGCCCAAACCTCGGAAAACCATTATCATCACTTCTCAGTGAAATCCAAAATATTTTCGAAACCACATTCTCATCCATCGAACCTGCTGGATCTATCCGAGTCTTTAAACCCCCGAGTCTTTAAACTCCCGAGTCTTTAAACTCAAAAACCAGGCCTCAATCATCCGAGTCTTTAAACTCCCGAGTCTTTAAACTCAACAGGCCTACGGGGGAAATATCAATATATCCGAGTCTTAAAACTCCCGAGTCTTTAAACTCAATCTGGGTCTTTAAACCCAATCTGGGCCCGTCCCCCGTCAATCACAATATCCGGGTCTTTAAACCCAATAACCATATCCAGCAAATCCAATCAAACCATTTGAAAACCATTTCTAAATCCATCTCCAAACCCGAATCCGAAACGACTGGTCTGATGCCCTTCTGGCATCCAGAACCGTCATTCCGAATCCAAATCCAGAACTCATATCCATTTCCTTTCCAGATCCGAGTCCGCAACCATCATTCCGTAAGTCGGCATCCGGAATAATCATTCCGAACCCAAACCCGGAAATCCACTTTCAAGTCCCGAATCCCGAATCTTCATCCGGAATTCCGATTCAAAAACCCGAAATCACCTTTCTCAAAACCACTTTTCTGAACTGGGCTTCAAGCCCGAAAACACTTTCCAAAATCCTTTTACTTTCTTTGAAACCAAATCGTATTTCAAAATCCGAAATCAAACCATTAAACCAGGTTCAAATCACAATATCCATACAATCTCGTAAAACGTGAAATACCGTTATTTCCTTGAAAATCGTGCAAAACCGTAAACCATCACAATCATAAATCAAATCATAGAATCAAGTATATAAAACATATAAAAGCATATATGCATGCATCAAGAGTTAGAAAGAAAAGTCCACTCACAGACCATTTCGACGTCGCCTCGATACGCGTGCACTTACGCTGTTCCCGGCTATTCTGGTATCCTCGGCTTCCCCGAACCTGTCCAAATCTCATACTAAGGTCACTAACTACTTCATGAAGGTCATACTAAAGCCTCATAATTTATCAGTATTTTTTACTATTTTTAACCGAGCCTTAAAACCTTCGGACATCCCGAAACATATCGAGACGATGTCCGATTAACTCGAAACCAGCGCCAAAATGTTTGTTACATCAAATACCTTAAAAGTCGTGTTGGAAGATTCAACAAAATACCCTCCACGAACCCCCACGCGCGACTGGAAGCTTCTGCGCGTGGGACCCACGCACGTGAACAGTGTCGTCGTCGACCTTAGGTGAACCCGGTTCACCTGGTTCGAACCGGTCCGGTCCAGCCATGAACCGGCATTCACGGTTTCCGTTCAATTTTCCATCTTTTTCAATCCTATTTGTCCCTACAGTTTCATCCTCTTAGTTCTTATCGATCTATGCTAAAAAACACGAAGTATGGGTCCAGAGAATACCTTCCCGGTCACAAATCGACCGGCCATCTTCGACCAAAGCTTCTGCTCGATCCCAGCCTCCAAACTCCACGATTTCAAGCTCAATAAATCCTTTAGGACCTCCAAAACCTCATCCAATCATTCAATTCCATTAATAATCCTCAAAACACAAAACACCATTGTTGAATTCAAAAACGAAGTTTGAGGAACTTCAACTTACCGTCATCTCCAGGTCTCAACTTACAATCTGTGAAGCTCCTCGCAAGCTTCCAACCATTTTCTATTCATAAATCATAAGTTCAAGTCCACAGTTGGTGATTGAATCCTGTTTTCCTCACGGTTTTCATCTGCTCTGTTTCCTCTGGTATCGTGGCCACCGTCCACGACGAACCGCCGTGATCACACTATAGTAACCCTCTCACTTCCCTCTTCCTTTTTCGTTCACTCTTGAAGGCAAAGGATGGAGATTAATGGGTTAAATGGATCGGGATTCCACGGCTAACACAACCTCTCTGTTTTCCCCCCGTTCACGCCCAAACCGCCAAACCGTGCACCACTTAAAACTTGACCTGCAGCTTCTACACCAATCCAGACCCAGCTAGGTGTCCAAATCTGGTGGGCACTGATCCCAAGGTAAGCCATGTGTCCACACAAGAACAGGCACAAATCCCTAGGTAAGGAAATGACAAAAATGCCCCTACTAGGACAAATTACGATTTTACCCTTTGTATTCCCTGACCCGTAACTTCATCGTCCGACGTCCGACGAAGGCATGCCGCCTATCGTTGTACTCAGGACATCAAGACCTTCCTAACAGTTCTTGAGTTATGTGAAAATTCATTATCGTCCAAAAAGTCAACATTTTCCCTTTGATTAACCAAATTACGGTTATGCCCTTAACCTTCCGAACATCATAACTTTTCCTCCGATTGTCCAAATCGGACGTGCCACCTGTCTACAGGTTCGTGTCATCCCGAACTACGTCACGATCATCGGTCAATGTCCAATTGACCGCCCGAACTAAAAGTCAACATTTTGCCCAACTAGGGGCAAAATCGTCATTTCTGCGCTAACGCCCCAAAGTCCAAAAGTAACCAACTAAACACCGATTAACTCAGTTAAACCCTCACTAAACACTTCCCTAATCCCGACTCCCGGGACAGGTCGTTACACTTCTCCCAGGAATTCTCCATCTGGGAGACTCAATCTCTGGATCTAGTCCGAGCTCTCTCTCTGGATCTAGTCTGATCATCTCTCCGGGACCACAACATAATAAGTAACTACCACTCCTGGAACGGGATCCCTATGGGGATACCCACTATGGTCTGTGGATCGTGACTCTCCAGGTCGACGTTTAGAGGAGACCAATCAATACTCTCGTAAGGAGGGTATATACATACCAGTATATCAAAACCCATAAAAGTGGGACTCGCGCCCGATAACACAAAGCAAATGGGCCTTTAGCCCGAACATAAAACTCAATAGGGCCTCTAGCCCGATTTCACAATAACTGGGCATCGAGAACGAACTCGTAAATCAGCTGGGCATCGAGCCCGATATCTGAGGTTCAGTCAAGATCCTGATCATAGCGATGCCTACCACCATCAATCCAGAACCGCTCTCAATCCTGGTATGTCGCCGTGAACACATTACTTCCGTGACCATCTCGAGACCATGGTGCATACGTCGCCGATCGATCCTCTAAACCGTCAGCACTCTGAAGTCGAGCCTCCAGTGGCTGCTCAACAACAGGACGTGCATCGTGACCTCTCCGGAAGGAACGTATCCCAATCCGGAGTCGAGCGTCACGTCGTCCGTCGCCGTGCACATAGAACCCGTCACGACCACGACTCCGACCTACGAGTCTTCAATAGGGTCTCATGCCCGAGTCAAAACTAAATCCAATTGGGTCTCATGCCCGATTTTACCTTTTCAAAACCATGTCATGAAACACACACCAAAGTGCACTCAAGGCATCCCAAAACATACATTAAAACATATATAAAACATTTATGCATGCATCGATGTCAGAAAGAAAGTACACTCACAGACCGTCCGCGCTGTTGCCTTGATATGCGCGTCGTACGCCTTCCCGGGTCAACCGTCGTCTCCGGGATTCCCAAACCTATCCAAATCACTTTAGAAGGTTACTAACTACTTAATTAAACCCTCACTAAAGCCCCCTAATTTTTCGGAATTTTTAACTATTTTTAAATTCGCACCGAAACCTTTGGACAGCCCGAACTATATCGAGACGATGTCCGATCGACTCGAAACCAGTCCCAAAATATTCGTTACATAGAATAGATGATTTGACATGTTGGAAACTTCCTCAGAATCTCCCCCACGCGCCTGCACACGCCGCCTGAAGTGGCTGCGTGTGGGAGTCACGCGCCTAGCTACAGTGTCGTCTTCCTCCTTCAGCCGACCGGTCCGACTGGCCGGTTCGGTCTTTTCCTGCAACTTGGACTGGCGTGACCGGTCCAGGTCCATAACCGGTCCAATCTTCACCATTTTCACTCCTAATCACTTCTATTCGTCCTTTTTTGTCCTAGGAACCTAACCCAATTGATTAGAACCCCTAAAACCCACGAAACCCGACCGGTCCAATAAACCCCTCACAGTTCAAATATCCGACCTCCTCCCCAGGGCTTCCCTGAAGTCCAAACCTTCCTAAATACTCCCTAGAAACCTAATTAGTTCAACCCAAACATCCAAATAAGCCCATAATAACTAGAAATCGAAAATGGATTGAAAATGGATTAATTGATTACCTCGATCGGTTTTTCCTCCTCCGCCATCAACAGCGTCCATCTTGGCCAGCCACCACCTTCCTCAGCTCCTCAGTTCCTCAGTTCATCCTCTGGCCTCTCACAAAGGGTTATAAGGTCAAGGGTTTGGGTTGGATTGAAAATGGTGATCGGGTTTGGTTGGGAGAAATGGGAAAATGATCGATGTAAAGGGGAAGGGATATGCATGGGTTTGGTTTGGATGGAAATGGATGGGTGACACTTGTCACTCATCCGTTGGCCTGTCCAATAATATCTAGGCTATAACACCCCGGAAATTCGAGGATTTTAATATTGTAATTTAATATATGAATTGACGTTTTTACCCTTGTGAATGGTATGGCCAAATTATTGACTTTTTGATTGGTGGGTCAAGTGGACTTTGACCAGTGACCGTGACGTAGTTCGGGACGTCACGAGTTCATAGACAGGGGGCACGTCCAATTCGGACTATTAGGGAAAAAGTTATGACTATCGGAAGTTCAGGGGCATTACCGTAATTTGGACTTTAGGGGCGAAAATGTTGACTTTTCGTTTGGAAACTAATTTTCACATGACTCAAGGACCGTTAGGTAGGTCTCGATGTCCTGAGTCCGTAGACAAGCGGCACGCCAAAATTGGACTTCGTACGAGGAAATTATGGTCAGAAACGTGAAATCGGGAGGTTCGCATCTCGGTTTTCGTGTCGAATATTTTATTCTGATATTCTGATTGGAGGACACCTGGATGACTGACAAGTGTCACTCACCCATTGGCTAGATTGGATCAGATCCACTATGGGTTTAAATACCATTAAAACCGACTTTTAATTCCAGCCATTGATCTGAAACCCCCAGATTTCATCCCAACCATTAATCTCATCCCTGAGACTTAATCTAGATCGTCCATTCCGTTGATCAGTTTCCCTCCATTTCTATATATTTTCCTACCCGACACCACATTCTGCCCATTTCAACCATCACACATGCATAGCACATGGTTCTTGCGTTGTGAGTGGCTGGACTGGACTGGTGAGGCGGCAGACGGTAGTGATCATGGCGGCGGACGGCGGCGAGACAGGCAGTTCTCAAAACCCGAAACGGTTTGAAAAACTCAGAATTTGAAACTTGATTTTCAACGTGTGTCTTTGATTTCTATTAACCCTAATCGATTCTAGGGACTAATAGGAACCTCAAGGGCTTGTTTTCGTGAGCTGAGAAGGCTTGAACGGAGGCTAAACGGCGACGGGAAAAACCGGGTTCTGTTCATCGAGGTAAGTCTCTGATCCAATGCTTATTTGATGATTTTAATTAGCTAGAACCCTTTCTGGGATTGAGATGAGTAATTAGGAACAAACCTGAACAAAAATGGTTGAGATTTGAGGGATTGGTGACCAGGTCATGATCGCGGGTCTGATCGACCCAGTTGTAGAGAAACGGGTCGACCCTTCTGAGGACAGGGGTGATGATGTGGCACCCTGTCAGACCTGTCAGTGACGTGGACCACTCTTGTGTCGACACGTGTCACATGTCAGTGCACCGTCAGCACTGACATGTTAGTGACGTGGCCCAATCAGGGACTGCCACGTGTTACTAACATATCAGTGACGTGGATCAGTGCCGTGCTGACACGTGGCACATGTCAGATCTGACACGTGGACTGATAGATCAGTGAGGTGGACCAATAGGGTGTTGACACATGGCACCTGTTAGAGTCTGACATGTCAGACCTGACAGCTGTCAGATGATGTCAGCATGACGTCATGCTGACGTCAGCGGTGATGTCAGCAGGAACTGTTCCTGCGTTGACCGGCGCGTGGGGGCGCGTGTGAACAGTGTTTTTGGTGGGACCACCACCATTCATTAGGTTTCGACGATCCGGATCCAATGGCGGTGGTTTCGGGTCGATCGGAGATCATTAAGTTGGTCAAAATGAGGTTTATTACCTCGGGAAGTGCATTCGGGCGGCTTTTCTGGGCCGGTTTCGGTCTAGGGTTTCATGGTTAAATGTTAAGGGTTTGTATTAACCTTTACGTATACTTTGGACATGACAGGGATGGTACAATTGTACCAGAACGAGGGTATACGATCGGTTTTCAGCAGGATTGTACTGTGAGTGGGCCGTTTTCCTTAAACCCTTGCGTGCATAAATGTTTTCTGGTTTACTTATATATATTCACATGCTAAAAACAAATAACGGTTTTGATGATATGGAAATTATGGTTATGGCACGTTTCACGGTATTTGGGCATGAGACCCGTCTGATGAAACTTAAAGATTGGTTTGGATTTTATCTATGTATATATATATGCTTTGCATGTGGATATCAATAAAATGTATTTGGTACTGCACTGTATAGATCCATTCATGTGATACTGTCTCCTCCGGATGAGGTACCCCGGAGTGGTCACGGACGTCTAGAACGTCCAGCGTCTATGACGCTAAGCATCGGGGATGCTGTACCCAAACGGGGTTCGGGGATTGATCTCAGAGTTGAGACCCGAGTGGCACGCGTAGCCTTGAGATTGTGACCTTATTGTACGTCAAGGACGTCAGACATTGGGGATGTCAAGATCAGAGTGTATAGTGCAGTGGCTAAAATTATATTTATGGTTTTATTATATGCCTTATGGTACATATTATATGACTTATGGTTTTTAAATTCTGATGCATGCATGTTTGGAAAACAGAGGGGTAAATTATATGTTTTACTTACTAAACGATTTTATAAACTTGAGTTTCGACCCACTCACCCTTGATGTTTTGGTAACCCCTCCAGGTCGTGCTAATGAGGTAGAGGAGGAACCTGAGGCTGAGGCATAGATCTACTTCTGCGTACCTGAACCCCTGTTGGGTGGTGTACCGGCAGGTTTATGTTAGAGTCGTGCTCGCAACTTGTGATTTGGATTTCATCCCTTGTCTGACATCTGTTTATTTCGAACTTGATGTAAAACTTTAAATTGGTTTTTTATGCATTTGAACGTTTAAGGTTAAAATTGGAACATTATTTTGGGTATCAGACGGGAGCAGGGCACGTCCCCATGTGGTCCCAGAGAGGATCGGGGCGGGTCCTGTCATGGGCCCCACTAAAAGTCAAATAACCTCCCATCTCGAAATACGTGCAAAAGTGCACTCGAACTTCCGTGAACCATAACTTCGCCGTCGAACGTCCGAATTCGACGTGCCGCCTGTCTACGGATTCGTATCGTCGTGATCTATGTAACGGTACTTGGCCCTCGGTCATCGGACCTTCTGGGTCAAAAATCAACCGTTGGCCCCTATTCACCCAAATTACCAAAATGCCCCCGATCTTCCGATCGTCATAACTTCTTCCACGGATGTCGGAATCGAACGTGCCACCTGTCTATGAACTGGTGACGTCTCGAACTATGTCACAACCATTGGTCAAAGTCTATTTTACCATTCGAATGAAAAGTCAACGTTTTACCCATTCTAGGGGTAAAATCGTCATTTCGCCCTGAACGTCCTATAATCCTCGTCTAATCCCCGATTAGTCTCTCTAATCTGTCATTAATCCTTAATTAATCCCGTTAATTCGGGACGGGTCGTTACAGTCTCTTTTGATCTCTAGTGAAGGTTCTTTGGAGGAATCAGAACGTGGAAGAGGCCACATGGGAACCCGAGACACAGATGCAAGAGCAGTATCCGTATTGTTTCATTGAAGTTTCAGGGACGAAATTTCTTAAGGGGGGAAGGTTGTAATGCCCCGAAAATCCAAATTTGTAAAATTATAAAATAATATGTAAAATGACGTTTTTACCCTTGAAAAGGGAGTGGCTAAAGTTGACTTTTTAAGTGGGATAATTTTTCATAAATTTGTGAGGACCATTGTGTAGATCTCGAGACGCTGAGTCCGTAGACAGGTGACATGTCGAAAACGGAGCTCGAATGTGAATGTTACGGATCTACGAAGTCCAAGGGTAAAACTGTAATTTGTCGAGCAAAGGGAAAATGGTCTTTTAACAAGTGAACGGTGGAATCATTAGCATGCTGATTCATGCTACCAACCAGTGACACCGGTCACTTTGTCTTCTCCTTTGCCCTGGATAACATGGAAACATAATGATGATTAGGGACATTAATCCCTTAATTAGGGAAAATCATAGCATTTGTCCTTTCCTTGACCGTGATATACGTTGGATACATTGGAATTGCATCTGTTGAGAGAAGGAGAGATTGAGAAGACTGAATTGGAGAGAAAAACACGAGGGACAGAGAGGCTTCCAAAATTCTAGAATTCCAAAAATTGGAAAATAATGATGAGAATTCGAATTCGAAATTATGAGCTTGGAGGATCAAAATTGAGGCTTGATTAAGCTTCATGAGATCCTTTCTGTAAGACCCATGTCCTGGAGGGAACAGTGTACAATCCCACATTCCTGCGAGGGGGAATGGTCTGCGAGAGGATGGTGGTGTGCCTTAAAGGTGTAGGTACACACCTATCTAGCACTAGGCCTTTTGGGAGCTCAAGTGGCTTTTAAGGGGATTGGAACCCCAAAGTTAAGCGAGTTGAGGCTGGTGCAATTTCATGATGGGTGACCCCCTAGGAAGTTGTACCACGAGCTCCCGAAAACAAAATCGTGAGGGCGAGGCCCAAAGTGGACAATATGGTGCTAGATGTGTCGGGTCCTGACCGAGCAGGGTTGGGTCCTCACAATTTGGTATCAGAGCCAGACCCCGACCGGGAAGTGTGCCAGTGAGGATGCTGAGCCCTAAGGGAGTGGATTGTAAGACCCGTATCCTGGAGAGAACAAGGAACAATCCCACATTCCTGTGAGGGGGAATGGTCTGGGAGAGGATGGTGGTGTGCCTTAAAGGTGTAGGCACACACCTATCTAGCACTAGGCCTTTTGGGAGCTCAAGTGGCATTGGCGGGGATTGGAACCCCAAAGTTAAGCGTGTTGAGGCTGGTACAATTTCATGATTGGTGACCCCCTGGGAAGTTGCACCAAGAGCTCCCAAAAACAAAACCGTGAGGGCGAGGCCCAAAGCGGACAATATGGTGCTAGATGAGTCGGGTCCTGACCGAGGAAGGTTGGGTCCTCACAATTATTAGTTGACAGGTCCTGTCCCAAACCCCTCAGGATTAGCGTAGGACGTGTCTGCTTCCGTCTGACACGAAGTGTCAGACTAGGGATATTTTCGTCCTTTGCCCAACTGAGGCTATCAGAGTACGCCAGGATCCGAAGGAGGAATGTGAATGTCAAGTCTCTGCTATAGCCGCATCCGCGATCAACCTGAACGGCATTCAAAACATAAAAGCTATGAGTGGACAAAACAATTATTTTATAAAACGTTTCATAAAAGACCTTTATGCCCATCATTAAAAACATATGCATGGATTCAAAAACCATTTCTAGGGTTCATGTCCGGTTCCCATAAACCATTATGAACCATCAAACCATTTGGGCCTTAGCCCGAAATCAATCAAATAATACCTGGGACCTCCGCCTAAACCAAAACATGTGGGAACTCGTCCCAAAACCATCTCATAAGGGTCTCAGCCCAAAGCCAATAAGCGTGGATCTCAGCCCAACGTCATCTCAGTGAAAACTCATACATATATACATATATACATATATAACCCATCCTAGGCTCTTCCGGAGAAGATGCCAACTCAGGACACACAGCCCCTAGGGAACACATCCCCGATATAGTCACGATGTTTCTATATATAAGTATGCATATTTCGGGGTCTCACTTCGAGTTTTCTCCCAGGAATTCTCCATCTAGGAGGCTCATCTTCGGACCTAGTCCGATCATCTCTCCGGAATCTGGCCCAGGACTACATCATAACGCCCACTCCTGGAACGGAATCCCTATGGGGATACCCACTCTGGTCTGTGGATCGTGACTCTCCAGGTCGACGACTAGAGTAGACCAATCCATAATCTCTTAAAGAGGGTATATACATACCAGTATGCAAAATAATAAAAATGGGACTCATCCCCGATAACACAAATCAATTGGGCCTTCAGCCCCAACGTAAGACTCAATAGGGTCTCTAGCCCGATTTTACAATGAACTGGGCATCGAGCCTGAACTTGAATCAACTGGGCATCGAGCCCGATATCTCAGGGTCAATTGTAACGACCCGTCCCGAATTCCGGGATTAGATTAGTCACTAATCTTGATTAGTGAGGTTGAACGGTGGTTAGTAGGGCAGAATCGGACAAATTGTGCAAAATGACCGTTTTGCCCCTGGTCGTGGGCAAAATGTTGACTTTTTGATCGGGCGGTCAAATGGACTTTGACCGATGACCGTGACGTAGTTCGGGACGTCACGAGTTCATAGACAGGTGGCACGTTCGATTCCGACATTCGTAGAGAAAGTTACGGTGTTCGGAAGTTGAGGGGTATTTTGGTAATTTGGCATACTAGGGGCCAAATGTTGACTTTTTGATCGGGAGGTCCGATGGGCGAGGGCCAAGGACCGTTACGTAGGTATCGTCGATACGAATCCAACGACAGGCGGCATGCCGAAATCGGAGATTCGACGACAACGTTATGGTCAAGGAAACGAACTAACGAACCGAGGCTCGGATTAAAATAATAATATAATAATGAATAGTGACCGTTGAACCTACACACCTGGATGAGTGACAAGTGTCACTCATCCCTTGAAATCAGAATCCATGTTTTTGGGGGAGACCTCATGATGATGTTTAATTAGTTTTTAATTAATTAATTAATCTTTTAATTTCCATTAATCTCCATATTTTCCTTAACCGTGTACAACCAAATCCAATACTCTCCCAACCAATTCCTCTTCCATTGCTGAACCTGAGAGAGTGAATTTGTGAGCAATTTGAGAGTGAATTCAACTGGGTAAACACGAGA
This sequence comes from Prinsepia uniflora, assembly GCA_032719365.1. NCBI lineage: Eukaryota > Viridiplantae > Streptophyta > Magnoliopsida > Rosales > Rosaceae > Prinsepia > Prinsepia uniflora. The sequence continues at coordinate 53,478,566 of CM064863.1, read as the reverse complement.
GATTGACAGTGAGGAGGAACTGAGAATTCGAAAGATTAAGTTTTGGGAGGGAAAATCAAATTGGACGATTTGAGCTTCGATGATCGAATTGGAGCTTGGAAACATCTTACTGAGGTTGTGACGAGTCGATCCACGTCAAAAACGAGAGGAATTGGTGCCGTTTTGGCTCTGATCGAGCTTGGTGACAGAGGAAGAAATCGAGGATGAGTCGTGGAGTTTGGAGCTGCGATTGACTCAATTGTTGTGGGGAAATGACTCCTCATGATCCCACGATGCTTCTGGGTTCATCAATTGAAGGAAACCGATCGAGATCGATGGAACTCCATTGTTGAACAGTGACGGTGCTCGAGCTTGAGTCGTGACGATTGAGCACAGGTTTGATGCAATTGATGTGGGGGAATTGTTCCTCAGGGTCCGTTGATGCTTATGGAATCATCAATTGGATGAAACCTGCAGCAATTGAGGGAGTTCCATGATTGCACAGTAACCGGGTGTTCTTCGTGGATCATCGTTGAATCGTGGGAATCTGGGTAAGGATTTGTGTAATTGAGTTTACAGACTTGTAATTGGACTTAAAACGAAACTAACTGAATGATTAATTGAAGGAATTAAGGCTGAATTGATGGACATTGAACCGGGTTGTGTCGCGGGTGAATTGGACCCGTTTACCAGACAAACGGGTTGGACTGGTGACACTGTAGCAGGTGCGTGAGTTTCACGCGCAGCCACTCACGGCGGCGCGTGACGGCGCGTGGGCACGAATCTCGAGGTGAGGTCAACATGACTTCTGCCCTATTTAATGTAACGGACATTTTGGAATTGGTTTCGTGTCGATCGGACACCGTCTCGATATTGTTCGGGATATCCGAAGGTTTTAAATTAAGTTTAAAAATAAGTAAAAATGCGGGAAAATTACGGGACTTTGATAGGATGTTAATGATGAGGTTAGTGACCCTCTAATGTGATTTGGACAGGATTGGGAGTCCCGGTGATAGTGGTGTAGCCCGGGAGGGCCGGTGGCACGCGTATCGAGGCATACCGTTAAAACGGTCTGTGAGTGGACTTTGGTTTTATAAATTCTATGCATGCTTAAATGTTTTATATGGATTATGGTTGTGATTGTGTGATGTTGATTTGGTTGTTGGTAAATTGTACGGTTTCACGTATTTCGAGGCGATTTACGTGCTTGCACGTAAATCGAGGTTTCTGGTTTTACATGGATTTTCCATATTTATGACTTGGATATAATATGATAAAATGGTTTTGAAATTGGAAATATGAACTCGGGCTTGAGGCCCAATTATGTTGGAAATTTCGGACTTGGAGTCCATTTGAGAATCAGGCCGGGGGCCCAGTTGGTTAATGAAATCGGGCCAGGGGCCCAGTTGGTATGAAATCGGGCTGAGACCCATTTGAGTTATGTTCTCCAGCCAGGGGCCCAGTTGATTTATGAATTCGGGCCGTGGGCCCAGTTGGTTTACAAATCGGGCCGTGGGCCCAATGGTTCATAAAATCGGGCATGAGGCCCAATTGGATTACAATGGTGATTTCGGGTCAGGGACCCTATATTTAATAATTTTGATTTTGGGTCAGGGACCCTAAATGGAATTATGTGGTTTTATGGAAATTTCGGGCAGGGCCCAATGGTAATAATATGATAAAAGGATTAAATAAAACTGTTTTCCATATACCATCTGGACACAAGGATATTTGATGGTCTCCTCCAGATGTCTGGGACACTGGGGAAGTCACGGTGCATTGCCTGCGAGGGGTCATTATACGGAGCAGCCGGACCGTATGATGACTCAGGAGCAGGATTGCTGTGATTGACGTCAGGGACGTCAGACATCAGGGATGTCAGATATATGGACCCGGAGAGACCCCGGGCAGCACGCGTAGTTTATGAAACCGTGAGATATGAAGTCAGGGACGTCTAGCGTCTGGGACGCTAATCATCTGGGATACTGGTGATGGTAATGGTAAAATATGGTTTAATGAATAAAATGGCTTATTGGTTGGATATGTGTTATGTGGTAAAAATGGATTATTGGTTATGAAATGGTATGTCGGGTCAGGGACCCTAAATGGTTTTGGATTTATGGATTGATGTTCATTTATGGTCGTGGGTGGTGACCCACATGGTTTTAATATGTATGGTGGTGGTACTCCACAGTTTTGGGCTGAGTTCCCACACTTGGTTTTTGGTTAACGGTTTTGGGCTAAGGCCCTAATGGCTCGGTTGAGCAAACGTTTTGGTTACTGGTTTTTGTGGCATGCATACGTTTTTATTGGAGGGCATAAATGTCTTATAAATGTATTTGGGTAAACTTATTGGTTTTTGTCCACTCACAGCTTTTGGTTTTAATGCCCTTCAGGTTGATTACGGATGCGATTGCAGCAGAGACTGGGACATTGCACACCTCCTCCATCGGTCCTTGCGCACTCTGGATGGCCCGTTTGGGCAGTAGCTCTTGGTTATCCCTTGTCTGACACCCCTTGTTGGACGGGAGCAGGGCACATTCCATGGTAATCCCGGGGGGATTGGGATGGGTCCTGTCAACTTGGTATCAGAGCATGGTTGCTCTATTTGTGCGCGCAGGTCGAGGGTGTGATGTCTCATTGGGCTGCAATTCGTTATCAACCTGATAGATAGTTTTTGGGTTTGGATAGTGGATGGAGTGTGATTGGCCCGATACGCCGTGCATTAATGTGATTCGACCCAAGTGGGGTTGATTGTGGTGAACTGGTATAGTGGGACCGTCGGTTCGGTCATGTGATATTGGATTGTTGTGCTGCTAGGTGCAGCCAGGTTCGGGGAACCTCATTTGAGTAATGGTTTAAAAATGTGAACCCTAGTAGTGGTTGTTAGTGTGAGAGATGTTGGTTCATCGGAGTTGGCCGATGACCTAGTGGTGGAACCCACGTTGATGGGATGGTAGGATTGGATTTGACGTCTATACGATGTCTAGACCGCGGGGTCGGTCAGGTTGTGGATTTTATATTACGGAAAGCTGTTTGGTTCGGTTGAACCATAGGGTGTGATTGTGGAACCCTAGTGTTAAAAAGGTAAACCTTAATTGTGGCTAGTGGATGAGAACTTGTGCTGCGACGAGCGGCTGAGGTCATGGATGACCATGTGGATGGCTCTGGTGAGTTTAGGAAGAACTATGGGATCCGATTTACGGATACGGTTCTGAGATAAATTGTGGAATCCCGTGTTGGATCGGGTATTAGTGTGAGGTATGGATGCGGATCTCGATAGTAATGACAGTTAGTCGGTAGTCATATGGAGATGACTGGCTATCGAGAGTAATTAGTGTGGTTATAATACTTGGGGATCAGGGGACGTTCGGGGAACGTTCATTTTCCTGATGTGGATTGTCAGAATAGTGGTACCCATAGTCGTGAGGTACGGGATCGTCGTTCCGTATGAACGGAGATCTAGGGTTGTCGTATTTGCACACGGTGTGCAGTATGGATGTTTGCGGGTTGGTACTTTTGTGCTGATGCTAGTATGGATGCCTGTGTGCTGATACTAGTGTTGTTGATAGTGTGTTGGTGCTGGTACTAGCGCTGGTGCTAGTGTCGGTGATGGTGTTGACGATGAGCCACCAGTCGGGGTGTGACTCCGTCATGATGGACATATGTTCGGTCCTTGAGATTCGGTATTGGTTGAGTGATGGACTGGATGGGTTCCAGTTAAGATTGTGTTGTGTTGGGATAAGTCCCAATAGTGGTGAGATAACCAGTAAGGAGTGGATTAAAAAGGGTATATTTGAGACTTGAGTAATCTTGGGATGACGTCCCCTACGTCATGATAATTGGTGGATTTGGGGGAGTTGTTGGCAACTCCAAAATTTGTGCGATTTTATGTTTTGTTTATATCCCTAAAAAGTACATGGAAATGATTAAAACTGGAAAAGACGAGGAAAACCATTAGTGGTATAAAGGTAGGAATTTGTAATTGAGAACTTGGGAAACCGAGTGTTGAACCTGTAAAGGTCGGGATGTGCGAACGGGATAATAACAGATCGATTGTGGACACGTCGTCCTAGTGAGTTGAGGAGGTAGGAAGTCTAATGGTTAGACTTGACGTCTTGTTGGGAGCATGTCTGTTTCCAGCATGGTTGGAACCTTAAATTCGAGAAGCGTTGTGATTGGGGAACGAGAGTGGTGTTCATTCCTGGTGATTGGTATTCCGAAGTCATTGGGGTTGACTTCTTGCTTTCTGCCCTGGCAGACATTGACTGTAGTTACCAGTACGTTGAGCGTGTATTGGTTGGTGAGCCCATGTGTGTTGTGAGGTCATTAGGAGGAGCTACGTGTTCGAAATTAGGTAAACAAGATTTCTCATTTTCTGCTTGGTGGCAGACGATGTTGGGGTACATGGCGTGGTGAGTGCAGTGAGTTTTGTTGCATCCACGTAGGATGAGTTTTGGCGTCATTGTGTTGGATCATCCTTGGTTTTTCCTATGTGGAATGACAAGGATCGATACGAACTTGGGTATGTGAGTCGTAAACGGCGGGGTTGAACTTCTTTTCGAAGTGGGGCCCGTATGGTATTCTACTCGGGTGAGTAGGTTTTCAAGGTAGTTGAATTTTGTCAACCTTAGACGTGTGAAGGTTGGATTGTCTTCCCTATGAAGTCAATCAAGTGTATTGAACGGGTAACCGATAGGTTTGGTTTTGGTGTGTCTTGGTAAATGTGAATGAGATTTCGGGATTTGGAATCGAATTTCTGGGTGACGATTCAGGATTCGATTTTGGAACTTGAAAGTATATTTCTGGATTTGGGTACGGAATGATTATTCCAAATGCTAGCTTACGGAATAATGATTTCGGATTCGGATTTGGATATGAATTATAATGGGATATCTGGGTTTGGATCCGGGATTTCTTACGAAGTTGCGGATTCAGATTCGGAAGTGGAACTAGATGTTGGGTGGAGTTTCGATTTGTCTCATGCTGGATTGGGCAAACGTACTCCATTATTGGAACGTGTTCGGCTATGACCTAGGTGGTTGTAGTCTGGTTATTAGGTAGATGTGTGTACTTCGTACTTGGTTCGAGGTACAATACCTTGTAGACTTGTGATGTCTAGTTACGGTATACGGGATATACCCGAGGTGTGTTGGTGAGCGTGTTGGTAGTCGGATTGGTTCCGATACCATGGGATTGGTTGTGGACCGGACATTACTATACAATGGGTCATGGTAATTCCGATGTGTTTAATTACACACAGGTCGTGTGAAATGTCGGTAAGGGTATTGGTGAGTCGAGTACTTTGGTGGCATGTGTAGCCACGAGTGAGTCTAGTGTCAGTTTTCGACTGACAACAACTGTGTGGTGACAGTTTGTCAGGATGTGTCAACATAGATCGTTGAGTGGGGTCAGCTGACTCCTAGTGGGAGTGGGAAAGGAACCGTCGAGTTGTTACGTCAACGAGAGGGTTGATTTGACAAGTGGTGTCAAATTCGAAACAAGTAGTTTCAGTCATTCGACGGGGTCGAATGTAATCGTTGCGTTTTGAGTATTAGTGGTACGTTTGGGTGTAGACAAGTTTTGTCTAAGTAGTTGGTGTACGGGTGTACACGTGTTACGTGGTCGATTCCACTTTCCACGGGGTGTTTGTGGAATCAGGGTAGTCGAGTTTCGAGAGCGAAACTAATTAAGGAGGGAAGTACGTTGAGATTAGAGCGGTTGGAATTTCGAGGACAAAATTTATTAAGGAGGGAAGATTGTAACGACCCGTCCCGAATTCCGGGAATAGATTAGTCACTAATCTTGATTAGTGAGGTTGAACGGTGGTTAGTAGGGCGGAATCGGACAAATTGTGCAAAATGACCGTTTTGCCCCTGGTCGTGGGCAAAATGTTGACTTTTTGATCGGGCGGTCAAATGGACTTTGACCGATGACCGTGACGTAGTTCGGGACGTCACGAGTTCATAGACAGGTGGCACGTTCGATTCCGACATTCGTAGAGAAAGTAACGGTGTTCGGAAGTTGAGGGGTATTTTGGTAATTTGGCATACTAGGGGCCAAATGTTGACTTTTTGATCGGGAGGTCCGATGGGCGAGGGCCAAGGACCGTTACGTAGGTATCGTCGATACGAATCCAACGACAGGCGGCATGCCGAAATCGGAGATTCGACGACAACGTTATGGTCAAGGAAACGAACTAACGAACCGAGGCTCGGATTAAAATAATAATATAATAATGAATAGTGACCGTTGACCCTACACACCTGGATGAGTGACAAGTGTCACTCATCCCTTGAAATCAGAATCCATGTTTTTGGGGGAGACCTCATGATGATGTTTAATTAGTTTTTAATTAATTAATTAATCTTTTAATTTCCATTAATCTCCATATTTTCCTTAACCGTGTACAACCAAATCCAATACTCTCCCAACCAATTCCTCTTCCATTGCTGAACCTGAGAGTGTGAATTTGTGAGCAATTTGAGAGTGAATTCAACTGGGTAAACACGAGAGATTGACAGTGAGGAGGAACTGAGAATTCGAAAGATTAAGTTTTGGGAGGGAAAATCAAATTGGACGATTTGAGCTGCGATGATCGAATTGGAGCTTGGAAACATCTTACTGAGGTTGTGACGAGTCGATCCACGTCAAAAACGAGAGGAATTGGTGCCGTTTTGGCTCTGATCGAGCTTGGTGACAGAGGAAGAAATCGAGGATGAGTCGTGGAGTTTGGAGCTGCGATTGACTCAATTGTTGTGGGGAAATGACTCCTCATGATCCCACGATGCTTCTGGGTTCATCAATTGAAGGAAACCGATCGAGATCGATGGAACTCCATTGTTGAACAGTGACGGTGCTCGAGCTTGAGTCGTGACGATTGAGCACAGGTTTGATGCAATTGATGTGGGGGAATTGTTCCTCAGGGTCCGTTGATGCTTATGGAATCATCAATTGGATGAAACCTGCAGCAATTGAGGGAGTTCCATGATTGCACAGTAACCGGGTGTTCTTCGTGGATCATCGTTGAATCGTGGGAATCTGGGTAAGGATTTGTGTAATTGAGTTTACAGACTTGTAATTGGACTTAAAACGAAACTAACTGAATGATTAATTGAAGGAATTAAGGCTGAATTGATGGACATTGAACCGGGTTGTGTCGCGGGTGAATTGGACCCGTTTACCAGACAAACGGGTTGGGCTGGTGACACTGTAGCAGGCGCGTGAGTTTCACGCGCAGCTACTCACGGCGGCGCGTGACGGCGCGTGGGCACGAATCTCGAGGTGAGGTCAACATGACTTCTGCCCTATTTAATGTAACGGACATTTTGGAATTGGTTTCGTGTCGATCGGACACCGTCTCGATATTGTTCGGGATATCCGAAGGTTTTAAATTAAGTTTAAAAATAAGTAAAAATGCGGGAAAATTACGGGACTTTGATAGGATGTTAATGATGAGGTTAGTGACCCTCTAATGTGATTTGGACAGGATTGGGAGTCCCGGTGATAGTGGTGTAGCCCGGGAGGGCCGGTGGCACGCGTATCGAGGCATACCGTTAAAACGGTCTGTGAGTGGACTTTGGTTTTATAAATTCTATGCATGCTTAAATGTTTTATATGGATTATGGTTGTGATTGTGTGATGTTGATTTGGTTGTTGGTAAATTGTACGGTTTCACGTATTTCGAGGCGATTTACGTGCTTGCACGTAAATCGAGGTTTCTGGTTTTACATGGATTTTCCATATTTATGACTTGGATATAATATGATAAAATGGTTTTGAAATTGGAAATATGAACTCGGGCTTGAGGCCCAATTATGTTGGAAATTTCGGACTTGGAGTCCATTTGAGAATCAGGCCGGGGGCCCAGTTGGTTAATGAAATCGGGCCAGGGGCCCAGTTGGTATGAAATCGGGCTGAGACCCATTTGAGTTATGTTATCGGGCCAGGGGCCCAGTTGATTTATGAATTCGGGTCGTGGGCCCAGTTGGTTTACAAATCGGGCCGTGGGCCCAATGGTTCATAAAATCGGGCATGAGGCCCAATTGGATTATAATGGTGATTTCGGGTCAGGGACCCTATATTTAATAATTGTGATTTTGGGTCAGGGACCCTAAATGGAATTATGTGGTTTTATGGAAATTTCGGGCAGGGCCCAATGGTAATAATATGATAAAAGGATTAAATAAAACTGTTTTCCATATACCATCTGGACACAAGGATATTTGATGGTCTCCTCCAGATGTCTGGGACACTGGGGAAGTCACGGTGCATTGCCTGCGAGGGGTCATTATACGGAGCAGCCGGACCGTATGATGACTCAGGAGCAGGATTGCTATGATTGACGTCAGGGACGTCAGACATCAGGGATGTCAGATATATGGACCCGGAGAGACCCCGGGCAGCACGCGTGGCTTATGAAACCGTGAGATATGACGTCAGGGACGTCTAGCGTCTGGGACGCTAAGCATCTGGGATGCTGGTGATGGTAATGGTAAAATATGGTTTAATGAATAAAATGGCTTATTGGTTGGATATGTGTTATGTGGTAAAAATGGATTATTGGTTATGAAATGGTATGTCGGGTCAGGGACCCTAAATGGTTTTGGATTTATGGATTGATGTTCATTTATGGTCGTGGGTGGTGACCCACATGGTTTTAATATGTATGGTGGTGGTACTCCACAGTTTTGGGCTGAGTTCCCACACTTGGTTTTTGGTTAACGGTTTTGGGCTAAGGCCCTAATGGCTCGGTTGAGCAAACGTTTTGGTTACTGGTTTTTGTGGCATGCATACGTTTTTATTGGAGGGCATAAATGTCTTATAAATGTATTTGGGTAAACTTATTGGTTTTTGTCCACTCACAGCTTTTGGTTTTAATGCCCTTCAGGTTGATTACGGATGCGATTGCAGCAGAGACTGGGACATTGCACACCTCTTCCATCGGTCCTTGCGCACTCTGGATGGCCCGTTTGGGCAGTAGCTTATGGTTATCCCTTGTCTGACACCCCTTGTTGGACGGGAGCAGGGCACATTCCATGGTAATCCCGGGGGGATTGGGATGGGTCCTGTCATCAATCACGATCCCAATCATAGTGATGTGTGCAACCGTCAATCCAGAACCGCTCTCAATCCTAGTATGTTGCCGTGAACACATCACTGCTACGACCATCTCGAGACCATGGTGCACACGTCGCCGATCAATTCTCTAAACCGTCAGCACTCCGTAGTCGAGCCTCTAGTGGCTGCTCGACAACGAGACGTGCATCGTGACCTCTCCGGAAGGAGCGTATCCAAATCCGGAGGCGAGAGTCACGTCGTCCGTCGCCGTGCACACAGCACCCGTCCCGACCACGACTCCGACCTACGGGTCATCAATAGGGTCTCATGCCCGAGTCAAAACTAAATCCAAATGGGTCTAATGCCCGATTTTACCTTTTCAAAACCATTTCATGAAAACCGAAAGCGTAAGCGCGAATAAGCACGTATAAAACCCGAAAACCTCGAAGTAAGTTCCCATACGTAAACACACACTAAAATGCACTCAAGGCATCACAAAACACATATTAAAGCACAAATAAAACATTTATGCATTCATCGATTTCAGAAAGAAAGTCCACTCACAGACCGTCCGCGCTGCTGCCTCGATAATCGTGCAATACGGCTCTCCCGGGTCAACCGTCGTCTCCGAGATTCCCAAACCTGTCCAAATCACTTTAGAGGGTTACTAACTACTTAATTAACCCCTCACTAAAGACCCCTAATTTTCTAGGATTTTTAACTATTTTTAAACGTTCACCAAAACCTTCCGGCAGCCCGAACTATATCGAGACGATGTCCAATCGGCTCGAAACCAGTCCAAAAATGTTCGTTACATCGAATAGATGATCTGACATGTTGGACACTTCCCCAGATTCCCTGCCACGCGCCCTGTGATTGGCCTGCGCGTGGGCCTCACGCGCCGGGCTACAATGCTTCTTCAACCTTGGTCAGGCTGGTCCGAACCAGCTGGCCCGGTTTTCTCTGCAACTTGGACCGGTATGACCGGTCCAGGCCCCTACACTATTCAATTTTCACCATTTTCTTCCCTAATCGATCCTATTCTTCATGTTTTGATCCTAGGAATCTAAACCTATGAACCAAAACCCCTAAAACCTAGTAAACCCGACCAGTCCAACCTTTTCTTCACGGTTCAAGTTTTCCAAAACCTCCCCTAGTGTTCTTTAACATCTAACCTCTTTCAAAACCTTCTTAATAACTTCCTAACAACCTATTTAATTCATTAGAATCATCCAAAACGACCCATAATAACAGAAATCGAAAATGGACAAAATCGGGTAAAACCGATTACCTTGATCGGTTCCTCCTCCGCTGTCCACGAAGGTGCTCCCTTGGCCGGCCACCACATTCCTCAGGTCCTCCTCTCACTCTCCTGGGTCTCACAGATGATCAAAGGAATGAAGGGTTTGGATTTGGGGTTGAAATGGGTGATCGGGTTTTGGGTTTTGAAATGAAGAAAATGATCGATGATGAAGGAATGAGAGATGCATGAATGAAAATGATGTCCAATGGATGAGTGACACTTGTCACTCATCCATTGGGCCTTGGGACAAATATCTGGGCCCCACTTAAGTCCAAAAGTTCCTCGCCTCGTAAAACATGCAATAGTACGTTCGAACTTCCGTGAATCGTAACTTCGTCGTCGAACGTCCGAATTCGACGCGCCGCCTGTCTACGGATTTGTATTGTCTCGCTCTACATAGCGGTCTTTGGCCCTCGGCCATTTGACCTCCATGGTCAAAAGTCAACTATTGGCCCCTATTCACCCAAATTACCAAAATGCCCCCGATCTTCCGATAATCACAACTTCTTCCAAGAATGTCGGAATCGAACGTGCCACTTGTCTATGAACTCGTGACGTCCCAAACTACGTCACAGTCATCGGCCAAAGTCCATTTGACTGTCCAAACAAAAAGTCAATGTTTTGCCCATTTTAGGGGCAAAATCGTCATTTCACCCTGAACGTCCGTTAATCCTCGGCTAATCCCCGATTAGTCTCGCGAATCCGTCATTAATCCTTAATTAATCCCGTTAATTTGGGACGGGTCGTTACAATCTTCTCTCCTTCAAGAATTTCGTCCTCGAAATTCAAACTAACCTGATTTCCACAACCAACTGTGGAAATTCAATCGTGTCCCCGCACACGGCCACTCTCGTGTACGAGTACACTTTCGTCACTATGCCGTACTTGTCGGTACGCACTATCACTGAAGCTCCAAAGCTCCATCTCAACTCTCATTAGCTGCGTTTTGAACGTTGGCTTGCGAGAGTCATCAAGTTGACTTTCAGTCTTATGGTTCTTCTAATCTGACAATCGGAACTGATGTCCTGATCAGCACCTGATCCGACAACTATCCTCACTGCTCCCACGGAGCGACACCCAACTTCCGTCACTGCCACTGAGTCCACGAGTATGCTCGGCTCCACCGTGCTTCCGCTGCACACTCTCATCTCGACTCGCTCTCGAGTCCTCGTGCTGTAACGTATCTCACGTCACTCAGAGATCTCCGCTGTCATATAGACTCATCTCGAGTCCCAACCATCGGACTACTCCTTCTGTCGATACACAATCATCGTCTCACCCATCCGGTTGTACACGCAATCCAATCGAATACTTGTCTCAGCAGAAAACACAAACAGGTACTAGAGTTCCACTAGCCCACATGGCCCTAAGCTCTCGGCTCACCAACTATCCGAACTCTATCTGTCACTTCTACTCAAGCACATAGTATTTGACGTCTAGTCACTATACCAATATGTCGGAACACATCCGATCATAGTACTCATCAGTCCGATGTCTAATCGTACGTCACGAGCCAGCCTCAATCCAACACAACCTCTATTCTCAAAGCCATTTCGAGGCATCGGCTAATCATCTTTTCCTGATTGATACCTATGTATCGTCCTCATCTCACCTTTATTCTCACTTTCAAACTCTGTCATCTCACCAACTATGCTAAGGGATCCTTAGAAGTTCTTTTCTGTTCCTACCTTAGCATAATCAGCAAGGCATTTCACTCTAATGACGACCAGGCCTCGGTCTAAACACCACACGGTCGTCACAATCAATTCTGTCATCTCGACCTTCCTCACATTACTCAATCTGTCTCGTCTTGGGTACTCGCCTGTCACATCACTAGATGTGACACCACGAATCTTCTGATCTCCAAGTCAATCCAATTTAACATCACTATCATCTCCTTCCTCATCAATCCACATGAGGAAAGTTGAAGCTGATGACATCAAAGTCATCCCAGTCATTCTCCAGCATCCAACATGATCTGCTAAGGAACAGAAAATGAAAAGTCTCATTCACCGGCCTCTAAGTCGAGAGTAGTTGCGACCATGTTGGAAGCACACCTAACCTTTCCAACAGTTCTTTTTCCTGAGCTAGAAGTCCTTCTTCCTAACTAAGAGTATTCTCTGATAATTACTGTAATGGTTAATCCTACCCTTCAGGATTAAACAATTCCCGTGATTTCTTCCGGCTTCTCCCCTTTCCGTTCACGTCTGTAACCTAATTCGCACGTCCCAATCCTTATGGGATCCAAATCCAGTACCTAACACTTGTACCGTCCGTTCACAACGATCTCGGGACAGCTACCCTAAAACTAGGTACATCCCATACCTTGCCAATACCAGGTATTGGGTATACCTCGTACTAAGCCACTCGGAAACCTCTCCGTCCCGCTCAGTGCCCACTGAACTCCCACGACTCCTACGCTAGGGCACCACTACCAACTAGGACACATCAACTCACTCGGACATCATCCGCATGTCCGCAAACAATCCAATTGGCCTATCCGTTTATGCCCATTTATGCACATCCAAAAGGATGTCAATTCATCCTAATCCGATGTGCCACTAGACTACAGAGTCACAACAGACTCCTGTTGTGATCTGCCGACAACTCTCTGTGTACTGCCCAATATCACTACAATCCTTACGTTATCAATTCTTTCTGATCAACGACAACTGTCGATAACTATTATAGTGACTCATTTTATTTCTCACTATCAAATTCACCTCGAACTAGCGTACCCGACACTCAGGAGGTATGGTCAACCGTAGCCAACCAACCATCACCAATTGCCAAGACAATCTATATTATCCGACGAATCCTTCTCGCCGCGTAATGGTAGAACCTTACCATGAGCACATCACGATTAAGCTATCCTCAGCTCGTGGCTCGTCGTCTATTCTCGTTAACTCACCGCATCACCGCCACACAGAGTGCAAATCAAATCAATCCTAAAATCTCACTCTTGTCGAGCAATCACCAGTTCTCTCTGTTACCTCACAAGGTAGTGTGGTACACTGCTCAACTCTGAAGCTCCTATTCTTCTGTAATCGCACTCGGTCTTGACCGAGCGAACTCCCACAACCAAAGTTCGTACCGTGCGTCACTAACGCACCCGCTTCACGACAATCTGTGTCTATCTAACTCGATAAGACTCAACTACATCCATCGATAGCAGCGCCTGCCACAACCTCGTGCAGACCGATCTCAAAAGCACCATGCTATCGAGACTCCAAAACTACGTGGTCAACTCACTACAGGCACTAACCGCTCAACACACACATCCACCGATCGGTCTACCTCGGACTTTGATTCCCAAGTACCACTCTCCTGGTCACTCGTCCAACCAATCACCGACTAGGGTTACCCCAACCCGGCTGCTCGCCTGCAGCACGTCCATCTCGAGTGATCCCTCACCTCGACTCCGAAGAATTATCGTACTCCGATACTGGCATCCCAATAACCAGTAGCCACAACCTGAGGACCTGGTTCTCTCGTAACTCTACGACTCTCAGCCACGAGCCTCCACAAGAACTTGGCCATACCCGTGCCTAACACTGCACAATGGCTAGACGTCGTAATCGCATTCTATCACGTCACTCCACAACTACCACGGGCATCTCTTTCCAGTCGACATCCAGGAGGGATTCGACACTTATAAACGTGGCCTCTCATGCCAAATAGGATCAAAGTCCTACTCCAACCAGTCTTAACTAAGGTCCTCGCACATCTGACTGCTCTGAGCAGTACGATCTTGATCCTTGCGGTTCCATATCATGGACGATCCCAATGTTCGACCTCTACGGATTCCACTATGCTCCGTTCCACGTCCGTCATGACGCCTCGGCAGTCCTGACTCTCAGGTCTTCCTACTGTGTCTACTGATCTACTGGAATAGGATCCAGTAACTACGCAGCTCTAAGCCGTCGGATTCTCACGGATAACGATCCTACTCGAGGTTCCAACCTCACGGAAAACACGGCTTCTTCTGCCAAACTAACCTCACATGATCGCATCGCGTGTCAAACGTACACGAACTAGTATCGATTCGACCGAATCCTCGTACTAGTACCCTAACTATCAGGTTGATGATGGGCTGTTACGATTGGAGAGACATCACATCCTCGATCTGTGCGCACACTCTGCTCTGATACCAAGTTGAGAGGACCCGTCCCAAATCCATCTGGATTAGCGTGGGACGTACCTGCTCCCGTCTGACACGAAGTGTCAGACTAGGGATATTTTCGTCCTTTGCCCAACTGAGGCTATCAGAGTACGCCAGGATCCGAAGGAGGAATGTGAATGTCTAGTCTCTGCTACAGCCGCATCCGCGATCAATCTGAAGGGCATTCAAAACATAAAAGCTGTGAGTGGACAAAACAATTATTTTATAAAATGTTTCATAAAAGACCTTTATGCCCTTCATTAAAAGCATATGCATGCATTCAAAAACCATTTCTAGGGTTCATTCCCGATTCCCATAAACCGTCATGAACCATCAAACCATTTGGGCCTTGGCCCGAAATCAATCAAATAATACCTGGGACCTCCGCCCAAACCAAAACACGTGGGAACTCATACCAAAACCATCTCATAAGGGTCTCAGCCCAAAGCCAATAAGCGTGGGTCTCAGCCCAACGCCATCTCAGTGAAAACTCATACATATATACATATATACATATATAACCCATCCTAGGCACTTCTGAAGAAGATTCCAACTCGGGGCACACAACCCCTAGGGAACACATCCCCGATATAGTCACGATGTCTCTATATATAAGTATGCATACTACTTGGGGTCTCATTCCGAGTCTTCTCCCAGGAATTCTTCATCTGGGAGGCTCATCTTCGGACCTAGTCCGATCATCTCTCCGGAATCTGGTCTGGGACCACATCATAACGTCCACTCCTGGAACGGGATCCCTGTGGGGATACCCACTCTGGTTTGTGGATCGTGACTCTCCAGGTCGACGACTGGAGGAGACCAATCCATAATCCCGTAAGGAGGGTATATACATACCAGTATACAAAACCATAGAAACGAGACTCATGCCCGATAACACAAATCAACTGGGCCTTCCGCCCGAACGTAAGACTCAATAGGGTCTTTAGCACGATTTTACAATGAACTGGGGATCGTGCCCGAACTCGAATCAACTGGGCATCGAGCCCGATATCTCATGGTCAGTCACGATCCCGATCATAGCGATGTGTGCAACCATCAATCTAGAACCGCTCTCAATCCTGGTATGTCGCCGTGAACACATCACTGCCACGACCATCTCGAGACCATGGCGCACACGTTGCCGATCGATTCTCTAAACCGTCAGCACTCTGAAGTGGACCCCCTAGTGGCTGTTCGACAATGGGACGTGCATGGTGACCTCTACAGAAGGAACGTATCCCAATCCTCGTCTCGTAAAATGCGCAATAGTACGTTCGAACTTCTGTGAATCGTAACTTCGTCTTCAAACATCCGAATTCGACATTCCGCCTGTCTACGGATTCGTATCGTCCCGCTCTACATAATGGTCTTTGGCCCTCGGTGATTTGACCTCCCGGGTCAAAAGTCAACTATTGCCCCCTATTCACCCAAATTACCAAAATGCCCCCAATCTTCCGATCATCACAACTTCTTCCACGGATGTCGGAATAGAACGTGCCACCTGCATATGAACTCGTGACGTACCGAACTATGTCACAGTCATCGGCCAAAGTCCATTTGATCGTCCGCACGAAAAGTCAACGTTTTGCCCATTCTAGGGACAAAATCGTAATTTCGCCCTGAACGTCCGTTAATCCTCGTCTAATCCCTGATTATTCTGGATAATCTGTCATTAATCCTTAATTAATCCCGTTAATTCGGGATGGGTCGTTACACTTTCGAACCAATCCACAACAAAAATGAAGAGAATTGGTGCTGTATTGAACAAGAACAGAAGCTCCAATTTCGGCTCAAAACCGAGCTTGAGTTCTAATAGCTGGAGGTAAGAGCTTGTGATATTAATTATGTATAAATGTTTATTACACTCTCATGATGCTTCTGGTGTCAATTAATTTGAAGAAACAGGTCGAAATGAGTGAACCCGAAAAGGAAATCCGTTCGAAGGTTGATCGTGGGATGTTAGGATTAAGGTCGTGTTTAAAGTAATTAAGTTTACAGAACTTGAATTAAGATAGATTATAAGGGATCAAGTGAAAGAATGGAAGGAATCGAGATCGAATTGAGGGAGAACGATTCGGGTCTAGTCGCGGGTTTTCAACCCGTTTATCAGAGAATCGGGTGAAAGAGACGCACTTTAGTAGTACTGTGCTAAGTGCGTGGCTTTCACGCGCAGCCGCTTGCGGCAGAGGGCGCGTGGGTGAGTTTCTGGGAAAGTGTTCAACATGTGTTTTGATGTTCTCGATAATACGAACCTATTAGCGTTGGTTTCGGGTCAATCAGATATGGATTCCGAGTAGTTTCGAGTACCCGAAGCGTATAGTTTATGTTCAAACAATCTTATTAAATTTGGACGATTAAGGAATTCATATATGGGACTATACGATAATCTAGTAACCTTAAAATACTTTGTTTGACAGGCCGGAATATTCCCAGGATATCGGAAGAGAGCGAACAGCTTGAGGCTGAACAATCTGGACGGTGTGTGTAAAGGGACTTTGTTTTCTTACCATGATGCATGCATATATGATTTAAATGCTTTATTATATGATTTGATATGCATTGGCATGATTGAGGTTTCAATCCGGTGATTTCTCAATTTTCTGGATTATTATATTATTTTTGGCACGATTTTCGAGAAATTATGAAATTGATGTTTTGGACGTAGGCCCGGGGTTGAAAATGATGTTTTTACTCGGGTTATGAGTCAGAAATTGATTTGATGTTTTTCGGACATATTTTATGGATTTACGTGAAAAATGGCAACTCGGGTTTACGATTGCATGGATTTGCGTGAAAATGATATTTTGGGCTTGAAACCCAATGGAATTGTGATTTTGATTGGATTTGTATTTCTATGTGATTACATGATGATATTGATGATTTTCGGATTTATAAAATAAATCGGGACTTTGGTTTTCCGGATTTGAGGAAACTATATTTTTGGGGCTGAGACCCTGTATTAATAAATGATTTGGTTTTCAATGCAACTTTTTTTCACTGGTTTTCATAATGGTGATGTGTTGCAGATATTTAGGGTTTTCGGATGGAAATATATTTTTCCCCGGAGTGCACCCTGGAGTTAACGCTCGCCTTCGGGATGGAAGTGTTTACCCCGAAGAGGTCACGTAGCACGGTCTGTTGTCGTGCAGCCAAGGGAGGCTCGACTCAGACCAGAGGTGTTGGATTATATGGAGATCGGTCAGTGATGTGTTCATAATGATCTGGATTGTCGGCTGGTGGTGTATTCACAGCGATAGTTGCTAGGATTTTGAGCGGTCCTTGAGCCTATTTGATTTGCACGCGTTGCAGGGATAAATGTGACTATACGAGATTGGATAAGGAAATAAGTCCCGTGGTTTAATTGTGTTTTGTGATCTATAAACATTTGTGCCCAAATATATTTTTACTCATGATTTATGATATGCATGCATGTTTGTGAAACCTGGAGGGTATGATTGATTTTTCCTCAAATGTAATTATCAATGTTTATTTTTGTCCACTCACACTTTTGATATTTTATTTACCTTCTAGACCAGTGCATAAGTACAAGGGATAGAAACGAGGCAAAGGAATAAGTAGATCGTTGCGCACTTAGACACCGTACAGAGTAGGAGTTTGATCCGTACTTGTAATATTACCTATGCTCTGTGAATCTGTTGACTAGTCAAACTTGTAATGTAAACGGTCCTGTAAAACTTTACTATCCCTTGTCTGATAATGTCTGGCGTTTGTTGTGTTGTATATGTATATATGTTTGGTTACTTTTGGCACTTTAGAGTTATTGTCAGACGGGAGCAGGATCCATCACGACTATTGAGGGATAATCGGGATGGGTCTTGTCAAAGATGGTTTATGGAAAACAATTTTCCAAAGTCATTTCGAAACATCTCAATGGGCCCTGCCCGAAATCTCCATAAAACATCACAAATCCATTTAGGGTCCCCGACCCGAAATCAAGTTTATGAAACATAGGGTCCCAGACCCGAAATCACATTTATAAAACTCAACTGGGTCTCATGCTTGATTTTGTAAACCACTGGGCCCCCGGCCCGATCACAAGACTCAAAAGGATCTCAACCCGATTTCGTAAACCAATTGGGCCCCTAGCCCGATCACATAATTCAAATGGGTCTCATGCCCGAATTTATCTCTCCAAAACCAAAACCACGCCATAGAATCATTATTGTATTCACATTCACATATCAATAGTATAAACTCGTAAACCTCAAAATATGTGTAAATACAGGGGTACCTCAAAATACGTGCAATCGTATAATCCATCAGTGCCATAATCATCATCGTAGAAATCACGTATGTACAACATATAACATAGTTATGCATGCATCAAAATTTAGAAAACGAAGTCCACTCACAGACCGTCCTATGCTGCCGCCTCGATACGCGTGTCATAGGCCCTCTCGGGCCCCATCACTATCACTGGGACTTCCAAACCTGTTCATATCACACTAGAGGGTCACTAACCTCTTTATTAACCTCCTATTAAAGCCCCGTAATTTTTTCGAATTTTTAACTATTTTTAAACTCGATTCAAAACCTTCGGACATCCTGAACAATATCGAAACGGTGCCCGATCGAGACGAAACCAGTCACAAAATGTTCGTTACATCGAATAGATTAAAAGTCTTGTTGAAAGTTTCCCCAAAATACCCTTCACGCGCCCCCACGCGTCGTTTGAACTCCCTGCGCGTGAAACCCACGCACCGGGTACTGTTCATCTTCCTCCTCAGATCAACCCGGTCTGAACTGATCCAGTCCAACCGAACCGGCACTGGCGGTTCGACCCCATTTCTCCTTTATTTTCATTCCAATTTTTATTCTACTTGGTTCTATAGTTTCCTTGCACAATTTCCTACCGGTCCATAACTTAAAATTTGAATTTTAAGTCCAGAAGGTTACCTCTCTGATCTCGAACAGACCGGCCAACCAACAACCGTCGTGCCTGCACGATCCTAGACACCTCTCGTCTTGGTTTTGCCCTCACTCGATTCCTTGAACCTTCATAAAAAACTACCAATCATCATAATCGAACAAAATGCACTAAACCTCAAGCTGCCATTTTTGAACCGTAACAGGTCCTTATCGAGTTCTTACTCACCTTGCCATCCTGAGCTCAGTCAAGGCCACCACCATGGTCCTCTTGACTTCAGGGGCTCCATGCACTCCTCCAGTGCGATCAACAACCCACCAAAATCAATCTTTCATTTTTGAATTTTATAAACTCCTCTGTTTTTTCTCCACCTTCATCCATGCCGTCTCCCGTCGTCTCTCGGTCCTTCAAAACACTCCCTCACACGAACGTCTGAAGGTAAGTACGGTGGTGGTGTCTTGTGTGTGTTGTTCAAGATGTCGAGATGTGGGTGTGTATGTGTTCACGGTCTAAGAATAACATGAAAGTGAGAGGGAGAGTGGAAATCTGATAAAAATTATATGAAAGGAAGAGATGGGATCAATGGCACAGATTCAATCTTGATAAGGAAGTGGACGGCTGAGATTAATTGAGGAGAATAAACATATTATAAATTGGTCAATGGGGAACTTGATCCATGTTTTAGGGAAAATGAGTGTGGGGATAAGTGATACTTGTCACTCATCCAAGGGTCCAGATCAACTCTTGGTTTAACACAAATTATATTATTTTATTATTATTTTAATTCCAACCTCGGTTCGTTCGGTAATCGATTTCGCTCCCGTGACCAAAACATCTTCGTTCGACGTCCGATTTCGGCGTGCCTCCTGTCTATGGATTCGTATCGACTCGATCTACGTAACGGTCCTTGGCCCTCGGCCATTGGACCTCCTGGGTCAAAAGTCAACATTTTGCCCACTTTTCAACCAAATGACCAAAGTACCCCTCGACTTCTGAACATCATAACTTCTTCCTCGAATGTCGGAATCGGACGTGCCTACTGTCTATGAACTCGTGACGTCCCGAACTACGTCACAGTCATTGGTCAACGTCTATTTGACCACCCGAACTAAAATTCAATATTTTACCCACACCTAAGGGCAAAACGGTCACTTTGTACATTTCGTCCGATTTCCCTCAACTAATCCCAGATTAGTCATTCTAAACCATGATTAATTAATATTTAATCCCGGTAGTCGGGACGGGTCGTTACATTGGAACACTTTGCACATGTGTGCATCCTTGTGTCTATGAGGAACCATGACTCCTCAATAATAGTCAATATGCTTCATCGGGTCGGAAGTTTCTTTGAACTGATTAAAGCTTGGAGTTGCGAACCTTTGGGGGAATGAATCTTCCTCGATGTCTCTCACAAAAGGTGAGGATGATTGGATTCGGCGACATAGATCGTCTTCTAGATCGCCATCACGTTGGATACGGAGGTGCTGATCTAACATTTTTTAGACATCATCAGCTTCCAGCGCGCCTTGGTGAGGTTGTGAGCCATGATGTGCCAACTGTCATTTTCCATCTCGAATCTTATCTTTTAATTTTTGAGGACGTGTGCGCGGGTATGGCTCGTCCCATTCCTCTCCTTGATGGCTGGCACGACCTAGAGTGTTTCTGGAAGATGTGTGCTACCTCCCATTCCCATGTGTGTGTTCTATTCGAGATGATGTCCCTACTCGCTTTCCAAGCCGTTTATGCACAGATGGTCTTGGGCGTTGTGGGCTCAATGCTCTACGAGTGTGACTTTCTTCTCCGGAGTGACTTAGCGAGGCATCTCGAGACATCGTTCGGCATCAGAGTGTTCCATTTCCTGGGCACTTTGGTACGTTTTCTTGCTTTCCACGCGAGGCGAGGTGTCTCTTAGGTTCTCAAATTTTTCTCCCCATCAAAAGTCGTTGCAAAAGCTCTGACTGCATTTGAACTTAGCTGTTCAACCTTTCGACTTGCTGAGCCAAGTTGTCTTGAGGAGGTTGGTGATGGTTCCACCCTGTGATGTTGTGGTGTCCATCTAGGAAATCTCACAAATCCATATTTTCATTGAGGTGACTCTACCTTGATGCTCCTCCCATCGACTGCTCGCTTGTTTTCTGCAAGGATGAACTTTCTTCCCCTAGCGCAGGCACTTGAGTTGTTGGCAAGGGAAAGGTTCTGAAGCTGAAAGTTAGGATCTGCCCTTGCATCTCCATGGGAGCTTCGATGTATACACGTTGAGGGCGAATTGGGTGCACCTTCGACGTCTCTATGTGAGCTTTATTCCTCATTTGTGCTATTGAAGCTAAAACACCATCTTCGGGTGATCGAATAGATCGACGAACCCTAGCCATGTTGAATCGTGAGAATTGAGCGGAAAGTTCTTTATCGAACGATGAATAACGTTCCAGATCTACAAAGAACGTTTGATGAACGATAAACGGAGTAAGATGAACGATGAACGATCGTGAGAGCTTTTCTTGAATATTTCTTAATCGACTCTCAATGAAAACACCAATTGTTGCAGCAGAATTCGTCATTTAAACTCAAAAGTCTCCTAGATCCCTGCAATTAGCAAATAGTAAGCTATCATTTGTTCAAGATCGAGGCCCAAGGGTTTGTTCAATCAAGAACGCTCCAATGGTTAAGTCAGCTTTGAAAGAGAAATCTCAAGAGTTTAAGTAACGTTGAACTGAATTATCTTGGAAATAAAATGAGTTCTATTTATAGGAAATCCTTGAGAGTCTCGGAGCATACTGATTGGTCGGTTGAATTTGTAATTAATAAATAATATATTATTAATAAAATATATTATTTAATGATTATAATAATGACTCATTATGATAATAATGATAATTATTTTAATTTAATATTAATATTAATTTTTCATTATTAAGAATAACCACAATTAACTATCGGGAAGAATATTAATATTACGGAGATTTTTAACCCAATTAAATAACGTATTTAGCTGGTAAATAGATTATTTAATGTGCGGGTGTCTGCAAGTTATTAGTATTATTATCGAGGGCAATTTGGTCATTTCAAGAATTATGGGTCACGTGGCAGGTCAACAATTTTCGAGTGATTTTTGGTTCCACAATATTACATACATAAATGGACATATTGTGCAATATTTTTTTATGTTGCTATTGTTCCTAATGTACATTGAGATAAATTTCTATTTTTAGTGTGGATTTAGTCTAATATATATCTTCATGCAAGAAAAGTATCTATTAATCACGAGTTCTTGCCAGTCCCACAGTAAATCTTCGGTGAATTTTGTCTCGATATGCTATTATATGTAAGTCACGAAAATTGAGAATTCACGGAAATACTAAACCTCTTGTAGCTAGCAAACATTATAAAATATGATTTGTAATATACATTTCTATAATTACGTAGGCAGACACCAAAACCATCTAACATCTTCTAATTAACATAGATGAATGAGTGTCTAACATGAACCTAGCAAAATGTGACCATGGATTGAATTAATGCGAGAGATATCGGTGAACATGAAATGAATATATAGGCAAATGCCATTAAATCGTCTCCACAAGGAGCAGACTAGTCTGTGTAGCCAACAAATAGGAATGTATACATTCTAGGAAACTACCCAAGAAAATAAAAAATGAACACCTTTGTCATAAGTACTCAAGCCGATCGAGAACGGGCAGAAGCTAGGCCAAAAAACCGAAAAGCAAAAAAAGAGGGCAATGAAATTGGAAAAGCCAGGCATTTCTCAATCCCGGCCGTTGCGTTATTAAAAATTCAAAATTCAACTATTGTAAAATTTCATGTATATATATATATATATATATATTATATAAATGGACCACGAATCATTTTCCAACACATCATTGCAAATATTACTATAGCTTTGACCAAACCGAGAGTTGACGTCGTAGATATATAAAACTTTAATTTAATGAAGCCCCATTGTTTAATAATAATATGGTTTTGCAACTTTGCATGCGCAAATGTGCTCGGCATTGTAACGGCGTTATGAGGTGTCGTTGTGCTATATATAACACCCTCACTCTCACTCCTTCATTCAACGTGGATACCCCCCATTTTTTCAAGTTTCAACACACCTCTCTTTTCCCTCTCATATTTTCTCTCTCTATTTCTCTCTGCGAGTCTGAAACAAACATTTTAATGGTTGCGTGAGTTAGAAGAGTGG
The DNA here is from genome assembly GCA_032719365.1 of Prinsepia uniflora. NCBI lineage: Eukaryota > Viridiplantae > Streptophyta > Magnoliopsida > Rosales > Rosaceae > Prinsepia > Prinsepia uniflora. The sequence continues at coordinate 53,454,970 of CM064863.1, read as the reverse complement.
CATAATTCTCTGCGTGTGTTTTCTTGGAACCACCTGCTTTCTGATCATTTGATTTCATCATCATCTGTACGGAAACTCTCGAAATGGGGAAGAAAGATCACCGCCTTGATCAGCAGCAGCAGAGAGATCATCACGATCTTCTTCATCAGCAGACCAAAGCAGCCGAAAGAGTCGAAGCTGTTCTTCACCTTCTTAGAAAACAATCCCCACTTTCAGTCAAACAGGTAACCTTCGGATCTCATTTTTCTCTTGATGGGTTTTTCCAAATTTCAAATCTTTTTAAAGGGCCATTATTACTATTTTCGGTTCTACCTTTAATTTTTTCTTCATCTCATTTTTTGGGGGTTTTTGCAGGAGAAGTTTTGCAACAGAGCTTGCGTGGAGAGGTTTTTGAAAGCAAAGGGAGATAGTGTTAAGAAGGCAGCCAAGCAACTGAGGGCTTGCCTTTCTTGGAGGGACAGTATTGGCACTGGTAACTTGTAGCTCCAGTGGTTAACTTAAGATTATATTTTAATTTGCATTCGAGATTCTAAATTCAAATTCCTCACCGTCAATATTCTTTCATTAAAAAAATTCCCAAAGTTTTTTTATTTTCTTTTTCTTCTTGTTATTTTTCTCTTTTTTAGTGCTTCTTGGTTTCTCCTTTTGTTTTGTGTTTAGCCAAAGAATCTTGCTTTTGTAGAACTTTGAATTAAGCGTTAAAGTTTTTGCTAAACCAACTTCCCCCCTAATCATTAAGCCCACTCCTTTCTCCAATTTTTAATTTAAAAACCATCACCAACAAAAAAAAAAATAAATAAAAAATAAAAAAGTGGAATCTGTGTTGTTTGTTTTTGTTTTCATTTTTATCCATAAAATTACCCACTTTAATTTTCTTGTTTATGAGCACAGAGAACTTAATAGCAGATGAGTTCTCAGCTGAGCTCGCTGAGGGAGTTGCCTACGTTTCTGGACATGATGAAGAATCAAGACCTGTTGTGGTAATAATAATGATGACTTTAAATCTATTTTAATCCTCTTTTTCTTTCTTTCATCTTTTTGCTCGTATGAATTCATATCAAATTTTTGATTGCAGGTTTTCAGGATTAAACAAGACTACCAAAAGTTTCATTCACAAAAAATGTGAGTAACAAACAAAACCCAGAAAGCATTAAATTAATTTTTCCGTTTTGTATTTTTCTTGAATTTATTAAAATTCCCTTTCTGATACTGATTTTCCATTTTTGCAAAATTTAAGGTTCACTCGTTTATTGGTTTTCACGCTGGAGGTGGCCATTGAGACTATGCCCAAAAACGTTGAGCAGTTGGTCCTTCTTTTCGACGCAAGTAAGCCCTGATTTACGTAAATCACCGTCATAACAAACAAGGCTAATTTAGTAATTAACTATGCTGCACGATACAGCGTAGTTAATGAGAGCACGCAAGCAGCAATGTCGGAGAAGGGGCACTGTACCAGTGTGCCTGGTGGGGGGAACTGAGATACCATCAGAAATTGTCCGGAGTGCCCCTCAGGTGTCACGGTCAAACCCCTCAACAGTAGTCTAGGAATGCAGGGGCATTCTAGGGAATTGTAGCAGTCTAGAACTGGTCAATTCCAACACTGATCCTTCCTTAAATATTTTGATCTTGTGGCAGACGTACCACCCACGATTCTACTTTTATGCTTTGCCAGAACCCCAAACAACCTTTTTATCCTTTTTAATTAATCACAGCTAATTAAATGCTAACCCTAACACATTTGTCATTGATTATGATTGTGTATTTTAATTAATGGGATCATTTTTGTAGGCTTTTTCCGGTCGGCGTCGGCTTTTATGAACTTGCAGCTGGCAGCGTTGAAAATAGTGGCGGAGTACTACCCCGGTCGCCTCTGCAAGGCGTTTGTGATCGACCCACCTTCTATGTTTTCCTATCTTTGGAAGGTACAAATTTGAAATCAAAATGATAATTTGAAATAATGAGCCTGTTTAATTACTATTGTTTGGGCTTGGCAAATAGTAAATAGTCCACCAATTTCCAGCTCATCATTGGTGAAAAAAAGTCTAATATATGTTACTGTTGGGCATGCAGTACAATGGGAGTTTTTTCTTTTTTACCGTTTTAGTTTTGCCCATCTGTGGGTTATGCTTGCTCCTTTTGGGAACAATCCCACCTATAATTTTTACCTTTTTAGGGTTAGGTCACATCTTATCTGTTGCCAAGTTCAAAGCTAGCTACATAGCTACTCAATGACAACTTTGTTCCTATTTCCTTTTGGTGGGGGTTCATCATCATCGACTCTTGATTGCAAGCCTTCAAATTATGTCACAATTATTGCTAGCTGGTTAGGTCTTTTTTTCTTTTAAGTACACGAGATAAGTTACAAGCAATTCTTTGTTACTCCCGTATTTTATGATAATCAAATTTAAAAAAAGTCATGTTCGCTATTTTTTTTAGTAATAGCATAATATCAACAATCCAGTGCTCTTATATGTGCCACCGTCAATAACTCCATTGGTACCAAAAGCACTATATGCTTAATGGGCAGAATTTCGTTATAAAAGATGTGAGAGAAATTGATTAGTTGAGATTTTTTGCTAAATTGTCTCGATTGTAATTTTCTGTCTTTTAAAATGAAATTTTGCTATTTTGACTAGTGGAGGAGATTATATTTTTTGAAAATTTGAATTGGTTAAATTCTATTTACTTACAATTGATCATTGTGTGAACACAAGTAAAAAGAGTTGGAAAAAAAAAAAAAAAAAGAGAGTCAAATGCGCTGAGAGTGACCGAATGTGTTTGATTGGTTTTTGTAGGGTGTACGGCCCTTTGTTGAGCTATCAACGGCTACGATGATGGTATCATCACTTGACTTTGAGGACTCGTTGGATTTCAACGACTTCTCCAACTACCCGCGAGCCTCGTCCCTCCGATTTGACCCCGCCTCAATCAAATCAGCGGCTAAGATCGGCTCCTGCTCCTCCTCGCGCTTCTCCTTCACCGTCTCACACCAACAGTTCGACTCCCTCAAGCCTTGGTACCTTAGCCTCACCGACACGTCAGCATCCAAAGTTGGGCCAACCACTCCCTCCCATCTCGGACCCGCGCTCATCTCTCCTATAAACGCCCGGTCCTTCTCCTTCGCATCGCCAGGTGCCAGAACGCCACGTGGAACCAACCACAGTTACGGCCACGGCAACTCCGCTGCCATGAGGAAAAGCCTCTTCCCCTCGACCCCCCTTCCTCAGCGGTGCTCCGGCAGCGAGGCCAGTCGTACCCCTCACCACCCGCGGACCCCGCGCCCGTCCTTCCTCCAGTCCCCTGCCACGTTCTTCCGCCGGGAGAGCCACGTCAGCAAGACGGAGAAATCTCGGGAGTCCTTCCTCCCGTTCTTGAAGTTCTACAGGAGGCCGTACGATGAGATGATTTACAGGTCCAAGATGCGGCCCCCACTTGGCGGACTCATCTCCATCGTCTCTCCCCATCTCAGACGCCGCCACATGTCGGTATCCCAACGGTTCTGAACTTACCGAACTTCAAAAAAAAAGAAAAGTACATAGATGATTATTAAATTAACAATGAGTCTTAATTTTGACGTGGGTACTAATAATTGATTAATTATTTCCCAAAGTCCAAAATCTCGTCGTGCATTTATTATCTAAATTTACGACAAGAAATTAAGGGAAAAAAAGAAAAAGGAAAAGAAGACGACGTACTAGGCAAGGTGTGAGAGATTGTGCAGCATTGTCTAATTTCGAGCTGTGTGGGAATTTATTTTGACAAAATCTACGAAAACATCAACAAAGCTCGGGAACAAGATACGTGGTCGCAACGGTGGACGTCGGCACTGGAACTCCGACCTCATATGGTCCAATGAAAGAAGGAAAAAAAATAAAAAATCTTTGTTCGGGTTCAAATTTTGATATGTAATTAAATATTATTTTTTTCGTGTTTGGGAATCTTTGAGACAGATGGAGACATATGGTTGAATTTTGTTGATAATAAAATGGAGAGTTTGGTTTGAAAACATGTAAAATTTATTTGTAATCTTCTTCTTGTATGATTTGGTTGCTCATTTTATATTGATTGGGGTCTCAAAGACTCAAACTCTCAACGTGAGCAGAAATGTTAGGAATATGTGTCGGGTTTTGTTGTTTAACAAGTCAAAATGTAGCTACATGCCAATCTATGTACTTCTGTTTTTATTCCAGCAAAGTCTTACCTTTCTGATCATATATGTTTGGGAACTGAGAAAATCAAGTGTCCACATTATCAATCACCTCTTTAATACAAATTTAGCCTAATATATTCAGATCAGGCCCGACTTTATTATTTGAAAATTATACCTATATTACATATCTACTAGTTACTTAGCCCCAATTAATATTACACATATATGAGAAGTTTTTGATTAGTTGCACATTGATGTGTAAAATATATTGGCATGTAGCTACATTTCATATACATTAAGTATTTGTTTTTAAATAGTGAAAAATTTGAGGATTATTAATTTAAATTGCAGGAAAATTGGCTGGATTAAATATACGTACATGTATGTTAGCAGTGGCGTATCCAAGATTTAACTTCAGAGGGAGTCTCACTGTAACAACCAGTCCTGTAAATTAGGGCATTTTCATAAATTAAATTAGGAAAGAACGAATTTACCTCTGTCTTCGTGGATGGCCCAAAAGTCAATTTTAACATGGCAAATTTCTCAGAAGTTCTGATTGGATCGTTGTGTGCTTCTCAAACTCACGTGTTCGTAGATAAGCGACATGAGAAAAATGGAGATCGTATGATAAAGTTACTACTCTAAACATTCAAGGGCACTTTGGTAATTTGAGCATAACATGGGTATTTTAGTCAATTTAGTGACAGTTGTTTGTGATGAGTCACCAAGGTTTGGCTCAACCATTCCTTGGAGTGACAAAGGTTACTCACCAATGGTTGGGGCATGACTAAGTGCTACTATCTCCTTTCTTTGTAAGGAACCCGTGAAGAAAAACGGGAAGGAAAAAAGAAAAGAAAAGGGGGTTTCAGAGAAGGAGGATTGAAACTCCAAAACCTTATCACCTGCACCGGTTTATGACTTAGGGACCACAAAACCATCTTCATGTTGTTTGATTTAGCTCGTTGAACAACCTTAACGGTTGTGTGTCCATCCGTTTGTGGTGGGTGAATGATGGCAGAGCGGAGTCGAGTTGGAATTCCCAAAAACGGGGAAAGGAGAAGAAGGTGAATTCATGGAATCTAAGGTTGGGAAACTGCTCCTCATACCTAAACGAGTTGGTCTAGGTGGAACCTAAGATCTGTGAGGTGAAGTTAGTGAGTCTGCAGTGTTTGGTAGTGAAGTCGATATATCACGACCGTTTTCCGGTCAATCGCGAAATATTCTCTTGAGGTTCTGATTGATATTTTGATTCCTGGTGCTGTGCAGATGAAAATTGACGTTTAGATTGTAAGATTTGATGAAGGAACAAGGAAATTAGAAGCGGGTCGTGTTACCTAGATCGGGACATATTGCTGGTATCCAAGTCGACCCCTGCTAGAGCTTGAAGGTGAGTATAGGTTCAACTGCATCTATTCGCGCATGGGGGCGACTAGGCGCCCATCCACCGGCGCGTAGCGACACATGGAGCGTCTCCTTGGGTTCCAGTCAACTTCATTGTTTTCGATGTCACGACCCATTGATGCATGTTTCAAGAACGTTGGATATTATTAAGATGTCCTTTTGTATATCCAAAGTGTTGGTATTTCTGTGTAGAATACACAACAAACTGGATTTGGGGAATCAAGTTATAGGTTCTTTGAAATATAGGAATGAGGCTCAACAATAACCTATTATGGATTAGGTGTAACGACTCGGATCTCGAGGAAACGTGAAATTGGAAAATTTAAGGAAAAATTGACGATTTTACCCCTAAGTCAAAGAGTTGACTTTATGGTCAAAGTCAAATTGTTGACTTTTTGACCGGGACCTTGTTTGGGTAATCCAAGAAGACCGTTACGAAGGTCACTACCTCCTGTGTACGTCGGCATTCGGTATGTCGGAAATGGAGTTAAGACGATTTCGTTCTTGGTCTAAGTTACATAGGGGCGTTTTAGTAATTTTGTAAGGAGGGGTATTTTGGTAATTGAACTAGTGAGATATTTTTTTGGATGAATTGGATTGGGACAAGTGTCCCTTATTTGTTTGGGTGTGGTGCCAACACTTGTGTGTGTTGTGTGAGTTATTTTAAGTTGTAAGGTGTGTGTGTGTGTGTGTGTGTGTGTGTGTGTGTGTGTGTGTGTGTGTGTGTGTGTGTGTGTGTGTGTGTGTGTGTGTGTGTGTGTGTGTGTGTGTGTGTGTGTGTGTGTGTGTGTGTGTGTGTGTGTGTGTGTGTGTGTGTGTGTGTGTGTGTGTATTTGGTTCATGGGCCGAGAGACGAAAAACAAAGAATAAAATTGAAAAGGAAGATCAAGGGCGGAGGAAGGGTGGAAAGTGAGACGTGAGGGAGGGGAGTTTAGACTCGAAGACCCATGAACAAACCCGAGAAGAAAACTCGGGTTTGAAATTGCTTGACCCAGTTTTGACTGGGAACTTGTGAAACAATTTCAGAGATGTCGTCCCTGAGGTTCTGCCACCTTAACAAGCTCTGAGGACATGAGTTTGGACTCTAGGATCACCCAGAATTGAAGAACCAAGGTTGGCGCAAAATGGAAGATTGGGCGACGAGTTTGGATAAGATTTCTTTGAGATTTGAGTTGATAGATCTCATTCTGGGATAGTTAAGGTTAGATTGGCCGAAACATGGGAGAAAACGGATGAAAACAAGTGAAATGAGATCGGATCGGGTTGCTGGGTCGAGCGACCCAAAAAACCAGCAAAACAGGTTGCTGAAGGTATGAGATGATGCATAGTAACACTGTAGCAGGCGCGTGGCTCCCACGCGAAGCCACTTTGGGTGGTGCATGGTTGCACATGGTATGTGTTCTCGATATGCATGCAACATGAAAGTTTGAGTATTCGATGTTACGAATCCAACGGTACAATTTTTGAGTCGATCGAACACTGTTTTTGCGTAGTTTTGAGTGTCCGAAAGTTTACGGTTCATTTTAAATACGTTTAAATTCCCGAAAAATTATCGGATTAAAATAGGAGTTATTTGAGATAGTTAGTGACCTTTAGATCTGAGTTTTGGCAGGAAGTGACCTTCCCGGAAATTACGGAAAACGAGCAAAGGGGAATTTGGCGATACGGAAGTGTGTGAGTGGACTTTCTTTTCCCTAAACTATCATGCATGCATTCTTACATGATTCAAATTTTTTTTCTATGTGATTTCTATGAGTTTTAGTTGATCGGGATTTGATTTCAATTTTGATGATTACATAAATATTTTATTACGCGTTTTTTGAGGTTTTCCGTAAATTTCGTTTTGGATCCTATTTCGAATGTAGTTTTGAATTGAATGAGATTTATGACATGAAATAACTTGATTTTTAATAATTATGAATTGCATATGATTTTTAGACGGTTTTTATGAAAGTAACCTTAATGACATGTTTTACGAGAATTAGTGATTAAGCTGTGTTTGGGGCTTAGGCCTGAACTTCTGATTGTGATTCAATTTTGTGGTTTGAAACATGATATGAGTATAAGTTGGTGGCAGTAATATTGTGATGATGACTATTGATTGATTAGTCTCAGATGTCGAGCTGGTGGCTTCGAATCCTGAGACTAGTACTGTATACGATTGTGATTGTGTTAATTGGATGTGAGTTTCAGACGTCGAGCCCGGGGCTCCGGTTTTTGAGACTATGTTGTGATGACTCGGACGTCGAGCCTAGGGTTCCAATTCCCGAGTTTTTATGTGATGGCCTACTTGTAATGCCCTTGTGATGTGATGATTGATGTTGTGTTAGTGCAATGATTGTGATGATGAATTGACTATATGTGAATTCAGTATTGATGTTGGATATGGATTGATTTTGTATGAGTATGGTGATGATGTTGAGCGGTCTATATGTAAATTTGTGGTGTGCCTGCTAGTGGGGCAGTGCTTTGGTGTTTGATATTGTGCTTATAGAATGGCTTGGATGTGATATGATTGTATGTGAGAGATGTGACGATTCCCATGTGATTGATGTGTTGACCCTTGTTTGGTTGTGAGTTATGTAATGACCCGTCCCAAATTTCGGGATTAGATTAGTGATGAACTTGAGGATTTGCGTGACTAATCGAAGATTAGTCGAGAAATCGCGGACGGATAATGTGAAATGACCGTTTTGCCCCTAATGTTGGGCAAAAAGTTGACTTTTGACCCGGGCGATCAAATGGACTTTGACCGATGACTGTGACGTAGATTGGGATGTCACGAGTCCGTAGACAGAAGGCGCATCAAAATCAGACGTTCGACGGGAAAGTTACGGGTCTAGGAAATTTTATGGCACTATTCACACAGATCGAGGAAAATGCCACATGGACTTTTTTATTGGAGAAAAATCTAGAAGGACCCACCAGATGAGTGACAAGTGGCACCCATCTCATAGGCCCATAACCCAAAATTTTGGGTTTATCTTCATCTTCATTAGTCATCATCTTCTCTGTTTCTTATTTCCCCTACATGTGGGACACCCACACCCACACCCATATAACCCAATCCTACACAAACACCCTTGACCTTCATCCTTTGCTTGTGGGCAGTGAATGAAAATGGAAGGGGACGTCGAGACGATCAAGGTGGTGGCCACGGCGGAGCAACGACAACGAGGTAAGCGAAAAAACCGGTGAGCACAGTTTTTAGTTCAAAAATGGTGAACTTGGTTTTGGTGAGTATTAATAGTTTTAATGGTTTGGATGAGGTTCTAGAGGTTGACGAGCTCAGGGGACTTGGGATCGTAGCCAACGGGGGCTAGAATCGCTAGCAATTCGAGGATACAGGTGATGGGTACTATTCGTGGTACGAATAGGTATGATCCCATCCTGATTTCTTAGTTTGGATCCCATAGATAGGAAGCGTAGACTGAGACGAAGAGAATGGGTGAAAAATGGAGCGATTTGGTGGTCGGACGGTGAAGAACCAGCTGGGTCACGATTGCGGGTTTGCGCGACCCGGTTTAGGTAGTTGGGTCGACTCGGTCGAGAGGTTGAAGATGAGATGGCGTCATCATTTGACAGTTGTCAGACAAAGACCAACCGCAGGGTGACACGTGTCATGTTAGTGCACAGTCAGCACTGACATGTCAGTGACGTGGCCCAATCACGGGATGCCACGTGTCACTCCCATGTCAGTGATGTGGACTAGTACGTAGGTGACACGTGGCACTATCAGACTTTTTAGGTGACATCAGCGATGATGTCAGCCGTTAACCGTTGACCACTGACGTCAGCGTTAACTTTGCTAACGTCAGCAACGTTGACTTTTTAGTTGCGCTGACCGTTTTTTAACCATGAGCTCAAATTTCAAGGTGGGACTAGTGTCATTCAAAGGGTTTTGATGATTCGAATCCAATGGTGGTGGTTTCGGGTCGATTGGAGATCGTTAGGTTGGGCATATCGAGGTTTTTACCTCTAGAAATGTGTCTGGGACACGCTGATTTTTCCAAGAATTTTGGGGTTTTATCCTATAGACTTGTATAATTGATTAGCAACCTTCGGGTATGATTTGGATAGATTCGGAAGTCCTGGAGATGGCGGATTAGGCTCGGGGAGGCTTAAGGCACGCATATCGAGGCGGCAGTTAGGACAGTCTGTGAGTGGACTTTTGTTTTCAAAATATGATGCATGCATAACTGTTTTATATGTTTTATCTATATGTGATTTCTATGATTATGATTGTGGTATTTATGATTTCCGTATTTGCACATATTTCGAGGTTTATGGTTTTATATTGTGTGTATACGTGCTTGGGTTTTTGATGATGGTTTAATGGTATGATTTTAGATTTGGAAATATGGAAATCAGGCATGAGACCCATTTGGTTTGGAAACTATTGGACTTGGAGTTTATTTGATTTAACGAGAAATCGGGCAGAATACCCAATTGGTTTACATGATCGGGCTGGAGGCTTAGTTGATTATGATATCAGGCATGAGTCCCATTTGTGGTTTATAAATGTGAATTTGGGTTCAAAGGCCCTAAATGAATTTTGATTTGAGAAATCGGATTTTTGGATTTATGATTGTTTTTATGGAGTTCGAGCATGGCCCCTTTGAGATGTTTTGAAATCATTTATAAAGATGTTTCCCATATACCATCCTTATATGAGGATATGTGGATTGTCTCCTCCAACTGTCTAGGACATTGGGGAAGTCACGGCGCATTGCCTGCGAGGGGTAATTGCATGAAGCAAACAGATCGTATAGTGACTCAGGAGCAAGATTGCTATGATTAGACGTCTGAGATGTCAGACATTTAGGATGTCAAAGATTGACCAGGAGAGACCCTGGGCAGCACACGTTGCTTAGACCGTGAGATATGACGTCTAGGACATCAAGCTTCTGAGACGCTAGGCATCTAGGCTACCGACGATAGGTATTTGGTAAACATGATTGATTAGATTTATGAAATGATGTTTCTGTGTTAATAAAAGGATTTGGGTAGTGGCCCACATGATTTGGATTTACGGTTTTGGGCTGAGTTCCCACACTTGGTTAATTTCATGGTTTTGGGCTAAGGCCCTAATGATTCGAGGAAGGAAATGGCTTTGGTTTTATAAATGTTTTTATTATATTTTATTTAACTGGTTATGAATGCATGAATAGTTTTAAGTGAAGGGTATAAATGCGTTCTTTTATGAAATAAGTTTTATTAAATTATTTATTTTTTTCCACTCATAACTTTTATGGTTTTAATGCCCTTTAGGTTGATCGCGGTGCTAGTTGTAGCGGTGACCGAGATATCACACTCCGCCACTGATCTTAGAGCACTCTGGAAGCCCGAGTGGATTGTTGGTTCAGGTTATCCCTGGTCTAGCCTTCGCATTACATGGGGGTTAGACGGGTGTCTGGTTTTTGTGTCACACGTGGGTTAGACGGGAGCATGGTACATCCCGCGTAATCCCGGGGGGATTGGGATGGGTCGTGTCAAGGAGGTATCAGAGCAGGTTTGTATCTGGTACTTTGATACCAGCTTGAAAAGACCCGGAAATTCGAAAAAGGAAAATTTGGAAAATTTGAAAGAAATGACGATTTTACCCCTAATCTAATCATAAGGGCCAAAAGTTGACTTTTTGATCGGAACACTTTTTGGGCTTTCCGAAGAGACTGTTGAGTAGGTGTCGAGACGCTGAATCCGTAGACAGGTGGCATGCATCAATCGGAGGTCGGAAGTGAACGTTGCGGGTCTGCGAAGGCGAGGGGCATTTTGGTAATTTTGAAGGTAAGGACAAAATGTTGACTTTTGACTCAGACAGTCACACGGACTTTGGCCAATGACTGTGACGTAGTTCGGGATGTCACTAGTTCGTAGACAGGCGGCACGTCGAAAACGGACATCGAACTGGAAAGCTATGGTCACGAGATTGAAATCGGTTAAACTTACGCCCCAAGATTTCGATTAAAATAATATTAAAATAGTGAACAGTGACCGATGATTGTGAACACTTGGATGAGTGATAAGTGTCACTCATCCCTTGTTTTGAGGCCCTAAATTATGGAACATGTTTCCCTTTAATCCATTTTAATCATTCCTCATCATTCATTATCATCTTTAATCAAACATCATCATTATCTTTAATCACCATTTTCCCTCTTCATTATCAGCCATCCCTCTGTTTCTTCCTTGAATTGTGAAACAACAAGGAAAATAGAGCATGAGTTTTCCTTCCATCATTAATTCCTTCCACAGCTGATCTTGAGAGGGAAAAATTGAGAGAATTTGAGGACTGAGATAGCAAGGGAAACACGAGGGACAGAGAGGGGAATTGGAAACCAAAATCGAAAATTTGAATTTTGGGGTGAGAATTCGAATTGCAAGCTATGAGCTTTGAGAATCAAAATTGAAGCTTGAGTTAGCTTCCTGAGCTCAAGGCTAGTCGAACCCAATCAAGAACGACGACAATTGGTGTCGTTTTGGCCTAGAACAGACATGGTGGAAGTCGGGAAATTACGAGCTTGAGTTGAGTAATTGGGGGTAAGTGTTTGTGAAATTGAATTCCAAATCATCTTTAAAAATGAGTCTACGATGTTGTCTAACTAATTAATTGAAGGATTCATTGATTATTAGACGAACTCAGACCATGAACATCCTTTTGAAATTTGAATTGAGTCGAGATGATTTGGAGTAACTAAACGCGAAATTGATGTTAGAGATCCATAATTCAGTTGGTTACGAAGATATTAGAATGTTCAATTGTTGAAAACGATGTTGAATCGATGGAAAACTAACCGGGTCGACATAAGGGCTAAAGGACCCATTTTGCAGGTATTCGGGCGAGGACGTTAACTGTAGCAGTTACTGTAGCACGCGCGTGGATTTCACGCGTAGCCACTCACGGCGATGCATGAGGGCGCGTGGGCACGAATCCCGAGGTGAGTTCAACATGACTTTTGTCCCATTTAATGTAACGAACATTTTGGCACTGGTTTCGAGGAAATCGAATATCGATTCGATAGTGTTCTGAGTATCCGAAGTTTTATTATACGTTTAAAATACGTATTTAAATCCCAGAAAAATTCGGGAAAATTATATGAGATATATTGAAGTGTTAGTGATCATCGATAATGATTTTGGATTGGAATTATGATTTCTAGAATTTACGGAAAAACATGCAGCTCGGAAGCGGGCCGTTCAGACGGTGTGAGTGAATGGACTTTGTTTTCTAACCGTGATGCATGCATATATGTTTTAAATGCTTTATTATATGATTTGATATGATTTGACATGATGGATGTTTCGATCCGGTGTTTTCTCGATTTTCTGGATTATTATATTATTTTTGGCACGATTTTCAAGAAATTATGAAATTGATGTTTTGGGCGTAGGCCCGGGATTGAAAATGATGTTTTGACTCGGGTTATGAGTCAGGGATTGAAAATGATGTTTTGACTCGGATTATGAGTCAGGGATTGATTTCATGGATTTACGTGAAAGTGGCAACTCGGTTTACGGTTGCACTGATTTACGTAAAATTGAGATTTTGGGCTTGAGACCCAATGTAATTGTGATTTTGATTGGATTTGTATTTCCATGTGATTACATGAGGGTATTGATGATTTTTGGATTTATGGAATAAATCGGGACTTTGGTTTTCCAGATTTGAGGAAACTATATTTTGGGGCTGAGACCCTATGTTGATAATGATTTGAGTTTTAAACGCAACTGTTTTTCACTGGTTTTCATGATGGTGATGTGTTGCGGATATTTAGGGCTTTCGGATGGAAATGTGTTTTCCCCGAAGTGCACCCTGTATTGTGGATATTAGGGCTTCTAGTTGGGAATGTGTTTTCCCCGGAGTGCACCTTGGAGATAACGCTCGCCTTCGGGATGGAAGAGTTTACCCCGGAGAGGTCACGTAGCACGGTCTGTTGTTGTGCAGCCGAGGGAGGCTCGACTCAGAGGTGCTGGATTATGTGGAGATCGGTCGGTGATGTGTTCACGGCGATCTGGATTTTCGGCTAGTGATGTGTTCACAGCGACGGATGCTCGGATTTTGAGCGGTCCTTGAGCCTATTTGATTTGCACGCGTTGCAGGGATAACGTGAATAATGAGATTGATATGGAAATAAGTCCCGTGGATTTGCTGAGATTTGAATTGATTTGATGAACATGACTTTCAGGGAAAATGTGGACCATGGGAATTTAGAAACATGTTTTTATTTTATCGGTCCACTATTCATACTTGATTGATTTCATACTATTACTCATGTTTTATGATATGCATGCATGTTTGAGAAAAATGGAGGGAAAGAATGTGTTTTGGTATACGTATTTATAAAAGTTTGTTTTGTCCACTCACACCTTTTCTGTTTTATTGACCCTCCAGGTCGTGGCGCGATGATCGAGGCTATTCGAGAGGTGGAGGTATAAGTGGGCACAGGTGCAGTTATCCCTTGTTTGGCAAGTCTTGGAGGGTAAATTTGTAACTTCAGTTGACTTGTCAGACGGGAGCAGGACCAGGCATGGTTATCAAAGTCCTTCGGGGACGGGTCCTGTCAAGGTGGTATCAAAGTGAGGTTGTCAGTTGGATTATGTGCAGGTGCCGGGGATATGATGTCTCTACTAGTACGACAGCCCGTCATCAACCTGGATGTTAAGGTAATAGTACAAGAGTTAGTAGAAATAAATCGTGGATAGGTGATGTTTGGCCCGATAAGCCGTGAATGAGTGTGATTAGACCTGAGAAGGGTTAGATATGACAGATGATCGGTCAGATGCAAGGGTTGACAGGAACCACCCCGATTATCACCTCGATAACCGGGACGAACCCTGCTCCCGTCTGACAATCACACTCAAAAGACCAAAATAACCTCAACAACCACAAAGCATACATTGTCAGACTAGGGAGAAGTTATTAAATAAATAATCAACAGTAATACAAAACATTGTAACAGTACAAGATAAGAACAACAGTCCTACTATGAGCTGACTAAACACGCAATGGAAAACTCTATGCATCTGCCTCTGCCTCAACGTTAGCCCCGACGCTTGCACCACGACCTGGAGGGTAATTAAAACCATAAAAATATGAGTGGACTAAAAATAAATAAGTGTATCAAAAACTGTTTTTATAAACAAACCAGGATTTTACCCTCCGTTTTAAAAACATGCATGCATAACTAAATATTTGAAAACAACTACATAAACCGTATGGTAATCGTTATGGAAACATCATCATAAAAACATGAAATACAAAATATCATCATCCAATCAAACCTGCTGAATCTATCCGAGTCTTTAAACTCTCAAGTCTTTAAACTCAATCCAGGCCTCAATATAATCCAAGTCTTTAAACTCCCGAGTTTTTAAACTCAATAGGCCTACGGGGGAAAATCATAATATCCGAGTCTTTAAACCCAATAAGCAGATCCAGAAAATCCAATCCAAACCGTTTTTAAATCATTTCTAAATCCATATCTAAACCCGAATTCGAAATCACTAGTCTGAAGTCATGCCAGCATTTAGAACCGTCATTCTGAATCCAAATCTGGAAATCCCTTTTTTCAAGCTTTAAAACCAAATCTCGATTTCCGAAATCCGATTCTAAAACTGAAAACCTTGATTATCGAAATCATTGTTTCAAAACTCATTTGTAATCATTGAAAACAAGTCATGTATTTAAATCCCAAAACCATAGCATCAGAATAATAAGCAAATTGTATCTCGTAAAACGTGCCGAAATACGTATAAATCTAAGAAACATCTCGAAAATCATGCCATTATGTAAAACAGATATAGAATAAGCAATAACATAAAATCATATTTAAAAAAATGGAACAAGTAAATAAAAAAAGTTATGCATGCTCGGTTAGAAAAGAAAAGTCCACTCACTAGATCTGAACGCGTCAATCGCGCTCCGTACGCTCCTCGACTGCCTCAGGAATATCCGGACCTATCAAATACCAAAATTTCGGGTCACAAACACTTCATTTAAGCTCTCACTAATTTCCCCAATTTTTTCGGGATTTTTAGAAGTAATTAAATTAACCCTTAAACCTTCGGACACTCAAAACTAACCCGAGATGGTGTCCGACCGACTCGAAACTTGTCCCAAAATGTTCGTTACATCTATTAGAGTGAAAACCATGTTGGAAACTTCCCCAAAACATGCCCCACGTGCCCTCAGGCGAATCCCAAAGGGGCTACGCGTGGGAGCCACGGGCCTGCTACAGTGTCATCGTCAACCTCCAGCGAACCCGGTTTAGACTGGTTCGATCCAACCGAGCCGACGAGGTCTATTTTCACCCATTTTCAATCCATTTCCAGTCCTTTGTTCACCATTAATTTCGTCCTTGAATTTGTGATTGATTCACATAATAAAAACACGAAATGAATCCCTAAACCTTACCTCCCAAACTACGAACCAAAACTCAGAAATCCCTGTTCTCTGATTCCCGCCACCTCGAGCTTTTCCTGTCACGGTTTCGAGTCCTGGGGCACCTGGGTAATCTCCTAAGATGATAAATAACCACACAGTGGTTCAACAAGACACCAAAACCTTCGATTTTAATCCAGACCGTCTTAGGGAAAACAGAGGACTTTAAACGACTTACCTATTCTCTGCTCACCGCCGTGAGCTCCACCGTGGCCCTGCACGTCCAGAGTCACTCCTCAGCTCCCTAAACACCACCACAAGCCCAACTTCGATGGGTTTGATCGATTAAGTTTCACGGTCGTCCACAGTTGCCACTCTGTTTTGTTTTCTGGTTTCCTCCCTAATCACACTCACTCAACCCTCCAACCTCTCTTGATCACGATCAAACAAATTACCAGAATGACTTCGATCACTCACTCAACCCGCCTGTCATTGTACTCAAGACGTCGAGACCTATCTAACGGTCCTCATTTTGCAGGAAAACTAATGGTCAAACAAAAAGTCAACAAATTCCCTTTTTTAACCAAATTACGAAAATGCCCTCGACCTTCCAAACATCATAACTTCTTCCTCGGTCGTCGGAATCGGACGTGCCACCTGTCTACGGACTCGTGACATCCCGAACTACGTCATGATCATCGGCCAACGTCTGTTGGTCCTGCCAATCAAAAATTCAACATTTGACTACACTATTCATAAGGGTAAAATCGTCATTTTTATACTAATCTTTTCCAAATTTATATTTTTGCCCTTTTTGAAGGTCCGGGTTGTTACAAGGGTCGTCTATGATGACATTACAGAGTTGAGGCCATTTATTGGTCATGCTAGGTTGATTTTGCTGCTCTTAGCAGCGAAATCGTGCGAATCGGTTAGGTCAAGTTAGGAGTGTGCTACACCCAACAGCCGGGTTGCTCGAGCCCTAGTTGTGATTGATGGTTTGGTGATTATGAGTGCAATGGAGTTAGTCGATGCCCTTAGTGGGTAACCCTAGTTGAGTTTGATGGGTAGAGGAACCCTAGTTGTGACTGTTGGCTTGGAGAATATGAATACAACTGAGTTAGTAGAAGACTTTCGTGGGCGACTCTAGTTGGGTGTAGTTGAGTCTAGTTAGAGACTGCCGTGATTGGTTGGCCTGACACTAAGTGAAATGGTTGGACTCAATTCCCATGTACCATGAGATGATGTTTAGAGGTCCAGCCTTGGACCGATTAGTAGTGTTGACGTGGGGACTTGATAAGTTCAATGAACTTAGTGGAGTTAGTTGAGGTTGGTGAGAATTGGGTGACGTTGAGGGGCGTTCCCCGTTCTCTTTTTTCTGGTATGGATTATCAGAGTGGTTATACCCAGATTTTTGGGGTACGAGGGAGGCAAGTTCCTCCAACCTGAGTATAGATTGAGGGTTTTAGCTTAGTATGAGCAGAGATTCAGGTTTGGTGGGATGCGAGCTCTAGATAGGAGATGATGAGCCACGAGTTAATGATTTGACTCTGTAGGGATGTACTCGTGTTCGATGTGGAGTGAATAGAACATCCGATAAAAGTCGAAACGTTTCCTTTTCACTTATGCTTTGTCAGGGTGGTTTTATCAGAGTAGTGCAGCGGAAGCGTGGTGTACCCATGCTTGGTTTTGGGTCATTAATCAAGAGAAATTGGTGAGTTGAGGGAGAATTAATAATTTATTTGAAGTTGGAAGAAGCCAAAGAGAATCAATGGAAGTGTTTAGTTGGGAGAAAAGGATTAAGCATTACAACAATTATTAGAGGACACTCTTAGTCGAAAGAGGTGACTTCTCTTTTTCCGTTGATTGGTCAGAGCTTCGGGCTTGGCTGTCTATAAGATTCTGAGACTTGAGATTCCATAACAAGATCTTGGATAGAGGTGGACTAGATGGAATCGAGTAGTGGTTAAGATGTGTTGGAACTTTTCCTAACAATGATTGAAGGGAAAAATGTGATGGAGATAACTAAGTGGTGATTCGATGAAATGGTACAAAGAGATGACGCAAGTAATGTCATGGGAATTAGTGGTCGGTTTGTCAGATATGGTGGTAGGCAGAGATTTAGCTTCAGATCACATCAGGAGTTTGCTGTGATTCCTCAATCGAGCGGCACATCAGGTAACGTTGGAATGACATCATTTTGGATGTGCATAAACGGTCTTAAACGAACAGGCGAATTGGGTATTAGACGGTTTACGGGACGCATAGGTGGATGTTGTCCGAGTTAGTTGGGGACTGGGAAGTCCAATGGTTGGAAAAGATGGATATGCTTCTAACATGGTTGGAACTTCGGAATAAGAGAAGTTGTGAATGTGATTCCTAATTGGGGATAAATGGTGAGAGTGGTGAGCGTATTAAGTGTAGCAGAGATTATGTTACGCTCACATAGGATGAATTTTGACGTCATCGTTTTGGATCATCCTTGAATTTCCCTATGCAGGTGTTAGTGTTGATCTGACATAAGGAATTATGACAAGGAGTGACTATAACTGATCGATATGAGGTAATTGATGAGAACCCACAGTCTAGACGTGTTCCGTCTTTAACTGAGCTATTCAGTTGTGGACAAGGTGTTGAGAAGTGATGTGACGACAAGAGAGAATCGTAGGGAAGAATTACCTTGTTGATTATGCTAAGCTAGGAGCAGAGGAGAATCGTATTGTAGGATAGTTGAAGAATCTATTAGAATAGTTAGTGAGAAGACAAGATAGAGGTTAGATATGTACGTTGGTGGGATTATCTTCCTTTCGAAGCCGATCAATATGTGATGGTAAGTATGAAAGATTTGGCAAGTGAGACGATACCTAGGGTGGAAATCAGGAAAAGAGGAATAGCCGAGAAATGAGTAGGAGGTTGGCAGATGTCCGAACCTGTCGGATACCCATTGGGCATGAATGGGTACATAGT
The DNA here is from genome assembly GCA_032719365.1 of Prinsepia uniflora. Classification (NCBI taxonomy): domain Eukaryota; kingdom Viridiplantae; phylum Streptophyta; class Magnoliopsida; order Rosales; family Rosaceae; genus Prinsepia; species Prinsepia uniflora. Next base: position 53,436,074 of record CM064863.1, on the reverse strand, counting down.
GGTTGATGTGATTCAGAGTTGGTACACCCTGGAAGATATGTTTGGGCCTAGGGTGTGTGATCTCTCTGATATAAGATTGGACAGATAGGCTCCAAGATTCAAGCATGATTGGCTTCTCAGCCAATGAAGGATGAGTAGATTTGAACTATATGGAGCCATGCAGTGGAAGTTCAAATACGAAGATGTTGTGTTGCTTGGGGCATGCACTAGTAGTATGTTGGTGGATGTGTTGGTAATTGGGTTCATTCCGATGTAATTGGGTTGACGAGGATTTGGACTGAACCTTGGATACGGTGTGGTCATCCGAAGTGATCTTGTAGGGTTCAGTGATTGTGTGAGTTGGTGCTCAGTTGGCTCAGGGCCGTGGACGTCCAGTGGAACCCTAAAGAGGAGATATGTTATCACTGCTGGGCAGGTATTCGATGGGATCCAGTTATACACAGGTTGAGTGAGTTGGTGGTTAATGTAACCACAGGTGGGGGGAGAGGTCATGTTACTTTGCATGAAGCGACTGCTCTGTGACTTTGGTAGAGTCAGCGTGGATCGCCGAGGGAGTTGACTGATGTGAGTACCGACACCAATAAATGCCACGATTTTGAGCTTGGCTTAGTTAGGTGAGATTCGTACCATTGTGACGGCAGAATCTTACGATACATAGAGGGAGTTGGTACGAGGTACCCTTAGTATGACTCAAGTATAGTTCGAGGTTGGTGTCATGACTAGAGTAGTAGATTGTCAAGGTGATATCAGTGACTAAATGCCAATTGGAGGTGACAGTTGGAGCTCTGATACCAAGGCGGTATTGTCAAGCAGTGACAGTTAGGAGGTGTTCGTATAATAACATTATTGTCAGGTGGCGTACACTGAATATGAGGCCCATGTGTGAGGTAGGTTGGACTTCTAAGAGTTGGAGGTGGAAATGGAATTAGTTTGGAATTTCAAGGACGAAATTAAGGGGGGAAGCTTGTAACGACCCGTCCTGAATTTCGGGATTAAATTAGTGATGAATTTGAGGATTAACGTGACTAATCAAGGATTAGTCAAGGGTGTGAAATGACCATTTTGCCCCTAGAATTGGGCAAAAAGTTGACTTTTAACCAGGGTAGTCAAATGGTCTTTGACCGATGACTGTGATGTAGATCGGGACGTCATGCGTCCGTAAACAGATGACACGTGAAATCGGAAGGTCGACATGAAAGTTACGGGTCTAGGAAGTTTTACAGCACTATACATGCAAACTGAGGAAAATGCCATGTGGACGGTTTTGATTAGAGAAAAATCTGGAAGGACCTTACAGATGAGTGACAAGTGTCACCCATCTGGTTGGTGATTGTGGATAATGGACCATGTTATGGATGGTGCGAGTGCAGTTCCTAGACGTGACTCGGATGTTGCGTAAGTGCAGTTCCCGAGTATGTGGTACGTCTAGATGGTGCGTGTGCAGTTCCCAGACATGACTGATATGACTCGGATGGTGCCTGAGTGCAGTTCCCGAGGTTGGCCTACGCGTAGTGCGGATGTGATTATGTGATTGTTTATGCATTTGTGAATAGTGCGAAGTGATTGATTGATTGATTGTTCACTTGTGAGTAGTGCTGTTTAATGTTGATCGTGTTTACGTACTGGTATTGAGTACGGGTTTTTGATCTTTGTGGCCAGGTGATTATATTTTCATATGTGTTGGCTTGGGAGCCGGGATTTGATACTTGTTTTGTGTTTTGGCTTGAAAGCTGGTGATTCATGTGTTTGACCCTATGCATGCATGGTTTGATAAACTGGAGGGGTAAATGATGTATTTCGAAATGTGTTATAAATGATATTATTTTTGTCCACTCACATCTTTGTTTTTTATGACCCTCCAGGCCGTGGCACGGCGTTCAGGGCTGATCGAGAGGCAGAGGCATGAGTGGAAATCAGTGCAGTCATCCCTTGCCTGGCAGGTGCTGAAGGGTAGTTTCGGGACTTCAGTTGACTTGTCAGACGGGAGTAGGACCGGGCATGGTTATCAAAGTCCAGTTGAGACGGGTCCTGTCAAATTGGTATCAGAGCTTTGGGTTACTGATTTTCCATGCCTCCGAGATACGAGCCATGTGCGCAGCCTGGTGATTGGACGGGATATGAGGGTATCGAAAATCCCTGGAGTGGGTATGACCCTAGATTAGAGGTCGAATCTTGTATCATGTGTTCTGGTTGTGTCAGACTTGTGTTGGTTCGGATTATTGTTTACGATAACGATATGATATATGGATGGGCATGTTGGGCCCAAGATAAACTTGACCCGAGGGGGTCGGACGAGTGACATGGTTCGTCTTGGGGTGTTTGCTAGGCGACCGGATATGCCAGTGGTGGCATGGGTAGTGGATGTTGAATTCAGACTCGAGAGGAGTCGATTTAATAGGAGTCAGTAGTTGGTTTAGGACTCGGAATGAGTCATGATGTGATATGAGGGCTCCGGATGAGCTGGGAAAGAGGGAAAAAGTGGTTATGGTTGTACATAACGAGTGAGGGTTCACGTGGGAACCCGAGGTATTGAATTGGATGTGAATTGAGTCTCCATGATTATTGTTGGAGAGGTACACCTGAATTTCGAGGACGAAATTCTTTAAGGGGGGAAGGTTGTAACGACCCGAAAATTCGAAAAAGGAAAAATTGGAAAATTTGGAAGAACTGATGATTTTGCCCCTAGTTATAAGGGCCGAAAGGTGACTTTATCGGGGCCTTGTTTGGACTTTTCGGAAGGACCGTTGGATAGGTCTCAGGATGCTGAATCCGTAGACAGACGGCAAGCGTTAATCGGAGTCCGAATGGAAAAGTTATGGGTCTCGAATGGCGAGGGGCATTTTGGTAATTATGAAAGAAAAGGCAAATTGGTATTTTTTTCCAGTTTGATGACTCATCAGAGGAATTGCCCTTAATTGGAAATTTGTCCCTCACTGATTAGGATAGGAAGGTGTCACTTGGTGACATCTGTCACCTTCAGGGATGAATTAGTGGTCGTTGCTGCTTAAACTAATTTAAATTAATTGTATGAACAAATTACATCCTATATACATCTTTTGTGTGGGAGACGATGAACACTTGAACCTAGACCTGGAAAGAGACAAACTGAGAAGAACAAAGAATGAGGAGAAAGAAAGGAGACAGAAAAATCGTGAAAAAGAACCCAGAACCCGAAACCCAACCATTTGAAATATTAAATCTCCCAAAAATCGAATTGGAGTTTTTCGGCCATGATGATGCAAATTGAGGTTTAATTTAGTCTTCTGGGACTAAGTCAAGTCGAACCAGTTCAAAAACAAAGGAAATTGGTGTCATGTTAGCCATGAACAGACAGGATGGAACTCGGGAATTTTCGAGCTTGAGTCGAATGGATTGGAGATATGGAACGATGAAATTGACATTGCAAGCACATTTATAAGTATCCCACGATACTTCTGGATGAATCAATTGCAAGGAAACAATTGGAATTGATCAAAATTGAAGGGTAAATAGTGTCTGCGACAGAGAGGAAATTGTGAAGCTGAATTCAATGGTTCGAGGTAAGTGATAATGAAATTAAGATTACATAACTTTAATTAGAACTAAAACAATGCTACTGGCTTGATCAATTATGAAAATTAACCGAGAATGGACAGGAATTGAACCGGGTCAACACGCGGATTGGACGACCCGTTTAACAGAGAAACGGGTAAGGACGATGCACTGTAGCACTTTACTGTGCAAGAGCGTGGCTCCCACGCGCAGCCACTTGTGGCGGCGCGTGAGGGCGCGTGGGCTCGATTCCCGAGGTGAGTTCAACATGAATTTTATTCTATGCAAAATAACGAACATTTTAGAGTTGGTTTCGAGTTAATCAGACACCGTTTCGATATTATTTCGAGGGTCCGAAGGTTTATGTTACATTTTTAATTAATAATTAATTCTCGAAAAAATTATGGGAAATTAATATGATGTTAATTAAGTCATTAGTGACCCTGAGTAATGATTTTGGACAGGATTCGATATTCCTGAAAAATGTCAAAAATTACGAAAACGCTTGCAGCTCGGAAAGCGAGCGGATTGGACCGTATGTGAGTGGACGTTTTTTTTGTAAATCATTATGCATACATAGTTAAATGTTTTACATGATTGATTGCATGACTTGGCTTGAAATGATGTCCTGATAATGTGGCATGATTATTTGTGATTTAATGATTATTTTAATCGGTCTTTCGGGCATGTTTTACGAGAAATGTGCAAATGATGTTTTGAGCTAGGCCCGGAGTAAAAATGGTTTCAAAATGGATATTTTAACTTAATTGGTGAGTCAAGGATGATTTTTGGATTATTTTAATGTTTTCAATGTGATTGTTCGAAATTGTGTGTAAATGGCATTTGGGCTTGAGACCCTGTCAGGAATGCCTTTGACTTGGTTTGAAGTCATGGATATGATTGGTATGTGTTCGTGGAATGGATTGTGTTTGTGATTGTGGATACTGGACCATGTTCGGGATGGTGCGAGTGCAGTTCGTAGACGTGACTCAGATGTTGCGTGAGTGCAGTTCCCGAGTATGTGGTACGTCTAGAAGGTGCGTGTGCAGTTCCCAGACATGACTGATATGACTCGGATGGTGCCTGAGTGCAGTTCCTGAGGTTGGCCTACCCGTAGTGCAAATGTGATTATGTGATTGTTTGTGCACTTGTGAATAGTGCAGATTAATTGATTGATTGATTGATTGATTGTGCACTTGTGAGTAGTGCTATTTAATGTTGATCGTGATTACGCACTGGTATTGAGTACGAGTTTTTGGTCTTTGTGGCCAGGTGATTATATTTTCATATGTGTTGGCTTGAGAGCCGGGATTGGATACTTGTTATGTGTTTTGTCTTAAAAGCCGGTGATTCATATGTTTGACCCTATGCATGCATGGTTTGAAAAACTGGAGGGGTAAATGATGTATTTCGAAATGTGTATTAAATGCTATCATTTTTGTCCACTCACATCTTTGTTTTTTATGACCCTCCAGGTCGTGGCACGACGTTCGGGGCTGATCGAGAGGCGGAGGCATTAGCGGAAATCAGTTCAGTCATCCCTTGTCTGACATGTGCTGAAGGGTAGTTTCGGGACTTCAGTTTACTCGTCAGACGGGAGCAGGACCGGGCACAATTATCAAAGTCCAGTTGGGACGGGTCCTATTGACAGGACCCATCCCAATTCCACCGGGATTAGTGCGGGATGACCCTGCTCCCGTCTGACACGAAGTGTCAGACAAGGGATATTTCCAACCTTTGCGCTCCCGGGCTATCAGAGTACGACAGGATCCGGAGGAGGTATGTGATATCTCGGTCTCTGCTACAATCCACATCCGATGTCAACCTGAAGGGCAGTCAAAACATTAAAAGCTGTGAGGGGACAAAACAAAAGTTTATAAAAACAGTTTATCGAAAGACATTTGTACCCTTCACTAAAAAACATGCATGCATTCGAAAACCATTTATTCGAAAGAACCATATGTGGGACTAAGCCCAAAACCAAGATTGAAAGAACCATAATGAAAACGACCATACGAGCCACTGCCCAAATCCACAAGGGACTCGGCCCAAACCAGAAATAAACCAAGTACACGAGCCACCGCTCAAATCCTACGTAACCACACATCACATATCATATATCATATTTATATCATATACACATATAATTCACACAACCAATCCTGTCATGGTTTCCAAAGCTACGCGCCTACTACCCGGGTCTCAATCCGAGTCTTCTCAAAGTCAAGGTCAATGTCCATAGACCACTGACCCTACCCGAGGTAATAGTAACCATAGACTTTCTGAGAGTAAGGAACCCAACTGGGGGGTGACTCCACTCAGTCGGTGCTCCGTGACTACTCCGGGATCCACCCAGGCCAACGACCCTCCCCGGAGGAGATAATAGAAGTAAAGGAAGGTATATGAATACATATATACACATAACATAAACATTCATGCCCGGTTCCCTTGAACCGTCATGATCCATAAAATCCATTAACCAGGGTTCATGCTGGTTCCCATAAACCGTCATGAACCAGAATGACCTGACAAAGGTTCATGCTGGTTCCCATAAACCGTCATGAACCACAACGACCTTTCCAGAGTTCGTGCCGGTTCCCGTAAACCGTCATGAACTTGGAAATCCGTCTAGGACCCTGACCCGAAATCATCAATGTAAAACAACTGGGTCTCGTGCCCTAACATATGACTCAACTGCGCACCGTGCCCGATATTTAAGGGCAAGTCACGACTCCGATCATAGTGATGCGTGCAACCATCCATCCAGGATCGCCCTCAATCCTGGTATGTTGCCGTGAACGTATCAACCGACGCGACCACCACAAGATCATGGTGCACTCATCACCGATCGATATCCTGAACCGTCAGCACTCCGAAGTCGAGCCTTCCCAGGCTGCCCGACCACGAATCGTGCATCGTGACCTCTCTAGAAGGAACACATCCCAATCCGGAGGCCAGCGTCGTATCGTCGATCATCGTGCACATAGCACCTAACGCGACCACGATTTAGACCCGGAGGTCGTAACTAGATTCATATGTCCGAAACCAAACCAAATGGGTCTCATACCCGAGTTTATCCTTTTAGAAATCCAAAACCATTTCATTTAGAGCAATAAAGACATACTGACCCGTATAGGCACCGTATAGGGCCGAAACCTCGAAATACGTGCCTATATGTAACCACACATCCAAATGCACTCATGGCATCACAAACAAACATTTGAAACATATAGTAAACATTTATGGATGCACCAATTTAGAAAACAAGGTCCACTCACAGACCGTCCGAGCTGCCGCCTCGATTTGCGTGCCATACGGCTCCCCGAGCCGATCACTGTAACCGGGACTCCCAAACCTGTCCAAATTTTAATAGAAGGTTATTAACTACTTAATTAACCTCCTACCAAAGCCCCGTATTTTTCCCGAACTTTTAACTATTTTTAAACCGACCCTAAACCTTCTGACACCCCGAAAACTATTGATACGATGTCCGATTGATGCGAGATCAGTCCCAAAATCTTCTATACATCGAATAGAAGATTTCCCGTGTTGAACAATTCCCCAAATTATGGACCACGCGCCCTCACACACTCCTAGAAGGGACAGATTACTGTTCATCAGCACTAACCTCCAGCAGACCGGTTATACTGTTCCAGGCCGATTCACCTGGTTTGGCCGGTCCAACTGGACCGGCGTGATCGGTTCACAGCCCTAGACACCCCATTTTTCATCCTAGTTCTTCCTTTTTGGTTCCTTTCATCCTATTTTGGTGTTTTCTATCCATTCCAATCCTTAAAACAACCTAAAAACCACCTAAACCTATGGTTCGATTTTGAACCAAACGGTTCAAAGTTCCCAAAACTCTCCCATGGCTGCCCAGCCATCCCAAGATTCCTTAAACCTTCCTAACATGTCCCTAGAAACCTAATGGACTCATTAAAACCGTTAAAAACCAACTATAACAACAAAAATGGAAAAATGGATCAAAATGGGCTAACTGGGAACCTCACGGGTTCTTCCTCCTTCCAGCTGCCGTGGATGGCGGTTCTGGCCGGAAACCACCCCCTCTTGTCCTCTCTTCCATCCCTGGTCTCAGTCCTAGTCCCTTGAGTGAAGGTTGGATGGGTTTTGGGTTGCACGGATGAGAGAATGGTGGGTGCGTTTGAGATCGGCTTGTGTTGTGAAGGCAAAGGGAAATGGTCGATGCATAAATACAATTTCCCTGGGCAATGGATGGGTGAAACTTGTCCCTTATCCATTGGGCCTCCATAAAATATCTGGGCCCCACTAGAGTCCAAAAGTTAACTCGTTTCGTAATTCGTGCAATAGTGCACTCGAACTTCCGTGAACCGTAACTTCGCCGTCAGACGTCCGAATTCGACGTGCAGCCTGTCTACGGATTCGTATCGTCCTTATCTATGTAACGGTCTTCGGCCCTCGGCCATCGGACCTCTTGGTCAAAAAGTCAATATTTGCCCCTTTTTAACCAAAATTACCAAAATGCCCCTAAACTTCTGAACGTCATAACTTCCTCCTCGAACGTCGGAATTGAACGTGACACCTGTCTATGAACTCGTGACGTCACGAACCACGTCACGGTCATCGGTCAAAGTTTATTTGACCCCTGAACGAAAAGTCAACATTTTGCCACGCATAGGGGCAAAACGGTCATTTCGCATCGTTCGTCCGATTTCGCCTAACTAACCACTGATTAGCCTCACTAATCGTGATTAGTCACTAATCTAATCTAGGAATTTGGGACGGGTCGTTACAACTTTCTCTCCTTAATTAATTTCGTTCTCGAAAGTCCAACCGAACTAATCTAACCGTTCTTCCCTCCTTAATTTAGTTTCGTTCTTGAAACTTCAACTATCCTGATTCCACATCCATCTCGTGGAAAGTAGAATCGACCTCGAAACACGTGTACACTAGTACACCCACTAGTCAACATAAACGTCGTCTGCAACCAGACGTACCACTAACACTCACGTCGTATTGACTACACTCGACCGCGTCGAATAATAGTAGTCATACGTTACGAATTGACACCACTTGTCAAATCTACCGAGTCGCTGACACAACCAACTAGAAGGTTCCTTGCTCAAGCACGAACTATCCTGACGTCTGCTCCCACTGGGAGTCACTAAAACTCACTCAACGATCTACGCTGACACCTCCGATAACCCGTCACCACTTGACAGTCGCCAACGAAAGCTAACACTATACCCACTTATGGTTATACTAACCACCAACTCAGTCAACCTAAGTACAGGTATACCAACAAAACACTCGACCCGTGTGTAACCGGACCAATTAGAACTACTATGACCCAATGCACAATATCCAATGTCCAGTCCACGATCTCAACTAATCCAATGGTATGAGAACCAATCCGACTACCAACACGCTCACCAACATACTCTGGTATAACCTATATACCATCACTAGACATGACAAGTCTGCTCGGTATTGTACCTCGAACCACGTACAAGGTACGTACATCTACCCATCAATAAGTCTACAACCATCTAGGTCATGGCCAATCACGTTTCTATAATGAAGTCCATTTGTCCAATCCCGAACTAGACGAATCGAAACTCCAACCCATTATCTATTTCCCAAATTCGAATTCGAATCCGCAATTTCGTAAGAAATCCCGAATCAAAACCCAGAAATCATATCCATAAACATGTCCAAATTCGAATCTGAAATCATCATTCCGTAAACATTTGGAATAACCATTCCGAACCCAAATCCATAAGAGAAAATCCATAGTCAAGCTTCAGAATCAAATCCTGAATTGTCACCCAAAATCCGATTCCAAAACCCAAATCCAGAAATCATCTTTCAAGTTCCAAAATCAAATTCTGAATCGTCATCCAGAAATCTGATTCCAAAACTCGAAATCTCGTTCACGTCTACCGAAACGTACCAAAACCAAACCTATCGGCTACCTGCTCAACCGATTACACAAAACATCTGATTGACTTCATAGGGAAGCCAATCCCAATATCAACACATCTAGGCTGACCAAAATCCGACCACGTCGGAAAACTACTCATTGGACAACTACTCAGGCGAGTAGTAAGCCATATGGGATTTACCTCGAAAAGAATTTCAGTCCCAACATGCTCCACTCAAACATCCAAGTATGAGCGATAAACTCTCCACCAATCTGGATCATCAAGATCACGGTCCAGATCTATCACTACGTCAACCGACCATAAACGTCACGATCATCGATCGTCACAACGCCCAAAGTCCACAACCGTTTCCCACATCTAAACTGATCAGTCAACGACGAGACACGTCGAGCTGTGGGTTCTCACCACTTACCTCGTATCGATCCTTGTCATTCCACCGAGGAAAATCAAGGATGATCCAAGATAATGGCAACAAAATCCATCCTACGTGAATGCAACCAAAACTTGATGCACTCACCACGTCACTTAACCCAACATCGTCTGCCACCAAGCAGCAAATGAGAAATCTCAGTCACCTAACTTCGATATACTCATCTCCACTTGATGACCCAAGATACATCCCGGGTCCACCAACCAATATACGATCAGCACAAAGGTGACACACCCATCATCAACCATGGTAGAACTTGAGAAGTCACCCAAAATGACTTCAAAATTCCCATTGCCAATGCGAAAAACCTGCATTCCACTCGTCACCTCAATCGCAGCCTCTCGCGATTCCGAAGTTGTAACCAGATTGAAAACAACATACTCGGACATCATCCACGTGTCCCATAACCAATTTAACTCTATCTGAGATCCACTTCCGAACCACAGATACCGAACATATACGTAACTCGATGGAGTCACATCCCGACTCGTAACTCATCGTCATCACGATCACCGGCACCAGCACCAGCACTAGTACACGTACCATCACCTGTCAGCATCAGCACAAAGTGTACCAATAAGATAACTCTGGATCTCCGCTCATACCGAGCGACGACCCCATACCACAGCTCGAATAGGAGAACTCTGTCTCCCTCGTACCCGACAACTCTGGGCACAATCACCCTGATAACTCATACGAGAATAGGAAACGTCCCCTGAACGTCCCCTTCACATTCTGCGATCGCACTCAGCCGTAACCGAGTCGAATCCAGAATCACTGCTCGTACATATGCGTTACTCACGCACCCCGTATCATCGTCACGACTGGCAATCCCCTCGTCACAATCGTCACGGCAACCTGAGTCTACTCGACCTGATAAGACTCGACTACGTCTATCGATAGTAGCGTCTGCCACAACCTCGTGCAGACCTAACCACCAGATATAGCGATCTAGACTCCACATCCAACGGAATCAATCGACCGTACTAACTACTCCGTATCCCCACCCTTGGATCCCATCTACAAGTATCAACCCTAATAACTTGTCCAACCGAACTCTAACCGGTCGTAACTCGACTCAACCAATGTCGTCTACCAGGTCATCCATGACCGTAGTTGTACCAACAATCCATCACAACTACCGTAGCACGACAACCAACTAGGTATAACCGATAAGTATAACCCTGACTGCAAGTGCAGTCCCAACACAAGCTGACATGACTAGACCGACTAACGAACCCAAATCTGAATAGTCGTCCCAGTTACACCACTCGTCAACTCATATTTCCGAACCATACATCCTACCATAGGATTCCACGATTACACCTAGAGTCACTCTGAACCCAACTGCAAAAAGTAGCAAACTCAACAATCTGACCGACCCCGCGGTATTGACATCGTAAGGACGTCAATCCAATCCTAACGTAAGTTCAACCAGGATTCCTAGAATCTGGCTGCCAACTGCCATAAGTTCAACTAGAGTTCCACGAACTCGACTCCTAACTGCCATCAAACTGATCCTGCGACATCGTGGAAGACGATCCCAACTAACCGTCTCACGACCGAAATCTAACGTAATAGTATGTTCACCTTTTGTAGGGTTCCATACTGCCAACCACGACAGAAATATGGCAACCCCGGCATTAAATGTCGAACCAAGACGATCCAATCCTACTAACTATCGTATCGGCACCCCAACTATCAGGCTGATCACGAACTGTAGCCCATTGAGATATTACATCCTCAACTTGCGTACCACGCCAAGAGCTACACGGTTGCTCGAATAGAGACAACCCACGCTCTGATAAGCAATCATATGCTCTGATACCACGTTAACAGGACTCATCCCAATTCCCCCGAGATTAGTGCGGGATGACCCTGCTCCCGTCTGACACGAAGTGTCAGACAAGGGATATTTCCAACCTTTGCCCTCCCGGGCTATCAGAGTACGCCAGGATCCGGAGGAGGTAAGTGATATCTCGGTCTCTGCTACAATCCACATCCGATGTCAACCTGAAGGGCAGTCAAAACATTAAAAGCTGTGAGTGGATAAAACAAAAGTTTATAAAAACAGTTTATCGAAAGACATTTGTACCCTTCACTAAAAAAAATGCATGCATTCGAAAACCATTTACCCGAAAGAACCATATGTGGGACTAAGCCCAAAACCAAGATAGAAAGAACCATAATGAAAACGACCATACGGGCCACTGCCCAAATCCACAAGGGAATCGGCCCAAACCAGAAATAAACCAAGTACATGAGCCACCGCTCAAATCCTATGTAACCACACATCACATATCATATATCATATTTATATCATATACACATATAATTCACACAACCAATCCTGTCACGGTTTCCAAAGCTACGCGCGTGCCACCCGGGTCTCAATCCGAGTCTTCTCAAAGTCAAGGTCAATGTCCATAGACCACTGACCCTACCCGAGGTAATAGTAACCATAGCCTTCCTGAGAGTAAGGAACCCAACTGGGGGGTGACTCCACTCAGTCGGTGCTCCGTGACTACTCTGCGGTCCACCCAAGCCAACGACCCTCCCCGGAGGAGATAATAGAAGTAAAGGAAAGTATATGAATACATATATACACATAACATAAACATTCATGCCTGGTTCCCTTGAACCGTCATAATCCATAAAATCCATTAACCAGGGTTCATGCCGGTTCCCATACACCGTCATGAACCAGAATGACCTGACAAAGGTACATGCCGGTTCCCATAAACCGTCATGAACCATAATGACCTTTCCAGAGTTCATGTCGGTTCCCGTAAGCCGTCATGAACTTGGAAATCCATCTAGGGTCCCTGACCCAAAATCATCAGTGTAAAACAACTGGGTCTCGTGCCCGAACATATGACTCTACTGGGCACCGTGCCCGATATCTAAGGGTCAGTCACGACTCCGATCATAGTGATGCGTGCAACCATCCATCCAGGACCGCCCTCAATTCTGGTATGTCGCCGTTAACGTATCAACCGACGCGACCACCACAAGATCATGGTGCACTCATCACCGATCGATATCCTGAACCGTCAGCACTCCGAAGTCGAGCCTTCCCAGGCTGCTCGACCACGAATAGTGCATCGTGACCTCTCCGGAAAGAACACATCCCAATCCGGTGGCTAGCGTCGTATCGTCGATCGTCGTGCACATAGCACCTGACGCGACCACGATTTAGACCTGGAGGTCGTAACTAGAGTCATATGTCCGAAACCAAACCAAATGGGTCTCATACCCGAGTTTATCCTTTTAGAAATCCAAAACCATTTCATTTAGACCAATAAAGACATACTGACCCATATAGGCACCGTATAGGGCCGAAACCTCGAAATACGTGCCTATATGTAACCACACATCCAAATGCACTCATGGCATCACAAAAAAATATTTAAAACATATAGTAAACATTTATGCATGCACCAATTTAGAAAACAAGGTCCACTCACAGACCGTCCGAGCTGCCGCCTCGATTTGCGTGCCATACGACTCCCCGAGCTGATCACCGTAACCAGGACTCCTAAACCTGTCCAAATTTTAATAGAAGGTTACTAACTACTTAATTAACCTCCTACCAAAGCCCCGTAATTTGCCCGAACTTTTAACTATTTTTAAACCGACCCTAAACCTTCTGACACCCCGAAAACTATCGAAACGATGTCCGATTGATACGAGAGCAGTCCCAAAATCTTCTATACATCGAATAGAAGATTTACCGTGTTGAACACTTCCCCAAATTATGGACCTTGCGCCCTCACGCGCTCCTAGAAGGGACAGATTACTGTTCATCGGCACTAACCTCCAGCAGACCGGTTTTACTGTTCTAGGCCGGTTCACCTGGTTTGGCCGATCCAACTGGACCGGCGTGACCGGTTCACAGCCCTAGACACCCCATTTTTCATCCTAGTTCTTCCTTTTTGGTTCCTTTCATCCTATTTTGGTGTTTTCTATCCATTCCAATCCTTAAAACAACCTAAAAACCGCCTCAACCCTTGGTTTGATTTTGAACCAAACGGTTCAAAGTTCCCAAAACTCTCCCATGGCTGCCCAGCCATCCCAAGCTTCCTTAAACCTTTCTAACATGTCCCTAGCAACCTAATGGACTCATTAAAACCATTAAAAACCAACCATAACAACAAAAATGGAAAAATGGATCAAAATGGGCTAACCGTGAACCTCACGGGTTCTTCCTCCTTCCAGCCGCCGTGGAAGAAGGTTCTGGCCGGCAACCACCCCCTCTCATCCTCTCTTCCATCCCTGGTCTCAGTCCTGGTCCCTTGAGTGAAGGTTGGATGGGTTTTGGCTTGCACGGATGGGAGAATGGTGGGTGTGTTTGAGATTGGCTTGTGTTGTGAAGGCAAAGGGAAATGGTCGATGCATGAATATAATTTCCCTGGGCAATGGATGGGTGACACTTGTCACTCATCCATTGGGCCTCCATAAAATATCTGGGCCCCACTAGAGTCCAAAAGTTAACTCGTTTCGTAATTCGTGCAATAGTGCACTCGAACTTCCGTGAACCGTAACTTCGCCGTCGAACGTCCGAATTCGACGTGCCACCTGTCTACGAATTTTTATCGTCCTTATCTAGGTAATGGTCTTCGGCCCTCGGCCATCGGACCTCTTGGTCAAAAAGTCAACATTTGCCCCTTTTTAACCAAAATTACCAAAATGCCCCTAAACTTCTGAACGTCATAACTTCCTCCTCGAACGTCGGAATTGAACGTGCCACCTGTCTATGAACTCGTGACGTCATGAACTACGTCACGGTCATTGGTCAAAGTCCATTTGACCACCCGAACGAAAAGTCAACGTTTTACCCACGCACATAGGCAAAACGGTCATTTCTCATCGTTGGTCCGATTTCGCCTAACTAATTACCGATTAGCCTCACTAATCGTGATTAGTCACTAATATAATCTAGTAATTTGGGACGGGTCGTTACACCTGTCATTATACGTGCTTGGGTTTTTGATGATGGTGTAATGGAATGGTTTTGGATTTGGAAATATGGAAATCAGGTATGAGACCCATTTGATTTGGAAACTATCGGACTTGGAGTCTATTTGATTTATCGAGATATCGGGATAGAGGCACATTTGGTTTACATGATCGGGCTAGAGGCCCAGTTGATTATGATATCGGGCATGAGTCCCATTTATGGTTTATAAATGTGATTTTGGGTTTAAAGACCCTAAATGGATTTGGATTTGAGAAATCGGATTTTTGGATTTATGATGGTTTTTATGGATATTTTGGGCATGGTCCCTTTGAGATGTTTTGAAATGATTTTATAAAGATGTTTCCCATTACCATCCTTGTATGAGGATATGTGGATGGTCTCCTCCAGATCTCTGGAACACTAGGAAGTCATAGCGCATTGCCTGCGAGGGGTCATTGCACGGAGCGACTAGACCGTATAGTGACTCAGAATCAGGATTACTATGATTAGACGTCTGTGACGTCAGACATCTAGGATGTCAGAGATTGACTTGGGGAGACCCCGGGCAGCATGCGTTACTTAGACCATGATATATGACGTATGGGACGTCAAACGTTTGGGACGCTAGGAATCTACGATGCCGAGGATGGGTATTTGGTAAACATGATTGATTGGATTTATTAAATGGTGTTTCTGTGTTAATAAATGGATTTGGGCAGTCGTCCACATGATTTGGATTTACGGTTTTGGGCTGAGTTCCCACATTTGGTTGATTTCATGGTTTTGGGCTAAGGCCCTAAAGATTCGAGGAAGGAATTGGCTTTGGTTTTATAAAAGTTTTTATTATATTTTGTTTAACTGGTTATGAATGCATGCATATTTTTAAGTGAAAGGCATAAATGTCTTCTTTTATGAAATGAGTTTTATTAAATTATTTATTTTCGTCCACTCACAGCTTGTATGGTTTTAATGCCCTTCAGGTTGATCGCGGTGCAGGTTGTAGTGGTGACCAGGGCATCACACTGCGCCACTGATTCGGGCGCACTCTAGAAGCCCGAGTGGTCTGTTGGTTTAGGTTATCCCTGGTCTGGCCTTCGCGTTACACGGGGGTTAGACAGGTGTATGGCCTTCATGTCGTACGTGTGTTAGACCGGAGCATGGCACATCCCGCGTAGTCCCAGGGGGATTAGTATGGGGCGTGTTAGTTTTGTGGACTTATTTTGTGGTGTCACTGGACTTTTGGATTTATGGTTTTCACGTATTTCAAGAAATATAAATTGTATTTGTCTAACTGAGTTGAAATGGTTTTTCGTATGCATGCATAGTTTTGACAAACGAAGGGTAAATCATGTATGTTTTCAAATTATATTTTAAAATATTTCTTTTTTTCCATTAACACGCTTTCTTGCTTTTTGTGGCCCTACAGAGACGTTACACGGGAATGAAGGCTCTTAGGCGGAGGCATAAACTAGAGAGACTGGCGTATATCTTTGGTTTAACAAGGTTATATGTGCAATTTTGATTCTTGTCAGACGGGAGAAAGACCCGAGTGTAATTTTCCAGTGTATTTCGGGTGGGATCTTGTCAACTTGGTATCAGAGCTAAGGTTCTGTTGTGTTGTTGATTTCATACCTCCGAGATGCGAGCCTTGTGCATAGGCTAGTGTTGAGACGAATTAATGAGCCCATGATAGTTGTAAGGCTGTTAGTGGTTCTGGTTTGTTAAGAAGAAATGTGTGGTGGTGAGACAATGTGTACGTTTTAGGGTGATTGTTGATTTTGTGTTTAAGATGAGATGGTACTATTGATTTTTTTGATTTCCCGATATTGGCGTATTGTGTGTGAACCTTGTGTTTTTGTGATTGATTTGGATTTGTGAATAGAACTGGATTATGGGTTGGACTGCTGGATTAGATTGATTGTGAATTTCGAAGATGAAATTCTTTTAAGGGGGTAGGTTGTAACAACCCAGATATTGAGGAAAGTTGAAATTGGAAAATTTAAGGAGAAAATGATGATTTTGCTCCTAAGTCAAAGAGTTGACTTTTTTGTTTAAAGTCAAATGTTGAATTTTTTTTATCGGGACCTCGTTTAGGTAATCTGGGAAGACCGTTACGATAGTCTCGACCTCCTGAGTACGTCGACAGGTGTCAAGCCGAAAACGGAGTTCGGACGATTTTGTTCTTGGTCTAAGTTACATAGGGGTGTTTTTGTAATTTTGCAAGCAGGGGTATTTTAGTAATTGGACTTGTGAGATATTTGTTTGGATGAATTGGATTGGGACAAGTGAGTTATTTTAAGTTTTAAGGTGTGTGTGTGTGTGTGTATGTGTGTGTGTGTGTGTGTGTGTGTGTGTGTGTGTGTGTGTGTGTGTGTGTGTGTGTGTGTGTGTGTGTGTGTGTGTGTGTGTGTGTGTGTGTGTGTGTGTATTTGGTGTTCATGGACCGAGAAACAAAAAACAAAGAAAAAAATTGAAGAGGAAGATCAGGGGAGGAGGAAGAGAGGAAAGTGAGAGAGATGTGAATGAGGTTTTGAAATAGAAAACAAAAGATAAAAGAGGAAGAGGAGCATAGACCCGAAGACCCACGAACAAATCCGAGAAGAAAATTAGGGCTTGGAATTGCTCGACCCAATTTTGACTGTTAACTTGGGAAACAAGTTCAGAGATGTCGTCCCTAAGGTTCTGCAACCTTAACATGCTTTGAGGCCGTGAGTTTAGACTCCAGGATCACCGAGAATTGAAGAACCAAGGTTGGCTGAAAATGGAAGATTGGGCAACTAGTTTGGATAAGATTTCTTTGAGTTTTGATTTGATAGATCTCAATATGGTATAGTTTAGGTTAGATTGGTCGAAATAGGGGAGAAATGGATGAAAAATGAGGGAAATAGGACCGCGTCAGGTCACCGGGTCGGGCGACCCGGAAAACCAGCAAAACGGGTTGCTAGAGGTAGGAGACGATGAACAGTAACACTGTAGCAAGCGGGTGGCTCTCACACGCAGCCACTTTAGGTGGCACATGGGGGCTCGTGGTGAATTTTATTAATATGCGTGCAACATGAATGTTTGAGTATTCGATGTTACAAATCCAATGGTACAATTTTCGAGTCGATTGGACACCGTTTAGGGATAGTTTTGAGCGTCTAAAGGTTTAGAGTTCGTTTTAAATACGTTAAAAAATCCTGAAAAATTATGGAATAAAAATATGAGTTGTTTGAGATAGTTAATGACGTTTGAATGTGAATTTTGGCAGCCAGTAACATTCTCAGAAATTACGGAAAAACATGCAATGTAGAATTTAGAGATACAGAGGTGTGTGAATGGATTTTATTTTCCCTAAACTATTATGCATGCATTCTTACATGATTTAAATGGTATTTCTATGTGATTTCTATGAGGTTTGGTTGATTGAGATTTTATGTGAATTTCGACAATTATATATATATTATTATTTTTTTATTGACTATATGTGATTGTGATGATGATGAATTCAGTATTGATGTGATGATGATTTGACTATATGAGAATTCAGTATTGATGTTGGATATGAATTGATTGTGTATGAGTATGGTGATGATGTTGAGCGTCTATATGTGAATTTGTGGTGTGCTTGTCAGTGGGGCAGTGCTTTGGTGTTTGATATTGTGCTTTGAGAATGGCTTGGATGTGATATGATTGTATGTAAAAATTATGACGATTCCCATGTGATTGATGTGTTGACTCGTGTTTGGTTGTGAGTTATGTGGACTGATTTCGCGGTTTCACTAGACTTCTCTATTTATGATTTTCAAATTTCGAGAATTATAAATTGTATTTGTTCAACCGAGTTGAAATGGCTTTTCGTTTGCATGCATCGTTTTGGAAAATGGTGGGTAAATGTTGTGTGTTTTCAAGTTATATTTTAAAATATTTCTTTTTGTCCACTTACACGTTTTCTTAGTTTTTGTGACCCTCAATGGGCGTTGCACGGGAATCGAGGCTCTTAGGCGGAGGCATGAACTAGAGAGACTTGCGTATATCCCTAGTTTGACAAGGTTTTATGTGTAATTTACATTCTTGTCAGACGGAAGCAGGCCCCGAGTGTACTTTTTCAGTGTATTTCGAGTAGGGTTCTGTCATTAGGGCTCAAAAGGAGCCGAGATTTCGAGTTCTAAGTCCCTCAGGATCAGTGAGTTGGTGTGGACGGTAACACCAAGAGGACAAATTCTGTTTGGTTCGTATACCGGTAATAATTTTGACCTTGTTGATGTGAATACCTTGTCTGATAGGTTCTCCTGTTTTATGTGTGAAGGTACTAAGGGTATTTTTGGTATATTGATGGAGTGGACCAGGTTACCTTGTTATGAGCATTTGAGGGAAGTGCCTAGTACGGAATTAAGATCATTCGAACGCGCGATGAGTGGACATTTGTTTTATAAAATGTGATGCATGCATAATTACATGTTTTAAATGTTTTATTTCATCAGTTTGACTACAATAGTCTGAATAAATGATTCTAAATTTTTATTCGGTGGTTTTTGAATTTCGAATGTTTATTCATGATAGTTCAAGATGACACGACCCATCCCTATAATACGTGAAAAGTAGATATGTGCCTTGCTCCCTTCTAATAAGCAACTCGAAATACCGATGTTGCCCTCAACTTGTCATATAAGGGATATTCGTCTTATCATTCATGCATCCGCCTCTCGCTCAGCCCCAAATTACATGTCACAGCCTTGGAGGGTTACAAAAACCATAAAAACTGTGTGAGTGGACAAAAATAAATATTTAAAAAATATAGTTCGGAAACATACAAAATTTTACCCTCTGTTTTCTAAAAGTATACATGCATAAGAAAAAGCAACAAACTAGTAAAAAAAATAAACCAAAACCTCGAAATACATGTAATTACTGATAACAGTCATTAGAAACAATTCAATCCAACCAAAAAACATCAATCCATACAACATAACCACGCAACCTGTTCAAGTACAACATCACATAAATCCAGACACAGTCAATCATCATCCAGCCCATCCTCGATGCACAATATTAGTCACCATACTCACTCCACTATTGGTAGGTACATCACTCACTCAAGAACCGGAGCCTAGCTCGATTTGAGTCAACACAATACTAGTCTCAAGAACCGGAGCCCAGCTCGACGTTTGAAACTAATCAACATGCATTTCGAGGAAGGTTATCCACAAACACCACAGTCATCATCACAACATCCATACATCACAAATATCGAGAAAACACGTGCTTATAACACATATCAATTACATAATCCAAATCCACAACTCGAAACTTGGACCTAAGCCCAAAACACAACTCAAACACAAACCTCGTAAAACATGCCATCAAAAGAACTTCGGTAAAACCATCCAAAAATAATACGAAAATCACAAATAGTCCAACATCATAATATATCATGTCAAAAACCATATTCAACCCAAATCTGTAACGACCAAACTTTTATAAATAATATTTTAATGAAAAATGACCTTTTTGCCCCTAAGGAGGGGAAAAGTTGACTTTTGAGTCGAGAAACTTTCTAGACTTTGACCAATGATCGTGTTGACACGAGTCCGTAGACAGGTGGTACGCCGAAATCAGACATACGACGAGAAAGTTATGGTCACGAAATCAAAATCGGTTAAACTTGCATCCCAAGATTTGATTAGAATAATATTGCAATCTGATAAATGATTGATTAATAAAGAACCCTTGGATGAGTGACAAGTGTCACTCATCCCGTGGCCAACTTTCCCCAAAATGTGGATCTTGTCCCATTGGTCACTCCTTTTTATATTTTAAACCCCCCCACCGTCCATCATCTTCATCTCATCAAATTTCCTCTCATCCTCACCCTTCATTATCATCATCAGTTAGTCTTCATCATCTTTTATTTCCTTCGAACCCGTGCACCACCATTCCATACAAACCCCATTACCTCGCACCATTATCTTCATCTGTCATTGTGAGCAACAAAGGGAGGCTGTGAATGTGAGACTAGAGACTGGGACGACGCGACGGGGAGGACTCACCGCTGTTTACGGCGGAGGTAGGCCGAAAAACCCGAAACCACCCATTTTCCCATATTTCGAAACTCCTAATCATGACGTGTTTGGATCGATTTAATGTTTTAGGGATCATTCTAGGGTCAAGGACGAGTTGTTTGGTGCTGGTTTCATGGATCCATGTGGCCGGAAATTGAAGAACACGAAGGAGGAAACTGGGCTACGGGTTTGATGTTGAAGGTATAAATCTAGACTTTGTTTCATATTTTTAAATCCATAGAAATTTTAGTTAGGATTAGAGGAAGGTATATGAAGAAATTGCATCGAAAATGGCCTTGAAACGAGGGAGAAACGGACGGGTCGAGTTGGGGGTCGCGGTGAACCACATGCAGGAATCCAGGTTGACCTGGTTGGAGGTTAGGGATGATGACATCAGTATGACATCAGCTGATGACGTCATCTCTAATACGACAGTATGACAGCTGTCAGGTAACGTCAGCGATGACGTCAGCACTGTAGCAGCGTTAACTGCTCCTTTGACCAGCGCGTGGGGGCGCATGGGAGCGATTCTCGATGTGAAACTGGCACTATTATTAGGGTTTCAACGATACGAATCCAATGGTGGTGGTTTCGTGTCGATTGGAGATCATTTGATTGGTCAAAATGGGGTTTATTATCTCAGGAAGCGTGTTAGGGACATGTTTTCGGGACGATACTATTCCTAGGTCTTAAGTATGAGTTTGTAGGGACCCATAGTAACCTTTACATATGATTTGGACATGACAGGTATCACACAATAGCATCAGGACAGGTTTACACCTTCGGTTTAGCGACGGGACCGGACTGTGAGTGGGCCTTTGATTTCATTAACCCTTGCATGCATAAACTGTTTTAAGTACTTTATTCTATGATTTTAACTTACGTATTTGGGATACTAAGATTGACTATTTTGTACGTTTTACGAGATGTTGGGCATGAGACCCGTCTAGTTAGTTTATGAATTGTTTTCAGATTCAAGCATGATTTTTGATGATTTTTTTTTAAATTCTGTGATATGCAAAAACTAAGCATTAAAGTAAACACAAAGTCACACTCAACACTTAAGGAAACGTAGGCAATTAAAAACCTTTTTTTGTAGATTGTAGCATTGGTAAATAGGGATCGTTCTTAACTGGGGATTGATGGTACCTAAGTATGATTATCGTTTGATTAATTAATTGGGGGTAAAGAGATTGATTTTAAAGTCCTCAGTAATTAAACTAAATCTAAACTAATCTAATCTAATATTTTTATGGTCAACTCATCTTTAACCTAACTCATTCATAAATCATACCAATTTCCATAATCAACGAAATTCCAAAACCTTAGTTTAATGAAATACATGTACATTTAAGTACGTGCTCGGGAATAAGCCCTATACACTTTCAATGATTTAGACTTGGAAATACGCCATATATCTAATCAAGCATTAAGTATAAACATAGCATGGAAGATTATTGAAATCAATACAAAATATAGAACCATAACAAAATTAATGATCAATCCAATAAACACGATATTCAAATACAAAGAGAAAACTATGAGGTTAAGAGGTTGAGTTACACTTTGAATCCTCGGGAATACGCCCTATAGATGCTAGGTGGTTCGACACTCTTGGTACACTCAGGAATACGCCTTATATGTCAATGGAGGATTGGTGAATTATGAAGGATGGTGTAGTTTATTTTTGCACAAGAAATCTCGAATTTATTAAAAAGGGAAAATTGGTTTAAGCAAAGCTTTGGTGTAAATAATGAGCGATCCATTTACAAATAACCTAAGCCACTCTATTTATAGAAGAAAATTAATTCCCAAATAAATAGGAGTTCATAATTTAATTCTAAAATGAAAAGGATTAAACTAATGAAATTAAAGCCCTAAAGGTAAAATGTATTCTAAATCCTAATGAAAGAATAAATACAAAACTTAATTAAAAAGGTATAAAAACTCCTAATTCAAAAAGGGACAACAAATCCTAATTAAAAAGGGGTAATTCGTCTCCTTAATTTACTTGGAATTTGGGTTGCTTGCTAGAATTTTAGAAGATGGACAGCTGGAAAACGTGCAAGGTTTCAATTCCTAGTAGAACAAGTAATCATTCCCGCGCAGACTGACTATGCCTCACCCAAACAGGAATTCCCGTGGCTGCAAGACTCCGATTTGAGTAAATCTTGAACCATTGGAAACTAGACTTCTAGAGATTTCCAACCATACCTTACTCACATTCTGATTCTATCTGAGGCGTTCACAATGGTCCGTGGAAGTGGGATAATCTGCATAGGCAGATTTCTGCTTTGTAACTTTTAATTCACTTCTTCTTTTGGGCTCTCTAAGAACGAATCTTGACATAATCTTGAGCCTTCTTGCACATATGGACATAGTGTTGACCCATCTTGATGAATCTTGATCCAATCTTTATAAGTCTTGGTCCATTCTTGATAGCTTGTGTGGTTTTGCTCCAATTTAACCTCTTTACTCCACATTTTTGGGTTGATACCTAAAAACATTAAAACAAGTTAGAAATTGTAAGATTAAGGATATAAAAAAGTGTAATGAAAATAAAATTGAGATAAAAAGGTGATGAAATATGTGTTTATCATTCTGCACAGTATAGACTTACCTTAGATTTATTGTCTCCTCCAGCTATTGGTACCTTAGAGTGGTCATATCGCATTGCATGTGAGGGGTCATTCTACTTAACGACCGGACTGTAGAGTAACTCAGGAGAAGGATTGCTTACATTAGACGTTTGGGACGTTAGGCTTCTTGGATGTTATACCCGGACAGGGTTCGGGATTAGGACTCGGGATTGAGACCCCGTGCGGCACGCGTAGCCTTGGAACTGTGACCTTATTAGGCGTCTGGGACATCAAACATCTGAGATGTTCGGATTGGGATGTATAATGCAGCTGATTTCATGATTATGAATATGTTTTTCTATTTATGTCTATATAAATATTGTGTTGTTATGGATTATGACTCTGATGAATGCATGATTTGAAAACGGAGGGGTAAAAGGGGTAAAACCGTATGTTTACTATACTGTTAAACTGTTTTGTAAAAATTTATATTTTCGGCCACTCACCCTTATTGTTTTATTGACCCCTCCAGACCGTGCTTCTGAGGAAAACGAGGACCCGGAATCTAAGGTATAGACCAGACGTTCCGCACATATACACCCTTTTTGGGTAGGTTGGCATCGTATGTAAACCTAGATGTCGTGCTCATTATTGTATTTTGAACTATCCCTTGTCTGACATTGTTGAACCCTAAGACTTATGTATGAACTTATTTATCGTGATTTATTAATGTTGAATTGTTTAAGGGTAATTTTGGTATTCTAGGGTTGTGTGTCAAACGAGAGCAGAGCACGTCCCCTGGTGGTCCCAGGGGGATCGAGACAGGTCCTGTCAACTTGGTATCCCAGCACTAGGTTAAAGGTCAGCATGCTAGGATAGCTGTTAGTACTTTGTACAATCGATACTTTAGATATTGTTTATCTAACATATGCCTCTTAATAGTTGGTTATGCCTTCAAGACGTAATTCTCAAGCACGGACTGAAGAAGAATTAACGAGGGAAATGGAATGTGCTAGCATTGAACGAGCTCAAAGTTTGGGAGCTACACCGTTCAGCAGGGGATCTAACCTCGAGGAAGCACAAATATGGATCGCTAAGTGGGAAAGGATATTCACGATGATGTATTGTCCACCGATGCATCACCAAAACACATAGAAAAGCATTTAAAACATTTATATATGCATGCATAATAATTTAACCAAAAAAAAAAAGTTTACTTACACGTACGGTAACATAATCGAACTAAATTGCATGTCTTTCCATAAAATCTGATAACATCATCTCCTTCCAAAAATCATGTCTAAGGTTACTAATCGTCCTAAAGTAGCTTTATAATTAATCCCACAATTTTTTTGGGAGTTTTAAACAAATTAAAATAACCCATAAACTTTCGGAAAATCGAAACTGCCTCAAGACGATATCTAATCACCTCGAAAACTGTATTGTTGGACGCTTAGGATCAAGAACTCAAAATTTCATGTTGGGCATATTTCGAGATGACATGGATCATGCCCCCACGTGACACCCCATCTCTATACAAGTGGGCTCCACCCGCAGTTGCACTGCAGTAGTAGAGCCACTCGCCTTTAACGATTTGGCGGGTTTGAAAATTGAGTCATTTGACCCGCGTGTTCGACCTGATCTCAAAAGCTTCATTCCTTGACCATTTCTAACGTTCTAAGGGTCGAATTGACTCTTCTTGAACCCAAGAACATATTTGTGGTGTGAAAATAGAGTATAACTTACCTGAATTTGTTGTATGAATCCTCAAAGTTACGGTGACAACTCATCTTCCAACTTGTATTATTTCTTGCTTCCATATTTCTTGTTTTCAGGCTCTACCTGATCGTAAGGCTTCCAAAAGGACAATAGGGAACTTTTTACCAATTTTCCTAGCCTCAAACAAAAATTCGAAACTGATAGCACAAAACAATGGTTTCCGGTTTCAGAACTGAATAGTCTCCCTTTGCTTCTTTCCTCTACTTGTTACTCCTCTCATTATTCCTTTCTTTCTTTTTCATTCCTTTATTTCGATGTCTCTCTAGTTCTCCCCTCCCCTCCACAGTTGGCCTGTTGATGGAGTCTCATGGGTTTCGGTTCATATCCATCGAACTCCCCAAAACTACACACAACAGACATATATAGGCATGTAAGTCGATGGACAATTAGGATGGAAAAACCCAGAATTTTCTAGACAAGTATCACTTTCACAAAATATCTCACTGTGAAATGACCAAAATACCCTTTGTTCTATAATTACCAAAATACCCTTGACCGTTTTTTACACGTAACGAATTCACCCGATCTTTGATTTGGTCGTGCTACTTGTCTACGAACTCAGGAGTCTGAGACCTTCATAACGGCCTTCTTATAATACCCAAAAAATGTTTGTATAAAAAAGTCAACTATTTACTTAGGAAAAAATCTTCTTTTTACTTAATTTCCCAAATTCACTTTCTTCGAACTTCCAGGTTGTTACACTAGACATGAATTTTACGGTTTTTGGTGGAAACAGTATTTTGGGCTTACGCCAGTTTAGAAATATTTTGACTTGGTTTTGAGTCAAGGATTTATGTAACATCATTTTTTGCTTGGTCTTATAAATTATTTTTCGAGGTTAACTATTGTTATGTGATATAATTTCCTTCGGACGTTAATTTGGAAACTCGTTCCCAAAGTGACCATGATATGAAATTTCTTGGACGTGAGTAAATCCTTTAAAGACTCGTTTCTATGGATGTCATGATTTGGTATCACTCGAACATTGACAGTTCCCTAGAATACCACTTATAGGTTGTTTATTCCCTAGGATGCTAGTGTAGTCCAAATGTGAGCAGTTCCTGGGTTATTACCTAGATGCTGACTCTATTCCCGGGGATATGACTCGGATGATGCAAGGTTTATTTACTCCTGCAGTTCCCAAGGAAGTCTATGCAAATACCACATATTGTTCTTGTGAATTATACTGATAAATCGAGGATTGGCTGTATATGTTTATGATGTTGTGTCTAGATTTTACTCATGATTTGATAATATGGATTTCAAGGAAATGTGAGACACATGTATATTACATATAATAATGATTTTTTGGGTCCCACGGTCTATCATTTGATTTTAACTGAAATCTAGTTGTTATGATTTTTGCAAATCAATTTTATCTGCATGCATGGTTCCCATTTTTGGAAGAATATGTTTTCATAATAGTTTTCCTATACATGTCCTTGGTCCACTCACCCTATTACAAATGTTATTTCTTTTTCTCTCTCATATTGCTGATATGAGATAATTAATCAATCATTTTATAATATTAGTAATTTAATTTAATTTGACGGCACTAATTGGTCACATATTGTTTTTTTAGGTTGACTAATTGGTCTCATATTGTTTGTTCATAGGCTAACAATGAAAGATTGAAAGATCAAAAGAAATGGGTGGCGCAAGTGGTCTTTAAGTATAATGTTTTTATGTATTTGAGTTATGTACAAATTTTATGTCTCAATCGCTTAATATATTTGAATAGTTATAATCTTTCAAAGCATTTTATGATGTAAATTAATTATACGCTATTTAATAAAGTTGGTTGACTAGAGAACCCCACTCTTTGTCCTTAGTGCTCACTCATAATCACTGTGTTTTTTATTCATACATAAATTTGAGATAAGTCTATAGTAGATGAAGTTTCACTTTCTGATAAAAAAATAAAATAAAAATAAGGCAGAGGGGACGGGTAATTCCATGGACTTGACAAAAAAAAAGGCTTGAGAAATTTTCACGAATGTGAAAATAAAAGGGATTATAAGTGCCAAATTAGACACGTAATAAGAGAAGAGTCTTTATTCTGCATCTAGGAAATTTTTTGTTTTCGAATAAGGTGAATAACAAAGCAACATTATGAAATCAGTACGAAATGTCAATATAAAAATTATTTTATTATTAGTTATTTTTGAACCAACTTTTATAAATACTAGTCTCACTGCAGGCGGCTCTGCGCGCCATCTTGCGCAACTCGAGATTATATATTTACAATTTTTGAATATAAAAATTATCGAATCATATATCATACAACTGACTAACGGCTCGGCTCCGTGTCTGCATAGGGCTTTTTGGCAAGCTTCGAATAACGCAAAATAGCGGCCAATTGTAACACCCTGGACATTCGAGGATTTTAATATTGCAATTTAATGTGTGAATTGACGCTTTTACCCTTGTGATTGGTATGGCCAAATTGTTGACTTTTTGATTGATGAGTTAAATGGACTTTGACCTATGACCGTGACGTAGTACGGGACGTCACGAGTTCATAGACAGGTGGCACGTCCAATTCGGACGATCAGGGAAAAAGTTATGACTATCGGAAGTTTAGGGCATTACCGTAAGTTGGACTTCACGGGCGAAAATGTTGACTTTTCGTTTGACAATTAATTTTCACGCGACTCAAGGACCGATAGGTAGGTCTCGACGTCCTGAGTCCGTAGACAGGCGGCACGCCAAAATCGGACTTCGTATGGCTGAGTTACGGGTCTAGGAAGTGAGGGGTATTTTGGTAATTATTGAACCAGGGGCATTTTGGTCTTTTTTCCCTAGTTACTGTAGCAGACCGCGGGGGACATGGGTGGCACCACCATGTGCGGTGGTTCTATCGTGCAATTGATTATGCTATCATGTGCTGGAATGTCTGGGTTGTCTTTTGCTTTTGAACGTGGCCTGAGGCGTCCAGCCTGCACGATCAATTGATTAATTCAAGATCGAAGCTTTTCGGGGAATATTTTTCAGTGGACAATTGGACACCCACGAGCCTCTGGGACGGCTTGAAATTGTTTAAAACCAATTAGAACGTGCTTGAGCATCACTCTGATGCTGTTATAACTAAGAACGGGTGAGGAAAACCAGAGAAGCCATTTCTGGAAAAATTGGAGGGAAAAATCAGTGTTTAATTTCTACGGTGTGTTGGGCCAATCTAATCGTAGAGTAAGCTTTCTGGGAGTATTTGGAACACAACCATATCAAAATCGAAGGCAACCAGCCACGGGTGAGCTGGGACGGTGACTGCCGTGTTCAGAAGAATTTCAGAGGTTTGGACGACTACTTCCAGGTGAGTGTTGATTCAATTGAGTGTGTTTTTCAGTTCGTTGTGATACGATGATGCTTCATGTAAGGTTAATTTGATTTCGGTTTAGAAACCAGTGAGTTGGGGTGATCAACCCGTTTGGATGATCACGGGTCGAAGGGCCGTTTGAGGATTCGATTTGGCAAATTAATAACCCAGAACTTAAATTGAATGTTTAATTAACATGTTAGGATCAAATTGGATTGAAATCGAGTAGGAATTGATGGGTAATTAACCGGGTCAAGCCGCGGGTGGCAGGCCCGAATTACAGACAAACGGGTGAAGGTGCTGACACTGTAGCTACAGTGTCAGGCGCGTGACTTTCACGCGCAGCCACTTTGGGCGGCGCGTGAGGGCGCGTTGGGGCTTATCTCCGATCATCATCAACATGACTTTTATCCCTCTCATCATTCTGAACATTTTTGGTGAATTAACCATGTTGATCTGAGATAGTTTTTGATGGGTCAGTTTAGGGCCCGTTGCCTCGGGGAACGTTTCGACGGATTACCCGAGCCGGTTTCTATTTCGAACTTTGTGGTTAAACATTTTAGACTTGTAGTGACCCTTACATGTGATTTGGACTGACAGGAATTGTACGATAATCCCGGTACAAGTTCGTACGCGCAGGTTCACCGTGGGATCGTACAGTGAGTGGGCCATTTTCTTAAACCCTTGCGTGCATAAATGTTTTCTGGTTTACTATACTTATTCACATGCTAAAAACAATAATGGTTTTGATGATATGGAAAAATGGTTATGGCACGTTTCACGGTATTTGGGCTTGAGACCCGTCTGATGAAACTTAATGATTGGTTCGAATTTTATCTATGTATATATATGCTTTGCATGTGGATATCAATAAAATGTATTTGGTACTGCACTGTATAGATCCTTTCATATTATATTGTCTCCTCCGGATGAGGTACCCCGGAGAGGTCACAAACGTCTAGTACGTCCAGCGTCTATGACGCTAAGCATCGGGGATGCTGCACCTGAGCGGGGTTCGGGAATTGAACTCGGAATTGAGACCCGAGTGGCACGCGTAGCCTTGTCATTGTGACCTTATTGAACGTCAGGGACGTCACACATCAGGAATGTCGGGACAGGACCCATCCCAATCCCCCCGGGATTAGTGCGGGATGACCCTGCTCCCGTCTGACACGAAGTGTTAGGCAAGGGATATTTTCGTCCTTTGCCCTCCCGGGCTATCAGAGTACGCCAGGATCCGGAGGAGGTATGTGATATCTCGGTCTCTACTACAGTCCACAACCGATATCAACCTGAAGAGCAGTCAAAACATTTAAAAACTGTGAGTGGACAAAACAAGAATTTATAAAAAAACATTTTAACGAGAAGACATTTGTACCCTTCACTAAAAAGCATGCATGCATTCGAAAACCATTTATCCAAAACAAACCATATGTGGGACTAAGCCCAAAGCAGATATAAACCAAGGTCGAAAGGACCACAATGAAAACGACCATACGGCCACTGCCCAAATCCATAAGGGACTCGGCCCCATACCATAAAGAAACCAAGTACACGAGCCACTGCTCAAAGACCGTCCGAGCTGCCGCCTCGATTTGCGTGCCATGCGGCTCCCCGAGCCGATCATCGTCACCGGGACTCCCAAACCTGTCCAAATTGTAATAGAAGGTCACTAACTACTTAATTAACCTCCCACAAAAGCCCCGTAATTTTCCTGTAATTTTAACTATTTTTAATCCCGAACCTAAACCTTCCGATGCCCCGAAACATATCGAGACGGTGTCCG
Source organism: Prinsepia uniflora (assembly GCA_032719365.1). Classification (NCBI taxonomy): domain Eukaryota; kingdom Viridiplantae; phylum Streptophyta; class Magnoliopsida; order Rosales; family Rosaceae; genus Prinsepia; species Prinsepia uniflora. The sequence goes on along the minus strand of CM064863.1, from coordinate 53,405,728 downwards.
ATCGACACGAAACCAGTCCCAAAATGTTCGTTACATCGAATAGATGATTTCATATGTTGGAACCTTCCTCAAATTCCCCCCCATGCGCCCACACGCGCCGCCTGAAGTGGCTGCGTGGGAGCCACGCGCCTGTGAACAGTGCTTCTCCTACCTCGATCAGACCAGTCCGAACCGGCCGGTCCGGTCCGACCCCTGCAACTGGAACGGCGTAACCGGTCCAGGCCTCCTTTTCCCTCATTTTCGGTCCGATTTCTTCCATTCCAATTTCTAAATTCCTATTTTCAAGTTTCCTATCTAACCCAATTAACAAAACAACCTAAAACCCCCTAAATCGATCCCTAAAAATTCACCCCCCACGGCCCCTGTTTTCCGATTCCGTCCCTAGGCTTCACAGCTGTCAACCCCCGTTCAAAATCATCTCTATACACCCTAAACAATCTAACAAACATTCCCTAATCAACCAAAACTATCCATAATGTAAAAATCGACAAAATGGGAGATTTGGGCCTAACCGGGTACCCGTTCGAGTTTGGGTCTCCACCGTGCACGGTGGCTTCGTCCTGGCCGGCCACCACGCTTCACCGGTCCTCCTCTCCCCCTCTGGTATCTCTGTCATGATCATAGGGTGAGGGTTGGATGTTTGGGTCGCACAGATGAGAGGAATGGGATCGGGAAAATGGTTTGAAAATGAAGAATGATCGATGAAGAGGCAGGTGAGATGCATGAAGGAGAAATGATGTCCATTGGATGGGTGACACTTGTCACTCATCCAATGGGCATCAGGATAAATATCTGGGCCCACTAGAGACAAAACTGAACTTTTGTCTCGTAAAACGTGCCATCGTGAATAGTAACCGGGAACTTCCGTGAACCGTAACTTTGCCGTCGAACGTCCGAATTCGACGTGCCGCCTGTCTACGGATTCGTATCGTCCTTATCTATAGAACGGTCTTCGGCCCTCAGCCATCGGACCTCCCGGTCAAAAAGTCAACATTTGACCCCTTTTATCCAAAATTACCAAAATGCCCCAAACCTTCCGAACGTCATAACTTCCTCCCCGAACGTCGGAATTGAACGTGCCTCCTGTCTATGAACTCGTGACGTCACGAACTACGTCATGGTCATCGGTCAAAGTCCATTTGACCGCCCGATTGAAAAGTCAACGTTTTGCCACCACTAGGGGAGAAACGGTCATTTCGCATCGTTCGTCCGATTTCGCTCTACTAATCACGGATTAGCCTCACTAATCGTGATTAGTCACTAATATAATCATGGAATTTGGGACGGTCCGTTACAACCTTCCCTCCTTAATTAATTTCGTCCCCGAAATTCCAACCGACCTAAACCCAACCGTTCTTCCCTCCTTAATTTAGTTCCGTTCTCGAAACTCCAACTATCCTGATTCCACAACCCCCACCTCGTGTAAATAATTCGATCTCACGACACGTGTACACCCGTACACCCACTAAACAGAATAATCCTTACTCGTCTACAGTCCGACGTGCCACTAACGCTCTCGTCGTATCAACTACACTCGACCACGTCGAAGAACAGTAGCCACACGGTCCGAATTGACACTACTTGTCAAAGCTACCATCTTGTTGATACAACAACTAGACGGTTCCCTTCTCAATCACTAATCTATCCTGACGTCTGCTCCCACTGGGAGCCATCAGACCTCACTCAACGATCCACGCTGACACCTCCGACAGACCCTCACCACTTGACAGTCGTCAGTCGAAAACTGACACTATACTCACTCGTGGTTGCACTAACCACCAACGGACCCAACCAGGAGTAAACACTTACCCACAAAGCATTTCACTCAATCTGTGTGTAACTAGACCCATCAGAAATACCATGACCCAATGCACAGTATCCAACGTCCAGTCCACGACCCCGACTACTCCAATGGTATCGGAACCATGCCGACTACCAACACGCTCTCCAACGTACCACTGGTATAACCTATATACCGTCACCAGACATCCCAAGTCTGCCCGGTGTCGTACCTCGAACAACGAACAAGGTACGTACATCTACCCATCAATCAGCCTATAACCACCTAGGTTGTAGTCAATCACGTTTCAATTATGGAGTCCATCTGTCCGATCTAGACAAATCGAAACTCTAACCCATTATCTATTTCCAAATCCGAATCCGAATCCGCAATTTCGTAAGAAATCCCGAATCCAAACCCAGAAATCATATCCATAATCATGTCCAAATTCGAATCCGAAATCATCATTCCGTAAACCGGCATTTGGAATAACCATTCCGAACCCAACTCCATAAAAGAAAATCTACAGTCAAGCTCTAGAATCAAATCCTAGATCGTCACCCAGAATCCGATTCCAAAACCCAAATACAGAAATCCTCTTTCAAGTTCCAAAATCAAATCCTGAATCGTCATCCAGAGATCTGATTCCAAAACCTGAAATATCGTTCTCGTCTACCGAGACATACCAAAACCAAACCTATCGGTTACCCGCTCAACCGATTACCACAACACGATCGATTGACTTCATAGGGAAGTCAATCCCAACATCAACACAACACTAGGTCAGACAAAATCCGACCTCGTCAGACACCTACTCATCGGACAACTACTCAGGCGAGTAATAAGCCATATGGGATTTACCTCGAAAAGAAGTTCAGTCCCAACATGCCCACTCAAACATCCAAATATGAGCGATAAACTCTCCACCTATCTGGATCATCAAGACCACGATCCAGATCCATAACGATACCCAAAGTCCTAAACCAATTCCCACATCTAAACAGATTAGTCAACGACGAGACACGCCGAGACTGTGGGTTCTCACTGATTACCTCGTATCGATCCTTGTCATTCCACCAGGGAAAAATCAAGAATGATCGAATAATCCATCCTACGTGAATGCAAACAACACTCGATGCACTCACCACGTCAGGTAACCTGACATCGTCTGCCACTAAGTAGAGAATGAGGAATCTCAGTCACCTAACTTCAATATACTCATCTCCTCCTGATGATTCAGAACAGATCCCGGGTCCACCAACTAATACACGATCAGTGTACTAGTGGCAACCAACAACATCTATATCATCAACGTCATCTACCATCATTAATCATGGTAGAATCTGAGAAGTCACCCAAAAATGACGTCAAAATACCCGATACCAATGCGGAAAACCCGTACTCCTCTCGTCACCTCAATCGCAACCTCTCGCGATTCCGAAATTCCAACAAGATTGGAAACAACGTACCCGGACATCAACCACGTGTCCCCTAACCAGTTTAACACTATCTGAGATCCAATCTGGGACCACAGATACCAAACATAAGCCCATCACGACGGATGTGACTCAACGTCATCACAATCACCGGCACCAGCACCAGCGCTAGTACCAGCGCCAACGCACTATCATCAACACTAGTATCAATATCAGCATCGGCACACCATGTGCAAAACTGACAACCCTGGATCTCCGCTCATACTGAACGACGGCCCCGTACTTCTGCTCGAATAGGAGAAACTCTGTCTCCCTCGTACCCGACAACTCTGGGTATAGTCACCCTGACAGCTCATGCGAGAAAAGGAAACACTCCCCGAACGTCCCTAACTCATTCTGCGATCGCACTCAGCCGTAACCGAGTCGAATCCAGAATCACTGCTCGTACACATAGGTTACTCACGCACCCCGTCTCATCGTCACGACTGACAATCCCATCGTCACAATCGTCACGATAACCTGAGTCTACTCGACCTGATAAGACTCGACTACGTCCATCGATAGTAGCGTCTGCCCCAACCTCGTGCAGACCTAACTACCAGGAATCACGATCTACAAACTCTGCATCCAACGGAATCAACTGCTCGTACCAACTACTCCGTATCCCCACTCCGGGATTCCATCGACAAGTACCAACCTTGATAACTTGTCCCACCAATCACTAACCAGCCGTACTCCGACTAACCCAAATGTCGTCTACCAGGTCGCCCACGACCTTAGTTGCACCAACAGTCCATCACAACTGAAGTAGCACGACAACCAACTCGGTCTAACCGATACGTATAACCCTGACTGCGAAGTGCAGTCCCAACACAAGCTGACATGACTAGACCGACTAACGAATCCAAATTCGAATAGTCGTCCAAGTCAAACCACTCGTCAACTCACATTTCCGAACCATACACATACGGTAGGGTTCCACGATCACACCTAGAGTTCCCCAGAACCCAGCTGCATAAGGCAGTAAAATCCAAGATCTGACCGACCCCGCGGTCTTGACATCGAAAAGACGTCAATCCAATCCTACCAACAATCCAACCAGGATTCCTCAAATCCGGCTGCCAACTACCGACTGCAGTAAATCCATTTAACTCAACATAATCTGACCATCTAATGGTCACAACATCGAATCAGTCGTCGGAACCGATCCTACGACATCGTGAAGACGATCCCAACTAACCGTCTCACGATCACACTCCAGAATACGAACACGTTAATCCTTCCGTAGGGTCCCACACTGTCAACCTTGACAGAACTATGGCAACCCCGGCCTCAAATGCCGAACCAAGGCATGCCAATCCTACTAACTATCGTACCGGCACCCCAACAATCAGGTTGACCACGAACTGCAGCCCCTTGAGATATCACATCCTCGACCTGCGTACATACTCCAAGAGCTCCGCGGTTGCTCGAATAGAGACAACCCCACTCTGATAAGCATCCTATGAGCAATCCTATGCTCTGATACCACGTTGATAGGACCCATCCCAATCCCCCCGGGATTAGTGCGGGATGACCCTGCTCCCGTCTGACACGAAGTGTCAGACAAGGGATATTTTCGTCCTTTGCCCTCCCGGGCTATCAGAGTACGCCAGGATCCGGAGGAGGTATGTGATATCTCGGTCTCTGCTACAGTCCACAACTGATGTCAACCTGAAGGGCAGTCAAAACATTTAAAAACTGTGAGTGGAAAAAACAAGAATTTATAAAAAAAACATTTTAACGAGAAGACATTTGTACCCTTCACTAAAAAGCATGCATGCATTTGAAAACCATTTATCCAAAACAAACCATATGTGGGACTAAGCCCAAAGCAGATATAAACCAAGGTCGAAAGGACCACAATGAAAACGACCATACGGCCACTGCCCAAATCCATAAGGGACTCGGCCCCAAACCATAAAGAAACCAAGTACACGAGCCACTGCTCAAATCCTGTGCACACCTGTGCACACCACATATCATATATCATATATACATATAAGTCACTCAACCAACCCTGTCATGGTATCCAAAGCTACGCGCGTGCTACCCGGGTCTCAATCCGAGTCATCTCAAAGTCAAGGTCAATGTCCACAGACCACTGACCCTACCCGAGGTAATAGTAACCATAGCCTTCCTGAGAGTAAGGAACCCAACTGGGGGGTGACTCCACTCAGTCGGTGCTCCGTGACTACTCCGGGGTCCACCCAGGCCAACGACCCTCCCCGGAGGAGATAATAGAAGTAAAGGAAGGTAGATGAACATATATATACATAACATAAACATTCATGACCGGTTCCCCTGAACCGTCATGCTCCATAATGTCCATAATCAGGTAACATGCCGGTTCCCATAAACCGTCATGTACCGTAATAACATAACCAGGGTTCATGCCGGTCCCCATAAACCGTCAAGAACCAGAATAACCTGACAAAGGTTCATGCCGATTCCCATAAACCGTCATGAACCACAATGACCTTTCCAGAGTTCATGCCGGTCCCCATAAACCGTCATGAACTTGGAAATCCACGTAGGGTCCCTGACCCGAAATCATCAGTGTAAAACAACTAGGTCTCGTACCCGAACATATGACTCAACTGGGCACCGTGCCCGATATCTAAGGGTCAGTCACGACTCCGATCATAGTGATGCACGCAACCATCCATCCAGGACCACCCTCAATCCTGGTATGTCGCCGTGAACGAATCAACCGACGCGACCATCGCAAGATCATGGTGCACTCATCACCGATCTCTATCCTGAACCGTCAGCACTCCGAAGTCGAGCCTCCCCAGGCTGCCCGACAACGAATCGTGCATCGTGACCTCTCCGGAAGGAACACATCCCAAACCGGAGGCGAGCGTCATATCGTCGTTCCCCGTGCACATAGCACCCGTCGCGACCACGATTTAGACCCGAAGGTCGTAAATAGTGTCATATGCCCGAGAAAAAACCAAATGGGTCTCATACCCGAGTTTATCCATTTAGAAATCCAAAACCATTTCATTTAAATCAATAAAGGAATACAGACCCGTATAAGCACCGTATAAGGTCGAAACCTCGAAATACGTGCTTATACGTAACCACATACAAATGCACCCATGGCATCATCAAACAAGTAAATAAACATATAAGAAACATTTATGCATGCACCAATTTAGAAAACAAGGTCCACTCACAGACCGTCCGAGCTGCCGCCTCGATTTGCGTGCCATACGGCTCCCTGAGCCGATCACCGTCACCGGGACTCCCAAACCTGTCCAAATTGTAATAGAAGGTCACTAACTACTTAATTAACCTCCCACAAAAGCCCCGTAATTTTCCTGTATTTTTAACTATTTTTAATCCCGAACCTAAACCTTCCGATGCCCCGAAACATATCGAGACGGTGTCCGATCGACACGAAACCAGTCCCAAAATGTTCGTTACATCGAATAGATGATTTCGTATGTTGGAACCTTCCTCAAATTCCTCCCCACGCGCCCACACGCGCCGCCTGAAGTGGTTGCTCGTGGGAGCCACGCGCCTGTGAACAGTGCTTCTCCTACCTCGATCAGACCGGTCCGAACCGACCGGTCCGGTCCGACCCCTGCAACTAGACCGGCGTAACCGGTTCAGGCCTCCTTCTCCCTCATTTTCGGTCCGATTTCTTCCATTCCAATTTCTAAATTCCTGTTTTCAAGTTTCCTATCTAACCCAATTAACAAAACAACCTAAAACCCCCTAAATCGATCCCTAAAAATTCACCCCCCACGGCCCCTGTTTTCCGATTCCGTCCCCAGGCTTCACAGCCGTCAACCCCCGTTCAAAATCATCTCTATACACCCTAAACAATCTAACAAACATTCCCTAATCAACCAAAACTATCCATAATGTAAAAATCGACAAAATGGGAGATTTGGGCCTAACCGGGTACCCGTTCGGGTTTGGGTCTCCACCGTGCACGGTGGCTTCGTCCTGGCCGGCCACCACACTTCACCAGTCCTCCTCTCCCCCTCTGGTCTCTCTGTCATGATCATAGGGTGAGGGTTGGATGTTTGGGTCGCACAAATGAGAGGAATGGGATCGGGAAAATGGTTTGAAAATGAAGAATGATCGATGAAGAGGCAGGTGAGATGCATGAAGGAGAAATGATGTCCATTGGATGGGTGACACTTGTCACTCATCCATTGGGCATCAGGACAAATATCTGGGCCCACTAGAGACAAAACTGCACTTTTGTCTCGTAAAACGTGCCATCGTGAATAGTAACTGGGAACTTCCGTGAACCGTAACTTCGTCGTCGAACGTCCGAATTTGACGTGCCTCCTGTCTACGGATTCGTATCGTCCTTATCTACGTAACGGTCTTCGGCCCTCGGCCATCGGACCTCCCGGTCAAAAAGTCAACATTTGACCCCTTTTATCCAAAATTACCAAAATGCCCCTAACCTTCCGAACGTCATAACTTCCTCCCCGAACGTCGGAATTGAACGTGCCACCTGTCTATGAACTTGTGACGTCACGAACTACGTCATGGTCATCGGTCAAAGTCCATTTGACCGCCCGATTGAAAAGTCAACGTTTTGCCACCACCAGGGGCAAAACGGTCATTTCGCATCGTTCGTCCGATTTCGCTCTACTAATCACGGATTAGCCTCACTAATCGTGATTAGTCACTAATCTAATCATGGAATTTGGGACGGGTCGTTACATGTCGGGATTGGAGTGTATAGTGCAGCAACAAAAATTATACTTATGGTTTTATTATATGCCTTATGGTTCATATTATACGATTGATGGTTTTAAATACGGTTGCACGCATGTTTGGAAAACGGAGGGGTAAATTATATGTTTTACTTATCAAATGATTTTATAAACTTGAGTTTCGGCCCACTCACCCTTAATGTTTTGGTAACCCCTCCAGGTCGTGATACTGAGGTAGAGGAGGAACCTGAGGCTGAGGCATAGATCTACTTCTGCGTACCTGAATCCCTGTTGGGTGGTGTACCCGCAGGTTTATGTTAGAGTCGTGCTCGCAACTTGTAATTTTGGATTTCATCCCTTGTCTGACATTTGTTTAATTCGGATTTGATGTATAACTTTAATTTGGTTATTTATGCATTTGATGTTTGAGGTTAAAATTGGTATGAATTATTGGGTGTCAGACGGGAGCAGGGCACGTCCCCTTGTGGTCCCTGTGGGATCGGGGCGGGTCCTGTCACCAATCCTAAATTTTGAATATAAAAATGATCAAATCATATATCATACAATTTATAATAGAGACGCTTAATTGTGTCTATAGATATTTTGAAGCGGCCAATCCTAAAGTTGAACGGAAAATGAAGTGGGAGTATTGATTTTGTTTCCCCCCGAATTTTCGCCCCATCAACAAATTTAAAACCGTTGTTCTAATTTAAGTTATTACTAGCGCCAAAAATTCGAATAACGCAAAATAGCGTCCGAAGTTTGCCAAAAAGCCCTATGCAGGCACGGAGCAGAGTCATTAATCAGTTGTATGATATACGATTTGATCATTTTTATATTCAAAAATTGTAAATATATAATCTTAAGTTGCACAAAATATGACGCAGAGCGCGCCGAAAAGCTTCATACAGGCGCAGAGCCGCTGCAGTGAGGCTAGTAATAATTTAAATTAAAACAATGGTTTTAAATTTGTTAATGAGGGAAATTCGGGGGAAACAAAATCAGTACTCCCACTTCAGTTTCCGTTCAACTTTAGGATTGGCCGCTTCAAAATATCTACAGACACAATTATGCGTCTCTATTGTAAATTGTAAAAAACATAAAGATCTAACTAGCTAAAGCAAAACCTAAAAAACGAGGAAGAGAGCGAGAAGGCAAGTAAGAGTCAATACCCAAATGGGGAGATCAGATTGGCTCTCTCCCCCTTCTCCTTTCTCCTTCTTCCCGTCAAGTCGGCAGGAGTCATTGTAGGCACTGTCGATCGACGGCGACCCAGACCCTCCCACGGATATCATCTTCTTCGTCTCACTCTCACGAGTCTAGTAGTAGCAACGATCAAGAACATCGACCATTGTACACGACGCAGCAAGCAGCAAATGAAAATGGGTTTTCCAGTCATTTATACTGTATATCATAATTTTATCGAACTGCCATTCAATTTCATGTTTTTGGTTTATTTTTCTATTCAGTGTGGATTGATTTTCCAAGAGGTGCTCAACATCTTCCAAATGGAAAAATAATTCGTGGGAACATTAACAGTTTTGACAAATGCCGACGAAGATTTGATCTTGTAAGTTCTTATAATTTCAAGTACCGGAGGGAATGCGTATTAGTTGTTTCACTTTTGTGCATCAATTTTTCTGTTGCATCATGTTTGAACATTTCTGCTGCACGGGAAATTCTTGAAAAATTATCCTTTTACTAGTTTAGCATAGTCATTTCTATTCCTGGATCGTTTTTTAAGGGTGTCCTGACCTTGCAAAATTCTGTGTAACCATTGCGGTCTCTGATTACGTTTTATGTCTCATGAGAATTGTTGGCTGTGCGTGGCCTAATTATTGAATTGTTGGCATTACATTTTTCGTAGATGCAACTTATCTACGATATCATGGAATGCAAGAATTTGATCAAGCAATGCAATATCTTGAAGAAAACTATGGTGTAAGTTTCTATAATGTCTATGTGCTAATTCCTTCAGGCCTAGATTATTGAATGATAAATGTTTTCAATGGATTTTGATTGGTTAACTGTCAATGCAGTTCATGACTTCTGAGCATCAATATATATCACGGAAGGATGAAGGAGAGAGGGTTATTGTCTTTGAGAGGGGAGACCTGGCTTTTGTGTTCAATTTTTACTGGATTAAAAGCTACTCTGACTACCGAGTTGGCTACTTAAAGCCAGGAAAATATAAGGTACACCCTGCCAACCCTGGCTGATTTTCTTGAAATAATTATGTGTCTTTTTACATTCTTTTTGGTTGAAAGATGGTTTATAAATTTTTTATTTACATTATGCTTTGGTTCAGGTATGATGCCTAGTGATGGACAAATTGAAAAGATAAGAGTGGAAAATGTGATTATTTTGTTCATTAGCCTTTACATGTGTGTATATATATACCTGCATGGACATGTGTGGGTATGTGTGCATAGAAATGCATAGTGTTGTGGAGTATAAATGCTTTTGATAAACTCTTCATGCTTCAAACCGCAGGTGACTCAAAGCTATGAGATATAAGAGCATTGTTTTTTAGAAATTGTGATACATCACTGGAATTGTGATGGACCTCAGTAAGATGAAGGATTAAGGGCATCACAAAGTATTGATAATGGTGCAGTTGTGGAATCAAATTCCAGTAGAAATGTAGGTGAAATGTAAATTTCCTTGATGTTCATGCATTTTGCCTTGCTGTTTAGCTTTTGATATTTGGCCATGGTTCTGGGCTAAGGGTTGGTTTGTAGCTCCAGCCTTGCTTAAGCAATTGTTCTTGCTTGAATCTTGATACATGTGAGGGTATTTGGCCTTTATGAATTGATGTTTATTAAAAAAAAAAAAGATTCCGGAGTGGTAATTTTTACTGTAGCATAATTTTTATTATTATTTTATTTTAGCAAATAAATATTAGATATTTATTTAAATGTAGTGTTGTACGTGTATATAAAATTTTTGTTGTGATATTAATTAAAAATTAGAATAGTTGACTCAATAATATACTTGGTGTTTATGAGTTTACAAAACATATTTTTGTTGTGATATTAATTAAAAATTAGAATAGTTGACTCAATAATATACTTGGTGTTTATGAGTTTACAAAACATGAGAATCCACTATAAGTGTTTTGATCTTTGATAATTGGCCACGTAATATTTTGTTTGTGTCCTTTGATCAAAAGGCACACCCGCGTTGGACATAGGTAGGTAAATAACAGTAGTTGCAGTGTGTCTATTGTTATAGGATATTAATATTTGTGTTTATAGAATCAAAAGACATATAATAATTATACTAAGCTTATTTTTCTTGCAGTGCTAATTTACTTATAGTAATTGCTAGAATCTGTCGTGTACCAATTGCCCTGAGAGGGCAGGAAGGTTCGGTTTGTGAAGAGGTGACCTTAAAGACTGGAGTCCATACTCCATTATCTGTTTGGAGCATATGGTTTTTTTAGAGAGATGAGAGTCTCTGGGTGATTCATCTGTAAACATTAATATAATTATAAGAGATCAAGTATGGATTTGCTTATTATATATATATATATATATATGTCTGTTGTGTGTGGGGTTGACATGTTGCAATTATTATTTATCTATTTCGAAGTTGTACGCGGGCAAATTAGTACTGCGCGCTACTGTTTTTGATGTTTTGAGTTTATTGTATGCAAATTTTTGAGTTTGAATGTGTCCTTTTCATTTCTTTTTGTGAGGGTTTTGAATGGATGTGGACAGATGCATACTCACTAATATGTGATTCTTTCTCAACAAATTATCGTCTCAATTTATTTTTCTAAGGATAAAAAAAGAAATAAGATCATAATGATTATGTAATTCTTCGATTTGGTGTTCTTTAAATTGAAAATCTAAAATTATTCCAAACGCAGGAATTTAGGTGCATACTACCATATAGAAGAAACGTACCCCTTCGAATAACCAGCCAGCCATAACATATCAAATTCGACATACAAAAAAAAACACTATGCAAGTGAAATGAGTAGAACCAATCTGAATTCTGAAGGAAGGAAGAGGAGAAGTCCTTCTGACCTTTGGTGACACAACCCATTTCTAAATCATCTTGATTTCTGCACCCAATTCTGCTCTCATTTGACATGCAACCCCCCATATTGAAATTACCCTTAAAAAACTTGTCAGATAAGGGATATTTGGAATGACATATTTTTTTATGCATTCGATCCAACAGCCCTGGAGGGTTATCAAAATCATGAAAACGTGTGAGTGGATAGAATTACATTTTAAAAACATAATTGAAAAGCATAAATTTATTTACCCTTTGTTTTCTAAAACTATGCATGCATACGAAAACCGTAACAACGAATAATCAAGTCTTAAAGTAAACAACATTTTTATGGGAATTCAATTGGAAAGTTGCATAAACATAATTATCCATAAAGCGAACGTTAATCAGTAAATCAAATCAATATCAAGAATCAACTTTTATAAAAATATAACAAAATACCACAGCGATAAACACACATATAACCAACGTATCCTCAATGCTCGAATACCGATCATCATAATCAAACCGCACTACTGGTAGGCAAAATTACTCGGGAAAACAGAGTCCAACTCTAGATATTCAAGTGAAAACTAACTTAGGAAACATAGTCCAGCTCGATGTCTTAGTCATCATCACAACACCAGTCTCAGGAAACAGAACTCAACTCGATGTCTGAGACTAACCAAACAACCAGCTCAGGGATACAACATCTGAGCGTGAACTAGCAATCCGAAGAAGGTTGTCCACAAACACAACAGTTCACAAATATTGATAGAACATACATTTATAACATATACTAATTCCTTATACCAAATCCATATTTCGAATTCCGAGCCTAAGCCTAAAATACAGTCTATGCAAACCTCGTAAAACATGTACTTTAAATAATTCCCGTAAAAACCATTTAAAAATCATAATTGAACCATTATCACACAAGTCATGTAACAAAGCAAGCAAAATAAGTAAATATGCATGCGTAATAATTTTAAAGAAAAAGGAAAGTCCACTAACATCCCAAATAAACTTACATTTTAATTCCCTAATTTCCGGAATTAAAATACGGATTTAAAACTCGTATAACATTTCAGACAATCAAAATTACCTCGAGACGATATCCATTCGTCCTGAAAACTATAACATTAGATTCGTGACATCGAAAACATGAAAAGTCACATGTTGGTCGAACGGCGGAAGACCGCTGCAAGCGCCCCCACCCGCCATCACAGCTCTCTACGTACGGTGGCCATGTAACGACCCGTCCCAAATTCCTAGATTAGATTAGTGACTAATCACGATTATTAAGGCTAATCCGTGATTAGTTGAGCGAAATCGGACGAACGATGCGAAATGACAGTTTGCCCTTGGGCGTGGGCAAAACGTTGACTTTTTGTTCGGGCGGTCAAATGGACTTTGACCGATGACCGTGACGTAGTTCGTGATGTCACGAGTTCATAGACAGGTGGCACGTTCAATTCCGACGTTCGAGGAGGAAGTTATGACGTTCGGAAGTTTAGGGGCATTTTGGTAATTTTGGTTAAAAGGGGTCAAATGTTGACTTTTTGACCGAGAGGTCCAAGGGCCGAGGACCCTTACGTAGATCGGGACGATACGAATCCATAGATAGGCGGCACGCTGAAATCAGACTTCGAACGGGAGAGTTATAGGTCACGGAAATTCGATTTCACTATGCACGTACTTCGAGGCAGGGCTGAGTTGGCAAATTCTGATTGGTCAGATATTTTGAGTGGGTCCCATGGATGAGTGACAAGTGACAAGTGTCACTCATCGGACAATCCCCTAAATTGTGGATCTATGTTAATTAAATAATATTATATTTATTATTTTATAATTAATCTCTTCTAACAATCAATCCTAGCCTTCCATTTCAACTTAATCTTTAAATCCTCACCATCCATTATTTCTCTCATCTCTCATCTGATCAAACATCATCACTTCATCTTTGTTCATTTTTCTTCATTTTCCCTCAAAAACCCGAACCCCCCTCCATGTTCTTCATTCTTCATTCTTCTTCAAACACACAAACACCACACCTCCATCATCCATCCTTTGAGTGTGTGAGCTGAGTGTGACCGTGTGAGTGAGTGAGGGAGGACTGAGGGGCTGGACGGCCAGCCACGGCGGCGGCCACGGCGGGGAAAGCCAACCCGTGAGGTAAGGTTTATTCAAAAATTGGAAAATGAGATTTTGAGGTTTCTAGCTAATTCTATTGATTGGGTTATGCTTCTGGGGACCTAGGGGGAAGAATGGGATGGTTTTTGAGTGCTTGGACGGCCGGGAAGCACGGCGGAGGGAGGTTGCAGCCGCAACCACCATGCCCGATCAATGAGGTATGGCTTTTGTGTTTTTCCTTCGGTTTTTAATGTCTAAATGATAGGAAATAGGATTAGGATGATATTAGGATTAAAAGGAGATGAAATGGACCTAAAATCGGTCCGAAAACCGGAGAAAACCGAGATGAACAGTACTGTGAACAGTGCCGTGAACAGTAGCTGGAGGTTGAAGAAGATGAATAGTGTTTTCGACCTTCTAGGAGCGCGTGGACCATAACTTTGAAAAGTGTTCAACACGGGAAATCTTCTGTTCGATGTAACGAAGATTTTGGGACTGGTCTCGTGTTAATCAGACATCGTTTCGATAAATTACGGGGTGTGGGAAGGTTTAGGGTCGGTTTAAAAATACTTAAAAGTTCGGGAAAATTACAGGGCTATAATGGGAGGTTAATTAAGTAGTTAGTAACCTTCTATTAAAATTTGGACAGGTTTGGGAGTCCCGGTGATGGTGATCGGCTCGAGAAAGCCTATGGCACGCAAATCGAGGCGACAGCTCGGACGGTCTGTGAGTGGACCTTGTTTTCTAAATTGGTGCATGCATAAATGTTTATTATATGTTTTATTACATGTTTGATGATCTCATAGGTGCATTTGTATGTGGTTACGTATAGGCACGTATTTCGAGGTTTCGGCCCTATACGATGTCTATACGGGTCTGTATTTCTTTATTGGTCTAAATGAAAATGTTTTGGATTTCTAAAAGGATAAACTTGGGTACGAGACCCATTTGGTTTTGTCTCGGGCATATGACTCAGATATCGGGCACGGTGCCCAGCTGATGTCCTATGTTCGGGCACGAGACCCAGTTATTTTTACGGTTTATGATTTCGGGTCAGGGACCCTAGATGGATTTCCAAGTTCATGGCAGTTTATGGAAACCGGCATGAACTTTGGAAAGGTCATTGTGGTTCATGACGGTTTATGGGAACTAGCATGAACCTTTGTCAGGTCATTCTGATTCATGACGGTTTATGGGAATCGGCATGAATCCTGGTTAATGGATGTTATGGATCATGACGGTTCAAGGGAACCAGGCATGAATGTTTATGTTATGTATATATATGTATTCATATACCTTCCTTTACTTCTATTATCTCCTCCGGGGAGGGTCGTTGGCCTAGGTGGACCCCGGAGTAGTCACGGAGCACCGACTGAGTGGAGTCACACCCTAGTTGGGTTCCTTACTCTCAGGAAGGCTATGATTACTATTACCTCGGGTAGGGACAGTGGTCTGCGGATATTGATCTTGAGAAGACTCGGATTGAGACCTGGGTAGCATGCGCGTAGCTTTGGAAACCGTGACAGGATTGGTTGTGTGAAATATATGTATATATGATGTATGCTATATGAGATATATGATATGATGTATGATGTGCGTTTACACAGGTTTTGGGCAGTGGTCCGTATGGTCATTTTCATTATGGTTCTTTCAATCTTGGTTTTGGGCTTAGTTCCCGCATATGATTTCAAGATAAATGATTTTCGAATGCATGCATGCTTTTTAGTGAAGGGTACAAATGTCTTCTCGTTAAAATGTTTTTATAAACTCTTGTTTTGTCCACTCACAGCTTTTAATGTTTTGACTGCCTTTCAGGTTGACATTGGATGTGGGCTGTAGTAGAGACCGAGATATCACATACCTCCTCCAGATCCTGGCGTACTCTGATAGCCCGGGAGGGCAAAGGTCGAAAATATCCCTTGTTTGACACTTCGTGTCAGACGGGAGCAGGGTCATCCCGCACTAATTCCGGGGGGATTGGGATGGGTCCTGTCAGGCCATGCGCCAGAGAGGGCACTGTTCATCCTCAACCTTAGTTCAGACCCAATTCCTTTATAATTTGGGTCACCTGACCAGCGACCTTGACCCGACTCAAACTTCCTTATTTTCAACTTTTTTTTCATGTTTCAAACATCCAAATTGATCTAATTGATCCTAGGAAAATATCCATAATGTCTAAACCAAGAAAACTTACCTTGGTAACACAATCCAACTTCTTAAACTTTCGGCTAAAGTTCCACGATCAATTTTACAACATTCCTGCATCCAAAGTCCAAACCTTCATCTTTCAAGCTTAGTATGATCGTAGGGACTCACACAACCTGTTAGGACCCTCAGTTTTGAGTTGGACATCCTCAAAATAGTTTGAAACTCCACGAGCCATTTTGAGTTCTAACGGGGTACGGTCTTAGAGGTTTTCCCCTTCTCCTCCTCCACTGTTTTTCCCTCAGCTCATCTCCCTTCCAGTTTTTCTTCCTTCTCTCTTCCCTTTTTTTTTTTTTTTTCTGGTTGGCTCTCTCCATTTCCTTCCGTTTTTCTTCTCATGTTCTGTTTTTCTTTTTCTCGGCCATCACTCACCGAAAACACAGAACACACCAATACACACATATTTATAGAAGAACTATGTCAGTTGAAGGAAGGGATAAGGGAAACCAAAGAATCTCCTAGACTAACCTAGATTCCTCTTGTAAAATTACCGAAATACACTTATATCCAAATTACCAAAATGCCCCTATTATTTTTTACCCGTATCGAATATATTTGATCTCCGATTTTGGCATATCACCTGTGTATAGACTCATAAGTTCGAGACCTTCGTAACGGTCCTCGCAGAACTTAAAAAAAGTGTGCAGGTCAAGAAGTCAACTTTTGACCATATAAAAGAAAAATCGTCATTTACATTTTAATTTTTCTCAAATTTCTAGGCCGTTACAATTGGACACATTAAATTGACTATATTTAATGGCATATTTGACATGACAATCAATGAATGGTGTTATTTTAATAAATTAAATCACTTGGTGCACCAACCTCATCATTCATTAATTTCCACACCAAGTGTGTCACTAAATATGGTCAATTTAGTGTGTCCAAATAGTATTACTCAAAATCAAATGTGCCTTGTTTGAAGGTGGGTTAATGGAGCATTTTTTTTTACAAGTAAGCGTTGATATTCATAACCAAATAGCAATACAAGTAGAAGAATCCAATTACAATAATTCAGAGAAATAAAAAATAAAAAAGTTCTACTAATAAAATGATCAAGCCCACCCCAAAACAAAAGGATCCAATCCACAAGTCCAAACCCAGCAAAAAGAGGAGAAACCATCAACTGCCACCACCAAAATGCACACATCTACCGCACCAAGTGAAACCAACCGATGTAATCAAGATGAACGATCTATAAAGGATGATTTGGAAACAAAAAGCCCCCAAAAGATTAACATACTCAAGTGATCAAAATGGTCAAAATTGATTGAAAAACGCCACAACCAACACACCTAAATCAAAGGCCCATGTTTCAGAGCAGGATGTAGAGATGGAGTTGCATCAAGCACAAGCATATGCATTTCAACCAAGGGAAAATCTGATGGAGTAGATCTAAAAATATGTGGTTTTGGAGAGAACATATGTATTGATGGAAGATCACATATGGGTAAAGATGAGATGGAGACTGAGATTTAGAAATGTAGACAAAAACAACAAGAAATACAAAAGAAAAGAAAAACGAAAAGCAAATAAAAAGGCTAAGAAGTCTGAGCATGCAACAATGAAAGTCGAGAAAGCTGTGACCAACTCTCAAAACGGCAGGGTTAGAGACCACCAAAGAGGGAGATGCATGGAAGAGAGGAAAAATCTAGAGAGAAGGGAGAGCTTTCCCTCTCTAGAAGTTTGCGAATACTTCTGTTTTAACCCGAAAAATGAGTTGGAGACTGGTTTAATGGAACATTTGATATTCAACATTTGTGCACCCTAATTGAAGATAGCAAGGACCAGATTTGAATTTTTAGGGCAAATTTTGCGGTTTCAACCTCAACAATTTCTTTAACAATGCCCCCAAGCTTGAAAACCTTCATCTTCAAGTGGATTATTCTTTGCTTTATTACTCTTCAGCAAGGTTCAAAATGGCACCACACGCTCTTAGGGCGGTTGATAGGGGCCTAGCACCTAGGAGGTTTTTTTTAAAGACAAAATTCAACAAAGTAATAATATAATGCATACTATCAAATAATTTAAGAACAAAAATTAATTATCTAGATAAGTAAATTGAGTTGAGAATCATAAATGGTGGAAATGTATGTTTTTTATTAATTTTATTATACAACATTCTATTTTTTAATTTATTATTTTTGTTTTAACTAATACTTATATTATTAACTAAATATTTAATAAATAAAATAACTTATATGAGAGACTTAACCATTATGCGGGGCGATTTCTCACATTCGAGCGTCTAGACGACCGCCGTTTTGAAGAGTGCTTTTCAAAGAATCTCTGAAATTATTTGTAGTGAAAGTCACAATTAATTTCTCTTCAACGATTCATAGGTATTCTTATGCGGACCCTAGGGTTGGGGTTATGGAGAGGTTTGGAGTATTGTTAAGTATTTGTCTCTTTCATCTCGTGTTTAAAAAGAAGTTTTGATGATTTGATCCATTTGGAGCTTGCGCTTTGTGATTGCGCTAGGTCATGTGAATGGGTAATAGAGATGCTCAAAAGACCACCTAATCTTCAGCACCTTGTGGATTGTGATGCAAGCTAAATCCACATGCCATGCGAACGAGCTCAACCGGAATAGCCAAAGGATGACCAATCCCTTTACTAATCCATTCATATTTGCACCTCTGTTTATCGTCACTTCTCAAGACCATCGAAGTGAGGGGATCCATTGGAGATCAATTTAGATATGGAAATGGTGGTAGTTTGTGTTAAATAACAGAATTGCCCCGAATAAAATGACTATTTCCAATCAATTTCCCTTTGAAGGAGGTCCTGACGAAACTCTACTAGGACTTATCAAATTAAAGTTATATTTATTTAGAGCACTTCACATCATCACATTCGAAAATAGCTCCTATTGTTTGAGTTTTGCAACTCTCACTTTGGCTATTCAACATCACATTTCAAAAGTTTGGACCTTAAAAAGTTATAAATTGTTCTGAGTTTGGATGTGTTATTTTCCTCTTTTTCAAAGTTTTGATACCATTTTTTTAAGGAAAACTTTTGTAACCAAACTGAGCGTCAACAGAATGAGACTCCACCCATTTTCTGATACAATTTAACCAAATCCATCACATTTTTATTTTAGTACACTGAATCAACACTCAACGTAGCCTGAACTCTGAAACAAAGTATTATTCTGACCCTCACATTTCAACACTCAATTATATCTTCTTCTGCTTTGTTACCAAGTCCAGAGTAGAACCATAAGCTCTGCGCAGGGCTTCGGCACACCAGCCATGACTATCGTCAACTGTCGGCATCCTCACCCCCATCACTGGATTTACAGGTTGATGCGACCCAGGGACTAGAACCCCAGCCAAAACTCGCAGCACACTTGAAGCATCAATGTCCAGAATTACCCTTATTTCCGGAACTCCTTTCGGTGCCAGTGGAATGCCCGTGATCTTGAAGTATCCCAGCAAATGATTCTCTTCGATCTTATTCCCTTCCCCTTCGGAGACCACAATTAGTGCTTCACCTTGATTATCATGTGCAGTTGTGAAGATCATGTCTTTCTGAGCAGGCATTGTGGTGTTTCGCGGTATGATTGGCACAAACTTGTTTCCATCAGCTTTTATCCCTATGGCAAGAGGCGTGACTTGGATAGTAAGCAAGTCCAAAGTTCCACGGGGATCGCCGAGACCTGATGCCACAGCGCCTTCTAACGCTGCTCCCGAGACAGCAGCCTCCAATGGGTTCATCAATCTGTAAAGCTCCTCTTTTTTGCATATGCTCATGACAAGACTTCTGATCTTTGGAATGTATGAGCATCCCCCAACAACTATGACATCGCTCAAATCCTCAGTATCTACCTTCGCATCATGCAAGCACTGGAGTATGAGGCTCCCACACTTATTGAACACATCTTTGTTTTCTTCTTCAAACTCCTCGCGATCCACCACCTTGCATATTTTCGTTCCATTTCCCAAGTCAACATCAATTTGAGCAGTGTGTTGGGAGGAGAGAGTGTGGATTGCCCCCTGCGTTGCAAGTCGAAGTAAGCTCACTGATTTTATGTCATCAAGTCCATTGCTGGTGAAAAGAGTCTCGGAGTTTGGCAACAGATGGCGCATCGTATTCTGAAGCAAGTCTTCACCTCCAATGGCAGATCCTGCTAAGGCTTTTATTTGGGAAACTCCTCCAGCTGTAGCGGATACAGCTACATCACAATATCCAGCGCCAATATTGAAGATTAGAGCAATCTTCTCAGCTCCCGTATTGGAGTTCAGTTGTTGTGCATTAAATTGTACATTCTGTTGTGCATATAACAATGCAACAGCAGTTGGTTCAGGCATCAGTCTGAGTACATGAAGGCCAGCCATGGCGCAAGCTCTTTCAATACGAGCCAGCTGGAATCGGGTGAATGAAGCTGGAATGGTCAGAACAACATTTTTTACAGGCCGCTTTAACTGGATTTCTGCCATTGCCTTGAGTTCTACCAAAAATATTGCCAGAACCTCTTCGGGGGTGGTGGATCTCCATACATTGTTCACCAAGGCTGCGATTAATGGGCGCCCCCCAATGCCTAATGTTTGCACTAAAAATGGGAGGCTTTTGCTTGAGTGAACAACTGGATCAGTGTCAATTCTGCCAATTAAGCGTTTCATATTGAAGATTGCAGCTCCAGATAACACGTCCTGCTCATTGAAAAATTGATTGCTTGCTCCCCCTGAAGGATTGTCGTCCTTGAATGTGACGCATGAACGCATCATTTTCTGGTTTCTAGTGTTCTTGAGGAGCTCGATGTGGGAGCCATTCCAGATTGCAACACTGCAGTGTGAAGTGCCAATGTCAATTCCAATTGCAACTTCAGGAAAAGGGGATGATGATTTTTCGTCCCCTGTGGTTTCACTATCAGATGCGACCGTGTATGCTGGCTCGGCCATCCCTACATTTCAGAAATGCAAAAGGATTAAAATATGCTCAAATACCATATTCCTTGTGCACACCATCAGCAGCATCATACTCTATTTAACATACAAAGGTAAGCCACCCTTTTTCTTAGGAGGGGGGAGGGGGGAGGGGGGCGGGCGCTACCAACCTCTTCCTTCCTATTTCACACAAGAAAAAAAGAATTGCAAGTTGAATATGTCCAGATAATTCCTAGCTGGCACTTAATTGCTATCAAAGCCACACTAAGAGTAAAAAGTGATAATCTAAACATTACTTAGTAACCACAGAGAGTTGGCAGAATTACCCCCTACTTATGAAGGCCATGTCCAATCTAACCCATAAACCCCACTAAACCCTGAAACTAGTCTAGAAAGAGAAAATTGGCAAAATAAACTTTATTTAGGCCTTCTAACAAATACCTCTTGTGGATTTACCACTGCACACATAGTTTTGTAGGAATATAAAAAATCATAACAAACATATTCAAGCTGAAAATTTAATAAAAGAGAGGAGGTTTAGGTCATCGATACTTACCAGTAAATACCCAGAAAGCTGAACTTCAAAATAAATCCTGCAACAGAATCATGTCATAAACATACTGAAACAGAGGACCCTTTCCCATTTCCAAAAAGCATGAACAAGTTGTTGAGTACTAAGAAAAACTAACTAGAACTAGTTGTTGAGTACTAAAGAAAACTAACTGAATACGAAGCAGTAATTGAAGCAGCAAAAACTAGCACATGCATTGCTTATTTTATCAGTAGCTAGTTCATCACTATTAATGAAGTAAAATGATAAAGGAATTGAGTGACTTACAGTGAGTGTGAGAAAGAGAGAGTTTAAATCACAGAGGAGAATATATAGAAGGACCGCTTGAGCTTGGAAAGAATGAGAATTGAGAGAGGGATGAAGATCTTATTGCAACGGTGCCCAACTTCTAGAGCTTCCTAGAGAGAGGTGGTGAGTCCTTACTGGTAACCTTTATTTTTTGACTTTTAGTTTTTTATTTTCTTCTCAGCTTTTCTGTATGGTATTGAAAAAGAAGGTTAGAAGATCGACGATGACACAGCTTGCTAGAAGGGTCCAGAGTTTCTTCTGCATTACATGGGCTGGAACGTTTGGGCTCAGTTAATGAAACCAAGCCCAACTCTTAGGGACAATCTGTCCATCTGTTCTGTCTGTTTACGAGGAACTCAATGGTATAAAGAAATTTTATTAAGCTTGAAATTCAGCCCAATAGGAAATAAGATTATTAAACTTGAAATTCAGCCCAATAGGAAATAAGATTATTAAGCTTGAAATTCAGCCCAATAGGAAATAAGATTCGGCTCAAATACGATCATCTGAAAGCATTACGAATAATATATGGGTAATCTCAAACCATTCACAAAAATTTCCACAAGTAAACGCATACGTAATCTACTTGTGAGCTCTATCATTTGCTTCACGATGTGTTTGAACCAATTTATTTACCCATGCAATGCCTAAGAGAATCTTACATACCATTAACATCAATGATGTAACTAAGAATTCATCTGAGTGGGGATATTTTTTAAATACTTAAAAAATTAATATAATTGAACTTATCATAATATATGTTAACTAAGTTACTTCAACTATTTACAGTTGTTTACGATGGATTCTCAATTTAAAATCGATGCATGCTCAAAATAAATTATGTTTGAAATATTAAAACAAATATACATTTGTAAAATTTTGAAAATTGAAAAAAAAAATTAATTATAATACGAACTATTTACTTTTATATCAAAATATCACTATAATTTTTATAAATCATATATGATAATAATATATATATATATATATATGTGCACTAGGAAGCTTGAAAAATTGTGTATTTTCAAATTGAATGTGAATCCCAAAATATATAATTAACTATAATTATATAATAATTCTTACTTATTAATAAAATTTTAATTAATTAAACTATATTATAATATATTTATACATATATTACATTAAAATATATAAAATTCAGTGGAACTCAGAATCCCCCTAGCCCATGCTGGCTCCGCCATTGATCAACATACTTAAAGATCGAGTGACCACATCGATAGATTTGTTAACCATCGAACGAGTCAATCGAGCGACGAGATAGATAGCATTGTTCACCATCGAACGAGTCAATAATTTAAGAGGCAACAAATTTTAGCTTGAATCAGTTTGATTCGTAATTTTTTTATATTTTTTTACTTGAAAACCGAACATGATATAGATTATATGAATTTTCTTAATAATACCCAAGTTCTAGACACTATTCAATTCCATCCATACCTCATCCATTGTCTTTATGTTCTTTCTTATTTTGTTAGATGTCCAGGAAAAATTGCTTAATTAGCTTTTGTTAGAGTTATGAGCATAGATTAATAACTTAATGTGTAAAGTCCTAATGCTAATCGGAATAATATAGTCATTATCATTGAATTATGATTGGAATAGGACTTCCTATTGGAATTGACATATGTTAATTAGTACAGTTGGCATTATTACTTAATTAGTCTCTTGGAATTCTATTGTGACTATGATAGGTCGTCACAATAGGAAAAAACTACTATATAAGTTAGTCTTTGCTCTTGCATTGAGTTATCTTTACTTCTATGCTGAATCCTATTGATTGGCAAAAGATAAACACTTAATGGTAGAGAGGAGAAGATGAACTTAGTGCCATCTAATATCAATGACATCGTCTGGTTTGAATTCAACTTATATATATATATATACATACTTGTGTTACTCGTTATTCTTCTTAAATGATGTTTGTGATCTTAAGGGATTAGTTGATAACTATGTAAGATATCTTATGGTCTATCTTACATGTGGTATTAGAGCTTCAACATGCTCTTAGATCCTTATTATTAAAATTGTCTATTGGATTAATTTATCAAAAATGTTTTTGACTTAATTGTACAAATTATTTTTGGTTGTTTGTTGTTTTTAATTGTTTCAAAATGACATGCCGTTTTCTCTCGGGACTAATTAAAACGACACACGCTTGCTTTAAAATTTTGACCATTGGACACCAACGACTAATTGGAGGAAAACCGCATCTAGATGTTTAGGGTGTTCGTTTTCTCCCAAATCCGATTTGGGGCCTTTCTTCTAACACCCTCTTTGCCTCAATTGTTTTCATATACTTGATAAAATCATGTCGCTTTGATTTTAGACCTTGGATATATGTTTTTCCCCTGCTCTCATGTTGGTTTTGGACATCGATTTTATATTTGAGGTATGGACCATCTTAAGCATATTAGATTTACTTGTTGTTGGCCTATAACCGTTTGTATTTGTTAATTGTTAATGGATTATGAGGCAATTAAATATCATTATTCGGATATCTGATATGATTGATTGAAACACAACTATAGAATCCTTTTATATGACCATGAAGTTACTAATATTTCCTGTTTATGATGTTTCTTTATGACTGATGTGTTCCATCTAATATAATTGTTGCATAATGGTATGGAATGGATGCATGAAACTCAATTGTGTAGGAATTGGATGGTTTTTGACCCAAGTCGAAATCTATGCTATATTGTTACATGGTTCTATGCGAGTTGTTCATTCACTATTCATGCATCGTTTTGATGTCATTTAATGACTTTTTTACTTATCTTTTGAGCGTATTTTTACTATCAATAGGAGAAAATGATATATTTTTACTATCAATAGAGAGTGATGGAGAGGTTGTGAGAAATTGAGGAAGAGTATGGAGCCATGGAGGCTAGTTGGGAACCCACGAAACAGGTAAAAACTGTGACTCGTAAGCTTGAATTTTTGGGCTTCCCTTTTTAGATGCTGAAACTCTAAACTAAGGCCATGGGTGTCTTCTCTGTTGTTGTGCGAGTGAACTGAGCATATGGATAGGAAGAATGGACGCTAGAATCACCCTAAGAATGAGTTCAAAGGTGACCCGTAAAGTTCAAGCTTGGCTGGAGGATTTTCAAGTGAGTTTACTCTACTTTTAAGTCATAGATCGATTTCTGGGTGATAGACGATTAGAATAGTGAAAGAATGACAGATAATATGCTTGAAATGAAGAAGAATGAGTCTAGTTTTGCATACGGGTCGAACAACTTGTTATAGGATCGTGGATCGACCCGATTGGTGGAAGACGATGATGATATGACAGTCCACGTCATCATGTCAGGCCACGTGGCAGAGGCTAGTTGGGGCCACGTGGTGAGGTGTCAGCGAATTATTAAAGGTGACGTGGTAGAGGTGACGTGGCACGAAGTTTGAGGGAGGTTCCAACACTACTTTTAAATATTCGATGTAACGAAAATTTTGGCGCTGGTTTCGAGCCAATCAGATATCATCTCGATATGTTTCGGGATGTCCGTAGGTTTTAGGGCTTGGCTGGTAGCGGCGTAAGTACGCGCGTATCGAGGCGGCGATGCTAATGGTCTGTGATTGGACTTTTCTTTCTAACTCTTGATGCATGCATATATGTTTTTATATGTTTTCTATACACGATTCTTGATTTTGATATTTATCTTGATGATTTACAGTTTTGCACGATTTTCGAGATATTTACGGAATTGCTTGTTTTACGAGATTTTGATCGAAGTTGTGATTTGACTATGGCTTCGATGTTTTGATTTCAGGATTTGAAATACGATTTGATTTCAAAGATTTAAAAATGGATTTCGGGCTTGAAGCCCAGTTCAGAAAAGTGGTTTTGAAAAACGTGATTTTGGGTTTTGGAATCGGATTTCACGATGACGATTCAGGATTCGATTTGGAACATGAAAGGGGATTTCTGGGTTTGGGTTTGGAATGATTATTCCGGATGCTAGCTTACAGAATGATGGTTTCGGATTCGAATTTGGAAATGGATATGGATATGAGTTCTGGGTTTGGATTCGGGATCCTAATGAGATTGCGGATTCAGATTCGAAAATGGATAATGGTTTTCAAATGGTTTTCAGATTGGATTTGTTGGATCTGGTTATTGGGTTTAAAGACCCGGATATGATATGACCGGGGGGGGGGGGGGGATTGGGTTTAAAGACCCGAATTGAGTTTAAAGACTAGGGAGTTTAAAGACTAGGATATTGATATTTCCTCGATAGGCCTATTGAGTTTAAAGACTTGGGAGTTTAAAGACTCGGATTATATTGAGGCTTGGATTGAGTTTAAAGACTCGGGAGTTTAAAGACTCGGATAGATCCAGCAGGTTCGATGGATGGAAATGTGATATCAAATATGTTTTGGATTTCACTGAAACTTAATGATAATGGTTTTTCGATGTTTTGGGCTATGCCCGGATGAACGAATTTTGATGGTTTTCGTTTGAGGCCCGGGATTTGAGGAAAGAAAATGAGTTCGGTTTTTCTTAAACGGTTTGAATCACCTAGATATAGAATGGCTTTATGGAATGGTTTAATATGCATGCATTGGTTTTTAAATGGAAGGTATAAATGTAATTGTGTTTTCTGATAACTGTTTTAGAATTTATACTTTATCTTTGTCCACTCACAGTCTTTTGTGTTTTCGATACCCTCCAGGTTGTTGCGGTGCGGGCTGTTGAACGAGAGAGACGGAGACATCACACACGTGATCCACAGTAGAGTCTGCGCGCTCTGGGAAGTCTGGAAGTTTGGAGCGGTTCAGTTAAGAATCCCTTGTCCGACTTACGTGTCACATAGAAGTTGGACATCAGTTTAGCCTCCATGTCACTCGTAAGTTATGCGGGAGCATGAATTAGCCCTTAATCCCGGGGGATTGGGGGTGAGTCCTGTTAATTGGATCGCCATTCTGGAGTTGGATTTCGAGGATACCTAGAGACAGACTCGGACGTGATCAAGGCTGGGCGTCACACGTGTCGACAGAGTTAGACTCCGTAGATCCGTACATGACTACCTATAATAGAGATGAGATTCTAGTTGGACTAGCGAGCTGGCTAGACTAGCAAGACGAGGTTTGACTTATGACTGGTTGGACCAGCATGATTAGGTTTGGCTTTTAGTACTCGTGATATGTGCAAAAGTTTTTAAAATGACTTAGAGCCGATGATTTCGTTGAAATGTGGGCTAGAGGGCCTATATATATTTATGTGGTTTTGGGTTGGGCCCATGGTTTTATATATATATATATATATATATATATGCAACTGTTTTATTTGAAAGCAATGATTTCTTTGATTATGCATGTATGTTTTATAAAAACGGAGGGTTTAATTGTTGATTTTGGAAAATGGTTTTCCAACACTTTGTTTTTGTGCACTCACACCTTTTATAGGTTTTGGAACCCTCTAAGTTGATCCCGGACGCGGGCTGTGTGATGGCTGAGGCATCACATAGAGTTGCGTACTCCGATTATCCTGATTAGGATGCGCTATTATCCCTTATCTAACACGGGGTAAGTAAGGTTATTTAATTCCGAGGGCAAAATGGTCATTTATCAATGTTGTGTCAGATATGAGCATGTCCTCTCATATTAATCGAGGGGATTACATGGAGGGTCCTGTCAGATCTAGCCCCCCCCATTGTGGGTTGCCATATAGCTCTCCAATTCCACACCAAGAAGAAGAAAGGGAGATGTGGCCCCCCAAACTGCTCCTCATGCCAGCTGCTGGTTAGCTCCAACTGCAGAGGCCATCTAGCATAGCCCTCTGCACCAACCAATTTAATCAGGCACCTCCTCGCTGTTTGCTGCCCTTTCTTCCAATTTGCTGGCCCTGTACAACTACAAAATTAGAAGAAAAAGAAGAATACGTTAGGATTGAAGCATACGGCTAGCCTTCCTTTTTCATGCAAAGCACACTTTGATAAAATTTAAGGATGAAGCCACCTCTTATCTCTTTATTTATATAATAGTTTTTTTTTTTCCGCAAAATATTAATGGGTGAAATAATTGTTATTAAATCCACCTTCACCAAATGAAACTCTACAATTAATTGGAGAATTAATAAATACTAAGTCTTATTTTTTTTTTTCCAAGAAAATACTAAGTCTTATTAATGAGAGAATTAATTACAGATGGGCCATCCAATATTGACCAGAGACAAGCTCAATCGCACAAGCCCAAAGTCTACTTGCATCAACTTGATGCAATTTTGAGTCCAACAGAATTTTTCCAACACAAGAGCAATACAAGAGAAAATGAAGTTGCACTCCAAAATGATTTATTTGGAACTGCAAGCGATAGCTTTTTATTTGTTGCTTCCAGGAATCAAGGAATTTTTTGCAAGCGTGTTCGATTTCTGCATCAACAAATATCACTGCATTTATTGTTTTCTGATGTGTGTGATTCAATTTATATATAACACGGAAATGCTCATATTATAGTAAGTTTTGATTTGTTTGTTGAATCTTTGAAGGGATTGACATAATTTGTTAATGAAACTTGTGCCATGTGGGCTTATTTAAGAGGAAGCAGTTGCAATCTTGCAAAGATATGTGTTAATGATGAAGGTGGCCTTGAATTCATTATCAAAGACTCAAAACAAAAGCGAAGTCAATTAAAATATACTTGCTCTTATTGCAAGGCAAAGACTCCTGCAAAATTAAAGTCCAAGACAATGTAAGTTGTCTCGTTAACGTCAGGAGCCCCTTTATTTTTTAGGCAATCTAGACCAAGAAATTGTATAAATTATTGCTTTTTTGTTGTTGTATAATGCTAAACAGTAACCTATCTAGAACCCACCTAAACACAAATTGATTCCTCTTTAGGACTTCGCCAAAAAAAATAAAACATAATCATGAGTTTTCTATAGATACTCTTGATTTCGATCCTACAATGCTGCCTCAAAGCCACCATTTCCCACCCCCTAGACCCTCGTTAACCCAACTGAGATCAACAAAAATGAGGCTCACAATCCAAAAACTCTCATCTTCGGGGTCCCCTAACCAAACCTAACCTTTCATTTCGTTGACATCGGAAGAGCCAGAAAAACCAGATGTCCTCAAAGTGGCTATCTTCAAGTAGTGAAAAGAGGGTCCGCCTTGCCCCCGTCAGGGCAAGGGCAGTGGTTCGAGCTGGTGGGCCAGTCTCATGAACTCATCGTGGATTTGACCACTGGCTCTATCAGATCTGATCGACATCTACACGGGTCACGGTTATCCCCCTCTAAACCTTTACTGAGCTCTTCCAAGCCAGCAAGCTTCCTCTCACTAACCCTAATTCAAAAACTGTCAATTTCAGCAAGGGGATTGAATTTATCTGAAGTTTCTTGCGTGCCCTTTTTCAATTGGTTGGTATGGGGAGCATGTTTGCAAAGAGAGCTGTAAAAATTCAATGCCTTTTATAGAGGGAGGGAGTGAAAGATTGTTTTTACTAGGCCTATTGAGGGCATAACAATGCTAGTGGACATTGATCTCATGCACATCACAATGTACGCAGATAGGTTCAGAGCGCCTTTGCCCAAAGCTGAAGGCACTAGTTTTCAATTCCCAAAAGGGCACTCAAATTCATCCTCTTGCAACAAAACCAAACGTCGATTCACAATTTCAGGCACCAAGGTCAAATGGGTAAATTGGGTATTTCACGTTGGGTTCAATGCCAGGGCAGGATTGGTGATCTCAACAGCTTCTGTATTTTGACGCCGAAAAAAAAACAAGTATAGAAGTGTGTTGTACAGAGGACACGTGTCAGAGACGTTTGTGCCCTACATGGATCCCACAAGTGAATGGTATTTTAGGACTTTCATGGACGTTGGTGAGTTTGGGTTTGGGAGATCGGCTGATACTTTGCAGCCACTGATTGACTGCCCAGAAAATGCTGAATATATTGATGGGTTTATGGCTGGGGCTGATGGGAAGCCTCAAAAGGTGGAAAGGGCCATTTGTATCTTTGAAAGGCACCCAGCCGATGTTGCAATGAGACATACTGAAATCAACGTTCCAGGAAGATTGGTAAGCTAGTATGTAAAAGAGTAAATTAGAGTTTGCTATCCTTGAATTTATACCAAACTATAGAGTCATACTTTTACTTCCAAATTTTATTTTATATTTAACACTTTGCCCCTCCGTTAAATTTCTATTAAAATGATAGTTAAGTGATGATGTAGCCGTAGTGAGACCTACAATTTGGCTTAAATAGATGACAATTAATTAATAGATGTCAAATGGAAAAAATAATATAAACTAATTTAAAACTATATTTTTTTAAACTAATTTATTTTAAAAAAATCCCTCAAAAAGGATTTTTTTTTTAAATTTATATTATTTTTGAACTAATCAAATTTTATTTTATGAGAGATTTTTTTGAATAAATCATATTTGAATAAATTATTATTTTTTGAACTAATTTATATTATTTTTTTGTCATAATTTAAATTATTAGTTTGAATAAATTTATATTATTTTTTGAACTAATTTATTTTAATTTTATTAGATTTTTTTTGGAATAAACCATATTTTTTTAACTTAGTTTTTTTGAATAAATATATATTTTTTGAATAACTTTATTTTTAGTTTTTGAGAAATTGTTTTGAGAAAATCCTAATTTTGGATAAATTATATATTTTTTAAAATAATTTATATTATTTGGTTTTTTGAACTAATTTATTTTTATTTTATGAGAATTTTTTTTGAATAAGTTAGTTTTTTTTTTATTAAAACATAATTTTAAATGAGTTTATATTATGATTTCTATTTGGCATCTATTTAAACCAAATGGTAAGTCCCACTATAACTACGTCATCACTTTAACTATTGTTTTAACTGAAAATCTAAAGAAAGGGCAATGTTGTAACATTGTAAATAATATAGGGTGTTAAATGTAAGATTTGAAAGTACAAATATGACTTTACAGTTTGGTGTAAATCATTGAGTAATAAAATTATAATTTGGTCTTTTTAACATTTTAAGAAACTTGAATAATTCTGCTCGTATAATCTTTTAATTACTAATCTGGGTTAGTTTTGTATGTAAATTAAAAGTAAAAACAAGTTACTGGTTTTGAAGATAACAAGCGGGCAGCAAGGGAAGAGTTTGGTGGTTAGAATGGTGGCTACTGTGGGTAACTATGATTATGTTCTTGATTGGGAATTTGATCCAAGTGGCATCATTAAAGTTGGGGTAATTTTTATTTATTTATTTGCGTCGGCTTATTTTGTTAATGTTTTATATTCACATTATGCACTTTTCAAACTTATATATCGATTAATTATTAAGTAATTTGTTTGTCACTATTTTTCAAATATTAAAATAAATTCGCATCCACCTATCACTCTATCAGCATGTGATGAAATAACTTGTTTAAGAAAACAATTATGGATTCTATAATAATTATATATATCCACTTCGTTTCCCAGGTGGGATTAACAGGTGTCTTGGAGGTGAAGGCAGCTTCTTACACAAACAAAGACCTGATGACAAAGAACATATACGGATCATTAGTCTCAGAGAACAGCGTTGCCCCCCACCACGACCACTTTCTGACGTATTTCCTAGACCTTGACGTTGACGGTACCGGTAACTCCTTTGTCAAGGCCAAGTTGCAAACGGCAAGAGCAAACACCGTTAACGCCATGTCACCACGAAAGAGTTACTGGAGGGTCGTTAGAGAAACAGCCAAGACGGAAGCCGAGGCTAGGGTTCTCCTCGGCTTGGAGCAAGCTGAGCTGTTAATTGTGAACCCGAATAAAAAGACTAGGCTTGGGAATGAGATGGGTTACCGGCTGATTACTGGGCAACCGATAACTTCGCTTCTGGCGGATGACGATTACCCGCAGATGAGAGCTTCTTATAGCAAGTATCAACTCTGGGTGACTGCCTATAACAAGTCAGAGAGGTGGGCTGGAGGATTCTATGCTGATAGGAGCCATGGAGATGATGGCTTGGCTGTTTGGAGCCACAGGTGATTTTTTTTTCCCCCTCCTATTTCCTTTTAATTTTAGATAAATAGCTGAGTTTTTCCGTGGGGGTTTCGAAGGATAAATGTCACTAATTGTTATTGTTAAATCTCAAATTCAAACAAGAATTCAATTATTGAGATTTTAAATGAATATATTGCAAGGTTCAAAACGGCGCTAGGCGCTATTAGGACAGTCAATACTCGATAAGGGCCTAGTGCCTAGGCGGTTAGGTGATGCCTAAGCGGTTTTTTTTTTAAAGAAACAATATACATTACAAGGAATTGGGATTTGCCCGAAAAACATGTGTTCATTGGGTGGCTTTTGGCCCGACGAACATGGGTTCATTGGGTGGCTTTTGGCCCGACGAACATTGGATTCGTCGCGCAAAATAAATAATAATGGTTTTTTTAAAAAATTATTTTTAATGGTTTTGTACATTTAATATATAAATTTTAATAACTTATGAAATTATTATATTTATCATCTAATTAAATTTAAAAAATATATAAAAGTCATAAGATAATAACAAGAAATAATTCTACAAAAGTCATAAGAGTCTTAAACATAATAAAAGGTCTTAACATAATAAAAAGAAATAATTCTAGAAAATTAACAAGTCTCAAACATAGTAATACATAAATCTAAAAGCTCGGCGGCTAGTCAGGGTGCGATGCTAGTTGCTGGGCTGGCTGATCAGACTGAGAGGTTGGTTGCTATGGCGACTGGCCGGGATGCAGAGCTGGTTGTTGGGGTGGCTGGTCATGCAGCGGAGCTGGTTGTGCAGGTGACTGGTCAGGATATGAGGATGGCTATTGAGGCAACTGAATACCCTGCATTTGAGCGAACTGAAACATCTCTGGGGGAACCGCCAAATTATTTTGAAACAGCACATTAGTGATCAGTTGGAAGAAAGACTGACAACAATTAGAAGTGGCTCGGGATTCAAAGGTTGCTGAGTTTTGCGTGCTGGCTCCTTGAGAACTCGAAGAGCTACTCCCACGCTCACGAATCAAAGAATTACCCACACCTCGAATGATCGTCCCACGACGCTTTCCTAGCCTTTCATCTAGGATTTCCACTGACCTAGTAGGATCCGGTAATAGCTGCTCCAACTGGACCTCAGGGTGCTGTTGCACTAACTCAGACTGTAAACGCTCTCTATCTACCTGTATCCCCCTCTAAAAAACTCAAATAAACTATAATTAGAAAACAAAGTACGAAATTCAAATTGAAATTTTAATTAGAAAGAAAATAAACGTACGTTAATTTCATCAGCCACCTCATTGCCGTGGCCGGTGTTGACCTGCCCCTAGACTTCTAACTCTGGCCACAACGAACCATTCTGTCGTCGTTCCTCGTGTCGGAAAGCAAGAGGTTGCGAGCCCCCGTGGTGGTTGTATTTCTTCTCTTTTCGATTTCTTTTGTTGGTGATTGATCGTCTCTATTCATATTTAAAAAGAATCAATCATTTAAAATTGGATATTATATTGGAGATAACAAAATAATTCTTAAAAAAAAAACTTACTACAAATTCAGGGGTCTCAAAATGAGTGCACAACCAATCCCACTCTACTCTACGATCCTCATTAGCCAACTCAGTAGGAGGATTTGCAATCGCTTCTGCAGCGATACTCCAACTCTTGTAATATGTATTCAATTCGCTCTTCCATTCCCTGTACCTGCTCTGCCAGAGGTCAGTGAGGTACATATTGACGTCAGGGTCCATCAAGTCGTACGCAAAATTAACATGCATTAAATAACAAAGTTTTTAAATTAATAAAAATGATGAAGAACATATTTAAAATAAATAAATACTTACCGATAATTGATACCAACATAGCCTCTTGTATTCCGAATCCAACTTTTTGAAAGTGGGTGCCCGCATCTTACAATCGGTTCGAACAATCGCCCCTATGTCATGTGCCACCCAGCTGTGGATCTCTTCAGATGCTTTTCACAAATGAGGTATGTAAACCACATGAATCTTTGCCCTCGTTGTACGGGTGATCCGCTGTGTTTTCAAGCATTTGTTGATCCCGCGAACTTTTAAGAAATTACATGCATGAGTTGATAATTTCCTAGAAATTAAGTAATGGAAAATAATAATCATTATAATTAAGACAATACGCGACTTACCGTTAGGGAGTACTCCATTCCCATTGGGCATGTTGCTCGATGTCGTCTCAGTTGGCACAGAGTCCGTACGTGGTTCCCCCCGTTTCTTACTATGGCGTCTACGAGCGGAGCGCGCTCCTAGGCACACAGAGTTTGTCTTATTCATGGGGACCTGAGTGGACTCAACAATGGATGCTATAGTGGTTGGCATTGGGGACGCCTCAATAGGGTCAGGAGTGGCATCAGATCGGCCACGACGTGTAATCAACGGATGTGATGACATCTACAACAATTTATTCTAAATAATTAACATAATACCAACATATGGTATCAACACATATTCAATAGATAAACACATAATAAATATAAATTCAACATAATCTGTGCACCACTCCAAACATAAGTGAATGCAAACCATAATGCAAAAACCAAAAAGGAAAATGCAAACCATAATGTCTCACATAAATGGGCAGAAAAATCAACATAGAAGTAACCAACATATATAGATTCATGAAAACTAATTCAACAATCCCCAAGCTATTCTGCATAAATTCATATATATCTTTATTAAACAAGGAAGATAGAATGAAAAGAACAGGATATTGTAAAGATACAAATATTCTAGGGACTTAACACTACTTTCTAAAGAAGTACATTAGCATACTGAATTTGTTAAATGCCTACTTCGTTGGCGGAACCGTCTACAATTCATAGTAGCAAAGGTTCTACATATTGACACTATTATCCATTTGCTGTACCTAAAACAAAATTTAAAGAACTCATACTTGAACTAACTGTTAGAGCAAAATAACAAATTTATAATGAGATAAAATCCAATTGCATCAGAATGCATATTTAATGAGATAAAATATGTCACAAATTTACTCATATTTGAACTGTCTGTTAGAGCAAAATAACAAATATATAATGAGATAGAATCCAATAGCACTCCCAGATAGAATCAAATAATTTCAGAACAAAAATTATTTATATAGATAAATAAATTGAGTTGGGAATCATAAATGTTAACAATATAAGCTTTTTTATTAATTTGATTATATAACATTATATATTTTTTAATTTATTATCTTTGTTTTAATTAATACTTATATTAATAACTAAGTATTTAATAAATAAAATAACTTATATAACTAAATATATATATAAGAACTAAATATATATAAAGATGTACACGCAAATCCACATAGGTGCTTAGTCAATAGGCGGGGTGGTTTCTCACCTTCGAGCGCCCCGCCGTTTTGAATAATGATATATTTCAGAATATTTCATTGATTAGGATTTTTTTTTATAATGAATCTTGTTAAAACTGTTAATTAAAACCGCACGATATAACTTCTCCAAAGAAAAAACCAATAAAGTTGGAAATCATTCGTCATATATATATATATATCAAGTAAATTAATGGAATTCGTAACAATTAATGGTTTCATATATATGGTGAGTTGGATGCATTTAATTATAAGGTGATGCATATGATTGGCTAAAATATCTCCAATTGAGTTGGAATATTTGTGTCTATATAATTAATTCAACTATGATAATTTAGGAATTGAATGATTCTGATTATTATGTTATATGCATAAAAAAAATCTGATAGATTGAAATAGTAGTACAAGAGGATCACGAAAAGATAGAATGCAAATATTATATGTATATATATATATATATATATATCCTTGGAATATTTGAATAGGATATTTTGTTGCGAAGATCTTAATAAAGTTGTTAATTTAAACTTGACCTTCAAACAAAAATATAGTTATTTAGATTGGGATCGATTTATCTGTGCAGGAATAGGGGCATTGAAAACAAAGATATCGTATTATGGTACACCGTGGGATTTCATCACATTCCATACCAAGAAGATTTCCCAGCTATGCCGACAGTTCACGGTGGATTCCAGCTCCGCCCTGCAAATTTCTTTGAGTCTAACCCATTGCTAAAGCTTCCTTAATTAAACACATATTATAGTGTTATGATATATATATATATATATATATCAATTACTTTTTATTAACCAAATTCTTCTTCTATGTAATTAATTGCTTAGTGTCTACTTATTATTGTTCACTATATTATTACTTTGTGTTCATCATATGAATCTAGGTATATGCATTTTGTTTTAAGTTCAGATTATTTTGGGGAAGTCTGTAAAAAACTGTGCGACCGAGGCACAAAAAGTAATGATTAGTGGTGAACGGGTAAGGGAGAATCTACCCAAAACTAAACTTAAAAGATGAAACCAATTTAAAATCTGCTGGCGGCTGGTTCCTCGTCACCGTCTCGCGGTAGTCCTCTGCATTCTACTGCGGGTTGGTGCTCTGTTTTCTTGGCTTTGCTACGGTGGTAGGGGTGTTGCAACCGACCTCTTACATTCGCCTTTGGAAGATTTTTTGCCTGTGGTGGTCTATTTTTTTCTCTGTTTTTTCCTTCTTTTTTACGGTTTTTTTTTTATTTCCTTTTTCTTTGTTTTGTTAGCTTGTTGGTTTTCTTACCTTGGCCCCTTTATTTGTGGAGGTTTTCTTTACCTCCAATGGTGAAACTTGAGGTTTATCTGGATCTGACATTCCATCTTCATATCAAACCTTGAGGTTTAGAGACAAGTCACGCAGAAAAGTAGTTGGTAGAGAGTGAACGCGACTCTGCCCTTAACGAGTCTGTTTTACTGCGTGGGCATTTGCATGAGTCGGTTGAAAAAGTCAAACTCCTGGAAGCTGAAATAGAAAATCTGAAAGCTGATTGCTCGTTACCACCATATGCCCCCACAACTTTGTACTTCAAGGAAAGTGAAGTGCAAAAGTTGGGTACAGAGAGCCAGAGTGGGATCACAACCAAAGAGCAGGAGCTGGAACTGGAGATGAAGCGTGAGGCTGAACCTGAGCTTGAGGACGAGGCCAAGAAAGTAGATGTTCCTGAAACCGACGAGCCACCTTTTGATGACATTTTCCTACTTTCAGCAGAAGAGTGGGCAGAGTTTCGA
Source organism: Prinsepia uniflora (assembly GCA_032719365.1). Classification (NCBI taxonomy): domain Eukaryota; kingdom Viridiplantae; phylum Streptophyta; class Magnoliopsida; order Rosales; family Rosaceae; genus Prinsepia; species Prinsepia uniflora. The sequence goes on along the minus strand of CM064863.1, from coordinate 53,368,590 downwards.
AGAACCATGGGCTGTGAAGGCTTGCATCCATAGTTACTTTATCTTTGTATGTTGATTATCACATTTTCATTTTTGTATTGACTAAACGGTTTGAGAAATCGAGATGTGATTAGCCAACCACCCTTCAAATAAATGAAAACAATATTTATGAGGAATGTCGAGCTCCTGTGTTTTTGTCAAATTCTACGAACTTTCTTAATGTATTCAAACTTGTTTGCTCATCAAATGCCCTCGTTGAAGCCATGGGCGTCCAACTTTGGGGATTTCAGCTAACTTGGTTAGCGTTGGTTTCTGTGTTGCCTTCAAGGATGGGCTTTTGCTTCTGAAAAGAAGGCTTGAAGTACTTTCATGTGTAAGACTTGGCGTGCTTCCTAATGGAAGGCTTTGAGTGCTTCCTAGTGGAAGGCTTTAGGTGCTTCATGGTGGAAGGCTTTGGGTGCTTCCTGATGAAAGGCTTTGGGTGCTTCCTGGTGAAAGGCTTTGGGTGCTTCCTGGTGGAAGGCTTTGCAAACAACATGATTAACTTGAGAATGCCTTGGTATCTTTATTCATATGTTTAATAAAACATTCTCAAAAGACAAAGTCTACATTTAATACACAACTAAAGCTGGTCTAGTTTCAGGTTTGTACTAAACATAGTATTTCCTAAGGTGATGAACGTTAATGGAACCACTCACCAACTTTCCGTCCATGGTTTCCAAAGTGTAACTCCCCTTTCCTCCTACTTGGTAGATAGGGTAAGGCCCTTCCCATGGGGACTTGAGTTTTTGAGAGCCAGGACGGTTAGGTGTTTCCAACTTCTTCTTGAGAACAAGGTCACCAGGGAGGAAGTGCCGGATCCTTGCCTTTTTGTTGTAAGAACTTCGAACCTGTTGTTGGTAGCTGGAGATGTGCTTTACCACTTGCTCCCTTAATTCCTCACAGAGGTTATGAAAAGTCCTTAAAGCTATGGAGTTGACAACTGGATCATCAAGCTCGGTAAAATGCGTTGGTACAACAACATGTGGTGGTATGACAGGGTTGGTGCCATGCGCAAGACTGAATGGAGACTCGCCAGTTGCACGACGCGGAGTTGTGCGATAAGACCATAGGGTGCCATCCAGCTCTTCTTCCCATACACCTTTTTTTTTTATCATCAAGTCGCTTCTTGATACAATCGAGGATTATCTTGTTCGATGCCTCAGCTTGGCCATTACCCTGGGGGTAGTAAGTAGTTGAAGTGAAGTGCTTTATCTTCCAAGACTCGAAGAATTCGTTGATTATGGCGCCAGTGAACTGAGTTCCATTATCTGTTAGGATGACCTTGGGAAGTCCAAATTGGTAGATGCTCTGGCTCCAAATGAACCTTTAAACATCAGTTTGGGTAATGTTAGCCAAAGCCTTTACTTCCACCCATTTGGTAAAGTAATCAGTGGCGATGATCATATACTTTTTGCTTGGGACCGGTGTGGTTGGAAGCGGTCCAACGATATCAATTCCCCATTTCATGAATGGCCAAGGGCTCGTCTATGCATGCAGCTCTTCCGGTGGGGCCAATTGGTTAGGTTTGAACCTTTGGCATTTGTCGCATTTCTGGGCATATTTCTGGGCCAATTGGTTAGCCAGTAAAATCCTGCACTAAGCGTCTTTTGAGCAAGCGACCTTCCACTAGAATGATTCCCACAATGTCTTTCATGAATTTCAGCTAAGACTTTCAACGTTTCCGAATGCCTCAAACATAGCAAGTTCGGCCTTGTGAAGCTCTTTCGAAAGAGTCGGCCCTTGTCAACATAGTATCTTGCAGCCTTCATCTGGACTTTGCGGGCTTCTAATCGTTCATCAGGTAATGTGCCATGCTCTAGGTAGTTGATAAAAGGGTCCTGCGAACTCGGAGATGAGTCAAGTTGTCTTACTTCAATCTCCTTAACATCAATGCTTCGCTGCTCGAGATACTCAATCGGGATTAAGCGCTTGAATCGGAAGTCAAGTAATGACGCTAGATTCGCCAACGCATCTACTTGTGCATTTTCGACTCGTGGAAGTTGATGAAAAGTGAAAACTGAGAAAAAAGCAAGCATTTCCTAGACCTTATTGTTATATCTAAGCATCCTTGCATCACGCGCAGCATATTCACCGATCGATTGGTTAGTGATCATCTGTGAATCCGAATGAATAGCGAGTTTTTTGACACCCAACTCCTTGGCAAGTGCGAGCCCACAAATCAAAACTTCATACTCCGCTTCATTATTTGAGGCTTTGAATCCAAACTGTACTGCGTGCTCCATTATTGAGCCATTAGGAGTGATAAGGACAATCCATGCTCCTGCCCCCTTCTGGTTTGAGGAACCGTCAACAAAGAGCTTCCATAGAAGATTGAAAGTTGAGGGGTGCAAAGAAGAGGAACTGTCGCCATGATCTTGTGACAAGAAAGTGTCAGAGGCCCTGGGGGCTTTGCCAAGCTTATTGCCATTGCTTCCTTCCAGTGATGCTGGTGTGAACTCCACAACAAAATCCGCTAAGGCTTGGCCTTTGACAGCTGTTCTTGGACGATAGAGCAAATCATGATGACTCAACTCTATGGCCCATTTCATTACTCGTGTCGATGCATCAGGTGCATGAAGTAACAAACGGAGTGGATATTCTGTCATGACGATTACCCGATGAGCTTGAAAGTAAGACCTCAACTTCTTTGTGGTAACCAGTAACGCTAGAATCAGCTTTTCGAACTTCGGATATCGTGTCTAAGCATCAAGGATGGCTTTGGATGTGTAGAATACAGGTAGTTGAATCCCATTCTCTTCCTAGATAAGTGCAGAGCTCACAGCAACATCGGGGACTCCCAAATATAGGAACAGATCCTCGTTATCTTTGGGTTTTGATAGTAGTAATGGAGACGTCAAGTAGGCCTTGAGATCTTGAAATGATTTCTCGCAAACTTCATCCCACTTATCTCTGGATGCCTTCTTTACCACTTGGAAGAAAGGTCGGCACCAGTCAATTGACTTGGATAGGAATCTGTTCAATGCTGCAGCTCGTCAAGTGAGACTTTGAATCTCTTTCAGACTTGATGGGGACTTCATTTCGAGAGTTGTTTTGATTTTCTTTGGATTTTCTTTGATCCTATGCTGAGTCACAAGGTAACCCAAGAACTTCCTTGCTGATACCCCGAAAGTACACTTCAGAGGGTTGAGCTTCATTTTGTACTACTTCAGTAAGTTGAAGGTCTCTCTCAGGTTGGTGATATGAACCCCTCGTTTTTCTACTTTGACCATGATGTCATCCACATAGACCTCCATGGTTTTGCCGATAAGATCTTTGAATATTCGATTGACAGGTCTCTCATATATCACACCCGTATTCTTGAGGCCAAACGGCATGACCTTATAGTAGTACACACCTTGTTCGAAGACGAAGGCAGTTTTTTCCTTGTCTTTTTCATGCATGAAAATCTGATTATAGCCCGAGTATGCGTCTAGGAAGCTTAGGAGCTCATTTTATGGAGTAGAGTCCACTAAGAGATCGATTCTGGGCAGGGGATAGTTATCCTTTGGGCATGCAAGATTGAGATCGGTGTAATCAACACAAACTCTCCATCGTCCTGCTTCCTTCTTCTTGTCAAGTATGACGTTTACTAGCCATTCAGAGTGCGGAACTTCTTCAATGGATCCAGCAACAAGTAACTTGTCAATCTCCTCTTGGATGATAGTAATTTTCTCGAGGGAAAAATTGCGTCTTTTTTGCTTGATCGGCTTGTGGTTGGTATTGACGTGCAGCTTGTTGCAAGCAATGGTAGGATCAATCCCCGGCATGTTAGACGGAGACGAAGCAAAAACTTCTTTCTCCTCACGCAAGAAAGCTATGAGTTCATTTTTTGTGTGTCACTCAACCGAGCACCAATGCGAGCTTGTCGCTCAGAATATTGAGGGTCAAGTTGAATGAGGGTGACGTCATCCTCCGGTTGCCATGCTTCCAAAGTTGGTGGTTCCTCATGAACATCATGATCTTGACCCATGATTAGTTGCTATATGGGAGACGAAGAAGAAAGCTTGCCCCCAATAGATGATCCTACCTGGGGAACAAACTCAGCCTCCTTGACCTCCTTCAGCCCTTCTGTGAGGCACTGTCGAGCCATCGCCTGGTCGCCTTCGATCTCCACGATTCCACCTCCAAGAATATGGAATCGAATCTTCTGGTAAAGGCTTGATGTGTTAGCGAGGATTTTGTGAAGCCATGGTCTTCCCAAAATTCCATTGTATGGAGAGTACTCTTCCATGATGTAAAAATTCTGGGACGTCATGACGGGATCCAAATGCACATCCAGCTGGAAAGTGCCTACGGTTATGCTAGTTGACCCATTAAAACCTCGGAGCGGGATGATCCTTTTTATTGAGGCTTTCTAACCCCATCTTGTGCACTGCGTCCAAGCTGAGGATATTTGCTGCGCTTCCTTCATCAACGTGAATCCGATTAACCTGAGCATGAGCGATCTGGATTGACACGACTAAAGCATCATCATGCGGCCAATCAAGTCCTACCTTGTCCTTCAAAGAGAAACCAACAACAAGGTCGTTGGCCACCCTGGGGGTGGTAACATGGGAGACCTGAGAGATGACCAGTGCATCTCGCATCTTTCTTTTTTTCTGCTTGGAAGTGGTTCCTAGCAACTCCGATTCTGCTATGATGGTGTTGATGCGAATCATCTTTGTTGCAGGTTCCTTCGGGCCTTTGTCAGCGGGCCGATCTGTGGCCTTCCCTTTGACGTACTCGGTGCAGTGCCCTTCTTTGATGAGATTCTGAAGAAATTTCTCAAAGGATATGCGTTTTCCGATGTTATGCCCTTAACACTCGTGGTAGGCACACCACTTCGTTTTATCGGCCTTCTCTTGATCACCTTTGACTGGCTCTGCCTTCTTGAACCATGGTTTGTCCTTTATCTCATTGTGAATCTGATGGACTGTCAAAGATAGCTGCAAATTAGGCTTTCCCATAGCCGGAGTTTGGGAGGCTTGACCCGCCTTGCGCTTATTGGACTTTCCAATCGCAAACTTTCCCTGGGTTTCATCCTTATTGGTGGCCTTCTCACTAGCCCCATCATAGTCCTATGCATGTGTGGCGTTCTTCTCGTCCTCCCAACTTGCATGTCGCTATGCTAGAGAGAGCATCTTGGTGAGATTCCGTGCATTGCCCATGACTATGTCTCCATAAAGCTGGCTGTCCCGATGGAGTCCTTGTTTAAACGCCATTGCCACAACAAGGTCGCTACAGTCGACAATTCGAGACTTCTCCTCGCAAAATCTCCATATGTATTGTCGCAGAGTCTCTTTTGCTCTCTTTCGGACAGAGAAAATGTGGTCATCCTTCACCTCGATTGTCTGTAGTTGTGCGTACTCCTTCACAAATGCCAGAGCCAACTCTTCAAAAGACGGAATCGACCTCCGGGGGAGATGATTGAACCAAGTCATGGCTTGGCCATGAAGAGAAGCTTGAAAAACTTTGCACATGAGTGCATTGTTATGTCTGTGGGGGACCATGACTCCATGGTAGTAATCGATGTGTTTTACTGGGTCGGAAGCTCCTTTGAATGGAGTGAAGTTCGGCGTTGCGAACCTTTGAGGGAACAACTCCTTCTCAATATCCTTTACGAAAAGTGTAGATAGCTGAATCTGGCGACGTAGATCATCCTCTAGATCGCCATCTCGGTGAACATGAAGGTGCCAATCCAACATCCTTTGGACATCGTTTGCTTGCAACACACCTCATTGAAGTGGAGAGTCATTAGGAGCCGATCGTCGCGAACCTCCTCGGGCCTCTCCTCTTGACCTCTGGGGTCGCGCAGGGGAGTATGTAACGACCCGTCCCAAATTCCTAGATTTGATTAGTGACTAATCACGATTAGTGAGGCTAATCCGTGATTAGTAGAGCGAAATCGGACGAACGATGCGAAATGACCGTTTTGCCCCTAGTGGTGGCAAAACGTTGACTTTTTAATCGGACGGTCAAATGGACTTTAACCGATGACCGTGACGTAGTTCGTGACGTCACGAGTTCATAGACAGGTGGCACGTTAAATTCCGACGTTCGAGGAAGAAGTTATGACGTTCGGAAGTTTAGGGGCATTTTGGTAATTTGGGTGAATAGGAGGTCAAAAGTTGACTTTTTGACCGGGAGGTCCGATGGCCGAGGGCCGAAGACCGTTACGTAGATAAGGACGATACGAATCCATAGGCAGGCGGCACACTGAAATCGGACTTCAAACGGGATAGTTATGGGTCACGGAAGTTCGATTTCACTATGCACGAACTTCGAGACAAGGACGTTTCGGCGAAATCTGATTGGGTGGATATTTTGGTGGGCCCCATGGATGAGTGACAAGTGTCACTCATCCCATTGCTTTGATCCCCCAAAATGTGGATCTAAATTAATAAATATTATTATTTTAATTATTTTATAATTAAACCTAACAACTATTAATCCTAACCATCCATTACCAACTAACTATCAATCCTCACCATCAATCTCTCCTTCTCTCATCAGCCATCCCCTTCTTCTTTGTTCCTTACCACCCGAAACCCCATAACCCATAATCCTCCATTTTCTTCCTTTTCCTTCAAAAACCAAAACACACAATCACACTTCACCATTCATCACTTGTATGAGCTGGGAATGACCGTGGGGGAAGGGTGAAGGGCTGAGGACGGAAAGGGTGGACGGTGGCCCACGGTGGAGGACACGGCGGAGGAGAACCCGTGAGGTAAGAAAATTTCAAAAATTCGAAATTGGGTTTTAATGGTTTTTACTTGATTCCATTAATTGGGTGAGGTTCCTAGGACTCCCAGGAGATGAATGGGATTGGTTTCGAGGCATTAGACGGCCTGGAACAGCCGTGAACGGCGGGAGAAGTCACGGCCGCTATGGCCAAGCTCGAAGGTATGGTTTTCGGTGTTTTTCTTCCATTTTAAGGTCATAGGACTGTAGGTTAGGGTTAGAGGATGAAAATGGGACAAACAGGAACGGTTTTGGTGGCCGGACGACGGAGAACCAGCCCGGTCAAGCCGCGGGTCACGGCGACCCGGTTGCAGACGTTCGGGTCGACCCGCGGGAGGGCAGGGATGACAGGTGACGTCATCCTGCTGACGTCATCATGTCAGGGATGATGTCAGCATTGTCAGATCTGACAATGTCAGCTGACATGTCAGAAAATGGGCCAATAGGAGTGCGACACGTGTCACATGTCAGTGCACGGTCAGCACTGACATGTCAGTGACGTGGCCCAATCAAGGGCTGACACGTGGCATTGACGTGGACCAGTGCCGTGATGACACGTGGCACATGTCAGACTGCCATGTGGCACTGACAGCATAGTGACGTGGACCAATGGGAGCTTGACACGTGGCACCGGTCAGATGACGTCATGCTGACGTCAGCGATGACGTCAGCAGGTACTGTAGCAGGCGCGTGAAGCCCACGCGCAGCCACTTCAGGCGGCGCGTGAGGGCGCGTGGCAGGGAATTTGGGGAAGGTTCCGACATACGAAATCTTCTATTCGATGTAACGAACATTTTGGGACTGGTTTCGTGTCGATCGGACACCGTCTCGATATGTTTCGGGGCATCGGAAGGTTTAGGTTCGGGATTAAAAATAGTTGAAAATACGGGAAAATTACGGGGCTTTGGTGGGAGGTTAATTAAGTAGTTAGTAACCTTCTATTACGATTTGGGCAGGTTCGGGAGTCCCAGTGACGGTGATCGGCTCGGGGAGCCGAATGGCACGCAAATCGAGGCGGCAGCTCGGACGGTCTGTGAGTGGACCTTGTTTTCTAAATTGGTGCATGCATAAATGTTTATTATATGTTTTATTACTTGTTTGATGATGCCATGGGTGCATTTGTATGTGGTTACGTATAAGCACGTATTTCGAGGTTTCGGCCTTATACGGTGCTTATACGGGTCTGTATTTCTTATTTGGTTTAAATGAACTGGCTTTGGATTTCTAAAAGGATAAACTCGGGTATGAGACCCATTTGGTTTTGTCTCGGGCATGTGACCTCAGATATCGGGCACGGTGTCCAACTGATGTCCTATGTTCGGGTACGAGACCCAGTCACTTTACGATTTTGATTTCAGGTCAGGGAACCTTAAATGGATTCCCAGGTTCATGACGGTTTATGGGAACCGGCATGAACCCTTGTTATGGTATCATGGTTCATGATGGTTTATGGGAACCGGCATGAACCCTTGTTGGTTATTACGGTACGTGACGGTTTATGGGGACCGGCATGTTACCTGGTTATGTTATTACGGTACATGACGGTTTATGGGAACCGGCATGTTACCTTGGTTATGAATATGATGGATCATGACGGTTCAGGGGAACCGGGCATGGATATTATGTTATGTATATATATGTTCATCTACCTTCCTTTACTTCTATTATCTCCTCCGGGGAGGGTCGTTGGCCTGGGTGGACCCCGGAGTTGTCACGGAGCACCGACTGAGTGGAGTCACCCCCCAGTTGGGTTCCTTACTCTCAGGAAGGCTATGGTTACTATTACCTCGGGTAGGGTCAGTGATCTACGGACATCGACCTTGACTTTGAGATGACTCGGATTGAGACCCGGGTAGCACGCGCGTAGCTTTGGATACCGTGACAGGATTGGTTGTGTGACTTATATATATGTATGTGATGGATATATGATATATGATATGTGGTGCGTACAGGTGTGCACAGGATTTGAGCAGTGGCTCGTGTACTTGGTTTCTTTATGGTTTGGGGCCGAGTCCCTTATGGATTTGGGCAGTGGCCCGTATGGTCGTTTTCATCGTGGTCCTTTCGACCTTGGTTTATATCTGCTTTGGGCTTAGTCCCACATATGGTTTGTTTTGGATAAATGGTTTTCGAATGCATGCATGCTTTTTAGTGGAGGGTACAAATGTCTTATGAAATGTTTTTATAAACTTTTTGTTTTGTCCACTCACAGTTTTTAATGTTTTGACTGCCCTTCAGGTTGACATCGGATGTGGACTGTAGCAGAGACCGAGATATCACATACCTCCTCCGGATCCTGGCGTACTCTGATAGCCCGGGAGGGCAAAGGACGAAAATATCCCTTGTCTGACACTTCGTGTCAGACGGGAGCAGGGTCATCCCGCACTAATCCCGGGGGGATTGGGATGGGTCCTGTCAACGTGGTATCAGAGCGGGGTTGTCTCTATTCGAGCAACCGTGTAGCTCTATGTACGCAGGTCGAGGATGTGATATCTCAAGTGGCTACAGTTCGTGATCAACCTGATAGTTGGGGTGCCGGTACGATAGTTAGTAGGATTGGCATGCCTTGGTTAGGCATTTGATGCCGGGGTTGCCATAGTTCTGTCAAGGTTGACTGTGTGGGACCCTACGGAAGGATTAACGTGTTCGTATTCTGGAGTGTGATCGTGAGACGGTTAGTTGGGATCGTCTTCACGATGTCGTAGTATCGGTTCAGACGACTGTTTCGATGTTGTGACCATTAGATGGTCAGATTATGTTGAGTTAGATGGATTTACTACGGTCGGCAGTTAGCTGTCGGTTTTGTGAAATCCTAGTTGGATTGACGTCTTTATGATGTCCAGACCGCGGGGTCGGTCAGATTGTTGATTTTACTGCTTTTCGCAGTTGGGTTCAGGGGAACTCTAGGTGTGATCGTGGAACCCTACCGTATGTGTATGGTTCGGAAATGGGAGTTGACGAGTGGTTTGACTTGGACGACTATTCGGATTTGGATTCGTTAGTCGGTCTAGTCATGTCAGCTTGTGTTGGGACTGCACTTCGCAGTCAGGGTTGTACGTATCGGTTAGACCGAGTTGGTTGTCGTGCTACTTCAGTTGTGATGGACTGTTGGTGCAACTAAGGTCGTGGGCGACCTGGTAGACGACATTTGGGTTAGTCGGAGTATGGCTGGTTAGTGATTGGTGGGACAAGTTATCAAGGTTGGTACTTGTCGATGAAATCCCGGAGCGGGGATACGGAGTAGTTGGTACGAGCGGTTGATTCCGTTGGATGCGGAGTTTGTATATCGTGATTCTTGGTAGTTAGGTCTGCACGAGGTTGGGGCAGACGCTACTATCGATGGACGTAGTCGAGTCTTATCAGGTCGAGTAGACTCAGGTTACCGTGACGATGGTGACGATGGGATTGTCAGTCGTGACGATGATACGGGGTGCGTGAGTAACCCATATGTACGAGCAGTGATTCTGGATTCGACTCGGTTACGGCTGAGTGCGATCGCAGAATGAGTTGGGGACGTTCGGGGAACGTTTCCTTTTCTCGTATAAGTTGTCAGGGTGACCGTACCCAGAGTTGTTGGGTAGGAGGGAGGCAGAGTTCTCCTTTTCGAACAGAGGTACGGGGTCGTCGCTCGGTATGAGCAGAGATCCAGGAGTGTCTGATTTGCACACTTTGTGCTGATGCTGATAGGTGATGATACTGGTACTAGTGCTGGTGCTGGTGCCGGTGATCGTGATGACGATGAATTACGTATCGGGATGTGACATCCGTCGTGATGGGCATATGTTCGGCATCTGTGGTTCGAGAGTGGATCACGGATAAAGTTAAACTGGTAATGGACACGTAGATGATGTCCAAGTACGTTGTTTCCAATCTTGTTGGAATTTCGGAATCGCGAGAGGTTGCGACTGAGGTGACAAGAGGAATGTGGGTTTTCCGCATTGGTATTGGGTATTTCGAAGTCATTAGGGTGACTTCTCAGATTCTGCTAAGGCAGATGATGGTTGTATCACTAGCACACTGATCGTGTATTGGTTGGTGGACCCGGGATTTGTTTTGGGCCATTAAGTGGAGTTGAGTATATCGAAGTTAGGTGACTGAGATTTCTCATTTCTGCTTGGTGGCAGACGATGTTGGATTACGTGACGTGGTGAGTGCAGCGAGTTTTGATTGCATTTATGTAGGATGGAATTTAATGTCATTGTTTGGTATCATCTTTGATTTTCCTTGTTGGAATGACAAGGATCGATACGAGGTAATCAGTGAGAACCCACAGTCTCGGCGTGTCTCGTCGTAGACTATTCTATTTAAGATGTGGGAAATGGTCTAGGACTTTGGTTGGCGTGGCGATCCTCGATCGTGACGTCTATGGTCGGTTGACGTAGTGTTGGATCTGGATCGTGATTTGGATATCCAGATAGGTGGAGAGTTTATTACTCTTACTTGGATGTTGAGTGAAGCATGATGGGACTGAACTTCTTTTTGAGGTAAATCCCATATGGCTTATTACTCGCCTGAGTAGTTGTCCGATGAGTAGGTGGTCTGACGAGGTCGGATTTTGTCTGACCTAGTGTTGTGTTGATGTTGGGATTGACTTCCCTATGAAGTCAATCAATCGTATTGTGGTAATCGGTTGAGCGGGTAACCGATAGGTTTGGTTTTGGTACGTCTCAGTAGACGTGAACGATATTTCAGGTTTTGGAATCAGATTTCTGGATGACGATTCAGGATTTGATTTTGGAACTTGAAAGAGGATTTCTAGATTTGGGTTTTGGAATCGGATTCTGGGTGACGATTCAGGATTTGATTCTAGAGCTTGACTGTAGATTTTCTTTTATGGATTTGGGTTCGGAATAGTTATTCCAAATGCTAGCTTACAGAATAATGATTTCGGATTTGGATTTGAACATGGATATGGATACGACTTCTGGGTTTGGATTTGGGATTTCTTACGAAATTGCGGATTCGGATTCGGATTTGGAAATAAATAATGGGTCGGAGTTTCGATTGTCTAATACTGGATTGGATAAATGGACTCCATCGTAGAAACGTGATTGGCTACAACCTAGGTGGTTGTAGGCTGATTGATGGGTAGATGTACGTACCTTGTACGTTGTTCAAGGTACGATACTAGGCAGACTTGTCGTGCCTGGTGACGGTATATAGGTGATACCGGTGGTACGTTGGAGAGCGTGTTGGTAGTCGGCTTGGTTCCGATACCATTGGATTAGTCGGGGTCGTGGACTGGACATTGGATACTGTGCATTGGGTCATAGTATTTCTGATGGGTCCAGTTACACGCAGGTCGAGATAGATGTTGGTAATACATATACTCAGGATGAGTATGTTGGTGGTTAGTGTAACCACAAGTGGGTATAGTGTTAGTTTTGACTGACGACTGTCAAGTGGTGACGATCTGTCGGAGGTGTCAACGTAGATCGTTGAGTGCAGATTGGTGACTCCCAGTGGGAGCAGACGTCAGGATAGATTAGTGATTGAGAAGGGAACCGTCTAGTTGTTGTATCAACAAGATGGTAGATTTGACAAGTAGTGTCAATTCGGACCGTGTGGCTACTGTTCTTCGACGTGGTCGAGTGTAGTCGATACGACGAGAGCGTTAGTGGCACGTCGGGCTGTAGACGAGTAAGGATTATTCTGTTTAGTGGGTGTACGGGTGTACACGTGTCGTGAGATCGAATTATTTCCACGAGGTGGAGGTTGTGGAATCAGGATAGTTGGAGTTTCGAGAACGGAACTAAATTAAGGAGGGAAGAACGGTTGGGTTTAGGTCGGTTGGAATTTCGAGGAAGAAATTAATTAAGGAGGGAAGGTTGTAACGACCCGTCCCAAATTCCTAGATTAGATTAGTGACTAATCACGATTAGTGAGGCTAATCCGTGATTAGTAGAGCGAAATCGAACGAACGATGCGAAATGACCGTTTTGCCCCTAGTGGTGGCAAACCGTTGACTTTTTAATCGGGCGGTCAAATGGACTTTGACCGATGACCGTGACGTAGTTCGTGACGTCACGAGTTCATAGACAGGTGGCACGTTCAATTCCGACGTTCGAGGAAGAAGTTATGACGTTCGGAAGTTTAGGGGCATTTTGGTAATTTGGGTGAATAGGAGGTCAAAAGTTGACTTTTTGACCGGGAGGTCCGATGGCCGAGGTCCGAAGACCGTTACGTAGATAAGGACGATACGAATCCATAGGCAGGCGGAACACTGAAATCGGACTTCAAACAGGATAGTTATGGGTCACGGAAGTTTGATTTCACTATGCACGAACTTCGAGACGGGGACGTTTCGGCGAAATCTGATTGGGTGGATATTTTGGTGGGCCCCATGGATGAGTGACAAGTGTCACTCATCCCATTGCTTTGATCCCCCAAAATGTGGATCTAAATAATTAAATATTATTATTTTAATTATTTTATAATTAAACCTAACAACTATTAATCCTAACCATCCATTACCAACTAACTATCAATCCTCACCATCAATCTCTCCTTCTCTCATCAGCCATCCCCTTCTTCTTTGTTCCTTACCACCCGAAACCCCATAACCCATAATCCTCCATTTTCTTCCTTTTCCTTCAAAAACCAAAACACACAATCACACTTCACCATTCATCACTTGTATGAGCTGGGAATGACCATGGGGGAAGGGTGAAGGGCTGAGGATGGAAAGGGTGGACGGTGGCCCACGGTGGAGGACACGGCGGAGGAGAACCCGTGAGGTAAGAAAATTTCAAAAATTTGAAATTGAGTTTTAATTGTTTTTACTTGATTCCATTAATTGGGTGAGGTTCCTAGGACTCCCAGGAGATGAATGGGATTGGTTTCGAGGCATTAGACGGCCTGGAACAGCCGTGAACGGAGGGAGAAGTCACGGCCGCCATGGCCAAGCTCGAAGGTATGGTTTTCGGTGTTTTTCTTCGATTTTAAGGTCATAGGACTGTAGGTTAGGGTTAGAGGATGAAAATGGGACAAACGGGAACGGTTTTGGTGGCCGGACGACGGAGAACCGGCCGGGTCAAGCCGCGGGTCACGGCGACCCGGTTGCAGACGTTCGGGTCGACCCGCGGGAGGGCAGGGATGACAGGTGACGTCATCCTACTGACGTCATCATGTCAGGGATGATGTCAGCATTGTCAGATCTGACAATGTCAGCTGACATGTCAGAAAATGGGCCAATAGGAGTGCGACACGTGTCACATGTCAGTGCACGGTCAGCACTGACATGTCAGTGACGTGGCCCAATCAAGGGCTGACACGTGGCATTGACGTGGACCAGTGCCGTGATGACACGTGGCACATGTCAGACTGCCACGTGGCACTGACAGCATAGTGATGTGGACCAATGGGAGCTTGACACGTGGCACCTGTCAGATGACGTCATGCTGACGTCAGCGATGACGTCAACAGGTACTGTAGTAGGCGCGTGAAGCCCACGCGCAGCCACTTCAGGCGGCACGTGAGGGCGCGTGGCAGGGAATCTGGGGAAGGTTCCAACATACGAAATCTTCTATTCGATGTAACGAACATTTTGGGACTGGTTTCGTGTCGATCGGACACCGTCTCGATATGTTTCGGGGCATCGGAAGGTTTAGGTTCGGGATTAAAAATAGTTGAAAATACGGGAAAATTACGGGGCTTTGGTGGGAGGTTAATTAAGTAGTTAGTCCTTCTATTACGATTTGGACAGGTTCGGGAGTCCCAGTGACGGTGATCGGCTCGGGGAGCCGAATGGCACGCAAATCGAGGCGGCAGCTCGGACGGTCTGTGAGTGGACCTTGTTTTCTAAATTGGTGCATGCATAAATGTTTATTATATGTTTTATTACTTGTTTGATGATGCCATGGGTGCATTTGTATGTGGTTACTTATAAGCACGTATTTCGAGGTTTCGGCCTTATACGGTGCTTATACGGGTCTGTATTTCTTATTTGGTTTAAATGAACTGGCTTTGGATTTCTAAAAGGATAAACTCGGGTATGAGACCCATTTGGTTTTGTCTCGGGCATGTGACCTCAGATATCGGGCACGGTGTCCAACTGATGTCCTATGTTCGGGTACGAGACCCAGTCACTTTACGATTTTGATTTCAGGTCAGGGAACCTTAAATGGATTCCCAGGTTCATGACGGTTTATGGGAACCGGCATGAACCCTTGTTATGGTATCATGGTTCATGATGGTTTATAGGAACCGGCATGAACCCTTGTTGGTTATTACGGTACGTGACGGTTTATGGGGACCGGCATGTTACCTGGTTATGTTATTACGGTACATGACGGTTTATGGGAACTGGCATGTTACCTTGGTTATGAATATGATGGATCATGACGGTTCAGGGGAACCGGGCATGGATATTATGTTATGTATATATATGTTCATCTACCTTCCTTTACTTCTATTATCTCCTCTGGGGAGGGTCGTTGGCCTGGGTGGACCCCGGAGTAGTCACGGAGCACCGACTGAGTGGAGTCACCCCCCAGTTGGGTTCCTTACTCTCAGGAAGGCTATGGTTACTATTACCTCGGGTAGGGTCAGTGATCTGCGGACATCGACCTTGACTTTGAGATGACTCGGATTGAGACCCGGGTAGCACGCGCGTAGCTTTGGATACCGTGACAGGATTGGTTGTGTGACTTATATATATGTATGTGATGGATATATGATATATGATATGTGGTGCGTACAGGTGTGCACAGGATTTGAGCAGTGGCTCGTGTACTTGGTTTCTTTATGGTTTGGGGCCGAGTCCCTTATGGATTTGGGCAGTGGCCCGTATGGTCGTTTTCATCGTGGTCCTTTCGACCTTGGTTTATATCTGCTTTGGGCTTAGTCCCACATATGGTTTGTTTTGGATAAATGGTTTTCGAATGCATGCATGCTTTTTAGTGGAGGGTACAAATGTCTTATGAAATGTTTTTATAAACTTTTTGTTTTGTCCACTCACAGTTTTTAATGTTTTGACTGCCCTTCAGGTTGACATCGGATGTGGACTGTAGCAGAGACCGAGATATCACATACCTCCTCCGGATCCTGGCGTACTTTGATAGCCCGGGAGGGCAAAGGACGAAAATATCCCTTGTCTGACACTTCGTGTCAGACGGGAGCAGGGTCATCCCGCACTAATCCCGGGGGGATTGGGATGGATCCTGTCAGAGTAAGCTTCATCCTCCCCCTTATTGCCATGGGTAGATTGTCTTGGAGTTTTATGCGGACTCTAGTGCTGCCCCCTGCCCCCTGCTCCCATGTGAGCGCTCCATTCGTGAAGTTGCCCCGATCCTACTTCCGAGCCGCTCATGTACCGATGGCCTTTGACATTGTGGGCTCTTTGCTCCGCTGGTGTGACTTTCTTGACCAGAGTTGCTTAGTGAAGTGTCCCATGACATTGTTTGGCATCAGAATTTTTCCTTCCCCTGATGTCTTGAAACACTCTCTTGTCTTCCACGCGAAGTGGGATGTCTCTCTAGTTCTCGAGTTGTTCTTTCTGCCAGGAGTCGCTGCAAGAGCTCTGACTGGAGTTAAACTTGGCTACTCAACCTTTCAACTTTCTGCGCCAAGTTGTCATGAGGAGGTTGGTGGTGACTCCTTCCTGAGATGTCGTGGTGTCCATCCAAGAAGTTCTGCAAATCCATGCTTGTTGTGGGCTGACCTTGCCTTGACGTTCCTCGCATCAACCGCCCGCCTGCTTGCTGCAAGGTTGAAGTTCTTTCCCCTAGCGTAGGCACTTGGGTTGTTGGAGAAGGAAACGCTCTGAAGCTGAAGGTCGTCATCCTTCCTTGCGTCTCCATGGGCGCTTCTATAGACACTCGACGGGGTCGAGTTGGGCGTTCCTCTGGAGTCTCAATGCGAGCTTCATTCTTTGTTTGGACAATTGATGCAGAAACACCTTCTCCAGCTGAACGAACGGATCATCGAACCCTGGCCATGCTTGATCAACGAATCTTGAATGGAAATTTGTCGAACGATGAACACGTTCAAGATCTTTGAATCAACGTTATGAACGATGAACGAAGTAGGATGAACGATGAACAATCTTGAGAGCTTTTTCTTGAATATCTTCAAGCTCTCAATGAAAGCACCAATTATTGAAGCAGAATTCGTCCTTTAAACTCAAAAGACTCAAGGATCCCTGCAAACAAGCAAACAGTAAGCTATCGTTCGTTCAATGATCGAGACCCGGAGGGTGTTCGACTAAGAACGCTCCAATGCTTAAGTCAACTTCGAAAGAGAAATCTCAAGAGCTTAAGTAGGGTTGAACAGAATTACCTCGAAAGTGAAATGAGCTCTGCTATTTTTAGAAAAACTTTGGGAGCCTCCGAGCGTTCTGATTGGTGGGTTGAATTATAATTAATAAATAATATATTTATAATAAAATATATTATTTAATAATTATAATAATGGCTCATTATGACAATAATGATAATTATTGTGATTTAATATCAATATTTAATTGTCCGTTATTAAGAATAATGACAATTAACTCTCGGGAAGAATATTAATATTACAGAGACTTTTAACCCGATTAAATAACGTATTTAGTTAGTAAATAATTATTTATTGTGTGGGTGTCCATAAGTCATTTGTTTTATTGCCAGGGGCAATTTGGTCATTTCAAAAATTATGGGCCATGTGGCAGCTCCACAATTTTTGGGTGATTTTGGGTTCCACACTTTTCTTCAAATTTACATTTTACCTTAAAAATTGCTAACACCCAACATCTTCTCCCTCTTAAATACGTAAAAACAAAAACATGCAACAAAATCAAACCCACGCGCTATGCTGTAATATTAACTAAATAATTTTCAAAAAAACATTTTGGTAATCATTATATTTGATAATTGTTGTTATCATTTATTTGGTACAAAAATATGAATATTACATATATATATATATATATATATATATATTTCAGAGGTATGAATGATGAAAGTGAAATGTATAGCAGAAAAAGTTTGGTAGTTAGTTTTAATAAAGTTATATAATACTAATTTATATATATAATACTAGTTTCAAAAAACATCAGATAACATCATCGTTGACGTCACCTCGTCGCCTACCTCTGTCCGGATCCCTAAACCGAGTTGCGACCCAACCTGGCCTTAAATCCTTCAATTCTACCCTGATTGTGATCCCGTTTCTTCCTACACAATCATCCAATCCTCCCTAATCGATCTATGGGATCAAAACTAAGAAAAACGGGCTAAACCATACATTTTGAACCCATGCACAGTAACTGGGAATTTCAAATGGGTTTTTGTAATGACCCGTCCCAAATTATTGGGATTAATTAGGGCTTAATGACGGATTAGTGAGGCTAATCGAGGATTAAACGAGAATTATCGGACGTTCGGGGCGAAATTACGATTTTGCCCCTGAACGAGGGCGAAAAGTTGATTGTTGAACAGGGAGAAAAGGGGCCTTATGTCCTATGTGGGGCCCAGATATTTCAGTGCTGGCCAAAAAATGAGTGACAAGTGTCACTCATCCATTGCCCAGTGTGATTGCATACATGCATTCCCCTTTGTTTGTTCAACCAAACAAGCTCGAAACCTTCCCCCCCTAAACCGTGACTCCCACACGACCACACCACCATAAATCCCTGTGTTTCGATCATGGAAGGACTGAGAGAAAGAAACAGAGGTGGCTGATGGGCTGTGGACGGCGAGGAGATGGCTGAGCCGTCGTGCACGGTGGAGAGAAGGTAAGAACTCAGTTTGAATTTTTAAATTCAATATTTTTATTAGGCTGTTATGGATGGTTTTGGGTGATTGGGAGAAGGTAATTGAGTTTTTAGGAAGGTTTAGAGGTTAGTTTGAACGGTGGTTGACGGTTGGAAATCAAGGGGGGGTGAACAGAAAATTTGAACCGTGAAGGGATGAATTGAACAGGTCGGGTTTAATGGTTTTTCATAGTTTTCTTCACACCATTAGACTTCTAGGGATTAGATAGGAAGATTAGGATTGAAACAGAAGAAAACGGACAAAAAATGAAGAGGGAATAGCCCTAGACCGGTCACGCCAGTCCAGTTGGACCGGGTTGCAGAGCCGAATCGGACTAGCCGATCGGCTGAAGGTTGAAGATGCCCTGGAGGCCCGTGAGGCTCACGCGCAGAGCCCTTTGGGAGGCGCGTGGCAGCACTTGAGGCATATTTTTGGGGTTGTTCCAACATGTGAAATCATCTATTCGATGTAACGTACATTTTGGGACTGGTTTCGAGTCGTTCAGACACGTTTTCGATATAGTTTGGGACGTACGAAGGTTTAGGATCAACTTTTAAAAATAGTTAACAATTCCAGAAAATTACGGGGCTTTAGTGAGGGGATATTTAAGTAGTTATTAACCTTCTATTATGATTTGGATAGGTTCGGGAGTCCTGGTGATGGTGATTGGCCCGGGAGAGAATTATGACGCGCGTATCGAGGCGCAGCTTCGGACGGTCTGTGAGTGGACTTGTTTTATGAATTCGATGCATGCATAAATGTTTTATATGCTTTAATGAACATGTTTTATGATTCCATGAGTGCAGTTGTTTGTGGTAGCTAGTATTGACGTGTTTGCACGCTTTTTGAGGTTTTCAATTTTATACGGCGCTTATACGTGCCATGCTTTCTACGATGGTTTAAATAAAATGATTTCGGATTTAGAAATATGAAATCGGGTATGAGATCCACTTGATTTGGAAACTCTCGGATTTGGAGTCCACTTGATTTGACTAGAAATTGGGCCGAGGGCTCATTTGAGTTATACGATCGGGCCAAGGGCCCCATGGTTTACGAATTTGGGCTTGAGGCCCCATTAGTTGTGATATCGGGCTAGAGGCCCAGTTGATTGTGAAATCGGGCTTAAGTTCCAGTTCGATTTAAGAAATGATTCGGGTTTGAGACTTTATTGAACTGTGGATTTAGGCCGAGGCCTGTGAAAATGAATTTGAATTGGATTTGAGGAATCCCGTTGAGATTTGGGTATGAGACCGAGTTGAATTGAGATTTGAAAGAAATTATTTGGAAAAATGAATATACTCTCTGACATGATTTGATTGGCCTCCTCCAGACGTCGACCTTTGAGTCATGATCCACTACCTAGAATGAGTATCCCCATAGGGAGCACATTCCAGGAATGAGAGTTATGATATGGTCTCGGACTGGGTCCGGAGACGGCCATTGTGACAATCCGTCCCGAATTAGCGAGATTAATTAAGAATTAATGGCGGATTAGCGAGACTAATCGCGAATTAGACGAGGATTAGCAGACGTTCGGGCAAAATGACGATTTTGGCCTTGAAATGGGTGAATCGTTGACTTTTCATTCAGGTGGTTAAATGGACTTTGACCGATGACTATGAAGTAGTTCGTGACGTCACGAGTTCATAGACAGATGGCACGTTCAATTCCGACTTTCGAGGAGGAAGTTATGACGTTCGGAAGTTAAGGGGCAATTTGGTAATTTTAGTTAAATGGGGCAAATAGTTGACTTTTGACCTGGGATGTCCAATGGCCGAGGACCGTTACGTAAATCGTGACGATACGAATCCATAGACAGGCGGCACGTCTGTACGTTTGGTATTTCACTGAGAATGATTTGGGCTGAGTTCCCACATATATGGCTATACGGGTGTTTGTGATTTCGGGTCGGGGACCCAAATGGATTTACGGTTCATGGCTGTTTATGGGAACCGGCATGAACCCTTCAAAGGTTTTTATGGGTCATGACGGTTTATAGGGCCGGGCATGAACCCTTGAATGATTTTGAGATGTTTGACAAATAGTTTTATGAATTTTTTGTTAAATGGTTTTTGGAATGCATGCATATGTTTTTATGAAGGGCATAAATGTCTTTATGCGAAATGATTTTTAAATGAAATGTTTAAATTGTCCACTCACAGTTGTCATGTTTTAATGCCCTTCAGGTTGATCGCGGATGCGGGCTGTAGCAGAGACGAGACATCACTCCCCTCCTCTTACGATCCTGACGCACTCTGACAGTCCCGACGAGGGCTAGAGATGGAATTCTCCCTGGTCTGACACTTCGTGTCAGACGAGATCAGGCGGGTCCTATGTTAATCCGGGGGATTTGGGACCGGTCCTGATAGCCGTCCAGACGTGGTAGATCCTGGATGTTAGATTGGGACTCCCAGATGGAGAATTCTTGGGGGTAGACTAGGAGTGAGACCCCGAGTAGTATGCATACTTATATAGATGAATCGTGACAGATATCAGGAATGTGTTCCCTAGGGGCTGTGTGCCCCGAGTTGGCATCTCATCTGAGATGTCGAGGATGGGTTCTATGTTTTAGAAAGTTGTTTGGGGCGGAGACCCCGTGTATTATGTTTTGGATATGGTTTTGAGCTGAGACCCACGTATGTTGATTTGGGCTGAGTCCCTACAAAAACAAGTTTTGGGCTTAGTTCCCATGTACTTGCTTTAGGGTTTAAGGCCAAGGCCCAAATGGTTTGTGAATGTTTTGATAAATGGTTTTCGAATGCATGCATGTTATTAGTGAAGGTCATAAATGTCGTTTTATGAAATGTTTTTATTAAAAATGTTTGTTTTGTCCACTCGCAACTTTTGATGTTTTGAATGCCCTTCAGGTTGATCGCGGATGTGGGCTGTAGCAGAGACCGAGACATCACACTCCTCCTCCGGATCCTGGCGCTCTCTGGTAGTCCCGGTTGGGCTAAGGACAGAACTATCCCTGGTGTGACACTTTGTTTCTGACGGGAGCAGACATGTCCCGTGTTAATCCCTGGGGATTTGGCACGGGTCCTGTCAAGTGGTATCAGAGTGTGTTTTGTTCTCAGAGTGACTCGCAAGTCGGGGATGTGATGTCTCTGCAATAGTAACAGCCCATCATCAACCTGATAGTAATGGTATCAGTACGAGGATTTGGTAGAATCGACCCTATGTAGATTACTTTGGCGCGAGGTGCAGTGGTTTAGGGTCTGATTGGCATAGGATGTCGCGTTCCTCGAGAGGTGTGATTCCAAGTGGGATTAATAAGTAGACCAAAGAGGAATCAGTTGAGGCCGGACATTAGGGTCGTCCACGATAGAAATGCAAGGATCAGAGATTTGGTCGCTAGGAGCGGTCAGGCGCGCGATGACCCTCGTTGAGGTTGGTGGAATAGGAACGTTGATCTTTTTGGCATAAGATGTCACGTTTCTATGTGTCGAATCCCGGAGGGAGGTCGACTGACAGGCAACGTACCGAAGTAGTCGTCGTGTGGCTTAGCGGGATGCATTTACGACTTCTAGCAGATTGTACAGTGTTAGGCACGAAGTATGGCTGAGTACTCGTGGAGGCTAACAACTAGGAACCATCGAGTTACGAGGGGACGAAACCCTCAGGTGGTGGTTCCCAAGTGATTGGGCACCAGTAGCGACTTAAGACAACTTTTCGGAGTCAAGTACGAGGGATCACTCAAATGGATGTGTTGCAGGGAGTAGCCGAGTTCGTGGTAACCCTAGTTGGAAAGTGATTGGACGGGTGACCAGGGAAACGATATTTGTGGATTGAATTATGAGGTGGGCCGATCGGCGGATGTTGAGCGTTGAGCAGTTGGTGCCGGCGGTGAGTTGACCGCATAGGTTCGAAGTCTCGGTGGTGATGTGTGTGGGTTGTGTGTGAACAAGCTTGTGACAAGCACCACCCTCGAGGATGGCTATAGTTTGCGCTGGTTGTTGAGGATCGGGGGACGTACGAGAACGTTCATTTCTTATGGTATGGCTTATCGGGATGGAAATACCCAGAGTCATGGGGTACGAGTGAGGTAAGTCCCTCCGACCCGAGTAGAGCTAAGTGACGATTGCTTGGTACAAGCAGGGTTTTAGGATTGGTTTGATTCGCACTCCGCGTGGTGGTGAGGTGATGACGATAACGAGGGGAGACGATGAGCCGCGACCTGAGGGTATCTCAGTCGTGATGTGCTCATGATTGGTTTCTACTACTACACGACGAGGAGAATTCGTCGGCTAGTGTGACTTCGTAGGACTTGCGTCGGGGTGACAAACTGGATGGAGATGAATTGGATGGAAACCAACAGTAATGGAATTGGACGAGGATTCTGCGTCAATAGTGATTGAGATGACTGAGCATTGAGAAGACAGCTCAGATAAATGGACGAAGGAGTACCATCGTAAGGACTAGTGACCAGTTGGTCAAGTATGGTGTTAGGCAGAGCTTTGATTGCAGAGCACAGAAAGAGCCTGTTGTGACTCCTCAATCGATCGGTACATCGAGTTAGAATGAATTGACATCCTTTTGGATGTACATAAATGGTCGTGAATGGATATGCGAGTTGGATTGGTTACGGACACGTGGAGGATGTCTGAGTGAGTTGAGGGTGTGGTTTGCTACCGAGTTGGTAGTGTAACACCCCGGACGTTCTGGTAATGTAATATTATTAAATATTGAATAAAATGACGTTTTTACCCCTGTGTTTGTGTGGTCAATTTGTTGACTTTTAGTTTTGGGGGTCGAACGGACGTTGGGTGATGACCGTGACGTAGTTCGGGATGTCACGAGTTCATAGACAGGTGGCACGTCCGATTCGGACGCTCGGAGTGAAAGTTATGATGTTCGGAAGTTCAGGGGCATTATCGTAATTTGGGCGTTATAAGGGGAAAAAGTTGACTTTTTGTTTGACAATTGATATCCATTTGACTCGAAGACCGTTATGTTCGTCTCGACGCCCCGAGTACAACGACAGGCGGCACGCTTGAAACGGACGTCGGACGACCGAGTTACGGGTCACGGAAGTTGGAGGGTAGTTTGGTAATTTTTGCCCTGGGGGCATTTTGGTAATTTCCACACGGGGTACTGTTCACCACCGTGGAAAACAGAGTGCTGCGGCCGTGGGTTGTGCGATCAATTGTTTATGGCTTAGTGGATTGCTCAGACGTTTTGTTTATGTAGTTTTAGGCAGTGGAAACAGGATTGAGTGACCTTGGTGCACGTTTGGGCAGAGCTCAGAGCACGGGAGAGTGAGGAGTGGCCGTGGTCTCTGTGCTTGCGGGAAACCGTTTTCAGAGACTTCAGAGTGTCTCCCACGAGTTGCTGGCCGTTTGAATCGATTACTCTGATTGCTGTTGGACTTAGGGACTCATTTGCGTCCTTTCTGCGTGGGAAAAACTGAGAGAGATTGAGAGAACCAGTGTTGAACCATTTCGGGTTTCTGGGGGGGAAATCGCTGAGTTCAAATTCTGAGGGTCGAAGGATCAAACCAAACACACGGTGAGACTTCTGGGAGTGTTAGGATCACTATGGTGCAAGAACTGAAGGGATTGGAGTCTGTTTCGCCCAGGAACCTGAGCTACGGTTCAGAGTTGAACCAGTTGGAGGGAAAAACTGAATTCGATTTCTGAGGTTTGTTGATCGAAACCAGGGGCCATTCTAGTCTTCTGGGAGCAAAAGGAAACCAACCACGTCAAATTCGAAGGACGACATTCACGAATTGGCCAAGAACGGAGTACCCTGGTTCTGAGTATTTTCGAGCTTGAGGACGACGACTTCCAGGTAACGGCAAGATCAATTGACAGTACCATTGTGTTCGTATGAATCACCTTAACCTACTGGTGAAATTAATTTGAGATTGGGGTTAGTTTGGGTGAGTTCCAGAATGTCGATTTGTTCGACTGGTCGAGTTTGAGTTGGGTCGTTTGGGTACTAGTCGAGGTTAACCTTCATTGCAGACCTAAAATTAAAGGGTTAGGGAAGATAATAGGATTGAAAACGGGTAGTTTTGACTGAGAATTGAGGGCTAACTGATCGGGTTGAGTCGCGGGTATCAGACCCGTTTAGCAGGCTGTTCGGGTAAGGGAGATGACACTGTAGCTTGGCGCGTGGCCTTCACGCGCAGCCGCTTTGGGCGGCGCGTGACGGCGCGTGTGGCGTCAACTCCGATCACGGTCAACATGAGAATTGATCCTTACAGTCTAAATAACATTTTATCTTTAGAGTTCGAATCGATCGGGAGTCATTCGGGATAACTTCGGGAGTCCGGAAGATTAAGTCTTTAAGTTTATTTTCGCCGAAAAATCCGGAAAAATTAGGAAAAATCCTACGAGTTATTTTGGGATGTTTGTAACCCTTCTTGTACGTTTTCACAGGCCCGGACACTTCCGAAGCTACGGAGGAGCACGCGGGACGCGATTGACGTGTCCTAAGACTGTGAGTGGACTCTTTGATTTTTAAATTGGGCATGCATGACTATTTTTCTTATTTATCTCATGGTTTTACATATGATTTTACGATGGTGAGATGATATATCGGTTTTACTTGTTTTCACGTTTTTCGAGGTAATTAACGTAATTCACGCATTTCGAGATTTCGGTTTTTGCCTATGCATGCGTGATAATTTTCGATGAAGTATCTGGTTATGAATATGCATGTTTCGGATTTATGATGTTTGATCATATTGTGAAGTAATCTTCTGTTAATTGCATGTGTTGGAATTTACATGTGAATTCGGGCATGAGTCCCGTTACGATGAGAAATGTTTTAGAATAACGTTGGAAAAAGAATTGTGATTAATCCTGATTTATTATGTTTAAAAACGGTTTTGGGTTTAAAGACCCGGTTGATGGTTGGATCTGGTTTTGGGTTTAAAGACCCGGTATGTTGATTCTGGGGGCGGGCCCGAAAATTGAGTTTAAAGACTCGTGAGTTTAAAGACTCGATTATTATGATACCCCCGAGGCCTACTAATCGTGTTTTGAGTTTAAAGACTCGTTGATATCCCGGGAAGGCCTAATGTTGAGTTTAAAGACTCGGATGGATCCAACGGCATAATCATGATTATTGTTTATGTTTCACTTGATTTGTGCAAATAATATTTCAAAATGACGATTTCTGGAATCTGGTATTATTACATGGTTTTACATGAGTGATGACGATCCCTGTAACGTTTTTCTTGTGTTTCGGAAAAAGAGTTTTCAAAAGTTTAACACACAAATTTTGAATACTTGGTTATGCATGCGGATTACAAAACTGGAGGGCGAACCCAATTTCGGAAAAACTGTTTTTCCTGTTAAACTTATGTTTCGGTCCACTCACACCTTGTTGTTTTAAATTCCCTCCAGGTCGTGGTAGAAGCGTGGGGGCAAGCGCCGAGGCAGAGGCGGAGGCATAACGTTTTCCGTTGCGGAGTAGTTAGTTCACAGAGTAGGACTTGTTCTTTAATTTGTTTTGTAATATTGCTCTGTGAAACTGTGGACTTGACGTCCAGTCGGATGTATTTGTTTAATCTCCCTGGTCTGACAATGGGTGTGTTGTAATTTTAACTAGTTTCCGGTCCTTTTTGATTCGATTGTCAGACGGGAGCAGGATGCTTCCCGATTATCGAGGCGATAATCGGGGTGGGTCCTGTCAGGTAGGCGTGCGACCGAGTTGGTAGACGTACCCTATAGGGGAAAACGTGCGAGTTCGATGGGCACTGAGTGGGACAGAGGGGATCTCGAGTGGCTCAATGAGAGGTACGGGGTATACTTGGTTTGGTGGACTGCGGTTGACCATACCCCCTGAGTTGAGAACTTGGCACTCGTTTGCCTATGAGGCGTAAATACTCGCGTGGAGAGTAAGCTCAGTAATCAGAAAAGGAGCATGTTTCCAACGTGATTGGAACTTCGGAATCTTGAGAGGCTGTGATTGAGACGAAGAGAAGGATACTTGATCTCGAAGTTAGTTGGAGATGGGTATTCCGATGTGACAGTTAAAGGTTTCAAGAGGGCGTAAGAACCGAAAAGCAGATGGTACGTAGCGTCACCAGATGTGACGAGTGAGTGGATGAGATAGCGAACCCATGTTGGTCGTATGGGTTATCTTACGTCGAGCAAGGAAGCTGATAGTGGATCCTAGGTGGATCCAGTAGTGTGATGACGATCTAGGCGATCGAGATGACTGAGGTGAATGTGACAATCGTGAATCGAGTGGACCGAGGTCCGGTTGTCATTAAAGTGAATTACCTTGCTGATTATGCTAAGTTAGGAGTAGACGAGAACTATAAGGTGCGACAATTAACGAATCCCTTAGCATAGTCAGTGAGAAGACAAGACAGAAGTTGGTTATAGGAGTGTATTACCTGTCTTGGGTATGAGAGCAGAGAGTGGGCTGGATTGAGGTGCGCCTGGTGACCAAAGGTTGAGGTCTGAGCCGTGGTAGGAACGCGGACAGTAGTGCATTATTGTACGTTACTAGAGTGCAAGATAGATCAGGCCAAGTAGTGCCTTGATGATTGAAGTGATGGGGGTGCACCGGTGTGTTGTGCACGTTGGACGATTGGATTGACCACGGTCAATCGGTATGTCGGCTTGAGAGTGCCCGAGAGTATGAATGTGTTGTAGTTTGGTTAGAGCCCTAGATGGACATGAGTGGCGATCGGATTAGATCCGATAGTGAAAGTTTGGGACTCGAGTAAGTCAAGATTTCAACATCAGTTGCTGAGTGACACGAGGTATGATGTGAGGACTCGAGAGTGAGTCGAGATCATAGTAGCGCAGCGAAAGCGCAGTGGAGCCTGGAGTTGTCGGCTGGTTACGATGGTTGTGACCGATGGTGGTAATGGATTTAATCGGTATCTGATGTGTTCGGATTGGTATGGATTGATGGAACCCTAAGGAGAGTCATTTTTGAGTATTGGAAAATGAGAGAGTTATTTCATGCGAGTATCGAGGTCAATTAAACCTGCGGCATAGATTTGAGGATGACCTGCAAGATGGGATTCGTACCATTGTGATGGCAGGATCTGGAAGATATTGTTGGATAGGAGGCTGAAGGGTCGTCAGATTGAAAAGCTGACTTCGATTGTTAGATAAGAAGAACCATCAGGCTGAAAAGCCATTTGGATGTCAGTTTGGTATTGCTGATCTGTCAAGTGAGTGATAGGCGAGACGTCGACACTGTCTCGAGTGAGACGTACGAGCTGATGTGTAGTTCTAAAAAATGAATTGGAGCTTTGGAGGCTCCGGTGACAGTGCGTATCGACAAGTATGGCATTTGCGACAGATGTGTACGTTACACGTGAGTATCCGAGTAGAGGGGACATGGTAGGATTCAACAATTTGGTTGTGGAATCGGGTCGATTTGAATTTCGAGGACGAAATTCCTAAAGGGGGGAATTTTGTAACTACCCGTCCTAAATTATCAGGATTAATTAGGACTTAATGACGGATTAGCTAGGCTAATCGGGGATTAAACGAGGAGTATCGGACGTTAGGGGCGAAATTATGATTTTGCCCCTGAACGAGGGTGAAAAGTTGAATATTGAACAGAGAGGTTCGATGGCCAAGGGCCGAGGACTGTTATGTAGATCAAGGCGATACGAATCCGTAGACACGCAGCACGTCGAATTCAGACGTTCGACGGAAAAATTAGGGTTCACGGAAGTTCCGATGAACTATTTATGACGACACATTTTACGAGGTAAAAAAGGGCCTTTTGTCCTAAGTGGGGCACAAATATTTCTGTACTAGCCAAAGGATGAGTGACAAGTGTCACTCATCCATTGTCCAGTGTGATTGCATACATGCATTCCCCTTTGTCTGTTCACCCAAACAAGCCCGAAACCTTCCCCCCCCCCCCCCCCCCCCCCCCCCCCCCCCCCCCCCCCCCCAAAACCGTGACTCCCACACGACCACACCACCATAAATCCCTGTGTTTCGATCATGGGAGGGCTGAGAAAGAGAGTGAGACAGTGGTGGCTGATGGTAAGGGTGGCAATTTTTGACACGACCCGATACACGACTCGAAACCCGCACGAAATTTATACGGGTCAACCCGCACGATTAAAATTTCGGGTCATTTTCGGGTCAACCCGTTATGACCCGTTTATTAAACGGGTGGGTTTCGGGTCAACCTGTTAACCCGTTTAATAACCTGTTAACCCGTTTAATAAATGGGTAGATTTCGGATTAACAGGTTAACCCGTATATTGGCTTATATATTGACCCATTTAATAAACGTGTCATTACTAACCCATATATCTACCCATTTACTACCTAAATATCTATTAAATTTTATAATTTAAATAGGTTAAACATGTTAAACGGGTTAAACGGGTCAAACGGGTCATAGGTTAATTGGGTTTTGAGTATGACCTGTTTATTAAATGGGTTAAACAGGTTAAACGGGTTACACGGGTCATTAACAGGTCGGGTTCGGGTTGGACATTCTTGACACGATTATTAAACGGGTCGGATTCGGGTTGGGCATAAATGGGTAAAACAGAATTCATGACACGACACGAACCCGACATGACACGACCCATTGCCACCCCTAGCTGATGGGTTGTGGACGACGAGGAGGCGGCTGAGCCGTCCTACACGGTAGAGAGAAGGTAAGAACTCGGTTTGAGTTTTTAAATTCAATATTTGGATTAGGGTATTATGGATGGTTTTAGGTGACTGGGAGATGGTTATTGAGTTAGTAGAACATTTAGAGGGTAGTTTGAACGGTGGTTGACGGTTGGACATCGAGGGGGGATGATCGGAAAATTTGAACTGTGAAGGGAAAAATTGAACGGGTCGGGTTTAATGGGTTTTCTTAGTTTTCTTCACACGATTAGACTTCTAGGGATTAGATAGGAAGATTAAGATTGAAAGGGAGGAAAACGAACGAAAAATGAAGAGGGAATAGCCCTGGACCGGTCACGCCGGTCTAGTTGGATCGGGTTGCAGAGCTGAACCAGACTAGCTGGTCGAGTGAAGGTTGAAGATGACCTACAGGCGTGTGAAGCCCACGTCCAGGGCCCTTTGGGCAGCGCTTGGGCCATCTTTTGGGGAGGAGGGGGGGGGGGGGGGGGGGGGTCTAACATGTGAAATCATCTATTCAATGGAAGGTACATTTTGGGATTGGTTTCGAGTCGATCAGACACGTTTTCGATATAGTTTGGGACGTACGAATGTTTAGGATCGACTTTAAAAATAGTTAAAGATTCCAAAAAACTATGGAGCTTTAGTGAGGGGTTATTTAAGTAGTTATTAACCTTCTATTATGATTTGGATAGGTTCGGGAGTCCTGGTGATGGTGATTGGCCCAAGAGAGACTTATGGCGCACGTATCGAGGCGCAGCTTCAGACGATCTGTGAGTGGACTTGTTTTATGAATTCGATGCATGCATAAATGTTTTATATGCTTTAATGAACATGTTTTATGATTCCATGAGTGCATTTGTTTGTGGTGTCCAGTTTTATACGGCGCTTATACGTGCCATGCTTTCTACGATGGTTTAAATAAAATGATTTCATATTTAGAAATATGAAATCGGTCATGAGACCCATTTGATTTAGACTCTCTCGGACTTTGAGTCCACTTGATTTGATGAGAAATCGGACCGAGGGCCCATTTGAGTTATATGATCGGGCCGAGGGCCCCGTGGTTTACGAATTTGGGCCTGAGGCCCCTATAGTTGTGATATCGGGCTAGAGGCCCAGTTGATTGTGAAATCGGGCCTAAGTCCCAATTTGTTTTACTAAATGATAATTCGGGTTTGAGACCCTATTGAACTGTGGATTTAGGCCGAGGCCTGTGAAAATGAATTTGAATCGGATTCGAGGAATCCCGTTGAGATTCGGGGTATGAGACCCAGTTAATTGAGATTGGAAAGAAAGTATTTTGAAAAATGAATATACCCTCTGACATGATTAGATTGGTCTCCTCTATACGTCGACCTGGAGAGTCACGATCCACTACCCAGAATGAGTATCCCCATAGGGAGCACATTCCAGGAATGAGAGTTATGATATGGTCTCGGACTGGGTCCGGAGACAGCCATCCAGACGTCGTAGATCCTGGATGTTAAATAGAGTCTCCCAGATGGAGAATTCCCGGGGGTAGACTCGGAGTGAGACCGCGAGTAGTATGCATACTTATATAGATGAATCGTGATAGATATCGAGGATGTGTTCCCTAGGGGCTGTGTGCCCCGAGTTGGCATCTCATATGAGATGTCGAGGATGGGTTCTATGTTTTGGAAAGTGGTTTGGGGCGGAGACCCCGTGTACTATTTTTTGGATATGGTTTTGGGCTGAGACCCACATATGTTGATTTGGGCTGAGTCCCTACGAAAACTGGTTTTGGGATGAGTTCCCATGTACTTGTTTTACGGTTTCGAGCCAAGGCCCAAATGTTTTGTGAATTTTTTGTTAAATGGTTTTCTAATGCATGCATGTTATTGGTGAAGGGCATAAATGTAGTTTTATGAAATGTTTTTATTAAAAATGTTTGTTTTGTCCACTCATGACTTTTGATGTTTTGAATGCCCTTTAGGTTGATCGCGGATGCGGGCTGTAGCAGAGACTGAGACATCACACTCCTCTTTCGGATCCTGGCGCTCTCTTGTAGTCCCGGTTGGGTTAAGGATGGAACTATCCCTGGTCTGACACTTCATGTCAGACGGGAGCAAGCACGTCCCACATTAATCCCGTTGGATTTCGGACGGGTCCTATCAGTTTTCCGGTCATCTCCTGCATCGAGACCGATTTCCTTGAGTTTGTCTCACGTTCTAGAACACATTGGAATCATCAAGAACCCTCAACAATCGTCCAAAATATATTTTCCATTTTCAAACTAAAAACTGGGTTACAGTTTTCTTGTTTCCTGTGACCTCCTCTGCCGTCAACGACCGTCAGCTCAGCTTCTCTGTCCACCAGTCCCTCACTCTCAGTCTCTCCATCATCACTATAAAGGATAGGGTAGGGTGTGGGTTTGGGTGTATGGGTTTGAGGGGTTTCACGGGTCAAGGGAACAAAGAAGATGAAGATAAAGATGAACCCAATTAATTGGGGTTTGGGCCTACCAGATGGGTGACACTTTTCACTCATCCAGTGGGTCCTCCCCAGTTATTTATCCACTTAAATCGGGCCACCTGTTCAATTTCTCGGTTTGCATGAATAGTACTAATTTCAGTTCTAGACCCGTAACTTTCCCGTCGAACGTCCGATTTTGACGTGCGCTTGTCTACGGACTCGTAACGTCCTGATCTACGTAACGGTCCTTGGTCCTCGTGCGTTTGACCATCCAGGTCAAAAGTTAACATTTTACCCATTCTTAAGGGCAAAATCGTCATTTTACATTGTCCGTCTGCGATTCCTTGACTAATCAGGGATTAGTCACGATAATCCTCAATTAATCCCGTGAATTTGGGACGGGTTGTTACATATTATATATATATATATTGTATACACGTCTATATAGAAAAAAATTAGTAATATTTCTTACATAGTTTTGTAAGTTGTAAATTTTGGTATATCTCGGTTAAAAATAATCATTGTGGCACTACTACTGCCGGGATTGAGCACATCTATGCCTTGAGATATGGAAAGTTAATTCCTATAGTTTTTGTTTAAATTATGTCAATGCATAAAAAGTATGTTTTTTTAATACCAATAAATTCTTCGACTCTAAGGCTAGTAATAAAAGCTAAAGCTGGTGGAGTCAGTTGTTGAACAGCTTGCAAATAAAAATTCCTTGCAACATATCTCTATAATGTTACTCGAAGATGATTTCTCCTTCAATTAAAGTTATTTGAGGAAATTGGAATAATTAGCTAGATTGATAATAAATGGATATTTTTTTTGGATATAATGAGCATATGACAGGACCCGTCCCAATCTCCCTGAATTATCGTGGGACGTGCCTACTCCCGCGTGTCAGACTAGGAATAAACTCGTCACTCGCTCGGGGTCCATCAGAGTACACCAGGATCGACGGTGGCATGTGATGTCTCGAACTCTGCTACAGCCCGCATCTGCTATCCACCTGAAGGGTATTAAAACCATAAAGGCTGTGAGTGGACAAAAATAAATGATTTAATAAAAACACATTTCACAATAAGGCATTTATACCCTTCACGTAAAAGCATGCATGCATCATAAAACCAGTTCATTTCAAGTACTTCCTCGAAAGCAAAACACTTTCTTTCCAAATCAAAACACAATGAAAACTGCTTCTCAAACGAAGCCATTAACTCTATAGGGTCTCAACCCAAAATCAATTCAAAGAAACCAGAACGAAGTCTCAAATCCAATAATAGAACACGGGGGCTCAGCCCCAAACCAACCTCGGTGAAACATCATATACACATATATATATATAACCCATCCTCGGCATCTCAGATGCCCAATCAATAACCCGTCACGATATATCTACAGTACGAGTACTACTCGGGTCTCATCTTCGAGTCTACCCCCAGGATCTACTATGTCTGGGAGGACCTATCTCCGGACCTTGTCCGAGACTATATCATATCTCTCACTCCCGGGCATGTACTCCCCCTCGGAGTCACTCATCCTAGATAGTGGATCGTGACACTCCAAGATCATCGACGTCTGGAGGAGACTACTCATACGACAGGGTATATACATATAAGTGTGAAAATGTTCATCTCTTTCAAATCATAGTTCAACTGGGTCTCACACCCGAATTCTCATTTGATAAATCACAATTGGGACTCAAGCCCGATACCACAATTCAACTAGGCCTCACGCCCGATACCATAAATCAACTGGGCCTCAAGCCAGATACCATAATCAATTGGGCCTCAAGCCCGATACCATAATCAACTGGGCCTCAAGCTCGATCACATCAATCAACTGGGCCTTATGCCCGATATCATATATCAACTGGGCCTCAAGCCCGATATCATAAACCAATTGGGCCTCAAGCCCGATATTGTAAATCAACTGGACCTCAAGCCCGATATCATAAATCAACTGGGCCTCATGCTCGATATCATACTTTCAAATCCAAATTACTTTATTCAATCAAATCATTCAATATCATAAGCACGTATAAAACCTGGCCTAAGCCCAAGGCATCACTTAAAACAAGGAATATGGAAATACGTGCCATAACCCATTTTCCTTCGAAAAGGCCAAACAATCCATATTAAAATCACTTGCATTCATGGCATCTCAAATCATGTTCATAAACACATATTAAAAATTTATGCATGCATCAATTCATAAAACAAAGTCCACTCATAGACCGTCCATGCTGTGCCTCGATACGTGCGCCATAAGTCTCTCCGGATTAATCCGACCTCTCTGGGTCATATGGACCTGTCCAAATCATACTTTAAGGTTACTACTAACCTATACAAGTCCATATCAAGAACCTCCAATTTTCTCGAAAAAGTCAACGTGTCCTGGACACGCTACCCGAAGCTAAAAGTCTCGATTTACTCGAAACCACCACCATTGGATTTGTATCGTCAAAACCTTTTAAATTGTCCTAGTCTCACCTTGAAATACGTGCCCATATGCGGGTCAAAGGTACGGACAACGTTGACCAAAAAGCCAACGCTAACATCAATATGAATAGTGAAAAGTCAACGCTGACATCATCTCTAACACTGACACGTGTCAGTCTAACATGTCAGACTTGATTGCCATGTGCTGCACGGTAACTGGTCCATGTGTCTTGCTAACTGTGCATTGAAAGCAGCCACGTGGCAATCTCCCATTGGTAACATGGCTTGACATCTAATAGATGATGATGTCATCATGCCACGTCATCATCGTCTCCACTAAGTCGGGTCGACCCGATGACACTGTAGCGGGTCACGCATACCCGCGACCCGATCCGGGTCTAACTTCCTACTTCGGCCACCGTTTTTGATGTCGTTAATTCCAGTATGATCATCTGATCATTCCTAGGAGATTTATAGGTTCAAAAAAGGGAAAACGTGTCTAGAAATTTACCTTTCGAATTAATCTTCTTGACCCTATTTTTCCAGCCTCTGTTTAGTCGACTCAGGCCACCACGACCTTCGATCTCGGCCACAATCGACTCATACAAGTCCCACAAACGTCATCCAATCATCAGAATGGTCCCCCAACGTCCAAACCAAAACTTTGAATTTGAAATAATAAAGGAAGGGTTCTCGAGTTTACCTTCCTCCTGTGGTTCCACAGCGGTCCACAACGGTTCTGTCATCGCCTAGCCATCATCAACTCACCCACGACCTTAGTCTCAGTCTCTCAGGGTCCTTAATGAAACCAGCAAGGGAAGGGGATGATTGGGTGGTTTGGGTTTTGGGTTTGTGTGAACGAGTGAGAGAGATAGAGGGATTAGGTGCATGGATGCAAAAGGAATGGGCAATGGATGGGTGACATTTGTCACTCATCCATTGGGCCTGTTCAAAATATCTGGGCCCCAAAACAGGACAAATTTCACTCTTTCCTCGTAAAACATGCCATAGTAAATAGTACATCGAAACTTTCGTGACCCCTAACTTTCCCGTCGAAGGTTCGATTTCGACGTGCCGCCCGTCTATGAATTCGTATTGACTCGATTTATGTAACGGTCCTCGGTCCTCATGCATTGGACCTCTCGAGTTAAAATTTAACTTTTTACCCTCATTTAGGGGCAAAATCATAATTTCACTCAGAACGTCTGATAATCCCCGGCTAATCCCTGATTAGCCCCGCTAATCCACAATTCAATCTTAATTAATCTTGAATATTTGGGACGGGTTGTTACAATCTTCCTTCCTTAAAGAATTTCGTCCTCGAAATTCCAACCGACCTAGTTCCACAACTAAACTGTGGAAATCCAATCATGTTCCCCATTCGGGGCATTCTCGTGTCAACAAACACATCTAACACAACTATAGTACCCATCGGTACTCCCTGTCAGTCGGGCTCCCAAATTTCCAACTAAACTCTCGAGAAACCACACGTCAGCTCGTAGACACTCGTCAATCTCACCTGTTACTCACTCTGACAGGTCTACTATACTAAGCTGACATCAAGTCAACATTTCAGCCTGATGGTTCTTCTCATTGGACAATCGAAGTTGACATCCTGCCTATATCAGCCAATTGCTTTGTTTTCCCATACTCATGCTGACTCTCACTAGAGTCTTATCACTACACACCAATTTGAATCTGTCGAATACCAATCCATTCCATTACCACAAAATGTTAGATTGACTTCGTAGTAAGCCAATCCCATCTACAACTATCGTGACCAGCTGACAACTCTCGGCTCCACTACGCTTTTGCTGCGCCATTCTAAACTCGACTCACTATCGAGTCCCCACACTATCATCTCACGAATCCTGTCGAAACACATTCGACATCTCACCAGTCCTGGGTGTATCTAGACCCCATCGAATACTTGCCTCAGCAAAGATAGTCACATAAATAATCGCAAGGGTTCCTCTGGCCCCACATGGCCCTGAGCTCTCAGCTCACATAGTCATTGAACCCTCTTAGTCCACTCTGCTCGAGCACACAATATTCGACGTCCAGTCAACATCTCAGTATGTCGGAACACATCCGATCATAATTCTCATCAACTTTCACAATCAGAACTAATCTGATCACTGTACTCGCTGTGCAATCAATATCGGACCTCGTCCGATCTCCAGCTCAAGTCCATTTAGGCCTTGATCCATTAGACAAAACCTTTATCCTCTCCGATAACTCTCAACTCGACATACCGATTTACCGTGCTTGCACTACTCATAGGAGCACCCACATCAAGTCAAACACATCAACTCTCAACTCGATCCATCGTCCAGCGTGCACTACTCATAGGAGCACCCACATCAAGTCAACCATCAAGGCACTACTCGTCCTGCTCAGGGACTGCACCCAGGTTACGTTCAATCATTTACTACCATCGAGGCTCCAGACATGACTCGAACCTCAACCGCTCGTCACAAGGCTGCCCTTAATCCATCTCAATCTCTTCATTTGAAGTGGTAACGAACCTTCCAATATCCTACTTGAGGCATTGACTATTCATCTCTTCCTGATCGATATCCACGTATCGTCCTCGTCTCATATGCATTCACACATCCAGCACATACTTATCCACCTATCCAAGATAAATCAATGCTCTTGCACATATCCAACCTCTGTCTTATCATCACACCAACTATTCCAAAAGATTTTTCAGCTGGCTTACAATACGATTCTCCTCTGGTCCCAGCTTAGCATAATCAGCAATAAAATTCTTCCCGACGATGACCAGACCTCGGTCTACTCCCAGCTCCCATCTTAGTCATCTCGATCATCTTGATCGTTACCACACAACTCAATCCATTCGCTCTCAGGTGGATCCATACTAGCTCTCTCAGCCAATGTAACATGATCCATAATACCAACGTGGGTCTATTTCCTCAGACACTCACTCGTCACATCTGGTGACGCTAAGTACATTCTGCTCAACAAGTCATCCAAATTGACTCAAAACCTAGGTGTTCGGTTCATACACCCTCTTTGAACCCTTTAATTGTCATCCTACTCCTCGTCATCCCACCTAGGGAAGAATCAAGGAGAATCCAAGATGATGACATCAAAATTCATCCTATGTCATCCTGCGGCACCAAGCACTATCTACTAAAGAGCAGAAAATGAGAAGTCTCCTTCATCGACTCTATGGATCACTCATCACCAATACAGAATCAAGCACTCATTTCTATGTCTCAATCACAACCTCTCTTGTCCATTCACCCAAAGCCAATCATAGGTCCACCCATCAATACGTAATCACCGTACCAGTGACACCCAACATCATCTGATACAGAGCCAAAAACAACCATCTCCTTTATTGAATTCAGAATCAAGAGAAGTTGCAACCATGTTGGAAGCATCCCTATCTATTCCAACCAACAACAACAGTTGATAACTATTGTAGTGACCCATTTTATTTCTCACAATCAGATTTCTCCTCAAACAAACTTATGTGTAACTCAGGAGATATGGTCAACCACAATCAACCAAAACCAATCCGCAATGGACTCTCAAGTCCTCAACTCATCCGGACATCGTCCTACCACCAAAATTCCTGGAGTCCTTCACATGAATAGATGTCCATAAACAATCTAACTTCGTACCAACTTTCCTGTCTGTTCTATATAGTTTCATCCAATCACTATTCATTCTCTATTGGGATTTCTTCCAATCACCACTTATGCTCCTCAATCACTATTGTGACTCTACCTAACTCATCTCAACCTTTACAGGTTCAACTCCCGAGCACACCCTCGTGTCTCACGTCTCGTATCCCTAGGGAACTGGTTATCAAACTAGATACGCCCCATACCTCGCACTGAGCCACTCGAGATCCACTCCGTCCTGCTCAGTGCCCGCCAAACTCAACATGTTTGCCACTCTAGGGAACATCTACCATCTCATCACAATCCAAGCCCTCGTTGGCATTACGACCCTTAGACACACAAAGTGTAAATTGGAATCATCCAGTCACTATTGGATTCCATTCAACAACTCTCGGCATCTCTCGCTCATCTCTGTCACCTCCACTGAGGTAGTGTGGCACACTCGCTAACACCCAAAGTCCAACATCTCATTCTGTGATTGTACTCAGTCCTAACCGAGTCGAATCAGTCATCACGGTAACACGAGCCTATCACCTCGATAAGACTCGACTACGTCCATCGATAGCAGGGTCCATCCATGTTGACGTCAGCATGAACAGTGAAAAGTCAACGCTGACGTTATTGTTGACGTCAGGATGACATCATCTCTGACATCTAACATTGACACATCTCAGTCTGACATGTCAGACCTGACTGCCACGTGTTGCACGGTCACTGGTCCACATGTCTACCACGTGTCATACTAACTGTGCACTTACAGCTGCCACGTGGCAGTCTCCCATTGGCCACGTGGCCTGACATTTGATAGATGATGACATCATTATGCTACGTCATCATCGTCTTCATTGAGTCGAGTTGGCCTGATGGCACTGTAGTGGGTCGCGTAGACCCGCGACCCGATCTAGGTCTAACTTCCTACTCCGGCCACCATTTTCGATGCTGATAATTCTAGTATGATCGTGTCATCATTCCAACGTCCAAACCAAAACTTCGAATTTGAAATAAAAAAGGAAGGGTTCTCGGGTTTACCTTCCTATCGTGGTTCTACCGCCGTCCACGACGGTTCTGTCATCGCCTAGCCATCATCAACTAACCCACGGCCTTAGTCTTAATCTCTCAAGGTCCTTAATTGAACCAACAAGAGAAGGGGATGATTGGGTGGTTTAGGTTTTGGGTTTGTTGAACAAATGAGAGAGAGAGGGATTAGGTGCATGAATGCAAAAAAAAATGGGCAAGGGATGGGTGACACTTGTCAATCATCCATTGGGCCTGTTCAAAATATTTGGGCCCTGCAACAGGACAAATGTCACTCTTGCGTCGTAAAATGTGCCTCCGTAAATAGTACCTCGAAACCTCCGTGATCAGTAACTTTCCCATTGAAGGTTCAATTTCGTCGTGCCACCCGTTTACGGACTCGTATTGACTCGATCTATGTAATGGTCCTCGGTTCTCGTGCATTGGACCTCTCGGGTTAAAAGTCAATATTTTATCCTCGTTTAGGGGCAAAATCGTAATTTCATCATGAGCATCCAATAATCCTCGACTAATCTCTAATTTGCCTCGCTAATCCACAATTAATTCTTAATTAATCTCGAATATTTGGGACGAGTCGTTACAGCATATATATATATATATTGGATGATAGCTACTGTGTCTTTGTGGGTTGTTACTTGATCTTTTAGAGTTGAAAGTCACATTTGACCTCGATGCTGTTTTCAACTGTGACTTCTTCTAAAGGTCTGATTGTTTTGATTCTTCCAAAAATATCTTAGTAAGTAATATGTAAATGTTAGTGAATGTTGTAAGTGAATTGTACAAAGTAGAGAATGAAGTCTACACTTTGAACATTAAATCGAACAATTATTTCTTGTAAATAAAAGGAAAAAAGAGCTGCATATGTTAATTTCTTAGTAAAAGTAGATTTAGAAGAAATTATAGCAATGAAACAACTGTTGTAAGATAAATTGAAGGTTAATAATAATAGGGCATTCATATTTTTCAAAAGTTAGATTGGAAATGATTCTAAAAACATAAAGTGAAAATTAAATATGGAGTTTCTGTTATTATTTCAAGTTAACAATGAATATAAAAATATAGGAAGTGACACCAGATCTATCTCCATTCAATTATTTGTTTACATTGGAATATTTAGATTTACTTTTTGAAAAGGCAAAGATCCATGAAAACTTAATAGAAGAAGATAAAGGTTAGAAATTACTTGTCAAGATTTCATTTTTATTTATGCAGTTGTTTAAATCACTATATTCATAGACATGAAAGTGATGGCAGATGATGTGAGGAAAATGATTTGATGACTTGGTAAAAATTTTCCTTGAGTTAAACATTCAGCATGTGGAACAACTTTGAATATTAATGAACTACGTTGGGTATGAAAATGTGTAATTTCTTATATTTGTCCACCTTCTATATGCAACCCAACTAATTCATAGTTGGCTTCATATGCTATACTTCCAATTGCATCTTCCTGCATGAGTGGAAAATTAAATAGTTAGTTTAATAAGGTGGAGAATATCCCGAAACAATAATATGCTTGCATAGATTGTTATTAAATTATGTATTTACCATTTCATCCACTAATATACATTGTAAACCATCATATATGTTGGATTTGAATTTTTTCGATCTCTAAAGTCGGTAAATTCGAGCTCGTAGTTTGATGTCCGATTTGAAAGGTTGGAAATCTCTAATTTTTGTGACATACATAGTGGAGAGAATCTGTAGATAAGTTCATAACAGGAATATGATTTTATGTCCATGGAATCAGGAATGAGAAATGGAATGAAGAAAGGAATAAGATCATAAATGACTAAGAAAATGAATTATCAATTTATGATTCAAATTGATTGTGAAAATTTATTTTTAATCATTTTCTAAATTGATGAACTGATAATCTTTAGATTTTGGAATTGAAATCGGAAATCTATCATTGATTAGGGTGTAGAAAAACCCATTTGATTTGATGAATGAAGAATGCGAGCCAATTTTTGAGATAAATTTCTGGAAAATCAGCACTGATAGATACCAAATGGTAAAAACTAAAGTAAAAGAAGATTTCTATATGTCTTCTATGTAATACATATATGTTATTGGTATGAGTATTTGCAAGACAGAAAGCAAAATTTTCAGCAACCAATAAAAATATTTGGGTCATTCTCAACAGCTTTATTTTGTTTTACTTTTGAAAGGAGGAACAATTAAAATATATTGTGTTAGTAAGGGGAGATTTCCAATTGATATTGTGGTTCATAAATAGAAGACAAATGAAAATATGTAAAGCTGGTCTTTACTTCTACGTGTAAAATAACAAAGAACATAAATAAAGATTGATAGTACGTAAAATGAAATATGGTTCATTTTTTACAAAGAAATATATGTATATTTTCATATTTATTTTGGAAAACTGTTTTGCTAGTTTTTAGAGCACTAACAAAAATTTTAAAAGCACAAATATAAAGAGAAAGACTAAGGTAGTAAAAAGAGGAAAAGAGATCGAGGTTGAAAGATAGTAGAAAAGAATATGAATTTAACTTACTTTGTAATGAAATTGAAAAATTTAATGAACAATAGATAATAAATAAGTGAAAATAAAACTTGCTTGGGTTTTGACTTACTTATATAAAGGTGGAAGAGAGATAGATCTGAGTGGAAACAAAGTGGTTTGGGTTTAGGAAAGGATGTGAGTTAAAATGATCAAATAAACTTCTTAAAGTTGGTGGTTACTATTTCAGATATTTGATAATGAATAATATTTTATTTATTGTTGGGTTTAGGAAATTTCTAGATTGAAAGTCAATGTGAATTATCTACTTGATGCTTGTTTGTTTTTGACAGGACCCGTCCCCTGAGGAATATTGATATCCGTGCCCGGTCCCATTCCCCTATGAGAAGGCAACTGAAGTTCCAAAATTACCCTCAGTGCTTGTCAAACAAGGGATAACCATACATGTGCCCACTCAGGCCTCCACCTCTCGATCGGCCTCGATAATCACGATATGACCTGCAGGGTCAATAAAAACATAAAAGGTGTGAGTGGACAAAAATAAATAAGTTTATAAAACATGTTACAGAAAAAGATATTTTTACCCTCAACGTAAAACCAATGCATGCATTCGAAAATCACTTAGTTCCACAATCAGAAAACTACTTACGAAAAATCGGAAATCATTTCATATCAAAAACCATAAATCCAGGGCCTCAGCCCAAAACCATGAATCAAAATCCAAGTACGAGAACATAGCCCAAAAATCCAAAAATCCATATAAACCGGGCCACTGCCCCACATATGAAAACATCGAAAATCAACAGTAAATCACAAGTCAATCAATCTGCTGGATCTCAATCACCGAGTCTTTAAACTCAAAACCACATATATCAGGCCTTCCCGGGATATCAACGAGTCTTTAAACTCAAAACACAATCAATAGGCCTCTGGGGATATCACAATAACCGAGTCTTTAAACTCAAAACGTATCAATCAAGGGCCCTCCCCCATCATCAATCAACCGGGTCTTTAAACCCAAAACCAGATCCAGCAATAGTACTAGGTCTTTAAATCCAAAACCATGTGTAAATCATAGAAAACCAAGTCCGAAATCACATCTTAGCGAAATGGGTCTCTTGCCCGAATTCACATTCAAACCCAATGTCACATCATCAAATCATTATCAAAACATGATATGTGTAAACCATATAAAATCATCCATCAAACCATCATCAAAGTATAGCATCAACCATATTCTCGAAATACGTGCAATTACATATTTCATATCGAAATACGTATAAATTTGGGAATCGTAATTACCGTAATCATAAGCATAGAAATCATAAATACAAAGCATAGAAAACACTTATGCATTCATTGAAATTTAGAAAGCAAAGTCCACTCACACACCGTCCAAACGGCCCGTTTTCGAGCTGCACGGTTTTCCGTAAATTCCA
Source organism: Prinsepia uniflora (assembly GCA_032719365.1). Classification (NCBI taxonomy): domain Eukaryota; kingdom Viridiplantae; phylum Streptophyta; class Magnoliopsida; order Rosales; family Rosaceae; genus Prinsepia; species Prinsepia uniflora. Next base: position 53,326,036 of record CM064863.1, on the reverse strand, counting down.
GAAATCACAATTCCTGTCCAAAATCATTATCGAGGGTCACTAACACTTCAATATACCTTATATAATTTTCCCCAACTTTTCTGGGATTTAAATACATATTTTAAACGTATACGAAAATTTCGGATATACTAAATACTATCGAAACGATATCCGATTTTCTCGAAACCAGTGCCAAAATGTTCATTATCTCAAAATAAGTAAGTTTCATGTTGAACTCATCTTGAGACAACGCTTCACGCGCCTTCATGCGCCGCCGTGAGTGGGCACATGAGTGGGAGTCACGCGCCAGCTACAGTGCTACTACAATGATCTTCCTTGCTCGAATACCTGCAAAACGGATCCTTTAACCTGCGTGTTGACCCGGTTAGTTCTCCATCAATTCGAAATCTTTTTCAACAATTGAACATTCAAATAGCTTCGTAACCAACTTAATTATGGGTCTGTAACATTAATTTCAAGCTTAATTACTCCAAATCCACTCGACTTAATTCAAGTTTCAAAGGATGTTTGTAGTCCCAATTCATCAAAAAGTCATTGATTTCCTCAATTAATTAGCTAGGGAGCATCATAGACTCATTTAACCATGAACTCGGGTTCAAGTTGACTTGAACATACCTTTGTATGATCGAACTCAACCATGGAATTTCCAAACCGTCGCGGGTCCTGTTCTTGATCAATTCTTGTTCAATTCTCTTCAATTTTGATATGGTCATAGTCAGAAGGGTTCCAGAAAGCTCACACGAGCCTTAGTTGTAGTCATCACGGCCTCTAAGTTGGAATTCAAATTTATTGTAGCATTTGAATTCCACGGATTTGGGTTTCGGGTTTCTGGGCTCTTCTTCCCCCTTTCCTTTCTATTCTTTCACGACGTCACTCTCTCAATTCCTTTCAAGTTTTCATGTTCTTTGACTAAAAGTTGCACTGAGATCAATCACCAGGGTGGGTGAGGTCCTGCTCTATTTTTCTTTCAAACATACACGAACCTTCAAATTGTCTCTCCACCGCCCACCGCCACAACACACACACCCGTGCACTTGCCACCAATCTCACTTAGAAAGTGATAGATGTCACTTAGTGAACCCCATGACTCACTAAGCATGGCTGAATAAGCCAATACCTGCCAAAATTACCATTTTGCCCCTGCCCTAACAAATTACCAAAATGCCCTTCATGTATCTAGACCCGTACCTTTGTCATCCGAACTCTGATTGACGCATGCCGTCTGTCTACAAATTCAGCGTCTCGAGACCTATCCAACTATCTCTACGGAAAATCCAAAAAGTTTCCCGATCAAAAATTCAACTTTTGCCCTCATAACTAGAGGCAAAATCATCGTCATTTCCTTCCAATTTTCCAAAAGTTCCTTTTTCGAATTTCCGGGTCGTCATAGTTTTACTTTGAAATATGGTAGAATTAAATTTTTATGTTTTACTTTTGTGAAAGAATAGTCTAGAATTTAGATGTTATTTAAATCAAAAGTTAATACAAAAGGAATGTCAAATATAAAAGTTAAGTTTAAAAATTTAACTGTTGGTTGTTTGGTATATTAAAAAATCAAGTATTAAGTGTTTTGGATATTAAAAATGAAAGTACTAGTTAGGTTATAAATTTAGATTTGAAATGTTTAAATAAGAATGTTTTAACACACCTTAATGAAAACTAATCTTAAAAAATCTATAGATTAGTAACCAATCTATGCATTGTAGGACATTTGACAGGACTCACCCCAATAATTGGAAAGGATCCTGCTCTCGTCTGACAATTGAGCGTGAAAAGTACCAAAATAACAACACACACACATTGCCAGACCAGGGAGAACTTACATTACATTACATTGTACAATAAGTCAACGGTATCACAGAGCATAGCTAACAGTACAAGATAAGAACGAAAGCCTACTCTGTGAGCTAACTATACGTGCAACAGGAAACTTTATGCATGTGCCTCGGCGTCAGTCCCAAAACTTTACACCACGACCTGGAGTGTGTTGAAAACATTAAAGGTGTGAGTGGACTAAAATAATAATTGTGAAAACAGTTTTAAAGAAAATTAGGGTTCACCCTCCTTTTTCGAAATACGCATGCATAACCTACTATCTGAAAACAACAATATGGACAAGGTAAAAATAATATGGAAAAAATCATGAAGTCATGTAACTCCAAACATGACATTAATGAATCAAACATGCTGGATCTCATATCATCGAGTCTTTAAACTCAATTTACACATTAGGTCTTCCTGAGAAATCAACGAGTCTTTAAATTCAAGAGTCTTTAAACTCAAAACAGGCCTCGGGGGAAATCAATAACCTAATATTTAAACTCACGAGTCTGTAAACTCAAATCACATGTAAGGCCATCCCCCTTCACAATCAATCACCAAGTCTTTAAACCCAATCCAGATCCAGCAAATCCAATTTAAAACCATTTTATCAAATCCAAATAACCAAAATCCGACATTAAATATTATCTTTCGAATCAAAAGCATTATCATAGCCAGAACTCAAGGTATACCAAAATCCAAGATTTAAAATCATATCAAGTAAAATCTAACATCGAACGCCCAAGGATTTCCTTCAAATCCAATAGGGGTCTCAAGCCTTACTTCCACGTAAATCCATAAAATAGTACTCAAATCCGTAAACAAATGAAATCAGGTAAATCAATATCATCAAGCAAAGCATTTTAAGGCAAATCATATAAGTAAGCATGGGAAGACAGTTATGCATGCACAACTAGAAAACAAAAGTCCACTCACTGAGTTTGAATGCTTCAATCGTGTCCTGTACGCTCTCCGGACGCCTCAGGAATGTCGTGGCCTGTCAAACATCACAGTTTTTAGTCACAAATACTTCAATTAGGCTCACCTTAACTCCCCTAATTTTTTCGGGATTTTTAAATGCAATTAAACTATGCCCTAAACCTTCGAACACCCAAAACTACTCCAAAACGGTGTCTGGTCGACTCGAAACTTGTCCCAAAAGGTTCGTTACATCGAAAGGAGGAAAACATGTGTTAACCTTGACTGGAGACACGGCTCCACGCGCCCTCACACACCGCTCAAAGGCGCTGCGCGTGAAAGCCACGCGCCTCCACAGTACCTGCTACAGTGCATCTGTAACGACCCGTCCCGAATATCGGGATTAAATATAAATTAATTATGGTTTAGAATGACTAATCTGGGATTAGTTGAGTGAAATCAGACGAAATGTGCAAAATGACCGTTTTGCCCCTAGCCGTGGGCAAAATATTAATTTTTAGTTTGGGCGGTCAAATGGACGTTGATCGATGACGGTGACGTAGTTCGGGACGTCACGAGTTCATAAACAGGTGGCACGTCCGATTTCGACATTCGAGGAAGAAGTTATGACGTTTGGAAGTCGAGGGGTATTTTGGTAATTTGGTTGAAAAGGGGCAAAATGTTGACTTTTGACCCGGGAAGTCCAATGACCAAGGGCCAAGGACCGTTACGTAGATCTAGTCGATACGAGTCCGTAGACAGGCGGCACGTCGAAATTGGACATCGAACGGTAAAGTTATGGTCACGGGATTAAGATCTGTTAAACTTACGTCCCGGGTTTTCGATTAAAATAATAATAAAATATTGAACAGTGATCAATGGTTATGGACACTGACCCTAAATTATGGTCCATGTTTCCCGTTAAACATCATCATCATCCTTAATCATCATTGTCTACCTTCATTATCTTCCACCTTTTTTGTTTTCTTCTTTGAATGGTGAACAAGAAAAAATAGAGGGTGAGAGTGTGAGTTTTCTCCCCATCCCTAAGTCCTTCCACAGCTGATATTGAGAGGGAAAAATTGAGTGAATTGAGGACTGTGATAAGCTAGGGAAAACATGAGGGACTAAGAGGGGAATTGGACTGAGAATCGAATTTTGGAAATTTGGGGGGAAAATCGAAATTCAAGCTTTGAGCTCTGAGGATCGAAATTGAGCTTGAGTTAAGCTTTCTGGGATTGCCACGATCAGAATCACCTCAAGAACGAAGGAAATTGGTGACCATTTGGCTCTGAACGGACTTGGTGACAGAGAAGGAGTTCGAAGATTGAGTCGTGATTCTAAAGGGATTAAACGATGAAATTGGACTCGAAAACAAAGTTATCTTGGTCCAATGAAGCTTCTGGGTGGATCAATTGAAAGAAAACTGACGGGATTGATGAACTTCGAAGGTTGAACAGTGCCTAGGTGTTCTTTAAAAGTTCATCTTCAAATTGAAGGATTAAGGTAAGATATCGTCCAATTGAGTTTACAGAACTTTAATTGGACCTAAAATGAGGCTTTTAGCTTAATCAATTTTGAAATTAAACTGAGATTTGATAGAGAACTAGTCAGGTCATCTCGCGGGCCAACCGGACCCGTTTTAGAGAAATACGGGTTGAGACGATGACACTGTAGCAGGCGCGAGGGTTTGACGCAAAGCCACTCACGGCGGCACGTGACGGCGCATGGGCACGAATCCCGAGGTGAGGTCAACTTGACTTTTGTCCCATTTAATATAACGAACATTTTGGAACTGGTTTCAAGGAAATCGGACACCTTTTCGATATTGTTCGGGACGTCCGAAAGTTTTGAATAGAGTTTAAAAATAGTTAAAAATTCGAGAAAATTACGGGGCTTTGATAGGAGGTTAATGAAGAGGTTAGTAACCCTCTAGTGTAATTTGGACAGGTTTGGAAGTCCCGATGATAGTGGTGTGGCCTGGGAAGGCCTATGACACGCATATCGAGGCACAACGTTGGACGGTCTGTGAGTGGACTTTAGTTTTATAAATACTATGCATGCCTAACTGTGTTATATGTATTATATAAGAGATTTCCATGATGGTTATTGTGATTATTGATTTTGCGGATGGTTCACGTATTTCGAGATGTTTTCCGTATTGCACGTATATCGAGGCTGACGATTTTATTGTGGTTTTTCGTGCTTGTGGTTTCATGAATAATGTGTTGAAATGGTTTTGAAATTGGAAAGATGAAATCGGGAATGAGGCCCAATTGTTTTGGAAACCTCGGACTTGGAGTCCATTTGAGTTACGTAATCTGGCCGGGGGCCCAGTTGTTTACAGAATCAGGCTGAGACCCATTTGAGTTATATTATCGGGCCAGGGGCCCAGTTGATTTACGAATTCGGGTCGTGGGCCCAGTGGTTTACAAAATCGGGCATGAGGCCCAATTGGGTTATAAATGCGATTTCGGGTCTGGGACCTTATGTTTTATAAATGTGATTTCGGGTCTGGGACCCTATGATTCATAAATGTGATTTCGGGTCGGGGACCCTAAATGGAATTGTGATGTTTTATGGAGATTTCGAGCAGGGCCCATTGAGATGTTGTGAAATGACTTTGTAAAAACTGTTTTCCATATACCATCTGGATACGAGGATATGTGATGGTCTCTTCCAGGTGTCTGGGACATTGGGGAAGTCACGGTGCATTACCTGCGAGGGGTCATTATACGGAGCTACCATACCGTATAGTGACTCTGGAGCAGGATTGCTATGATTAGACGTCTGGGACGTCAGACATCTGAGATGTCAGAGATATTGACCCGGAGAGACCCCGGGCAGCACGCGTTGTTTATTACCGTGAGATATGACGTCTGGGAAGTCAAGCGTCTGGGACGCTAGGCATCTGGGATGCCGGAGATGGTAATGTGGTAAATATGAACTATTGGATCTATGAAATGGTTTTCGGTTGGATTTGTGTTTATGGATTTGAGCAGTGGCCCACTTGGTTTTGTATTTATGGATTTGGTATTCTACAGTTTTGGGCTAAGTTCCCACACTTGGTTTTGAGTTACGGTTTTTGGGCTAAGGCCCTAATGGCTATTTGAGTAAATGTTTTGATTACTGGTTTTCGAGGCATGCATACGTTTTAATGAAGGGCATAAATGTCTTTGTGAGATGTGTTTTATGAACTTAAATATTTTCGTCCACTCATAGTTTTTGGTTGTTTTTAATGCCCTTCAGGTTGATCACGGATGTGACTGCAGCAGTGACTGGGACATCGTATGCCTCCTCCATCGATCCTTGCGCACTCTGGAAGCCCCGAGTGGGCAGTGTGTAACGACCCGTCCCAAATTCCATGATTAGATTAGTGACTAAGCACGATTAGTGAGGTTAATCGGTGATTAGTTAGGCTAAATCGGACGAACGATGCGAAATGACCGTTTTGCCCCTAGTGATGGCAAAACGTTGACTTTTCGATCGGGCGGTCAAATTGACTTTGACCGATGACCTTGACGTAGTTCGTGACGTCACGAGTTCATAGACAGGTGGCACGTTCAATTCCGACGTTCAGGGAGGAAGTTATGACGTTCGGAAGTTTAGGGGCATTTTGGTAATTTGGGTGAATAGGAGGTCAAATGTTGACTTTTTGACCGGGAGGTCCGATGGCCGAGGGCCGAAGACCGTTACGTAGATAAGGACGATACGAATCCGTAGACATGCGGCACGTCGAATTCGGACGTTCGACGGTGCAGTTACGGTTCACGGAAGTTCCTGATTACTATTCACGACGGCACGTTTTACAAGACAAAAACTGCAGTTTTGTCTCTAGTGGGCCCAGATAGTTAATGGAGGCCCAATGGATGAGTTACACTTGTCACCCATCCACTGGCCAACCTCACCCACTCATGCACCAAACCATTCACCCGTGCATCCATTTTTCCATTTTTTCCTCCAACCATTACCCGATCCCATCTCCAAATCCAACCCTCCAACCCTGTTCGATCATGAACCGAGAAGCCCAGAGGTGGAGAGGATGAAGGCTGGACGATGGTGGCCGGCTGGAAACCACGCCGCCGTGGGCGGCGGCCATGAAACCCGAGAGGTACTCGGTTTGCCCAAATTCCATTTTTAATTTGTGTTTTACATTATGGATAGTTTTGGTTGATTAGGGAATGTTTGTTAGATTGTTTAGGGTGTATAGAGATGAGTTTGAACGGGGGTTGACGGCTGTGAAGCCTGGGGACGGAATCGGAAAACAGGGGCCGTGGGGGGTGAATTTTTAGGGATCGATTTAGGGGGTTTTAGGTTGTTTTGTTAATTGGGTTAGATAGGAAACTTGAAAATAGGAATTTAGAAATTGGAATGGAAGAAATCGGACCGAAAATGAGGGAGAAGGAGGCCTGGACCGGTTACGCCGGTCCAGTTGCAGGGGTCGGACCGGTCTGATCGAGGTAGGAGAAGCACTGTTCACAGGCGCGTGGCTCCCACGCGCAGCCACTTCAGGCGGCGCGTGTGGGCGCGTGGGGAGGAATTTGAGGAAGGTTCCAACATACGAAATCATCTATTCGATGTAACGAACATTTTGGGACTGGTTTCGTGTCGATCGGACACCGTCTCGATATGTTTCGGGGCATCAGAAGGTTTAGGTTCGGGATTAAAAATAGTTAAAAATACGGAAAAATTACGGGGCTTTGGTAGGAGGTTAATTAAGTAGTTAGTAACCTTCTATTACGATTTGGACAGGTTTGGGAGTCCCGGTGACGGTGATCGGCGCGCGGAGCCGTATGGCACGCAAATCGAGGCGGCAGCTCGGACGGTCTGTGAGTGGACCTTGTTTTCTAAATTGGTGCATGCATAAATGTTTATTATATGTTTTATTACTTGTTTGATGATGCCATGGGTGCATTTGTATGTGGTTACGTATAAGCACGTATTTCGAGGTTTCGACCTTATATGGTGCTTATACGGGTCTGTATTCCTTTATTGATTTAAATGAAATGGTTTTGGATTTCTAAATGGATAAGCTCGGGTATGAGACCCATTTGGTTTTGTCTCGGTCATACGACACTATTTACGACCTTCGGGTCTAAATCGTTGTCGCGACGGGTGCTATGTGCACGGCGATCGACGATACGACGCTCGCCTCCGGTTTGGGATGTGTTCCTTCCGGAGAGGTCACGATGCACGATTCATTGTCGGGCAGCCTGGGGAGGCTCGACTTCGGAGTGCTGACGGTTCGGGATAGCGATCGGTGATGAGTGCACCATGATCTTGCGATGGTCGCGTCGCGGTCCTGATGGATGGTTGCACGCATCACTATGATCGGAGTCTTGACTGACCCTTGGATATCGGGCACGGTGCCCAGTTGAGTCATATGTTCGGGCATGAGACCCAGTTGTTTTACACTGATGATTTTGGGTCAGGGACCCTAGATGGATTTCCATGTTCATGACGGTTTATGGGAACCGGCATGAACCTTTGTCAGGTTATTCTGGTTCTTGACGGTTTATGGGGACCGGCATGAACCCTGGTTATGTTATTACGGTACATGACGGTTTATGGGAACCGGCATGTTACCTGATTATGGATATTATGGATCATGACGGTTCAGGGGAACCGGTCATGAATGTTTATGTTATGTATATATATGTTCATCTACCTTCCTTTACTTCTATTATCTCCTCCGGGGAGGGTCGTTGGCCTGGGTGGACCTCGGAGTAGTCACGGAGCACCGACTGAGTGGAGTCACCCCCCAGTTGGGTTCCTTACTCTCAGGAAGGCTATGGTTACTATTACCTCGGGTAGGGTTAGTGGTCTGCAGACATTGACCTTGACTTTGAGATGACTCGGATTGAGACCCGGGTAGCACGCGCATAGCTTTGGATACCGTGACAGGATTGGTTGTGTGACTTATATATATGTATGTAATGGATATATGATATATGATATTTGGTGTGTACAGGTGTGCACAGGATTTGGGCAGTGGCCCGTATGGTCGTTTTTATTATGGTCCTTTCGACCTTGGTTTACATCTGCTTTGGGCTTAGTCCCACATATGATTTGTTTTGGATAAATGGTTTTCGAATGCATGCATGCTTTTTAGTGGAGGGTACAAATGTCTTATGAAATGTTTTTATAACTCTTTGTTTTGTCCACTCACAGTTTTTAATGTTTTGACTGCCCTTCAGGTTGACATCGGATGTGGACTGTAGCAGAGACCGAGATATCACATGCCTCCTCCGGATCCTGGCGTACTCTGATAGTCCGGGAGGGCAAAGGTCGGAAATATCCCTTGTCTGACACTTCGTGTCAGACGGGAGCAGGGTCATCCCGCACTAATCCCTGGGGGATTGGGATGGGTCCTGTCAACAGAGCGGGGTTGTCTCTATTCGGGCAACCGTGCAGCTCTTGGAGTATGTACACAGGTCGAGGATGTGATCTCTCAAAGGGCTACAGTTCGTGGTCAACCTGATGTTGAGGTGCCGGTAGAATAGTTAGTAGGATTGGCATGCCTTGGTTTGGCATTTGAGGCCGGGGTTGCCATAGTTCTGTCAAGGTTGACAGTGTGGGACCCTACGGAAGGGATGACGTACCTGTACGTTAACGTTTGGATCGTGAGATGGTTCGTTGGGATCATTTTCACGATGTCGTAGGATCGGTTCCGATGACTGGTTGGGAATTATGACCATCCGATGATCGGATTTGGTCGAGTTAGATGGATTTACTGCAGTCGGCAGTTAGCAATCGGATTCGGGGAATCTTAGTTGGATTGTTGGTAGGATTGGATTGACGTCTTTTCGATGTCAAGACCGCGGGGTCGGTCAGATCGTGGATTTTACTGCCTTATGCAGTTGGGTTCTGAGGAACTCTAGGTGTGATGGTGGAATCCTACTTTTTGGGTGTATGGTTCAGAAATGTGAGTTGACGAGTGGTTTGACTTGGACGACTATTCGGATTTGGATTCGTTAGTCGGTCTAGTCATGTCAGCTTGTGTTGGGACTGCACTTCGCAGTTAGGGTTGTATGTATCGGTTAGACCGAGTTGGTTGTCGTGCTACTTCAGTTGTGGGTTGGTGCAACAAGGTCACGGGTGACCTGGTAGACGGCATTGGCTTAGTCGGGTTACGACAGGTAGAGTTTGATTTGGACAAGTTATCAGGGTTGGTACTTGTCGATGGAATCCCTGAGTGGGATACAGGGTAGTTGGTACGAGCGGTTGATTCTGTTGGATGCGAATCTCGATAGCGAGGTCGAGGTTGTGGTAGACGCTACTATCGATGGACTTAGTCGAGTCTCATCAGGTCGAGTAGACTCAGGTTGTCGTGACGATGATACGAGGTGCGTGAGTAATGCATATGTACGAGCAGTGATTCGGGATTAGACTCGGTTACAGCTGAGTGCGATCGCAGAATGAGACGGGGACGTTCAGGGGACGTTTCCTATTCTCGTATGGGTTGTCAGGGTGCCTGTACCTAGAGTTGTCAGGTACGAGGGAGACAGAGTTTCTCCTATTCGAGCAGAAGTACGGGGCCGTCGCTCGGTATGAGCAGAGATCCAGGGTTGTCAGTTTTGGACATGGTGTGCCGATACTGATACTGGTGTTGGTATACTGGTACTAGCGCTGGTGCTAGTGCTGGTGATTGTGATTACGGTGAGTCACGAGTCGGGATGTGGCTCTGACGAGATGGGCATATGTTCGGTATCTGTGGTTCCAGAGTGGACCTCAGATAAGGTTAAAATGGTTAAGGGACACGTGGTTGATGTCCGGGTATGTTGTTTCCAATCTTGTTGGAACTTCGAAATCGCAAGAGGGTGCGATTGCGGTGACGAAGGGAATGCGGGTTTTCCGCATTGGTATTGGGTATGTCGAAGTCGTTTGGGTGACTTCTCAGGTCCTACCATAATTGATGGTGGTAGATGATGTAGATGTTATTGATGTTGTTGGTTGCCACTAGTACACTGATCGTGTATTGGTTGGTGGACCCGGGATTTGTTCTGGATCATCAGGAGGAGATGAGTATATCGAAGTTAGGTGACTGAAATTTCTCATTCTCTACTTGGTGGCAGACGATGTCAGGTTACCTGACGTGGTGAGTGCATCGAGTGTTGTTTGCATTCACGTAGGATGGATTATGCGATCATTCTTGATTTTTCCTCGGTGGAATGACAAGGATTGATACGAGGTAATCAGTGAGTATCCACAGTCTCGGTGTGTTTCGTCGTTGACAAATCTGTTTAGATGTGGGAATTGGTTTAGGACGTTGGGTATCGCTATGGATCTGGATCGTGATTTGGATATCCAGATAGGTGGAGAGTTTATCGCTCATACTTGGATGTTTGAGTGGAGCATGATGGGACTGAACTTCTTTTCGAGGTAAATCCCATATGGCTTACTACTCGCCTGAGTAGTTGTCCGACGAGTAGTTTTCCGACGTGGTCGGATATGGTCAGCCTTAGAGCTGTGTGGATGTTGGGATTGATTTCTCTATGAAGTCAATCTAATGTATGGTGTGTAATCGGTTGATCAGGTAACCGATAGGTTCGGTTTTGATACGTCTCGGTAGACGTGAACGATATTTCGAGTTTTGGAATCAGATTTCTGGATGACGATTCAGGATTTGATTTTGGAACTTGAAAAAGGATTTCTAGATTTGGGTTTTGGAATCGGATTCTGGGTGACGATTCAGGATTTGAGTCTAGAGCTTGACTGTAGATTTTCTTTTATGGATTTGGGTTCAGAATGGTTATTCCAAATGCTAGCTTACGGAATGATGATTTCTGACAGAACCCATCCCAATCCCCCCGGGATTAGTGCGGGATGACCCTGCTCCCGTCTGACACGAAGTGTCAGACAAGGGATATTTCCGACCTTTGCCCTCCCGGGCTATCAGAGTACGCCAGGATCCGGAGGAGGCATGTGATATCTCGATCTCTGCTACAGTCCACATCCACTGTCAACCTGAAGGGTATTAAAACAGAAAGACTGTGAGTGGACAAAAATAAAGATTTTATAAAACATTTCCATCAAAGACCTTTATACCCTCCACTAAAAAGCATGCATGCATAGTAAAACCATTTATCCAATCATATATGTTAAAACATCCATAAATAGGGTCACAACCCCAAGTTCCGTAAATACAAGTCACACGGGCTCCTGTCCAAAACCAATTTATAGAAAACCAGAACATAGTAAACATATGTGGGATCTCAGCCCAAATCCATTTATCATCATAAAACACAGTTTCCCAAACCAATTGAAACCATGTTTATCCAATATATTTCATATCCAGAACCTGTCACGGTAAAATAAAACTACACGTGTGCTAACCAGGGTCTCAAACCCAAGTCTCTCCAGGGTCCACCCAGGTCAATGTCCGTAGATCTATGACCCTCCCTGGAGGTAACGAACCATGCCCATCCTGAGAGTAAGGAACCCAACTGGGGGGCGACTCCACTCAGTCAGTGCTCCGTGACTACTCCGGGGTCCACCCAGGCCAACGACCCTCCCCGGAGGAGACAATCATATATATAGGATGGAATATGAAAAACCTTTTGAAATCATTCTTGAAACCTTTCAAGAATTCATGCCCGGCCCCCATAAGCCGTCATGAACCATAAAATCCTTTCATGGGTTCATGCCGGTTCCCATAAACCGTCATGACCCGTAAATCCATTTCAGGGGTTCATGCCGGTTCCCATAAACCGTCATGACCGGTAAAAACCATTTGTAACACATAGCTGGGCACTAGGCCCGAATTAACATAGAACTTGGACCCCCGGTCCGAATCGTAAACCAATTGGGCCTCCGGCCCGATTCCGTAAATCAAATGGACCTCAAGTCCGAGAATTACCTTTTCAAATCCACAAGTATTTCATTAAATTATTTCCAAATCATAAGTACGGAAAATCAGTGTAAAACTGGAAAATCTCGATTTACGTGCAAGCACGTAAATCGACTCGAAACACGTGAAACCATATAATTCACAAGCATCCAAATCAACATCATAAAATCATATTCATAATCCATTTGGAAATCCAAAACCATTTCATTTAGACCAATAAAGACATACAGCCTCGTATAGGCACCGTATAGGGCCGAAACCTCGAAATACGTGTCTATACGTAACCGCACATCCAAATGCACTCATGGCATCACAAACAAGTATTTAAAACATATAATAAACATTTATGCATGCACCAATTTAGAAAACAAGGTCCACTCACAGACCGTCTGAAGCCGCGCCTCGATACGCGTGCCATATGGCTCCCCGAGCCGATCACCGTCACCGGGACTTCCAAACCTATCCAAATTAATTTAGAGGGTTACTAACTACTTATATAACCCCTCACTAAAACCCCGTAATTTTCCCGTATTTTTAACTATTTTTAATCTCGAACCTAAACATTCCGATGCCCCGAAACATATCGAGACGGTGTCCGATCGACTCGAAACAGTCCCAAAATGTTCGTTACATCGAATAGATGATTTCGTATGTTGGAACCTTCCCCAAATTCTCCTCCACGCGCCCGTACGCGCCGCCTGAAGTGGCTGCGCGTGGGCCTCACGTGCCGCTACAGTACCGTCTTCTTCCTTCGATCGAACCGGTCCGACCGGGCCGGTCCGGTTTTCTCTGCAATTCCGGTCTAACTGGACGGCGTGACCGGTCCAGGCCCCTACACTCTTCATTTCTCAATCCGTTTGGCCCATTTCAATCCTAAAAATCATATTTTCTCATTTCCCTATCAATCCTAATCAAGAAAACTAGGAAAAACCCCACAAAACCCGGTCCGTCCAATTCTCCCCTAATCGGTCCAATTTTTCCGATTGCACCCAGGGCTGCTCAGCCCTTTACCGCCGTCCAAACCACCCTCTACGCCTTCCTACCACCTCAATAAACTCATCCTAATCATTAGAACTCAGCCCTAACACCTAAAACCCGAAAATGAAATTTGAAGGTAAAATTTTTACCTTCGCGGGTCCACGACCACCGTGCACGGCGGCCCCCGATCTCGCCACCATCCAGTCCGTCCTGGCCTCCTCTCTCACTCTCTGTTCTCTCCAGGAGGTATTTGGGATTAAGGGTTTGGTGTTTGGATCGCACAGAGGAGAGGAATGAGATCGGGTTGGTTGGAGGGAAAAAATGGAAAATGGATGCACGGTGAATGGTTGGATGCATGTATGTGGAATGGTAGCCAGTGGATGCGGTGACAAGTGTCACTCATCCATTGGTTGCTGAAAAGTAACTGGCCCCACTAAAGACAAAACGGTCCTCGTAAAAGTGTAATTGTGAATAGTAACCGAGAAATTCCGTGAACCGTAACTTCGCCGTCGAACGTCCGAATTCGACGTGCCGCCTGTCTACGGATTTGTATCGTCCTTATCTACGTAACGGTCTTTGGCCCTCGGCCATCGGACCTCCCGGTCAAAAGTCAACTTTGACCTCCTATTCACCCAATTACCAAAATGCCCTTAGGCTTCCGAACGTCATAACTTCTTCTACGAACGTCGGAATTGAACGTGCCACCTTTCTATAAACTCGTGACGTCACGAACTACGTCACGGTCATTGGTCAAAGTCCAATTGACCGCCCGAATGAAAAGTCAACGTTTTGCCACCATCAGGGCAAAATGGTCATTTCGCATCGTTCGTCCGATTTCGCTCTACTAATCACGGATTAGCCTCACTGATCGTGATTAGTCACTAATCTAATCATGGAATTTGGGACGGGTCCGTTACAACCTTCCCTCCTTAATTAATTTCGTCCTCGAAATTCCAACCGACTCTAATCCAAACCGTTCTTCCCTCCTTAATTTGTTCCGTTCTTGAAACGCCAACTATTCTGATTCCACATCCACCTCGTGGAAATAATTCGATCTACCATGCAACACGTGTACGCTAGTACACCCACTAACCAGAACAATCCTTACTCGTCTGCAGCCAGACGTACTGCAAACATCCATGTCGTATCGACTACGTTCGACCACGTCGAATGACAGTAGTCATACGTTCTGAATTGACACTACTTGTCAAATCTACCGTTTCGCTGACACAACCAACTAGACGGTTCCCTGCTCAACCACTAACTATCCTGTCGTCTACTCCCACTGGGAGTCATCAGACCTCACGAATTGATCCACGCTGGCACCTTCGACAAACCCGTCACCACTTGACAGTCGCCAACGAAAGCTAACACTATACACCCTTGTGGTTACACTAACCACCAACTTACTCAACCATGAGTATACACTACAAACAATTCACTCGACCTGTGTGTAACTACCCATCAGAAGTACTATCACCCAATGCACAGTATCCAATGTCTAGTTCACGACCGCAACTAATCCAATGGTATCAGAACCAATCTGACTACCAACACGCTCACCAACGTACTACCGGTATAACCTATATACCGTCACTAGGCACCACAAGTATGCCCAGTATTGTACCTCGAACAACGTACAAGGTACGTACATCTATCCATCAATCAGCCTACAACCACCTAGGTTGTAGCCAATCACGTTTCTATAATGGAGTTCATATGTCCAATCCAGTATTAGACAATCGAAACTCCGACCCCAAACATCTATTTCCAAATCCAAATCCGAATCCGAAATTTCGTGGGAAATCCCGAATCCAAACCCAGAAATCATATCCATAAACATGTCAAATTCAAATCCGAAATCATCATTCCGTAAACCGGCATTTGGAATAACCATTTCGAACCCCAAATCCATAAAAGAAAATCCACAGTCAAGCTCTAGAATCAAATCCTGAATCGTCACCCAGAATCCGATTCCAAAACCCAAATCCAGAAATCCTCTTTCAAGTTCCAAAATCAAATCCTGAATCGTCATCCAGAAATCTGATTCCAAAACCCGAAATATCGTTCTCGTCTACCGAGACGCACTATATCCGAACCTATCGGTTGTCTGCTCAACCGATTACTCCAATACCATCGATTGACTTCATAGGGAAGCCAATCACAATATCCGCACATCCCTAAGGCTGACCATATCCGACCACGTCGGAAAACTACTCATCGGACAACTACTCAGGCGAGTAGTAAGCCATATGGGATTTACCTCGAAAAGAAGTTCAGTCCCATCATGCTCCACTCAACCAAGTAAGAGTGATAAACTCTCCACCTATCTGGATCATCCAAATCACGATCCCGATCCAACACTACGTCAACCGACCATAGACGTCACGATCCCCGATCGTCACGACGTCCAAAGTCCTCAACCATTTCCCACATCTAAATAGATTAGTCAACGACGAGACACGCCGAGACTGTGGGTTCTCACTGATTACCTCGTATCGATCCTTGTCATTCCACTGAGGAAAAATCAAGAATGATCGAATAATCCATCCTACGTGAATGCAAACTACACCTCGCTGCACTCACCACGTCCATGTAACCTAACATCGTCTGCCACCAAGTAGAAAATGAGAAATCTCAGTCGCCTAACTTCGATATACTCACTCCACCTGATGACCAAGACAATCACGGGTCCACCAACCAATACACGATCAGTGTACTAGTGGCAACCAACAACGTCAATAACATCTACATCCTCTACCACCATCAATTATGGTAGAACCTGAGAAGTCACCCAAAATGACTTCGAAAATACTCATTACCGATGCAGAAACCCGCATTCCCCTTGTCACCTCACTCGCAACCTCTCGCGATTCCGAAGTTCCAACTACGTCGGAAACAACATACTCGGACATCAACCCACGTGTCCCCGTTAGACTGGTTATGGACACATGCCCATTTACAACCGTATATGTACATCCAAAAGGATGTCAATTCATCTTAATTTGATGTACCACTCGACTGAAAAGTCACAACAGCCCCCCGCTGTGATCTGCAGTCAAATCTCTGCAAACCACCATATCTAACCAATTCTGACCAACTCTGGCCAACAATGACCAACTGGTCGCTAGTCCCCCATGACCAGTACTCGATCCTCACGTCTCAACTACCGTTGGATCCTATCCAGTCCGTCACTATCCGTGATTCACTCCCGAACCGCAGATACCAATCATAAGCCCATCGCGTCGGAGTCACATCCCGACTCGTAACTCACCGTCATCACAATCACCCGGCACCAGTACCAGCACTAGTACCAGTACACCACATGTCAGCATCAGCACAAAGTGTGCCAACCAGACAACTCTGATCCTCCGCTCATACCAAACGATGATCCCGTACCTCTGTTCGAAAGGAGAACTCTGCCTCCCTCGTACCCAACAACTCTGGGTACGGTCACCCTGACAACTCATACGAGAAAAGAAAACGCTCCCCGAACGTCCCCAACTTATTCTGCGATCGCACTCAGCGTAACCGAGTCGAATCCAGAATCACTGCTCGTACATATGGGTTACTCACGCACCCCGTATCATCGTCACGACTGACAATCCCATCGATAGTAGCGTCTGCCCCAACCTCGTGCAGACCTAACTACCAGGAATCACGATATACAAACTCCGCATCCAACGGAATCAACCGCTCGTACCAACTACTCCGTATCCCCGCTCCGGGATTCCATCGACAAGTACCAACCCTGATAACTTGTCCCACCAATCACTAACAGCTGTACCAGGTCGCCCACGACCTTAGTTGCACCAACAGTCCATCACAACTGAAGTAGCACGACAACCAACTCGGTCTAACCGCTACGTACAACCCTGACTGCGAAGTGCAGTCCCAACACAAGCTGACATGACTAGACCGACTAACGAATCCAAATCCGAATAGTCGTCCAAGTCAAACCACTCGTCAACTCACATTTCCGAACCATACACCCAAGGTAGGGTTCCACGATCACACCTATGGTCACGTTGACCCCAACTGCGAAAAGTAGTAAAATCCACGCTCTGACCGACCCCCGCGGTCTGGACCTCATAAGAACATCAATCCAATCCTACCATCAAGCCAACTAGGATTCCCCGAATCCGGCTGCCAACTGCCGACTGCAGTAAATCCATTTAACTCAACATAATCTGACCATCTAATGGTCACACACATCGAATCAGTCGTCGGAACCGATCCTACGACATCTTGAAGATGATCCCAACTAACCATCTCACGATCACACTCCAGAATACGAACACGTTAATCCTTCCGTAGGGTCCACACTGTCAACCTTGACAGAACTATGGCAACCCCCGGCCTTAAATGCCGAACCAAGGTCCAATCCTACTAACTATCGTACCGGCACACCAACAATCAGGTTGACCACGGATTGCAGCCCCTTGAGATATCACATCCTCGACTTGCGTACATACTCCAAAAGCTGCACGGTTGCTCGAATAGAGACAACCCCGCTCTGATACCACGTTGACAGGACCTATCCCAATCCCCCCGGGATTAGTGCGGGATGACCCTGCTCCCGTCTGACACGAAGTGTCAGACAAGGGATATTTCCGACCTTTGCCCTCCCGGGCTATCAGAGTACGCCAGGATCCGGAGGAGGCATGTGATATCTCGATCTCTGCTACAGTCCACATCCGCTGTCAACCTGAAGGGTATTAAAACAGAAAGACTGTGAGTGGACAAAAATAAAGATTTTATAAAACATTTCCATCAAGACCTTTATACCCTCCACTAAAAAGCATGCATGCATAGTAAAACCATTTATCCAATCATATATGTTAAAACATCCATAAATAGGGTCACAACCCCAAGTTCCGTAAATACAAGTCACACGGGCTCCTGTCCAAAACCAATTTACAGAAAACCAGAACATAGTAAACATATGTGGGATCTCAGCCCAAATCCATTTATCAACATAAAACACAGTTTCCCAAACCAATTGAAACCATGTTTATCCAATATATTTCATATCCAGAACCTGTCACGGTAAAATAAAGCTACACGTGTGCTAACCGGGGTCTCAAACCCAAGTCTCTCCAGGGTCCACCCAGGTCAATGTCCATAGATCTATGACCCTCCCTGGAGGTAACGAACCATGCCCATCCTGAGAGTAAGGAACCCAACTGGGGGGCGACTCCACTCAGTCAGTGCTCCGTGACTACTCCGGGGTCCACCCAGGCCAACGACCCTCCCCGGAGGAGACAATCATATATATAGGATGGAATATGAAAAACCTTTTGAAATCATTCTTGAAACCTTTCAAGGATTCATGCCCGGCCCCCATAAGCCGTCATGAACCATAAAATCCTTTCATGGGTTCATGCCGGTTCCCATAAACCGTCATGACCCGTAAATCCATTTCAGGGTTCATGCCGGTTCCCATAAACCGTCATGACCTGTAAAAACCATTTGCAACACATAGCTGGGCACTAGGCCTGAATTCACATAGAATGTAACAACCCGTCCCGAGAGCCGGGATTAAGATAGTGATTAAGGTGTGATTAGTGAGATTAATCCGTGGTTAGTTGGTCCCGATAAAAATGACGATTTTGCCCCTGGTTTGGGCAAAATAGTTGACTTTTTGAATAATCGAATTTTGGTAGGTTGACCTAGGATGGTTAGGTAGCTTTCGACGTCCTGAGTTCGATGACAGGCGGCACGTACTCATCGGACTTACGAGGTGAGAGTTACGGGTCTAGGAAGTTTTGGTAAAACCGTAAAAAAATGTGTAAAACAGGAGGGTATTTTGGTCTTTCTGGTTTCTGGGGATTTGTGCAGAGAGAAAGGAGATGGACGGCTGGAGTTTAACCAAGTGGGATAAGGAGTGGAGTGGATGGTGACACATGGCAGGGGGCTAGAGGATTCTGGGAGAATCCTGTGTGGTCTCAGCCCAAATAATTGGGGTGCACTCGTGCAACCCGTGCAGTTCTTCGATACACAGAGAAACAGAGTGAGCTTGTGAGGAGGAATTGAGGAGTGATCGTGGCTGGTGACGAGTTCTGGTGAGTGAGGGAGGAACAAGAGACTGAAGGGAGGCTGGTGGTCGTGAATTGGTGGTGCAATCGTGCACGGCGGCACGGCGGAGGTGCGAAGAAGGTTTGGGGGAAATAGGGAGCCTGAGAGTTCGAGGTGGTGGCTACGCCGTGAGGCGGCTCAAACCACGACTGTGGGACGTTCAGGAGGTTGCAGGGAGGCCAACGAGCACCGTGGTAGGCGGCGGTGCGCACGGCGGAGCTGCAATCGAAGGGTAAGCTTCCTTGCTCTGTTTTCCCGTGAAATTTCATTTGGAAAGTCGTGAGGTTTGGCTGAGAGTCGAGAGAATTGAAGGTCAGGGTTATGTTCAGGAGGGTCCTATGTGTCGACTAGGATGGTCGCCGTGACGGGGCCGTACACGGCGGGGCTCAGGCAAAGATGAGCACTTTGGTGCTCTGTTTTGGCCGTGGGTTTCAAACGGCGAGTCGTCGAGCTTAGGGCTGAGTCGACAGTCCAGGAGGGTTGGTTGAGGTTTGGTAGAGTCCTAGGAAGAGGTTGGTGTAGCCACCGTGAAGGGGGAAGTTGTGGGTGGCCGGGAAGGAAAACAGGGGTTTTTGGGTTGTTTGGTTCGAGCTTTAGTCGACGGGCTAGGGACGGTGTCGAGGTCTGAGGAGTTGGGGAATGGATAGCTTGGAACTGGACGATGAGATTGGTGAAGAAAGGGAAGGAAATAGGAGAGGCACGGCGGTGAACCGCTAAAGCCGGTCTGAGTTGCAGGTGACTGTGGCGAACCGGGTTGGCTCGAGGTAGCTGATACACTGTAGCTGGCGCGTGAGGGCCACGCGCAGCCACTTTGGGCGGCGCGTGGGGGCGCGTGCGGCGGCGATGGGGAAAACGATCAACATGGATTTTGGTCTAGAAGTTATGGTGAGTTCAATGGAG
The DNA here is from genome assembly GCA_032719365.1 of Prinsepia uniflora. NCBI lineage: Eukaryota > Viridiplantae > Streptophyta > Magnoliopsida > Rosales > Rosaceae > Prinsepia > Prinsepia uniflora. Next base: position 53,305,491 of record CM064863.1, on the reverse strand, counting down.
TTGGTTTCGAGTCAATCGGAAGTCGTTTGAGTGTAGTTCCGCGAGGGTGAATGTTTAGGGTCCCGGGTTCTAGGTCTTCGGTTCGGGGATTTTTGAGGGAATTTAGGTGAGTGTTTGTAGACGTGTTAGTGACGTAATTTGGTGATTATGAACAGGATCGGGATGTCCCGAGAAAGCCGAGGAAGCCGAGGAACGTGTTGGACGTTCGGGACACGATTAAGGGCTTGGTACTGTGAGTGGACCCTTTCTCTAAACTCGAGCATGCATAACTGTTTTCTATGATGGTTTTATGATTTTGATTGAATATGTTTTGGTTGGTTTTACATTGTTGCACGTTTTTCGAGAAATACAGTATTTGACACGTTTTACGAGATATGTCGATTTCTGAGTAAAATGCCAGGGTTTTGGGATTTTAAAGGATAACTAGTTTGATTTTTTACAAAAGGATTTTGAAACATGATTTGGGAATTAAATGAGCAGGAAAGTGGATTCCGGATTTGGGTTCGGAATGACGGTTCTGGATGCCGGAAGGGTATCGGACCAGTGATTTCGAATTTGGGTTTGGATGTGGATTGGTAAATGGTTTTCAAATGGTTTTGGGATTGGATTTTCTGGATCTGGATATTGGGTTTAAAGACCCGGATATATGTGACGGGGGACCGGCCGGATTGGGTTTAAAGACCCGGATTGAGTTTAAAGACTCGGGAGTTTAAAGACTCGGATATATTGATTTCCCCCGTAGGCCTTGAGTTTAAAGACTCGGATATGATTAAGGCCTGGATTGAGTTTAAAGACTCGGGAGTTTAAAGACTCGGATAGGTCCAGCAGGTTTGATCGGGAAAATGATGATGTGATGTTATGATTTCTGATATGGTTTTATGATTCACATGCTGTGGTTTTTCTAACTGTTTTATAGTGTTTCTGTTTCTTATGATGCGGTTTATGGTAAATTAATTTATAATTGTGTTCGTAATTATTGGTTATGGATGTGGTTTTCAAAACGGAGGGTTAAACTCGATTTTCGTGTAAAATGGTTTTGAACTCTTGTACTGTTTGGTCCACTCACATCTTCTGTTTTAAATTGCCCTCTAGGTTGTGGAGCGAGCGCGGGGTCTTGACGTCGAGGCATAGTCCGAGGCATAGAAGGGACGTGAGGGATTCCAGAATAGTTTAGAGTTTTTCGTATGCGTGTACTTTATCAGTTTTTCTTTTTCCTTGTGTTTCGTACTACGTTCTGTAAACGATAACTTCGGGATATTTTGTTTAATTACTCCTGCGTCTGATGGGGTTTGAGTGAGTTTTACTTGAGTATTTGTGTCGGGGAGTCAGACGGGAGCGGGATTTACCTCGGATTTCGGGGTGGAACCGGGGTGGGTCCTGACAATTGGTATCAGTGCATAGGTTTGTCGGGTTTGTGGGGGTTGTTGGTTTGTGAGGTTGTGTTCCAGTTGCTTAACTACTTCTATGCCTCTTTCAGCGTGCGGTTGACGATGCCTCCGAGACGTCGACCCTCTCCACAACCTGAAGAAGTAGCAAGAGAGACGGAGAGTGCCACGATTGAGCGAGCCCAGCGGCTCGGGGCTACTACTTTTAGTAGCGGGGCTGATCCTGAGGACGCCCAGAGGTGGATTACCAGATTGGAGCGGATTTTTGCGGTGATGCATTGTCCGCCGGAGGAGCGAGTATTGTTGGCTACCTTTTTACTAGATGGTGCGGCGTATGAGTGGTGGTATACCCTCGAGTTGTCCGGTTGGGATGCCCACAGTGTGACCTGGGAGACGTTCAGGGAACGGTTTCTGGAGCAGTATTATCCTCGTTCTTTCTGAGATGCCAAGGAGGCAGAGTTTCTGCAGCTCCAGCAAGGGAATATGACAGTGGCAGAGTATGAACGGAAGTTCCAGATGTTGTCTCGGTTTGCTCCTGCTTTTGTGGCCACTGAAGCTGAGAAGTGCCGTAGGTTTGAGTTGGGCTTGCGAGGTGAGATTCGAGCCATAGTGACGGCTGGATCTTTTACTACTCTCCGAGACTTGTCGGATGCTGCGGTGCGAGTTGAGGCTAGTTTGCCGGTGCGACGCCGGGAACCATCTATTCCGGGAGGTTCGAGCCAGCGGACACCGAAAAGGGGTAACTTCGGTGGATCGTCCTCATCGGGCGATGATCGTTTTGGTCGGCCTGGCAGTGCCCAGAGTTCAGGATTTTGGGGTTACCGAGCACCGCCGACTCCGCAAGCGAGTGCGACGTCGGTAGCGTCTACGGGGAGACCGAGCAGTGGACCAGGTTGGAATGTGTGTTTCTACTGCGGGGAGCGAGGTCATTTCCGACGTGAGTGTCCACTGTTGCCACAGGAAGGTGGTGTAGGCAGAGGAGTAGCGGAGTCCGGGCAGAGTACAGCGTCAGGGACAGCAAGCCCGAGAAGAGGTGGTGGCACAGCCACGAGTAGTTCGAGGGGACGTGGTAGAGCGTCGGGATCTCAGGCCCGGGTGTTCTCGATGACTCAGCAGGAGGATCAGTCGACACCAGATGCGGGGACAGGTACTTGTTTTACTTTTGGTTGTACTGTCGGTTTGGTTATTGGATCTCAGGGTAGAGTCTAGGAGTTTTCCTAGAGGACTTGGAGTGGTACAGTGAGTTCCGTAGGAGGGTGACGGAAGGTATAAGAGAGGAGTGACTATAACTGATCGATATGAGGTTATTGAAGGAGAGAACCCACAAGCTAGAGTTTACCTTTAGGACTTTGTAGATTTCTTCCGATATTGGATTGGCCGAATTAGCAGTTGAGGGAGTTAGGTGTTCGATTGTCTGGGTTAGTAGTCGAGTTGGTTTGGGAAGGTCGGTGGTTGTATACGAGGATGTACTCTATGACTTCTGTCGGGTACTGTGTGAAATAAGGTATTTTCTAATACCTTTGTTTTCTGTTCATAGAGTTTCCCCTGCGTACACCATGCAGCTGTTACATAGCTAGGGTTGACCGTGGTAACCATAGTTGGGGATGGTGTGCAATACCCAAGGTGGAGATGATAGACAGGAAACCCAGGAGAGGTTGTTGTTGACCGAGTGTTGATTACCGGGTAGGAGACCCAAGGTGTCGGGAACTAGCTGTGGAATTTCGGGGACGAAATTCTTTTTAGGTGGGAAGATTGTAACAACCCGTCCCGAGAGCCGGGATTAAGATAGTGATTAAGGTGTGATTAGTGAGATTAATCCGTGGTTAGTTGGTCCCGATAAAAATGACGATTTTGCCCCTGGTTTGGGCAAAATAGTTGACTTTTTGAATAATCGAATTTTGGTAGGTTGACCTAGGATGGTTAGGTAGCTTTCGACGTCCTGAGTTCGATGACAGGCGGCACGTACTCATCGGACTTACGAGGCGAGAGTTACGGGTCTAGGAAGTTTTGGTAAAACCGTAAAAAAATGTGTAAAACAGGAGGGTATTTTAGTCTTTTTGGTTTCTGGGGATTTGTGCAGAGAGAAAGGAGATGGACGGCTGGAGTTTAACCAAGTGGGATAAGGAGTGGAGTGGATGGTGACACATGGCAGGGGGCTAGAGGATTCTGGGAGAATCCTGTGTGGTCTCAGCCCAAATAATTGGGGTGCACTCGTGCAACCCGTGCAGTTCTTCGATACACAGAGAAACAGAGTGAGCTTGTGAGGAGGAATTGAGGAGTGATCGTGGCTGGTGACGAGTTCTGGTGAGTGAGGGAGGAACAAGAGACTGAAGGGAGGCTGGTGGTCGTGAATTGGTGGTGCAATCGTGCACGGCGGCACGGCGGAGGTGCGGAGAAGGTTTGGGGGAAACAGGGAGCCTGAGAGTTCGAGGTGGTGGCTACGCCGTGAGGCGGCTCAAACCACGACTGTGGGACGTTCAGGAGGTTGCAGGGAGGCCAACGAGCACCGTGGTAGGCGGCGGTGCGCACGGCGGAGCTGCAATCGAAGGGTAAGCTTCCTTGCTCTGTTTTCCCATGAAATTTCATTTGGAAAGTCATGAGGTTTGGCTGAGAGTCGAGAGAATTGAAGGTCAGGGTTATGTTCAGGAGGGTCCTATGTGTCGACTAGGATGGTCGCCGTGACGGGGCCGTACACGGCGGGGCTCAGGCAAAGATGAGCACTTTGGTGCTCTGTTTTGGCCGTGGGTTTCAAACGGCGAGTCGTCGAGCTTAGGGCTGAGTCGACAGTCCAGGAGGGTTGGTTGAGGTTTGGTAGAGTCCTAGGAAGAGGTTGGTGTAGCCACCGTGAAGGGGGAAGTTGTGGGTGGCCGGGAAGGAAAACAGGGGTTTTTGGGTTGTTTGGTTCGAGCTTTAGTCGACGGGCTAGGGACGGTGTCGAGGTCTGAGGAGTTGGGGAATGGATAGCTTGGAACTGGACGATGAGATTGGTGAAGAAAGGGAAGGAAATAGGACAGGCACGGCGGTGAACCGCTAAAGCCGGTCTGAGTTGCAGGTGACTGTGGCGAACCGGGTTGGCTCGAGGTAGCTGATACACTGTAGCTGGCGCGTGAGGGCCACGCGCAGCCACTTTGGGCGGCACGTGGGGGCGCGTGCGGCGGCGATGGGGAAAACGATCAACATGGATTTTGGTCTAGAAGTTATGGTGAGTTCAATGGAGTTGGTTTCGAGTCAATCGGAAGTCGTTTGAGTGTAGTTCCGCGAGGGTGAATGTTTAGGGTCCCGGGTTCTAGGTCTTCGGTTCGGGGATTTTTGAGGGAATTTAGGTGAGTGTTTGTAGACGTGTTAGTGACGTAATTTGGTGATTGTGAACAGGATCGGGATGTCCCGAGAAAGCCGAGGAAGCCGAGGAACGTGTTGGACGTTCGGGACACGATTAAGGGCTTGGTACTGTGAGTGGACCCTTTCTCTAAACTCGAGCATGCATAACTGTTTTCTATGATGGTTTTATGATTTTGATTGAATATGTTTTGGTTGGTTTTACATTGTTGCACGTTTTTCGAGAAATACAGTATTTGACACGTTTTACGAGATATGTCGATTTCTGAGTAAAATGCCAGGGTTTTGGGATTTTAAAGGATAACTAGTTTGATTTTTTACAAAAGGATTTTGAAACATGATTTGGGAATTAAATGAGCAGGAAAGTGGATTCCGGATTTGGGTTCGGAATGACGGTTCTGGATGCCGGAAGGGTATCGGACCAGTGATTTCGAATTTGGGTTTGGATGTGGATTGGTAAATGGTTTTCAAATGGTTTTGGGATTGGATTTTCTGGATCTGGATATTGGGTTTAAAGACCCGGATATATGTGACGGGGGACCGGCCGGATTGGGTTTAAAGACCCGGATTGAGTTTAAAGACTCGGGAGTTTAAAGACTCGGATATATTGATTTCCCCGTAGGCCTTGAGTTTAAAGACTCGGATATGATTAAGGCCTGGATTGAGTTTAAAGACTCGGGAGTTTAAAGACTCGGATAGGTCCAGCAGGTTTGATCGGGAAAATGATGATGTGATGTTATGATTTCTGATATGGTTTTATGATTCACATGCTGTGGTTTTTCTAACTGTTTTATAGTGTTTCTGTTTCTTATGATGCGGTTTATGGTAAATTAATTTATAATTGTGTTCGTAATTATTGGTTATGGATGTGGTTTCAAAACGGAGGGTTAAACTCGATTTTCGTGTAAAATGGTTTTGAACTCTTGTACTGTTTGGTCCACTCACATCTTCTGTTTTAAATTGCCCTCCAGGTTGTGGAGCGAGCGCGGGGTCTTGACGTCGAGGCAGAGTCCGAGGCATAGAAGGGACGTGAGGGATTCCAGAATAGTTTAGAGTTTTCCGTATGCGTGTACTTTATCAGTTTTTCTTTTTCCTTGTGTTTCGTACTACGTTCTGTAAACGATAACTTCGGGATATTTTGTTTAATTACTCCTGCGTCTGATGGGGTTTGAGTGAGTTTTACTTGAGTATTTGTGTCGGGGAGTCAGACGGGAGCGGGATTTACCTCGGATTTCGGGGTGGAACCGGGGTGGGTCCTGACATAGAACTTGGACCCCCGGTCCGAATCGTAAACCAATTGGGCCTCCGGCCCGATTCCGTAAATCAAATGGACCTCAAGTCCGAGAATTACCTTTTCAAATCCAAAAGTATTTCATTGAATTATTTCCAAATCATAAGTACGGAAAATCAGTGTAAAACTGGAAAATCTCGATTTACGTGAAAGCACGTAAATCGACTCGAAACACGTGAAACCATATAATTCACAAGAATCCAAATCAACATCATAAAATCATATTCATAATCCATTTGGAAATCCAAAACCATTTCATTTAGACCAATAAAGACATACAGCCCCGTATAGGCACCGTATAGGGCCGAAACCTCGAAATACGTGTCTATACGTAACCGCACATCCAAATGCACTCATGGCATCACAAACAAGTATTTTAAACATATAATAAACATTTATGCATGCACCAATTTAGAAAACAAGGTCCACTCACAGACCGTCCGAAGCCGCGCCTCGATACGCGTGCCATATGGCTCCCCGAGCCGATCACCGTCACCGGGACTTCCAAACCTGTCCAAATTAATTTAGAGGGTTACTAACTACTTATATAACCCCTCACTAAAACCCCGTAATTTTTCCGTATTTTTAGCTATTTTTAATCTCGAACCTAAACCTTCTGATGCCCCGAAACATATCGAGACGGTGTCCGATCGACTCGAAACCAGTCCCAAAATGTTCGTTACATCGAATAGATGATTTCGTATGTTGGTACCTTCCCCAAATTCTCCTCCACGCGCCCGTCCCGATCATATCGAGACTGTAGTGGGCCTCACGCGCCGCTACAGTACCGTCTTTTTCCTTCGATCGAATCGGTCCGACCGGGCCGGTCCGGTTTTCTCTGCAATTCCGGTCTAACTGGACCGGCGTGACCGGTCCAGGCCCCTACACTCTTCATTTCTCGTCCGTTTGGCCCCATTTCAATCCTAAAAATCATATTTTCTCATTTCCTATCAATCCTAATCAAGAAAACTAGGAAAAACCCCCACAAAACCCGTCCGTCCAATTCTCCCCTAACGGTCCAATTTTTCCGATTGCACCCAGGGCTGCTCAGCCCTTCACCGCCATCCAAACCACCCTCTACGCCTTCCTACAACCTCAATAAACTCATCCTAATCATTAGAACTCAGCCCTAACACCTAAAACCCGAAAATGAAATTTGAAGGTAAAATTTTTACCTTCGCGGGTTCACGACCACCGTGCACGGCGGCCCCCGATCTCGCCACCATCCAGTCTGTCCTGGCCTCCTCTCCCACTCTCTGTTCTCTCCAGGAGTATTTGGGATTAAGGGTTTGGTGTTTGGATCGCACAGAGGAGAGGAATGAGATCGGGTTTGGTTGGAGGGAAAAATGGAAAATGGATGCACGGTGAATGGTTGGATGCATGTATGTGGAATGGTAGCCAGTGGATGGGTGACAAGTGTCACTCATCCATTGGTTGCTGAAAAGTAACTGGCCCCACTAAAGACAAACGGTCCTCGTAAAACGTGTAATTGTGAATAGTAACCGGGAACTTCCGTGAACCGTAACTTCGCCGTCGAACGTCCGAATTCGACGTGCCGCCTGTCTACGTATTCGTATCGTCCTTATCTACATAACGGTCTTTGGCCCTCGGCCATCGGACCTCCCGGTCAAAAAGTCAACTTTTGACCTCCTATTCACCCAAATTACCAAAATGCCCTTGGGCTTCCGAACGTCATAACTTCTTCTACGAACGTCGGAATTGAATGTGCCACCTGTCTATGAACTCGTGATGTCACGAACTACGTCACGGTCATCGGTCAAAGTCCAATTGACCGCCCGAATGAAAAGTCAATGTTTTGCCACCATCAGGGGCAAAATGGTCATTTCGCATCGTTCGTCCGATTTCGCTCTACTAATCACGGATTAGCCTCACTAATCGTGATTAGTCAGTAATCTAATCATGGAATTTGGGACGGGTCGTTACAATTTCGGATTCGAATTTGGACATGATATGGATATGATTTCTGGGTTTGGATCCGGGCTTTCTTACGAAATTGCGGATTCGGATTTGGAAATAGATGATGGGTTGGAGTTTCGATTTGTCTAATCCGAGATTAGACAAATGGACCCCATAATAGGAACGTGTTGGCTACGACCTAGGTGGTCGTGTTGTTGTTATTGTTGTGGTTGTAGTCAAGTTGGTATTGATGTACGTATCTTGTACGTTGTTCGAGGTACGATACTAGGCAGACTTGTCGTGCCTAGTGACGGTATATAGGTTATACCGGTAGTACGTTGATGAGCGTGTTGGTAGTTGGATTGCTTCCGATACCATTGGATTACTTGAGGACGTAGACTGGACATTGGATACTGTGCACTGGGTCATGGTATTTCTGATGGGTCTAGTTACACATAGGTCGAGTGTTTTGTTGGTATACGTATACTCAGGTTGAGTGAGTTGGTGGTTCGTGTAACCACAAGTGTATCGTGTTAGTCTTGACTGGCGACTGTCAAGTGGTGACAGTTTGTCGAAGGTGTCAGCGTGGATCGGTTAGTGAGTTTTGGTGACTCCCAGTGGGAGCAGACGTCAAGATAGTTAGTGAGTGAGAAAAGGAACCTTTTGAGTTGATTGTGTCAACGAAAACGATAGATCTGACAAGTGGTGTCAGTTCGGAGCGTATGGCTACTGTTCCTCGACGTGGTCGAATGTAGTCGATACGCCGTGAGTGTTAGTGGTACGTCTGGCGGAAGACGAGTAAGTATTATTCTGGTTAGTTGGTGTACGAGTGTACGCATGTTGCGAGGTAGATCGAATTATTTCCACAAGGTGGAGGTGGAATCCGGATAATTGGGGTTTCGAGAACGAAACTAAATTAAGGAGGGAAGAACGGTTAGAATTAGATCGGTTGGAATTTCAGGGATGAAATTAATTAAGGAGGGAAGGTTGTAACGACCCGTCCCAAATTCCATGATTAGATTAGTGACTAATCACGATTAGTGAGGTTAATCGGTGATTAGTTAGGCTAAATCGGACGAATGATGCGAAATGACCGTTTTGCCCTTGGTGGTGGCAAAACGTTGACTTTTCGATCGGGCGGTCAAATGGACTTTGACCGATGATCTTGACGTAGTTCGTGACGTCACGAGTTCATAGACAGGTGGCACGTTCAATTCCGACGTTCGGGGAGGAAGTTATGACGTTCGGAAGTTTAGGGGCATTTTGGTAATTTGGGTGAATAGGAGGTCAAATGTTGACTTTTTGACCGGGAGGTCCGATGGCCAAGGGCCGAAGACCATTACGTAGATAAGGACGATACGAATCCGTAGACAGGCGGCACGTCGAATTCGGACGTTCGACGGCGAAGTTACGGTTCACGGAAGTTCCCGGTTACTATTCACAACGACACGTTTTACGAATTGTTCGCTCCAACCAAACCATTCACCCGTGCATCCATTTTTCCAAACCATTCACCCGTGCATCCATTTTTCCATTTTTTCCTCCAACCATTACCCGATCCCATCTCCAAATCCAACCCTCCAACCCTGTTCGATCATGAACCGAGAAGCCCAGAGGTGGAGAGGATGAAGGCTGGACGATGGTGGCCGGCTGGAAGCCACGCCGCCGTGGGCGGCGGCCATGAAACCCGAGAGGTACTCTGTTTGCCCAAATTCCATTTTTAATTTGTGTTTTACATTATGGATAGTTTTGGTTGATTAGGGAATGTTTGTTAGATTGTTTAGGGTGTATAGAGATGAGTTTGAACGGGGGTTGACGGCTGTGAAGCCTGGGGACGGAATCGGAAAACAGGGGCCGTGGGGGGTGAATTTTTAGGGATCGATTTAGGGGGTTTTAGGTTGTTTTGTTAATTGGGTTAGATAGGAAACTTGAAAATAGGAATTTAGAAATTGGAATGGAAGAAATCGGACCGAAAATGAGGGAGAAGGAGGCCTGGACCGGTTACGCTGGTCCAGTTGCAGGGGTCGGACCGGACTGGTCGGTTCGGACCGGTCTGATCGAGGTAGGAGAAGCACTGTTCACAGGCGCGTGGCTCCCACGCGCAGCCACTTCAGGTGGCGCGTGTGGGCGCGGGGGGAGGAATTTGAGGAAGGTTCCAACATACGAAATCATCTATTCGATGTAACGAACGTTTTGGGACTGGTTTCGTGTCGATCGGACACCGTCTCGATATGTTTCGGGGCATCGGAAGGTTTAGGTTCGGGATTAAAAATAGTTAAAAATACGGGAAAATTACGGGGCTTTGGTAGGAGGTTAATTAAGTAGTTAGTAACCTTCTATTACGATTTGGACAGGTTTGGGAGTCCCGGTGACGGTGATCGGCTCGGGGAGCCGTATGGCACGCAAATCGAGGCGGCAGCTCGGACGGTCTGTGAGTGGACCTTGTTTTCTAAATTGGTACATGCATAAATGTTTATTATATGTTTTATTACTTGTTTGATGATGCCATGGGTGCATTTGTATGTGGTTACGTATAAGCACATATTTCGAGGTTTCAATCTTATATGGTGCTTATACGGGTCTGTATTCCTTTATTGATTTAAATGAAATGGTTTTGGATTTCTAATGGATAAACTCGGGTATGAGACCCATTTGGTTTTGTCTCAGGCATATGACACTATTTACGACCTTCGGGTCTAAATCGTGGTCGCGACGGGTGCTATGTGCACGGCGATCGACGATACGACGCTCGCCTCCGGTTTGGGATGTGTTCCTTCCAGAGAGGTCACGATGCACGATTCGTTGTCGGGCAGCCTGGGGAGGCTCGACTTCGGAGTGCTGACGGTTCAGGATAGCGATCGGTGATGAGTGCACCATGATCTTGCGATGGTCACGTCGGTTGATTCGTTCACGGCGACATACCAGGATTGAGGGCGGTCCTGGATGGATGGTTGCACGCATCACTATGATCGGAGTCGTGACTGGCCCTTGGATATCGGGCACGGTGCCCAGTTGAGTCATATGTTCGGGCACGAGACCCAGTTGTTTTACACTGATGATTTTGGGTCAGGGACCCTAGATGGATTTCCAAGTTCATGACGGTTTATGGGAACCGGCATGAACCTTTATCAGGTTATTCTGGTTCTTGACGGTTTATGGGGACTGGCATGAACCCTGGTTATGTTATTACGGTACATGACGGTTTATGGGAACCAGCATGTTACCTGATTATGGATATTATGGATCATGACGGTTCAGGGGAACCGGTCATGAATGTTTATGTTATGTATATATATGTTCATCTACCTTCCTTTACTTCTATTATCTCCTCCGGGGAGGGTCGTTGGCCTGGGTGGACCTCGGAGTAGTCACGGAGCACCGACTGAGTGGAGTCACCCCCCAGTTGGGTTCCTTACTCTCAGGAAGACTATGGTTACTATTACCTCGGGTAGGGTCAGTGGTCTGCGGACATTAACCTTGACTTTGAGATGACTCGGATTGAGACCCGGGTAGCACGCGCGTAGCTTTGGATACCGTGACAGAATTGGTTGTATGACTTATATATATGTATGTAATGGATATATGATATATGATATGTGGTGTGTACAGGTGTGCACAGGATTTGGGCAGTGGCCCGTATGGTCGTTTTTATTATGGTCCTTTCGACCTTGGTTTACATCTGCTTTGGGCTTAGTCCCACATATGGTTTGTTTTGGATAAATGGTTTTCGAATGCATGCATGCTTTTTAGTGGAGGGTACAAATGTCTTATGAAATGTTTTTATAACTCTTTGTTTTGTCCACTCACAGTTTTTAATGTTTTGACTGCCCTTCAGGTTGACATCGGATGTGGACTGTAGCAGAGACCGAGATATCACATGCCTCCTCCGGATCCTGGCGTACTCTGATAGTCCGGGAGGGCAAAGGTCGGAAATATCCCTTGTCTGACACTTCGTGTCAGACGGGAGCAGGGTCATCCCGCACTAATCCCGGGGGGATTGGGATGGGTCCTGTCACAGTGGCATTAGGTTTTCCCTTGTCTGACACTTCGTGTCAGATGGGAGCATGACACATTCCACGGTAATCCCGGAGGGATTGGGATGGGTCGTGTCAGCATCTCCTTCACCCGTTTTTCTGTTAAACGGGCTATGAACTCGCGATGCGACCTAGTTAATTCTCCTTCAATTCGACCTCAATTTCATCCTTTATTTCACCGAATTCCCTTTAGTATATCCTAATTAAGGTTCTATGTATTTAGTTTCATCAATTAAGACCTTAATCGATTAATTTTCCATTCAATCTTTGAAAGGGTTACAAATTCAATCTCATCTAATTCCCACATGTTTCGTTATAAAGACACTTCTGAAATCAATTACACAGGGAGAATATGAAGATCATTATAAAGACACTTCTGAAATCAATTACAGATTTCCTTACCTCCAATATCACGAACTTAAGCTCGATTTTTCGAAGAACTTGGAGCTTCGGTTCTTGATCTAAACGATGTCGAATTCGTTCGATTTTGAAGTGGATTGATTTGAAATGGTCTCAAGAAGCTAACTCTAGTCTCAATTTGGATCCTCCAGGCTCACAACTTGAATTCGAATTCTCACCCTATTTTTCCAATTTTTTTGATTCTGGGTTTCTATATTCCTCTCTGTCCCTCGTGTTTTACTTTCTATCCCAGTCTCTTAATTTTCTCAAGTGTATCCGTTTTCCCAGTCCCTCACAATGGTTTAGCCTCTGATCCTTACCCATTCCATTTCGGTTCCTCTGTTGTTATTTGTTTTTCAGTGTTTGAATTCACACACACACACATCGACGACCGACAGGCCACTCATCCTTCAATTCCTTGTGACATGTGTCACTTAGGGAGATAAGGAAGTCATCAATTTGGGCTGATTAATCCACTGCCGTCAAAATTACTATTTTGTCCCTCCTTAATATAATTACCAAAATGACCTTCATAGTTTTAGACTCGTAACTTTTCCATCCGGACTCCGATTTACGCATGTCACCTGTAAGACCCGTGTCTTGGAGGGAACGGTGAACAATCCCACATTCCTGCGAGGGGGGAATGGTCTGGGAAGGGAATGGTGGTGTGCCTTAAAGGTGTAGGCACACACCTATCTAGCATGAGGCCTTTTGGGAGCTCAGTGGCTTTGGGGGGGATTGGAACCCCAAAGTTAAGCGAGTTGAGGCTGGTGCTATTCCATGATGGGTGACCCCCTGAGAAGTTGCACCGTGAGCTCCCGAAAACAAAACCATGAGGGCAAGGGCAAGGAGTCCCAAAGCCGACAATATCGTGCTAGATGAATCGGGACCTGAAACTCTTCTATTGTAAGACCCGTGTCCTAGAGGGAACGGTGAACAATCCCACATTCGTGCGAGGGGGGAATGGTCTGGGAAGGGAATGGTGGTGTGCCTTAAAGGTGTAGGCACACACCTATCTAGCATGAGGCCTTTTGGGAGCTCAGTGGCTTTGGGGGGGATTGGAACCCCAAAGTTAAGCAAGTTGAGGCTGGTGCAATTCCATGATGGGTGACCCCCTAGGAAGTTGCACCGTGAGCTCCCGAAAACAAAACCGTGAGGGCAAGGGCAAGGAGGCCCAAAGCCGACAATATCGTGCTAGATGAATCGGGACCTGACAGAAGAGGGTCAGGTCCTGACAATTTGGTATCAGAGCCAGACCCCGACCGGGAAGTGTGCCAGCGAGGACGCTGGGCCCTAAGGGGGTGGATTGTAAGACCCGTGTCCTGGAGGGAACGGTGAACAATCCCACATTCCTGCGAGGGGGGAATGGTCTGGGAAGGGAATGGTGGTGTGCCTTAAAGGTGTAGGCACGCACCTATCTAGCATGAGGCCTTTTGGGAGCTCAGTGGCTTTGGGGGGGATTGAAACCCCAAAGTTAAGCGAGTTGAGGCTGGTGCAATTCCATGATGGGTGACCCCCTGGGAAGTTGCACCGTGAGCTCCCGAAAACAAAACCGTGAGGGCAAGGGCAAGGAGGCCCAAAGCGAACAATATCGTGCTAGATGAATCGGGACCTGACAGAAGAGGGTCAGGTCCTGACATCACCTGTCTACAAATTCAGTGTCTCGAGACCTACTCAACAGTCATTACGGAAAGTCCAAAAAGTGTTCCGAAAAAAGTCAACTTTGACCACATCATATACAAGGGTAAAAAAGCCATTTTTACACAAAAGGTTTCCAAATTTACAATTTCTTCCCTTTTTGACGTTCCGGGCCGTTACACAATCAAGGACAATTAAAAACATAATCAAACTCAAATAGAGTGTAAAAAAATAAAAAAAAGAGGAATCAGAAATCAAATGAAATGGAAAAGAAAATGAAAATCAAAACAAAAAACAACCAATTGCTGTAGAATCACTATATAAAGTTTTATAATATAATATTACTGAATTAATAAACGTACGTAAGTCACTATCAACTAACTATGATTTAGACAGATTTATAGAAAATCTCTTAAAAAATGGAAACAACATTTTAAATAGCATCAAAGATAAAGCTTTACCTGAAATTTATTCAAAACTCAACAATACTTTTCTCCAAACATTTACACGACTTCTTCCTCAATCCTTCTGAAGTGCTTAAAAAAAAAGTAAGGGCAAAGCATCAGTAACAATCGGTAATTAGAAAAAGTTCATCTTCATTAATCTCATGAAATCATACACAGATTTTATAAAGTATGAAAGACACCCATAAATTTTTTGTGACAATTATAGACTATCTAAAGTATGAAATCAATTCAAATACATGCAACGTACATACAATGGTACAATATTAAATTTGGATACATGAAACATATATACAATTCAAATATGAAAAACAATTCAAATTCAGATACATGAAACGTACATACAATGGTACAATATCAAATTGAAATGCGGTTTTGGCCTCGAAGTTTAATATAGGTTTTCTATTAATTTTGACTTAATTGGATTAGTGTACGTGTTAAATATTGAATACAACAATATCAAGGAGGGAATTTGGATTAATAGATAACAGATAAAAGCTCAGGTATGAAATGAAATGAACACAAAAAATCATAACCAATATAAAAAATGAAACCAAATTGAAAGAAGAAATAGAAACAAAATATATCTATGGACATAGAAAAAGTAACAATGCAACTTATGTAAGAACTAATTGGAAGAAATTTTGAATGGACGCTATTAAAAAAAAAAACCCTAACCTGCAAATTTGTTAAGAGAAGTTGAAAGAATGCAGAAGTATGAAAGAAATTGTGAGACAAATTAATTATAACTAGAAAAAACTTAATTCAAATAACAAAAATAACAATTAAAGAACCTCACCGAGGATTTGTTTAAATTGAATTTTTAGCCATGAAGAGTAATCTGTATTATTAGTGAGAGAGATTGTTAGCTAGTTATTTAAACTGAGTACGTTGGATATTGGCTGGAGATGGAGGAGCTAAACCTGAAAATGGTACGGAAAGAAATTTGATAGGCGAGAGATGGAATGCAAGGTATTGTAAAAAATGTCCTGTCTGGAAAATCGACAAAGAACCTATAGAAAACAAAGCGCTACCATTTATCTACATTTCAAAGGAAACTTAACTTGCAGAATTTTTCAGTAAAACACAGAGCTATGAAATAACTTAAAAGACGAAGAATAGTTTAAATAAATGAATATAAGAAAAAAACAGAACTCTGTATATAATCTACGAAAGTTTGGCTACAAAGTCGATAGTTTAAAATGAAACTAATTCATGATAAGAAAACAGAAAAGTCCTCACATCAGATTTGAATAGACAGATACAAACCCAGACTTCAATTGAAATAAGCTGTCGATTTGACCTTGTGAACTTAAGTTCTGATCAACTTTCGTCTCGATTTTCTACAAGGCCTGAATTATAGGGAAGAAAAACGAAAACATGAATTAAAAATAAGTAATATTGTTGAAAATATATATATCTCAATTAGAAATTAAGAAAACATAGATAATGGATTATAAATGTTCATCCAAATTTTGAAGCACATATTTATACACTATATTTTGTGTGTACTTATTAATAGTGTTTCGTTCGTTCTCTTTTAAGATTTTGAGACCTTCCCTTGATTTGACTCGAGATATTGCAACATATAATTGACCAAGGATAAAAACAGGATGTGGCAAATATAAACTACTTGTTTAAAGATTGACCTTGACTTTTGTTTATTGTCATTGCATAGCATGGTTTTATTGGAAATTGGTGACGCTTGAAAATGAATGACCATTTGTTTTCAACTACAGTAAGTATAATTCTAGGTATAAAAACCTTATGGCCAATATTAGTGCCCGCAAGAATTTGAGCCTCTATAACCCTAACATGTAGTTGAATTTGGCCAATATTAGTGCCCGCATAATTATTTATTTTAGTAACAATGGAATTTCTAGGTGCAATTATGGCATGCTCTCTTAAAAGAACAAAATCACCAAAATTGGGCATAAAATCTGGATAAGTGGTAATAAATATTGAACAAACAGGATCTGTAGAAGAATGAATGAGAAAATCTTCAGGTATTTGTATCCAAGATCTATCTGTATCAATAGGATCGTTCATATTATGAACACTAACAACTTCACCGTCCCTAATTTGTAAAATCCAATTTGCAAAATTTGAAATTTTTTCTTTTTATTCAAGGCTCAATCCAGATTTGGATAGTCTCATATTTTCTTCCAGGTGAAATTTTTTAAAAGATGACCATAAATAAGAATTGTTAATAGTAGCATTAATACTATCTTCCTTAGTTCCACTTGGAATGACAGGTAATATTTGTCTAAAATCACCTCCCAATAACAAAAGTTTTCCACCAAAGGGAATATTACTTTGAAAATAATTTGAATCTACTAAAATATCAGAAAGTGGTTTATCTAATGCTTCAAAACAATATTTAAGATTCATTGGAGCTTCATCCCATATAATTAAATTTGTTTTTTTTTTGAATTAGCTTAGCAAGATGAGTTCCTTTCTTGATTTGACATGATGAACAGTCGGTGATAGTTAAAGGAATTTTAAATCTAGAATGAGCTGTTATTTCACCAGGCAATAATAAGGATGATATTCATGATGATGCAATAGCTAAAACAATTTTATTTTCATACCTAAGTCGACTTATGATTGTATCCCATAAAAACATTTTTCCAGTACGTCTGTGACCATAAAAAAAAGGATTTGGCTTTTTCTCATTCACAACTGCAATGACAGAATGATATACAATACTTTGGCATTGGTTAAGCTGAGCCACTAAAGTAGTGTGTTGTCTTTTCAAACTATGGCAATCATAATTCAATTATTCTGTCAATAGTTTATTTTTTATTCCTAACATTTTCTGAGCATCGGGCATAGGCAAATTATGGTTACTTAGAGTGCTAGAAGATGCATTGAAAAGCTGTTCTAATTCAAATATAAGACCATTTTTAATTCATTTTCAGGGACAATCAGATGTGGCATTTGAAAATCAGTTTTCATTTTATACGCAATATCATCACACATGGTTTTCTAGTGAGAATACAAAATATCCATAGGGTTAGCAACATCACAATACAAAATAGTTGCAAAAAGTTGTCTGAATTCAGATGAAGATGCGACATGAGTAGCAGTTGATAAAGCGTCAATCCATTCTTTATCATCTCCTAGTAAACCCAAGGCTTGACATGCATCACAATAATATAGTTCGCCTAAAGCAAGATGTACATAAGCTATTCTACCTATTGAAAAGCCTCGTTTTCTAGGTTGCCAAACTTTTTTTTGTGTATTCCAAACAAATTTAGAAGGAAGTTCAACATAAGTTAATGTGACTGCTTGTTCAAAAGCTTTATTTGTTTCAAACCAAGTAGTCAACATTATATGATCAAAATCTCTTTGATTAACAATTGATTGACGAGATTGATTAGCATTAAAAATAATATTTTGTTCTAAAGGTAAGTGCACAGGTAATCGTTTAATTGAATGATGTCTAGAATACATAGGATACTTTGTGTTGTATGATGTATGTTGTGGTTATGTGTCAGGACCCGTCCCAAATCCCCTGAGATTAACGTGGGAAGCGCCTGATTCCGTCTGACACCACGTGTCAAACCAGGGAAAATTCCTTCTTTAGCCCTCGCCGAGGCTATTAGAGTACGTCACGATCGTAGGAGGAGGAGTGTGATGTCTCGTCTCTGCTACAGAACGCATCCGCTATCAACCTGAAGGGCATTAAAACACGAAAACTGTGAGTGGACAAAATAAACATTTTCATAAAAAAACATTTTCCCATAAGAACATTTACGCCCTTCACTAAAAGCATATGCAAGCATTCAATAACCATTTATGAAACATTCAAAAAACCATTTGAAAACGTATTCTTAAAACCTTTTGAGGGTTCATGCCCGGTCCCCATAAACCGTCATGACCCATAAATCCATTTGGGTCCCCGACCCGAAATAAAAAAAAAACCCATAAATCCATACATGTGGGAACTCAGCCCAAATCAACACAAGTGGGTCCTAGCCCAAAACCATTCTCAGTGAAATACCCAAAACACAGAATACGGGGTCTCTGCCCCAAACCACTTTCCAAAACATAAAACACGGAACACGGGGTCTCCGCCCCCAAATCACTTTCCATAAACCTCATACGTACTCATACATATAACCCATTCGTGGCACTTCCGAGAAGATGCCAACTCGGGGCACACAGCCCCTAGGGAACACATCCCCGGTATAGTCACGATGTCATCATATCTATCTAGTGTGCACACTACTCGGGGTCTCACTCCGAGTCTTCTCCCAGGAATCTCCATCTGGGAGGCTCAATCTCTGGATCTAGTCCGAGCTCTCTCTCTCTGGATCTAGTCCACATATCTCTCCGGAATCTGGTCCGGGACCACATCATATCTCATAACCTCCACTCCTGGAACGAGATCCCTATAGGGATACCCACTCTGGTCTGTGAATCGTGACTCTCCAGGTCGACGTCTGGAGGAGACCATATAAATCATATGGAGGGTACATTCATTTTCAAAACGCTTTCTTTCTTTCTTAAACCATTGCTCAACTGGGTCTCATACCCGATTCATTTCAACAGGATTCCTCGAATCCGATTCAAATCAGTTTTACAGGCCTCGGCCTAAATCCTCAGTTCAATAGGGTCTCATGCCCAAATACTCATTTCACAAACTGAACTAGGACTAAAGCCCGATGTTACAATCAAAGGGGCCTCAAGCCCGATACCACAGCTAATTGGGCCCTAAGCCCGAAACCACAAATCAACAGGGCCTCAAGCCCGATTTCACAACCAATAGGGCCTCAAGCCCGGATCATAAATCAACGGGACCCTCGGTCCGATCGTACAACTCAAAAAGACCCACGGTCCGATTTCTCGTCAAATCAAATGGACTCCAAGTCTGAGATTTTGTAAATCAAATGGGTCTTGTGCCCGATTTCATATTTCCAAGGCCAAATTCCGTTCATTAAATCGTTGTCGAAAACATGGTACGCAAAGGTACGACATAAAGCCGAAACCTCGAAATACGTGCAATTATGTCGATCCTAAGCTACCACAAACAAATGCACTCATGGCATCACAAAATATGTAATAAAACAATTATAAAACATTTATGCATGCATCGAATTCATAAAATAAGTCCACTCACAAACCGTCCGTAGCCACGCTTCGATATGCGTGCCATAAGCGTCTCCCGGGTCTATCGTCGCCTCCAGGATTCCCAAACCTATCCAAATTCATTTAGAGGGTTATTAATAGCCTCATTAACCTCTCATTGAAGTCCCATAATTTTCCCAATTTTCTAACTATTTTTAAATGCGAACCTAAACCTTCAAACATCCCGAACTATATCGAAACGATGTCTGATTGACACGAAACCAGTCCCAAAATGTTCGTTACATCGAATAGATGATTTCGTGTGTTGAACACATCCTCAGAAACCCTGTCACACGCCGTCACGCGCCCAAGGAGTGGCCTGCACGTGGGCCTCAAGCGCCGGCTACTGTAGATCGTCTTCTTCCTTCGGCCAGGCCGGTCCGAACTAGCCGGCCCGGTTTTGCTGCAAATCCGGTCTGCCTAGACCGGCATGACCGGTCCAAGGCCCTCCTCTCTTCATTTTTCGTCTAATCATCTCCTTTTTGATCCCAAACTCCCTATTTTCCTATTTCCTATTCATTTCAATTATCAAACCTAATCAAAACCCCCCCTGGTGTCCCACTACCTCTAACCATCCTCAAAATCATTCTAACACCGTCCTACTAACCCAATAACTCCATCCTAGTCATTAAAAATAGTCTATAACGTATAAATCGAAAATTGAAGGAAAAATGGATAAACCGAGTACCTCTCGGGTTTGGGCCTCAGCCGTGCACGGTGGCGTTGCTTCCTGGCCGGCCACCACCTTCCTCAATCCTCCTCTCACTCTCTTGGTCTCTCAGTCCTGGTCAAATGGGAAGGATGGTTGGATTGGGTTGGGTGTTTGATCAAGTTTGTTGGAAATGAAGAAAAATGATCGATGAAGATGGATGGAAGATGCATGAATGAATGAGGTTGGCCAGTGGATGGGAGACACTTGTCACTCATCCATTGGTCCAATAACAAATATATGGGCCCCACTGATTGCCAAATAGTCCTTGTCTCGTAAAACGTGAAATAGTGCACTAGAACTTCCGTGAACCGTAACTTCTCCGTCGAATGTCCGAATTCGACGTGCCGCCTGTCTATGGATTCGTATCGTCCCGATCTACATAACGGTCCTTGGCCCTCGGGCATCGGACCTCCTAGGTCAAAAGTCAACTATTGGCTCCTATTCAACCAAATTACCAAAACGCCCTTAGGCTTTCGATCGTCATAACGTTTTCCACGAACGTCGGAATCGAGCGTGCCACCTATCTATGAACTCGTGACCTCCCGAAATACGTCACTGTTATTGGCCACAGTCCATTTGACTGTCCGAATGAAAAGTCAACAATTCACCCATTCTAAAGGCAAAATCGTCATTTCGCCCGAACGTCCGCTAATCCTTGTCTAATCTCCGATTAGTCTCGCTAATCTGTCATTAATTCTTAATTAATCCCGCTAATTCGAGACGGGTCGTCACAATCTTCCCCCCTTAAAGAATTTCGTCCTCAAAATTTAAATCGACCCGATTCCACAACTAAACTGTGGAATCCAACCATGTCCCTCGATGTAACGACCCGTCCCAAATTCCTAGATTAGATTAGTGACTAATCACGATTAGTGAGGCTAATCCGTGATTAGTAGAGCGAAATCGGACAAACGGTGCGAAATGACCGTTTTGCCCCTGATGGTGGCAAAACGTTGACTTTTTAATCGGTCAGTCAAATGGACTTTGACCGATGACCGTGACGTAGTTCGTGACGTCACGAGTTCATAGACAGGTGGCACGTTCAATTCCGACGTTCGAGGAAGAAGTTATGACGTTCGGAAGTTTAGGGGCATTTTGGTAATTTGGGTGAATAGGGGGTCAAAAGTTGACTTTTTGACCGGGAGGTCCGATGGCCGAGGGCCGAAGACCGTTACGTAGATAAGGACGATACGAATCCATAGGCAGGCGGCACACTGAAATCGGACTTCGAACGGGAGAGTTATGGGTCACGGAAGTTCGATTTCACTATGCACGAACTTCGAGACGGGGACATTTCGGCGAAATCTGATTGGGTGGATATTTTTGTGGGCCCCATGGATGAGTGACAAGTGTCACTCATCCCATTGCTTTGATCCCCCAAAATGTGGATCTAAATAATTAAATATTATTATTTGAATTATTTTATAATCAAATCCACCAACCATTAATCCTACCCATCCATTTCAATTCTAACTTTAAATCCACACCCTCCATTTCTCTTCTCTCATCAGCCATAATTCTTCTTTGTTCATCGTCCCACCCGAAACCCATTATCCCATTTTTCTTCATTTTCTTCATCCTCCATTTTCAAACACCACACCATACACATACCACCACATCTCATCATTTTTCATCTTATGTGTGACGTGAGGAGGGACCGTGATGATGAGGACGCGACGGCGAGGACTCACGGCGGCGGACCACGGCGGGGGAACCCGAAAACCCGTGAGGTACATTTTACTCAAAATTTGGATTTTTAGTTTTAGGGGTTTTCGATGATTTCTAAAGATTAGGAATGGTTTCTAGGGACCCTAGGAGTCTATTGGGATTGGATTCGAGGGTTAGGAAGGCCTGGAACGACCGTGAACGGCGGAGGAAGTCACGGCCGCCATGGCTGAATTGAAGGTACGGGTTTTCGATGTTTTTTCTTCCGTTTTAAGTCATAGGACGGTAGGTTAGGTTGAGACGAAGAGAATGGGACAAACGGGGAGTGTTTTGGTGGCCGGAGCTGGGAGAACCGGCCGGGTCAAGTAGCGGGTCACGGTGACCCGGTTGCAGACATTCGGGTCGACCCGCGGGAGGGCAGGGATGACAGGTGACGTCATCCTGCTGACGTCATCATGTCAGGGATGATGTCAGCATTGTCAGATCTGACAATGTCAACTGACATGTCAGAAAATGGGCCAATAGGAGTGCGACACGTGTCACATGTCAGTGCACAGTCAGCACTGACATGTCAGTGACGTGGCCCAATCAGGGGCTAACACGTGGCACTGACGTGGACCAGTGCCGTGATGACACGTGGCACATGTCAGACTGCCACGTGGCACTGACAGCACAGTGACGTGGACCAATGGGAGCTTGACACGTGGCACCTGTCAGAGTCTGACATGTCAGACCTGATAGCTGTCAGATGATGTCATGCTGACGTCAGCGATGACGTCAGCAGGTACTGTAGCAGGCGCGTGAAGCCCACGTGCAGCCACTTCAGGCGGCGCGTGAGGGCGCGTGACAGGGAATCTAGAGAAGGTTCCCACATACGAAATCATCTATTCGATGTAACAAATATTTTGGGACTGGTTTCGTGTCGATCGGACACCGTCTCGATATGTTTCGGGGCATCGGAAGGTTTAGGTTCGGGATTAAAAATAGTTAAAAATACGGGAAAATTACGGGGCTTTAGTGGGAGGTTAATTAAGTAGTTAGTAACCTTCTATTACGATTTGGACAGGTTTGGGAGTCCCGGTGACGGTGATCGACTCGGGGAGCCGTATGACACGCAAATCGAGGCGGCAGCTCGGACGGTCTGTGAGTGGACTTTGTTTTCTAAATTGGTGCATGCATAAATGTTTATTATATGTTTTATTACTTGTTTGAGGATGCCATGGGTGCATTTGTATGTGGTTACGTATAAGCACGTATTTCGAGGTTTCGCCCTTATACGGTGCTTATACGGGTCTGTATTTCGTTATTAACTTAAATGATTTGGTTTTGGATTTCTAAAAGGATCAACTCGGGTATGAGACCCATTTGGTTTTGTCTCGGGCATATGACGCTATTTACAACCTTCGGGTCTAAATCGTGGTCGCGGCGGGTGCTATGTGCACAACGATCGACGATACGACGCTCGCCTCCGGATTGGGATGTGTTCCTTCCGGAGAGGTCACGATGCACGATTTGTGGTCGGGCAGCCTGGGGAGGCTCGACTTCGGAGTGCTGACGGTTAAGGATAGCGATCAGTGAGGAGTGCACCATGACCATTTTGCCCCTAGTAGACTTTTTAGTCAAAGTCAAAGGGTTGACTTTGACTTACTAAGGTCAACTGTTAACTTTTTAGTCGGGACGGTTTTTGGTGATTTTGAAAAGACTATTGCGAAGGTCTCAGAATCTTAATTGCATAGACAAGTGGTACGTTAAAATTGGAGATCGTATGAAGTTGATTCGATTCAAGGATGATTAAAGGTATTTTGGTAATTATGAAATAAAGGGCATTATGGTCATCTTACCTTGAGATTTTTTTATGAAAATGATACTTTACCAGATTTCTCTAGACCCTTCTCCCTAGTTCTGCTCCATCGACCTTCTCTTTCATTTTAATGTTTATATAGGAAGTGTGGGCAATTCGGTGGCCACTGGCCGAAAGCCATGAAAAGCCATGAAAGGGTTGTCGTGAGGGAGAGTTAGATCTAGAGAGATAGAGAGCTACGAGAGATAAATAGGTAGAGGAAATGGAATAAGGGAATGATGAAAAGAAGAACAAGTAGAGGATAGAGGCAAAGGGAGACCATGTTGTTTCAAAGCCGAAACCTTAGATTTTGGGCTACTAGTTCTGGATGCTTGATTGTGGAAAGGAAACTTGGTAACAAGTTTCCTAATGTATTTCTGGAAGTTTTTCGATCATGTTGGGCCCAAAACAAGGAATTTGAATGCGGGGAACTTTTTGGTACGAAGAATGAACTTTGGGCGTAACATTGAGGATTCACACCATCTATTCAAGTTTTGAGATTTCTGATAATTACGGGAGTGCATGCAATGGTGAATTTGGCGATACGGAGGTGTGTGAGTGGAATTTCTTTCTCTAAACTATTATGCATGGATAATTATATGTGTTTAAATGCTTTCTATGCACGTTTTATGAGGCATGATGTATAAGCTGTGTTTGGAGGCTTAGGCTCGAGATTCTGATTGTGGATTTGGATTGTGATACTTGATGTGATATGTTGTGATGAAATGGGATAGTGAGTTGTGATGTGAACACTTGTTTCCCAATATGCGTGTTGTGTAATGATATGATGATGTTTGATGATTGTATGGTTTGAATATGGGTCTCAGACGTTGTGTCAGGACCCATCATAATCCTCCCAATATTAATGCAGGATGTTCCTGATCGCGTATGACACGGAGTATAAGACAAGGGAAATTACAACTTTAGCCCTCTCGGGCCTTCAGAGTACGCCAGGATCCGGAGGATGTATGTGATGTCTCGATCTCTACTATAGCCCGTATCCGTGATCAACCTGAAGGGGAGTCAAAACATTTAAAAGCTGTGAGTGGACAAAACAATAATTTATAAAAACATTTTCATAAAGACATTTGTACCCTTCACTAAAAAGCATATGCATGCATTTAAAAACCAGTTTATCAAACCAATAGGGCGTTGGCCCCAAATCGTAAATGAAACCAATCATACGGGCCACTGCCCCAATTCCATGTGGGACTCAGCCGAAAACCAGTATATCATTAATCATACAACATATACATATAAATCACATAACCAACCCTGTCACGGTTTCTAAAGCTACGCGTGTGCTACCCGGGGTCTCAAAGCCCAAGTCTCCTCAGGGTCCACCCAGGTCAATGTCCGCAGATCAATGACCCTCCCTGAGGGTTACAATCTAAGCCCTTGTGAGAGTAAGGTACCCAACGAGGGCGACTCTACTCAATTAGTGCTTCGTTACTACTCCGGGGTCCATCTAGGCCAACGACCCTCCTCGGAGGAGACATTCCAAATAAGGAAGGTATATGAATATATATATATATTGAAAACATTCTTAAAACCTTTCAAGTGATTCATGCCCAGTCCCCATAAAATTTCATTAATCCGGAAATCCATTTAGGATCCCCGACCCGAAATAACAAATGCAAAGTAACTGGTCCTCGTGCCTGAACTCATGACTGAACTGGGCATCGTGCCCGATATCTCAGGGCCAGTTACGATTCTAATCCTAGTGATGTGTGCAACCATCCATCCAGGACCGCCCTCAATCCTGGTATGTCACCGTGAACGAACCAACAGACGCGACAACCTCTAGAGCATGGTGCACTCATCACCGATCGATATCTTGAACCATCAGCACTCAGAAGTCGAGCCTCCAGCGGCTGCCCGACAACGGATCGTCCATCGTGACATCTGCGGAAGGAACATATCCCAGTCCGGAGGCGAGCGACGTATCGTCCGTCGCCGTGCACAAAGTACTTGCCGCAACCACGACTCAGACCCGTAGGTCATCAATAGGGGTACATGCCCGACAAAAAATCAAATGGGTCTCATGCCCGAGTTTATCCTTTTGAAATTCAAAACTATTTCATTTAAACCAACGTAGAAGTACAAACCCGTATAGGCACCGTATAAGGTCGAAATCTCGAAATACGTGTCAATATGTAGCCACACAAAAATGCAATCAAGGCATCATAAAACAAGTATTAAAACACATAATAAACATTTATGCATGCATCAGTTTAGAAAACAAGGTCTACTCACAAACTATCCGAGCTGCCGCCTTGATACGCGTGCCATACGGTTCTCCCAGGGCAATCACCGTCACCGAGACTTCCAACCTTGTCCAAATTACTTTAGAGGGTTACTAACTACTTAATTAACCTCTCACTAAAGCCTTGTAATTTTCCCGAATTTTTAACTATTTTTAAACCCGATCCTAAACCTTCGAATGTCTCGAACAATATCGAGACGGTGTCCGATCGACACGAAACCAGTCCCAAAATGTTTGTTACATCGAATAGAGTAATTCACATGTTAGACACTTTCCCAAAATATGACCCACGCGCCCTCACTCGCCGCCCAAAGGGGCTGCACGTGAAGCCCACGCGCCTGCTACAATGTCTTGCCATACCTCGCGACAGACCAGGTTCAGACCGGTTCGAACCGATTCGATCCAACCGAACCGATGGTCATGGTTCACCCTATTTATCACCCATTTTCGATCCTTTTTCAACCATTCTAATACCTATAGACTCATCTCAATCTTAGGAGCCTATTCACGTGATTTAAACAATGAAAAACTGAACAAAATCGTACCTTCACGACTTGATCCTCACAGACCAAAACCAGTCGCCGTCCAAAGCGTTTGCATCGTCCTAAACCTTCATTTCCAATCCATGCCTTCCCCTTAGATCACCAAAAGGCCATTTCCATTAATATAATCAACCAAAAACCACCCTTACTCATAATCGAAATTTCAAACTAAAAGCTTACCGTCTCGGGTTCTCCTGCCACCGTCCACGGTGACCTGTGTCGTAGCCACCGTTCGACTCGTCATTCCTCGCTCTCTAATTCTCGTTCAAACATGAAAGGTGATAGGTGAGGATGTGAGGGTGTGTGAGAAATGGGGTTCATAGTTTTGTAGTAATGGTGAAGTTTTGGTCGATGAAGGGGATATTTGCACGGGTTGAAGGGGGGAGGGAAAGTGAGGTTTATTGTGAGGATTCAGATAAGGGGATGGTGAGGATGAGGGAAGTGAGGAAATGAAGGGCTAAGATTGAGAGAGAAGATGGTGAAGATGTTATAAAATAATCCAAAACCATTATTTTAATGTTAATCCCACCAATCAATGTTGAGATCCACAAATTGGGGTTAATGACCAATGGGATGAGTGACACTTGTCACTGATCCACGGGTCCCACTGAAAAGTCAACCAATCAGATCATGCCACCTAATCTTTGCCTCGTAATGCGTGCATAGTGAAATCAAACTTGCGTGAACCATTCTTTGTCGAACGTCCAATTTTGACGTGCCGCCTGTATACGGATTCGTATCGACCCGATCTACGTAACGGTCCTCGGCCCTCGGTCATCGGACCTCTCGGGTGGAAAAACAACTATTCACCCTCGTTTAGGGGTAAAATTGTAATTTCTCCCTGAACGTCTGTAAATCCTCGGCTAATCCCCAATTAGCCTCGCTAATCCATAATTAAGTCTTAATTAATCCTTTAAATTTGGGACGGGTCGTTACAACCTTCCCTACATAAATAATTTCGTCCTCGAAATTCCAACCGACCTAATTCCACAACCAACTGTGGAATCCAATACGTCCCTCTACTCGGGCGTTCTCGTGTAACCATACACGTTAGCCATAGGCCCCATACTCGTCGGTACACACTACTTGTAACGACCCGTCCCGAATTCCGGGATTAGGTTAGTGACTAATCTCGATTAGTGAGGTTGAACGGTGCTTAGTAGGTCGAAATCGGACAAAAGGTGCAAAATGACCATTTTGCCCCTGGTCGTGGGCAAAATGTTGACTTTTTGATCGGGCGGTCAAACGGACTTTGACCGATGACCGTGACGTAGTTCGGGATGTCACGAGTTCATAGACAGGTGGCACGTTCGATTCCGACATTCGTAGAGAAAGTTATGGTGTTCAGAAGTTGAGGGGCATTTTGGTAATTTGGCATACTAGGGGCCAAATGTTGACTTTTTGATCGGGAGGTCCGATGGGCGAGGGCCAAGGACCGTTACGTAGGTATCGTCGATAAGAATCCAACGACAGGCGGCATGCCGAAATCGGAGATCCGACGACAACGTTATGGTCAAGGAAACGAACTACCGAACCGAGACTCGGAATAAAATAATAATATAATAATAAAATCTGACTACTTTAATCCAAACCAATCTGGACCCTTGATGAGTGACACATGTCATCATCCCCTTCATTCCCTAATTCAGGGATCTTTGCTGGCCATTTGGGTTAATTAATTATTCCCTCTCCTCAAATCCTCACCCTTCATTTTATATGGAGATTGAATCTGGGCCATTAGATCTCATTCCTTCTCTCTTTATTTGATCAGACCACACATCCTCTCATTTTCATTCTCCCTCAAAACCGTGAGCACGGTTTCCTTCAAGAACAAACACATCACCATATCTCAGCCTCAACCCATGCACCAGACACGTCCAGACGAACCCCAGCCACCTTCAGACGACGGCCACCGCCTCACGGCCGCCCTGCATGGCCGGAAACCTCCCAGACCCGAGAGGAACCCGAACAGCCCAAATCGATCCAAGCATGCAAACCTTCATACCTGGACTCGAACCAACGTAGGGATAGGACCACTGGAACCTTAGGACGACTCAGACCACGACTGGACGAGCCACGGCGGCGCCACGGCGGCGATATGCCCAGAAACCCGAGAAGGTTTGATTTTCTTCCCTGTTTCGAAACACTGGTTTTTGACGTTAGGATTGTTTTCTTACTTCTGAAACATGTCCTAGGAACCTAGACGACCATTTTGGACCATGAACCGCGGCCGGAATCTCGACGAGTCGCCGGAGAGGATGACCTGAGTTCTCAGCCGATTTTCCTGTCAGATTTAAGGTAGTTTAATCAACCTAAAAATGAGTTTGGATGTCACAGAACCGTAGAGGAGGTTATGACGAGTCCATAGGATCAAGCCGCATCAGAAATGGTGGTCTGGAACTCGATCTGTGATCGGGTCAAGCCGCGGGTCGACGGCGACCCGGTTACAGACCCGGTTTCAGAACCCGGTTACTGTAGCATGACGTCATCATTGTTGACCTGAATGTTGACCTGGCGCGTGGGGGCGCGTGAAGGGTATTTTGGGGAAACTTCCAACATGACTTTTAATCTATACGATGTAACGGACATTTTGGAATTGGTTTCGTGTCGATCGGACACCGTCTCGATATTGTTCGGGATGTCCGAAGGTTTTAAATTAAGTTTAAAAATAAGAAAAAATTCGGGAAAATTACGGGACTTTGATAGGATGTTAATGATGAGGTTAGTGACCCTCTAATGTGACTTGGACAGGATTGGGAGTCCCGGTGATAGTGGTGTGGCCCGGGAGGGCCGGTGGCACGCGTATCGAGGCACACGGTTAAAACGGTCTGTGAGTGGACTTTGGTTTTATAAATTCTATGCATGCTTAAATATTTTACATGGATTATGATTGTGATTGTATGATGTTGGTTTGGTTGTTGGTAAATTGTACGGTTTCACGTATTTCGAGGCGATTTACGTGCTTGCACGTAAATCGAGGTTTCCGGTTTTACATGGATTTTCCATATTTATGACCTGGATATAATATGATGAAATGGTTTTGAAATTGGAAACATAAACTCGGGCTTGAGGCCCACTTGTTTTGGAAATTTCGGACTTGGAGTCCATTCGAGAATCGGGCCGGGGGCCCAGTTGGTTAATGAAATCGGGCCAGAGGCCCAGTTGGTATGAAATCGGGCTGAGACCCATTTGAGTTATGTTATCGGGCCAGGGGCCCAGTTGATTTGTGAATTCGGGCCGTGGGCCCAGTGGGTTTATAAGTCGGGCTGCGGGCCCAGTTGGTTTACAAATCGGGTCGTGGGCCCAGTGGTTCATAAAATCGGGTATGAGGCCCAGTTGGATAATAAATGTGATTTCGGGTCAGGGACCCTATATTTAATAATTGTGATTTTGGGTCAAGGACCCTAAATGGAATTACATGGTTTTATGGAAATTTCGGGCAGGGCCCAATTGTAATGATGTGATAAAGGATTTAATAAAACTGTTTTCCATATACCATCTGGATACAAGGATATATGATGGTCTCCTCCAGATGTCTGGGACACTGGGGAAGTCACGGTGCATTGCCTGCGAGGGGTCATTATACGGAGCAGCCGGACCGTATGATGACTCAGTAGCAGGATTGCTATGATTGACGTCAGGGACGTCAGACATCAGGGATGTCAGATATATGGACCCGGAGAGACCTCGGGCAGGACGCGTAGCTTATGAAACCGTGAGATATGACGTCAGGGACGTCTAGCGTTTGGGACGCTAAGCATCTGGGATGCTGGTGATGGTAATGGTAAAATATGGATTAATGAATAAAATGGCTTATTGGTTGGATATGTGTTATGTGGTAAAAATGGATTATTGGTTATGAAATGGTATGTCGGGTCAGGGACCCTAAATGGTTTTGGATTTTTGAATTGATGTTCATCTATGGTCGTGGGTGGTGACCCACATGGTTTTAATATGTATGGTGGTGGTATTCCACAGTTTTGGGCTGAGTTCCCACACTTGGTTTTTGGTTAACGGTTTTTGGGCTAAGGCCCTAAGGGCTCGGTTGAGCAAACGTTTTGGTTACTGGTTTTTGTGGCATGCATACGTTTTTATTGGAGGGCATAAATGTCTTATAAATGTATTTGGTAAACTTATTGGTTTTTGTCCACTCACAGCTTTTGGTTTTAATGCCCTTCAGGTTGATTACGGATGCGATTGCAGCAGAGACTGGGACATTGCACACCTCCTCCATCGGTCCTTGCGCACTCTGGATGGCCCGTTTGGGCAGTAGCTCTTGGTTATCCCTTGTCTGACACCCCTTGTTGGACGGGAGCAGGGCACATTCCATGGTAATCCCGGGGGGGATTAGGATGGGTCCTGTCAACTTGGTATCAGAGCACGGTTGCTCTTTTGTGTGCGAAGGCGAGGGTGTGATGTCTCTTTAGGCTGCAATTCGTTATCAACCTGATAGATAGTTTTTGGGTTTGGATAGTGGATGGAGTGTGATTGGTCCGATACGCCGTGCATTTATGTGATTCGACCCAAGTGGGGTTGATTGTGGTGAACTGGTATTGTGGGGCCGTCGGTTCGGTCATGTAATCTTAAATTGTTGTGCTGCTAGGTGCAGCCAGGTTTGGGGAACCTCATTTGAGTAATGGTTTAAAAATGTGAACTCTCGTGGTGGTTTCTAGTGTGAGGGATGTTGGTTCATCGGAGTTGGCTGATGACCTAGTGGTGGAACCCACGTTGATGGGATGGTAGGATTGGATCTGACGTCTATTCGATGTCTAGACCGCGGGGTTGGTCAGGTTGTGGATTTTAGATTACGGAGAGCTGTTTGGTTCGGTTGAACCATAGGGTGTGATTGTGACTAGTGGATGAGAACTTGTGCTACGACGAGCGGCTGAGGTTATGGATGACCATGTGGATGGCTCTGGTGAGTTTAGGCAGAACTATGGGATTCGATTTACGGATACGGTTCTGAGATAAATTATGGAATCCCGTGTTGGATCGGGTATTGGTGTGTGGATGCGGATCTCGATAGCAATGACAGTTAGTCGGAAGTCATATGGAGATGACTGGCTATCGAGGGTAATTGGTGTGGTTATAATACTTGGGGATCAGGGGACGTTCAGGGAACGTTCATTTTCCTGATGTGGATTGTCAGAATAGTGGTACCCACAGTTGTGAGGTACGGGATCGTCGTTCGGTATGAACGGAGATCCAGGGTTGTCGTATTTGCACACGGTGTGCAAGTATGGATGTTTGTGGGTTGGTCCTTTTGTGCTGATGCTAGTATGGATGCCTGTGTGCTGATACTAGTGTTGTTGCTAGTGTGTTGGTGCCGGTACTAGTGCTGGTGCTAGTGTCGGTAATGGTGTTGACGATGAGCCACAAGTTGGGGTGTGACTCCGTCATAATGAACATATGTTCGGTCTTTGAGATTCGGTAGTGGTTGAGTGATGGACTGGATGGGATCCAGTTAAGATTGTGCTGTGTTGGGATAAGTCACACTAGTGGTGAGATAACCAGTAAGGAGTGGATTAAAAGGTATAATTGAGAACTTGGAAAACCGAGTGTTGAACCTGTAAAGGTTGGGATGTGCGAACGGAACAATAACGGATTGATTGTGGACACGGGGTTGTCCAAGTGAGTTGGGGAGGAAGGAAGTCTAGCGGTTAGACTTGACGTTTTGTTGGAAGCATGTCTGTTTCCAACATGGTTGGAACCTTAGTGTCGAGGAGAGTTGTGATTGGGGAACGAGAGTGGTGTTCGTTCGTGGTGATTGGTATTCCGAAGTCATTGGGGTTGACTTCTTGCTTTCTGCCCTGGCAGACATTGACTGTAGTTACCAGTACGTTGAGCGTGTATTGGGTGGTGAGCCCATGTGTGTTGTGAGGTCATTAGGAGGAGCTACGTGTTCGAATTTAGGTAAACAAGATTTCTCATTTTCTGCTTGGTGGCAGACGATGTTGGGGTACATGGCGTGGTGAGTGCAGTGAGTTTTGTTGCATCCACGTAGGATGAGTTTTGACGTCATCATTTTGGATCATCCTTGGTTTTTCCTAGGTGGAATGACAAGGACTGATACAAGGTAATCCGTGAGAATCCGCAGTCTCGACGTGTCTCGTCGTTGACTGATCTGTCTAGTTGTGGGAGTCGGTTGTCGATCGTTGTGGCGATCTAGGATTTTGACGTTATTGTTGTCAGGGACACAGTGTCTATCTGGGTCGTGATCTTGATGATTCAGATAGGGGGAGAGTATATCACTCTTACCTTGGTACGTGAGTCGTAAATGACGGGGTTGAACTTCTTTTCGAAGTGGGGCCCGTATGGTATTCTACTCGGGTGAGTAGGTTTTCAAGGTAGTTGAATTTTGTCAACCTTAGACGTGTGGAGGATGGATTGGCTTCCCTATGAAGTCAATCAAGTGTTTTGAGCGGGTAACCGATAGCTTCGGTTTTGGTGTGTCTTGGTAAATGTGAACGAGATTTCGGGATTTGGAATCGAATTTCTGGGTGACGATTCAGGATTCGATTTTGAAACTTGAAAGTATATTTCCGGATTTGGGTACGGAATGATTATTCCAAATGCTAGCTTACGGAATAATTATTTCGGATTCGGATTTGGATAAGAATTAAAATTTGATGTCTGGGCTTGGATCCGGGATTTCTTACGAAATTGCGGATTCAGATTCGGAATTGGAACAAGATGTTGGGTGGAGTTTCGATTTGTCTGATGCTGGATTGGGCAAACGTACTCCATTATTGGAACGTGTTCGGCTATGACCTAGGTGGTTGTAGTCTGGTTATTAGATAGATGTGTGTACTTCGTACATGGTTCGAGGTACAATACCTTGTAGACTTGTGATGTCTAGTTACGGTATACGGGATATACCCGAGGTGTGTCGGTGAACGTGTTGGTAGTCGGATTGGTTCCGATACCATGGGATTGGTTGTGGACCGGACATTACTATGCAATGGGTCATGGTAATTCCGATGTGTTTAATTACACACAGGTCGTGTGAAAGGTCGGTAAATGTTTACTAAGTCAAATACGTTTGTAACGCCCCGGACGTTCTGGTAAAGTAATATTATTAAATATTGAATAAAATGACGTTTTTACCCCTGTGTTTGTATGGTCGATTTGTTGACTTTTAGATTTGGAGGTCGAACAGACGTTGAGTGATGACCGAGACGTAGTTCGGGATGTCACGAGTTCATAGACAGGTGGCACGTCCGATTCGGACGCTCGGAGTGAAAGTTATGATGTTCGGAAGTTCGGGGGCATTACCGTAATTTGGGCGTTATAAGGGGAAAAAGTTGACTTTTTGTTTGACAATTGATATCCATTTGACTCGAAGACCGTTATGTTTGTCTCGACGCCCCGAGTACAACGACAGGCGGCACGCTTGAAACGGACGTCGGACGACCGAGTTACGGGTCACGGAAGTTGGAGGGCAGTTTGGTAATTTTTGCCCGGGGGCATTTTGGTAATTTCCGCACGGGGTACTGTTCACCACCGTGGAAAACAGAGCAGCGGCCGTGGGTTTGTGCGTTCAATTGTTTATGGCTTTAGTGGATTGTTCAGATGTTTGTTTATGTGAATTGAGGTAGTGGGAGCATGACTGAGTGGCGTGAGCAGGTTGCAGGCACGGGATTGAGTTTAATATGGCCATGGTTTCTGTGTTTGTGGGAAGCAGGTTTCAGAGAACCTCAGCTGGTCTCCCACGGGTGCTGGCCGTTTGAATCGAATGACTGAGTAAGAGAGTGAGGGGGGACTCGGTTGGGTCATTTGGGCATCATTGTGAGGGCTGAGGTTGAGAGAGACGGGAGAAAACAGTTTCAGGTTTTCAGGGGGGAAACTCAGAGTTCAAATCCTACGGGCTTTGAGGCGAAACTAAACACATAGGGAGTCTTCTGGGAGTGTTAGAATCATGACGGTGCTGGAGTTGTTGAGTTTGGAGCCGTGTTGCCCGGGAACCCAAGTTCCAGTTTGAAGGAAAAACCAGTGGAGGGAAAAATGGAAGATCAAATTGTGGGGACTTGCGAGCTAAACTAGGGGTCATTCTAGTCTTCTGGGAGCAAGAGGAAACCAACCACGTCAAATTCGAAGGACGACATCCACGAATTGGCCAGGAACGGAGTGCCCTGGTTCTGAGTATTTTCGAGCTTGAGGACGACGACTTCCAAGTAACGGCGAGACCAATTGATGGTACCATTGTGTTCGTATGAATCCCCTTAACCTACTGGTGAAATTAATTTGAGATTGGGGTTAGTTTGGGTGAGTTCCAGAATGTCGATTTGTTCGACTGTTCGAGTTTGAGTTGGGTCGTTTGGGTACTAGTCGAGGTTAACCTTCATTACAGACCTAAAATTAAAGGATTAGGGAAGATAATAGGATCAAAAACGAGAGGAATTGATTGAGAATTGGGCTTGAACTGGTCGGGTTGAGTCGCGGGTATTAGACCCGTTTATCAGTTGATTCGGGTAAGGACGAAGGTACTGTAGCTTGGCGCGTGGCTTTCACGCGCAGCCACTTTGGGCGGTGCGTGACAGCGCGTGTGACGTCAACTCCGATCACGGTCAACATGAGAATTAATCCTTACAGTTTAATTAACATTTTATCTTTAGAGTTCGAATCGATCGGGAGTCATTCGGGATAATTTCGGGAGTCCGGAAGATTAAGTCTTTAAGTTTATTTTTGCCGAAAAATCCGGAAAAATTAGGAAAAATCCTACGAGTTATTTTGGGATGTTTGTAACCCTTCTTATACGTTTTCACAGGCCCGGACACTTCCGAAGCTACGGAGGAGCGCACGAGACGCGATTGACGTGTCCTAAGACTGTGAGTGGACTCTTTGATTTTTAAATTGGGCATGCATGACTATTTTGCTTATTTATCTCATGGTTTTACATATGATTTTACGATGGTGAGATGATATATCGGTTTTACTTGTTTTCACGTTTTTCGAGATAATTATCGTATTTCACGCATTTCGAGATTTCCGTTTTTGCCTATGCATGCGTGATAATTTTTGATGAAGTATCTGGTTATGAATATGCATGTTTCGGATTTATGATGTTTGATCATATTGTGAAGAAATTTTCTGGTAATTGCATGTGTTGGAATTTACATGTGAATTCGGGCATGAGTCCTGTTGCGATGAGAAATGTTTTTGGAATGATGTTGGAAAAAGATTTGTGATGAATCCTGATTTATTATGTTTAAAAACGGTTTTGGGTTTAAAGACCCGGTTGATGGTTGGATCTGGTTTTGGGTTTTAAGACCCGGTATGTTGATTTTGGGGGCGGGCCCGAAAATTGAGTTTAAAGACTCGTGAGTTTAAAGACTCGATTATTATGATACCCCCGAGGCCTACTAATCGTGTTTTGAGTTTAAAGACTCGTTGATATCCCGGGAAGGCCTAATGTTGAGTTTAAAGACTCGGATGGATCCAACGGCATAATCATGATTATTGATTTAAGTTTCACTTGATTTGTGCAAATAATTTTTCAAAATGACGGTTTCTGGAATCTGGTATTATTATATGGTTTTACATGAGTTATGACGGTCCCTGTAACGTTTTTCTTGTGTTTCGGAAAAAGAGTTTTCAAATGTTTAATACACAATTTTGAATATTTGGTTATGCATGCGGATTACAAAACTGGAGGGCGAACCCGTTTTCGGAAAAACTGTCTTTCCTGTTAAACTTATGTTTCGGTCCACTCACACCTTGTTGTTTTAAATTCCCTCCAGGTCGTGGTACAAGCGTGGGGGCAAGCGCCGAGGCAGAGGCGGAGGCATAACGTTTTCCGTTGCGGAGTAGTTAGTTCACAGAGTAGGACTTGTTCTTTAATTTGTTTTGTAATATTACTCTGTGAAACTGTGGACTTGACGTCCAGTTGCATGTATTTGTTTAATCTCCCTGGTCTGACAATGGGTGTGTTGTAATTTTAACTAGTCTTCCGGTCTTTTGGGTTCGATTGTCAGACGGGAGCAGGATGCTTCCCGATTATCGAGGCGATAATCGGGGTGGGTCCTGTCAATTGGTATCAGAGCCTAGGTTTACGATTCGTGTCTGGCTCTCGGGTGTGCCTTGATTATTGTACTAACTTATGCCTCTTTTAGAGAAGGACGACCGACCATGCCTCCACGACGCGAACCCCCTCCACGACCTAATGGCGATGCCGAGAGCACTTCGATCGAGCGAGCCCAGCGTCTTGGGGCTACGGTATTCAGTGGTGGAGCGGATCCCGAGGATGCTCACCGTTGGATTTCTCGGATTGAGCGGATTTTTACTGTGATGCACTGTCCTTTTGAGGAGCGTGTGGTGTTGGCTACATTTCTACTTGATGGATCCGCTTATGAGTGGTGGTACACTCTGGAGTTGTCGGGTTGGGATGCCCGTACAGTGACTTGGGAGACTTTTCGTGAGCGGTTTCTGGATCAGTATTATCCCCGTTCATTCCGTGATGCTAGGGAGACCGAGTTTCTGCAACTCCAGCAGGGGAGCATGTCCGTAGCTGAGTACGAACAGAAATTTCAGATGCTAGCTCGTTTTGCTCCTACCTTTGTATCTACTGAGGCTGAGAAATGCCGTAGGTTCGAGCTTGGCCTACGGGGTGAGATACGGGCCATTGTGACGGCCGGAGCTTTTTCTACTCTCAGGGAGTTGTCTGATGCCGCGGTGCGGGTTGAGGCTAGTCTCCCGACACGTCCACAGTATTCTGGTGGTGGACAACGTCGCGGGCGTTCATATTCTGGATCGTATGGTCAGGGAGCCTCGAAGAAGGGACGTTATGGTGGAGCCTCATCTGCAGGCAATGATCGTTATGGCAGGCCTGGTAACTATCAGGGTTCCGGATTCCGAGCGCCTAGGGCGCAGACTGCTCCGCAGGCGAGCGCGACTTTTGTTGCTTCCACGGGACGGCAGAGTGGTGGTTTTGTTCGAGATGCTTCCAGTGTCATCTGTTTCTTCTGTGGCGAGCGGGGCCACTATCGGAGGGACTGTCCATCTTTGCCACAGGGTGGTGGCGCAGGTCGGGGTGGAGCAGAGCAGGGACGGAGCACAGCTGCAGTTTCTGGGACTGGGAGCACTCGAGGAGGTGGTACCGGAGCGGCTAATGGACAGAGGGGCCGGGGCCGTGGGCGAGCAGCTGGACCACAGGCCCGAGTTTTTTCTGTTACGCAGCAGGAGGCCAGGGCAGCGCCTGGTGTTGTGACAGGTACACTCACGATCTTTGGACATGATGTTTGTGCTTTAATTGATCCCGGAGCTACTCATTCATTTATTTCACGGGACTGTGAGTTGTTGGCGGGTAGAGAGGTGTCCGCACTGGACTGTGACATGGGAGTGAGTACGCCCACCGGAGATGTGTTTGTGGTGAATCAAGTGTTGCGGGAGTGCCCCGTAATGGTAGGTGATGTTGGTCTGGTGGCAGATTTGATACTCTTGGACTTGCACGATTTTGATGTCATCTTGGGTATGGATTGGTTGACGCTCCATCACGCCTCTATCGAATGCGTCGATAAGAGGGTTACTTTTCGGAGCCCGGGGTTACCGGAAACCACTTTTCAGGGAATTCAGCGAGCAACTCCTGTCGGAGTGATTTCTGCCCTGAAGGCAAGTAAGTTGTTGAGGAAGGGGTGCCAGGGATACTTAGCCCGAGTGATGGATTCACGAGCTGCACCATTGCGGGTGGAGGATATACCGATTGTACGGGAGTTCCCGGATGTCTTTCCGGAGGATCTACCGGGATTGCCACCGCATCGAGATGTTGAGTTTACTATTGATCTGGTTCCAGGTACGCAACCTATTTCTCAGACTCCGTATCGTATGGCACCAGCCGAGTTGAAAGAACTGAAGGCGCAGTTACAAGAATTACTTGAGATGGGATTTATACGACCGAGTGTATCCCCCTAGGGAGCTCCGGTGTTGTTTGTGAGGAAAAAGGATGGGAGTTTGAGACTTTGCATCGATTACAGGCAACTGAATAAAGTAACAGTCTGGAACAAATACCCGTTGCCTCGGATCGATGATTTGTTCGATCAGCTGCGAGGAGCGCAGTACTTCTCCAAAATTGATCTACGTTCTGGGTATCATCAATTGCGGGTTAAGGATGAGGATGTACCCAAGACAGCCTTTAGGACCCGTTATGGTCATTATGAGTTCCTGGTGATGCCGTTTGGCTTGACCAACGCACCCGCAGCGTTTATGGATTTGATGAACCGAGTGTTGCAGCCTTACTTGGATCACTTTGTCATCGTGTTCATTGACGATATCCTGGTCTACTCGAGGAGTGCGGAAGCGCACGAGGAGCACTTAAGGATGGTGCTGGGTACCTTGAGGGAAAACCAGTTGTACGCGAAGCTCAGCAAATGTCAGTTTTGGTTGACGAGCGTGAGTTTCTTGGGGCATGTGATCTCAACTGACGGGATCAGTGTGGATTCTCAGAAAATTGAGGCAGTGGCGAGGTGGGAACAACCGAGGACCGTCACTGAAGTCAGGAGTTTCTTGGGTTTGGCTGGTTACTACAGGAGGTTTGTAGGGGGTTTCTCTACCATTGCTGCCCCGTTGACGCGACTGACGCGGAAGGGAGTCTAGTTTGAGTGGGATGACGATTGTGAGCGTAGTTTTCGGGAGCTAAAGGAAAGGTTGACGTCTGCTCCTATACTGACCTTTCCAGACGACAGTGGGGAATTTGAGGTGTACAGTGATGCATCCTTACAGGGTTTGGGATGTGTACTAATGCAGCATGGGAAAGTGATCGCCTATGCTTCGCGCCAGTTGAAACCGCATGAGCGCAATTATCCGACGCACGATTTGGAGTTAGCTGCTGTTGTGCATGCATTGAAGATTTGGAGACATCACCTGTATGGTGCGACTTGCAGAATATTTACGGACCACAAGAGCCTGAAGTACTTGTTCACTCAGAAGGAGTTGAATGTGAGGCAGCGACGGTGGCTAGAGCTAATTAAGGATTATGATTGCACGATTGAGTACCACCTGGGAAAAGCCAATGTGGTGGCTGATACTCTAAGCCGGAAGTCAACGCATTCTGTAGCACATCTACGGACGGTTCATTTGCCACTTTTGGTTGAACTCCGTAAGAATAGCATTGATTTGGATTTGGATGGCCAAGGTGTCTTGCTGGCTAATTTTCATGTGAGACCACTTCTGGTCGATCGGATCGTTGAGGCTCAATCTCAAGATCCTGTCTCATGTGTACTTCGGATTGAAGTGGAAGCCGGTGAACGGCTAGACTTTACAGTCAGGGAGGATGGAGCTTTGCTAAAAGAATGACGGTTGTGTGTGCCCGGCGTGGAGGCACTGAAGAAGGAGATCTTGGACGAAGCTCATAGTTCGGCCTACGCGATGCATCCTGGTGGGACCAAGATGTATCGTACCTTGCGAGAGCACTACTGGTGGCCGAGAATGAAACGGGAGATTGCCGAGTTTGTCAGCAGGTGTCTGATTTGCCAGCAAGTGAAGGCTGAGAGACAACGACCTTATGGAGCCTTGCAACCACTACCTATTCCGGAATGGAAATGGGATCACTTGACGATGGATTTTGTGTTTGGACTTCCTAGGACACCCAGGGGTCACGATGGAGTTTGGGTGATTGTGGACAGGCTTACGAAATCAGCTCACTTCTTGCCAGTGCGAGAGAACTTCAGGATGACGCAGTTGGCCCAGTTGTTTATTGACGAGATCATCCGTTTGCACGGTACTCCGGAATCAATAGTTTCTAACCGAGACCCAAGATTTACTTCTCGATTTTGGCAGAGTCTGCAGGAAGCATTTGGGACGAAACTTCGTTTCAGTACTGCATTTCATCCTCAGACTGACGGCCAGTCTGAGCGGACCATCCAGACATTGGAGGATATGATGCGAGCTTGCGTTTTGCAATTTCAGGACACTTGGGAGTCACATCTAGCCTTGATGGAATTTACCTACAACAACAGCTACCAAGCGAGCATTGGGATGGCTCCGTACGAAGCCTTGTACGGACGGCAGTGCAGAACTCCGTTGTGTTGGACGGACGTGGGTGAAAGGAGGCTGACTAAATCCGAATTGGTGGAACTGACGACCGAGAAGGTCAAACTCATCAAGGATCGGCTCAAGGCAGCCCAGGACAGACAAAAGAGCTATGTGGACCATCGGATTCGAGATCTGGAGTTTGCGGTCGGAGATCGGGTATTTCTGAAATTGTCCCCTTGGAAGGGTGTAGTGCGATTCGGCAGGCGAGGAAAGTTGAGCCCTCGTTATATTGGACCTTATGAGATTACCGAGAGGATTGGCCCGGTGGCCTACCGGCTGGCACTACCGCCAGAGCTTTCGAGGGTCCACGATGTTTTCCATGTGTCGATGTTGCGGAAATATGTGTTTGACGCATCTCATGTACTGGAGGATCAGCCCATTGAACTTCGAGATGATTTGAGCTTCGAGGAACAACTGGTACAGATTTTGGATCGAAAGGAAAAAATGCTACGTCAGAAGACCGTTCCTCTGGTGAAGGTTCTCTGGAGGAACCAGAATGTGGAGGAAGCCACATGGGAACCCGAGGCGCAGATGCGAGAACAATTCCCTTACTTGTTTCCTTGAAATTTCGGGACGAAATTTCTTAAGGGGGGGAGATTGTAACGCCCCGGACGTTCTGGTAATGTAATATTATTAAATATTGAATAAAATGACGTTTTTACCCCTGTGTTTGTATGGTCGATTTGTTGACTTTTAGATTTGGAGGTCGAACGGACGTTGAGTGATGACCGAGACGTAGTTCGGGATGTCACGAGTTCATAGACAGGTGGCACGTCCGATTCGGACGCTCGGAGTGAACGTTATGATGTTCGGAAGTTCGGGGGCATTACCGTAATTTGGGCGTTATAAGGGGAAAAAGTTGACTTTTTGTTTGACAATTGATATCCATTTGACTCGAAGACCGTTATGTTCGTCTCGACGCCCCGAGTACAACGACAGGCGGCACGCTTGAAACGGACGTCGGACGAGCGAGTTACGGGTCACGGAAGTTGGAGGGCAGTTTGGTAATTTTTGACCGGGGGCATTTTGGTAATTTCCGCACGGGGTACTGTTCACCACCGTGGAAAACAGAGCAGCGGCTGTGGGTTTGTGCGTTCAATTGTTTATGGCTTTAGTGGATTGTTCAGATGTTTGTTTATGTGAATTGAGGTAGTGGGAGCATGACTGAGTGGCGTGAGCAGGTTGCAGGCACGGGATTGAGTTTAATATGGCCATGGTTTCTGTGTTTGTGGGAAGCAGGTTTCAGAGAACCTCAGCTGGTCTCCCACGGGTGCTGGCCGTTTGAATCGAATGACTGAGTAAGAGAGTGAGGGGGGACTCGGTTGGGTCATTTAGGCATCATTGTGAGGGCTGAGGTTGAGAGAGACGGGAGAAAACAGTTTCGGGTTTTCAGGGGGGAAACTCAGAGTTCAAATCCTACGGGCTTTAAGGCGAAACTAAACACATAGGGAGTCTTCTGGGAGTGTTAGAATCACGACGGTGCTGGAGTTGTTGAGTTTGGAGCCGTGTTGCCCAGGAACCCAAGTTCCAGTTTGAAGGAAAAACCAGTGGAGGGAAAAATGGAAGATCAAATTGTGGGGACTTGCGAGCTAAACTAGGGGTCATTCTAGTCTTCTGGGAGCAAGAGGAAACCAACCACGTCAAATTGGAAGGACGACATCCACGAATTGGCCAGGAACGGAGTGCCCTGGTTCTGAGTATTTTCGAGCTTGAGGACGACGACTTCCAGGTAACGGCGAGACCAATTGACGGTACCATTGTTTTCGTATGAATCCCCTTAACCTACTGGTGAAATTAATTTGAGATTGGGGTTAGTTTGGGTGAGTTCCAGAATGTCGATTTGTTCGACTGTTCGAGTTTGAGTTGGGTCGTTTGGGTACTAGTCGAGGTTAACCTTCATTACAGACCTAAAATTAAAGGATTAGGGAAGATAATAGGATCAAAAACGAGAGGAATTGATTGAGAATTGGGCTTGAACTGGTCGGGTTGAGTCGCGGGTATTAGACCCGTTTATCAGTTGATTCGGGTAAGGACGAAGGTACTGTAGCTTGGCGCGTGGCTTTCACGCGCAGCCACTTTGGGCGGCGCGTGACGGCGCGTGTGACGTCCACTCCGATCACGGTCAACATGAGAATTAATCCTTACAGTTTAATTAACATTTTATCTTTAGAGTTCGAATCGATCGGGAGTCATTCGGGATAATTTCGGGAGTCCGGAAGATTAAGTCTTTAAGTTTATTTTTGCCGAAAAATCCGGAAAAATTAGGAAAAATCCTACGAGTTATTTTGGGATGTTTGTAACCCTTCTTATACGTTTTCACAGGCCCGGACACTTCCGAAGCTACGGAGGAGCGCGCGGGACGCGATTGACGTGTCCTAAGACTGTGAGTGGACTCTTTGATTTTTAAATTGGGCATGCATGACTATTTTGCTTATTTATCTCATGGTTTTACATATGATTTTACGATGGTGAGATGATATATCGGTTTTACTTGTTTTCACGTTTTTCGAGATAATTATCGTATTTCACGCATTTCGAGATTTCGGTTTTTGCCTATGCATGCGTGATAATTTTTGATGAAGTATCTGGTTATGAATATGCATGTTTCGGATTTATGATGTTTGATCATATTGTGAAGAAATTTTCTGGTAATTGCATGTGTTGGAATTTACATGTGAATTCGGGCATGAGTCCTGTTGCGATGAGAAATGTTTTTGGAATGATGTTGGAAAAGATTTGTGATGAATCCTGATTTATTATGTTTAAAAACGGTTTTGGGTTTAAAGACCCGGTTGATGGTAGGATCTGGTTTTGGGTTTTAAGACCCGGTATGTTGATTTTGGGGGCGGGTCCGAAAATTGAGTTTAAAGACTCGTGAGTTTAAAGACTCGATTATTATGATACCCCCGAGGCCTACTAATCGTGTTTTGAGTTTAAAGACTCGTTGATATCCCGGGAAGGCCTAATGTTGAGTTTAAAGACTCGGATGGATCCAACGGCATAATCATGATTATTGATTTAAGTTTCACTTGATTTGTGCAAATAATGTTTCAAAATGACGGTTTCTGGAATCTGGTATTATTATATGGTTTTACATGAGTTATGACGATCCCTGTAACGTTTTTCTTGTGTTTCGGAAAAAGAGTTTTCAAATGTTTAATACACAATTTTGAATATTTGGTTATGCATGCGGATTACAAAACTGGAGGGCGAACCCGTTTTCGGAAAAACTGTCTTTCCTGTTAAACTTATGTTTCGGTCCACTCACACCTTGTTGTTTTAAATTCCCTCCAGGTCGTGGTACAAGCGTGGGGGCAAGCGCCGAGGCAGAGACGGAGGCATAACGTTTTCCGTTGCGGAGTAGTTAGTTCACAGAGTAGGACTTGTTCTTTAATTTGTTTTGTAATATTACTCTGTGAAACTGTGGACTTGACGTCCAGTCGCATGTATTTGTTTAATCTCCCTGGTCTGACAA
The DNA here is from genome assembly GCA_032719365.1 of Prinsepia uniflora. Classification (NCBI taxonomy): domain Eukaryota; kingdom Viridiplantae; phylum Streptophyta; class Magnoliopsida; order Rosales; family Rosaceae; genus Prinsepia; species Prinsepia uniflora. Next base: position 53,261,369 of record CM064863.1, on the reverse strand, counting down.
TGGGTGTGTTGTAATTTTAACTAGTCTTCCGGTCTTTTGGGTTCGATTGTCAGACGGGAGCAGGATGCTTCCCGATTATCGAGGCGATAATCGGGGTGGGTCCTGTCAACGTTGGTGGCATGTGTAGCCACAAGTGAGTCTAGTGTCAGTTTTCGACTGACAACAACTGTGTGGTGAGCTTGTCAGGATGTGTCAACATAAATTGTTGAGTGGGGTCAGCTGACTCCTAGTGGGAGTGGGAAAGGAACCGTCGAGTTGTTGCGTCAACGAGAGGGTTGATTTGACAAGTGGTGTCAAATTCGAAACAAGTAGTTTCAGTCATTCGACGGGGTCGAATGTAGTCGTTGCGTTATGAGTACTAGTGGTACGTTTGGGTGTAGACAAGTTTTGTCTAAGTAGTTGGTGTACGGGTGTACACGTGTTGCGTGGTCGATTCCACTTTCCACGGGGTGTTTGTGGAATCAGGATAGTCGAGTTTCGAGAGCGAAACTTATTAAGGAGGGAAGTACGTTGAGATTAGAGCGGTTGGAATTTCGAGGACGAAATTTATTAAGGAGGGAAGATTGTAACGACCCGTCCCGAATTCCGGGATTAGGTTAGTGACTAATCTCGATTAGTGAGGTTGAACGGTGCTTAGTAGGTCGAAATCGGACAAAATGTGCAAAATGACCATTTTGCCCCTAGTCGTGGGCAAAATGTTGACTTTTTGATCGGGCGGTCAAACGGACTTTGACTGATGACCGTGACGTAGTTCGGGATGTCACGAGTTCATAGACAGGTGGCACGTTCGATTCCGACATTCGTAGAGAAAGTTATGGTGTTCAGAAGTTGAGGGGCATTTTGGTAATTTGGCATACTAGGGGCCAAATGTTGACTTTTTGATCGGGAGGTCCGATGGGCGAGGGTCAAGCACCGTTACGTAGGTATCGTCGATACGAATCCAACGACAGGCGGCATGCCGAAATCGGAGATCCGACGACAACGTTATGGTCAAGGAAACGAACTAACGAACCGAGACTCGGAATAAAATAATAATATAATAATAAAATCTGACTACTTTAATCCAAACCAATCTGGACCCTTGATGAGTGACACATGTCATCATCCCCTTCATTCCCTAATTCAGGGATCTTTGCTGGCCATTTGGGTTAATTAATTATTCCCTCTCCTCAAATCCTCACCCTTCATTTTATATGGAGATTGAATTTGGGCCGTTAGATCTCATTCCTTCTCTCTTTATTTGATCAGACCACACATCCTCTCATTTTCATTCTCCCTCAAAACCGTGAGCACGGTTTCCTTCCAAGAACAAACACATCACCATATCTCAGCCTCAACCCATGCACCAGACACGTCCAGACGAACCCCAGCCACCTTCAGACGACGGCCACCGCCTCACGGCCGCCCTGCACGGCCGAAAACCTCCCAGACCCGAGAGGAACCCGAACAGCCCAAATCGATCCAAGCATGCAAACCTTCATACCTGGACTCGAACCAACGTAGGGATAGGACCACTGGAACCTTAGGACGACTCAGACCACGACTGGACGAGCCACGGCGGCGCCACGGCGGCAATATGCCCAGAAACCCGAGAAGGTTTGATTTTCTTCCCTGTTTTGAAACACTGGTTTTTGACGTTAGGATTGTTTGCTTACTTCTGAAACATGTCCTAGGAACCTAGACGACCATTTTGGACCATGAACCGCGGCCGGAATCTCGACGAGTCGACGGAGAGGATGACCTGAGTTCTCAGCCAATTTTCCTGTCAGATTTCAGGTAGTTTAATCAACCTAAAAATGAGTTTGGATGTCACAGAACCGTAGAGGAGGTTATGACGAGTCCATAGGATCAAACCGCATCAAAAATGGTGGTTTGGAACTCGATCTGTGATCGGGTCAAGCCGCGGGTCGACGGCGACCCGGTTACAGACCCGGTTTCAGAACCCGGTTATTGTAGCATGACGTCATCATTGTTGACCTGAATGTTGACCTGGCGCGTGGGGGCGCGTGAAGGGTATTTTGGGGAAACTTCCAACATGACTTTTAATCTATTCGATGTAACGGACATTTTGGAATTGGTTTCGTGTCGATCGGACACCGTCTCGATATTGTTCGGGATGTCCGAAGGTTTTAAATTAAGTTTAAAAATAAGTAAAAATTCGGGAAAATTACGGGACTTTGATAGGATGTTAATGATGAGGTTAGTGACCCTCTAATGTGACTTGGACAGGATTGGGAGTCCCGGTGATAGTGGTGTGGCCCGGGAGGGCCGGTGGCACGCGTATCGAGGCACACGGTTAAAACGGTCTGTGAGTGGACTTTGGATTTATAAATTCTATGCATGCTTAAATATTTTACATGGATTATGATTGTGATTGTATGATGTTGGTTTGGTTGTTGGAAAATTGTACGGTTTCACGTATTTCGAGGCGATTTACGTGCTTGCACATAAATCGAGGTTTTCCGGTTTTACATGGATTTTCCATATTTATGACTTGGATATAATATGATGAAATGGTTTTGAAATTGGAAACATAAACTCGGGCTTGAGGCCCACTTGTTTTGGAAATTTCGGACTTGGTGTCCATTCGAGAATCGGGTCGGGGGCCCAGTTGGTTAATGAAATCGGGCCAGAGGCCCAGTTGGTATGAAATCGGGCTGAGACCCATTTGAGTTATGTTATCGGGCCAGGGGCCCAGTTGATTTGTGAATTCGGGCCATGGGCCCAGTGGGTTTATAAGTCGGGCTGCGGGCCCAGTTGGTTTACAAATCGGGCCGTGGGCCCAGTGGTTCATAAAATCGGGTATGAGGCCCAGTTAGATAATAAATGTGATTTCGGGTCCGGGACCCTATATTTAATAATTGTGATTTTGGGTCAAGGACCCTAAATGGAATTACATGGTTTTATGGAAATTTCGGGCAGGGCCCAATTGTAATGATGTGATAAAGGATTTAATAAAACTGTTTTCCATATACCATCTGGATACAAGGATATATGATGGTCTCCTCCAGATGTCTGGGACACTGGGGAAGTCACGGTGCATTGCCTGCGAGGGGTCATTATACGGAGCAGCCGGACCGTATGATGACTCAGGAGCAGGATTGCTATGATTGACGTCAGGGACGTCAGACATCAGGGATGTCAGATATATGGACCCGGAGAGACCCCGGGCAGCACGCGTAGCTTATGAAACCGTGAGATATGACGTCAGGGACGTCTAGTGTCTGGGACGCTAAGCATCTGGGATGCTGGTGATGGTAATGGTAAAATATGGATTAATGAATAAAATGGCTTATTGGTTGGATATGTGTTATGTGGTAAAAATGGATTATTGGTTATGAAATGGTATGTCGGGTCATGGACCCTAAATGGTTTTGGATTTTTGAATTGATGTTCATCTATGGTCGTGGGTGGTGACCCACATGGTTTTAATATGTATGGTGGTGGTATTCCACAGTTTTGGGCTGAGTTCCCACACTTGGTTTTTGGTTAACGGTTTTTGGGCTAAGGCCCTAAGGGCTCGGTTGAGCAAACGTTTTGGTTACTGGTTTTTGTGGCATGCATACGTTTTTATTGGAGGGCATAAATGTCTTATAAATGTATTTGGTAAACTTATTGGTTTTTGTCCACTCACAGCTTTTGGTTTTAATGCCCTTCAGGTTGATTACGGATGCGATTGCAGCAGAGACTGGGACATTGCACACCTCCTCCATCGGTCCTTGCGCACTCTGGATGGCCCGTTTGGGCAGTAGCTCTTGGTTATCCCTTGTCTGACACCCCTTGTTGGACGGGAGCAGGGCACATTCCATGGTAATCCCGGGGGGGATTGGGATGGGTCCTGTCACTACTACCGGAGCTTCCAAAGTTCCAACTCATCCTCTAGAACTACACATCGGCTCGTAACCCTCACTCGAAATGAATGTCGGCGTCAAATAGGCTTTTCAGCCTAATGGTACTTCTTATCTGACAACCGAAGCTGATATTCTATTCAGCATACGATCTGACAACTATCTTCCTTACTCCCACTGAGCGATATCTCACCTACTGTCACTCCGTGGCCTACGCCAAAATCTGGACTCATTCTGAGTCTCCACTATCTCACGATACTATCACCACTGCTCCTAGCTTAGCATAATCAATAAGGCAATTCTCACTATTGATTACCAGACCTCGATCACCCACTCGTCACATCTAGTGACTCCAAGTACTTTCTGCTCTTCGAATCACTTAAATTTGACCCACAGCCTAGGTGTTCGCTTCTTACACCCTCTTTGAACACTTAGTTGTCACATCACTCCTCGTCATCCCACCTAGGGAAGAATCAAGAAGAATCCAAGATGATGACATCAAAGTTCATCCAATGTCATCTTCTGGCACCCTATACTACCTGCTAAAGAGCAGAAAATGAGAAGTCTCCTTCACCGTCTTCTAAGTCGAGAGCAGTTACAACCATGTTGGAAGCATGCTCAACTGGTTCTATTCCTGAGCAAGAATTCCTCTTTCTCCGACCAATGACGACCGTCGATAACTATTGTAATGACCCATTCTATTTCTCACAATCAAATTTCTCCTCAAACAAGCCTACCCGAAACTCAGGAGGTATGGTTAATCGCAGTCAACCAAACCAACCCGAAATGGACTCTCAATTCCTCAGCTCATCCGAACACCATCCACGCATCCGTGACTATCGCTTATGAACATTCAAAAGGTTGTTGATTCATTCTAACCTGATGTACCTCTCGACTGAAGAGTCACAACAGACTCCTGCTGTGATTTGCAGTCAAATCTCTACGTACCACCATATCTGACCAATTCTGACCGGTTGGTCGCTAATCCCCATGTTAGTACTTGTTCCTGACGTCTCAACTACTACTGGATCCAATCCAGCCCATCACTATCTGTGACCCACTCCCGGACCATAGATACTGAACATATGCCTATCTCGATAAAGTCACATCCTGACTCGTGACTCATCGTCATCAAGATCATCGGTTGCAGCACCAGCACCTGCACCAGTACCAACACCAGCACCAACACACTAGCATCAACAACAGCATCAGCATCCAGTGTGCGAAACACACAACCCTGGGTCTTTGCTCATGCCGACCAACGACCCCGTACCTCTGTTCAAATTGGAGTAACTCTACCACCCTCATACCCAACATCTCTAGGTACAGTCACCCTGACAAATCATACGAGAAAAGGTAACGTCCCCTAAACGTCCCCGATTCCCAACAACCGTAACTACACCCACTCTCGGTAGTAGTGTCTGCCACAGACTCGTGCAGACCTAATCACCAGACATCGCTATCGAGACTCTGTATCCAACAGAATCAGCCGCTTGTACTAACTACTCGTAGGGCCCCACACTACCAACCACGACAGAACTATGGCAACCCCGGCATCAAGTGTCGAACCACGATGATCTACGATTTAATCCTACTAACTATCGTACCAATATTCTAACTATCATGTTGATGACGAACTGAAGCCCATAGAGACATCACATCCTCTACCTTCGCTTCACTCAGAGAGCAAAACCTCGCTCTGATGCTACTTGTCAGTATCAGAGAGTCCTGAGTATCCTATGAGCCAACCTGCCCTATTACCGCTTGTCAAGACCCGTCCCAATCCCCCTAGGATTAACGCGGGACGTTCCTGATCCCGTCTGACACAAAGTGTCAGACAAGGGAAATTCCGACTTTAGCCTACTCGGGCCTTCAGAGTACGCCAGGATCCGGAAGAAGTATGTGATTTCTCGGTCTCTACTACAGCCCGTATCCGTGATCAACCTGAAGGGTAGTAAAACATTTAAAAGCTGTGAGTGGACAATACAATAATTTATAAAAACATTTTCATAAAAACATTTGTACCCTTCACTAAAAAGCATATGCATGCATTCAAAAACCAGTTTATCAAACCAATAGGGCCTTGGCCCCAAATCGTAAATGAAAAAAATCATACGGGCCACTGCCCAAATCCATGTGGGACTCAGACGAAAACCAGTTTATCATATATCATACAACATATACATATAAATCACATAACCAACCCTGTCACGGTTTCTAAAACTACGCACGTGCTACCCGGGTTCTCAAAGCCCAAGTCTCCTCAGGGTCCTCCCAGGTCAATGTCCGCAGATCAATGACCCTCTCTGAGGGTTACAATCCAAGCCCTCTTGAGAGTAAGGTACCCAACGGGGGCGACTCCACTCAGTTAGTGCTCCGTGATTACTCCGGGGTACATCCAGGCCAACGACCCTCCCCAAAGGAGACATTCCAAATAAGGAAGGTATATGAATATATATATATAGAAAAAATTCTTAAAAACTTTCAAGGGATTCATGCCTGGTCCCCATAAACCGTCATGAATCCGGAAATCCATTTAGGGTCCCCGAACTGAAATCACAAACGTAAAGTAACTGGGCCTTGTGCCTGAACTCATGACTCAACTGGGCATCGTGCCGATATCTCAGGATCAGTCATGATTCCGATCCTAGTGATGTGTGCAACCATCCGTCCAGGACCGCCCTCAATCCTGGTATGTCGCCATGTACGAATCAACAGATGCGACCACCTCTAGAGCATAGTGCACTCATCACCGATCGATATCTTGAACCATAAGGACTCTGAAGTCGAGCCTCCAACGGCTGCCCAACAACAGATCGTGCATCGCGACTTCTCCAGAAAGAACACATCCCAGTCCGGAGGCGAGCGTCGTATCGTCCGTCGCCCTGCACAAAGCACTCACTGCGACCACGACTCAGACCCGTAGGTCATCAATAGGGCTACATGCCCGAGACAAAACCAAATGGGTCACATGCCCTAGTTTATGCTTTTTAAATCCAAAACCATTTCATTTAAACCAACGTAGAAGTACAAACCCATATAGGCACCATATAAGGCCGAAACCTCGAAATACGTACCAATACGTAACCACAAACAATTGCACTCTCGGCATCATAAAACAAGTATTAAAACACATAATAAACATTTATGCATGCATCAGCTTAGAAAACAAGGTCCACTCCCAAACCGTCCGAGCTGCAACATCGATACGCATGTCATACGACTCTCCTAGGCCAATCACAGTCACCAGGACTTCCAAACCTGTCCAAATTAATTTAGATGGTTACTAACTACTTAACTAACCCCTCAGTAAAGCCTTGTAATTTTCCCTAATTTTGAACTATTTTTAAACCTGATCCTAAACCTTTGAATGTCACGAACAATATCGATACGGTGTCCGATCGACACGAAACCAGTCACAAAATGTTTATTACATCGAATAGAGTAATTCACATGTTGGAAACTTTCCCAAAATACGCCCCACGTGCCCTCACACGCCACCCAAAAGGGCTGCGCTTGAAGCCCACACGCCTGCTACAGTGTCATCCCTTACCTCGCGACAGACCGGGTCCATACCGGTTCGAACGGATTCGGTCCAACCGAACCGGCAATCACGGTTCAGCCTATTTCTCACCCATTTTCGATCCATTTTCAACCATTCTAATCGCTATAGACTCGTCTCAATCTTAGAAACCTATTCACGTGATTTAAACAATGGAAAACTAAACAAAATCGTACATTCACGACTTGATCCTCACCGTCCAAAACCAGTCGCCGTCCAAAGCGTTTGCATCGTCCTAAACCTTCATTTACAATCCAAGCCTTCCCCTTAGATCACCAGAAGGCCATTTCCATGAATAGAATCGACCAAAAACCCCACATACTCATATTCGAAATTTCAAATTGAAAGCTTACCGTCTCGAGTTCTCCAGCCACCGTCCATGGCGACCCGTGCCGTAGCCACCGTTCGACTCGTCATTCCTCGCTCTCTAATTCTCATTCAAACATGAAAGGTGATAGGTGAGGATGTGAGGGTGTGTGAGAAATAGGGTTCACGATTTTGTAGTAATGGTGATTTTTGGTCGATGAAGAGGATATTTGCACGAGTTGAAGGGGGGAGGGAATGTGAGGTTTGTTGTGAGGATTCAAATAAGGGGACGGTGAGGATGAGGGAAGATGAAGGGCTAAGATTAAAAGGATTCAAATAATCCAAAACCATTATTTTAATGTTAACCCCACCAATCAATGTTGAGATCCAAAAATTGGGGTTAATGACCAATGGGATGAGTGACACTTGTCACTAATCCATGGGTCCCATTGTAAAGTCAACCAATCAGATCATGCCACCTAATCCTTGCCTCATAATGCGTGCATAGTAAAATCGAACTTCCATGAACCATAACTTCTTCGTCGAACGTCCGATTTCGACATGCCACCTGTCTATGGATTTGTATCGACTCGATCTACGTAACGGTCCTCCGACCTCTCGAGTCAAAAGTAAACTATTCACCCTCGTTCAGGGGCAAATCGTAATTTCGCACTGAACTTCCGTAAATCCTCGGCTAATCCCCAATTAGCCTCGCTAATCTGTAATAAAGTCTTAATTAATCCTTTAAATTTGGGACGGGTCATTACACGTTGAGCCCAGGGCTCCGAATTCTGGGACTGGTATTGTGTGAGTGACTGTAACGTTGAGTCTGGGCTCTGAATCGTGAGTCGGATGTCAATTGGACGTCGAGCCAGTGGCTCTGAATCCCAAATAAGTCTGTGATGGGCTATCAGTAGTACACTTTTGATATGATGATTGATATGTTGATTGATGTCGTACGGTAGGAGAGTCTAAGAAATAGAGCAGGGCTCCTTTCCTAAGACTGACACGACTCAGACGTCGAGCTGGATACTTTTCCTAAGTTGGGTCCCCACTTGGGTTGATAAGTGATCTTTTGACCTGGGGGTGTACCAACTAGTAGTGTATTGGTTGATGAGTGATATGTTGACATTGGGTTGATGGTTGTGAACTTTTGTAATTGTTATATCGATTTACCGGGGTCTTAGACGATTTGATGTTTCTATTGATTTGAGAACTCTTTTCACGTATTTCAAGAATTATAAACTGTATTTTGTTTTATTCGAACTGACATGGTTTTCGTATGCATGCATGGTTTTGGAAAAAGGAGGGTAAAGATGGATGTTTTCAAATTATGTTTTAAACTATTTCTTTTGTCCACTCACACATTTTCTTGGTTTTGTAACCCTCCAAGACCGCTGCACGGAAATTGAGGCTCGAGAGGCGGAGGCATGAACTAGTGGGATTTGTGTGTATCCCTTATCTGTTAAGGTTCTGTTAGACCGAAACAGGGCCCGAATGTACTATTTTTGTGTTTTCGAGTGGGGCCTGTCAATATATATCACATATAACCAATTCAAGTCTAGCCTCATGACTATTCTGGAGCTACTATTCACATCTCACTAACAAGCCATGCACGAGGTACACATCATCGAGGCATGATAGTTTCAAACACATATCAGATCCTCGCTCTAATACCATGTTGACAAGACCTAGATCGAAAAACATCAAAAATATCATACCCGGGTCTTGCTTCTGTTTGACAAGTAAGTTAATATACCAAGTTTACCCCTAAAACCCTGTCAGACAAGGGATACTCTTAAACTTGTAGATCATGCCTCTACTCAATAAGCAGCCTTGATTCTTGTGCAGTGGCCCTGTAGGGTGTCAAAACCAATGAAAGTGTGTGAGTGGACAAAAACAAAAGGTTTATAAAACATAGTTCGAAAATATACTAATTTTCCTCCATTTTACAAAACTGTACATGTATCAAGTTTATAGATAAAAGCATCAATCTCGAAATACGTACAGTAACCAGAAAACCAGTAACTTCAGAAACCTTTTAAAACATGAAATCCTATCAAGATATCAATGCATATATGGCTAGACCAAAGCATGAAATTAAAAAATATGGAACACTAGCCACATCAAGATACCAACACAAACATTATCACACCAATGCATAAGCATACCAGTCACACAGAACTAGCCATATTGAATACACCAACATACCAAATCAACCAATCATATCATCTGACCCATCATCGATGTAAGCAAGCTTAATCATAATATCAAATGTGCACTACCGATAGGCTAATATTACTTGGAACTAAGGAGTGCAGCTCTACGTCTGAATGTGGATCGGCTCAAGAACTACGGAGCCCCAGACTCGATGTCTGAGTGACGGTCCCAGTCTCAAGAACAATAGAGCTTTACCTCGACGTCTGAGACTACTCAAAAGTCTCGAGAATTGCGGAGCATTACCTCGACGTCCAAGATTACTCATCACAATATTGATCTCAGGAACTACGGAACATTATCTTGACATCCGAGACCATCCAACCAATCTGGCATCTCGAAGAGGGCCATTAAACCACATCACAATCACACATGTATCCAAAATCCACCATCATACATATACTCAGGTCATATCACGTATCAACTTTGTAGTCACATACTATAACACATACTCATTCCATGTAAGATCCGTGTCTTGTAGAGAACGGTGAATGATCCCAGTTTCCTGCAAGGGAGGAATGGTCTAGGAGGGGAATGGTGGGGTGCCTTAAAGGTGTAGGCACATACCTATCTAGCACGAGGCCTCTTGGGAGCTCACTGGCTTTGGATTCCAGAGGAACTCCAAAGTTAAGCGAGTGGAGGCTGGTGCAATTTCATGACGGGTGACCCACTGGGAAGTTACACTGTGAGCTCCCGGGAATAAAACCCTGCGAGTGTGATGATACCCCCTGCTCGGAAGGGAAAATATCGTGTTAGGTAGAGTGGGCCGCTGCGCGAATCTGATCTAAGCGAGGCCTTCTAGGAGCTCACCGGCTTTGGATTTCTGAGGAACTCCAAAGTTAAGCGAGTGGAGGCTAGTGCAATCCCATTATGGGTGACCCACTAGGAAGTTGCACCGTGAGTTCCCGGGAACAAAACCTTTCGGGCTGGGCTGGTTCGGCCAGTGAGTTGCACCGTGATCTCCTGAATAGGCCACTGCGCAACTCTGATCTAAACGAGGCGTTTTGGGAAGTTGCACCGTGAGCTCCTGAAAACAAAACCATGAGGGAAGGAGGCCCAAAGCGGACAATATCGTGCTAAATGAGTCAGGACTTGACAGAGGAGGGTCGGGTCCTGACAGAATGGTATCTGAGCCAGACCCCGACAGGGAAGTGTGATAGCGAGGACGCTGGGTCCTAAGGGGGGTGGATTGTAAGACCCGTGTCCTAGAGAGAATGGTGAACGATCCCACATTCCTGCGAGGGAGGAATGGTCTAGGTGGGGAATGGTGGGGGTGCCTTAATGGTGTAGGCACATACCTATCTAGCATGAGGCCTCTTCGGAGCTCACTAGCTTTGGATTCCAGAGGAACTCCAAAGTTAAGCGAGTGTAGGCTGGTGCAATCCTATGATGGGTAACCCACTGGGAAGTTGCACCGTGAGCTCCCAGGAACAAAACCCTGCGGGGGTGATGGTGCGCCCTGCCCAGAGGGGACAATATCGTGTTGGATAGAGTGGGCCGCTGCGCAACTCTGATCTAAACGAGGCCTTTTGGAAGCTCAAGTGGCTTTTGGGGGGATATGAACCTCAAAGTTAAGCGAGTTAAGGCTGATCCAATTCCATGATGGGTGACCCCTTGGGAAGTTGCACCATGATCACTCGAAAACAAAACCGTAAGGGCAAGGGCAAGGAGGCCCAAAGCGAACAATATCGTGCTAGAATCGGGTCCTGACCGAGGAGGGTTGAGTCCTGACATTCCATATCCAAACCAAGTTAAAAAACCAAAGCCCAACTCAAAACCTGAGCCTAAGCCCAAATCACAAATTTGTCCAAGGACCTCGTAAAACGAGCAATTAAAATATTCATAAAACCATGTAAAATTCCAATTCACTGAGCACCATTAGAATCATATAAATAGGATATATCAAGTATAAAACCATTTTCCAAAACTTAGTGATAATCCAAAGCACAATATACCCAATTTTCTCGCAAAACAAGCTAAGTTTCAATTTCCCGTAACATCACCAGAAATTCATAAAATCCATATAAATTCTCATTAATGTAATACCAACAAAGTCACATGAGAAACGCATTTCGGGTATAAAAAAAATTCTCACAATTCAATATCAAACCAAAACACAGTATAGAAAATTCCTCGTAAAACTTTCAATAAGTAATTATCGTAAAATCACCACAAAATCCATAAAAAAAAATCATACATGAAAATCCATCAAGTAATTCACATAGTAAATCATGTAAAATCATATAAAAATGCATGCATAGGGTTTAGGGAAAAAAAATTCCACTCACACGTACAGTTTACGCCACCGAACCGAACTACATGCTTTTCCATAAAATCCAAGGAAGTCAATTCCTGCCACAAATCACTTCTAAGGGTCACTAACCATCGTAATTAACTAATACGAGAATCCCACGACTTTTTCGGGATTTTAAAACGAATAAAAATGGACCCTAAATATTCAGACAATCAAAACTGTCCCGAGACAATGTCCAATTGCCTCAAAAATTATACTGTTGGACTTGTATAATTGAATACTAGAACATTCATGATTAACACATACGGAAAAAAGACCCCACGCGACAGGACCCACCACGATTATCACCTCGATAACCGGGACGAATCTTGCTCCTGTCTGACAGTCACACTCAAAATACTAAAATAACCTCAAGCAACCACAAAGCATACATTTTTAGACCAGGGAGAATTTATAATACAACTAGTCAACAGTAATACAGAGCATAGTAACAGTACCGGAAAAGAACAAAAGTCCTACTGTGAGCTGACTAAACACGCAACGGAAAACTCTATGCCTCTGTCTCTGCCTCGACGTTAGCCCCAACGCTTGCACCACAACCTGGAGGGTAATGAAAACCATAAAAGTGTGAGTGGACTAAAAATAAATAAGAGTTAAAAAAAAAACAGTTTTAATAAAAAAACCAGGATTTTACCCTCCGTTTTAAAAACATGCATGCATAACTAAGTATCAGAAAACAACTATATAAACCGTATGATAATCGCTATGAAAACATCATCATTAAAACATGAAATACCAAATATCATCATCCAATCGAACCTGCTGGATCTATCCGAGTCTTTAAACTCAATCCAGGCCTCAATATAATCCGAGTCTTTAAACTCCCGAGTCTTTAAACTCAACAGGCCTGCGGGGGAAAAATCATAGCACCCGAGTCTTTAAACTCCCGAGTCTTTAAACTCAATCCGGGTCCTTAAACCCAATCCGGGCCCGCCTCCGCCCCCGTCATAATCATAATCCGGGTCTTTAAACCCAATAACCAGATCCAGCAAATCCAATCCAAACCGTTTTTAAATCATTTCTAAATCCATGTCCAAACCCGAATTCCAAATCATTATTTCGAAGCCATGCCGGCGTTCAGAACCGTCATTCCGAATCCAAATCCGAAAATCCGTTTTTCCAAGCTTTAAAACCAAATCTCGATCTCCGAAATCCGATTCTAAAACCGAAAACCTTGATTATTGAATCATGTTTCAAAACTCATTTATAGTCTTGAAAAATCAGTTATATATTTAAATCCCAAAATTATAGCATCAAAATCGTAATCAAATTGTATCTCGTAAAACGTGCCGAATACGTGAATATCTCGAAAACTGTGCAATTACGTAAAACAGATATAGAATATTCAATAACATGAAATCTTATTTAAAAACATAAAAAAATTAAATAAAAATAGTTATGCATGCTCGGCTAGAAAAGAAAATTCCACTCACTAGGTCCGAACGCGTCAATCGCGCTCCGTACGCTCCTCGACTGTCTCAGGCGTATCCCGACCTGTCAAATACCACAATACCGAGTCATAAACACTTCATTTAAGCTCTCACTAATTTCCCCAATTTTTCGGGATTTTTAAACGTAATTAAATTAACCCCTAAACCTTCGGACACTCAAAACTAACCCGAGACGGTGTCCAATCGACTCGAAACTTGTCCCAAAATGATTGTTTCATCGATTAGAGTGAAAACCATGTTGGACACTTCCCAGAACATGCTCCACGCGCCCTCACGTGCCTACTACTGTTCATCGTCAACCTCCAGCCAACTCGGTTCAGACCGGTCCAGACCGGTTCGGTCCAACTGAGCCGGCGATGCCGGTTTTCACCCATTTTCAGTCCATTTCTAGTTCTTTGTTCAACATTAGGATCATCCTTGAGTTTTTTATTGATTCCCTTGACAAAATCACGAAATAAAACGCGAAACCTTACCTCCTAAACTTCGAACCAGACCTCTGAATTTCCAGTCACGGTTCCCGGCCACCAGCCGCCTTCTCAGGGCACGAGTTTGACTCCTCAGCTCAATAACAACTTCTAACAACTATTAGGACCAACAGAACGATTCAATAAGACCCTAAAATAAACGACTTTTGATTTGAACCGAAATCGAAAAACAGGGGAAACTGGTAACTAACCTGTGTTCTGACCTCCGCTGTGACCTCCGCCGTGATTCTCTGGGCCCACAAGGCACTCCTCACTCCACTACTCACCCCCACAGACAAAATTGAACCAATTTGATTGTTTGAAGGTTCACCGTCGTCCACGACTTCTTCCCTGTTTCTCGGGTTCTGCTCACCTTCCATACACACAGCCACACTCAGTTCTTCTCAACACGATCACACAGTCTCTGGCACTCACTCAAACACAAAGGAATATCATGACACTCACACAGTGAACACTGATCGATTTTACCTCACACCTGTCTATGGCTCGTAACGTCCTGAACTACGTCACGGTTATCGGCCAACGTCCGTTCGACCTGCCAATCAAAAAGTCAACATTTGACCACACTATTCACTGGGGTAAAATCGTCATTTTATACAAATCTTTTCCAAATTTACATTTTTATCCTTTTTGAAGGTCCGGGTTGTTACAATCTACCCCCCCTTAATAGAATTTCGCCCTCGAAATTCAATGAAATAAATAGGGGTACTGTTGACGCATTAAGGCCTCGGGGTCCCAAGTTGCTTCTTTGACTTGATGATTCCTCCACAATACTTTAACCAAGGGAACCGTCTTCCTCCGTAGCACCTTATCCTTACGATCCAGAATCGTCACAGGCTACTCCTCAAAACTCAAATCCTCTCTAAGTTCGACAGGTTGTGCTTCCAGAATTTGAGAATCATCCCGAATGTACTTCCGAAGCATAGACACATGAAAAACATTATGTACCTTAGCCAGGTCTGATGATAATGCAAATCGATAAGCAACAGGACTAATCCTCTCCAAAATCTCATAGGGTCCAATGTAGCGAGGACTTAACTTCCCTCGTCTGCCAAACCGTACAATACCCTTCCAAGGAGATAGCTTCAAGAATACCCAATCTCCTACCTCAAACTCCAGATCCCTGATCCTACGGTCGGCGTAGCTCTTCTGTCGGTCCTGAGCTGCTTTGAGTCTATCTCTGATCAGTGCAACCTTTTCTTGGGTAATGTCTACCAACTCTGAAGTCGTCAATCTCCTTTCACCCACCTCCGTCCAACACAACAGGGTTCTACACTGCCGTCCATACAAGGCTTCATAAGGAGCCATCCCAATGCTCGCCTAGTAACTGTTGTTATAAGCAAACTCCATCAATGCTAGATGTGACTCCCAAGTACCTTGAAACTGTAAACCACAGGCTCGCATCATGTCCTCCAAAATCTGGATGGTCCGCTCTGACTGCCCATCGGTCTAAGGATGAAAAGCAGTGGTGAAATGTAGCTTCGTCCCAAAAGCTTCCTGCAGACTCTGCCAAAACCTTGAAGTAAACCTCGGATCCCTGTCGGAAACTATCGATTCTGGAGTACCGTGCAACTGAATAATCTCATCGATAAACAACTGCGCAAACTGCGTCATCGTGAAGTTCTCTCGCACGGGTAAGAAATGAGATGACTTTGTGAGCCTATCCACAATCACCCAAACACCATCATGACCCTTAGGCATCCTGGGAAGTTTAAACACGAAGTCCATCGTCAGATGATCCCATTTCCACTATGGGATCGGCAGGGGTTGCATTGCTCCGTAGGGTCTCTGTCGTTCGGATTTCACCTGTTGACAAATCAAACATCTACTGACGTACTCAGCAATTTCACGCTTCATACCTGACCACCAGTAATGCTCCCGAAGCGTACGATACATCTTGGTCCCTCCAGGATGCATCGCATAGGCCGAACTGTGAGCCTCATCAAGGATCGTCTTCTTCAGTGCTTCATCCTCCGGTACACACAACCGTCCTTCTTTTACCAAGGCTTCATCCTCACGAATTCCAAAATCCTGTCTCTCCCCACCTTCAACCTCAATCCAAATGATGCCCAAAACGGGGTCCTAAAACTGAGCATCAATAATCTGATCAACCAAGACAGGCCGTACATGGAATCTCGCTAGTAGCATTACCTGACTATCAACAGTCAAATCCACTCCAATCTTACAGAGTCCAACCAACAAGGGCAACCGAACCATCCTCAAATGTGATAAAGAGCTAGCTGACTTCCTACTCAGGGCATCAACTACCACATTAGCCTTTCCTGGGTGATACTCGATGGTGCAATCATATTCCTTAATCAACTCTAACCATCGGCATTGTCTCAGATTTAGCTTCTTCTGAGTAAAGAGATACTTCAAACTCTGGTGGTCCGTGAAGATCCTGCACCTCTCACCATACAAGTAATGTCGCCAAATTTTCAAAGCATGAACCACCGCTGCAAGCTCCAAATCATGAGTGGGGTAATTCATCTCATGAGGTTTCAACTGTCGGGAAGCATACGAAATCACCTTCCCATGCTGCATCAACACAAATCCCAAACCCTGAAAAGAGGCATCACTGTATACCTCGAACTCCCCACTATCATCCGGAAGAGCCAACACAGGAGCAGATGTCAATCGCCTTTTCAGCTCCTGAAAACTCTGTTCACAACTCTCGTCCCAGAGAAATCGGACTCCCTTCCTAGTCAGCCATGTCAACGGAGCAACAAGAATGGAAAATCCCTCAATGAAACGCCAGTAATAACCCGCTAACCCTAAGAAGCTCTTGACCTCGGTCACTGTCTTGGGCTGCTCCCAGTTCGCTACTGCCTCAACCTTCTGAGGATCCACGCTAATACCCTCGCCTGAAATCACATGACCCAGAAAACCAACACTATTCAACCAGAACTGACATTTGCTCAACTTTGCATACAGTTGGTTCTTCCTCAAGGTGTTAAGCACTATCCTCAAATGCTTCTCGTGCCCCTTTGCACTCTTCGAATACACCAAAATATCATCGATGAACACAATAACGAAACGATCTAGGTATGACCAAAATACTCGGTTCATCAGGTCCATAAATGTCGCTGGAGCGTTAGTTAATCCAAAGGGCATCACCAAAAACTCATAATGGCCATACCTGGTCCGAAAAACTGTCTTGGGTATGTCCTACTTCCGTCTGACACGTTCATTAGAAAATGACCCAATTACCTTTGGGAACCGAATAAGCATGCTAACCACGTTTCATACAAGGGATAAACTTACTTCATACCTCAAATACTTAAAGTATGCAACTCCACGTGATGCCTCAGCCTGTATACAGCCCGCGTCTATGCTTAATCTGGAGGATGCCAAAACTAGTAAAAAGTGTGAGTGGACAAAAACAAAGGTTTGGACAACTCTGTTCCGAAATCGGACATTAAACCCTCTATTTATCAAAGCTATGCACGCATCGAGTTTACAAATAAAACATTAATCTTCAAATACGTGCAGTAACTGGAAAACCAGTATTGTCATAAACCTTACCAACATAAAACCATATCAAACATCATTGCATATACGATTAGACCCAAGCACATAATCAACAAAATAGAAAGCTAGCCATGTCAATATCTCAACAAAGACATAACCACATAAGTGCAGAAGCATACCAATCACACAGCACCAACCATACCTAAATATCCAACATACTGAACCGACTGCTGAATCGTCATATTAAGGTGCACTACCAGCAGGCTAATATCACCTGGGACAGATGGAGTCCCTGACTCGACATCCAAGTGGACCGGATCAGAAATTATGGAGTTCCAAACTCGATGTCTGAGTCACGGTCCTTGTCTCGGGAATTATGAAGCCTGAGGCTGGACGTCTAAGACGAGTCACGGGAATGACGGAGCCCAGCTCCACGTTCGAGACTATCTATCACGATCGACATCTTGAGTGGGTCACCAATCACATATCACATCATCACAATCATCACCATTACCATAACACAATCACATCAAACCTCGTAAGACGATCCATTAAAATATTCATAAAATCTTGTCAAACCCTATTTTATCAAATACCACAAAAATCATATAAAACCATCCCCTATAAATCAATGAGGATTTGGGGTTTGATAATCCCAATTTCCTCACAAAACGTTTTAATATCATTTTTCTTAAATATTCACAAAAAGTCCCAAGAAATCCACATGAACCATGCGAAACCAATCATCAAGTAATTCTCATTATAAATAATAAAAAAAAACCTATATAAAATGCATGCATAAAGTCTGGAAAACAAAAGTCCACTCACACATACCGCTACTTGCTCAAAACATGAGCCGTAAGCCAATATGAATCCTCTGTAAGCCAATCTGAAGCCTCCTGGACATTCAAGCCTGTCAAAGTCATACCTGAGGGTTACTAACAATCCATATAAGTCCATACAATAAACTCTCACAAACCTCAGAACTAGTAACGCGTCCCAAACACACTTCCCAAGGAGAAAACCCTCAAAACACGAACCAAATTATCTCCAATCAACTTGAAACCACCACTATTGGATTTAGGATGTTAAAACCTTTCTACACAATTTAAACGGTCTCAAATCTCCGAACTAACCCTGAGCATAGTATCAGTCAGACTACTGATACTCGTGTCCCAACCTAGTGGGAACAACTCACAATTATCAAAAGCGCTAAAGTGTATGGGTCGGTATTCCACCAACACTCTTGCATCCAAGACAAGGCAAGACAAAACACCTTTCTATACTCCAGGTGTAGTCCACCAGTCTAGAAAAATGCTGATGTCTAAAGTGGCCCTCTCGGGATCCTCTCCCTCCCGTTCATCGACCATTGCAATAACACGATTCAAAGACTCGGAGCTAGAAGTGTCCCTCTTCAAATATTCCTATCAAATGCATACTCTCGATGCCCTCGATGTCAGGTGGTGCCACGTAGTGACCTGTCAGAGATTGTTAGAGCCTACGTGGCAAGTGATGTGGCAAGATGACATCAGCATGTGACATGTGGCACGTGTCAGACAAGAGCAGATCCTCCCACGCTAATTAAGGGGGATTACAGAGAGAGTCCTATCAACTTGGTATCAGAGCATTGGGTTGCTCTCTTTTGGAATCACCCCTTGGGTGTGTATGATAGTGTTGTTACGAACGTGATTCCTCTACGATAACAGCCCCATCATTAGCCTGGAAACGAGGAGAAGGATTATAAAGCGATAAAATTTAAACAAGAATGGATACTTCTAGCTCTTAGTCTTCGAGTAGGGCGTGTTTTTGTTTGGGCCCAGCGGCATGGAGCCTTTCTGACTAACGCCGAGGCCGTCGAGAGTATGCATTTGCCAGAAATCAATGAAGAGGGACACTTCTAGCTCTTAGTCTTCGAATCGTGTGATTGCAGTGGTCGATGAGCGGGATGGAGAGGATCCCGAGAGGGCCGCTTGAGATACCAGTATTTTTCTAGGTCGTTGGACTACACTTGGAGTAGAGACAGGTGTTTTGTCTTGCCTTGGCTTGGATACACGAGTGTTGGTGGAATACAGAACCACACACTTTAGCACTTTTGTTGACTGGGATTTAATCACACTGGGTTGGTACGCGAGTATTAGTACTTAGACCAATACTATGCGCATGGCTAGTTCAGTAATTTGAGACCATTTGATTTGGGTAGAAAATTTTTGAAAATATGAAAAATTAGATTCCTTTGAATATTTATATGATTTGGACGTGATTATAAGGATAGTTTGGTTAACTACCCATTACACCTCTGTTGATTGTTTGAGGAACTAGTTGTAGTTGATAGTCTTGACTATTTCTTTCGGGAGTTAATTCAGCTTTGGAAGACGAGAAGTTATTACAGAATAGCTATTAAGGATATTGGACTTGTGTTATGGTGTCCCCAGAAAACACAGTGAGCTTGGGGTGATATCGGTTACGTAGTAGTCTCTGGATACGTTGTCGTAGGATTTACTGGGTTGCCACCTCAGGAGGAGGTTCCAGGTACTCAATCCATTTTGCAACCCCGGCGTCGGATGGTACCGATAGAGTTGAGAGAATTGAGGGTTCAGCTGCAGAATTTAGCGAAGTTGAGAGAATTGAGGGTTCAGCCCCAGTGTCGTTGTGCAGAACGTGGATCGCACCTGGAGATTTTGGATTTACGGTTGGCAGCTGATAGAGGAAATAATGTGGAACTAGTAATTCTCATCATAGAAGTGTTTAGTGACCCTTCTTCATTTACCTATCACCTCTGGATTCCATGGATGTATAAGCTTGTAAAAGTTGAACTTGTTAAAGAGTGCTACGATTGTGGGGAATATAAGGGATTCTCTACGGTAACTATCAACATATATTATTGGTTAGTGAATAAGACTTCTCTTTTTCTACTTCTTTGGCAACACCTTCTAGGTATTCCTACAGCATGGTTACAAGTTTTCTCGTTTAGATGTTTGTTTAAGGACCTTGCACCTAGACTGCGGGCCAAGTTTGAATGAATTGAGGAACAGAGGGTACTTGGTGTTGCATGGAGTCGATGTGTACAATATGAAGTCGTATTTAGATCCGCATTGGACGAACTGGGATATCATTAGTTGAGGATCAAGGAATTGGATATTCCTATAACCGCTTTCAGACTCGGTATGGGCATTATGAGTTGTGGATCGTACCATTTGGGTTGACTAACGTCTCAGCGATATTGATGGACTTGATGCACCGAGTCTTCGGGATCATTTTGGAGATTTGTTATGGAGGTTTTGGAAATCACAGTGATGCATCAATATACGGGTTTAGATGGTGCACTTGTGTTGCACGTGAAGATTTTTGTTGATGCAGCTAGGCGGTTGAGATGTCTTAAGATGAACTATTTTACCCATGTTTGGGAGCTTGCTACAATGACGCATGTACATAAGAGTTGGACTCATTATCTCTTGGGGAGATGTACAGGAGCTTTATAGATCATCTGAGCCTTGTGTGTTAGTACTCTAAGGGAGTTGAACTCGAGGCAAAGGAGACGAATAGAGCTGATGCCTCAAGTAGGATGTTTGCAAGCTCATTATCTCTTATGTGTACGGTTCATCTGCCTTGTTAGTGGACCTTCGGACGGACGGTTTATGCTAGTGGTAAATGACTGTGGAGTGTTATTGGACAGTGTTCCTGTGAGACCTTTATGGATGGATTAGAGGTTTATAACACAGCTTCAGGATCTGACTATTTGCATCATCAGAATAGGGGTCAAGGTAAGTAACCGACCAGACTTCTCACTCCGGATTGGTATGTCTTGGAAGACGTAAGTTGGTTGACCATTGGAGTTAACCAAGAGTTTGGATTGGTTAGTGAACTAGACGGTTTGTCTTGGAGTTAACCAGGAAAACTCGAAAAGAATTTTGAGAATAGTGTGCATTTTTCCAGATCTGGGATTATACGAATAGAGTCTAGTGTCAGGACATGATTGTCTTAGTAGCCATATGATAGTTGGATTTGGTCCAAGTTTGACTGCTCATTGAGATATTTGGACCAGGTGTAGAATAATATGCTCTAGAGTAAATATGCTATAGAGGGTTCAATTGTTGTACAAGCTTTGAGCTTTGAGCTAGGGGTGTTGGCAATGGAACCCTAGTAAGACTGATTTATGATTATCTCGGCTAGAGCAAGTATTCAATGTGGTCAAAGTACACACTCAAAATGAGTGAGATGTCAGATTGGAACTCAAAAGGAATCAGGATCACAGAGTTGGTCTCTTGGTGAGTCGAGGTATCGTAAGAAGATTCTGGTGCGAGTCTGATTTTGGTAACGAACTCGGATGGAAACAGTGGAACCGATGGGTTACTGGCTGGTCACAACGGTTCGTCGTGGGTATTGTTGACGGTAAGACTTCCTAATGGAAGATGACTTGTGATTGCTCAGAGGGAGAAGAGATTTCAGTCTGGGTTCTGAGTTGCACCTGCGTGGTCGCAAGTGAGGTCAACGTGTGTCGATGCCTCGAGCAGGGCTTGGAAGTTGTGCTTTGGAGTTCCAGTGGCAGTCTGACCCTTCACTTTTTGGGTATGAACTTTGAGGATGAGCCAGTTTCGGCATGGACCGTGGATTGTCATTATCATCGAGTGACGTTGATTTAGTATGTGTACTATGGATGGACCTTGGACGTGGACTTGTACATGGGAGCATCGGGTTGGAGGCGGTATTGGATTTCCACAATTTTGAATATGGGTGCGTGTGAATTTCAGGGATAAAATTCTTTAAAGGGGGGTAGATTGTAACGATCCAACCCTTAATCTTGGGATTACCTGCAGATTAGAGCGAATAATTAGGATTAGTCGAGGTAAAATGATGATTTTGCCCTTGGAGAGGGAAAATGTTGACTTTTGACCCGAGAGATTATTTGCATGTTGCATAGATCGAGGGACTACGATAACACAAACAGACGGCACATCGAATTTGGACGTCGAACGATGATTTTTCTGGTCACAGAAGGTTTTGGACCTCTGTTTGTTGTTTATGGGACCCAAAAATATCTAGGCTGGTCCACAAGACGAGTGACAAGTGTCATTCATCCCATGGTCCACACCTTTACACATCTCTCTCTTGTTTGAAGTTACCCGAAACCCACCCCACCATTTTGATCATCCTCTTCAATCTGGCTTCTCCGTGAGGGAGAGAAAGTGAGGGTGAGAATGAGTGAGGGAGAGGCTGGCAGAGACGGCGGAGGACAGATGAGCTGTACAGGATGCCTGAAACCCCAAGAAAATCAGGTAAACCCGTGAACTTTCAAAAGTTGGATTTTGACTTTTAGGATTTAGATCGAACCATGCACTGAAGTCCCTATCATGTTCTTCGAGCTCATACAAGCATGTAGGGTCAAAATGGGAGAGTTTGGACACTAGAATCACCCTCGGAGGAAGCTCGAAGGACAGTCGTGAAGGTTTGAGCTTGTCTAGAAGGTTTCAGGTATGGTTTCTTAGTTTTAAGGCCGTAGATCGATTTCTAGGAGAATGACGAGTAGATTGGTGAAAAAATGGAGAGAAATGGTTAAGAAACGGGGGAGAACGAGTTAGGTTTAGAACTGGGTCGAACAACCTGTTACGGTGATACCGGTCGACCCGTCTGAAGGTAGGAGACGCTGATGTGGCAATCCACATCATCGCTGTCAGGCCACATGGAAAATTAGGTGATGCCACATGGCAACCTGTCAATGATTGTTAGATCCTACGTGGCAGGTGGAGTGGCAGGATGACGTCAGTAGTGACGTCATCATGTGACACATGGCACGTATCAAACGGGAGCAGGTCCTCCCATGCTAATTGAGGGGGATTACAGGGAGGGTCTTGTCAATTTCACCAATAACAACATTTCCTAATGCCCACAAAAGCCTCATGTCCAAACGTCTTTATATAACACAATTTGCATATAACCGACCGAGAAACCAATTCAACATTGTTTGACCATGTCCAAAACTACCTAAGTACCTTTGGACATGATAACAATTCTAATACTTCTCTTAGGCTAGCCTCTGTTATTCGAACATAATTTCTTACCATCTCGAGCCTAAATTACATTGATTAACCATTTGAGTCGTAACTTGTACTTCAAAACATAATTATCAAGATCTCAACAATTGATTCATTTAATTCAATCCACATCGTCATGATCATGAAAACACGATAATTAATCAACTTTTAAACCAAGGTGGGGTCTGAATTCTTCCCGGTCTATATACCTTATATCCATCAAACTCCCGAAAATTTAATCACCACTGAAGGTGAAAGTCCACAACCACTTATGTTTCAAATCTTGTAACCACATATCATGGTCCTAGGAAACATGTCATCCATATCCATTTCTCACAATTTACGAATACCGAGAACTTACATACACATTTTTTATCCCAATATCACAAAAATAATACTATACCCCACACGTTACGTCATACCATGAAACAAATAACACTAAATTAACATCATCATCGTAAGTCCATATCGCAAGTACAGTAATCACATACAATCTCATAACAAAGCTAAATCTCAGTTTTTATTCAGCTTCCAACTTACTCCTTAAATCTAGATATTACCGAGTATGAGTTCATTCCGCACTTCCAATCATTATGTAAGATCATGACCAGCAGGTTCACTTCCCGACTTCTCGTCAAAGTTCTCAATTCATTAGTCTTGTCTCGTCTCTAAATTCTAGATGGATATTCATACTACGACACCAACATCTAGAAGTAAATATATATATATATATATATATATATGATTAACCACATAACATTTTCCTTTTCGACTCCTTTTTCCTTGATCTTCTTCTTGGTTTCCTACTCCATTACCTTATTTGTCTCAAACCTATACAAATAATTCCTCAAATTCCAACTAAACACATTCACTATTACAACCTTGACTTATCAATTGATCTCTAATCCTCAATATCAAATATCAGCCATGTTATCGGTGCTACGTGTAGAAACTCAGAATCCTCACATCCAAGTACATCCCCGGAATCAGCGACATCCGTGATGTCATAATCTAACACTCTCGAGATTGAGATTCTCGCGGAACTACTCATCTCGAAGAAGCGTAATCGTGACCTCTCTAGAAACTCCAGACATCCAGAGGAAAACAATAACATACTAAAAGATGGTTCATGTGGAAAACATACATCAAACCCAATAAACTCATTTCCATGAACATTTATGTCTCACAACAGTTCAAAACATTTCAACAGAGTTTGTGCTCAAACACGGCTTTTCCAGAAACAGCTTCCACGAATCATCGTGAAACAATGTCCAAAAATCACTCTTATGACTTGGAGGTAACTACCACACTCATTTAGCTTCCATTATGACATACCTTACTAATTTACGTAACACAATGGCTATCCCAACTCCATCACACACTACCTCAGGACACTTTATCAATGATATTCTTTGTGAAGGGTGGTATTCCTTGGAACCACTAACCAACACCATGGAGCTGCAACATAAAAATTCCACTCGTTCCTACTCAAGGTAGCATCCGCTCCACACTCCTTCTAGATAACACTAATAACATATCCATAATTTCAAACCAGTTCCACCCAACTTTGGTATCTTCACTTAAATTCTTAGGCTCTTAAGGTGATGACATACTTTACCTTATTATGATTTATGAAGTCTTATTTCTTCATCTAAAAGATCATACTTCCGCACCTTTACCCATTATTACTGGCTCCACAACAAAGATAAGAGAGTCTATCACACAAGGCACAAACGCAATCATACCACAAAATAACAACAACCACGTCCCACGTTGCACAAGTCATGGATCATGAAACCACAACAACTAACACACTCAAAGATATGGGCCCCAAACACGAGGCAATCCATCCTATGGCCCACTATCCAACTTATGAACCTACCAACTTTCGAATTTACATCCTTCATGATTCTCTATATCCAAAACTTTTACGCTGTAATCACACTACCTTTCTGCATTATTCTACTACTTCCATGGAATTACATTACCAATTTAGAAGAACACAAGTCGGGTGTACATGTAACAAATCCCTCTATTATGGTAATGATCCTTATCACAATCAAGTCAATTATCCAAAAGTGTATAAACTTTCATAACTATTTAAGCATTCCTTATCCAAGGTAGAGGTGTTATTTTCGTACTACCACTTATTACTTATACAAAATCCTTATACAACTGCATCTTATACAGTTCAACAAAAATTTCACTTTTTTCACTTAATACAAGATGTCCGCCTTTCGGCTTTTCTCAAACCCTATTCCAACAACACAATTCACCTCCAAACCATAACCGAACATCCGAACTCCTATTGGAGTTCCAATTGACATTCTTATTTAGTCAAATTTTGTTACCTATAATTGTTGGCCCACACATTACCATACACGTCGGATCCGACAAAGGACTTTCCATCACATGAATCCTCAAACACTTAGTCCAACCGAGGAAACATATTCACCCTTCTCAAGTCCAATGTATCACTGACTTCCACTAGTGAGCTCACTTATTATCTAAAGTCATACAACAGTTTTTCCCTTACTACGACCTAACATCCACTATTCACGACGCAGATGCAATCCAACATCACAAATATCAAGAAACACAGTGTCACACAACACATATCACATCTCAAGTAATCCAAGTGAGTTACACTAACAACACATATCTCATACAAACAACTCAAGTCCAACCCAAAAACTACCTCGAGGCTCCTATTCTCGTCTCACTACAGGCCATGGACGAGGCTCGCATCTTAGAGGCATGACAATTTCAAGCACATATCAGAACCCAAGTTCTGATACCAAGTTGACAGGACCCAACCCAGACTACACCATGTATAACATAGCTAGGTCATACTCTCATCTAACAGGTGACTTACAAGACCCAGTTTACCCTTGAAACCCAATTAGACAAAGGATACTTGCGAACTCATAAGCTCATGCCTCCGCTCCGTAAATAGCGTCGACTCCCGTGCAAGAACCCTAGAAGGTTTCAAAACCAAGAAAAATGTGTGAGTGGACGAAAATAAATAGTTTTTTTTTTAAGAAATATGTTATCTGAAAGCATACTATTCACCCTTCGTTTTAGAAAAACTATGCATGCATCATAATTGTTCTCAAATCTCGAGAAACCAACGAGAAAACAAGTAATTTCAATATATGTATACTTACTAGAAAACACGATCATATAAGACTTATGTAAATGCCAACACACGTGTGAACATGCCATAGTAACCATACCAAGTCAACATCATAACCTAACAAACCCATCCTCGATGCCTACCAAATCATCATATCACAAAGCCACTCGGGGATACATCATATGAGGGCCCACGCGGGGATACAACATTCGGGTGTCTAACCACATGTAATATATTGCACTACCTGTAGGCCAATCATAGCATATAACCACTTGAGAACTACGGAGCCCAACTCAACATTCGAGTGGCCACCACAGAATACAACATATAGGTGTCAACCATACAACTCAACCACTCAAAGATACAGCATCTGAGTGGTCTTCCAAGGATACAGCATCTAGACGTCAACCTCATAACATAACCATTCGAGGGTACAACATCTGAATGGCCGCCTAGGAATACCGCATCTAGGCGTAACCCAGAAATCCAAAGAGGTTTGTCCATTCGAGGGTACAATCATATCCAAAGTTCAAAACCTAGTTCAGAAACCATAACCAAATCCCAAAACACAGGTCTAAGCCCAAATCACAAGCCAATCCATACCCCGTAAAATGTGTCATTAAAATATTCCATAAAATCATATAAAATCCAAGTCGATCAATCATCATACAAACCATATAAGCATGACATAACGAGTATAAAACCAATTTCCAAAACTTAATAATGAACCAGAACATAATATACCAAATTTCCTCGCAAAACATGCAAGGTTGCAACTTTCGTAGAGTCAGCCAAAAATCCATAAAATTCGTATAAATTCCAATTAATTTAATACCATGAAAACCATATGAGAAAGTCATTTCGGGTATCAAGCCAAAACACAGTATAGGAAATTCCTCGTAAAACGTGCAATAAGTAATTACCTTAAAGTCGCCAAAAATCCTATAAAATCATGTAAAACCACATTCAAAATTGGTAGGCTCTTAATTGAGCTCTATTTTATATCGTTTTATAGCCTTCATTGTTTTGTTTTAATATTAAAATATGAAATAATTAGAGAAAATAATATATTTTGTAGGATTTTTGCAGGAATAAAAAAAGCTTGGAATTCTGAACATTTTGGAGAAGGAATCGTCCCAACCAGAGTTCAAACAAAGAAATTACGGACAAAATAGGGGAAGCCACCGAAATTCTCAAGGGAATTTGGTGGACAGCCATTGAATCAGCACAAATCCATTACATCTGAGCCTAGAAGCCTGCGGCCCACCAGCTACTTTCAGCCCTGGCTTAGCTCCTTTCAGTCCAGCCCGCATGAAGCCCAGACCAGCGCCTTGACCTGCGCTGCAAGCGCTGACAACCCACGATCGCGTCATCAGGCGTGCGCCGAAGCGTGCTTCTCCATGTCAGCACGGGTCTACCACTTCACCCTTCTGTTACTCGGCGTGCGTGAGTTGAAGCCACTCTTCGATCCAACGAACAAAGGATTGAGTTGTCCTTCCTTAACCAGACGCCAACCGCCGAACCTACCATGTCAGAATCAGCTGCTACGCGATGACTCTCCCTTTCCTTATTCAGCTACTTTCTATTGGATTGAGACTACTCCAGCCCTGATTTTTTCTGCATCAACTCAGCCATTAAGTCATCATTTATCTAATTCATTTTTTATTGTAATTTTTATTTACTTTGTTTTATTTTTTTAGAGTTTAAATAGTTTTCCTTCCGTATAAATAGGGGTTCATTTTCCTTGTTTAGGGGACTTTTCTTTTAGGCACACTTTGAGCTTTCCTTAGGAGAAACTATGGCAAAATATTTCCAATACAAAATTTAAGAGTTTAAGCCTGAATTTCCCTTTTATTATATTTCCCATCTTCACAAGGTTCTTGCCGCTGTTCGATGATCCTTGTGAAAAACAATCTATTGTTCTCATCCATTCCGAAAGTGTAACATTTGCTCTCCATCTTCTTAAACTCTTTTATTTGTTATTGGTTCTATTTATAATGCAACATATGTGTTAATTTTCCCTTCCTATCTTTTGTAAAATTGAATACAATCTCCATGTGTTTTACTTTCTGAAAATCATTTATTTCTTATATTTTAGTGTTTAACCTTCATTTCAAAGCTAAATGTGTATTCGATGTTCGGTGCATTTAGAATAGAATTGAAGATGATTTAATGTTTGACCATTGTTCGACACATTCACTCAACAACTTAAGGTAAATCGTATTGTAAGTAAAAATCTGTTGTTCGGTGCATTTATAATATGAAAAATGTTTGAAGGAAATTGAGTTTGTGAAGGTAGGATTTCATGATTGGTTCAAATATATGCAATTGCTAGAGTATTGGTGAATTTTGTGTTTAAGGAAAGTCCACTTGTACATTGGTTAAAGTAGAAGTAGAATTAGTTTTATACTTATTTTTACTTGTATTTTTATAATTACACTTTACTCAAAACTCCCCCATCTTATTCTTTTATTCTTTCTCACTAACCATTATTAATATCCCCTAATTTCCCCGGTTAAAAACGATTTCTATTTACCAATACTAAAATGACACAAAAAGGGTTTAAAATATATATATACTTGAATTACGGGTTTAATTAAATGCGTAGTTTGAGCGTATCAATTTTTGGCGCGTTGTAGGAGAAATTAAAAATCATTCTTAATGTGTTAGTATGTAAAATGTTCATACTTTTGAATAAAGTGTACATATTGTAAATGTTCTTAACTTTTATTTTTGCACTTGATTTCATTATACTTATATATATTTTTCTACATGTTCATATTATATTTGTTTACTTTCAATTTTTTTTTTCGATCAAAAAAAAAACTTTCAATTTTTTTTATACATGTATATTACTTGTTCACATTTATTTTATTTTATTCTTACTTATTTTTTTGTGTTTTGATAAACTCTAAGTTTAGATAAAAAAAAATTCGGAACTAAAAAAAAAATCGGAAAAAAAAAACAAAAGAAAAATTTAGTCTTGATTTAATTTGTTTATAATTGTGCATACTTGATTTTAAGGATGGGCATAATTATCCATGGGCGTGAGTACCCATGAGTATTGTTGAAATGGGTAGAAATCAGATGGATAAAAATTTACCCATCATCTAATGGGTAGGGTGAGGGTGTACCCGTGGGTATTGAGGGTATTTAATACCCATTAAATTCAAAGTATATTTTTTATCCATTTTTCAAATTATCTATGAACTTTTAACACTTTCTTCCCTTTACTAATTTTTTTCTTTATATTCTTACTATTATTATTATTATTATTTATTAGGTATTATTATTTAAAATTACTTTATTTCAATTAAATATCAGTTATTTCATCTTCCATCAAAAAAAAATTATACACAAAAATGTTATGAATTTATATTAACATCAATTTTTTAAAAGAACTTAAATAATTCATTTTAAATGATTTAACAAAAATCAACGTAAACTATATATTTTTTTAAGATTTCACAACCATGAAATAATTTAAAGGGAGTTTTATAAATTCTTAAAAATTGTTTATAATAAAATTTCTAACGAATTTTTTTTTTCAAATTTTGAATTCCATTTCGACATTTACTAATCATTTTTCATTTAATTGGAAAGCTTTCGGAGTCAAATTCTCAAATAACTCATTCACTAGTCTTGGTCAACTCGACAAAATTTTGATAATTAAGGATAGAAGGGTAAATTGGTCATTTACTAATTCTCACTTTAAATTTCAAGACGGATTGTAACAGAAACTCCAATAGAAATTGAGAGGATTTGAAAAAAATGAAAAGCAAAAAAAAAAAAGCAAACGAAATTGAAAGGAAAAAAATATTAGAAGTTAAAAATAAAAAGTTGAAGACAAATCAAAGTAAAAAAAAAAAAGTAAAAGAAAAATGAAAAGTAAAAAGAAAAATGAAAAGAAAAATAAATTGAAAGGTATAAAAAATTAGAAGTTAAAATAAAATGAAACACAAGGAAAAAAAAAATTGAAAGGAGAAAATAAATATAAAATGTCATGGGTACCCATTAACCAATGGGTAGGGTTTGGGTAAACCCTCAAAAATTAAGGATGAGTCTGAATGGGTATAAAACTCATTTGTACCCATGTACGATAAGGGTTTACCCACACCCTCAAAAAAACTTATTTGACCATCCCTACTTGATTTGAAAGTGTATATTAAATGTTCATATTTGCCTATACATAAAAATGTTCATACATTTTCTTATGTGTTAGCATAAAAAAGTCTATACATGTTCATGTGATACTTGTTAGGTAAGGTTAAACTCCTATCATACTTGTTTATTTTGTACTTTTTCATATTTTACTTGTGCATACTTGATTCGTATTGTTCATACTTGTTTATACTAGTTCACAATGTTCATAATATACTTGCCCATATTGTATTAGTTCATAAATTGTATATTATGCTTTTTCATTTTTTTTAATTGTTATTTTCTATTTATTTTTTATTTTATTTTGTAAAAAATAAAAATAAATAATAAATAATAAATAAATAAAGGGACTATATATATCTTTGACTTCCCGAACATGTGAATATTTTTTCCTATTAAATGTTTTAGAGTTGCATGAATCTCAAGGCCTCTTTTTCTTCAAAATCTTACTTTCTGGAACAGGCAGTGCCTCTCTTGTTTACTTTCTCCTTAACCCTTCATGATGTGTGGATTTCATCACTGTACACCGTAGACTCAAATCTATGGACATGAGGTTGAGGCAGAGTTCGTAAACACTTGGGTTTGGTAATTCATTAAAACTTTCATCGGTTGGTCATGGTGTCTAGGAGAGTTATGACTAGTGACAAGTTATGGTTTAAGAATGACACGACCCATCTCTAATCCCCATGCATTAAGGGATATGCCATGCTCCCGTCTAACCCACGTGCGACACGAAGGCCAGACACGCGTCCAACCTGCATGTGACAAGCAGACCAGACAAGGGATCCTAGGTCAACGGTCCAAAAAGAACTTCTGGCTTCTCAGAGTGCGCAGAAACCACCGTGGATCGTGTGTGATGTCTCAGTCTCACCAACAACCCACATCCACATCAACCTGAAGGGCATCAAAAACCAGAAAAGACTGTGAGTGGACAAAAATAAATAAGTTTATCAAATACATTTTATTAGTAAAGACATCTATGCCCTCCAAGTAAAAACCAATGCCTACATTCGAAAACCATTTCATTTTCAACATAAGAAAACCGTTTATAAAACCCCATTTTTTTTTCCTTTCTCCAATCACTGGGCCTTAGCCCAAAATCATAAATCAAAACCAAGTCTGGGAACTTAGCCCAAAAATCCAAGATCCAAATCACGTGTAAAACCGTAAATCCAATCATCTGGGCCATCACCCTAAAACATCTTAAAACCATTTGAAAACCATCATGATATCACATAAATTGGAAACACATTACCATCAATCAATCGAACCTGCTGGATCTCAAATCAACGACTCTTTAAACTCAATATCAATCCGAGTCTTTAAACTCAACAGGCCTTCCCGGGTAATCAACGAGTCTTTAAACCCAAATCACATATAAGGCCCTCCCATGTCAACATCAATCACCGGGTCTTTAAACCCAAAACCAAATCCAGCAAATCCAATTGAAAACCATTTCAAAACCAAATCCATAAATCCATTTCCAAATCCATATCCGAAATCATCATTTAGAAACCAGGATCCAAATCCAGAAATCCATCCAAAATCACATTTAAACCGAAATCCGACATCAAATCATTAACAAAACACAATACATGTAAACAGTATAAAATCATCCATCAAAATCATCATCAAAGCATAGCATAAACCATATTCTCGAAATACGTGCAATTACGTAAATCACATCGAAATATATGCAACTATGTAAATCATAAATACCATAATCACAAGCATAGAAATCATATGTAGAAAACATATAAAACAGTTATGCATGCATTATAATTTAGAAAGCAAAGTCTACTCACAGACCATCCTCGATGCCGCCTCAATACCATAATCATAAGCATAGAAATCATAAATACCATAATCATAAGCATAGAAATCATGTCAATATGCCTTTCCCGGCTACTCCACCATCACTGCAACTCCTGGACCTCTCCAAATCACATTCTAAGGTCACTAACCACTTCAATAACCTTCCATTAAATCCCCGTAATTTTTCCGGATTTTTAAACATATTTAAACTCGATCCCTAAATCTTCGGACATCCCAAATTATATCGAAACAATGTCTGATCGACTCGAAACTAGTCCCAAAATGTTTGTTACATCGAATACTTAAAACCTCATGTTGACCATGCCTCGAAATGAGGGTCCACGCCCCCTCACACCCCGCCCAAAGGCACTGCGCGTGGGAGTCACACGTTAGAACTGCTCATCCCTGTCCTCGCGTGAACCCTGTCCGATTTGGTCCTCTGCAAATCCAGTCCAACCGGACTAGCGTGACCGGTTCATCGCCATTCCTTCTTTGTTTTTGATCCTTCTGATGCCTATACCTTTGTCCCAACATTTCCTATCCATCTACTACCTCAAAACATGAAATTCAGGTGTAAAGATTACCTCCCAATTTGAAGCACAACTCTCCAGTTTTCCTTCGTTTAAGTCCCACGATTCTGGCCACCGTCGACCTCCGTTCTAGGCCCAATAGTTTCCTTTCAACCTCCAAAACATATTCCAATTAATAGAATCGATCAACATCTACGAAATCATATCTTGCCATATTTGAATTCAACATCTACAAAATCATATCCCGCCGTCTTTGTTCCGTCGTGGTCTCTGTTAGCACCATCCCACCACCTTCACCAACTTTGATGCACAGACCATAAGCAAAGGAAGAGGTTTAAGGTGAATTGTACGGGTTGGATTTCACAAGCACTCACCATACTCTGTTTTCCTCTTTCTCGGCCATTAGTCATCGAACACACACTTGCACGATTTCATCCTCTTTCAAAAACGATGAGAGGTGGTTGTGAGGCTTCCACAGCCTTCGAGAGAAGGACAGGTGTTCTAATCCAAGTGTGCACAAATGCCAAGGAAACCAAATGACCAAAATACTCTTTCATCCAAATTACCAAAATGCCCATACACTTCTGATCCTCATAACTTCTTCGTCGAACGTCGGAATCGGACGTGCCGCCTGTCTACGGACTCGTCACGTCCCGAACTACGTCAAAGTCATCAGCCAAAGTCCGTTTGACAGCCTGAGTCAAAAGTCATCAGTTTGCCCAATTTTAGGGGTAAAACGGTCATTTCGTACCGTTCGTCCGAAATCACTCAATTAATCATCGATTAATCTCACTAATCCTTCATTAGCCATTAATCTAATCCTGAAATTTAGGATGGGTCGTTACAATCTTCCATCCTTAAATAATTTCGACCCCGAAATTCCGCATCTTGTACTTCTACTACTTGGGGGAATCCAACTTATCTCACATCTGGGCTTTCTACCCGGTGTACACCACCTACCAATCCTGTTTTTCTCCTGGCACTTCTTCAAACCATCACCGCCATTGTAATCACATCTCTACCAAGTGGACCAACACATACCAACTTTCGGTCCATCTAGCAATCATCTCATTCTCACCGAGGGGTAACATATTTCCAATCCGCACCTGAGGTACCTCCAACATCACACCAGCCGACACTCACGGCTCAGCAGTCACCAGTCGAATCACTAAAGCAACCTTGACTAACCTCCGAGTCATACCAAGCGTACCTCGTACTAACTTCATCAGTATAACGTAAGATTGTGCTGTCAATAGGCACGAATCTCACCTCGTAGGAATTTATCGGCCTCGGTACTCTTATCAATCAATATCTGCTCAATGGTCCATACTGATTCCGTCAACAGTCCGTGTCGACCTCACTGGAGTCGCAACATAATGGCTCACACCAAACAACTTGACAAGTCAACTCACTAGTGGCTCCACTAACCAGCAACCACCAAACGCAATCAACTTGTGGGAACACCATCCACGTCCCACTCTACCTGTATGCAATTGGACCATATCGCATACCAGAATTACACACCTCAGTGCTAGGGTCCCACTAGCCACACATGGCTCTAAGCATCGAGCTCAACACAATCACTAAACTTTCCGAGCCGCGATTGGCTACATCACGCACATACACCATCACTGAACCCTACAACAACCAACAAGATCACTCTAGATCACACTTATCTAGTCCAAATTCTCAGTCAATCAATCATCTCGGATTTACTCCCTTTATTAACACCTCTACTAGAACATCATGATGCATGTCCAATCACATCAGCATGGTTTTGACCACTAATACAGCCACTAACACATATCTCAGGTACATGCACCAATCACACCCAACAACAATCACGGTGCATCCACTAAAACGTTACAGTGCATACCTCAATCACATCCATCATACAGTATATCCTCATTCACTTCCAACGACATACCACAGTATGGCCACCAATCACATCGGCATTAGCCAATCTACACCCACAAAGACCACGATGTATCCCAATTCCCATAAAAAAAATATCATAGTGCATCCTCCAACCATCACAATATATGTCCGGACACACAACATCATTGTACCGACACTGGTTACAACATAGCTAGGCGTTAATCACGCTTCAATTTTGAAGTCCATCAGTCCACTCCAACATTTGGCCGATTAATACTCCAGGCCCAACATATCTTCCAAGGTATATCAACTTGACTTCATCTTGAGTCTCCTGGTTTCTTGGGTCCCTTGATCAACATCCAAAATGTCTAACTACATCTCACTTATGTATACAAGGCAGACCCAGATGTCAAGAATAACACCAACAGAGTATTCGCCATAGCCAAAGCTATATCCGTACGTATGCAAGACAGACCACACTCACCATTACCATATCCAACATCTCCAAAATATTCAACATATCCAACCTCTGTCTTGTTCTGTCTTACAATACGATTCTCATCTGCTCCTAACTTAGCACAATCAGTAATACAGTTCTTTTGATCCACAACAAAAATAACCCAACTTTGATCCACCCATTCCTAAGTGGATCCCACTTATCATCCATAGGGTCTTACATCCTCTTTGAACCCGTATACTATCACATCACTTCTCACCATACCACTACATCTGATCAGATCACTCATGAATACCACACGTCTAAAGACACGTCTAGATTGTGGATTTTCTTTAATTACCTCATATCAATCAGTTATAGTCACTCCTTATCATCAACGTTTCGTTATCATCTCTCTTCTATTACCCTACAACAGAACTCAAGATGATCCACAACCATAACATCAAAATTCATCCGTCATTAAGCCCAACTAAACACAATCCCACTATACTCACCACACATACCAAACGTGGCGTGACCAAGTCGTCTATATCGCTCATCTCGCCCCTATTTAGTCAACAATCAGGGGGGTTCCACAAACTCAGGTGTCTTTAAACTCAAATTACATATAAGGCCCTCCCCCGTCACAATCAATCACCGGGTCTTTAAACCCAAAACCAAATCTAGAAAATCCAATTCAAAACCATTTCAAAACCAAATCCATAAATCCATTTCCAAATCCATATCCGAAATCATCATTTCGAAACCAGCATCCAAATCCAGAAATCCATCCAAAATCAGATTTAAACTGAAATCCGACATCAAATCATTAACAAAACAAAATACGTATAAACAGTATAAAAACGATGAGAGGCGGTTATAAGGCTTCCACAGACTTCCAAAGAAGGATAGGTGTCCTAATTCAAGTGGGCACAAATCCCAAGGCAACCAAATGACCAAAATACCCTTTCAGCCAAATTACCAAAATGGCCCTACACTTCTGATCCTCATAACTTCTTCGTCGAACGTTGGAATTGGACGTGCCGCCTGTCTACAGACTCGTGACATCCCGACCTACGTCACAGTCATCGGCCAAAGTATGTTTAACCGCCCGAGTCAAATGTCAATAGTTTGTCCAATTCCAGGGGCAAAACGGTCATTTTGCACCGTCCTTCCAAAATCACTCAACTAATCACTGATTAATCTCACTAATCCTTAATTAGCCACTAATCTAATCTCGAAATTGAGGACGGATCGTTACAAAGAAAGTGAACACCAATAGACTATATGCTCTAGCTAAGCTAGCTTCGGGGTGTTCTCGAAATTATCCTTACTTATCGCGTTACATCTATCCCAACTGTTAGTGATTAACGTTGAATGATGAAAGGGTGGTCATCAGTACGCGTAGGCCATATGCCCAGGAAAGTATTATGAGAAGCGGAAGGGGAAAGTTATTCATGACACTCTAAAACTTTAATTATTGTATTATTAGATTGTATACCCTCGGTAACAACCCGAATATTATTTTACTATAAATTCTATTAATTAATACAAAATGACCATTTTGCCCCTAGTGGTAAAAAGTTAACTTTTGAACCAAGGTTCCTTTTGAACTTTGACCTATGATTTTGACGTATCGGCACGTCACGAGTCCGTAGACAAGCGGCAAGTCAAAATCGAACGTCAGACGGGGAAGTTATGGTCAAGGAATCGAAATCGGTTATTTTTACGCCTCGGGATTTGAATTATTTATGCTTAAATCTGATTGGTGGGAGATTAATTGTGCGCCCTTGGATGAGTGAAAAATGTCACTCATCCCATTAGTAGGGTTTCCCTAAATGGTGGATCTATGTCTATTGGTGGGAGTTTTTATTTAAACATTTCCTCACATCTCTCATCCCCAACGTGCATCATCTTTCATCTTCTCTAGCCCATGAACAACCAAAATCACCCCTCATAACTATATCATTATCTCACTATCACCACTTCTAAATCCTTGCTGAGACTGAGAATGAGTCCCAAAGGAGTGGACAACGACGACGGTGAGGTTGAGCACGGTGGAGACACGGCGGAGGTGAGTGAACCCGTAACCCATTTTGACCAAAAAAATGGAAACTGAGATTTGGACGTGTGTTAATCATTGGGGTGGATCCTAAAATGTTCTAGGGACTTAGACGAGCTCCTGGGACTCGATTTCAAGGGAAGGAGAAGGCTGAGAAGGCTGGAAACAGAGGAGGAAGTTTCTCGCCACTGTTCATCGTGAACCAGGTAACTTTTAGGGTGTTGTTCCTGAGTTTGATTAGTTAGGAGTGTTTATGCGGATTAGACAAACATGTAGGAAGAAACAGGGATGAATTTGGTGGAGAGAAATGGGAACCGAGTCAGGGTCGCGGGTCTGTGCGACCTGGTTCTGGTAAACGGGCTTACC
The DNA here is from genome assembly GCA_032719365.1 of Prinsepia uniflora. Taxonomy (NCBI): domain Eukaryota; kingdom Viridiplantae; phylum Streptophyta; class Magnoliopsida; order Rosales; family Rosaceae; genus Prinsepia; species Prinsepia uniflora. The sequence continues at coordinate 53,223,302 of CM064863.1, read as the reverse complement.
CATCGAGAGGTTAGAGACGATGACCCCAGCATGCTGACATCATCATGTCAGACGTGTCAGACCAGCAACCACTCAGGACTTGACACGTGTCACCTATTAGTGCTGAATGTGCACTGCTATGTCAGTGACGTGGCCCAATCAGTGGATACCACGTGTCACATACATGTTAGTGACGTGGATAACCAGCAAATGACACGTGGCACTGTCAGAGTCTAACACGTGGTAGTGACGTGGACCAATTACATGTTGACATGTGGACCTGTCAGATGATGTCAATAGTGACGTCATGATGACATTAGCAGGAGTTAACCGTTGACTTCTAGGGTTGACTTTCAGCTGACCCGCGCATGGGGGCATGTGAGGGCGAGTTTCGAGGTGGGATTGGTACCATTTTCAAGTTTTCGACGATACGAATCCAATGGTGGTAGTTTGGTGTCGATCGGAGATCGTTAAGTTCGTCAAAATTTGGATTAATGCCTCGGGAAGCGTGGTCAGGCGATTTTCCCAGCCCATTAGTGACCTTTGGATGTGTTTGGGCATGTTTAGGCGGTTTGTTGAGCAACGAGGACCATGTGTGAGTGTGCTTATGATTTCAAAATGATTGCATGCATAAATATTTTTACTATTTTACTTTACGGTTGAGATTAGACGATTCTTGGTATTATATGATGATGCATTATATGTATTATGATGTTTTGGGCATGAGACCCGTCTAGATCCTATATGAATTTGTTTTCGGAGTCAATCATGGATTTCTGTGGAATTAAATAGTATTGCAATGTGTATACCTACCTTATGGTTACTGTCTCCTCTAGATGTCTCGTAGTATTCTGGAGTGGTCACAACACACTACCTGAGAGGGGCTAACCCGAGGGGTAGCTCATGATCGGGAATGCAATTATGGATGATACCCCCTAGGGAGGGTCATTGACCTGGGTGGACCCTTGGGAGACTCGGGAATGAGACCCCGAATGGCACACGTAGCCTTAGGACCGTGACATTATTAGGCATCGGGGGTGCTAGACATCAGGGGTGTCGGGGTTGGGTTTTACAGTGCACTATTATTATGATGGTTTTTCCCTATTCAGTTATGTATGATTATATGATTTTATGATATTATTACAATTACCTATGTTTTGACTCAATGCATGCAAGTTTGCAAACGGAGGGGTAAAACCTTATGATTATTATTTTATTAAACTGGTTTTGGAAACATAGTTTATTTTTGGCCCACTCACTCTTTATTATTTTATTGACCCCTCCAGGCCGTGCAATCGATGTAGAGGAGGAGGACCCGGAGTCCGAGGCATAGATTTTGTTGTTGCGCACCTGTACACCCTGTTGGGTAAGTTGCGCACCATTTTGTAACCTGACATTTGTGCTCATATTTTGTATTTGTACTATCCTCGGTCTGACAGTGTTGAACTCTAAACTTGTATGTTTCATTTTATTTATTGAATTCGAAAAACATTAAGCTCATTAAGGGGGATCGGGATGGGTCTTGTCACCCTCCCTGAGATTTCATGATGCTCGGATTTCATCACTGGGCCCCCTAGACTAAGTGAATCTAGATAAGTGAGATCGAAGCTGCAGGCCATTCTTTCATGAATTGTCACGTAACTCTTATGTATTGTGCAGATTCTAAAAATTTCCCTCTTATGCATTCACACCATTCTTCATGTAGATACTTTTGTGTTGCATTAGTTTAGATGCATTTGGAACTTGTGCACTTTCTTGCCATTACTGTGACTTTTTGTTAATTCTGGCTTCCATTTATGTCATACTTTATGTTATTTGGGATTATTTGTTTCTTTTTCTGACTTTAAATTATGTCATACTTTGTGCATTCTACACTTTCACATACTCTTATTATCTCTTACTTGTCTATATGTTTTAATTGACTTTCACTATCTTTTTAACAATATAGGTATGTGGTTATGAATGTTCGCTCAGCAATCTAAGCTTGATCGGTTGAGAAAGTAACTTGACATCTCACCAAGCAACAAAACATTCAGAGACGCACTTAAGCAAACCGTCTCATCTAGACCTTCATTCCCAATACTCGGTGAGTCCATAAGTGAGAAGAGCGATTCAGAAGAGGAACAGACTCTCAGAACACCATTAACACGAAATTTGAGTATCCATGAGCAGAACTAAGCAAACACAAATGGCACTACAAACTTTTTCATCCAGTATCTCGAGCCTAGAACCAACAAGAAAGATATTGAGCTTAAGAGTGGAGTCCTTCATTATCTACCTATGTTCGATGGAATCAGAAACTAAGATCCACACAAACACTTTAACAGAGTTCCAATTCATTATTGGTAGTATGTGTCCCGATGGTGCAGACTTGGAAATCATGAAGCTGAAAGCTTTCCTGTTGTCCTTGGAAAATAGAGCACGGGTATGGCTTTTGGGTCTCCCACCCAATCATATTGAATCTTGGGAGAAGTTGGTTCAGGAATTTCTTACCAAGTACTTCCCTGCCTCAAAGATTACGGTCTTAAGAAAAGAGATCACTGGAATCAAGCAAAAAGAGCATGATGAGAATTTCAGCCAGTACTACGAGAAGTTTAAGGAACTTTGTGGTTAATGCCCTACTCACAGGATCACTGAAGGCTATCTCTTAACCTACTTCTACGAAGGACTCAAGGGTTGGGATAGAGGACTATTTGATGCTGCAGCTAATGGAAGTTTCTTAGCTTAGAGTTTAGTAGACGAACATGCACTACTTGAAAGTCGTGCACTCAATGATGCACAATACGAAGGTGCTGAGCCTATTCCAAGAAAGGTACAAGAGGTGAGCTCCCATGTTATAAATGATTCTAAGTAAGATAAGATCACCTCTATGCTTTCAAATATGTTAGAACTTAAGAAGCAGGTAGCCCTGGTTTGTTCCATATGCTCTCAAGGCCATTTTGAGGACCAATTCCCATACACTGCAAAGGAGGAAGACCCCGAAACGGAAATGGAACACACCATTGGAGTCTTTCAAGGAGGGCCATGGAACCAAGGTTACAATTGGAGAATCCCGAACAATGTCCTGAACCCTCAGCATATGTCAACCGGCCCAAACTGTGCCCTGAACCATTTCTAACGACCCACATGGAAACTAAGGCCCCCAGTTCCATTTTCTAACTTTTCTCATAATCATGAAAATAATCTTATCTCTTCATCTTCTAATCCTGATTATGATAAAATGCTAGCTGCTCTTTCCCAAAGGCAGCAAACACTAATGGTTTCGACTCAGGCTCTTGTCACAGGTTAGCAAAATTAACAAAAAGATATCGCTGATCTCAAAGACCAAACATGCAAGGTCGTGGACTTCATGGGTAAAATCCAAGCTAGCGGGTTGCTTCCACCTCAACCTACGCCCAACCCGAATCAAGACCTGAGGCCAACACGACTATCACTCAAAGTGGTAAAGTGCTCAGTGACATAATGCAAGATCCAGCCATTTTAGAGGTTGAAAAGCACAAGATGGAAACTAAGACCACCATAGCACAACCACTAGTTCAACCTACCCACACACAAGGTAATGACCTTATCCCTTCAAATTCGGTTGTTACTAATTCCCTATGTGTGCATGCACCATTTCCAAGTAGGCTTGCAAAATCTAAGAAAGATGAATTCGATGAGGAAATCTTCGAAATCTTCAAGAGGGTGAAAATCAACATGCCCTTGATCGAGTGCATTAAGAAAGTGCCGAAATATGCAAAGTTTCTGAAAGAATTATGCACTCCAAGGCGCCAAACGAGGGAGAAAGTGGTTGTGATGGTGAGTGAAACAATTTCTACCGTAATCCAACTTCGGCTACCCCCAAAGTTGAAGGATCCAGGGAGTTTTTCTGTTCCCTGTGTGATTGGTAACAAATCTTTTGATAAATTCATGCTAGACTTAGGTGCATCCATTAATGTTATGCCATATTCTTTATATGTTGCCCTAGGTTTAGGTAAACTAAAACATGACGATGTTATCATTCAATTAGCCGATCGTTCTAACGTGTATCCTAAGGGATACGTTGAAGATGTTTTTGTACAAGTTAACCAGCTCATCTTCCCTGCGGATTTTTATGTTCTATACATGGAGGATTCCCCTACGAATCAAGCTCCACTTATGTTTTTAGGACAAAAATTCATGAGAACTGCCAAAACGATGATTGATGTATTTAATGGCACACTAACTATGGAAGTCGATAGAGAGGAAATAAGCTTCAACATTTTCGATGCCATGAGGTACCTTAATTCCACTACTCAAACTTCTTTTTCTATTTATGTGTGCACTTCTTTTGCAGAGAAACATCTTGAGTCAATTTGGGAAGACACACTCAATATGGTAATTCAGGAAGGAGTTGGCTTAGCTCAACCGGGGGACGCCTTGGTTGAAGACATGGACTATGAACTAGAGCCTCAAGTTTCGAAAGAAGTCATGGCCCTCAATGAATCCCCCAGAATGGTAAATCCTCCTAAACCTTTGTCACTTTGAGTTAGTATTGACGGAAATCTTCCTTTAGTGTTTTAGGCCCCTATTCTTGAGCTCAAGGTTTTACCTGACCACCTAAAGGATGCCTATCTCGGCCCCAATTACACTTTGCTCGTCATAGTGTCTTCTGCACTAGCTGAGTCATAAGAACAAACATTGTATGTGTCTTGATGAAGTATAAGATAGCTATTGGATGGACTTTGTCAGACATCAAGGGAATCATCCCTACAACCTGTGTGCATTGAATCATGTTGGAAGATGATGCAAAAACCTCGCGTGAAGCACAACATCGCCTTCATCCTCTGATGATGGATGTCATGAAGAAAGAGGTAATCAAACTCTTGGATTGTGGTGTCATCTACCCGATTTTAGACAGTAAATGGGTCTCACCAGTCCAAGTGGTTCTGAAGAAAAGTGTAGTCACAGTTTTTGAGAACAGCGAAGGTGAGCTCGTACCCTAAAGAACAGTGACCAGATACAGAGTCTGCATAGATTATCGACACCTTAATAAAGCAACCAGGAAGGACCACTTCCCTTTGCCCTTCATCTATCAAATGCTTGAAAGGTTAGTTGGTCACTCTTATTACTGTTTTCTTGATGGTTATTCCGAGTACAATCAAATCTATATTGCTCAAAATGATCAAGAAAAAACGACTTTCATTTATCCTTTTGGCACTTTTGTCTATCGAAGAATGCCCTTCGGTTTATGCACCGCCCCAGGTACGTTCCAAAGATGCATGCTTTCTATTTTCTCGGAATATGTCGAAAAAAAATAATTGAAGTGTTTTATGGACGATTTCAGTGTCTTCGGGGATAGTTTTGACGCATGTTTAGAACACCTAGAACTTATCTTACAAAGATGTTTTGAAACTAATCTAGTGCTTAACTGGGAAAAATGTCATTTCATGGTTAGACAAAGGATACTGATAGGCCATATTGTCTCTGAAAGTGGAATCAAAGTTGATAAATCTAAAGTCGCTATTGTGCGCCACTTACCTTCTCCCACTTATGTGAGAGAGACTTGTTCATTTCTTGGTCACGCAGGTTTCTATAGATGATTTATCAAGGACTTTTCCCACACTACAAGGCCTTTGTACTAATTTCTTTAGAAGGTGACACCCTTTGTCTTTGATGCAGATTGTCAGGAAGTTTTTAAGAAGCTTAAAAATCTTTTAACCACTGCTCCTATTCTTTGTGCCCCATATTGGTCCTTACCCTTTGAACTAATGTGTGATGCCTCAGATTATGCAGTTGGTGTCGTGTTCGAACAAAGACGAGACAAGAACCCTTGCGCCATATACTATGCATCCAGAACTTTGAATGATGCCCAAATGAACTTCACCACTACAGAGAAGGAGTTGCTTGCTTTTTTGTTTGCTTTAGATAAGTTTCATTCTTATTTACTTCGAACTAAAGTAATTATTTACACTGATCATGCAGCACTGAAGTATCTCCTGGCCAAGAAGGAAGCTTAACCAAGGCTAATTCGATGGATTCTTCTTCTTCAAGAATTTGACATCGAGATTAAGGACAAAAAAGTGTAGAAAACGTGGTAGCTGACCACTTGATCCGCATGGAACATGAATGAGATCCTGTGGCGATTCATAAGATGTTTTCGGATGAATAACTCTTTGGAATCGAGGTAAGTACTCCTTGGTATGCTGATATTGTCAATTACTTAGTCAACAAGCAGTTGCCTACTACTCTCATTCGTGCACAAAAAGATAAACTCAAGAAGCATGTTAGGTAATATGTTTGGGATGAACCTTATTTATGGAAATACTGTGTAGATTTACTAATTAGGAGATGTGTCCCTGATATTGAACATAGGTTAGTCCTATAATTATGTCATAACCATACTTGTGTCGGTCACTTTGGATTTAGAAAAACTGCACTTAAAATTTTAGAATCTGGATTATATTGGCCCACACGGTTTAAAGATGCACATTCATTCTATAAAGCCTGTGATAAATGCCAAAGATCCGGAAACTTAGGATGAAGGGAAGAAATTCCACAAAATTATGTTTTAACTGTTGAAATATTTGATGTTTAGGGTATCGATTTTATGGGTCCATTTCCTCAATCTAATAGTCATTTCTATATCTTACTTGCTTTCGAATATGTCTCAAAATGGGTGGAAGCTAAGGCCACCAGGACTAATGACTCTAAAACTATTGCAGATTTCCTTAGAGCCAACATTCTTTCCAGATTTGGGATCCCACGGGTCATGATAAGTGATAGTGGAAGTCACTTCCGCAACAGGAATACTGAAGATTTAATGAAAACATATGGTGTCACTCACAGAGTCTCTACACCTTATCATCCTCAAATGAGTGGAATGGCCGAAGTGAACAATAGGGAGATCAAGAAGATTTTAGAGAGAACCGTGGGCCCTAATCGCAAGGATTGGAGCCAACGGTTGGATAATGCACTTTGGGCATACATGACGGCCTACAAAACCCCTATAGGAATGTCACCCTATAGGTTGGTCTATGGCAAAGCATGCCACCTTCCGGTGGAATTGGAACACAAAGCATGGTGGGCTGTCAAGAATTTCAACATCAAGCTAAATGACATCGGTTTTCATTGAAAGCTCCAGCTGAGTGAACTTGAGGAGGATCATAAATGATGCATTCGAAAACACTCTGATCAACAAGGAGAAGACTAAAGAATTTCATGACAAACAGATCAAGAGTAAAACATTTGACATTGGCCAGAAAGTTTTGCTATTCAATTCCCAACTTAGACTCTTTCCTGGTAAGTTATGTTCTAGATGGGTAGGTCCTTTTGTTGTTACTAATGTGTTTTCCCATGGATCCATACAGATTAAACACGTTGGAACTGGAAAAGAGTTCAAGGTCAATAGCCACAGATTGAAGCCTTATATCGAGGCAATTGTAGAACACGATGTGGAGTCAAATAGAGTGTTGCGACGTCCCATCGGATGAACAAACTGAAGCACTTGGTCTAGGCTGACTGGACGTTAAACTTCAAGCACTTGTTGGGAGGAAACCCAATGTGTTCCAGAGCTATGAAGGAGTCATCAACACCGATTTTCTTTCTTTCAACCCTTCACTCTCTTTTACTTTGTTAATTTCTTGTTTTCCTTGCTTCATTTTCATAAATCCTCTTCGTTACTTTGATTCTATGTTCGATTACTTTCTACTTGCTTACATTGAGGACAATGTAGAATTTAAGTGGGGGGAATGGTCTACAATTTTAATTGTGCAATCAAATTGTTTTATAAGTTTCAAAAAAAAATTAAATTTGTTTTTGGCTTTCTTGTGTCTTTTTCGTTTTTATTTAGTATTTTTACTAGTCTTAAGTTTCCCCTTAACCTGTCAATGATAATAATGAAGGGAAATAAATATGCTATGGATATAAAGATGATCATTACATCTTGAATTTGTTTGTTAATACTTTGTGATTAACTGTTATAACTTGTAGATAATGCCTGTAAATTGGTACATAAACGAGCATGATAAGATAAGTATGAATCATTTGGACCTTATGTGCGCTTTAGAACTTTATATACATCTTTGATGAGGTAAGTTCTTTGTTTAAATTGATATACATATGTCTCATAACTACTTGACATAGTTTTTAATGAACTCTAGAGTACTAGAACTTATTATATGTGATTTTCAAAGCTTTTAAGTCAATAAACTCTCTGATTTTGGACATGATTAAGGCATTAAGGTTAACACCACAAATTCAAACATCCATGTTCCATATTTGTGTGCACAAGTTGCGAACTCCTTAGTTTTAACCCCTTTGAGCCCACATTAAGCCTTTCTTGGATCACCATGATTATCTAAACACTTGAGCCTAGTATAGACATTTTTTCTCCTGTTCCAAGGACTCGGTTGAAGACATGAAGACCGTGTGATGAGAAAATGATGATGTTCTAAAGACTTATGTGTATATTTGGATTTAATTACTCAAACTTTGTTGCATCGTTGACACATGTTATTACCTTGATATTTGAAAAAAAAAACACCAAACAAAATTAATAATAATAAATAAATAAACAAAAAAACTTGTTTGAGTCTCTATCAAGTTAATAAGGTTTGATTATGTAATGTTTAAGTTAAGTTCTTTACATTTGTAAATCTGACACAAAGAATGAATTTGAGGCCCAACATGATGGAACTTGGCCTATGTTCGAAGGGATGGATTACTGACATCATTGCACTAAGCTCGGGAAGCTATAATACGTTTTGGGAGTCTATTGAGTCTTGGAACGAATTTGAGCACCATTAATCCTATATTTTCCTTGCCTCTAAACTTAGCCCATTACAACCTTTAAAAAGACCTTATGATCCTTAAGATGGTAAATTTTGATTAGTTGAGTTTATCACTTGAGTAAGCTTATGGTTTTAGTTCATTTGTGCAAGTATGTTTTGTTTTTATCTTAAGGTGTTTGTTTGAAATTTTGCAAAAGTACTTCATTTCTATTATGTGAGCATCTTTTCTCACATAGTTCGAGTGCAAACACAAACCCTTACAAAATTGTGTGAATTTTTTAGTGCATGTCCTTGTGAGTTGATTAATACTTGTTTTATTTATGTTGAGATCCATTTCACCGTATTTACTCATTATCTTATTTCTTGAAACATTTTGTTACCATTTATTAACTATTGAATTCCATATGTTTAAATGCTTTAAGTGAAAATCTTTTATTCCATGATAACAATGAAATTTTGAGACAAATGGTTAAGGTTTTACTTGTTTTGAATTCGTAGTTTAATTTTAGTATTTGCTACAGACTAGCAAAGTTTATGTGTGGGGATATTTGATAAGATCTTAATTGAGCTTTATTTTATATCGTTTTATACCTTTTATGCTTGTGATTTAATATTAAAATATAAAATAATTAGAGAAAATAATATATTATGTGGGATTTTTCAGAAATAAATAAAGCTTGGAATTCTGAACATTTTGGCGAAGGAATGGTCCCAATCGAAGTTCGAACAAAGAAATTATGGACAAAATAGGGGAAGCCACCAAAATTCTCAAGGGAATTCGGTGGACTGCCATTGAATCAGCCCAAATCCATACATCTGAGCCCAGAAGCCCGCGGCCCAGCTCATTTCAGCCCAGCCAGCATAAAGCCCAAACTCGCACTGCAAGCGCTGACAGCCCACAATCGCGTCAGCAGGCGTGCGCCGAAGCTTGCTTCTCCATGTTAGCACGGGTCTACAGCTTCACCCTTTTGTTGCTCGGCGCGTGTGTGTCGCCCCTCTTCAATCCAACGGACAAAGGACTGAGTTGTCTTTCCCTAACCAGACCCTGACCGCCGAACCTACCATGTCAGAATTAGTTGCTACGCGCTGACTCTCCTTTTCCCAATTCAGCTGCTCTCTCCCAGATTGAGACTACTCCAGCCCTAATTTTTTCTGCATCAAACCTGCCCCTTTTTGGGCATGTTTTCACAATGATTTCACCCCAAATCACCCACTAAGTCATCATTTCTCAAATTAATTTTTTATTGTAATTTTTATTTACTTTGTTTTATTTTTTTAGAGTTGAAGTAGTTTTTCTTCCCTATAAATAGGGGTTCATTTTCCTTGTTTAGGGGAATTTTCTTTTAGGCACACTTTGAGCTTTCCTTAGGAGAAACTATGGCAAAATATTTCCTATACAAATTTTAAGAGTTCAAGTCCGAATTTCCCTTGTTTATCTTTCCCATCTTCACATGGTTCCTGCCGTTGTTCGGTGATCCTTGTGAAAAACAATCCATTGTTCTCATCCATTCCGAAAGTGTAACATTTGCTCTCCATCTTCTTAAACTCTTTTATTTGTTATTAGTTCTATTTATAATGCAATATATGTGTTAGTTTTTCCTTCTTATCTTTTGTAAAATTGAATACAATCCCCATGTGTTTTATTTTCTAAAAATCATTTACTTCTTACATTTTAGTGCTTAACTTTCATTTCAAAGCTAAATGTTTATTCGTTGTTCGGTACATTTAGAATAGATTTGAAGATGATTTAATGTTTGACTGATGTTCGACACATTTAATCAACAACTTAAGGTAAATCGTATTATAAGTAAAAATCTGTTGCTCAGTACATTTATAATATGAAATGTTTTTTGAAGGAAATTGAGTTTGTGAATATAGGATTTCGTGATTGGTTTAAATATATGCAAATGCAAGAGTATTGGTGAATTTTGTGTTTAAGGAAAGTCCACTTGTACATTGGTTAAAGTAGAAGTATAATTAGTTTTATACTTGTTTTTACTTGTATTTTTATAATTACACTTTACTCAAAACTCCCCCATCTTATTCTTTTATTCTTTCTCACTAACCATTATTAATATTCCCTAATTTCCGCGGTTAAGAACGATCCCTATTTACCAATACTAAAATGACATAAAAAGGGTTTAAAATATGTATATACTTGAATTACGGGTTTAATTAAATTTGTAGTTTGAGTGCATCACAAATACTGTCAAGCAACCCACATTTTAAATCATGTAAGATCATATTTTATAAGTGTTTTAATATATGTTTTGTAATGCCATGAGTGCATTTTTTTGTGGCCGCCTAGTATTTACGTATTTGCACGTATTACAAGATTTCTGGTTTTGTAGGATGCTTATACGTGCTAGGTTTTCAATGAGGGTTTAATGAATTGGTTTTGGGTTTGGAAATATGAACTCGGGCATGAGACCCATTTGATTTGACGAGGAATCGGATCGAGGGTCCATTTGAGTATACGATCGGGCCGAGGGACCCGTTGGTTTGCGAATCCAGGCTTGAGGCCCATTTGGTTGTAATATCGAGCTGGAAACCCCTTTGACTGTAATATCAGGCTTGAGGCCCTATTGGTTGTGAAATCGGGCTTGACACCCCGTTGACTTATGGTTTCGGTCTTAGGGCTCAGTTATTCGTGATATCGGGCTAGAGGCCCAATTGATTGTGAAATCAAGCTTGAGTCCCAAATCGGTTTATGAAATGAGAATTCGAGCATGAGACCCTGTTGAACTGTGGATTTAGGTCGAGGCCTATGAAAGTGAATTTGAATAGGATTCTAGAAATCCTATTGAGATGAATCGGGTATGAGACGCAGTTGAAATATGCTTTGGGAAAGAAAGAGTTTAGAAAATGTATTATACCCTTCATATGATTTATATGGTTTCCTTCAAACGTTGACTTAGAGAGTCACGATGATAGAGCCTCCCAGATGGAGAATTCTTGGGGGAAGACTCGGAGTAAGACCCCGAGTGGTGTGCACACTAGTATAGAGATGAATCGTGACATATATCGGGGATGTGTTCCCTAGGGGCTGTGTGCCCCGAGTTGGCATTTTCTCGGAAGTACCGCGGATGGGTTATACATATGTTGATACGTATGAGGTTTTACAGAAAGTGATTTGGTGGCGAACACCCCGTGTTCCATGTTTTAGAAAGTGATTTGGGGCGGAGACCCCGTATTTAATATTTTGGAAATGGTTTGGGGCGAAGACCTCGTATTCGATGTTTTAGTATTTCACTGAGAATGGTTTTGGGCTGAGACCCACATGACGTGGTTTGGGTTGTGTCCCTATTGATTTGATTTACCGTGTTCCATGTTTTAAGATTGTAATTTCGAGTCGGGGACCCATAAATGGATTTATGGTTCATGACGGTTTATGGGGACCGACATGAACCCTTGAAAGGTTTTTATGGTTCATGACGCTTTATGGGGATCAGGCATGAACCCTTGAAAGGTTTGAGAATGTTTTCAAATGGTTTTATGAACGTTTTGATAAACAATTGTCGAATGCATGCATGCTTTTCAGTGAAGGGCATAAAGTATATTTTGTGAAAACGTTTTTATTAAAATATCGTTTTGTCCACTCACGACTTTTGATGTTTTGAATGCCCTTCAGGTCGATTGTGGATGCGGGTTGTACTAGAGACGAGATATCACACTCCTTCTCCTACGATCCTGGTGTACTCTGGAAGCCCCGATGCGGGCTAGAGACAGAATTTTCCCTGGTATGACATTTCGTGTCAGACAGGATCAAGCGCATCCCACGTTAATCCCAGGGGATTTGGGACCGGTCTTGACAAAGTGGTATCAGAGCAGGTTGGCTCATTTGATACTCATGGTACTCTGATACCAATCGGTATCAGAGCGTGTTTGCTCTCAGAGTGTGCACAGGTCGAGGATATGATGTCTCTGAAGTCATAACAGTCCATCATCAACCTGATCGTTATGGTATTAATATGAGGATTCGGTAGAATCGAACCCTAGTTACGTGGTGTTTGGCACGATGTACGATAGTTTGAGGTTCAATTGGCATTGGATGTCGCGTATATCGAGGATGTGGATCCCGAGTGGGATCAGTATTTTTGTGAATCTAACCGCTTAGAGCCGTAGTGTTACTGGTGAGTAGGATCCAGTGGACCAGTAGACACCGTGTGACAACCTGAGAGTCGAGACCGTTGTCGGTCGAGTCATGTTGGATTGGATAGTGTGTTGTAGAGAGCAGCTGAGGTCATGGTTGACCCGAGTGATATTGTTGGGAATAGGAACGTTTGACCCTATTTGACATGTGTGGCCATGTTTCAGTGTATCGAATCCCGGAGGGATGTCGACTGGCAGTGGATGCCCGGAGTTGTTGTGGTGTGACGTGATGGGATGCGATTGCGCACGTAGCAACAGTATAGTGTTAGACACGGAAAATGACCAGATTCTTATGGAGGCCAGCGGCTGAGAGTCGTAGAGTTACGAGAGGATGAGATCCTCATAGTGTGGTTACTGGTTGTTTGGGTACCAGTATTGGAGTATGATGACTCTTCGGAGTCGAGAGCGAGGGATCGGTCAGGATGGTTGGGCTGCAGCAGGTAGCCGGGTTTGTAATAACCCTAGTAGGATATTGATTGGGAAAGTTACCAGGAATGTGGTACTTGTCGACCGGATCCTGAGGCGGACCGATCGGTGGATGTTGCGTTGAGTTGTTGGTGCCAGCGGTGAGTCGACCACATGATTTTGGAGTCTCGGTGGCAGACGTGCTGAGATTAGTCTGCACGAGATTGTGGCAGACGTTGCTATCGATGGACGTAGTCGAGTCTTATCAAGTTGGATAGGCTCAGGTTGCCCGTGACGATTGTGGCGATGAGATTCATCAGTCGTGACGATGATACGAGGTGCGTGAGTGACACACAGTATGAGCAGTGATTCTGGATTCGACTCGGTTACGGCTGAGTGCGATCGCAGAATGAGACACTGACGTTGGTTGTTAGCACACTTTCCATGTTACCTCTGTGAGGTGACTGTGACGAGTAGAATATACCTGGGTGATTGACAGGTGCCCTAGATATCCTTGGATGGATTACACGAGTGTGAGTGCTGGAGTTGATCCCGTAGAGTTGGGACATGCGAACCAGTATGGAGACAGAATAGTAGAGATGCCCAAAAGGGCGAACATGTGAGTACGGTGGACACTGAGCGGGAAAAAGAGGATCCTGAGTGGCTCAGTGCGAGGCACCAGGAATACTTGATTTGGTGACCAATTCCCTGATGATACGAGTCTTGGGGCGCGAGTGTGTGCCCAGGAGTAGTAACGTTAATGGATGGAATGCCTAAGTGGCGTTCGGATGAAAAGAGATAAATGGATGACCTGAGTGATGTCACATGATGTATGGATCGGTTTGTCAAATACGGTAGTACGCATAGATTTGTCTTCAGATCACGACACACGTTGCGATCTGTTTAGCCTACTGACCAATGTCAGTGGATTTCGACCAATTTTGTGAGTCAGAGTTGGATTAGGTTGATTAAAGGTACAAGATACGAGTGTTGGAGGCCGTTTATGCACATCCGTAAGTAATATACAAGGTTTAACCTTGAATCGCGTAAATTCCACTCGGAATGAGTGTACCTACATAAACGGTATTCACAGACGCGTGGATGGTGTCTGGTTGAGCTGAGGACTTGAAAGTCCATTGTGGATTGGTTTTAGTTGACTACGATTGACAATACCTCCTGAGTTGGGGACTTGGAAATCGTTGGCCTATAGGATGCGGGAATGCTCGTGTAATGAGTGAGCTCAGTAATTGGAAAAGAAGCATGTTTCCAACGTGATTGGAACTTCAGAATCAAGAGAAGTTGTGATTGCGACAATGAGAAGAGTACTTGATTCCTCATTGGTGACGGATATTCCGGGGTCACTGAGTGTGACTCTGTAGTAGATAGTGTTGGGTACCTGAGGATGACATAGGATGAACTTTGCTGTCGTCGTCTTGGATTCTCCTGGATTCGTTCCTAGGTGAGACGACGAGGAGTGATACGACAGCTAAAGGGTTCAAAAAGGGTGTAAAAACCGAACACCTAGGATGTGGGTCAAATTTGATTGACTTGAGAAATAGATAGTATTTAGCGTCACAGGATGTGACGAGTGAGTGTTCGAGGTGATGGATTGAAGTTCGCTTGGTGACGGACGGTTGGGGTCCGAACTATGATTGGAGTGCGAACGGTAGTACACAGTTGGACGCTACCTTAGTGCAATCTGTGAGTAAGGCGAGTAGGTCCTTGATGATTGTTGTGATGTGGGTGCACCGGTGTGTTGTGCACGTTGGACGATGGGATTGACCATGATCAATCGATATGTCGGGTTGAGAGTGTTCCGAGATTATGGGAATGTTTTAGAATGGTTAGAGTCCTAGATGGACATGAGTGGCGATCGGATTAGGTCCGATCATGACAGTTTGGAGACTCGAGGTGAGTCTAGATGTCAGCGGAGATCGCAAAGTGATGCGAGATACAATACGAGGACTTGAGAGCGAGTCGAGATCAGAGTAGAGCAGCGAAGCGCAGTGGAGCTGGGAGTTGTCGGCTAGTCACGAAGTCGTGACATATTGTCGTAATGGATTGATCGGTATCTAACGAGTGAGAGTCAGTATGGGCATAGCTTTGAGTATGGTCTGCAATGTGGGATTCGTGCCAGTGTGATGGTAGGATCTAGAGAATGTTGTTTGATCGGATGCTGAGTAGGATGTTAGCTTAGATATGATAGCCCTGGGTGGGAGTACGTAATTCAGCCTAACGACTATAGGATGGAACATGTCAGAGTGTTGGATGGAAAATCCGTTCGAATGTTGGTTTGGTATTGCTGACCTATCAAAGTGAGTGACAGGCGAGATCGACGAGTGTCGACGTTCTGTCTCGAGTGAGACGTACGAGCAGACGTGTAGTTCTCGGAAATGAATTGGAGCTTTGGAGGCTCTGGTGACGGTACGTACCGACGAGTACGGCATGTGTGTCGAACGTGTACTATTACATAGGTATTCTTTTGTTGGTGCAACGACCCGAGTAGATGGAACGTGAATGGATTCCACAGTTGGGTTGTGGAATCGGGTCAATTTGAATTTTGAGGACGAAATTTTTTAAGGGGGAAAGATTGTAACGACTTGTCCCGAATTACCGGGATTAATTAAGAATTAATGATGGATTAGCCTCGCTAATCGGGGATTAGATGAGGATTAACGGACGAGTATGTCGAAATGACGATTTTGCCCTAAGAATGGGCGAAACGTTGATTTTTCGTTCAGGTGGTCAAATACACTTTGACTGATGATTGTGACGTAGTTCAGAACGTCACGAGTTCATAGACAGGTGACACGCCCGATTCCGACGTTAGAGGAAGAAGTTATGATTTTCGGAAGTTCAGGAGCATTTTGGTAATTTGGTTGAACATGAGCAAATAGTTGACTTTTGAACCGGGAGGTTCAATGGCCGACGGCCGAGGACCGTTACGTAGATCGGGATGATACGAATCGACAGACAGACGGAACGTCGAATTCGGACATTCGACGAAGAAGTTACAGTTCACGGAAGTTCCGTGGTACTATTGCACATTTTACGAGACAAGAGACTATTGTCCTAAGTGGGGCCCAGATATTTATGTGCTGCCCAATGGATGAGTGACAAGTGTCACTCATCCATTGCCCACCTTCCCACATACATGCATCGATCATCTTCTTTGTTTCTTCCAAACCAAACCCGTAACACACACAAGCCTCCCCAAAATCTCACACCACGACCCTCAATCCTCAGTTGCTGCTTTTGGTATGAATGGAGAAGTGAGAGAAAAGATTGAACTGATGATAGTGGTGGCAAGATCGCAGGCCACCGTGCACGGCGGCCATGGAACCGTGAAAGTTTCTATTTTGGCCCATTTTCCCTTATTTTTTATTTGTAACTTTATGGACCATTTTAGTTTATTAGAATAGACTTATTAGGCTTCTAGTAAGGTTTTAAGGAGGTTTTTGATAGGGTTCGACGGCTGAGGAACCGTGGGAGGAAAATGGAAAAACTTGGATTGTGGGAAGGAATACGAACCAATGGGATTTTATAGCTTTTTCATGTTTTTAGTTATACAGAAAGATTGCTAGTGAGAAAATAGGAAGATTGGGATTGGATTGGATGGAATTGGATGAAAATTGGAGAAGATATGGGTGGAACCGGCCGAACTAGCCGTCAAGAGGAAGAAGAAGCCACTGTAGCGTGGCTCGTGAGGTCCACGCGCAGGGCCATCTCGGTGCGCGTGAGGGCATGTGAGCCCTCCTTTGGAGAAGGTTCTAACATGTGAAAATATCTATTCGATGTAACGAATATTTTGGGACTGGTTTCGAGTCGATCGGATATCGTTTCGATATAGTTCGGGTTGTCCGAAGGTTTAGGATCGTGTTTAAAAATAGTTAAAAATTCCGAAAAATTACGGGGCTTTAGTGAGGGGTTATTTAAGCAGTTAGTAACCCTCTAAATTAATTTGGACAGGTTCGGGAATCCCAGAGGCGACGATTGGCCCGAGAGAGGCTTATGGCACGCGTATCGAGACGTGGCTACGGACGATCTGTGAGTGGACTTTTCTTTCAAAATTGATGCATGTATAAATGCTTTATACGTGTTTTAATATATTTTTTGTGATACCATGAGTGCATTTGTTTTTGGTAGCCTAGGATTACGTATTTGCACGTATTACGAGATTTCTGGTTTTGTACGATGCTTATACGTGCTAGGTTTTCAATGAGGGTTTAATGAATTGGTTTTGGATTTGAAAATATGAACTCGGGCATGAGACCCATTTGATTTACAAACGCTCGGACTAGGAGTCCATTTGATTTGACGAGAAATCAGACCGAGGGTCCATTTGAGTATACGATCGGGCTGAGGGCCCCGTTGGTTTGCGAATTTGGGCTTGAGGCCCATTTGGTTGTAATATCGAGCTGGAAGCCCCTTTGACTGTAATATCGGGCTTGAGGCCCTATTGGTTGTGAAATCGGGCTTGAGGCCCCATTGAGTTATGGTTTCGAGCTTAAGGCCGAGTTATTCGTAATATCGGGCTAGAGGTCCAGTTGATTATGAAATCGGGCTTGAGTCTCAGTTCGGTTTGTGAAATGAGAATTCGGGCATGAGACCCTGGTGAACTGTGGATTTAGGCCGAGGCCTGTGAAAGTGAATTTGAATCGGATTCGAGGAATCCTATTGAGATGAATCCGGTATGAGACCCAGTTGAAATATGCTTTGGGAAAGAAAGAGTTTTGAAAATGTATTATACCCTCCATATGATTTATATGGTCTCCTCAAGACGTCGACCTGGAGAGTCACGATCCACAGACTAGAATGGGTATCCCCATAAGGATCCCGTTCCAGGAGTGAAAGTTATGATATGGTCCTGGACCAGATTCAGAAGAGATGATCGGATTAGGTCCGAAGATAGAGCCTCCCAGATGGAGAATTCCTGGGGGAAGACTCGGAGTGAGACCCCGAGTGGTGTGCACACTAGTATAGAGATGAATCGTGACATATATCGGGGATGTGTTCTCTAGGGGCTGTGTGCCCCGAGTTGGCATCTTCTCGGAAGTTCCGCGCATGGGTTATATGTATGTTGATACGTATGAGGTTTTACGGAAAGTGATTTGGGGGCGGAGACGCCGTGTTCCATGTTTTAGAAAGTGATTTGGGGTAGAGACCCCGTATTTGATATTTTGGAAATGGTTTGCGGCGAAGACCCCGTATTCGATATTTTAGAATTTCACTGAGAATGGTTTTGGGCTGAGACCCACGTGACGTGGTTTGGGTTGAGTCCCTATTGATTTGATTTACCGTGTTCCATGTTTTAGGATTGTAATTTCGGGTCGAGGACCCATAAATGGATTTATGATTCATGACGGTTTATGGGGACCGGCATGAACCCTTGAAAGGTTTTTATGGTTCATGACGGTTTATGGGGACCGGGCATGAACCTTTGAAAGGTTTGTGAATGTTTTCAAATGGTTTTATGAACGTTTTGATAAACAATTTTCGAATCCATGCATGTTTTTCAGTGAAGGGCATAAAGTATATTTTGTGGAAACGTTTTTATTAAAATATCATTTTTTTTCCACTCACCACTTTTGATGTTTTGAATGCCTTTCAGGTCAATCTCGGATGCGGGCTGTAGCAGAAACGAGACATCACACTCCTCCTCCTACAATCCTGGCGTATTCTGGAAGCCCCGGTGAGGGCCAGAGATGGAATTTTCCATGGTCTGACACTTTGTGTCAGACAGGATCAGGCGCATCCCACATTAATCCCGTGGGATTTGGGACGGGTCCTGACAAAGTATTATGTCAGGACCCAACCCTTCTCTGTCAGGACCCAACTCATCTAGCACGATATTGTCCGCTTTGGGCCTTCTCGCCCTCATGGTTTTGTTTTCGGCAGCTCACGGTGCAACTTTCCAGGGGGTTACCCATCATGAAATTGCACCAATCTCAACTCGCTTAACTTTGGGGTTCCAATCCCCCCCAAAGCCACTGAGCTCCCAAAAGGCCTCGTACTAGATAGGTGTGTGCCTACACCTTTAAGGCATACCACGATCCCTTCCCGGACCATTCCCCCATCGTAGGAATGTGGGATCATTCATCGTTCCCTCCAGGACACGGGTCTTACAATCCACCCCCCTTATGGCCCAGCGTCCTCGCTGGCACACTTCCCGGTCGGGGTCTGGCTCTGATACCATTATGTCAGGACCCAACTCTCCTCTGTCAAAACCCGACTCATCTAGCACGATATTGTCCGCTTTGGGCCTTCTTGCCCTCACGGTTTTGTTTTCGGGAGCTCACGGTGCAACTTCCCAGGAGGTCACCCATCATGGAATTGCACCAGCCTCAACTCGATTAAATTTGGGGTTTCAATCCCTCCCAAAGCCACTGAGCTCCCAAAAGGCCTCGTGCTAGATAAGCGTGTGCCTACACCTTTAAGGCACACCACCATCCCTTCCCAGACCATTCCCCCCTCGCAGGAATGTGAGATCGTTCACCGTTCCCTCCAAGACACGAGTCTTACACATATGACATTGTTTAGTTAGAAAGAAAGTTAGTGCAAGAAATGAAGCTAACCATTATAACATTGTTGCTGGAGTGGCTAGAAAGGCTTGTTAAGCGCTTGCAAAAATACCTCGAGGAGGTGAGAAGAGAAGCTGCATCTTGATTTCTTAAGTAAGAAGCAGTTTTTCCCACAAGGGCGATTCTTTGTTAAACCATGAAACCTTGGTCAGGTGTCCATAGGTTCAGAAATTGATGAAAATTAATTTGCTGAGTTTGATTGGTTTATTCTAAGTCTTTTGAGAAGATGGGTTCTTCTCCTTTTATATGTGGTGAGGAAACTGATCAAGTTGCCAAGTTGAGCCTCTAGTGGGTCTCATTCTCCCTATTTTTTTCGTTGGAAACCTCACCTTTGTCTTTATTTTCTTCGCGCGTCAGAACTGTTCATGCTTTCTTTTTCTTCACATTCCAAGTGGTCGATTTGGCTGGGTCTTTATCTGTTTTGGGCCTTTAATTCTTTCGAGCTATTGACTTTGGTCTAAGGGGATTTTTTCGAGTGTAAACAAAAATAATAATAAAAAAAATCAAATGACTAATATCAAATACACATAATCCCAAACTTCTATCTTCTGGAGAACAAAAGATTATTCATGTGAAAGAAAACATGAAATTCAATTACTTGGAAATTGTTCAATTATGTAAATATGATAATATGACTGCGTAATCTTAAAATGAACTTCTTCTTTTTTATCATATATAGGTAGTTAGTATTCCATCTTCTATGTCCAAAACACCTATAATTAATATTTTTTTTCCACATACTTTGATTATGGATATAAACAAACATGTGTTAGATCAGTTGCTAGCTAATTGGACAATTATTCATTTTTTACAAACGAATTTGAATCTCCTTTTAGCAACCAAATTTGAATCTCCTCAACCAGCATAAAAAGTAAAACATAATATGAAAAAGTAAAAGTACGAGACAACACATTATTATTGTATTGGGATGTGATCACATAATTAATCATGGGAAATGAAGAAGAGAAATCATTTGTGGTGCAGGCAAGCAAACAAGCAAGTAAATGAGAAATCTAATGAATCATGTCATATGATTTGTTCCTTGGGCACTGCAATGATGTTTTTTTCACAGTTCATGAAAGGTTAAGGCTAAGGAACACAATGTTATCCTTGGGACCTTTGAGAGTTGAGATAGAGGTCATCATAAGCTTCCTAAAACAAGAGTACTTAATTTGGAGAATCAGTCATGATCCAAACACACAAAAACATAGAAAATATTGCAAGTAACAAGAATGATTTCTCCTTCTAGCTAGTATTCATAGCTGGCCTGAATCCATTCCATGCCATGCCATGCCATGCCATGCCATGCCAATTGATTCCAATTTTTATCTTCTTTTCTCTTACTAATAATTTTCATTTCCATTTTTAATTTTTTACACATCATTGTGATGACAACCTTACGCCACCAGATACCACCATCATCACTTGGGGCTTGGGGCTCCTTTATTTACCCCACAAATTGCTGCACAATTGGATAATTTGTTGACACATGATACAGCAAAACAAGATAATGATCGATGCATTCTAGTAAATTTTGCATATATATTACATATTTTAATTCATAGCTTTTATTTTTTAGAATGTAAGATGTCTAATCAATTAATCGTACAAATAGAGAGGATGCTTAAAGTAGTTTTATTTATTTTACATATATACACATCACTTATCATAAGTTACAAGATAACTCATTAACCCTCAATTTAACAAATTAAATAATATCGCTTAACTTTATCTACAAAACTATTAAATCCTCTACTATCGACTTAGCTAACAAATTAAGAGCCATTTTGGGATTATTATATTTTTTTTGAAAAACTGTTTTAACTATATTTTTCTGAAAAGTTATTTTTGTTTTATTTTCATAATAAATAGTTATACATTAAAATATATATTTTTTTGTAAAAACAACTTTAAAACACACAATCTACAGAGTGTTTTTAAAAATTGTTATTTTTTTTTTTCAAAAACGAAACTTTATTAAACCAACCGAATCGAAACGTTTACATCATGAGTTAAATTATTAAATAACCATTGGGGCTAGAGGCCTTCCCATCGAAAACATCGTTTAAAACACTTGAAAAAAGCAGCAACTTCATGAGCCGCAGTATTATGCTTGCGGGAGGTGTACCTAAATTGTACAGTCTCGAAGAGAGGTTGCATAGCTAGGATATCATGAATAACTCTTTTGATACTAACCTCTAGGCAAACACCTGATGTAACATATATATTGTACCAGACACTGTGAATCCAACTCCAAGATGACTCGCTTACAATCAAAGTCTGCATATGCAAGCATAGCAGCATAGAGGGCATAAGCTTCAGCCTACAAGGCATTGCCACAAGGGAAGCCACCCTTATCCCCAGCAACAATGAACTCTCCCAATGAGGACTGGCAAACCTAACCATAAGCACCCTGATCGTCTGTGCCACTAAGAGCCCCATCATAATTAACTTTAATAAAGCATGCATGAGGCCGCCGCCAAGAAGGACTAAAAGAAGGAACCACCATTGGCTGAGGGACCACCTGAATGAGGGGAGGTTTTGCTAGTCTAGCCGTATGGAACTCAAACAATTGAGTCACCATCATCTGGATAGCAAATCCGGAATCAATGATGATATCATTATAGCACTTCTGATTTTGACACTTCCATAACCGCCAGAGACCAAAGATGAACATTTGAATATCGTCCTCCCCATATCTGGTCTAAGTAAGATTCTAAGTAAAGAACTTCCAATACCAAACAAAGTCTCCATCCTTAACCCCCACTCATATCAAGCTGCAAAGGACATCGATACCAAAAGAGTTAGCGAATTTACATTGGAAGAAAAAGTGCACCTGAGATTCCACTACTTCACCATATTGAGGAAAAATAGTATCCACCAAAATCCGATGTATGACCAAGTTCACTCGCACCGTCAAAAACTGTTTACAACATTGCCACAAGAAAAACTTAACCATGGGGGGAACATTCACTAACTAGATGGAACCCCTAAGCTCTTTATGCGAGGTAGTGACGCAGCACGAAGTATAATAGGGTAAACAAGCGTAAAACCCTAAAGACCAAACACTGGAATCCATCAGAAGATAACTGGGAAAACTCTCAAATTTGATTGAATAAAATATATGATAAAAACAAATACAATGTTTAAAGGTTGTTTAAATACCTAGGAAACCCTAAGGTGAAACCTAGATCAAAAAGGAAAAGGAAACTCTAATTAATTAAAATTCCGAAAATCTGTAAGCCCCATTCTGAGCTCGGACGCCAAATCTGTAAATTCCGCTTATGTCCTTTTTGCAGTTTTCACTCCATCTCTTCCTCAATCCATTCCGCCATTTGTTCTACATCATGTAGGATTACTATCTTCCCCTTAACCCTACTTTTGTATGAACTCCGCACTCCTGAGAAGATCAAGAGCCACATGATACCCTGATTTTACAGTGTACTTACCATTCTGAACTTTGCCCAATATATCTATCAGAACATCCCAAAAGGCTAAGGGACAGGGCTAGAACACTATGAGTTTTCTCCTTACTAAAAATGGTGGTAACTAGTTCAGTCTTCCATCGTCTACTCTCTCCATCAATTTGATCAACAATTACTTTGGGGGAAAGGGGATGTAGGGAAAATGGTAAGAATGGCCTACGTGTGTTCAGTCATGGGTCAGATAGGATATGAACATGTTTATCATCTCCTATCTTCCATCGAATCCTAACTTGTAGTACCTGAAGACCTTGCAGAATCCATTTCCATCCCAAGAGCTTCCTCATAAATCTTTATCTTTAAGGATATTCCCATCTAAAAAGTACTTAACTCTCAAAGTATGGACTAACAGAGAGTCCGAGGCAAGTTAAAATTCTCCAACTAACTTAGCAAGCATAGTAACATTAAAAAAAACCTTAGATCCTTAAAGCCCAAACCCCCACCCTGTTTTGGTCTAGAAAGTTTGTCCCAAGAGCTCCAGTGTATCCTAGTCTTTTTGCATGTAATCCCACATCAGAAGTCCGCCATAATTCTAGTAATATCTTGATACATAGCTACGAGTGATAAAAATTACTCAGCCCACCCTTGAATACGACTTCAATACGGTTCATGGTCTCTTCAAAGGCCTTCTTCTTCGAGGCCCAAAAGTCTGTCATCAGCCCCAGATTGTAACAACCCATCCCGAGAGTAGAGTAATTAAGGTGTGATTGGTGAGGTTAACCAGTGGTTAGGTGGTTCCGACAGGTCCGGGCGCCTAGCATGACGATTTTGTCCCTGGTTTGGGCAAAATAGTTGACTTTTAGTTCGAGTGGTCAAATGAGGGTTGACCAGTGACCAGGACGTATTTTAGGACGTCACAAATCCATAGGTAGGTGGCACGCCTGATTCCGACATCCGAGGAGGAAGTTGTGATGTTCGGAAGGTCGAGGGCATATCCGTAATTTGGGTAAAATAGGGGGAATAGTTGACTTTTTGGATAATCGAGTTTTGGTAGGTTGACCTAGGATGGTTAGGTAGCTTTCGACGTCCTGAGTTCGATGACAGGCGGCACGTACTCATCGGACTTACGAGGTGAGAGTTACGGGTCTAGGAAGTTTTGGTAAAACCGTAAAAATGAGTAAAACAGGAGGGTATTTTGGTCTTTTTGGTTTCTGGGGATTTGTGCAGAGAGAAAGGAAATGGACGACTGAGGTTGGGCCATGTGGGAGTGGGTGGATTGGATGGTGACACATGGCAGGGGGCTAGAGGATTCTGGGAGAATCCTGTGTGGTCTCAGCCCAAATAATTGGGGTGCACTTGTGCTTACCCGTGGCTGTTCTTCGACAAACACAGAGAAACAGAGTGAGTTTGTGAGGAGGAATTGGGGAGTTATCGTGGCTGGTGATGAGTTCTGGTGAGTGAGGGAGGAACAAGAGACTGAAGGGAGGCTGGTGGTCGTGAATTGGTGATGCAATCGTGCACGGCGGCACAGCGGAGGTACGGAGAAGTTTTGGGGGAAACAGGGAGCCTGAGAGTTCGAGGTGGTGGCTACGCCGTGAGGTGAGGCAAATCAAGGCGAGGGGAGGCTGAGGAGGTTGCAAGGAGTCCAACGAGCACCGTGGTAGGCAGCGGTGCGCACGGCAGAGCTGCAATCGAAAGGTAAGCTTCCTTGCTCTATTTTTCCGTGAAAGTTCATTTGGAAAGTCGTGAGGTTTGGCTGAGAGTCGAGAGGATAGGAGGTCGGAGTGATGTTCAGGGAGGTCCTAGGAGTGGTTCGTGATGGTCGCCGTGACGGGGGCGTACACGGCGGAGCTCAGGCGAAGAGGAGTCTCTGTTCCCTGTTTCGGCCGTGAACTTCGAACCCAAAGTCGTGGACTTCTGGGGTGAGTCGAGGGTAACGGAGATTGGTTCTAGGTTCAGTAAAGCCTTAGGGATCGTCTGGTGTCGCCACCGTGACGGGAGGTGACCGGAGTAGAGGAATCGTGAAACTGGGGTTTGATGGCCGTCTGGTTCGAGCTTGAATCGACGATGACGGGACTGTGTCGAGGTTAGAGGAGTTAGGGAATGGATTCGTGGTGTTTGGACGAAGCTGCAGGAGAAGAAAGAGGATGAAATGGTGGCCGGACGACGGAGATTGAGTCTCGCCGGTCCAAGTTGCAGAGCCGGTTCAGCACAGTGCGTGGAGGTTGTTGACGGTGCACTGTAGCTGGCGCGTGAGGGCCACGCGCAGCCACTTTGGGCGGCGCGTGGGGGCGCGTACGACGGCGGATGGGAAAGTGTTCAACATGGTTTTTGGTCCAGGCGTTCTGGTGAATTCAATGGAGTTGGTTTCGAGTCAATCGGACGTCGTTTGAGTTTAGTTCCGCGAGGGTGAAGGTTTAGGGTCCCGGGTTCTTACGTTTAGGATTCGGGGATTTTTGAGGGAATTTAGGTGAGTGTTTGTAGACGTATTAGTGACGTATTTTGACGGTGTTTGACAGGATCGAGATTTCCCGAGGAAGCCGAGGAACGGGCTGGACGTTCGGGACGCGAGTAGGGCTCAGTACTGTGAGTGGACCTTTTTCTCTAAACTCGAGCATGCATAACTGTTTTCTATAATTGTTTTATGATTTTGATTATGATTCTATGTTTATTGAATATGTTTTGGTTGGTTTTACATTGTTGCACGTTTTTCGAGAAAATACGGTATTTGGTACGTTTTACGAGAAATGTCGATTTCTGAGAATAATACCATGGTTTTGGGATTTCAAATGATAAATGGTTTTCAATGATTGTAAAGGGATTTTGGAACATGATTTCAATGATTAAAGGTTTTCGGTTTTAGAAACGAATTTCGGAAAAAGGGTTGGTTCCAAGTGGAAAGGTGGATTCCGGATTTGGGTTCGGAATGACGGTTCTGGATGTCGGAAAGGTATCGAACCAGTGATTTCGGATTCGGGTTTGGATGTAGATTGGTAATTGGATTTCAAATGATTTTGGGATTGGATTTGCTGGATCTGGATATTGGGTTTAAAGACCCGGATATATATGACGGGGGACCGGCCGGATTGGGTTTAAAGACCCGGATTGAGTTTAAAGACTCGGGAGTTTAAAGACTCGGATATATTGATTTCCCTCGTAGGCCTTGAGTTTAAAGACTCGGATATGATTAAGGCCTGGATTGAGTTTAAAGACTCGGATATATTGATTTCCCCCGTAGGCCTTGAGTTTAAAGACTCGGATATGATTAAGGCCTGGATTGAGTTTAAAGACTCGGATAGGTCCAGCAGGTTTGATCGGGAAAATGCTGATGTGATGTTATGATTTCTGATATGGTTTTATGATTCACATGCTGTGGTTTTCTAACTGTTTTATAGTGTTTCTGTTTCTTATGATGCGGTTTATGATAGATTGATTTATAACGGTGTTCATAAATATTAGTTATGCATGTGGTTTTCAAAACGGAGGGCTAAAACCCCGGTTTTTATATGAAATGGTTCTGCACTTTTTGTACTTTCTGGCCCACTCACACCTTCTGTTTTAAATTGCCCTCCAGGTTGTGGAGCTAGTGCGAGGTCTTGACGTCGAGGCAGTGTCCGAGGCATAGAAGCGACGTGAGGGATCCCAGAATAGCTTACAATCTTCCGTGTGCGTGTACTTTATCGGGTTTTAGTTCTTTGTATTTTGTACTAGGTTCTGTAAACGATAACGTCGGAATATTTTGTTTAATTACTCCTGCGTCTGACTGGATTTGAGTGAGTTTTACTTAGGTGTTGTGTCGGGGAGTCAGACGGGAGCGGGATTGACCTCGGGTTTTGGGGTGAAACCGGGGTGGGTCCTGACACAGATACTTCCCAAAACTGCCATTACACTGAATCCCAAGAATAGCGAACAAGTCCACTTTGGTATACAAAGCCATATCACCACCAAATAGGATTGCATTCTTAACAAAATTGATGAGTTGGTCAGACTCAGCAACATAGGTGTTCAAAATCATCAGTAATTAGTAAAGTCCATCACTTTTCAAAAAAATAAGTTTTTTTTTTACTAAATATTTTTGTATTGTTTCATTTTCTAATACCAATCGATTATTAATTAAATTAGGAACAAATGAGATATATTTACATATATATATATATATCGACCATTGGATTAATCCAATCGAGGCCTTCATGGTTCCTTATTTTCAAGTTGTTAATTAGCATGAATAAGGCATCATTTTTATTTAGCTTTTAATTGTGGGGTTGAAGTTATTTCCTGTTTGGGGGAGAGAAAATCAGAAAAGAATTGATGGGACGAGTAAATGGTGAGGTTGATGATGGCAATCTGGCATGGAAGCACGCCCTCCAAATCTTTTTTCCAACAAACAGAATGTTATCATGATATCCACTGCACGCTCCACCCTTCTTCAATTCCAACCAAGATTTTCCTCACATTCTTCAACCAAAAAATATGACCACGATTTTCGCTTCTTGTCACCCCTGGTCTCCATCATCATCATCTTTTTTTATCCTTTTCCGTCTTATTATTAAATAACAAAATGTTAGTTCTAGTATGTACTTTTATTTTTTACTATTGAGATATATATATACACACTAGGAAAATGAAACCAATTTATCATGGAGCAAGTTTGTGGTGCGAATTTGTGAGGACGATATAAATAAGAGCATTAGAGCATGTTTAGTGATATAGGTAAGGATAAGGGGTTAGATGCAAGATTTAGTTCCTGTCAGGATACTGTTCATGATATTTTGCCTAAAATTATTTGATATGTTTCTAATGGAGAGAGGTAAGAGGCAGAAATTTAAAGTTTTGAAAATTATTTTTTAAAGATAATAGTGTAGAAATACTATATAATATATATATAATACAACTTAATTCTTATTTATCCTACTTAACTTATATATAATAATAATAATTAATTAAACACTATCATAATAAATTAATTTTATCAAAATAAATAAAATTTAAATTATATTAAAAATACTGTAAATTTAATTAAAAAATATAACTACTAATTTAAATTGATATATATATACATAAAATATGAAATATATAAAAAAAAAAATACAATATTTGATATGTAACAACTCCTTATTGGCTGCCACTAACCCAACCCAAGCAAGAGAAGAGGCTAGAATAGCCCCAGCCTCTGTCTTCGGCCCTGCTGAGCCCATTAGAAAGTTATAGCCCTGATTTGTGGGCTATACTGTACGTTGCCGGGACAAGATTGAGTGCGCTAGACGTGCTATTAGTAGGCAGCAAGGGCGGAGACAGATAATAGCTACGCGTTTGAAGTAATTGATTTTTTGAATATAAATAAGGCTAAAATGTATATTAATGGGTGCAAATATTAGAATTAGCACACCCGGTACCCATTGACGTACGTCCCTAATTAGAGAGATTGATACAATGAGTAATGCCATTGTTCATAACAATAATTAACATTGATATCGATCGCCATCGATTGTGAATTATCATAGATGCTATGCGTAGTTATATATGCTATGAAGAATTGAAGGTGACATATACACTAATACAAATACTTATACATATAAGACACATTCGCGTATGGATGTATGTGTTGAAGAATCTGAATATATATGCGACCTAATTAGTATTGGTGCATGCATGTTTAGGCGGATACATATATAGAGAATAGATATTGAAGAAAGAAAATATAGTTCCCATTCCCAAAGCTAAATAGTTTAGTAAAGGAATTACTCATCATCCCAGTTTCTAATTTCTTTACGTGTTCCAAAAGGAAAAACAAAAAAATATTTTTTTTGGCCAACAACATTTCCCGAAACCCTAATCATGGCATGACTTTTTCCCTCTTATATTCGGAGGCCTCCTCCTCACTTCTTCATCACGTACTTCTCTCTCTCTCTCTCTCTCTCTCTCTCTCTCTCTGATAGTGTTCTCTATATACTTTGGAATATATAGCTAGCTAGCTATAAGCAATTAAGCTACATACGTACTATAGGAAAATGGGTGACATTTCTTATTCTAGTGGGAATGGGATTAATAAGGGGAATGGGAATGGGAATGGAGTGAATGGAAAAGGCCATTCAGTGCTGAATGGATACAGGAAAAGCTGCTGGTATGAGGAAGAAATCGAAGAAAACTTAAGATGGAGCTTTGCTCTTAATAGGTATTATATATTTCAACCCAATTTTCATAAATAGCTTCACATTTTCTTTCTCTTATCATTTTTTCAACAGAAGTAATTCAGCTCTAGCTATTTTTTTTTTTTTACTTTTTGTCTTTTATGGTTGCTCATTTGATTATATATATATATCATAAGGTTGATAGACATAATTATTAGGAATTTTTCACCACCTCCCCTTTCTGGTCGATTGTGGCATTAGAAAATGAAAAATTCCTTAAAAGTGAAACATTCTTTTTACCACCAATATATTTGGTCGTGAAAAGTTCAGACAAGACATAATAATAAATAAAAGTTAATTATTTTCATCGTTTTTAGGATATTTTAATAAACTTTTTTATTTTTTATTTTATTTTGGGTATTTGCAGTATATTGCATACAGGTGCTACTCCGTTCCAGGACATTGCTTTGCTGGACACAAAGCCATTTGGAAAGGTTTGGGTCAAATTCAAAACCAGTTATATTAATTATATTATATATATATATAACTAAAATGAAATTAGTTTTCTTAATTTCCAAAAAAGAAAAAATAGGAAAAAGAAAAAACTAAACGTGGCGGATTGTCTTGTACGTATTTTGCAGGCTTTAGTGATTGATGGAAAACTTCAAAGTGCTGAGACTGATGAATTTATCTACCATGAATGTCTTGTTCATCCACCACTTCTGCATCATCCTAAGTAATTAGTTCATTATATATATGTTTCCTTTCTCTTTTGGTTTTGGATATAGTGAATGGCAGCATTGTTAATATGTAAATCATGAATGCCAGCCCAAAGCGCATCTTCATCATGGGAGGAGGCGAAGGCTCAACCGCAAGAGAGCTGCTGAGACACAAGACTGTGGACAAGGTTGTCATGTGTGACATTGATGAGGTGCGTACAACTACAAATTAATAATTCATTTATTAAAATGCATATGATTTGAGATTAATTCATCCAATCATGCTTAATTAAGTAGTCAGTATTCCCTGGGCTGTTTGCCTGGTGCTTGCTTCTGCCTTTGGCACTTTGTTTGCTGGACAGCTCCTCTGGGTTTGCCTGTTGGGCTTGTCCCTTAATATTATTTTGCCTTATCAAAAATAAAAATAAAATAAAGAGGTAGTGAATCAAAACAAAATGCAGGAGGTGGTGGAGTTTTGCAAGTCATATCTGATTGTGAACAGAGAAGCTTTCTGTGATCCAAGACTGGAGCTCATCATCAACGATGCCAGGTTACTTTAATTACTTACATTACTTTTACTATTCAATATTCACCCACTCCGATTTCACTTTTTACTAATTACTGAGGGTGTATTTGTAATTTTGTAGGGCTGAGCTGGGAAACAGAGAAGAGCACTACGATGTGATTATTGGCGACCTTGCAGACCCCATAGAAGGAGGACCATGTTATAAACTCTACACCAAATCCTTCTATGAGTTGATTGTCAAGCCTAGGCTCAGCAATGAGGGCATTTTTGTCACACAGGTACCAAATACACCCTCATGAATTCGCAATTCTACATGCACTGTATAAGTGTATATAATCAGAAGTAAATATAACCTAATACGCTAATATTTTGCATAAATAAACTTATCTTCTTTGTTATTTATACAGGCAGGTCCAGCTGGAATTTTCAGTCATACCGAAGTGTTCTCTTGCATTTACAATACTTTGAGGCAGGTCTTCAAATGTAAGTATTAATTTTTCTTTTTATTATTATTATTATTATTATTATTATTATTATTTTTAATAATCAGCTAATATTCTGATTTGTGTGTATCTACAGATGTTGTGCCTTATTCAGCTCATATTCCTTCTTATGCTGATACGTGGGGATGGATCATGGTGAAAGAAAAAGAAAATTAAAAATTATAATATTGGCATAATTTTCTGTATTACAATTGACATATATTAAGCCAATGTGAATGAATTATAAATTTTTTTTTTTACAAAATAACAGGCTTCAGATACACATTTGGAGGCGAGTGCTGATGAACTAGACCTCAGAACGAAGCAGAGGATCAAAGGGGAGAACAGATACTTAGATGGAAAAACATTTTCATCGTCTGCTACCTTGAGCAAAGCGGTTCGAAAATCGTAAGTCCATGCCATATTTCAATATAGAATTTATTTATTTATTTTTCTGATCTGTATTCATGTCAATGAATTATATTGTGTATTTTTGGCAGGATGGACAATGAGACTCATGTATACACAGAAGGAGAGGCGAGGTTCATCTATGGCCATGGTGGTGCCTACAAGCACGATTGAGCTTGAAAATGGAAGAGTGAAGAATAACCCACCATGAGACTAATAATTAAGAGAATCCCAGTGGAAGAAAAACTTAATTCGAGTCTTATGTTTTTTTTTAATGTTGATTTTCCTTTTTCTTTCTTTATAATTAATTTTGTAGTAACTTAATTACATAAATTATGAATTTATGATATAAGTCTTTGTTTGTGTGACTCTCTTGTAATGAATGTTTGTTTAATTAGGCAAGATATATAAACAAGTTCTAACAAGTTGCAATTAATATTAGGAATATTTGTAAACATATTCTAGGGATTTGCTAAATCCTATTAATATTAGGTAATTTCGTAATAGCCTAAATATTAAGTGTCGACTTTATAATCTACTAAGTTTGTACCTTAGCTTCTTGTATATATATTTCCCGTGAATCAAATTCAAGTCAGCCAAATACATATTTTGATTATTTAACTTGGTATCAGAGCCATCAACATTATTCTTTATCTTCATCTTGTCAGCATCCATGGATAATTCCAATAAAAGCCAAGGCCTAGCCAAGCCTTATGTCTATTTTTCTAAACATCAATCAACAACAACTCCAGTCAACAACTCAGCCATTAATTCACTATACCTACAGGAGTAGCGCATATCACAACATCATACACACTCACGCCCATATGGCCCATCAGCCGTGATCCGCACTGCTAATACCTTTGTAGTGCACGCATCTTCGGCACACGTTGCGCCTCCTATCCACAGACTTGGATTTTGGATAGTGGAGCCACTGATCACATAATTTCTGATCCCACCATATTCACTAGAATTATACCTTCATCTTTACCTTCTGTGACCTTACCCACAGACTCTTCAGCCCCTATTACCTCCACAGGCACAGACATTCAATTCAGATATCATTTTGGACAATGTCTTGTGTGTACCTTCTTTTCATTTAAATCTTATGTCAGCTAGCAAGGTTACTAATTCCCTCAATTGTTGTTTTCTTTTATTTCTTTCCTTTTGCGCCTTATAGGACTTGGCTACGGAGAAGACGATTGGCTTGGACAAACAACATGGTGGTCTTTATTACATGTCTCTAGTGTACAAACCTCCTTCACCTACCTCCCATCAAGTATCGTATCATTCCAACTTGTGGCATCTGCGTCTTGATTATCTTACCGTCTTCAATTGGTATCCCATTTCTTGCCTTCTTCTACCAAGTTCTTTCAATCATGATTGTCATATTAGTCTTCTAGCCAAACAAACTAGGCTACCTTTTTCATCTAGTTTTATATCAATCCCGGCCTCTTTGCTTTGTGATATTTGGGGTCCTCATAAAGAACCCACACATTCAAGGGCTCTTTTCTTTCTCACCATTGTTGATGATTTTACTCGATGCACTTAGCTCTACTTAATGCACCATAAATCTGAAACGCAATCAATTCTTCAATCATTTGTTGCCTTTGTTCGTACCCAATTTCATATTACCATTAAAGCCATACGAGTCGACAACGGGTCTGAATTCTTTTCTTTGCGTCATTTCTTTTAAACTAATGGTATTGAATATCAACATACTTGTGTCTACACTCCCCAACAAAAAAGGGTTGTCGAACAAAAACATCGTCACATTCTCACGGTCGTGCCTTATTTTTCCAATCACATTTACCCCTATCATTTTTCGGTGAAAGTGTTCTCACCACTGTTTACCTTATTAACCGTCTTCTATCTCCATTACTAGCTAACAAGTCCCGTTTTGAAATGTTATATCATTGTCCACCGCCTCTTGCACACATAAGAGTTTTTTATTGTTTGTTTTATGCCACAATTGTCCACCACATTCAAAAATTGGATCCTAGTGCCAAATCTTGTGTTTTTATTGGTTATCCAACTGGTCAAAAAGGATACAAATTATTTGATTTAACATTTCAAAAAAAAATTTGTTAGTCGCAATGTTAAATTTCATGAGCTTGTATTTCCTTTTTCTATGCACAAACCTAATTCACATTCTCCATCTCTTCCTACTTGTTGTGACGCCCCATCTCCTAGCCTTTCTCCAAACCCCTTATTTCCACAAATCACTCCATCATGTTCTGGCCCACCCATTACCCCAATCAATCCCACCAACCCATCAATCCGCTCCTACCCCACTAATTAACCCAACCCCTCCCACTAATCCATCTGAAACTATCCCACCGAATCACCCAAACAATCCCACATTTACTGTGAATCCCACCTCATGTGAATCGCCATGGAGAAAAGCATTTTCTTCTTCAGTGCTTTCACATTAAAGACATAGGAGATTTAAAATATTTTCTGGGCATTGAGTTT
This sequence comes from Prinsepia uniflora, assembly GCA_032719365.1. NCBI lineage: Eukaryota > Viridiplantae > Streptophyta > Magnoliopsida > Rosales > Rosaceae > Prinsepia > Prinsepia uniflora. The sequence goes on along the minus strand of CM064863.1, from coordinate 53,189,275 downwards.
TCTGGTTCTAAGCAGGGTATTTTCATCTCTCAAAGAAAGTATGCACTTGATATTTTGCAAGATTCATGTCTTCTTAGTGCACGCCCATAAAAATTTCCATGGAAGAAAATCAAAAATTCACTCCCACGGATGGTGATTTACTTCATGATCCAGCAAAGTACAGACGCTTGGTTGGCAAGTTGATTTACCTCACTGTTACTAGGCTTGATATTATTTATTCAGTTCGTACATTAAGTCAGTTATGAGTCTCCCACGTAAACCCCATTGGGATGCAGCCTTGAGAATTCTTAGATACATCAAAGGAGTACCTGGACAAGGTTTGTTGCTTCCAGCTTTCAACAACCTTGCTTTGAAAGCTTTCTGTGATTCAAATTGGGGATGTTGTCGTACTACAAGGAGATCAGTTACAGGGTATTGCATTTTCCTTGGAAATTCTCTCATCTCTTGGAAATCTAAGAAACAAACCAATGTTTCTAGATCTTCCACAGAGGCCGAATATCATGTTATGGTAAACACATGTTTAGAGTTGGCTTGGTTGCGGTATATATTAGAAGATTTGAAAGTTCCATAAGTAGCCCCATGCACCATTATTCTACGATAGCCGGTTAGCATTGCACATTGCAATTAACCCAGTTTTTTACGAACGCACAAAACACATAGAAATTGACTCACATTGTTCGGGAAAAACTACATATGAGACAAAACGATCAAGACTAAAATTTTCTTCATCATAATATTGGATAGGATACCTTATTAATTACATTGAAAGATATTTTAAACTCAAAACTCATGTTAATAATAAAAGTAAAAATATTATAACTTATTTTTCGGCTTAAATTAGACTTGAGCGTTTTCGAAGTGATCCAAGCCCGGTTAGTTTGGGTTTGGGTTTCTTAGGTGCCAAGCCCGCTTGTCTAAAACCTCCAAGCCCAACGTTTTTTTTTTCATAGTCCAATTAGGTTAGGTAAATTGATGAATTATGAGTCGATCCACTTCCATACTAATATGATTTCTGTAGTGATCGGTCCTAGTTTTGGCCATTCCGGATCAAGATATTTCAACATCATAATCACCATGCTTCTTCTGTTGGATTGCGAGGAGTCGCCGAGTCGGATGTCATTTTCCCTTTCTACAACCAATTAAGATGAGGTGATCGATGTTGCATCATGCATGCATGCATGCGCTGATATTGCACTCTAGCTCCTCAGTTCCACAAACACCCCATCACCTTCATCAAATCATCAATATTTCACACCACAATATATCATGATTTGTGACACAGACAGGCACCGCGTTGTCATGTTTTTGAATTCTTAAACTAATCACTCTTTTTCTTTCTTTTTAGTTCTCTTTTCCTCCTTCCATCTTCTCTCATATTCTTTTGGTCAAATGATCAATAGATTCGGAGGTGTGAAACCCTACATTTTTATTCCAACGTGAAAAGCATGCGTAACCTAATGACTCTGATTTAGTCCTCCTTCAGAATATGGGCCCGGGGGACTCCAAAATTAGAGACAAGTATCACCAATTCAAGGAATGGACGGGAATCAAATCTTGTATATCGAAAAAGCATGAGACATATGTTTTCTATGCATGCAGTTGGAGCTGTATCCGTTATTGGTATGCACTTAATTAATCAGTCTCAAGTGTAAATCAGTTATGCAAATCCAGAAAAATAGCTTCCTTATTTTCATTCAAAAAAGTACTAAACAGAGAATTTGAAGATCCACAGAACCACATACACATACAATGTCACCAGACCTAAAAGGAGAAAAATAGTAGCAGAAAAACAATAGCCTACCAAATTTTTTCCAAAAAACAGCACAAAAGCAATAGAAAAATTAAATCTTCATTAAGTCGAACTACTGAACTGTTAGCCTAAATTTTTTACATTTTTATAAAACAGAAAAAAAAAATTTGAGAGTTGAGAACATTGAAGGAAGAAAAAGAACAGAAGCCCAGGAACATATAAAACCATAGAAAATGAAACACATGTTACAACCTGAAAAGTTAACAATTAATTAAGCTGGAAAATAATTAAACTCAGTTAATTAATTGTGAGAAATTAATTTTATAATTACCTGAGGCCTGAGTTTGAGGGATTCCAATTAGGGGGATCTTCAAAGAGGGAGAGAGAAAGCTGTTTGTGTGCAATTCCAGTACTAAATACTCCAATGTCAAAGAGAAGAATTGAACGACACCTGATCTTTGATGTCTTTGATTGGAAAAGTCAATTGTTGACAACTTAAAATTGGGGTTTGAGAATTTGAATGAGATTGCAAGAAATTTAAAAATTTAGAACAATTGAGAATTTGAAATTGAATGAGCTTGATATTTAACCTGTGAACATTGAATTGGAACACTGGAACCCTGCACCTTCTTCTTGGTTTCTGACCGTCCGAGACTCCGAGTTATGTCCTCTCGCTCCCCGCTCCCTCCTATCCTCCACTCAATTATCATCCATCTTCCTTTTTTTTTAACATAAAAATAAAAAAGACTTAATTTTGGGTCCTCTTAACATTTTTTGGCCCAAGGCTTGTGCCCGTCGTGGCCCCCTTGAAAGGCGGCCCTCGTGATAACTTTCACTTTCTCATATCACTCTTTCATTTTGTCGAATTATCTTTTTACATATATCATATAATCGAAACCATTTATTTTCTAAATCATCATATTAAGATCGTCTCTGTAAAAACTCAATAAGATTTGAGGTCATTTAGTCATTCATATGTATAAAATAATTCAACGGTTTTAAAAAAATTAAGATCTTTATGGTAAATTGTCCATTTAATTAATATATATATGGCTAAACGACCAATAATTTTGTTGATTTTTAAAGAGATAACCTTGACATTACGATTTAGTGAATGAAGGGTTCCAATTATGATATATGTACAAAGACAATTCAATAAACCGAAAGGGTGGTATGAGGAGATACTACTAGGGTGAGATGCAAGTATTGTCCTAAAAAATATTAGAAATTCTCTATTGATTTTTAATTTTCAATTTTTCTATTTTTGATATATAACAAAATTTCAGTTCGAGTTAACCCGATAAACAAAGACTTTTTACTGTATATTCACTAGGAACACGACATTGTGTCTCAAAATGCACCATGAACCATAATTTGTTCCACTATGCACTAGGAATGGGTGTAATGTTAAAAACATTGCACCATTTAACTGACAGCGTCCTTGACGACTTTAAAAAATTGTTAAATTACTTAAATGCACCTCTGTTAACCTTCATCCTTTTCCTCTTTCCCCTCCTTGAGACTGAAAAACCCAAAACTAAATTTTTACTTGTTCTCAATTACCTTACCCAATTGCTAATTGGCGCATCGTCAAATTCCATAACACCTTACCCATTAATCTTAGCCTCAATAAGATCTGAGAGATTTTTCTTTGCAACTTTAGCTCGTAAGTAGAAAAATGACAATTCTCTCAACCCTGCACACACCAAAAGAAAATTAAATTAAATGATGATACTTGGTGGAGGCATCGAGCAGCAGAAGGAAAGAGAGAGAGCTTTGCGGAGGCATCAAGCAGTAGAAGGAGAGAGAGAGAGAGATAAAGAGCATAAGAGAGAGAGAGAGAGAGAGAGAGAGAGAGAGAGAGAGAGAGAGAGAGAGAGAGAGAGATAAAGAGAGAGCATAAGAGAGAGAGAGAGAGAGAGAGAGCGCTATATGTAAGATGTTGTAAACAATATAAAAAACTTACATAAGAGACAACTAAGCTTTAAGATCACGAACAAGGATTACATCAAGAAGACTAGAGATATAAAGATTAATGACAATACATGTTGATGACATTGTATTCTTGATTATAAGCGGTATTCTATTCTCTACCAATAAGTAATTGCCCTTCGCTAATCAATAGGTCTATAGCTCGTAAGGAAGGATTACTGATTGGAAAGAGTATGGACCTTCTTATAGTAGTCTAACCCTAATGTGATTTCCTATCATGATCACATTAAGATTCCTAGAGACTAAATATGTAGTCAAGGAAAAATGTACTAACTTAACTTATGCCAATTACCATATGCAATCCTACATTAATGATTTAATGACAATGACTCTATTAATCCAATAATGACAAGGACTTGCACTCTAAGTGATTAATCCATACTCAAACTCTAACATTCTCCCACTTGAGTATGAAGTGATCACATTTTCTCAGTCCTAACCAGTATTGAAATAACAGTGTACACTAAGTCCATAAGTGCCACTAAATCCACTCCAAAACACAACAATCATGATCAGCTCAAAATCACAGAACCACAGAGTTCGAATACATATGTGTATTGTCGCAGTTCCATCACTATGACTCTAAAATGACCACACAAGTCTGCTTGACAATTACTACAGCATGGGGGAGTTCTTAATCCAGAAGGAATTCCCACGCATTGGTCCAACCAGAAAATTGATCATGTTCCTTGTTACCCAAACAACAACTATGATCAATGTACAAAAAAACAGATTGATTATACAATCGTGCAATCAAGCATTGCATAACTATCACATAAGTTCAGACCTGATTCAACATTCACAATGATCAAAACAACAGATCAACTGATTAAAAACTACCTATTATCAAAATGATCAAGGATACAACAAGAATCTTCTAAACTTCAACATTTGATGCAATCAAGCATTGCATAGCTATCACAATGAATCAAAAAGACATTTAGCGCTGCACAACTCATCACAGTATTCAAGATAACAGTTTAACAGGCTTCAAAATTGTCCAGTGACATAATCTTAACCATAAGTCTATTAATGAATCAAAATGAATTCGAATAGCTGTATCTCAACACAATGCATAAAAAAATTTCAACAGTAAGTAAGAAAACACATAATCAGACAAGGTACTTACTTTTAGCTACCAAGGCACCCATTAATCCCTCGGGATTAGCGTGGGACGTGCCTGCTCCTGTCTGACACGAAGTGTCAGACCAGGGATATTTTTGTCCTTTACCCAACCAGGACTATCAAAGTACACCAGGATCCGAATGAGGAATACGATGTCTCGTATCTGCTACAGCCACATCCGCGATCAACCTGAAGGACATTCAAAATACAAAAGATGTGAGTGGACAAAAAAAATATTTTATAAAAATATTTTCATAAAAGACCATTATGCCCTTCATTAAAAACATATGCATGCATTCGAAAACCATTTCTAGGGTTCATGCCCGGTTCCCATAAACCATCATGAACCATCAAACCATTTGGGCCTTAGCCCGAAATCAGTCAAACAACACATAGGACCTCCGCCCAAACCAAAACAAGTGGGAACTCGTCCCAAAACCATCTCATAAGGGTCTCAGCCCAAAACCAATACACGTGGGTCTCAGCCCAACGCCGTCTCAGTGAAAACTCATCCGCATATACATATATACATATATAACCCATCCTAGGCACTTCCGGAGAAGGTGCCAACTCGGGGCACAGAGCCCCTAGGGAACACATCCCTGATATAGTCACGATGTCTCTCTATATATAAGTATGTATACTACTCGGGGTCTCACTCTGAGTCTTCTCCCAGGAATTCTCCATGTGGAAGGCTCATCTTCGGACCTAGTCAGATCATCTCTCCAGAATCTGGTCCGGGACCACATCATAACGCCCACTCCTGGAACGGGATCCCTATGGGGATACCCACTCTGGTATGTGGATCGTGACTCTCCAGGTCGACGACTGGAGGAGACCAATCCATAATCTCGTAAGGAGGGTATATACATACCAGTATAAGAAAAACCATAAAAACGGGACTCACACCCGATAACACAAAGTAAATGGGCCTCGAGCACGAACATAGGACTCAACAGGGCCTCTAGCCCGATTTCACAATAACTGGGCATCGAGCCCGAGATCGTAATCAACTGGGCATCGAGCCCGATATCTCAGGGTCAGTCACGATCCCGATCATAGCGATGCGTGCAACCATCAATCCAGGACTGCTCTCAATCCTAGTATGTCACCATGAACACATCACTGCCACGACCATCTCGAGACCATGGTGCACACGTCGCCGATCGATCCTCTAAACAGTTAGCACTCCGAAGTCGAGCCTCCAGTGGCTGCTCAACAACGGGACGTGCATCGTGACCTCTCCGGAAGGAACACAACCTAATCTGGAGGCGAGCGTCACGTCGTCCGTCGCCGTGCACATAGCACCCGTCGCGACCACGACTCATACCTACGGGTCGTCAATAGGGTCTCATGCCCGAGTCAAAACTAAATCCAAATGGGTCTCATGCCCGGTTTTACCTTTTCAAAACAATTTCATGAAAATCGAAACCTCGAAGTACGTGCCCATACGTAAACACACACCAAAATGAACTCAAGGCATCCCAAAACACATATTAAAACATATATAAAATATTTATGCATGCATCGATTTCAGAAAGAAAGTCCACTCACAGATCGTCCGCGCTGCCTCCAGGATATGTGCGTCGTACGCCTTCCCGGGTCAATCGTTGTGTCCGGGACTTCCAAACTTGTCCAAATCACTTTAGAGGGTTACTAACTACTTAATTAACCCCTCACTAAAGTTCCCTAATTTTCTGGGATTTTTAACTATTTTTAAACGCGCACCGAAACCTTCGGACAACCCGAACTATATCGAGACGATGTCCGATCGACTCGAAACCAGTCCCAAAATGTTCGTTACATCGAATAGATGATTTTGTGTGTTGAACACATTCCCAAAAGATTGGACACGCGCCCCCACGCGCCCAGGGAAGCCACAACGCTTGAGCCCAAGCGTCGGGCACTGTAGCATCATCCCTGTCCTCCAACAGCTGGTCCGAACCAGCCAGCCCGGTTCTGTTCTGCAACTGGACCGGCGTGATAGGACCCGCCCCGATCCTCTCTGGGACCACATGGGGACGTGCCCTGCTCCCGTTTGACACCCGAAATACATACCAATTTTAACCTCAAACAATCAAATGCATAAATAACCAAATTAAAGTTATACATCAAATCCGATTAAAAAGATGTCAGACAAGGGATGAAATCCAAACTACAAGTTGCTAGCACGACTCTAACATAAACTTGCGGGTACACCACCCAACAGGGGTTCAGGTACGCAGAAGTGGATCTATGCCTCAGCCTCAGGTTCCTCCTCTACCTCATTAGCACGACCTGGAGGGGTTACCAAAACATTAAGGGTGAGTGGACCGAAACTCAAGTTTATAAAATCGTTTGATAAGTAAAAAATATAATTTACCCCTCCGTTTTCCAAACATGCATGCAACCGAATTTAAAACCATCAATCATATAATATAAACCATAAGGCATATAATAAAACCATAAACATAATTTTAGCCACTGCACTATACACTCCAATCACGACATCCCTGATGTCTGACGTCCCTGACGTCCAATAAGGTCACAATCACAAGGCTACCCGTGCCACTCGGGTCTCAATTCCGAGTTCAATCCCCGAACCCTGTTCGGTTACCGCATCCCCGATGCTTACCGTCATAGACGCTGGACGTCCTAGACGTCCGTGACCTCTCCGGGTACCTCATCCGGAGGAGACAATATAATATGGAAGGATCTATACAGTGCAGTACCAAATACATTTTATTGATATCCACATGCAAAACATATATGTATACATAGGTAAAATCCGAACCGATCGTTACGTTTCATCAAACGGGTCTCATGCCCAAATACCGTGAAACGTGCCATAACCGAAATTTCAATATCATCAAAACCATTTATTGATTCCAGCATGTGAACATATAAGTAAATCAGAAAACATTTAAGCATGCAAGGGTTTAATGAAATCGGGCCCACTCACAGTACAATCCTGCTAGGAACCGAACGTATACCCTCGTCCTGGTACAAATGTACAATCCCTGTCAAGTCCAAAGTATTCGTAAAGGTCAATTTAAACCCCTAACATTCAACCATGAAATCCAAGGCTGAAACCGACTGGGAAAAGCCGCCCGAACGCGCTTCCCAAGACAATAAACCTCATTTTGACCAACTTAATGATCTTCGATCGACCCGAAACCACCGCCATTGGATCCGGATCGTCGAAACCTAAAGAATGGTGGTGGTCCCACCAAAAACACTGTTCACACGCACCCCCACGCGCTGGTCAACGCGTCGGTCAACGCAGGAACAGTCCCTACTGACGTCACTGCTGACGTCATCTGACAGCTGTCAGATCTGACATGTCAGACTCTGACTGGTGCCACATGTCAACACCCGATTGGTCCACCTCACTGATCTGTCAGGCCACGTGTCAGATCTGACATGTGGCACGTGTCAGCACGGCACTGGTCCACGTCACTGACATGTCAGTGACACGTGGCAGTCCCTGACTGGGCCACGTCACTGACATGTCAGTGACACGTGGCAGTTTCTGACTGGGCCACGTCACTTGACATGTCAGTGCTGACTGTGCACTGACATGTGACACGTGTCGTCTCACGATTGGTCCACGTCACCTGACAGGTCTGACAGGGTCCACGTCATCACCTCTGTCCTCAGACGGGTTGACCCGCATCTCTGCATTTTGGGTCGATCAGACCCGCGATCATGACCCGGTCACCAATTCATCAATTCTCAACCATTTCAGTCCTAGTTTGTTCCTAGATGCTCGTCTCAATCCCAGAAAGGGTTCTAGCTAATTAAAATCGACAAAAATAGACAGGATCGAAGGCTTACCTCGATGAACAGACCCGGTTCTCCCGTCGTCGTTTGTACTCCGTTCAGGCTACCTCCGGTCACGCAATTGAGCCCAATAGGTTCCTAAAAGTCCCTAGAGTTGATTAGGGTAAATAGAAACCAAAACTAAACGTTGGAGTTCAAGTTAACAAATCCTGAGTTTTTGAAACCGTTTGGGGTTTTGAAACCAGCTCACCTCGCCGCCGCCTGCCGCCGTCCACCGCCGTGCCTCAGTCCTTCCCCGTGAGTCCAGCAACGCACAGACACAGAGACAGGGTGTAGTGCGTAAGTGTTGGATCAATGGACAATGAGTGAGGGTGTCGGGTGAGAAAATATATAGAAATGGAGGGAAATGGATGGACGGTCCAGATTAGATCTCAGAAATGAGATCAATGGCTAGGATTAGATCTGGAGGTTTTCAGATCAAAGGCTAAGATTAAAAGATGATTTAAATCCTAAATAAATGCTTAGTGGAGCTTGATCCAATCTAACCAATGGGTGAGTGACACTTGTCACTCACCAGGTGTCCTCTAATCAGAATTTCAGAATAAAATATTCGACACGAAAACCGAGACACGAACCCCCCGATTTCACGTTTCTGACCATAACTTCCTCGTACGAAGTCCGATTTCGGCGTGCCGCCTGTCTACGGACTCAGGACACCGAGACCTACCTAACGGTCCTTGAGTCGTGTGAAAATTAGTTGCCAAATGAAAAGTCAACATTTTCACCCGTGAAGTCCAACTTACGGTAATGCCCCTGAACTTCCGATAGTCATAACTTTTTCCCTGATCGTCCGAATTGGACGTGCCACCTGTCTATGGACTCGTGACGTCCCGAACTACGTCACGGTCACTGGTCAAAGTCCATTTGACCCACTAATCAAAAAGTCAACAATTTGGTCATAGCATTCACAAGGGTGAAAATGTCAATTCATACATTAAATTACAATATTAATATCTTCGAATTTCCGGGGTGTTACAACCTTCCCCCCTTAAGAAATTTCGTCCCGAAATTTCAAAGAAACAAATGAGGAAATTGTTCTCTCATCTGAGCCTCAAGCTCCCATGTGGCTTCTTCCACATTCTGGTTTCTCCAGAGAATCTTCACGAGAGGAATCGTCTTCCTACGTAGTACCTTGTCTTTCCGATCCAAAATCTGTACTGGTTGTTCCTCAAAGCTCAAATCCCCTCGGAGTTCGATAGGTTGATCCTCCAGTACATGAGAAGCATCATGTACGTACTTCCGCAGCATTGATACGTGAAAAACATCGTGAACTCTATAAAGTTCTGGAGGTAGTGTCAATCTGTAAGCAACCTTGCCAATCCTCTCCACGATCTCATAAGGTCCGATAAAACGCGGACTCAGTTTTCCCCGTCGACCAAATCGGATAATCCCTTTCCACGGAGATAACTTCAGGAAGACAAAATCTCCCACTTCAAATTCCAAGTCTCGAATTCGTCGATCGGCATAACTATTTTGGCGATCCTGTGCCGCCTTTAATCTCTCCTTGATAACCCGAACAGTTTCCAGGGTCAAGTCCATCAATTCTGGCTCTACCGCCGCTCGCTCCCCTATCTCCATCCAACAGATAGGTGTCCTGCACTGTCGACCATACAGTGCCTCATAAGGTGCCATCCCGATGCTTGTCTGATAGCTGTTGTTGTAAGCGAATTCCATCAATGGCAAATGAGTATCCCATGAGTCCTGAAACTGTAGCACACAGGACCTCATCATGTCCTCCAGGGTCTGAATGGTCCGTTCAGACTGTCCATCGGTCTGTGGATGGAACGCAGTACTGAAACGTAGGGTTGTTCCCAGAGTAGCTTGTAAACTCCGCTAGAACCTGGAAGTGAAACGCGGATCACGATCGGACACGATCGATTCCGGCGTACCATGCAATCGTATGATTTCTTTCACGAACAATTGAGCCAGTCGGTTAGGTTTATAAGTCTCATGAACTGGCAGAAAATGGGCTGACTTGGTTAGCCGATCCACAATCACCCATACTCCGTCAACTCCACTCTGAGTCCTTGGTAACTTAAAGACGAAGTCCATGGTGATGTGATCCCACTTCCACTCGGGAATCGGAAGTGGCTGCATAGCCCCATACGGTCTCTGCCGTTCCGCCTTAACCTGCTGACAGGTTAAGCATTTGCTCACGAATTCAGCAATATCCTTCTTCATTCCTGGCCACCAATAATGGTTCCGGAGGGTACGGTACATCTTTGTACCTCCTGGATGCACATCATAGGCCGAACTATGGGCCTCCTCAAGAATCTCGGTCCGTATCTCTGCCACTGCAGGTACACACAAACGGCCCAACTTAACAAGTGCTCCATCATCCCGGATGGTAAAATCCTCTCTCCCATCCGCATCGACCTCAATACTGTAAATACAGTGTATCAGATCCTGAAGTTGTGCCTCGATGATCCGATCAATCAGTACAGGTCGTACATGGAAGCTGGCCAAAAAAGCTCCATGCTCATCTGTATCCAAAATAACTCCCGCCTTCCGGAGTTCCACCAGCAAAGGAAGATACACCATCCCTAGGTGTGCAACAGATCCCGCTGACTTCATGCTGAGTGCATCAGCCACCACATTGGCCTTACTCGGATGGTACTCGATCGTACAGTTATAATCTTTCAGCAGCTCCAACCAGCTCCGTTGTCTCATGTTAAGCTCATTCTGAGTGAATAGGTACTTTAGACTCTGGGTGAGTGACACTTGTCACTCACCAGGTGTCCTCTAATCAGAATTTCCGAATAAAATATTCGACACGAAAATCGAGACACGAACCCCCCGATTTCACGTTTCTGACCATAACTTCCTCGTACGAAGTCCGGTTTCGGCGTGCCGCCTGTCTACGGACTCAGGACACCGAGACCTACCTAACGGTCCTTGAGTCGTGTGAAAATTAATTGCCAAATGAAAAAGTCAACATTTTCGCCCGTGAAGTCCAACTTACGGTAATGCCCCTGAACTTCCGATAGTCATAACATTTTCCCTGATCGTCCGAATTGGACGTGCCACCTGTCTATAGACTCGTGACGTCCCGAACTACGTCACGGTCACTGGTCAAAGTCCATTTGACCCAATAATCAAAAAGTCAACAATTTGGCCATACCATTCACAAGGGTGAAAACGTCAATTCATACATTAAATTACAATATTAAAATCTTCGAATTTCCGGGGTGTTACAACCTTCCCCCCTTAAGAAATTTCGTCCCGAAATTTCAAAGAAACAAATGAGGAAATTGTTCTCGCATCTGAGCCTCAGGCTCCCATGTGGCTTCTTCCACATTCTAGTTTCTCCAGAGAATATTCACGAGAGGAATCGTCTTCCTACGTAGTACCTTGTCTTTCCGATCCAAAATCTGTACTGGTTGTTCCTCAAAGCTCAAATCCCCTCACATTCTGACTTCCTACCGAGTGCATCAGCCACCACATTGGCCTTACCCGGATGGTACTCGATCGTACAGTCATAATCCTTCAGCAGCTCCAACCATCTCCGTTGTCTCATGTTAAGCTCATTCTGAGTGAATAGGTACTTTAGACTCTGGTGGTCGGTGTATATCCGACACGTTGCGCCGAATAGATAATGTCTCCAGATTTTTAGAGCATGAACCACCGCTGCCAACTCCAAATCATGGGTAGGGTAGTTCAACTCATGAGTCTTTAGCTGCCGGGATGCGTAGGTGATAACCTTGCCAGTTTGCATCAACACGCAGCCTAAACCTTGTAGTGATGCGTCACTGAAGACCACGAATTCTCCACTGTCATCCGGCAATGCAAGGACAGGTGCAGTGGTCAATCGATCTTTCAATTCTTGAAATCTCCGATCACACTGCTCGTCCCAAATAAACTTTACTCCCTTCCGAGTCAAACGAGTCAATGGTGTAGCAATTTTGGAGAAACCCTCCACGAATCTTCGGTAGTAACCAGCTAACCCGACAAAACTCCGCACCTCCGTTACCGTTGTCGGTCTAGCCCAGTTAGTCACCGCTTCAGTTTTCTGGGGATCCACGCTAATCCCATCCGTTGATATCATGTGTCCCAGAAAACCAATACTGCCCAGGTAAAACTAACACTTGCTCAGCTTGGCGTTCAACTGTTCTTGTCACAGCTTCTCCAACACCAACCGTAGATGCTCCTCATGTGCTCGGGCACTCCTTCGAGTACACCAAGATATCATCGATGAACACAACCACGAATTTATCCAAGTAGGGTCGGAAGACCCGGTTCATCAGATCCATGAATGCTGCTGGAGCATTCGTCAAACCAAAAGGCATAACCAAGAACTCGTAGTGTCCATAATGGGTTTGAAACGTAGTTTTTGGAATATCCTCCTCCGAAATCCTCAGTTGGTGATACCCAGACTGCAAATCGATCTTCGAGAACCACTGTGCTCCCTGCAACTGGTCAAAAAGGTCATCGATCCTGGGTAGAGGATACTGGTTCCTCAATGTCACCTTGTTGAGTTGCCGATAATCAATGCACAAACGGAGACTCCCTTCCTTCTTTTTTTACGAACAACACCAGCGCTCCCCACGGTGAAGTGCTCGGTCGGACATATCCCAATTCCACCAACTCCTGCAACTGAGTTTTGAGTTCTCGTAACTCGGCCGGCGCCATCCAGTATGGTTCCTGGGATATAGGCCGGGTACCGGGGAGTAGTTCAATCGTAAACTCGATCTCCCGCGATGGCGGTAATCCAGGTAAGTCTTCCGGGAACACATCCGGAAACTCACGCACCACCGGTATCTCGTCGATACCCGGAGTATCAACCTGATCCGACACGACATGCGCCAGGTAACCCTGGCATCCCTTCCGTAGAAGTTTGGTAGCAGTAAGTGAAGAAATCACTTTAGGAGGCGAACCGTAACGTTCCCCATGGAAAATAACCTCCGGCAAACCCGGGCTTCGCAGAATCACCTGCTTGCTACTGCAATCGATGAGCGACTCGTGCTCCGATAGCCAATCCATTCCCAAAATTACATCAAAGTCGTGGATATCCAAAATAATTAAGTCCGCTGGTAAATCCACATCCTCAATCTTCACCGGGCACCTCCGAATCACCAGATTCACAAGGTACACGATGCCCATCGGGGTGCTAACACCCATTTCGCAATCTATGGCTGATACCACACAATCAAGCATACCAGCACAACTCTTCGAAATAAAAGAATGTGTAGCCCCTGTACCCATCAATACACGTACAAGAAGGTTTAGGATTTTTAGTGTACCTGTAACCACGCCTGGGGCAGTCCTCGCCTGCTGCTGGGTCATAGCAAACACTTGGGCCCTAGGCCCTCCATTCCGTCCGCGTCCACGCGCACCACGCCCAGCACCTCGGTCACCTCCCTGACCGCGACCTCCATTAGTGTGGGAAGCCTTGCTCTGCACCACACTAGAGCCCCCAGCGTCGTTGTTCTTGGGCAACTGCGGGCAATCACAGGCATAGTGGCCCTCCTCTCCGCAAGCAAAACAGGTTACTGGCCTCGGCCTATCCGAATGCCCACCAGAAGAACCGCTCCAAGATGAACGCTGCCCGGAGTTGTATCCTGATCCTCTGCCCTGAGAGCCACCGCGTCGACCTGACCAGCCACGACCCTTGAAGGATGAGGGTGCTCCCCTGTAGCCCCCTCCCTTGTTGTTCTTCTGGCCTGATGGCCCACGGTGTAGGCGATCCTGACCTCGCCCCTCTCCCGAAGGCTGTCTTGTCCGGTGTGCCGCCAGACTAGCCTCGACACGCACCGCAGCGTCGATCATATCTCTCAGAGAAGCATGAGTAGCAGCAGTCACACTTGCCCGGATCTCCCCTCGGAGTCCAAGCTCAAACCTTTGGCATTTGTCCTCCTCCGTGCTCACGAATGATGCAGCGAACCAGGATAGTTTTCCGAAAGTCTGCTCGTAGTCCGCAACGGACATATCTCCCTGCTCTAGCCGCAGGAACTCAGCCTCCCGTGCCGCGCGAAATGATCGCGGGTAGTATTGGTCCAGAAATCGGGAACGGAAAGCTTCCCAAGTAGTGGTATGGATAGACCACCCAGACATTTCAAGGCCGTGCCACCACTGGTAGGCTTCTCCTTCCAGCAAGAAGGCCGCCAAAGTTACCCGTTCGTCCGGAAGGTAGTGCATCATCGTGAAGAACCTTTCCCATTTGGTGATCCAATCATGAGCATCTTCGGGGTTCGATCCCCCATTGAAAGGAGTGGCTCCCAGACGTTGAGCCCGCTCAATGCTTGCGCATTCCATTTCCCTTTCCAGATCCTCGTCAGTTCGTGTATAAGGAATTCTCCTAGGAGGCATAACCAACTGTCAAGAGGCATAGATCAGTTAACATTATCCTTAAAAGTCGAAAAGTAACTAGTACTAATCGCTAGTCTAGCATGCTGGCCACAACCTAGTGCTCTGATACCAAGCTGACAGGACCCGCCCCGATCCTCTCTGGGACCACATGGGGACGTGCCCTGCTCCCGTCTGACACCCGAAATACATACCAATTTTAACCTCAAACAATCAAATGCATAAATAACCAAATTAAAGTTATACATCAAATCCGATTAAACAGATGTCAGACAAGGGATGAAATCCAAGCTACAAGTTGCGAGCACGACTCTAACATAAACCTGCGGGTACACCACCCAACAGGGGTTCAGGTACGCAGAAGTGGATCTATGCCTCAGCCTCAAGTTCCTCTTCTACCTCATTAGCACGACTTGGAGGGGTTACCAAAACATTAAGGGTGAGTGGACCGAAACTCAAGTTTATAAAATCGTTTGATAAGTAAAAAATAAAATTTACCCCTCCGTTTTCCAAACATGCATGCAATCGAATTTAAAATCATCAATCATATAATATAAACCATAAGGCATATAATAAAACCATAAACATAATTTTAACCACTGCACTATACACTCCAATCCCGACATCCCTGATGTCTGACGTTCCTGACGTCCAATAAGGTCACAATCACAAGGCTACGCGTACCACTCGGGTCTCAATTCCGAGTTCAATCCCCGAACCCTGTTCGGTTACAGCATCCCCGATGCTTAGCGTCATAGACGCTGGACGTCCTAGACGTCCGTGACCTCTCCGGGGTACCTCATCCGGAGGAGACAATATAATATGGAAGGATCTATACAGTGCAGTACCAAATACATTTTATTGATATCCACATGCAAAACATATATGTATACATAGGTAAAATCCGAACCGATCGTTACGTTTCATCAAACGGGTCTCATGCCCAAATACCGTGAAACGTACCATAACCGAAATTTCAATATCATCAAAACTATTTATTGATTCCAGCATGTGAACATATAAGTAAATCAGAAAACATTTAAGCATGCAAGGGTTTAATGAAATCGGGCCCACTCACAGTACAATCCTGCTAGGAACCGAACGTATACCCTCGTCCTGGTACAAATGTACAATCCCTGTCAAGTCCAAAGTATTCGTAAAGGTCAATTTAAACCCCTAACATTCAACCATGAAATCCTAGGCTGAAACCGGCCGGGAAAAGCTGCCCCGCGCTTCCCAAGACAATAAACCTCATTTTGACCAACTTAATGATCTCCGATCGACCCGAAACCACCGCCATTGGATCCGGATCGTCGAAACCTAAAGCATGGTGGTGGTCCCACCAAAAACACTGTTCACACGCGCCCCCACGTGCCGGTCAACGCGTCGGTCAATGCAGGAACAGTCCCTGCTCACGTCATCGCTGACGTCACTGCTGACGTCATCTGACAGTTGTCAGACTCTAACAGGTGCCATGTGTCAACACCCGATTGGTCCACCTCACTGATCTGTCAGGCCACGTGTCAGATCTGACATGTGCCACGTGTCAGCACGGCACTGGTCCACGTCACTGACATGTCAGTGACACTTGGCAGTCCCTGACTGGGCCACGTCACTGACATGTCAGTGACACGTGGCAGTCCCTAACTGGGCCACGTCACTGACATGTCAGTGCTGACTGTGCACTGACATGTGACACGTGTCGTCTCACGATTGGTCCACGTCACCTGACAGGTCTGATAGGGTGCCACGTCATCACCTCTGTCCTCAAACGGGTTGACCCGCATCTCTGCAACTCGGGTCGATCAGACCCGCGATCATGACCCGGTCGCCATTTCATCAATTCTCAACCATTTCAGTCCTAGTTTGTTCCTAGATGCTCGTCTCAATCACAGAAAGGGTTCTAGCTAATTAAAATCGACAAAAACAGACAGGATCGAAGGCTTACCTCGATGAACAGACCCGGTTCTCCCGTCGTCGTTTGTACTCCGTTTAGGCTACCTCCGGTCACGCAATTGAGCCCAATAGGTTCCTAATAGTCCCTAGAGTTGATTAGGGTAAATAGAAACCAAAACTAAACGTTGGAATTCAAGTTACCAAATCCTGAGTTTTTGAAATCGTTTCGGGTTTTGAAACCAGCTCACCTCGCCGCCGCCTGCCTCCGTCCACCGCCGTGCCTCAGTCCTTCCCCGTGAGTCCAGCAACGCACAGACACAGAGACAGGGTGTAGTGCGTAAGTGTTGGATCAATGGACAGTGAGTGAGGGTGTCGGATGAGAAAATATATTGAAATGGAGGGAAATGGATGGACGGTCCAGATTAGATCTCAGAAATGAGATCAATGGCTAGGATTAGATCTGGAGGTTTTCAGATCAAAGGCTAAGATTAAAAGATGATTTAAATCCTAAATAAATGCTTAGTGGAGCTTGATCCAATCTAACCAATGGGTGAGACTTGTCACTCACCAGGTGTCCTCTAATCAGAATTTCAGAATAAAATATTTGACACGAAAACCGAGACACGATCCCCCCGATTTCACGTTTCTGACCATAACTTCCTCGTACGAAGTCCGATTTCGGCGTGCCGCCTGTCTACGGACTCAGGACACCGAGACCTACCTAACGGTCCTTGAGTCGTGTGAAAATTAGTTGCCAAACAAAAAGTCAACATTTTCGCCCATGACGTCCAACTTACGGTAATGCCCCTGAACTTCCGATAGTCATAACTTTTTCCCTGATCGTCCGAATTGGACGTGCCACCTGTTTATGGACTCGTGACGTCCCGAACTACGTCACGGTCACTGGTCAAAGTCCATTTGACCCACTAATCACAAAGTCAACAATTTGGCCATACCATTCACAAGGGTGAAAACGTCAATTCATACATTAAATTACAATATTAAAATCTTCGAATTTCCGGGGTGTTATACTGCGTGACCGGTCCAGGCCCCTACACTGTTCAATTTTCACCGTTTTCTTCCCTAATCGATCCTATTCTTCATGTTTTGATCCTAGGAATCTAAACCTATGAACCAAAACCCCTAAAACCTAGTAAACCCGACCGGTCTAATTCTTCCTCACTGTTCAAAGTTTTCCAAACCTTCCCCAGGTTTCCTCAACGTCTAACCTTCCTCAAAACCTTCTTATTAAAATCCTAATAACCTATTTAACTCAACATAAACACTAAAAACGACCCATAATAACTAGAAATTGAAAATGGATTAAATCGGTTAAAACTGATACCTGGATCGATTTCCTCCTCCGCCGTCCACAGCGGCTCTACCTGGGCCAGCCACCACATCCTCAGCTCCTCAGTTCACTCTTTGTCTTCTCAAATGGTTATAGGTTGAAGGGTTTGGATTGGATTGAAAATGGGTGGTCGGTTTGGTGGGTTTGGAATGAAGAAAATGATCGATGATGAAGGAATGGGAGATGCATGAATGAAAATGATGTCCAGTGGATGAGTGACACTTGTCACTCATCCATTGGGCCTTGGGACAAATATCTGGGCCCATTTGCTGTCAAAAGTCCTCGTCTCGTAAAACATGCAATCGTACGTTCGAATTTCCGTAAGCCGTAATTTCGCCGTCGAACGTCCGAATTCGATGTACTGCCTGTCTACGGATTTGTATCGTCCTGATCTACGTAACCATCCTCGGCCCTCAGCCATCTAACCTCCCGTGTCAAAAGTCAACTATTGGCCTCTATTCACCCAAATTACCAAAATGCCTCTGATCTTCTGATCGTCACAGCTTCTTCCCCGGATGTCGGAATCGAATGTGCCACGTGTCTATGAACTTGTGACGTCCCGAACTACGTCACAGCCATCGGCCGAAGTCCATTTGACCGTCCAAACAAAAAGTCAACATTTTTTCCATTCCAGGGGCAAAATCGTCATTTTGCCCCGACCGTCCGCTAATCCCCGTCTAATCCCCAATTAGTCTCCGATTAGCGAGGCTAATCCCTCATTAGTCTTAATTAATCCTAATAATTCAGGATGGGTCGTTACAGCTGAGGTAAGAATCTAAAACTAACACTTAATTTATAAGATTAATGTGTATAGGCATCGCCCATCTCTCCGTCGCTCCTCGCCTCTCATTGAATGTATAATTATGAAGAAATTGATACATGTTTTCTCTTATTGACTTGGAACCCTCAAGTGATGATTTAGAATTCATATTAGTTATTGAAATCTGATTCGTGAAATTTTTTTAATTAACCAAGAGCTGAGAATCGATTGCAATTTTGTTTGATTATTTTGCATTGTTTTATGAGTTTGAGTGGTTGTTATTTGCTTTGGCTATTAGTGTATGGGTTGATATTTTCAACATGCATTTGATTGATTACGGAGAACCCTGCTGCATTTAAAACATTGGCTGACTGCATTTTTGTTGAGCTGATATGTCTGTAATGGTTGTGCCCAATTGACTCGGCCACTAGCAGTGTTGTTGGATACAATGATATGGCAAGTAGCAGTGTTGTTGGATACAATGATATTTTGATGACTGACCTGCTGATAGTTGGATACAAAACTTCACGAATTCAGAGCAATGTCTTCAAGACTTATCTGATAGTTACATAAGCCAGAAAAGCAAAGCTTAAATTACAGTCCACTAGTCTCACACAATGATAATTAGTAGAATCTAAATCAAACCCAAATGACCAAAATTAAGTGAAAAGAAAAACCCAGTGGATATACAGGCATTAAGAATGACTGAAACAAAAAATTTGATGACTTACCTGCAACAGTGACAGGGAAACTGTCATTTTTGGATTGAACCCCGTCACTGGTTTTAGAAATCAGACTGTTTTAAACTCTTTGGCAAAGATAGCAAGCTAACTGCACAGCTCTCACAGCCACCTCTAATTCCCGTGAGTATTTCTTTACTTGTTCGAGTTCTGGGAATGAAAGAATCAAACTTTTGGGGTCCTCCATAAATGAGAAAGAGTGGATTTGGTTGAGCTTGGATGAAAAGCAGCCAAATTTGTGGAGGCCTGAAATATGGCGGTGGGTTTTGTGGCGGCGAAGGATGAAGATAACGAAGTTGTGCTTCTTCTTGTTATTTCATTTTCCAATTCCCAAATTGTCGTGGCGGAGCAAAGAGCACGTTTAGGCAGCCGTTCTTCCCTGGGCAAGGCGGCATGTAGACCCCAGCCTGGGCTTCTTTATTTCTAGTGGGTTGTGGGCTTCTTTATTTGGTATAGAATTATCAATCTATCAAGTATTTGGTAATGTTGTAGTGATATTTAATCATATCAATAATATACTTAAATACTTTAAATTAGCACATAATACTAGCCACTCGACTACCACAAAGTCTTATGAAGATATTTATGAGAGAATAGTAGAAATTGAAGTGAAGAAGAGGAGAGTTAGAATTGGTGTTCACAAGACTCATCACCACCGTACCAACATCTTTAAACATGAAATGAATGTAGCTAACATCAAATCTGGAATTCATTTAAAGCAGACGGTGAGAGTTTTTAAGTCAAGGCTCCAGAACCACATGCCACTATGCCAGAATCTAGCTTCAAAGTCTCCATTCACCAAACTTGAGCATATGCCTCAAAGTACAACCTTGGAAAGTAGCAGTGTTGTTGGATACAATGATATGGCAAGTAGCAGTTTTTTCTCCTCCTTAATCCTCATGCCTCAATCTCATCGACAAACATCTTACTTCACAACTCCTTTCGCATGACAAAATCCTTGTTGTAATTCACACCTTATTTCCCCAAACACAGAATCTTTGCATGACATATGATAAACACATGTATGAAGTCATGAAGAGTTCGTTACTATTTATCGAATCCACAACATTACGAGTTTAAATCAGAATGAAGATTTATATTTGTGTAAATGAGTTTGATATTTTGTTATGACTTACTCATTACATGGTTTATTAGTCCAAATTCAATCACCGTCTCTCCTTTGGTTATATGATTCCCATTAATGTTAACAAAGATGTTTTTTTTTTAGGTGTGACGGTTGGCAATTTAAAAAATTTAATTGAATTAGGGTTCGGTTGATAATGACTAACTATATCCAATTTTTCATAGGTTAAATCCATATCTTTGTTTTTTTCCTCTTTGATATTATTTCTAGAGCATGTTCCATTCTATAAGTTGTGGACATACCAGCATCATGCTCTTTGTTATTGTCATGCACACCATCTATCTAACATCTGGTATGCTTGCATTTATAGATTTAAATTCGCATTTGACCGAATAAATAAACTTTTCTAATCAATCGACTTAATCTATGTACGTACGAACCCCTTAAAAGAAGAAGAAAAAAAAACATTTGCAAAAATGGGGTCACTAACACATAAAGAGGAAAGTACAGGAGAATTGAATTGAGAAGTCAACATAGGTAAGCCAAACCCCCCCATCTTCTCAACTAAAGTCCTAAAATTTTAATTTCATGCATATTTCTTCAATAAACAATTAAGTTGGCAGCCCTGCACCCTAAGTCCATATATAAAATTTGATTTGAGAGAGCGACTCACAACTGTAGCACCAGTGCCGCCCATTTGGTTTGACCTTAAATCCAAAGGAATTAATAAGAATGTAATCGCCGATCTTAGTAATCTACTCTATTGAATTGCTAGTTTGAATTGCCAGTTTGCTACTTCAATGATTTTATTCAATCCTCGTCTATTGGTATTTATAAATTGATTAATTTATGCTTCATTTATATGCAGTTTTCAATCAAGTCCAAGATTGGGCATCAACAACTTAGTGTTGGTTTTGCATGTTCTTCCGCAGCTAGTGCATCCTCACCTTTTCCTATTGAAGGCCAAAGACCTAGTTACCCACAATCTGAACTTCGAGTAGAAGATGATGAAGGAGAACAACATGTTGAGTTCACAACTAAGGAGCCCTCTTCTGCAATGGAGGAACCTGTAAGTGACCCTACAATCTCTATGCCTTCTAGAGTAGGGAAGAAACGTAGTCTTGTTTGGGATCATTTTAAGATTTATGAAGTCAAAACATTAGAGAAACGATTGGATGATATGGGGAAAGAGAGAAAGGTTGAAGTAATACATAAAAGGACTAAGTGTATTTATTGTTCTAAGGGTTCAGAGGGTGATTATGCTGCAGATACTAACAAAAATGGGACTCATGGGATGTTGAACCACATTACGAACTTGTGTAAATATTACCCTACTAATCAATCAAAATCTCAGAAAATTCTAGCATCTGATAAGTCTCATGGAAATAAGGTGGTTGCTAGGGGGTTTATGCAGAGTGATTGTTTGTCTGCTTGTGTTGAGATGGTTGTCCTAGATGAGCTTCCATTCTCATTTATAGAGAAGATGGGGTTTAGGAGGTTTTGTAGTGTTACTTGTCCAATGTTTAATGTCCTGAGTAGAAGGTCTTTAGTAAGGCAATTTTTGAAGATGCATGACAACATTAAAGAAGAGTTGACGAAAGATTTTTGTAACCATAGGTATGCCTTACAACTGATACATGGACTAGCTTACAAAACATCAATTATATGGTGTTGACTAACCATTTTATTGATGGTGACTTGAACATGTACAAAAGAGTTTTGAACTTTTGTGTGATACCTATCACCAAGGTGTAACCATTGGTAGGCTTATAGAGTCTTGTTTACTGGAATGGAAAATAGAAAAAGTATTAACTATTACTGTTGATAATGCTGCTGCAAATAAGACTGTTTTGGATTGGATTAGGTCAAAGATGAATAGATGGAATGATTCACAAGCTGTGTTGGAGGGGAAGTATTTACATGTGAGATGTTGTGCTCACATTACCAACTTGGTGGTAAGTAGTGGGTTGATGTCAGGACCCACCCCGGTTTCACCCCGAAACCCGAGGTAAATCCCGCTCCCGTCTGACTCCCCGACACAACACCTAAGGAACACTCACGCAACCCAGTCAAACGCAGGAGTAATTAAACAAAATATTCCGACGTTAACGTTTACAGAGCATAGTACGAAAAATACAAAGAACTAAAACCCGATAAAGTACACGCACACGGAAGATTGTAAATTATTCTGGGATCCCTCACGTCACTTCTATGCCTCGGACTCTGCCTCGACGTCAAGACCCCGCGCTAGCTCCACAACCTGGAGGGCAATTTAAAACAGAAGATGTGAGTGGGCCAGAAAGTACAAAAAGTTCAAAAACCATTTTATAAGAAAACCGGGTTTAACCCTCCGTTTTGAAACCACATGCATAACCAACAGTTATGAACACAGTTATAAAATAATCGTAATAAAACATCATAAGGAACAGAAACACTATAAAATAGTTATGGAAACTATAGCATGAGTATCAGAAACTGTAACATAAACCACAAAGCTCAAATCATCATTTCCCGATCAAACCTGCTGGACCTATCCGAGTCTTTAAACTCCCGAGTCTTTAAACTCAATCCAGGCCTTTATCATATCCGAGTCTTTAAACTCCCGAGTCTTTAAACTCAAGGCCTACGGGGGAAAATCAATATATATCCGAGTCTTTAAACTCCCGAGTCTTTAAACTCAATCCGGGTCTTTAAACCCAATCCGGCCGGTCCCCCGTTACATATATCCGGGTCTTTAAACCCAATAACCAGATCCAGTAAATCCAATCCCAAAACCATTTGAAAACCATTTACCAATCTACATCCAAACCCGAATCCGAAATCACTGGTCCGATGCCCTTCCGGCATCCAGAACCGTCATTCCGAACCCAAATCCGGAGTCCACTTTCCCACTTTAAAACCAACTTCCATTTCCAAAATCCGTTTCTAGAACCAAAAACCTTGATCATTGAAATCATGTTCCAAAATCCACTTATAACCATTAAAAACCACTTATCATTTGAAATCCCAAAACCATAGCATAAAGTCCAGAAACCAACCATTCCTCGTAAAACGTGCTACAAACCAATTTCCTTGAAAAACGTGTAATAATGTAAAACCAACCAAACATATTCGATAAACATAAAATCATGATTAAAAACCATAAGACAATTATAGAAAACAGTTATGCATGTTCGAGTTTAGAGAAAGGGTCCACTCACAGTACGGAGCCCTACTCGCGTCCCGAACGTCCAGCCCGTTCCTCGGCTTCCTCGGGAAATCCCGATCCTGTCAAACACCGTCAAATTATGTCACTAAGACGTCTCCGAAACAACTACCTAATTTCCTTAAAATTCCCCGAACCAAAGACTTAAAACCCGGGACCCTAAACATTCACCCTCGCGGAACTAAACTCAAACGACTTCCGATTGACCCGAAACCAACTCCATTGAACTCACGATATGTAACGACCCGTCCCGAATATCGGGATTTAATAATATTTAATTGTGATTTACTAATCTGGGATTAGTTGAGCGATTTCGGACGAATTGTGCAAAATGACCGTTTTGCCCCTGGGCGTGGGCAAAACGTTGACTTTTAATTCGGATGGTCAAATGGACTTTGACCGATGACCGTGACGTAGTTCGGGATGTCACGAGTTCATAGACAGGTGGCACGTTCGATTCCGACGTTCGTGGTGAGAGTTATGATGTACGGAAGTCCAGGGGCATTTTCGTAATTTGGACGAAATAGGGGCAAATGTTGACTTTTTGACCGGGATGTCCGATGGCCGAGGGCCAAGGACCGTTACGTAGGTATCGTCGATACGAATCCAATGACAGGCGTCACGCATCAATCGGAGTCCGTATGACCGAGTTACGGGTCAGGATGCGTGAGGGGCATTTTGGTAATTTTCTGCACAGGGGCAGAATGGTAATTTCTCATGGGCACTGTTTGATCGAGCAGCCGTGGATGGATGTTTTGTGCGATCGGTTCCAGGGATTGTTTATCAATTAGTGGACTGTTTTGGAGCAGCTTTGAAGTGTGATCGCACATGTGGGGAGCTGGCAATTGATTGCACAACATGGACTGGTTTTGTTTAATGGTTTCGGGCCAGTGCGGGAACCTTTACACAGAGGATTGAAGAATGATTTGGGGTACTTTAAACAACTGATTTGGATTAAATAATTGTGAGTGAGTCGTGAGGATTCATTCTGGGCAAGTGAGGACTGTCGAATTGGAGAGAAACAGAGATTGGAGAAATCTGGAAAAATTGAGGGAAAATCAGAATTTAAAATGTGTGGTGTTTTGGATGAAACCAAGGGCTGTAATACTCTTCTGGGTTCATTACGAACTCAACCGTATCGATTGGCAAGGGTATCGATCACGGTTTGGCCATGAACGCAGGTTCCAGTTTCTGGGGAATTTGGAGCTTGAGGGCGACCATCTACGGGTAAGAATTCCTGAAATTAGTTACGGATTAATGATTGGTTAGGTCATACGAAGCTTCGGTACCTTTTAATTTGAAAACCAGGATGGGTTGTGTGAGTTTCGAATGTTTTGACCGTGAGTTTGAATTCGAGAGAATTGTTGGATTAAGGATTTATGGGTGTAATTAAGTTTACAGAACCATAATTAGACACAGGACGATCCTTTTAGCTGTTTGAATTAATGAAATTAAGTGGGAATTGACAGGTTTCTGGCCGGGTCAGATCGCGGGTAATCAGACCCGTTTACCAGTCATTCGGGTGAAGATGGTGACTGTAGCAGTCACTGTAGCAGGCGCGTGGCTTTCACGCGCAGCCACTCACGGCGGCGCGTGACGGCGCGTGGACACGAATCTCGAGGTGAGGTCAACATGACTTTTATCCTATACATTGTAACGAACATTTTGGGATTGGTTTAGTGTCGATCGGACACCATCTCGATATTGTTCGGGATGTCCGAAGGTTTTAAATCCAATTTAAAAATACTTAAAAATTCGGGAAAATTACGGGACTTGAATAGGATGTTAATGATGAGGTTAGTGATCCTATAAATTGATTTGAACAGGATTGGGAGTCCCGGTGATAGTGAGGTGGCCCGGGAAGGCCTATGGCACGCGTATCGAGGCGCTCGGTTAAACGGTCTGTGAGTGGACATTGGTTTCATAAATTCGATGCATGCATAACTGTTTTATGATTGTTATAATTATGATTAAATGATTTACTTTGGATATCGGTGAATTTAAAATGATTTCACGCATTTCGAGGTGAATTACGTATTTGCACGTAAACCGAGATTTTCTGGATTTTCACCGATTTCCATAAATGTGGTTGGATATGATTTCATGAAACGGTTATGAACTTGAATAATGTAAAATCGGGCCAGGGGCCCAGTTGAATTATGAAATCGGGCCAGGGGCCCAGTTAACATGTGGATCGGGCCAGGGGCCCAGTTAACTTGTGGAATCGGGCCAGGGGCCCAGTTGATTTCTACATGTGATTGCGGGTCGGGGACCCTAAAATGGAATTGAATAAATGTTTCCTGGTTTACATTTTATATATGTTCACATGCTGGAATCTATAAATGGTTTTGATGATATTCGGTTATGGCACGTTTCACGGTATTTGGGCATGAGACCCGTTTGATGAAACGTAACGATTGGTTCGGATTTTATCTATGTATACCTATATGTTTTGCATGTGGATATCAATAAAATGTATTTGGTACTGCACTATATAGATCCTTCCATATTATATTGTCTCCTCCGGCGAGGTACCCCGGAGAGGTCACGGACGTCTAGTACGTCCAGCGTCTATGACGCTAAGCATCGGGGATGCTGTACCCGAACGGGGTTCGGGGATTGAACTCGGAAATTGAGGCCCGAGTGGCACGCGTAGCCTTGTGATTGTGACCTTATTGACGTCAGGGACGTCAGACATCAGGGATGTCGGATTGGAGTGTATAGTGCAGTGGCTAAAATAATGGTTATGGTTTATATTATATGCCTTATGGTTCATATTACTGGATTTATGAAATAACTCTTGGATTTACTTTTGGAAATTGAAACTATGCGTTGGTTTCCGGGCTAAGGCCCTAATGGTTATTTCTAAATAAATATGGGATTATTGGTTTTGGTGCATGCATATGATTTTACTGAGGGGCATAAATGTCTTATAAATGTTTTCAACAGACTTGTTTATTTTCGTCCACTCACAGCTTTGTTTTCAATGCCCTTCAGGTTGATTCCGGATACGACTGCAGCAGAGACTTGAGCATCGCACACCTCCTCCATCGATCCTTACGCACTCTGGAAGCCCGTTTGGGCAATGGCAATCGGTTATCCCTTGTCTGGCGCCTCTTGTCAGACGGGAGCACGTCACATTCCATGGTAATCCCGGGGGGATTGGGATGGGTCGTGTCAAGTGGTATCAGAGCAGGTTTTGCTCTTTTTGTGCGCGAAGGTCGAGGGTGTGATGTCTCTTTGGGCTGCTGTTCCGTTGTCAACCTGATAGAGAGTTTTGGGTTTGTATGGTGAATTGGGTATGTTTGGCCCGATACGCCGTGCATTGTTGCGATTCGACCCAAGTGGTGTTGTATACGATTAACTGGTAATGTGGGACCGTCGGTTCGGTCATGTGATGATGGATTGTTGTGCCACTGGGCACAGCTAGGTTCAGGGAACCCCATTTGATTGGAAGTGCGAAACTCAGTTGAGTATTGGTCTAAGTTTTGGACCCTGGTAGTGTTGGCTAGTGTTTGGGGGTTGGTGCATCGGAGTTAGCCGATGACCTTCGTGGTGGAACCCACGATGGAACCCACGTGGAATTGACGATTGGATTGGATTGGACGTCTATACGATGTCAGGACCGCGGGGTCGGTCAGGTTGTGGATTTTACTGCAAAAGGCAGTTGGGTTCGGTGGAACCCTAGGGTGTGACCTTGGAACCCTAATTTATAATTGATGGACCGAAAGGTGAACCTTAAGTGAGAACTTGTGCTGCGACGAGCGGCTGAGGTCATGGATGACCATGTGGATGACTCTAGTGAGTCTAGTCTGGATTATGGGATTCGATCCACGGATGCGGTTATGAGATAAAATATGGAATCCCGTGTTGGATCGAATATTAGTGTGAGGTGTGGTTACGGATCTTGACAATGATGACTGTTGGTCGACAGTTGTGTCGAGATAACTGGCTATCGAGGGTAGTTAGTGTGGTTTTAATACTTGGGGACGTTCAGGGAACGTTCATTATCCTGATGTGCCGATGGCAAAAATTGGAGGTACCCATAATCGTGGGGAACGAGTGGTGTTACGGGATCGTCGTTCGGAATGAACGGAGATCCAGGGTAACAACCTTGCACACTGTGTGCTAGCATAGATGTTCGTGTGCTAGCATGGGTGTTCGTGTGCTATGTATGGATGTTGGTACCTATATGCCAATACTAGTATGGATGCCTGTGTGCTGATACTGGTATTGATGATGGTGCGGGGTGCTGGTACTAGCACTGGTGCTGGTACCGGTGTCGGTGATTGTGATGACGAGGAGCCACCATTTGGGGTGTGACTCTGTCATGATGGACAGATGATTGGTATCTGCGACTCAGTGGTGGTTGAGTCTTGGACTGGATGGGATCCAGTGGAGGTTGTGTCGTGTTGGGATAAGTCCTAACAGATATATGACGACAAGTGATGAACGGATAAAATGGTCTGATTGGAACTTGAGGAATCTAGGGACGATGTTCCCTATGTCATGCGAGTTGGTGGATTTGGGGAGTTGTGGTCAACTCCGAGATTGGTAAGTTTGTGTACTGCTTATATCCCCTGAGAGTACAAGGAAATTATTGAAATTTGAAAAGTCGGGGAAACCATTCGTGGTGGTGATGTGGGATTTTGTGATTGTGAATCACTTGGAACCTGAGGATTGAACCTGTTTAGGTTGAGATGTGAGACGAAGGCAGTATGGTATGCACATTCAGGAAAAATTGTGGACATTTCCGTTCGGAATCGGGGTGTGTGCATACATGATTATTGACGGACGTGAGGTCCGAGTAATGAATCGATCTTGGACACGTGGTGGTCCAAGTAAGGTATGGACATGGGCAGTCCAGTGGTTGGACTTGACATCTCATTGGGAGCATGTCTGTTTCCAACATGGTTGGAACTCCCGTTTCGAGGAGAGTTGTGATTGGGAGACGAGAGGAGTGCTCGTTTCCGAATCAGTGATTGGTATTCCGAAGTCATTAGGGTTGACTTCATATTTTCCTGCCGTGGCAGATGATGATTGTTGCTACCAGTACGTTGAGCGTGTATTGGTAGGTGGACCCAGGTTTGGCCTTGGATCATTGGACACAAGAGGTTGTGTATGATTGTGGATTTGGTGGGAAATGCGAGGTCATCTTTCCACCAAGGGAAATTTGGCGAAGGATTCAATTGAGGGTGTAAGACCCTACGATCAGCTTCCAGGTGGACTGTTAGCTATGTGAGCATGTGTGGATCCTAGGTGGATCTGATTTGCGATGTTGTCGACTTTGGTCGATGTGACGATCTAGGATCGTGATATTACTTGTCGGGTGACGTAGCGATGGATATGGATTGTGATCTTGATGATCCAGATGGGTGGAGAGTTTATCACTCTTACCTTGGTATGTGAGTCATAGATGACGGGACTGAACTTCTTTTCGGAGTGAAGTCCATATGGCTTGTTACTCGGTTGAGTAGGTTTCCGATGTGGTCGGATTTTGTCAACCTTTGACGTGTGGATATTGGGATTGGCTTCCCTATGAAGTTAATCGAGTATTTTGAGCAGGTAACCGATAGGATCGGTTATGTTACGTCTTGATGGACGTAAACGGGATTTTGGGTTTTGGAATCGAATTTCTGGGTGACGATTCAGGATTCGATTGCGAAGCTCGGAAGTGGATTACTGGATTTGGGTGCGGAATGATTATTCCAATGCTAGCTTACGGAATAATGATTTCGGATTCGGATTTGGACATGGATTAAAAATGTGATGTTGGGATCGGATTCGGGATTTCTTACGAAATTGCGGATTCAGATTCGGATTTGGAACTAGATGATGGGTGGAGTTCGTTTGTCTCATGTTGGCTGGGCAAATGTACTCCATTACTAGAACGTGTTTGGCTATGACCTGGGTGGCTATAGTCAGATTGATGGATTGGGGTACGTACAGGGTACGTTGTACGATGATTGATACTGGTTAGGCTGAGTGGTGCCTAATGGCGGTACATGGGATGTACCAGTGGTGTGTAACTAATGTGTTGGTAATCGGCTTGGTTCTGATATCATTTGTTTGGCTGTATTGTGGATTGGACATTGGATACTGTGCGCCGGGCAGAGTGATTTTGTCTGGGTTCAGTGATTGTATGAGCAGGTGCTCTTGGCCACGGTTGGCTAGTGGAACCCTAGTATTGATATGTGTGTTCACTGCTGGGCTGGTATTCAATGTGTTCCAGTTACACCACTTGATGGAGTAAGTTGACGGTATACGTACACTCAGGATGAGTGAATTGGTGGTCAGAGTAACCACGAGTAGCCTTGTGTGACTTGATCACACCGTGATTTCCCAGCATTTTGGTTCGCTGAGGGAGTCGGCGATTATGGACATTGAGATTTATTTATGTCGCAGGAATGGGCTTGCCCTGCGAATCGAGATCATGTGGTTGATCTTACGCCACATCGAGAGTGATGTAGTGCGTGGCGTTGTCACTGACTGGCAGATGGTTGGGGCTTTACTAGGGTGGTAAAGCTTAGTGGTGACAGTTTGACTGATGGTGTCAGCATGGACTGACAAATGAGATTTGGTGACACCCAACGGGAGCAAATGTAAGGATTTATTGTTAATGGAAAGGAACCATCTAGCTGAAGGAGTCAGCTAAAGGGTTAGGCGATTTTATCGCGGATCAGGTGATCATTTCCACTCGCGGTGGTCGAGTGTTGCTGCTATTATGACGTATGACTGTGATGGGATGTCTGGGTACAAGCGAGGCTGGTGTTGTCCCAGTATGTGGGTGTACAAGTGTACACAGATGTGTGGTCGAATTGTTTTCCACAAGGTGGTTGTGGAATAAGATTGTTGGTAATTTCGAGGACGAAATTCTTTAAGGAGGGAAGGTTGTAACGACCCGTCCCGAATATCGGGATTTAATAATATTTAATTGTGATTTACTAATCTGGGATTAGTTGAGCGATTTCGGACGAATTGTGCAAAATGACCGTTTTGCCCCTGGGCGTGGGCAAAATGTTGACTTTTAATTCGGATGGTCAAATGGACTTTGACCGATGACCGTGACGTAGTTCGGGACGTCACGAGTTCATAGACAGGTGGCACGTTCGATTCCGACGTTCGTGGTGAGAGTTATGATGTACGGAAGTCCAGGGGCATTTTCGTAATTTGGACGAAATAGGGGCAAATGTTGACTTTTTGACCGGGATGTCCGATGGCCGAGGGCCAAGGACCGTTACGTAGGTATCGTCGATACGAATCCAATGACAGGCGGCACGCATCAATCGGAGTCCGTATGACCGAGTTACGGGTCAGGATGCGTGAGGGGCATTTTGGTAATTTTCTGCACAGGGGCAGAATGGTAATTTCTCATGGGCACTGTTTGATCGAGTAGCCGTGGATGGATGTTTTGTGCGATCGGTTCCAGGGATTGTTTATCAATTAGTGGACTGTTTTGGAGCAGCTTTGAAGTGTGATCGCACATGTGGGGAGCTGGCAATTGATTGCACAACATGGACTGGTTTTGTTTAATGGTTTCGGGCCAGTGCGGGAACCTTTACACAGAGGATTGAAGAATGATTTGGGGTGCTTTAAACAACTGATTTGGATTAAATAATTGTGAGTGAGTCGTGAGGATTCATTCTGGGCAAGTGAGGACTGTCGAATTGGAGAGAAACAGAGATTGGAGAAATCTGGAAAAATTGAGGGAAAATCAGAATTTAAAATGTGTGGTGTTTTGGATGAAACCAAGGGCTGTAATACTCTTCTGGGTTCATTACGAACTCAACCGTATCGATTGGCAAGGGTATCGATCACGGTTTGGCCATGAACGCAGGTTCCAGTTTCTGGGGAATTTGGAGCTTGAGGGCGACCATCTACGGGTAAGAATTCCTGAAATTAGTTACGGATTAATGATTGGTTAGGTCATACGAAGCTTCGGTACCTTTTAATTTGAAAACCAGGTTGGGTTGTGTGAGTTTCGAATGTTTTGACCGTGAGTTTGAATTCGAGAGAATTGTTGGATTAAGGATTTATGGGTGTAATTAAGTTTACAGAACCATAATTAGACACAGGACGATCCTTTTAGCTGTTTGAATTAATGAAATTAAGTGGGAATTGACAGGTTTCTGGCCGGGTCAGATCGCGGGTAATCAGACCCGTTTACCAGTCATTCGGGTGAAGATGGTGACTGTAGCAGTCACTGTAGCAGGCGCGTGGCTTTCACGCGCAGCCACTCACGGCGGCGCGTGACGGCGCGTGGACACGAATCTCGAGGTGAGGTCAACATGACTTTTATCCTATACATTGTAACGAACATTTTGGGATTGGTTTCGTGTCGATCGGACACCGTCTCGATATTGTTCGGGATGTCCGAAAGTTTTAAATCCAATTTAAAAATACTTAAAAATTCGGGAAAATTACGGGACTTGAATAGGATGTTAATGATGAGGTTAGTGATCCTCTAAATTGATTTGAACAGGATTGGGAGTCCCGGTGATAGTGAGGTGGCCCGGGAAGGCCTATGGCACGCGTATCGAGGCGCTCGGTTAAACGGTCTGTGAGTGGACATTGGTTTCATAAATTCGATGCATGCATAACTGTTTTATGATTGTTATAATTATGATTAAATGATTTACTTTGGATATCGGTGAATTTAAAATGATTTCACGCATTTCGAGGTGAATTACGTATTTGCACGTAAACCGAGATTTTCTGGATTTTCACCGATTTCCATAAATGTGGTTGGATATGATTTCATGAAACGGTTACGAACTTGAATAATGTAAAATCGGGCCAGGGGCCCAGTTGAATTATGAAATCGGGCCAGGGGCCCAGTTAACATGTGGATCGGGCCAGGGGCCCAGTTAACTTGTGGAATCGGGCCAGGGGCCCAGTTGATTTCTACATGTGATTGCGGGTCGGGGACCCTAAAATGGAATTGAATAAATGTTTCCTGGTTTACATTTTATATATGTTCACATGCTGGAATCTATAAATGGTTTTGATGATATTCGGTTATGGCACGTTTCACGGTATTTGGGCATGAGACCCGTTTGATGAAACGTAACGATTGGTTCGGATTTTATCTATGTATACCTATATGTTTTGCATGTGGATATCAATAAAATGTATTTGGTACTGCACTATATAGATCCTTCCATATTATATTGTCTCCTCCGGCGAGGTACCCCGGAGAGGTCACGGACGTCTAGTACGTCCAGCGTCTATGACGCTAAGCATCGGGGATGCTGTACCCGAACGGGGTTCGGGGATTGAACTCGGAAATTGAGACCCGAGTGGCACGCGTAGCCTTGTGATTGTGACCTTATTGACGTCAGGGACGTCAGACATCAGGGATGTCGGATTGGAGTGTATAGTGCAGTGGCTAAAATAATGGTTATGGTTTATATTATATGCCTTATGGTTCATATTACTGGATTTATGAAATAACTCTTGGATTTACTTTTGGAAATTGAAACTATGCTTTGGTTTCCGGGCTAAGGCCCTAATGGTTATTTCTAAATAAATATGGGATTATTGGTTTTGGTGCATGCATATGATTTTACTGAGGGGCATAAATGTCTTATAAATGTTTTCAACAGACTTGTTTATTTTCGTCCACTCACAGCTTTGTTTTCAATGCCCTTCAGGTTGATTCCGGATACGACTGCAGCAGAGACTTGAGCATCGCACACCTCCTCCATCGATCCTCACGCACTCTGGAAGCCCGTTTGGGCAATGGCAATCGGTTATCCCTTGTCTGGCGCCTCTTGTCAGACGGGAGCACGTCACATTCCATGGTAATCCCGGGGGGATTGGGATGGGTCGTGTCACGATAGCTCTTGGACCAAAATCCATGTTGATCGCTTCTCCATACGCCGCCGCACGCGCCCCCACGCGCCGCCCAAAGTGGCTGCGCGTGGCCCCACGCGCCAGCTACAGTACCATCTTCAACCTATGCTGAACCGGCCGTCGCAGGCTGAACCGGCGAGAATTGATCTCCGCCGTCCGGCCACCAATTCAACCCCTCTTTTCACCCACAGTTTCGTCCAGACCTGCCCTACCTATTCCCGTACTCCGTTCACCTCGACACGGCCCCATCATCGTCGACCCAAGCTTGAAACCAGACGGCCCAATTCCCCTGTTTTCCTTCCCGGCCACCCAGCTCACCCCCCTTCACGGTGGCTACACCAAACTCGTCCGAAGACCAATCCTTAACCTCACCCAACTCACCTGGACCTTCGACTCTACTCCAATCTTCACGACTCGCCGTTTGAAACTCACGGCCAAAACAGAGCACACAAGCACACTCCGTCGTGTTAACCTCCACCGTGCACCTCCCGTCACGGCAGCTCAACCAAACGACGCCTTGGACTCAACTGAACTCCTTAGACTCCCCTAGACTCTTCGATTCACTCCCTAGACTCACGACTTTCGATTTGAAGCTCAACGGAAAAACAGAGCACATACATGGAGATTAGAATTTACCTGCAACCATCCACCGCCGTGCTCGCCGCCGCGTTCCCTGGAGTCCGCAGAGCCGCCTCAGCCTCCTCTCGAGTCTCCTTGCACCGTACACGGCCACCGCACCACCACAAGCTCACACCTCCTCTCTGTTTTCTCTGAAATCCCCGTGGCTCCCAACCGCACAACCACACGACCTCCGCACCTCCCAACCTTCTTACCGTCTCCCTTCCACTCTCTGGACACCCACACACACGCACAACTCACCAGCACCCTCAATCAACCTTCAATTTTTCCTCACCGCCTCACTCTGTTTCACTCTGGTTGAAACACACACACGATCACACACGGGCTCACCTAAGTAATTGGAACCGTGCTCACACCAGATCCACCCAGAACCCTCTAGTCCTTCAACACGTGTCACCATCCAATCCATGCACTCCCACATGGTCCAATCCCAGCCGTCCATCTGTTCTCTCTCTGCACAACTTCCAGAACACAAAAGACCAAACTGCCCTTCCTTTTTACTCAATTTTACGGTTATGCCACTACCTTTCTAGACCCATATCTCCCACATCGTAAGTCCGATGAATACGTGCCGCCTGTCATCGAACTCAGGACGTCGAAAGCTACCTAACCATCCTAGGTCAACCTACCAAAACTCGATCGTCCAAAAAGTCAACTTTTCCCCCCTACTTTACCCAAATTACGATTAAGCCCTCAACCTTCCGAACATCACAACTTCCTCCTCGGATGTCGGAATCGGGCGTGCCACCTGCCTATGGATTCGTGACGTCCTAAACTACGTCCTGGTCACTGGTAAATCCCCAATTGACCACCCAAAATAAAAGTCAACATTTCTGCCCAACCTAGGGGCAAAATCGTCATTCTAGGTTCCCGGACCCCTCGGGACCACCTAACCCTTGATTACCTTCACTAATCACACCTTAATCACTATCTTAATCTCGGCTCTCGGGACGGGTTGTTACAGTTGAAGAGACTGAATAGGTCAATTCTTGCTATTAGGAATTCTGTAAAATATGTGAGGTCTTCCCCAAATAAGTTGGAGTATTTTAAGCAGTCTGTGGAGAAGGAGAAGTTGTCCAACAAGGGTTTAGTGTGTATGGATGTCCCTACAAGGTGGAATTAGACTTATATTATGTTGGAGGCAACATTGAAATTTAAGAAGGCTTTTACTAGAATGGGGAAGGATCCAGATAGCCCCTTTTTATCTTACTTTAAGGAGTCTGACGAAGAATTTGATGAGGATGAGAATTTAGTGCCTACTTGTAGTAGGATACTTAGAATTGGGCCACCAAGCGAGGAAGATTGGGATAAGGCATCAGTCTTTGTTAAGTTTTTGAAGGTGTTTTATGATGTAACATTGAGAGTGAGTGCTTCTAATCACCCTTCTGTTCACACAACCTTCCATGATGTACTAGCCATGGAACATGAAATTGATAAGCTCTTTGTCTCTCCTGAAATGCTTAGTGGCTCACTAATAGAGAAAGTTTTGATGGCTATGGCAGCCCATATGAAGGAAAAGTTCAAGAAATATTTTGGATCCTATAAGGATCTAAACAAGTTAGTGGTTATAGGGCTTGTTTTAGATCTTAGATTCAAGTTGAGGCATATCACTCATTTGTATCGAAAAGAGTTGTTTGATGAGGATGAAGTGCAATATGTAACCAAGGATCTAAAAGGATTGTTAATGGTGTTGTATGAGGTGTATGGAGGAAATGTGGAAGGGGAAAAACAGCAAAACAACTATGTTACACAGATTTCAACATCTTCTATAGGATTAGAGCATAGTTGTGGTGGATGCAGAGATGATATTTTGGATTATTGGAGAAGGGTTGTACAAGAGAGTGAAGAGGCAGTGGTAGCACATGAAGTTGATCAATTTTTGCTGGATCCTTTGGTATTTACAAATAAAGACTTTGACATTTGCTCGTGGTGGAAGTTAAATGGTTCAAAATACCCAGTCTTGGAAAAAATTGCAAAGGACGTGCTTGCCATTCAAGTGTCAACAGTAGCTTCTGAGTCGTGCTTCAGTACTGGTGGGATGGTGATCGATTCCTTTAGGAGTTCATTAACTCCTTCTTCAGTAGAAGTTTTGATCTGCATGCAAAGTTGGTTGCGAGGTGATGAAATTATTCAATCTTTCGAAGATAAGCTTTCAATTGAAGAACTTGAGTTCTATGAAGCAATTGAACAAGGTAATTTGTCTCTTTAAGTATTTAGTATTATTTATCGTATTATGTTAATTTCCATTTTTCAGCTTTATAAATTAATTCATGATGTTTTTCAATTATAGAATACAAAAGTGGTGAGAGGTCTGCAAACACATGAAGTGGGAAGCACAAGTATGGATGTGTTGTGATGTTAATTCTGTTTTTTGTATGCTGCCATTTTTAACAAGTACTTAAGTAGCTATGTGATTGTGGTTCGTTTATAATCTTGGATTTTATGGAATTTTGGATTGTAATTATATGAACTATGAACCTTATGTATTTAATGAACTATGGACTATATGTATTTAATGGACTATGGACTATATGTATTTAATGGACTATGAACTATATGTATTTTAATTGCATGGACTATGGACCATATGAATTATGCAATATGGATTGTATGAATTTGTTACGAATTTAGAGGTCTTAGTATGAATTATGAAATATAACTTACTTTAAGGAGTTGGGGAATTGTATGAATGAAATATGAGCAGGTTTTGATACAAATTCGTTACCACAAAAAAGTTCGAATGGATAGATTGTTTAGATTTTTTTATTTTTGCATTGAATTTGGCTTAATTTTTTGTTGAGTAGTTTTGCCTCAAAATCGAAACCGTACCGAAATCATACCGAACACAATTGGTACGGTATGGTACGGTACCAATTTTATATTTGAAAAACTGTACCATATCGAACCGCTTAAAATTATTTGGTACGGTTCCGGTATTACCTCTATACCGAACCATACCAAACCATGTTTAGGCCTAGGCTTTTCAATCGCGGAGAGGAGAGAGAGGAAGAGGATGAAGGTTGAAAGACGGGCATTTAAGGGATTTAGCAATCTTTTAATGTTGTTAACGAGATTGTCGGTTAAATGGAGCAATATTTTTAACATTACACTCATTTTTCGTGCATAGTGAAACAAATTACAATTCATGATATATTTTGAGATATACTAGCGCGTTTATAGTATATCTATAATAAAAAATCATAAACAAAATGTTTTGATCACACCTAAAAATTTGGAACAATTCTATACATTTATGGGTTATTCCAAAAGTTATCAACCAATTAGATGCTTAAAATTATCTCATAGAAACATTTATGAATATGAATCACATGGAATTTGGCCACCAACACTTTATTACCATTAAGTTCTGTTATAAAAAAATCTTTTACCATTTTCACGTGCAAATGGACACATTATTTAGTCATATTCAAAGTTGTTATACGATCAGAGTATTCACTTTAAATTAACTAAAAATTTTGACAAATTTAACTTAAAATGACCAAAAACTTATTATTAACTAGCTAGTTTTTGCAGCTACAAGAAATCAGACTCTTTATATTTTCACTAAATTGAATATTAAATTTATTTTTTCAAATTTACACATATAATACTATAATTTTCCTACAACAACTATTTTTTAATATAATTTTTTAACTGTTCAAATAAATATGTTTATTTTTGGTGTAAAATTGATCCATTCCATAATTTGAGCAATTCGCTATATATATATATATCTAGTTTTTTAATGGTCCAAATAGATATACTCAATTTAATGGTAAAATTGGATACAACAAATTTGGAGCTAAACACAATATCTAAAATTTCAAATGGGAATCCATCACAAGAGAAAAAGAGAGTAACAACCATAAATTTCAAGTCCTTGTTTGGGAGACGATATCTCTGATGAAGGATATTTTTTGCCACCAAGAAAGTAAAGAGCATCATTTTGCTCAATATTACCATCGTAATTTATAGTAAAGATTCTAATTTTTCTTCCTTTATTTTTCATAATTGTTGAATGTACTAAAATTATCATATATAAGTTCAGTTTGAGGAAACTCAGCTTTTTTGATTGTCACTTGAAAGCTGCGAAATATCAAAACCTCAATTTCCCAAATACTGAAAAAAAATTTAAAATTTCACAACTCTATACGAAAAGTCCGAGTCAATTAACAACCTAGAAAGGAAAAAAAATCGAAATTCATTTTTTTCTTTTTGAATTAATGGATAACATCAAAAGTTTAGACTTATTGAATGCAAATGATGATGAGTTTTAGGAATGGTCAAGAAGAGATTTTGTTAAGAATAGAGGATGAAGAAGATGAAGGAGAGAGGAGAACCCATTCCTAATGCATAATGGAACGAATTACAGTTCCTGCTATATTTTGAGACATGTTGGCGTGTTTATAGTACATATACAATAAAAAATCATAAACAAAATGCATGGTTCACACCTAAAAATTTGGAACAATTCTATACATTTATGGGTTATACCAAATGTTATTTCCCAATTAGATGCTTAAAATTATCTCACAAAAACAAGTATGAATATGAATCACATGGAATTTGGCCACCAGCATTTTATTACCTTATGGTGAGTACCCTAGCTTTGCTTTTGATAAGATTGACTTCCACCATTAGGTTCTGTCATAAAAAATATGTTGCCTTTTTCACATGCAAATGGACACATTATTTAGTCATATTCAAAGTTGTTATATTATCCTTAGAGTAACTAACTAAATTTTTGGACAAATTTAACTTAAAATGACCTAAAAATTATTAATAGTTATCCAGTTTTTGCAGCTACAAGAAATCAGACTCTCTACATTTTCACCAACTTTGAATATTAAATTCATTTTTTTTTCAAATTTACACAATAATATATTTCCCACAACATCTATGTTTAATGTAGTTTTTTAACGGTTCAAATAAATATGTCTATTTTTAATGCAAAATCAATCTATCTTATAATTCGAGTAATTCACTACATATATCTAATTTTTTAATGGTTTACATAGATAAGTTTATTTTAAAGGTAAAATTGGATAGAACAAATTTGGAGCTAAACATAATAGCTAAAATTTCAAATGGGAATCCATCTCAAGACTAAAAGAGAGTAACAACCCTAAACTTCAAGTCCTTGTTTGGGAGACGATATCTATGATGAAGGATGTTTTTTGCCTCCATGCAAGTAAGGAGCATCATTTTACTCAATAATACCACCGTAGTTGACAGGACCCGCCCCGATCCCATAGGGACCACAAGGGGACGTGCCCTGCTCCCGTCTGACACCCAATAATTCATACCAATTTTAACCTCAAAACATCAAATGCATAAATAACCAAATTAAAGTTATACATCAAATCCGAATTAAACAGATGTCAGACAAGGGATGAAATCCAAAATTACAAGATGCGAGCACGACTCTAAAGTAAACCTGCGGGTACACCACCCAACAGGGGTTCAGGTACGCAGAAGTAGATCTATGCCTCAGCCTCAGGTTCCTCCTCTACCTCAGTATCACGACCTGGAGGGGTTACCCAAAACATTAAGGGTGAGTGGACCGAACTCAAGTTATAAAACCATTTGATAAGTAAAACATATAATTTACCCCTCCGTTTTCCAAACATGCATGCATCATTATTTAAAATCATAAACCATATAATATGAACCATAAGGCATGTAATAAAACCATAAGTATAATTTTAGTTGCTGCACTATACACTCCAATCCCGACATCCCTGATGTCTGACGTTCTTGACGCCTAATAAGGTCACAATAATAATAAGGCTACGCGTGCCACTCGGGTCTCAATTTCAGAGTTAAATCCCCGAATCCTGTTCGGGTACAGCATCACCTGATGCAGCATCACCTGATGCTTAGCGTCATAGACGCTGGACGTACTAGACGTCCGTGACCTCTCCGGGGTACCTCGCCGGAGGAGACAATATAATATGAAAGGATCTATACAGTGCAGTACCAAATACATTTTATTGATATCCACATGCAAAGCATATATATACATAGATAGAATCCGAACCAATCATTAAGTTTTCATCAGACGGGTCTCACGCCCAAATACCGTGAAACGTGCCATAACCATATTTTCCATATCATCAAAACCATCATTGTTTTTAGCATGTGAATAAGTATAATAAACCAGAAAACATTTATGCACGCAAGGGTTTAAGAAAATGGCCCACTCACAGTACAATCCTACTGAAAACCGAATGTATACCCTCGTTCTAGTATGATTGTACAATCCCTGTCATATCCAAAGCATATGCAAAGGTCAATACAAACCCCTAACATTCAATCATGAAACCCTAGACCGAAACCGGCCCGGGAAAGCCGCCCGAACGCTCTTTCCAAGGCAATAACTCTCATTTTGACCAACTTAATGATCTCCGATCGACCCGAAACCACCGCCATTAGATCCGGATCGTCGAAACCTAAAGAATGGTGGTGGTCCCACCAAAATTACTGTTCACACGCGCCCCCACGCGCCTGGTCAACCCTCTGGTCAACTGTGCTACAGTACTGCTGACGTCAGCATGACGTCACTGCTGACGTCAGCATGACGTCATCACTGACAGTGTCAGAGGACACATGTCAGCAGTCCATTGGTCCCTGGTCTGACTGAATTCTGACATGATGACGTCATCATGTCAGAACTGCTGACGTCAGCATGATGACGTCATCAGCTACAGTAACCGGGTCTGAGAACCGGGTCACCGCAGACCCACGGTTCGACCCGATCAGTTCTCATCAACCCGACCACCATTTCTGATGGGATTTGTTCCTATGAACTCGTCACAACCTCCTCAACGGTTCTGTGCAAGTAGAACTAGATTCTAGGTCGAAGAGATTACCTGAAAATCGACTGGAAGGTTGGCTGCCGGTTCTGGTTATCTTCTCCGGCGAGTCGACGACTTTCTAGTCACGGTCCTGGGTTCAAACTGGTCGTCAAGGTTCCCTGAATGTGTCCTAACAATAACCAAACAAATTCAACGTCAAAAACGGTCGTTTCGAAGCAGGGAAGAAAATCGGGTCTCTCGGGTTTTTCGACCTACCGCCGCCGTGTCGCCGCCGTACGTCGTCCAGTCCAGCTCTGGGACGTCCTGCCGTCACAGTGAACCCAACCGTACGTTGGTTCGAGTCCCAGAGTGAAGGTTTGGATGGTTTGGTGACTTGGGCTGTTCGGGTTTCCTTCTCGGGTCTGGGAGAAAACCGGCCGTGCAGGGTGGCCGTGGAGTGGTGGCCGGCGTCTGGGGGTGACAGTTTGCCGCCTGGTGTTGCTGTGAGTGTGAGGTTGAGAGGTGAGGTGCTGGAGTGTTTGTTCGAAGGGGTAGCCGTGCTCACGGTTTGAGAGAATGAAATGTGAGAGTGAAATGTGAGAATTTTAAAACAGATGGCTGGATGGAATGAAGGGCTGAGATTCAATCTCAGCATAGGATCAATGGTGAGGATTTAAGGAAAATAAAACAATAAACTAACCTATTGGCCAACACAGATCCTTAATTTGGGGAATGTAGGGGATGAGTAACACTTGTCACTCATCCAAGGGTCCAGATTGAGTTGATTAAAGTAATCAGATCCCATTAATAAAATATTATTTTAATCCGGTTCTCGGTTGGTTCGGTTAAATGCGAAATACTTCCGTGACCATAACTTCCTCGTACGAAGTCCGATTTCGGCGTGCCGCCTGTCTACGGACTCAGGACGTCGAGACCTACCCAACGGTCCTTGAGTCATGTGAAAATTAGTTTCCAAGAGAAAAGTCAACATTTTCACCCTAATCGTCCAAATTACGGTAATGCCCCTGGACTTCCGATAGCCATAACTTTTTCCCTGATCGTCCGAAACAGACGTGCCACCTGGCTATGGACTCGTGACGTCCCGAACTACGTCACGGTCATAGGTCAAAGTCCATTTAATTTATAAATCAAAAAGTCAACCATTGACCATACCCAACGCAAGGGTAAAAGCGTCAATTCACACATTAACTTTCAATACTAAAATCCTCGAATTTCCGGGGTGTTACAGTAGTTTATAGTAAAGATTCTAATTTTTCTTCCTTTACTTCTCATATTTTTTGAATGTGCTAAAATTACCATACACAAGCTCAGTTTACAGAAACTCGGTCGTTCTGATCGTCACTTGAAAAATGCAAAATATCAGAGCCTCTATTTCCCAAAATACTAAAAAAATTCAAAAT
Organism: Prinsepia uniflora; assembly: GCA_032719365.1. Lineage (NCBI taxonomy): Eukaryota > Viridiplantae > Streptophyta > Magnoliopsida > Rosales > Rosaceae > Prinsepia > Prinsepia uniflora. The sequence continues at coordinate 53,146,535 of CM064863.1, read as the reverse complement.
TTCACAACCTTATACGAAAAGTCTGAGTCAATTAAGAACCCAAAAAGGAAAAAATTTTGAGATTCATTTTCTTCTCTATGAATTTTTGGATAACCACAAAAGTTTAGATCTTGTAAATGCAAATGATGATGAGTTTTATAAATGTTCAAGAAGAGATTTTGTGAAGAAGAGAGGATGAAGAAGATGAAGGAGAAAGGAGAGAGAAACGAGATGAAGAAATAACTAGCAGAAGACAACTAGTTACTAGTAGATAGTCTTAATAGAAAAGTTAAGTTTTAGATTAAATTTAAGTAGTTTGCTCTCGACCCATTTTGATGTGTTTGGATAAAAAAATTTAGTTAAATTTTTCCAAAAACTAAATTTGACTACTTTGTTGTAGATGCTCTTACTTCCATCTTAACAAGCCCACCTTTTTTACATTTTTTTCCTCAGAAAACTCACCTCACCTTTTTATTTTAAGAAACATAGAATATTTGAATTCAATTTCTATATAATGATAGTATTTAAAACTAATGTCGATCATGAATGACCAAGTAGCATCACACAAATCGAGTTTGGTAATATGTTGTTATAACTAAATAGAATATTAAAGCGATTGATGAGACGAGGAGATTTATAATAGCATAAAAAACTACATTACGTTGCATTAATATTCAATTTTGCTTTATTATAACCTATTTCAGCTTTTAAGCTAATTTTTTTATTTATAAATATATAGCATGTAATCATACATAATTTATTGTTGACATATTATCATTATTTCTTCATTATTTGTACTTTAAAGATTTCAAAATTCACTTTGAATTTTGAAAATGTTCACGATATGGGTAGGTACGAATCCGTTAAAACTCATAATCGATATGCTTCAAATTGTTATTTATCTGATGGTTTAGACTTGACTGGATAAAAATAAAATAATTTAAGAATTCAAACTATTTTATTTGTAATGATTTAGATTTGAATTTTTATTTTAAAAATCAAGTTAAATCCAAACAGTTAAGAAATGTATTAATTTTGGTATTGTCCGAAATGTACTGGGACATTTCTTGTGGGGATCGACGTGTTGGCCAGAGACGAACCGCGGGCATCTTTAGCGTTGGTCTGAGTCAGCAACAGTCTTCATCTATCTCATCGGACTCATCCTTCCATCCAACGTCAATTTAATTATTATTTTCAAATTAAATAATTAAATAAATATTGTTCTATTAACGCCTTCCACGTCTCCATGCCCCCCCTCTCTCCCTCTATAAATTTTTCAGCCTTCTTCGTCTTCCATGCCCTCCTCCCACTCCATCATCGCCGCATATTGCATTTCACTGCTTATCGCCAAAACCCCCATCAATTTCAAGATATTTCCGCCAACTTGACAACATATCTGAGCTCTCTCAGCCTCCCATGGATTCATGCACCTCCTCTTCTACTTTCGATTGCCTCGTTTTCGGTACGCCCAGTTTTTAGTTCAACTTCGCGTATGGCATTATATCTATAATAAAAACTTCATACTCTCAGTATTTAAGACATTAATTTTGGCGTAATTTGTCTAATTTGTGCAGATTTGGACGACACTTTGTACCCTTCCAGCGTCGGAATCGGTGAATCATGCAAGAAGAACATCGATGGTACGAAATCAACAGTTCATTTCCTTCATATATATATATGAACGATGATCGAAGTTGTTAATATTTTTTTTTTGTTACAGATTTTCTGGTTGAAAAATGTGGGTTTCCAAAGGGCAAAGCCTCCAGTCTTCGGGTAGAGCTTTTCAAAACATACGGCAGCTCCCTCGCCGGCTTACGTGTAATTCAGCCTCAACTATTTTTTAATTTCCAATTTTACCACACCATGATTTCTGAAATTAATTTTCTACTTGTTACTTATAGGCTTTAGGCTACGACATCGACGCCGACGATTATCATAGCGTCGTGCACGGCAGGTTGCCGTACGATCGGATCATACCCGATCCACAACTCCGAAACCTCCTCCGTAGCATCCGCCAGCGAAAAATCGTAAGCAAGACAACGACTTATGGAGCAGAAATTTAGATTAACAACGATTAATGAAAGTAATCATTTTATGAATTGGTTTCAGATTTTTACTAATTCGGATCGGAAGCACGCGGTGAAGGCGTTGGATCGCCTCGGAGTGAGGGACTGCTTCGAGCAGATCATATGCTTCGAGACGATGAACCCGAACTTAAAGAGTTCGACCCGGCCAGATGAGTTCCCGGTGGTTCTGAAGCCGTCCATGGAGGCCATGGAGATCGCGATTCGGGTTGCGGAAGTGGATCCTCGCCGTACGGTACGGCCGCGAAGCACATTATAAATACCTTGGGGACTTGGGGTGGTCAATTTGGTTTTTGTATGTAGGAAGTCTGCTGAGAGATTTTGATAACGCGTTTTTTTTTTTTTTTTCCTTCTTTCTGTTTTTGTTTGATTGTTTGGTGTAGCTATTTCTCGATGACAATGTGCGGAACATCGCAGCAGGGAGAGCAGTGGGTCTACGCACCGTTTTGGTAATTAATTCATTTTTAAAGTTTTCTTTTAAAAAATTTAATATTGTATATACATATATATATGTATAATTTTTTTTTCTTTTTTCGGAAAATACTGTATAATAGTTTGATTACTGCATAATAATTTGATCACTATGATATCTTATATATTTTTTATATATATAAGTGGATTTTTTTTCTTCTTATTTTTGAAATATTATGAAAATGACATTTCGTATTTAATTAACTCCTAAGTTTCTATGATAAAAAGACTTCTAATCTAGGCTATATTTTTCATTTGTAATTTTGATAAAAAAATTAGAAGAAGGAATTACATTTTTTAGGTGTCAATTATATAAAGCGTGAGTTTGATATCATATATGTATAATCCAATAAAGTTAAAATAATAATATTATGTGAGACTCGACTATATAAAATTGTTAAATAAGGAGTTTATACTATATATTGCGTTTCGAATACTTTGAAAATTGAATGAGATTTCTCATAGTCTTATTAATTAGCAACATGGTCTAACTAAAAGTGTTATTTGATGGAATAAGATGTGAAATTGTTAGGCAGGAGAAAAATCCTTCTGATTTGTGTAATGTAAAATTCGTGAAACGGTTAATTTGGTACTGATTTATATTTTTGAAATTTATTTTGGAATGAAGGTTGGAAAAACCGTGAAGAACAAGGAAGCAAATTACGTGTTAGAGAACGTGAACAATTTGGCACAAACACTTCCGGAGATTTGGGTAAGCGGTGGCGGAAAGGACGGTGGTAATCAAAGGATCAGCCGTACCAGAAGCGACCTTGAGGTGGACTCCGCTCTCACCACCACCGCTGTTGGCGCTTGACGGAGTTGACTCTCCAATCAATCTTCCAGATGTTTAGCCGGTGGCTTGTGTTGGGCTTAGGTTGGGCTTGGGCTTTAGGCCCCATGATGTACATATTATTGTCAATGATGTGAATTGCATAAATATGTGCATAAGATGTCGAATGAACATGGGATGGGTTTTCCATAAGAGCATGTCTCAATTATATATTCCCAGATCCAAATAGTGTATCTAACAAATAATAGTGTGGTCTAAATAATTATAAAGGTTGTGTTTATTTAAGTTGTTTAGTCTTATATTTTTTTTTCTATATCTATATAAGTATGTATCTATAAAAAATTTATACATCTATACAATATGATCTTTTTATTGTATTCGGCTCAATTATTTTGGTAAAAGATTGGGCTGAGTTTAATTTCAATTCAATTAAGAGAACTAACAGTAAGCGATTACTAGATTACAAAGTATTCATTACTTGGAATTCAAATTTGATCTCCTTCCACACTTCACAAGCAGCAGCAAGTTCAGGACTCCATTTAGCAGCCTTGCGAATAATTTCATTACCCTCACGAGCAAGATCACGCCCTTCATTCCGAGTTTGTACACATGCTTCTAGAGCTACTCGATTAGCTACGGCACCGGGTGCATTTCCCCAAGGGTGTCCTAAAGTTCCGCCGCCAAATTGTAGTACAGAATCATCTCCAAAGATCTCGGTCAAGTTATTTCTTATTATATAAAGGGTTATATAAATTGTATTATTATTCTAAACGTATTATTCACAGAGAACAGAACGTTCTCTTTTTGTTCTCTCTCCATATCTCGCTGCAATCTCTCACACCCTAAATTGATTCACAACATAGTGGTTATTTTAAGCAAAGAAAGTGATACTTGCTTCTCTCAGCAACTTCACATCATCTTCCAAATTTCTAATTATAAACTAAAATGTTGGTCATTCGATCAACAATTTTTTAATTGCTAATTTTATAGGTTTTTTTAATTATTAGTATTTTATGGTTTAATTTTTTTTTATTTTTATAAATATCATGAAGTATCTAATAGACTTGCGAGTTGCAACATCAAAGTTGTCATCTTAATTTAAAATGAGTTGTAAAGAAATTTTATGTTCAGTGGATAGTGATCGCTGGATAATTTTATATGGTATACAAATCAAGGGGTTGTTGCTGTCACATTATATATTTGGGTTGTATGGTATACATCACATCAAAAAAGTTATTTGTTGCTAAAACAACAAAATTAAAGTAATATATTATTGGTTCCGTAGTTATGCACAGCCAAGTATTTCAATTTCATCACATTCAACTTTAAAGCCTCCCTTATTTCTCCAAAGGGTATCTAATAACTTATAAGTCCCTTTAGGATGAAATCACTTTCGCATCTTGTTGTTTACTCAAATTTCCAAGTTTTAAGTACAAGTAGAAAATTGTCAGGAGGAAATTAGTTCTAATATTAACTTATAAATAATTAATTTCAAATTCAAATTTCAATGATATATTGCATGTAAAATTTCTCCCTCTCTTGTAATAAAAAAATGTAAAAAAATTGTATTAGATTGTGCAAATGTATTTCTAATTGCGTTGTAATTAAAAAACATAATAGATAAATGAGTAAATTAAGGAGATGACTGAAATTTGCTTGTCTAAATCCAAGTTTCTAATTAAACAATTGTGGTCTTGTCGTAAATAAGTGTAAATTATGTTGTTATTTCTATGTAAGGATATTTATGTTCATGCATTAAACTCAAGCCTACATCTATAAAAGAGTTAAGCTGAATGAAAAAACTTACTTTCTGGCCTCTATCTCGTTTCTCTCGTTGTATTTACAACGCGTTATCAACACGAGGCTAGAACTATTGCTGTGTCTTTTTCTTCCTCCCCCCATAAACCATATCTTACTACTTTTTGAGAGGTGTGGGTTTCAAAAAGAGATCAAATGGCATGCCTCTAAAAAATTGCATCTTTTTTAAGTCAAAGGAAGCATATCTCGAAATATTTTCAACACATTGGGCCAAAACTTTGTCCAGCATTTCCAAAGTTCAACAATTTCTTTTGATGGAGAGTTTTTGCTCTAATGTTGTAGAAAATACCCACCGATTTGATCTTGTAAAACCAGCCACCTAGTGAATCCGTCGAGAAATTATTAATACTCAACTTCGACAAGCCTTCTGAGCGGCGAATCAAGCTCTCATGACGGTAACGATGATTAGCTACAGAATAGAGAGCAATGTGACATTTGGAGCCCCAATAAGATCTGCATGGATAGAGAATGAGAGCGAGCGAGTGAGATCGATGTTTTCCCACAAATCCAGCATCGCACTCGAACCCAAATTTGATCTAGTTTAGCTGCCTTATCTTTCTATCCAAATTCCCTTCGCAATAGGGTTCTTTCTCTGATTCCGAGTCTCGCGGCGGTAGAAGAAAAAAAGAAGATACTGGGAAGCTGGCCGAAGTCGTTTCCTGTAAAGTGGAAGCTCACCATTGGTGAAGCTGTAGGATGACAAGCAGTGCATCCTTGATCTCAACGACCACCGTCGAGATCGTCTTCTACAACACACGTTGAAATCGATGGCCGAATGACGGTTCCGATGAAATGATGAAAGGTTAGATGATGGTATGATGATAATGATGATAAAGATGATACAATGATTTGATGATATGATGAAATGATGATATGATATATGATATATGGTGATGATGTGATATAATGATGATATGAATATGTGAGGAATATATGATGAATATGTATGAATATATGATGACATGATGATCATATGATCATGGAAATATGTTGATGATCGTCACGGGCATATGAATAATTGCTAACAATTAATTCAAGGTCCCCTATTTGCAGATCATGAACTGGTCTGCCAACAATAGCCATGCACAAGAAGGCCATAAGGCTTGAGCCCCAATTGGCTGTCGTCGAGATTTTGGGACTAGAAGACCTCCAATGAAGCCCAATTAGATACCTACTTGAAGCCAAAAGGCTACAACCCAACAACGCAATCCGTGTAGGCTGTAAGCCTAAGAAGTCATGTAACGACCCGACTAAGAATCACAGGATTTCCAGGATGGTTATTTGCATGTGGACTGAGGTTCATTACGTAGATTAAAGGATTTATATTACGTAGAAAGGTGACATGTCGATTTTGGAATTCAAACGGTTATTGACAAGACAAGGAAGGTTTTAGTCTGAATTTACGATTGTACATTTTACGAGAAGCGTGGATGGTTGCTTGTTTGTTGTGGGGCCTAAAAATATCTAAGTGGGGACCACAGGTTAGGTGACAAGTGTCACTCATCCTATGATCCTTATCCTTGCATCCTTATCTCCTCCTCACTCTCTCATTTTCTAAACACACCCGAAACCTCACCCTCACCATTTTCTTCATGGTTTTCACTAGCTAGTGCTGATTGAGAGAGACAGAGAGAGGTTGTGAGGTCGAGAGACACTGAGTGAGACGATGGAGGTGGCGGAACCACGGTGGCTAGCTGGGAACCCGAAAAACAGGTAAGCTATGTGTGTGTTTGCTTTCGAGTTTGGGTTTTGGATGGTTGTGAGGGTGTTCTGAGGCCATGGTTTTGTTCCTCGAGCTAGTGTGAGGCAGTAGGGACTAAAAAGGAAAGGTTTGGACGTTAGGATGCACTTGACTGGGAACTAGAAGTTTGCCCTTGAAGGTTCAAGCTTGGCCAAGTGGATTTTAGGTATGATTTCTCGATTTTATCATCGTAGGATTGTCATGGGAGTGAGACGAGTCAAGTGGAAAAAGGATGGTGGAAAGCGGTCGAGAAACGAGGGAGTTTGGATCGGGTCATGATTCGGGTCGAACGACCCGTTACAGTAAACTAGGTCAACCTAGTTGGAGGTTGATGATGATGACATGGCAGTCTACATCATCGCGCTATCAAGCCATGTGGAAAATTAGGTGATGCCACGTGGCAACTTGTCCAGGGGTTGTCAAGCTAAAGTGGTAATGATGAAGTCAGCATGTGATGTCATCATGATCTTAGAAGTGACACGTGTCACCAATCATAGGTTGCAACATGGCAGGTGTTAGAAGCTATCAAGTTGTTAGGCTGGCGTCAGCAGTGACTGGCGTTGACTTTGTACAATCAAAACAAAATGAAATCGTAAGCCTCGAATTACGATGAAATCGTAAACCTCGAATTACTAGTATACCAACCAATATAGAATATCAAGGTATAAACAACCACAATCATAATATCAAGGAACAACAGTCACAAACATACAGAACCAACCCCTCCTCCAAGATCAACTCAATCATTATATCCTATCACTACTGATAGGCTGAGCACTTGGGGAAAGGAGCTCTACCTCGACGTTTGAAAGTTATCCCTAGTCTCAGGAAAAAGAGCTTTACCTCGACGTACAAGACTACATATCATAATAACGGTCTCAGGAAAAGGAGGTTTACCTCGACATATGAGATTAACTAATCAAATCGGCATCCCAATGAGGTTTATCCACAACACAATCACTACATATATACGTATATCCAGAATTCCATCTCAAATACCAAGGAAAGATAATCATGTAATTCACATCAATTTCAAATCAAGTTCAGAAATCAAAATTGATAGCAAAACCCGAGCCTACACCCACTTCACAAAAATAGTAAAAACCTCATAAAACGAGCCATTAAAATATCTCGTAAAATCATATCAAAATTCCAACTCATCAATCATCATCAAATCAAATAAACATGGCATAGAAAGTAATAACCCATTATTCAAAACTCGATAATAGTCTCGAACTCAATAAACCCAATTTCCTCACAAAACGTGCGAAGTTACGGTTTCTGTAGAATCATTAAAATCCATAAAACCCGTATAAAATCCAATACCACCAAAATCACTCGCAAAGGTCTTTTTTGGAATAAAACCAAATTCTTACAATCCATTATCAAGTTAGAATACAGCATATAGCAAACTTATCATAAAACGTGCCTCGTAACGTATTCGAAAATCATTCAGAATCATGTAGAAACCACCCAAACTTCAATATAAAAAATTCACATATAAAAAATCATATTAAATTAGATTCCACAACCGAAACGATATTCAAAAATATAATTTACAAAAATCACGTAAATTGTGCAATATAATAATAAAATATTCATAAAATCACCAAAGAATCCAATAAAATTCCCAAGCACTTCAATATCATCAAAGTTACATAAAAAAAAAATTTAAATCATGTAAATATGCATGCATAGTAGTTTAGAGAAAGAAAATCCACTCACACACCGTCCTCGCAAGAAAATACCGGTTTGCACGCTGTTTAGAACACACTCCATATAAGTGTGTTCATATAAGTTCATATATAAACACTCCCTAAACTCTGGGACAGTAAACACGTCTCGGACACGCTTCCCAAAGATAAAAATACCCAAAACTATAACACATATCCAACCAATAAGCCATTTTATTCATTAAACCATATTTTACCCACTGGGCCCGCAGCCCGACTTATAAACCCACTGGGCCCACGGCCTGAATTCGTAAATCAACTGGGCCCCTGGCCCGATAACATAACTCAAATGGGTCTCAGCCCGATTTCATACCAACTGGGCCCCTGGCCCGATTTCATTAACCAACTGGGCCCCCGGCCCGATTTTCAAATGGACTCCAAGTCCGAAATTTCCAACATAATTGGGCCTCAAGCCCGAGTTCATATTTCCAATTTCAAAACCATTTCATCACATTATATCCAAGTCATAAATATGGAAAATCCATGTAAAACCGGAAAACCTCGATTTACGTGCAAGCACGTAAATCGCCTCGAAATACGTGAAACCGTAAAGTTACTAACGCGTGCCACCGGCCCTCCCGGGCCACACCACTATCACCGGGACTCCCAATCCTGTCCAAATCACATTAGAGGGTTACTAACCTCATCATTAACATCCTATCAAAGTCCCGTAATTTTCCCGAATTTTTACTTATTTTTAAACTTAATTTAAAACCTTCGGATATCCCGAACAATATCGAGACGGTGTCCGATCGACACGAAACCAATTCCAAAATGTCCGTTACATTAAATAGGGCAGAAGTCATGTTGACCTCACCTCGAGATTCGTGCCCATGCGCCGTCACGCGCCTGCTACAGTGTCACCAGCCCAACCCGTTTGTCTGGTAAACGGGTCCAATTCACCCGCGACACAACCCGGTTCAATGTCCATCAATTCAGCCTTAATTCCTTCAATTAATCATTCAGTTAGTTTCGTTTTAAGTCCAATTACAAGTCTGTAAACTCAATTACACAAATCCTTACCCAGATTCCCACGATTCAACGATGATCCACGAAGAACACCCGGTTACTGTGCAATCATGGAACTCCCTCAATTGCTGCAGGTTTCATCCAATTGATGATTCCAGAAGCATCAACGGACCCTGAGGAACAATTCCCCCACATCAATTGCATCAAACCTGTGCTCAATCGTCACGACTCAAGCTCGAGCACCGTCACTGTTCAACAATGGAGTTCCATCGATCTCGATCGGTTTCCTTCAATTGATGAACCCAGAAGCATCGTGGGATCATGAGGAGTCATTTCCCCACAACAATTGAGTCAATCGCAGCTCCAAACTCCACGACTCATCCTCGATTTCTTCCTCTGTCACCAAACTCGATCAGAGCCAAAACGGCACCAATTCCTCTCGTTTTTGACGTGGATCGACTCGTCACAACCTCAGTAAGATGTTTCCAAGCTCCAATTCGATCATCGCAGCTCAAATCGTCCAATTTGATTTTCCCTCCCAAAACTTAATCTTTCGAATTCTCAGTTCCTCCTCACTGTCAATCTCTCGTGTTTACCCAGTTGAATTCACTCTCAAATTGCTCACAAATTCACACTCTCAGGTTCAGCAATGGAAGAGGAATTGGTTGGGAGAGTATTGGATTTGGTTGTACACGGTTAAGGAAAATATGGAGATTAATGGAAATTAAAAGATTAATTAATTAATTAAAAACTAATTAAACATCATCATGAGGTCTCCCCCAAAAACATGGATTCTGATTTCAAGGGATGAGTGACACTTGTCACTCATCCAGGTGTGTAGGGTCAATGGTCACTATTCATTATTATATTATTATTTTAATCCGAGCCTCGGTTCGTTAGTTCGTTTCCTTGACCATAACGTTGTCGTTGGATCTCCGATTTCGGCATGCCGCCTGTCGTTGGATTCGTATCGACGATACCTACGTAACGGTCCTTGGCACTCGCCCATTGGACCTCCCGATCAAAAGTCAACATTTGGCCCCTAATAAGCCAAATTACCAAAATACCCCTCAACTTCCGAACACCATAACTTTCTCTACGAATGTCGGAATCGAACGTGCCACCTGTCTATGAACTCGTGACGTCCCGAACTACGTCACGGTCATCGGTCAAAGTCCATTTGACCGCCCGAACAAAAAGTCAACATTTTGCCCACGACCAGGGGCAAAACGGTCATTTCGCACAATTTGTCCGATTCCGCCCTACTAACCACCGTTCAACCTCACTAATCAAGATTAGTCACTAAACTAATCCCGGAATTTGGGACGGGTCGTTACACTAGTACTATTGTTGATGGTTATGTCCAGATATTTTACATGATTTGATGAAAAGAATTTCGGGAAATATGGGCCACGGGCTTTTCATGAATTATGGGTCCCACAATTTTCTATGTAATGTGGTTTGAAATCCGTTTATTCATGTTATCCTCTATGTATGCATGATTTATTGACAGTGTAACGACCCGTCCCAAATTCCAGGATTAGATTAGTGACTAATCACGATTAGTGAGGCTAATCCGTGATTAGTTGGGCGAAATCGGACGAACGATGCGAAATGACCATTTTGCCCCTAGTGGTGGCAAAACGTTGACTTTTCGATCGGGAGGTCAAATGGACTTTGACCGATGATCGTGACGTAGTTCGTGACGTCACGAGTTCATAGACAGGTGGCACGTTCAATTCCGACGTTCGAGGAGGAAGTTATGACGTTCAGAAGTTTAGGGGCATTTTGGTAATTTTGGTTAAATGGGGGTCAAATGTTGACTTTTTGACCGGGAGGTCCGATGGCCGAAGGCCGAAGACCGTTACGTAGATAAGGACGATACGAATCCATAGGCAGGCGGCACACTGAAATTGGACTTCGAACGAGAAAGTTATGGGTCACGGAAGTTCGATTTCACTATGCACGAACTTCGAGACGGGGACGTTTTGGCGAAATCTGATTGGGTGGATATTTTGGTGGGCCCCATGGATGAGTGACACTGGTGGGCCCCATGGATGAGTGACAAGTGTCACTCATCCTATTGGCTAACTCCCCCAAAATGTGAATCTATATAATAAAATAATATTATTTAATTAATTTTTTTAATCAAATCCACCAACCATTAATCCTAACCATCCATTTCAACTCATCTTTAAATCCTCACCCTCCATTTCTCTTCTCTCATCAGCTATCATCTCCTTCTCCCTTCTCTTCTACGACATCACCTTCATCATTCTTCTTCATTTACCATTTTCTTCATTTTCTTCATTTTCTTTCAAAAACCGAAACACACACACCATCACCATTCATTGCTTGGGTGTGACCGTGAGTGAGTGGAGGGAAGGACAGAGAGGCTGGGACAGCGAGTCACGGCGATGGACGACGGAGGACACGGCGGAGGAGCCGAACCCGTGAGGTAAGAAAACTTCAAAATTCGAAAATGAGTTTTAAGGGACGATTTTGGGTTTCTGTGGATCCTAACTCATTCTAGGGACTTAGGGGAGTCAAGAGGGATTGGTTTCGAGGCATTGGATGGCCTGTAACAACCGTGAACGGCGGAGGAAGTCACGGCCGCCATGGCCGAATTGGAGGTACGGGTTTTAGTTGTTTTCCTTCCATTTTAATGTCATAGAACCTTAGGTTAGATTGAGACGAGTAGAATGGGACAAACGGGAGGAGAAACGGTGGCCGGAGCAGGGAGAACCGGCCGGGTCAAGCCGCGGGTCACGGCGACCCGGTTGCAGTCATTCGGGTCGACCCGCGAGGAGGCAGGGATGACTGATGACGTCATCCTGATGACGTCATCATGTCAGGGATGACGTCATCATGTCAGATCTGACAATGTCAGACTGACATGTCAGATAGTGGGCCAATGGGAGCGTGACACGTGTCACTGTCAGGGGCTGTCAGTGATGACGTCAGCGATGACGTCAGCAGGTACTGTACCTGGCACGTGAAGCCCACGCGCAGCCACTTCAGGCGGCGCGTGCGGGCACGTGGGAGAGAATTTGGGGATGTGTTGAACATGTGAAATCATCTATTCGATGTAACGAACATTTTGAGACTGGTTTCGTGTCAATCGAACACCGTCTCGATATGTTTCGGGGCATCAGAAGGTTTAGGTTAGGTTTTAAAAATAGTTAAAAATACGGGAAAATTACGGGGCTTTAATGGGAGGTTAATTAGTAGTTAGTAACCTTCTATTACGATTTGGACAGGTTTGGGAGTCCCGGTGACGGTGATCGGCTCGGGGAACTGTATGGCACGCAAATCGAGGCGGCAGCTCGGACGGTCTGTGAGTGGACCTTGTTTTCTAAATTGGTGCATGCATAAATGTTTGTTATATGTTTTAATACATGTTTGATGATGCCATGGGTGCATTTCTATGTGGTTACGTATATGCACGTATTTCGAGGTTTCTTCCTTATACGGTGCTTATATGGGTCTGTATTTCATTATTGATTTAAATGAACTGGATTTGGATTTCAAAAGGATAAACTCGGGTATGAGACCCATTTGGTTTTGTCTCGGGCATATGTCCTCAGATGTCGGGCACGGTGCCCAACTGATGTCCTATGTTTGGGTACGAGACCCAAGCTACTTTACGGTTTTGATTTCAGGTCAGGGAACCTTAAATGGATTCCCAGGTTCATGACGGTTTATGGGAACTGGCATGAACCCTTGTTATGGTATCGTGGTTCATGACGGTTTATGGGAACCGGCATGTTACCTCGGTTATGTTATTACGGTACATGACGGTTTATGGGAACCGGCATGTTACCTGATTATGGATATTATGGATCATGACGGTTCAGGGGAACCGGTCATGAATGTTTATGTTATGTATATATATATATATGTTCATCTACCTTCCTTTACTTCTATTATCTCCTCCGGGGAGGGTCGTTGGCCTGGGTGGGCCCTGCAGTAGTCACGGAGCACCGACTGAATGGAGTCACCCCCCAGTTGGGTTCCTTACTCTCAGGAAGGCTATGGTTACTATTACCTCGGGTAGGGTCAGCGGTCTGCGGACATTGACCTTGACTTTGAGAAGACTCGGATTGAGACCCGGGTAGCACGCGCGTAGCTTTGGATACCGTGACAGGATTGGTTGTGTGACTTATATATATGATATATGATATGTGGTGTGCACAGGTGTGCACAGGATTTGAGCAATGGCTCGTGTACTTGGTTTCTTTATGGTTTGGGGCCGAGTCCCTTATGGATTTGGGCAGTGGCCCATATGGTCGTTCTCATTGTGGTCCTTTCGACCTTGGTTTACATCTGCTTTGGGCTTAGTCCCACATATGGTTTGTTTTGGATAAATGGTTTTCGAATGCATGCATGCTTTTTAGTGGAGGGTACAAATCTCTTATGAAATGTTTTTATAAACTCTTTGTTTTGTCCACTCACAGCTTTTAATGTTTTGACTGCCCTTCAGGTTGACAGCGGATGTGGACTGTAGCAGAGACCGAGATATCACATGCCTCCTCTGGATCCTGGCGTACTCTAATAGCCCGAGAGGGCAAAATGGCGGAAATATCCCTTGTCTGACACTTCGTGTCAGACGGGAGCAGGGTCATCCCGCAGTAATCCCGGGGGGATTGGGATGGGTCCTGTCAGACAGGACCTCCCCCGAAAGGGGCATCGATAACCGTGCCCAGTCCTGCTCCCGTCTGGCAAGTCGATTGAAAAACCCAAGTTATCCTCAGTACGTGCCAGACCAGGGATAGCCACACGTGCTTACTCATGCCTCCGCCTCTCGAACAGCCTCGATCAAAGCGCCATGACCTGGAGGGTCAATAAAAACCAAAAGGTGTGAGTGGACAAAAAATAAATCAGTTGCAAAAACAGTTACAAAGACGTTTTTACACTCCAAATAAAAACCAATGCATGCATACAAGAATCATTTCGCAATCGGTTAACATTTTCCACATAAGAAAAACTGTGTATCAGATTTCAACATAAGGAAAAACTCGTATGAACCCCAAAATCATTTTTCCCTTCTCAACCATCGGGTCTTAGCCCGCAATCATAAACACCAGGCCTCAGCCCAAAACCACGAAACAAAACCAAATGCACAACATGATCCAAAACCATCAACCATATACCGGGCCACTGCCCAACTCAACCGAAACATCAGAAATCATCAATAAATCACAAGTCAATCATTTTGCTGGATATCAAGTGCGCCCGAGTCTTTAAACTCAACACCATGTGCATAAACAGGCCTTCCGTGGATATCAACGAGTCTTTAAACTCAAAACATAATCAATAGGCCTCAGGGTATCACAGTAACCAAGTCTTTAAACTCACGAGTCTTTAAACTCACGAGTCTTTAAACTCATTAAGGGCCCTCCCCCGTCATCAATTCACCGAGTCTTTAAACTCAAAACGTGCTCCACCAATAGCACCCGGGTCTTTAAACCTAAAACAGTTTTCGACGGGTCTTTAAACCCCAAAACATTTGTCAAACACAACAACGTGGGATCCATTCCAAAATCACATTTTCCACAATAGGACTCATGGTCCGAGTTTCGACATTCAAATTCCCAATCCTACTTCACAAAAAATATTCAAATCACCATTACACACGGGCCATGCACAATCATACCAAATCACTTTATTAAATCCTTTTTCATTGCCGAATTCTAATTCGCAATAATGATTCCGTAAGCCGGCATCCGGAAGCATCATCCCGAACCCAAACCAAGAATCCACTTTAAATTTCCGAAAACCGAAATCTCGTAAATCAAAGTTACTTTTGTGCTCCGAGCATCAAGCCCGAAATCACCTTTCTCAAATCCATTTTAATTCTTAGAAATCACTTCTTTCTCAAATCTCATTTTCAACACATCAAAACCACAACCATAATCACCAAAATCACGATCCAAGCAAAACATACTCAAAACCCATTTTTAAAATTCTCAAAATCACAAGTCTCATTTCAGTTCCCAGGTTCAAACATCAACAGTGACCAAATCACAATAACTCGAAATCTCGTAAAACGTGCAAATTCGGAATGTTCTCGAAAAACGTGTCAAAATCGTAAGTCACACTCGCAATCATAAACAACCTTCTTAAATCATTTTACACCCATTTCATATAACTTCTTTCATTAAACCATCATTAAGCACACGAGTGACTATAGTCTCGAAATACGTGTAATTTCACGGATATAGTAAAAATACGTATAAATATGGAAATCGAATACGTACAAATACAGAAATCAAAATCAACCACAGCTTATAATCATAATCATAAAATCATGGAAGTAATTTATACATGCATAAAATTTTGAAAGCAACGTCCACTCACACACCGTCCAATAGGGCTCGGTTTCACGCCGCACGAGGTTTCGTAATTTCCGATATTTTCCAGAAATTCCAAATCCTGTTCAAAAACATACTTTAATGTCACTAAGGGCTTACATAACAGCATACTAATTTCCCATAATTTTCCGGGAATTAATCATTAATTACAAACGTAATAGAAATCTTCGGACCCTCGGAACCACATCGAAACGGTGTCCGATAATTTCGAAACCAACGCTAAAATGTTCGTTACATTGTATAGGACAAAAGTCATGTTGAACTCACCTTGAAATTCGGGTCCACGCGCCGTCACGCGCCACCACAAGCGGCTGCGCGTGACACTCACGCGCCTGTTACAGTAAAGGCCACAGTCATCGTCCTCACCCGACTCGCAGCTAAACGGGTCCTTTAACCTGCGTATCAACCCGGTTCAATCCTTGCGAATCTCAAGTTGTTTTCTTCAATTGTTTCAGTCTAAGGCATCGTCATGAATCCAATCAGGGGTCTGTGACTTTAATTTCACTATACATTACCTTAATCTGCCACTACCCAACTCAACCGAAACATCAGAAAACATCAATAAATCACAAGTCAATCATTTTGCTGGATATCAAGTGCGCCCGAGTCTTTAAACTCAAAACCATGCACATAAACAGGCCTTCTCGGGATATCAACGAGTCTTTAAACTCAAAACATAATCAATAGGCCTCGGGGTATCACAGCAACCGAGTCTTTTAACTCAAGAGTCTTTAAACTCATTAAGGGCCCTCCCCCGTCATCAATTCACCGAGTCTTTAAAATCAAAACGTGCTCCACCAATAGCACCCGGGTCTTTAAACCCAAAACAGTTTTCGACGGGTCTTTAAACCCCAAAACATTTGTCAAACACAACAACGTGGGATCCATCCCAAAATCACATTTTCCACAACAGGACTCATGGTCCGAGTTTCCACATTCGAATTCCCAATCCTACTTCACAAAACATATTCAAATCACCATTACACACGGGGCATGCACAATCATACCAAATCACTTTATTAAATCCTTTTTCATTCCCGAATTCGAATTCGCAATAATGATTCCGTAAGCCGGCATCCGGCAGCATCATCCCGAACCCAAACCAAGAATCCACTTTAAATTTCCGAAAACCGAAATCTCGTAAATCAAAGTTACTTTTTTGCCCCGAGCATCAAGCCCGAAATCACCTTTCTCAAATCCATTTTAATTCTTAGAAATCACTTCTTTCTCAAATCTCATTTTCAACACATCAAAACCACAACCATAATCACCAAAATCACGATCCAAGCAAAACATACTCAAAACCCATTTTTAAAATTCTCAAAATCACAAGTCTCATTTCAATTCCCAGGTTCAAACATCAACAGTGACCAAATCACAATAACTCGAAATCTCGTAAAACGTGCAAATCTGAAACGTTCTCGAAAAACGTGTCAAAATCGTAAGTCACACTCGCAATCATAAACAACCTTCTTAAATCGTTTTACACCCATTTCATATAACTTCTTACATTAAACCATCATTAAGCACACGAGTGACCATAGTCTCGAAATAATTTCACGGGTATAGTAAAAATGCGTATAAATACGGAAATCAAAATCAACCACAGCTTATAATCATAATCATAAAATCATAGAAGTAATTTATGAATGCATTAAATTTTAAAAGCAACGTCCACTCACACACCGTCCAATAGGGATCGGTTTTACGCCGCACGCGGTTCCGTAATTTCCGATATTTTCCAGAAATTCCAAATCCTGTTCGAAAACATACTTTAGTGTCACTAAGGGCTTACATAACAGCATACTAATTTCCCATAATTTTCCGGGAATTAATCATTAATTACAAACGTAATAGAAATCTTCGGACCCTCGGAACCACATCGAAACGGTGTCCGATAATTTTGAAACCAACGCTAAAATGTTCGTTACATTGTATAGGACAAAAGTCGTGTTGAACTCACCTTGAAATTCGGGTCCACGCGCCGTCACGTGCCGCCGCAAGCGGCTGCGCGTGATACTCACGCGCCTGCTACAGTAAAGGCCACAGTCATCGTCCTCACCCGACTCGCAGCTAAACAGGTCCTTTAGCCCGCGTATCAACCCGGTTCAATCCCTGCGAATCTCAAGTTGTTTTCTTCAATTGTTTCAGTCTAAGGCATTGTCATGAATCTAATCAGGGGTCTGTGACTTTAATTTCACTATACATTACCTTAATCTGTCAAACCCAGCTGGCGTTTCCGATGAACCTTCGATCACCATTCAAACTTGGAAGCTCACCAATTCTCCTCATTCTCCTTCAATTACTCAAACCAGAAGCTTCGCATGGCTACCAAAAACCTGCCCTCGATCTCAATTGCGAGCTCGAAACCGTCTAAGCATTCCAACCCAACTGAAATCTCACAAGCTGAACTCAAGAGCCGTCTAGGCTCTCCTCTTCACCATTTCCTTCACTGTCGATCCCGTTCGACTCGTTTGGACGTCTAGAAGATCAAACTCACCTCTGATTCCATCATTTTTCCGCCCAGATCAAAATTTGATTTCAAGTTTTTAAATGAGGACTTCGGGCGGTTTCAGTGCTCCGGGGGGCTTCCTTCCCGTTTCTCCCTTTACTCCCACTCGAGTACCTCCCTCAAAAAACCCTTTTCAGTTTGCATTGCCTCTCAAATGATCTGGGGAAGGTCTATCATGCTCATAGTGGTCTGGTCTCTATTTTTTCCTTTTCTCCGCCGTCGTCCTCCAAACTTCCACCGTTAGTTCACCGTCCTCAGCCTCACATAGGGGTTCGAATGACTTCTCCCATGTCTTTGCGTCTCTACTTCTCACTCAGTCAAATTAATCACAGAATGGTGCTCTGCTCAATACTCAGGAGATTAAACATGGCTGCTCGGTTCTTCATGGTCCCAGGGCACGCCTGCCTCCCATTCAAAGCACATATCAACACCCAGTTGCAAACTTCATCTCCACTCCACTCACAACTAAACTCACCCGTGCCTGAGCCCCTGATTTTGTCCCTCACGCAACTGCATAAACAATCCCCGCATCGTGCACGCTCATGTCCAGGCTCTGCTTCTTTTCCAATTCCCAGCACCTGCACTTGTTCCCCGCACGCACAAACACATGCTCCGACCTTCACAACACACACAGAACACTCGCTCACACCCCAAAGCCATTAACCAAAGAAAAATAATCCCCTGGACAGACCACTCAAGCACGGTGGTTTCAGCCCCCTGCTTCCCGGTTTCAAAACAGGCCCCTGTGAAATTACCAATCTGCCCTTGTGCACAAAATTACGAAATTGCCCCTCTACTTCTTAGACCAATAACTTGGTCATCCGATGTCCGTTTCACGCGTGCCGCCTGTCGTTGTACTCGGGGCATCGAGACCTTCCTAACGGTCCTTGGCCCTTGGCCATCGGACCTCCCGATCAAAAAGTCAACATTTTCCCTTATTTCGTCTAAATTACGGAAATGCCCCCGAACTTCCGAACGTCATAACTTTCACCCCGAACGTCGAAATCGAACGTTCCACCTGTCTATGATCTCGTAACGTCCCAAACTACGTCATGGTCATTGGTCAAAGTCCATTTGACCGTCCGAAAAAAAGACAACGTTTTGCCCACGACTAGGGGTAAAACGGTCATTTTGCATCGTTCGTCCGATTTCACCCAACTAATCACCGATTAACCCCGGTAATCATGATTAGGTACTAATATAATCCCGAATTTCCGGGACGGGTCGTTACAATCTTCCCCCTTAAAGAATTTCGTCCCCGAAATTCCAACCGATCAAAACTCAACCGTTCTTCCCTCTAAAATCCAGTTTCGTTCTCGAAATTCCAATTATGCTCATTCCACATCCACCACGTGGAAAACATTTTGACCTCACAACACGTGTACACCCGTACACCAGCTAAACTCATCCGTACTCAGAGGCCCCATCATAGTCTTATGTCGTACCGACCACACTCGACCACCTCGAGTGAAAATGATCACTTGATGACTGCTCCCACTGGGAGTCGCCAAATCTCACTTGTCAGTCCGTGCTGACACTACCAGCCAAACTGTCACCACTAAGCTCTACCACCCAAGTAAAGCGACAATCAACGGCCAATTGGTGTCACCCAAGTAGCGTAAGGCCAATGACACGATCTTATCTCGCAGGGCAAGCCCAACCCTGCGGCATATATCAAGCTCAAATTCCAGTCCACACAAATCCCAAGTGTGTCGGAACTAATTCGAATGTCAACACGTATAACCAAACCACTAGTACCTCCCACGTACCGTCACTAGCTACCACTCAGCCTGTCCGTTACCAATCCTCGTACACCGTACAGGGTACGTACATCCATCTCCAACAAGTCCACTACAAGGTTCACAGTCGATCACAACCTGACACTGGGGTTTCTTGTCCAATCTCATACTAGACAAATCGATCATTCTAACTCATCATCCATTCTAGATCCCATGGTCACCTGATCAGTAACATCAGCTCCCAAACACGTCATCCAAGATGTACCGATCCACGCACGCTCACCAAGGCGTATACAGTCCAAATTCATTACCACGTCACCTGACTGGTAACGCCACGATCCTAGGTCGCCGCCACGTCCAAGGCCCACAACCTTATCAACCAGATCCACCTAGGATCCACACATGCTCACAGCTAGCAATCCACCTGTAACCCGATAATAGGGTCTTACACCCACTAGATTTCTTGTCAACCACCCATCACTCCTCAACTATTTTTCCCTCCAATCAATCATTCAACACAGCAACACGTCCACTCTGTGGATCCCCTCCGTTTACCTCATACCGATCCCTGCCACTCCACTTAGGAGAGACCAAGGATGATCCAATACGTTGTCGTCGACATCCATCCTCTGTGAGTACAAACATAACTCACTACACACACCGTACCAAATATCCAACATCGTCTGCCACCAAGCAGAAGATGGGAATCCCGTTTACCCCAACCTCGGGAATGCAACTCCACCTGATGACCCCAAAACACACATGGGTCCACCACCCAACACACGCTCATCGTACTGGTATCCGCGGTCAACGTCTGCCAGGGCAGAAGGTAAGAAGTCAACCCCGATGACTTCCGAATATCGAATACCAATGCGGAAATGAGCACCGCTCACGTCCCACAGTCACAACTCTCCTCGAAACCAAGGTTCCACCCATGATGGGATCAGTCACACTCCCCATGAGATGTCAAGTCCAATCACCAGGTTCCTCACATCCGTAACTCACTTGGACAACCACGTGTCTGCAATCAATCCAATACACAGACCTCATGTCAATTAATGACTAATTATGCACATACACTGATTCCGACTGGGAATTACTCAACTCTTGTCGCCTCGTCACTGTTGGGACTTACCCCAATACCTCATAATCTCCGCTGGATCCTATCCAGTCCATGAGGCAACCACTACTGGATCTCAAATACCAACGCACTCTCATCATGACAGAGTCACACCCCAACTCGTGGCTCAACACAATCTCACTCACTGACACTAGCACCAGCGCTAGTACCAGCGCCAACATGCAAACATCCACACTAGCACACCGTGTGCACAATGGGTAGCCCTGGATCTCCGCTCATACCGAGCGACGATCCCGCATCACTACTCGTACCCCGCAACCAGGGGTACCACCATCCCGACAATCCACATCAGGATAATGGAAGTTCCCTGAACGCCCCCTGATTCTCAACTACTACCACAACACCAAGTACTCACGACAATTAGCTATCTTCCCATGACCACCGTTCCACAAAACCAAGCCATAATTTCCTAACTTATTCAATACCTGACCATAAACTGGTCCTTGGCATCCTAAGTGCCAAACGTTCCTCACTCAGCCTTTCTGGCTCCACTCAAGCCTTGACACCATATCATGACGCACCTCACGTTCCTAACCCAAAGTCCTAACTCATCGCGAGTCCCACGTCCACATCTGGACTCCTCCTGAGTCCAAACTCATACCAAACCAATCATGTCATCACTGACATACCCAATCCCCGAGCAATATCCAATGCTCAACCACATTATATACGACCAATAGGGCCTACGAGATAGTACAATTTGCCCAACTATGCGGCCTTCGGCCACCGGTCTCGTCGTCCCTGCGACCCACGCAATTTATATCTACAAATCGCAGTTCTCAGTGTACATTACCCGACATCTGACCCTCAAACCAGGGTCAATCTCACCCGAGATCTAACACGAGGTCCCAAACACCCTCGCCTACTCGTCTCACTACCAGGTCGCGCACGAGGCTTACGCTCCGGAGGCATGATGTGGCAACAAAATCAGCAACCTAGCTCTGATACCAAATTGACAGGACCGCCCCCGAAAGGGGCATCGATAACAGTGCCCGGTCCTGCTTTCGTCTGGCAAGTCGACTGAAAAACCCAAGTTACCCTCAGTACGTGCCAGACCAGGGATAGCCACACGTGCTTACTCATGCCTCCGCCTCTCGAACAGCCTCGATCAAAGCGCCACGACCTGGAGGGTCAATAAAAACCAAAAGGTGTGAGTGGACAAAAAATAAATCAGTTGTAAAAACAGTTACAAAGACGTTTTTACCCTCCAAGTAAAAAACCAATGCATGCATACAAGAATCATTTCGCAATCGGTTAAACATAAGAAAAATTGTGTATCAGATTTCAACATAAAGAAAAACTCGTATGAACCCCAAAATCATTTTTCCCTTCTCAATCATCAGGTCTTAGCCCGCAATCATAAACACCAGGCCTCAGCCCAAAACCACGAATCAAAAGCAAATGCACAACATGATCCAAAACCATCAACCATATACCGGGCCACTACCCAACTCAACCGAAACATCAGAAAACATTAATAAATCACAAGTCAATCATTTTGCTGGATATCAAGTGCGCCCGAGTCTTTAAACTCAAAACCATGCACATAAACAGGCCTTCTCGGGATATCAACGAGTCTTTAAACTCAAAACATAATCAATAGGCCTCGGGGTATCACAGCAACCGAGTCTTTTAACTCAAGAGTCTTTAAACTCATTAAGGGCCCTCCCCCGTCATCAATTCACCGAGTCTTTAAAATCAAAACGTGCTCCACCAATAGCACCCGGGTCTTTAAACCCAAAACAGTTTTCGACGGGTCTTTAAACCCCAAAACATTTGTCAAACACAACAACGTGGGATCCATCCCAAAATCACATTTTCCACAACAGGACTCATGGTCCGAGTTTCCACATTCGAATTCCCAATCCTACTTCACAAAACATATTCAAATCACCATTACACACGGGGCATGCACAATCATACCAAATCACTTTATTAAATCCTTTTTCATTCCCGAATTCGAATTCGCAATAATGATTCCGTAAGCCGGCATCCGGCAGCATCATCCCGAACCCAAACCAAGAATCCACTTTAAATTTCCGAAAACCGAAATCTCGTAAATCAAAGTTACTTTTTTGCCCCGAGCATCAAGCCCGAAATCACCTTTCTCAAATCCATTTTAATTCTTAGAAATCACTTCTTTCTCAAATCTCATTTTCAACACATCAAAACCACAACCTAATCACCAAAATCACGATCCAAGCAAAACATACTCAAAACCCATTTTTAAAATTCTCAAAATCACAAGTCTCATTTCAATTCCCAGGTTCAAACATCAACAGTGACCAAATCACAATAACTCGAAATCTCGTAAAACGTGCAAATCTGAAACGTTCTCGAAAAACGTGTCAAAATCGTAAGTCACACTCGCAATCATAAACAACCTTCTTAAATCGTTTTACACCCATTTCATATAACTTCTTACATTAAACCATCATTAAGCACACGAGTGACCATAGTCTCGAAATAATTTCACGGGTATAGTAAAAATGCGTATAAATACGGAAATCAAAATCAACCACAGCTTATAATCATAATCATAAAATCATAGAAGTAATTTATGAATGCATTAAATTTTAAAAGCAACGTCCACTCACACACCGTCCAATAGGGATCGGTTTTACGCCGCACGCGGTTCCGTAATTTCCGATATTTTCCAGAAATTCCAAATCCTGTTCGAAAACATACTTTAGTGTCACTAAGGGCTTACATAACAGCATACTAATTTCCCATAATTTTCCGGGAATTAATCATTAATTACAAACGTAATAGAAATCTTCGGACCCTCGGAACCACATCGAAACGGTGTCCGATAATTTTGAAACCAACGCTAAAATGTTCGTTACATTGTATAGGACAAAAGTCGTGTTGAACTCACCTTGAAATTCGGGTCCACGCGCCGTCACGTGCCGCCGCAAGCGGCTGTGCGTGATACTCACGCGCCTGCTACAGTAAAGGCCACAGTCATCGTCCTCACCCGACTCGCAGCTAAACAGGTCCTTTAGCCCGCGTATCAACCCGGTTCAATCCCTGCGAATCTCAAGTTGTTTTCTTCAATTGTTTCAGTCTAAGGCATCGTCATGAATCCAATCAGGGGTCTGTGACTTTAATTTCACTATACATTACCTTAATCTGTCAAACCTAGCTGGCGTTTCCGATGAACCTTCGATCACCGTTCAAACTTGGAAGTTCACCAATTCTCCTCATTCTCCTTCAATTTCTCGAACCAGAAGCTTCGCAGGGCTACCAGAAACCTGCCCTCGATCTCAATTGCGAGCTCGAAACCGTCTAAGCATTCCAACCCAACTGAAATCTCACAAGCTGAACTCAAGAGCCGTCTGGGCTCTCCTCTTCACCATTTCCTTCACTGTCAATCCCGTTCGACTCGTTTGGATGTCTAGAAGATCAAACTCACCTCTGATTCCATCAATTTGCCGCCCATATCAAAATTTGATTTCAAGTTTGTAAATGAGGTCTTCGGGCGGTTTCAGTGCTCCTGGGGGCTACCTTCCCGTTTCTCCCTTTACTCCCACCCGAGTACCTCCCTCAGAAAACCCTTTTCAGTTCGCATTGCCTCTCAAATGATCTGGGGAAGGTCGATCATGCTCACAGTGGTCTGGTCTCTGTTTTTTCCTTTTCGTCGTCGTCGTCCTCCAAACTTCCACCGTCAGTTCACCGTCCTCAGCCTCACATAGGGGTTCGAATGACTTCTCCCATGTCTTTACGTCTCTACTTCTCACTCAGTTGAATTAATCACAGAATGGTGCTCTGCTCAATACTCAAGAGATTAAACATGGCTGCTCGGTTCTTCATGGTCCCAGGGCACGCCTGCCTCCCATTCGAAGCACATATCAGCACCCAGTTGCAAACTTCAACTCCACTCCACTCACAACTAAACTCACCCGTGCCTGAGCCCCTGATTATGTCCCTCACGCAACTGCATAAACAATCCCCGCACTGTGCACGCTCATGTCCAGGCTCAGTTTCTTTTCCAATTCCCAGCATTTGCACTTGTTCCCCGCACGCACACGCACATGCTCTGACCTTCACAACACACACAGAACACTCTCTCACACCCCAAAGCCATTAACCAATGAAAAATAATCCCCTGGACAGACCACCCAAGCACGGTGGTTTCAGCCCCCTGCTTCCCGGTTTCAAAACAGGCGCCCGTGAAATTACCAATCTGCCCTTGTGCACAAAATTACGAAATTGCCCCTCTACTTCTTAGACCTATAACTTGGTCATCCGATGTCCGTTTCACCGTGCCGCCTGTCGTTGTACTCGGGGCATCGAGACCTTCCTAAAGGTCCTTGGCCCTCGGCCATCGGACCTCCCGGTCAAAAAGTCAACATTTTCCCTTATTTCGTCCAAATTACGGAAATGCCCCCGAACTTCCGAACGTCATAACTTTCACCCCGAACGTCGGAATCGAACGTGCCACCTGTCTATGATCTCGTGACGTCCCAAACTACGTCACGGTCACTGGTCAAAGTCCATTAGACCGTCCGAAAAAAAGTCAACGTTTTACCCACGACTAGGGGCAAAACGGTCATTTTGCATCGTTCGTCCGATTTCACCCAACTAATCACCGATTAACCCCAGACATTTATCACAGGAGGTTAAAGAGTTTGTTTTTTAAATGGATTTTCAACTGACGTTATTTTTGTCCACTCACACCTTTGATAATTTTGATAACCTTCCAAGTTCTGGCACGAAGATTGGGATTGATCGCAAGGTGGAGGCATGAGCGGGAATCAGTATAGTCATCTCTTATTTGACATGTATTGAGAGTGTTTCAGAACCTCAGTTGACTTGTCAGATGGGAGCAAAATCGGGCACAGTTATCAAAATCCTTTTGGGACGGGTCTTGTCAATGTGGCACCGCTGACACGTGCCACATGGCACCACGATCCACTTACCACGTGGTACCTCCGCCATGTGTCACATGCCACGTGTCATGCTGACGTCAGCAGTCATCAGAAGGAATGACTAGCGACACCGTGGGCCGCCGTTGCTAGCTGCCGGAATCCGCCATTAACTGCCCATTTTCAAAGCTTCATATCCCCCTATTTTCTTAGCCAAATCTTACAAATTTTATATCAAAATCTATCTACTCAAGCCAAGGAATCCAAATCTAAGCTTAGAAATAAATGGCCAAAGTTTCGAACAACTTTCCTTCAATTTTTCCCGTGCTTAGCTCCAACCGTTCTAAGTCCTGGTTTCACCACCTTCCTTCTCTCCCTTTTCTCTTTCTTTTCCTTTCTTTTTTCCTCTCTTTTTTGGTTCTCTCTTCCTCTTCTCTTTTCTCTTTGTTTTTCATTATTTTTTGGCCGATCCTTTGAAATAAACACATATATACACACCCCAAAACAAACGGTGCACACACCACAATTAGATAAGGGCAGGTGTCACAACCTCAAGCAATCCACCCAAAATATATCATGTAAAAGAGTAAAATGCCCTTGGGTGCAAAATAACCAAAATGCCCCTAGAAGATCTAGGGTCGTAACTCAATCAACCAACCTCTGATTTTCGTAAAATACCTGTCCATGGACTCGAAATTCCAAGACCTTCGTAACGGTCTTCTCGAAAGATATAGAAAAGATACGCGTCAAAAGTCAATTGTTTGACTTATAAGGGTAAAATTGTCTTTTTCCAATTAATTTTCCGATTTTTTTTTCCTCAATTTTCTAATTCGTTACAACATACCCCTTAAAAGAAATTTCATCCTCGAAATTTGGTAAATGGGGTTTCTTTGTAGTTGCAACTAACACCTTACCAAGTTATCCAATACCGAGAACAGGTCCAATCTCATGTCCTTACTCAAATTGGATAACTGAGTTGCTTCATAGTTTGATAATACATCAATTTCATTTCACAAATCAACTATACTTGATAGAAACATTTCCGGAATCATGTGACCACTACCACTTATAATCAACCCATTTATGGTACCTTAATGCCAATCGTAATCTCATATAACTGCTATCCCGAATAGAACATCGAGCATCACCCACAATAATCATTGTACGCGATCATACCAGGTTACGTCTCAATTCTCCTTTTACTTCCCAGGGTGTAACCTCCACCAGGTAACCATCACTATTTAACAATTCAAGCATGGGGTACCAAAAACAACAAAACTATAAGTAAATTTATATCTCAAACCTCGTCCGTTAAATCTCAATAACCTAACATCATCTAGGATGAAGGATAACTCACCGAGCATTACGTTTCAGGCCACATAATAATAAGTTGCGGGACCAAAACAGTCATTAACATTCCAACTAATTGGGCCCCAAAAGCATATACCTCAGGTCGAAATAAAATACATAACCACATATATTAAAAATACCAAAATCAACATCAATCGATCACCCAACTAGTCCTTGATACTCGGGTACTAATCCACTTTGAAAATATCACTCGGAAACCATATTAAGCATTGTGCACATCACACATAGGCACCAATCATAACAGTAATAACATGGCTTAAAAAAATCAACACACCAGCCTCCAAACCAAACTGAAATTTTAACACACCAGCCCTCAAACCAGGCTGAGCCAAGTCTCAATACATGTACCAATCATATCGAATACTAGTACGACAAAAGTATCCTGAGCATCAAACATCTGGGGACAAATTTAATTTCAAGTCATGGGAAACATATCATTCCAAATAGTAGTCACAATTCACGTACTAGTTCACACAAGTTTACAATCGTATACCGATGCTCCACTTACCTTCCAAATCGAAACATTACCAATTGAGGTTGAATCCGAAGGTCATTCCAAAAGGTACCACACATAGCTGTGTCCATGTCGAGATCAAACTCAAATATCCAAACCACAAGTACTCTGAAGTATTCGTATCCAATTCCCACAAGACATAGCTTAACCGGCCAACAAAGATAATCGAAACTAGGTCTGTAACCATACTTTGAGCTCCTTTCGATATCCTTATTACGTAGTGATAGAAGTTTTATCCAACCAAGAATGATGAATGATAACTCCTAATGTAATACTTTTCAAGTACACAAAATCATATAACGAGTATAGTAGGTTTGCAAAGGTCGATCCTTTGAGGACTTGTTCAACGTGAATCCACTTAGTTTAGAATGAAATGACTTGGTTAAAAAGACACAAAAATGTTGGGGGGGTTTAGGATGATGATTAGCACGAAATTTTAAAAGGAAAACAAAATGCAAAACAATATAAACTTGATTGGATGATTAGGACGAATTAGGGCTTATTATCCACCTTTACCAATTATAGTTCTCATTAGATTTCGTTGATTCAATTACTATGCATGTTTATGAATTAAGTACCCATGCAGGGGGCTGGCTAAGGCTCACCCCACACTTATTATCTTGTCTTAGATTTTATGTTTTAAGTGTGATGTCCCGCCCTTAAAACGTCTATTATCGATGGTGCATGATAATGCATGAAACACAAATAAGATTTGATGACACTACACTATCCCTAGAAAAGTGATGTGCAATTCTAGAAAGTCATGAGTTTAGATTACGAATAAGATTCCCCCTCTTAAACGTGAAGCTACAAATTTCAAGATGATATTATGGCCCGTCAAGCAATTACATCTACAATTACACACAAACAAGGTTATCAAGCTTATAAGCGTAAATTGAGTTCATAAAGTATAGTAGCCCAACAAATTCAGTCATGCATAACAATCACAATTAAGAACCAGAAATCTAAATAAGAAATAACATGGCTAGGGCTTCAAACAGCCCTAATCCTAAAGGAAACTACTCACACATAACTAAGTTAACAAACAACGTAATTGAATGCATATAAACTTAAAGAGATTATGTGACGACCTGTCCTGAATTAGTTTTTATGAACGTTTGATAAATGGTTTGAATGCATGCATATGATTTTAATGAGGGGCATAAATGTCTTTATACGAAAGTGTTTTTAAATGAAATATTTATTTTTGTCCACTCACAGTTTTCGTGTTTTAATGCCCTTCAGGTTGATAGCGGATGCGAGCTGTAGCAGAGACGAGACATCACTCCCTTCCTCCTACGATCCTGACGGACTCTGATAGCCCCGGCCAGGGCTAGAGTTGGAATTTTCCTTGGTTTGACACTTCGTGTCAGACGGGTTCAGGCGGGTCCCACGTTAATCCCGGGGGATTTGGGACCTGTCCTGACAGATTAGGGATTGAGAAACAAAAATACTAAGAGAGATGGGGCATGAGAGAAGTGGCACAAACACTTCTTTTTCTCCCAAGCTTCAAGTCACAATCAAGGGGAAAGAATTGAATCCAAAGCTTGAACAAAACAAAAAATGTGGCTAACTTGTTTATAAACTTTAAGTAGAAATTTCGACGGAGTTTTGGGACCTTAGGAGGTAAATTCAACGTCCACAAATGAGAGAAAATTAACTATTTATATGCCTCACACCTCCCCTAGCTTCTCTCTAAAAATAAGGGAAAACAAAGACCTAAACTAAGGAGGAAATCAAGTTGGTCATGAAAAACATCCTAGCCGCCAATCTTGGATCCTTCTTGGATAAGGACTCCTTCCTTCTTTCTTTCCACTTCTTGACTTCAAATTTGACTAGGAATTCATTTAATTATCTTCCAAATCAGAACAAAAAGCCCTAAAATAAAGGAAAGAAGATAAAATGCGGCTAGAGCTATTCCTTAACCCTAGCCGCGTTCTTTAATGTTTCTTGGTTTTCAAGAAACTCCCTTTTCCTTGTTCCTTGCACTTTTAACTTAATGTATGATTAGGAAATCTTTAAGTCTTCTGATCCAAGTCAATTCATGTCATTCCTCATTGAAAAGAGAAGGAAAATTCGTCCAAAGATTACTTGATGCACAAGTTATCCCTATAACTCTCCTTAATTGCAATTTATGAACTTTTGGTGTCTTGGCTTCATCTTGGGGGATCTTGGCCATGTAAATGGGAGATGATTTTTGCCCTTTATGAGTCCTTGATGAGTTCTTGAAGATTTAGCTTTGGAAATATCACATTTCATTGCAAAAATATGATTTAAACCTCAACTAAACAATCTGCACAAACTTCACAAAAGAGATTATCTTCTCCTATTGATTGAATGATTATACTCAAAAGATAAGTAAAAGGGATAGAGAATAACATTGAAACAATGCTAAATTCGTGACTTAACACTTAGAACTATACTTGGAAATTTCACATTCCATCTTCATTCTGAACTATAATTCTCAATTCCAATTTCTTTCAGGTTGCAAACCAATATCTTATTCCGGGTCTGAGTTCTTGATCAAATTCCAAATCCAGAATACCACTAACTTTTCAAACATGAGGCATCAACAATATATTATTCCTTAGTTAAAACACAAGGTCTTTTAAAGGTAGTAGCACGTTTATCTCCACAATTCTAAACTCATAATCCAACACCCACTACTTATCCATCTTTTCACATATCTCAGTCTAGTACATTCAACAAGTTTACCATATAAACCTAGGTGATTCGTCAGAAATAACATCGAAAAAATTATAGGGTAATACCGACTCTATTCCCTTAACCGCCCGATATAATCCAATTTATCGAAGATTCAACATAACTCCCACATCATCAAACTTTCCAAAATATAAACAGTCTTATTCACAAAAATCGTGGATTCCAATCAAACACTTCCAACACTGGGGGTTCTCGTAGTCCAATCATCTGACTTACCAATTCATCTACAATTATCCTCAAACTTTTTCACATTCTCCAAAGTAGTTCCGCTAGGTTCAATAATGAGTGAATCCCACATCCACTCAGGAGTCAGAAGCAACTTCCACGACTAAATTCTTTGCCTTCTGGCATAACGCAATATCTATACACAAATTCTGTCAAGATAAACTAATTTACCAAAAATGTTTTTAGTGAGTGTGATACTTCATGCGGCTTCCACAGACATCCTATAAGTTGAAGCATATTACTTAAAAACTTTCTGTTCAAGATACAAGCCACTTTATATGCTTCCTTATACAACACCCATAATTCTATAACCAGCTTCACCCACTAATTGTCTCTAATTTAAAATTCTGTGTTCCTCCGGGTGAAGAGATACTTTACTCTTATGCAAAGTCCCAAACTGCTATCTAACTCGGTCATTCTTTTAAATCTTTACTAAAGGTACTACTACTATCAGGTACATACAGGTTGCCAAATCCCTAAGGTTTCAATAACCACGCACGAAACAACCTTTCTACCAATTACCTCTACAGTTTAGGGGCAACTAATAAAACACACAATAAAATTCCAAGACTCAAACGTCATTGACCAAAGGACCACATAAATCATAAAAAATTGATAAGACAACTATGGCCCTTAATATATTAAGAAATCTAGGTGTTTATCTCAAGGTCACGTTTAGTGACGTTCGCATACCTTAATCGAAAAAATACAAACATCAATCTATTTGGGCCTTAAAACACAACGCATTCCATTGTGACCCATCATTCATTCTATAATTTAGTTGCCTCATATGGTATTGTTTCCGTTATTCCCAATTGGCACTTCCGCATCCATAATACAACCAAGCTATATTCACCTATAATCAACTCATCAAGATGCACAAGCACAATATCAATCATTACAATATCATGACAATAGTCATCACATCAATCACCACGTCATGGTAACCAAATATAATCACTCCAAAAACAACCATTACCCCATAAAACATGCATATATATATATATATATATATATATAACAATCATATTCGGTCGCAACCATCACAATATCACCAACCGACACAATCTTTCACAAGATCAATCGAGCGATCAAAGTACTTTTATTGAATCCACAACATTACTAGGGTATTATCACAAGTTGTTTCCAATGACCTTAACTCAACCGAAGGATCAATTCTTACTCAACTTATAATACTCAGATAACAATTCAATTTCCGAAAGATATCCAATCTCCCTTTTAGTTATTCCAACAAATTATTTGCCCAGGGCAGGGGGTATCTTTTTCAAGGTTAACTCTTTTGAACTTTTAGGAAATAACACAAGCGTAATTCGTTTTCAACAACCAGTATTATCGGGCTAGTAATTACATCATGGATTGCACCTTGGACCCATTTTCCAATAGTCAAGCTATAACAATACTTCCATATTTTGGCTTTTCTCGAGCCCCAATTTCTAGTTCTGGCATTCCAAATTCTCGACTTACCTCCAACTTCTCGGAGTTCTAGTCCAACAATTATAAGCATAACACGACTAATATGCTGAAAAAACAATCAATACATCATCCCACATGAAGGATTAGACAAAAGGCCTTTCACCACTTGAAATATCAACACTTATTCCAATCATGAAAACTCATTCATGCATCACATCCAAGTCCAACATGCAAACACGTTCAATGGCTCCATTACTGAGCTCACATAGCTTTTCCAACTCAATTTCACACTATAACTACCTCTAAGGCTATTATACTCGTCTCACTACCAGAGCGTGCATGAGGCTTACATCTTGGAGGCATGACAACTGCAAGCACAACTCAATTCTAAGCTCTGATACCAAATTGATAGAATCCGCCCCTAAAACACCTGACAAGTCAACTCCGGTCCTGCTCCCATTTGGCAAGTGGTTTAAAATTTTGATTTTTACCCTCAAACCTTGCTAGACAAGGGATAATTACGTTCACTTCTGTGCTTATTTCAATTCATGCCTCCATTTTCGAACAACCTAAAATCTCGTGTAACGGCCTCGGAGGGTTGTCAAAATAGAAAACGTGTGAGTGAACCAAAACAAATATCTTTCAAAACATAGTTAAGAGTATACATAATTTACCCTTCGTTTCTAAAACCAAGCATGCATACAAAAACCATCAATTATAATCAAAACAAAATGAAATCGTAAGCCTTGAATTACGCTGGAATTGTAAACCTCGAATTACGAGTATACCAACCAATATGGAATATCAAGGTATAAACAACCACAATCACAATATCTAGGCACAATAGTCACAAACATACAGAACCAACCTCTCCTTCAAGATCAACATCAATCATCATATCCTAGCACTACCGATAAGCTAAGCACTCAGGGAAATGAGCTTTACCTCGACGTCTGAGTAGGGACTGACCCAGTAAAAGGAGCTTTACCTCGACGTTTGAAAGTCGTCTCAAGTCTCAGGAAAGAGAGCTTTACCTCGATGTCTGAGACTACTTAGCATAATAGCAGTCTTGGGAAAAAGAGTTTTATCTCGACGTCTGAGATCAACCAATCAGATCGGCATCCCGAGGAGGGTTATTGTCAGGGCCCACCCCTAATCCCCTAGGATTAAGGGCTAAACCCCGCTCCCGACTAACTTACGCATGACACGAGAGCCAAACATACGGCTAACCTCCGTGTGACACGTAAGTCGGACAAGGGAGTTCCTGTCCGACCCTCTCTACAATTTCCGAACTTCCAAGAGTGCGCAGAGTCTACTGTGGAACGTCCATGTGATGTCTCCGTCTCTCAACCAACAGCCCACACCGTATCAACCTGGAGGGTATCGAAAACACGAAAAGACTGTGAGTGGACAAAAATAAAGTTTAAGTTTAAAAACAGTTATCAGAAAACACATACAGTTATACCCTCCGTTTTAAAGACCAATGCATGCATATCAAATTCATATCACAAAACCATGTACGAAAAGTCAAACACATTTTTCGTTTTTCTCAAATCCCAGGCCTCAGCCCAAAACCACCGAAAACCATTATAACCAACGAAAACCATTTTTATAAACCATCATTTCCATCCATCGAACCTGCTGGATCTATCCGAGTCTTTAAACTCCCGAGTCTTTAAACTCAATCCAGGCCTCAATAATATCCGAGTCTTTAAACTCCCGAGTCTTTAAACTCAACAGGCCTACGGGGGAAATATCAATATATTCGAGTCTTTAAACTCCCGAGTCTTTAAACTCAATCCGGGTCTTTAAACCCAATCCTGACCCGTCCCCCGTCAATCATAATATCCGGGTCTTTAAACCCAATAACCAGATCCAGAAAATCCAATCCAAAACCATTTGAAAAACCATTTCTAAATCCACATCCAAACTCGAATCCGAAATTACCGGTCTGAAGCCCTTCTGGCGTCCATAACCGTCATTCCGAACCCAAATCCAGAACTCATATCCATTTTCTTTCCAGATCTGAGTCCGCAACCATCATTCCGTAAGCTAGCATCCGGAATAACCATTCCGAACCCAAACCTGAAAATCCATTTCAAGTCTCGGATCGAATCCCGAATCGTCACCCGGAATTCCGATTCCAAAACCCGAAAGCACGTTTCTCAAAAACCACTTTTTGAACTGGGCCTTAAGCCCCGAAAACACTTTTCCGAAATCCTTTTACTTTCTTTGAAATCAAATCGTATTTCAAATTCCGAAATCAATTCATTAAACCAAGTTCAAATCACGATAGTTATCAAAACCTCGTAAAACGTGAGAACCGTCCTTTCCTCGAAAAATGTGCAAAAACCATAAATCATCACAAGCCATAATAAAATCATAGAATCATATATGAAAACATATAAAAACATATATGCATGCATCAAAAGTTAGAAAGCAAAGTCCACTCTCAGACCATTCCGATGCCGCCTCGATACGCGTGCACTTACGCCATTCTCGGCCATTCTGCTACTCTCGGCTTTCCCAAACCTGTCCAAAGCCCATAACGAGGTTACTAACTACTTCACAAAAGTCCTACTCAAATCTCATAACTTCCCCGAACTTCTAAGCGTACTTTAAACGGGACCCTAGACCTTGGATCCCGCAGAAGTAACCCGAAACAATGCCCGATAGTCCCGAAACCTATTCTAATGGATTCATCATAACATTTAGACCAAAAACCATGTTGGAAGGTTCCTCAGAATCCTCCCCACGCGCCCCCACGCGCCGCCCAAAGTGGCTGCACGTGGGCCTCACGCGCCTGCACCAGTGCACTGTTCATCATCGTCTTCATTGAACGAACCGGTCTGAACCGGCGTTCCCGGTTCTCTGCAATTCCTCCATGATTTTCCACCATTTCAATCCCATCAGTTTCATCCAGTTCCCATCAATCATTTCCCGTCCTAAAATCTAGAAATCAAAGCCCTAAACCCATCGTCTTCAACCTCGAAATAAAACAGCCCGATATCCCTGTTTCGGTCCCAGGCCACTCAGACATTCCCCCATCACGGCAACCACCCTAGACGACTCCTAGGAACCTCCTGGGTCTCACACCACTCACCAAATCCCTCGACTCTTACCCAGGAGCCACGACTTTTGATTTAGCAAATCGGGAAAAACAGGGGATTTGAGTCTTACCGTCGAATCGTCCTCCGCCGTTCGCACCGCCGTGTACCACCGTGTCCACTGAGTCCTCTGCAATCGTCCTAGCTCCTTCTCAGTCTGGGTTGGACCAACACATGGCACAACCACCACCAACTTCCCACGGCCCTCTCTGTTTTCTCTGAAAATCGAACCTCACAACCACCGTGTTTCTTGCACGATTTCACTCCTAGTCCCAGTCACCAGCTTCTCTTATTCTCTCTGTCACTCTCACAACTCACAAAACTCTCACACACTCACTGAATCGATCAAAGTCCTCACCATCTCACCTCTCCGTTTTCTGTTCTTCAAGACCAAACACACGGTTGAAATCAAACAAAATGTGCCCGTGTGTATTTTAGACAATCCTAGAAACCTCTAGTGTCCATCCACGTGTCCCCTTCTCCATGGTCATCAGCACAAATATCCAATCCCACTAATTCCAAATGACCTTATCTGATTGGTCCTAAGGGGAAAAGACTAAAATGCCCCTAGAATTAAAATTACCATTTTGCCCTTCGACTTTCCAGACCCATAACTATTCTATCCGACGTCTGATGACAGCGTGCCGCCTGTCGTTGTACTCAGGACGTCGAGAGCAATCTAACGGTCCTCGGTCTACGTGAAAATCAAAAGTCCAATAAAAATTCAACATTTTCCATCATTTAGTCAAAATTACGGTAACACCCTCAATCTTCCGAACGTCATAACTTCCTCCTCGCATGTCGGAATTGGGTGTGCCACCTGTCTACGGATTCGTGACGTCCCGAACTGAGTCACAGTCACCGGTCAATATCCAATTGACGGTCCGAACTAAAAGTCAACATTTTTACCCGTACCAAGGCAAAATCATCATTCGACGCTAAAGTCCAAAAGTGCCCAACTAACCACCGATTAGGCTCACTAATCCTTCACTAATCACCATCTTATTCCTAGTGTCCGAGACGGGTCGTTACAATCTACCCTCCTAAAAAGAATTTCGTCCCCGAAATTCCACAACTCGTTCCCTACACCTGGGTCTCCTACCCAAACAACACGAACCCAATCACACTACTCCTAGGTTTCCGATCTATCATCTCCACCTTGGGTATTTCACACCATCCCCAACTACCAGTTCACCACTCCTCGGCTACTACTTCGACCACTTGTCGGAATAAATCTACAAAGTCCTAAAGGCAAATCCTAGATTGTAGGTTCTCTTCTCTTCAATAACCTCATATCGATCAATAACCTCATACCGATCGATAATCTCACTCCAAGTCGTCTAGAGGAAAGCCTAGACTCTACCTCGAAACCAAACAACACGGTGTACAACTCAACGCTACTAGCCATAGGGCTCCTCATCTTCTGTAGATCACAACCACGCTTCCGTTACGCTACTCTGATCAACCCACGACATCCTAACCATTCGTCCTGATACATGACCCACCCATGGTCATCACTACCCCGCTCTGAGTACGAATCCTCGTCCAGACTCGTCCACCAGGTAACTACTACCTCGGCTACACCTAGCAGCACCACCTCCAATCCGACTGTAAGTCGGCCTAAACCACAAGGACTACGATCCAGTAATCCCACGGGGTACCTCTAATCATCCCGTCCTCCGGGTTATCCAAACCCGCATTTACCACTGGTTCACTACAGACTTATCACTCGGGTCATCACACCCGACTAAGACCATTCCTTTTCATGACTCTACTCACCAACATCCACTGGTCTCCATCAATAGGAGGAAAAATCCCTCGAATCTCAAAGTAGTTCCTAAACCCTGCCACTCAAGGCATCCGGCAACTCGTAGCCGCACAATTCCAGACTCAACCCAACTGACCAAAGGTCACCAATCCATACGATCAACATCCAGACACTATCTGTAACGACCCGTCTCGAGTATCGGGATTTAATATTATTTAATTATGATTTAGAATGACTAATCTGGGATTAGTTGAGTCATTTCGGACGAATTGTGCAAAATGACCGTTTTGCCCCTAGGTGTGGGCAAAATGATCGTTTTGCCCCTAGCGTGGGCAAAATGATGACTTTTAATTCGGACGGTCAAATGGACTTTGACCAATGACCGTGACGTAGTTTGGGACGTCACGAGTTCATAGACAGGTGGCACGTTCGATTCTGACATTCGTGGAAGAAGTTATGACATTCGGAAGTTCATGGGCATTTTCGTAATTTGGACGAAATGGAGGAAAATGTTGACTTTTTGATCGGGAGGTCCGATCACCGAGGGCCAAGGACCGCTATGTAGTGCGGGTCGATACGAATCCATTGACAGGTGGCACGCCGAAATCAGACTTCGTACGAGGAAGTTATGGTCTGAAACGTGAAATCGGGGAAGTTTACGTCTCGGTAACCGTGTCGATTATTTTATTCTGAAATGGTGGTTGGAGGACACTTGGATGAGTGACAAGTGTCACTCACCCATTGGCTAGATTGGATCATGTTCCATTAATCATAAAATTATGCTAAACTTTCCACTATGGAATTAATTAGGATTAAATCTCTGCTTTTAATCTGAGCCATCCATCTCACTCCCCAGATTCCCTCTCATCTCTTCCCTCTTATTTCTGATCAGCCTTCATCACTCTCACACATTTCCTTACCCGTGAACAAGCAAAACAGGGAGGTGAGAGTTGGATTCTGGCCATTATCAATCTTCCTTCCACAATTGATTATGCAAATGGAAACTGAGTGATTTGCGGAAGGAATTGGCTGAGGGAGAACACGAGGGACTGAGAGGGGCAATGTAAACCGAGAATCAGAATTTTGGAGTAATGGAGGGAAATTCGAATTTTGAGCTATGAGCTCTGAGGATCGAATTGGAGTCCAATTTGAGCCTTCTGGGATTGCCTCGATCACAACCAGCTCAAGAACGAAGAATTTTGGTAACCTTTTGGCTCTGAACAGACTTGGTGACAGAGGAGGAGCTTGAGGATTGAGTCGTGATTCTAGAGGGATTAAACGATGAAATTCGATTAGGAAATGAGTTTACCTTGGTCCAACGAAGCTTTTCAGTGGATCAATTTAAGGAAATCCAGTGGAATTGATGAAATCCGAATGATGAACAGTGCCCAGATGTTCTTCGATGTTCATCTTCAAGTCGTTGGATTTCAGGTAAGGATTGTTGTAATTAGGTTTACAAACCTCTAATTAGACTTAAAACGAACCTATTTGAATGTTCAATTTAAAGGATTAAGGTTGATTTGACAGTGAACGGATCGGGTCATCTCGCGGGTGAAATGGACCCGTTTTACAGACATACGGGTTGGAACGATGACTGTAGCAGTCACTGTAGCAGGCACGTGGCTTTCACGCGCAGCCACTCACGACGGCGCGTGACGGCGCGTGGGCAGGAATCTTGAGGTGAGGTCAACATGACTTTTGCCCTATTCAATGTAACGAACATTTTAACGTTGGTTTCGTGTCAATCGGACCCCGTTTCGATATTGTTCGGGATGTCCGAAGGTTTTAAATCCAGTTTTAAAATACTTAAAAATTCGGGAAAATTACGGGACTTTAATAGGATGTTAATGGAGAGGTTAGTAACCCTCTAATGTGATTTGGACAGGATTGGGAGTCCCGGTGATAGTGGTGTGGCCCGGGAAGGCCTATGGCATGCGTATCGTGGCACTCGGTTAAACGGTCTGTGAATGGACATTGGTTTTATAAATTTGATGCATGCATAACTGTTTCATGATTGTTATAATTGTGATTTTATGATTTATTTTGGATATCGGTGAATTTATATGATTTCATACATTTCGAGGCGAGTTACGTGTTTGCACGTAAATCGAGGATTTCTGGATTTACACTGATTTCCATAATTGTGGTTCGGATATGATTTCATGAAACGGTTACAGATTTGATAAAGTGAATTCGGGCCAGGGGCCCAATTGATTTAAGAAATCGGGCCAGGGGCTCAGTTGATTTGGGAAATCGGGCCAGGGGCCCAGTTGACTTATGAAATCGGACCAGGGGCCCAGTTGATTTATATATGCAATTTCGGGTCGGGGACCCTAAAATGGAATTGAATAAATGATTTCGGATTTGATAATCAACTATTTGGACTTATGACGGTTTTATGGAAATTCGGGGCAGGGCTCTTGTGATATTTTGGAAATGAATAATAAAATGTGTTCCATAAAACCATCTCGATATGAGGATATATATATTGGTCTCCTCCAAGTGTCGGGGACACTGGAGAAGTCACGGTGCATTGCCTACGAGGGGTCATTGTACGGAGCTACCGGACCGTATAGTGGTCCAGGAGCAGGATTGCTATGATTAGACGTCAAGGACGTCAGACATCGGGGATGTCAGAGATATGGACCCGGTGAGACCCCTGGCAGCACGCGTTGCTTAATACCATGAGATATGATGTCAGGGACGTCAAGCGTCGGGGACGCTAGGCATCAGGGATGCCGGAGATGGAAAAATAATAAATGTATATTACTGGATTTATGAAATAACTCTTGGATTGACTTTTGGGATTTGAAACTATGCTTATGGTTTCCGGGCTAAGGCCCTAATGGTTATTTCTAAATACATATGTGATTATTGGTTTTTGGCGCATGCATATGTTTTTACTGAGGGGCACAAAGGAATTTATAAATGTTTTAAACAGACTTGTTTATTTTCGCCCACTCACAGCTTTTGTTTTTAATGCCCTTCAGGTTGATTACGGATGCGACTGCAGCAGAGACTAGTACATCGTACACCTCCTCCATCGATCCTTGCGCACTCTGGAAGCCCGGTTGGGTAGTGGCAATAGGTTATCCCTTGTCTGACACCTCTGGTCAAACTGGAGCATGACACATTCCACGGTAATCCCCGGGGGATTGGGATGGGTTGTGTCACTATCCGGCCAAACCGGCCACCGTCAACCGGCCTCCTTAGCCGACGTATCTTACTAACTCAACAAACTACTCTCAGGCCCCTCAGGCCGACCAACCTACCCCTCCGTAGCTCACCGGCTACTATCCAGATCTGCTAATGTATCTCTGACCCTTATGGTCCAACCATCAAGCAAAGCCAGTGCCAACACACGAACCGTTCCGGCCCTAAGCCGGCGTATGTCAAATCTCGAACCGCGTATCAAGCGACTAGCACCCTCAAACACTGCTATCACTATCGTATCCAGGTTGCTGACGGGCTGTTCCGCAACGAGACATCACATCCACAGTAGCATCACATCACCCAAGTCGACAAACCAACGACTCTGGGAACCAAACCTCACGCAGAACACACAAAACCTCGCTCTGATATCAATTGTCAGGGCCCACCCCTAATCCCCGGGATTAAGGGCTAAACCCCGCTCCCGTCTAACTTACGCATGACACGAGAGCCAAACATACGTCTAACCTCCGTGTGACACGTAAGTCGGACAAGGGAGTTCCGGTCCGACCCTCTCTACAACTTTCGAACTTCCCAGAGTGCGCAGAGTCCAATCTCAAATACTAAGGAAGGACAATCATGTAATTCACATCAATTCCAAAATCAAGTTTAGAAATCCAAATTGATAGCAAAACACGAGCCTACGCCCACTTCACAAAATAGTCAAAAACCTCATAAAACGAGCCATTAAAATATCTCGTAAAATCATATCAAAATCCCAACTCATAAATCATCATCAAATCAAATAAACATGCCATGGAAAGCAATAACCCATTATTCAATACTCGGTAATAGTCTCGAACTCAATAAACCCAAATTCCTCGAAAAATGTGTGAAGTTATGGTTTTTGTAGAATCATTAAAATCCATAAAACCGGTATAAAATCCAATACCACCAAATCACATGCGAAGGTCATTTCTGGAATAAAAACCAATTCTCACAATCCATTATCAAGTCACAACACAGCATATAGAAAACTCCTCCTAAAAGTTCCTTGAAACGTATTTGAAAATCATTCAGAATCATTTAGAAACCACCCAAACTTCAATATCACAAATCACATTAAATTTGATTCCACAACCAAAACGATATTCCAAAATATAATTTATAGAAAATCTAGTAAAACATGCAACATAATAATAAAATATTCATACAATCACCAAAGAATCCGATAAAATTCCCAATCACTTCAATATCATCAAAATCACATAAAACACATTTAAATCATGTAAATATGCATGCATAGTAGTTTAGAGAAAGAAAGTCCACTCACACACTGTCCTTGCAGGCGAATACCGGTTTACACGCTGTTCATAACACTTTGCAACCACTATTTCCTACCAAAGCAATACCCGAAGGTCATTAACAATCCATATAGGTTCATATATAAACACCTCCTAAACTCCGGGACAGTAAACACGTCCCAAACATGCTTCCTGAGGACAAAAATTACTAAAACTATAACCCAATTAATTTTCCTTGATTTTCCGGGTAGTTACAGGCATCCCTTTACTAGTAAGCACCTAGTGTTTAATGAAACACTATGTCAAACTTGCTCGTTAGTAGAGTTGAATGTTATACCATCATATGAAAAGGTGAGTAAAGAATCCACCATTTTTCGTGCACATAATACATGAGGATATTTGTGGACAGTTCAAACCACCATGTGGATCATTTAAATATTTCATGGTTTTGGTTGAGGTATCGAAAAAGTGATCACATGTTGCCCTATTGTCCACATGCATGATACGTTTGCTAAACTATTTATCCAAATCATTAAATTGAAGGCCCCACCACCCGGATTCTCCTTTATAGTTTATAAGACTCGATAATACTAGAACATTTGGTTCTCCATGTTCAAACTTAGAATGGCCTCGCATAAACATTCATTGACCTTGGTAATCCGTATCAAGCTTCTAGTTTCTACTTGGGGCAATGCAATTATGCGTGCAGCTATGTCAGTCTGGTTGAGGTCCACTGACATCTGACCCTATTCCACGTTATAGCTGGTGAGTGCGTACAAAATTGATATTTCGTACTTATGCATTTTTAGGTATACAATTTATGTGCCAGTTACGCCGCCACAACGTACAAAAATGGGACCTCAATATAGATGGGGCATACATGCCGGTTATGAATCCCCTCCATTAAATGCTATTAAGAGCCCTTGATATGCGATATCTTTACTGCTAAATTTCCAGATAGTCTCTTTGATGTGACAGTCTTCCCACCGTTAGGGGAAGATAAGAATGTCAAAGTTCCTGAAGAATGACATGAATTGATGTGAAATGTCCCCACTATGCCTCATCTTGATCTCCGAATTGCACAAAGTGAGAACGAAGTGCGAAAAATTCTAGATCTAAAGAGTGTAGCTAATAATATACCAGACGTTTTTTATGACCTAGCTAAACTGACAATATCAAATATAACTACTGCAAATGTGCCTACAAGGATAGACATTCCTATAGGACACTTCGTCCCAAAAGGACAAGATACGACCATGGTGGCTAGCGAGTCATATGTCTCTATTGAGAAAGAAGGTAGACTAATAGGTTCAAATGATTCTCATTTCTAGAAAGGGATAAATTTGGCACACTCAAATCCCTTAGATATCTTAATATCAACTTATCCATCTCATGAGATAATTATGGATTACGAGTCTGTTCTGGAAGAGATGACGTTGGGGGACCACTTCAACGTCTTAACCCACTCCCAAGAATAACTAGATTTCGATAAACTATGCATGCTTATGTGAGACAAGGGATCACAATAATATTATCATTGATAATATATGTATCTGCAGCAGCTACCAAGATAATGAGTAGTGATGAAATCGAACCTCACTGCGTTGATGAATGAATGTCAATGTAGAGAAGACTCGCTAAAATGGAAAGAAGTAATACAGGTCGAATTAGATTCCTTAACTAAAAGGAAGGCGTTTGAACCTGTAGTTCCCACACCTCCCCATGTTAAACTTGTAGAATTTAAATGGGTAGTTGTAAGGACGTGTAATGAGAAATATGAGATTGTGAAATAAACAACTCATTTAATGGTGCACAGATTTTCTCAACACCCTACATTGATTACAAAGATATGTATTCTCCTGTAATAGACGTCATAATGTTCACTGCCTAATCAGTTTAGTAGTTTCCAAAAAACAGAGTATGCATCTTTATGGATGTGGTTACAGTTTATCTCTATGGGGATATATATATATATATATATATATATATATATTATGAAGGACTTAAGATACCTGATGTAAATAGTTCTAGACCAAGAAACATGCTCTCTACTCGTTTAAGGTGTTTACTTTATGAATTAAAATAATCCGGACGAATGTGGTATAACCACCTAAGTGAGTATTTGATCAGAGTGGGATATGTGAATAATGAAGTATGCCAATGCATGTTTATTAAGAAAGAAAGTTTTAGGTTTGCTATTGATTGGTACTCCAGAAGAGATCAAAGAAACTACTAAGCGCAGGAAGTTGGAATTTAAAATAAAGGATCTTGGCAGAACGAAGTTCTGTCTCCACGTAGAGTTTGAGCACCTTGCAGATGATTTTAGTCTATCAATATAAAATTATATCCAGAAGATGTTGAGACGCTTTAATGCGGATAAAGAAAAACCTTGAAGCACGCCCATGA
This sequence comes from Prinsepia uniflora, assembly GCA_032719365.1. Lineage (NCBI taxonomy): Eukaryota > Viridiplantae > Streptophyta > Magnoliopsida > Rosales > Rosaceae > Prinsepia > Prinsepia uniflora. Next base: position 53,102,313 of record CM064863.1, on the reverse strand, counting down.
TCATCTGTAGTTTAAATCCAAGAAGTACATGTTTCATCTCTTAGATGATAAAAAAAAGATATTGAGACCAGAAGTTCCATATCAACGTGCAATAAACGCATTATTGTACTTCGTTCAATGCACTAGACCAGTAATTTCATTTGTTGTAAACTTACTAGCTATATTTAGCTCTATGCCAACACGCCACCATTGGAATGGCATAAAAGTGCACTCCTAAGCTAGTTATGTTATTACCATAGGGAACACAACAATATCTTGGAGTTCTACAAAACAGACCCTTAATACTACATCTTTGAATCGGGTAGAGGTTCTAGTTCTTCACGAAACAGTTCATGAATGCATATAGTTAGGAGCCATCATAGGGCATATTCAAAGTACATGTAGACTGCATTCACCAATAATGAACCGATGATTATTTACCTAGATAATACTACCTACATCGAGCAGGTGAGAATGGGTTTCATTATAGGAGATAAGACCAAGTCATTACCAAATGTAATATTCCAGCAGAATGTTCAAGATATTGGCTTACGTAGATTAACTAATCTACCTATTTTGTAGTTTTCAAGGGTAGTCGATATCAGAGGGATTATTTTGAAGCATACTAAGTATCTTGAAGCATATAGAGTAGCCCGAAGGATACCAAGTATCATGAAGTATGCTGAGTATCCAAAAGTATACTAACATGACCATCATGTACTCTTTTGTCTCGTGACCAAGGTTATTTTGTCCCATTGAGTTTTCGTACCTTGTTAGGTTTTAACGAGTCACACTTTTGGTAAGGTCACCCCATTAATAATGCATCCTGAAGATGCCATGATTTGACTTATATTGTAACGACCCGTCCCAAATTCCAGGATTAGATTAGTGACTAATAACGATTAGTGAGGCTAATCCGTGATTAGTTAGGCGAAATCGGACGAACGATGCGAAATGACCGTTTTGCCCCTAGTGGTGGCAAAACGTTGACTTTTCAATCGGGCGGTCAAATGGACTTTGACCGATGACCGTGACGTAGTTCGCGACGTCACGAGTTCATAGACAGGTGGCACGTTCAATTCCGACGTTCGAGGAGGAAGTTATGACGTTCGGAAGTTTAGGGGCATTTTGGTAATTTTGGTTAAATGGGGGTCAAATGTTGACTTTTTGACCGGGAGGTCCGATGGCCGAGGACCGAAGACCGTTACGTAGATAAGGACGATACGAATCCATAGGCAGGCGGCACGCTGAAATCGGACTTCGAACGGGAGAGTTATAGGTCATGGAAGTTCGATTTCACTATGCACGAACTTCGAGACGGGGACGATTTGGCGAAATCTGATTGGGCAGATATTTTAATGGGCCCCATGGATAAGTGACAAGTGTCACTCATCCCATTGACTTGATCCCCCAATTTGTGGATCTATATAATTAATTAATATTATTTAATTAATTTTATAAACCAAACCCACCCACCATTCAATCTCAACCCTCCAATTCAATTCTAGCTTTAAATCCACACCCTCCATCCCATCTCTCTTTCTCTCATCAGCCATCCTCCTTCATCTTTGTTCATCCTCCAACCCGAAACCCATAACCCCATTTTTCTTCATTTCTTCAAAAATCAAAACACACAATCACACTTCACCATTCATCACTTGTATGAGCTGGAAGTGACCGTGGGGGGAGTGTGAAGGGCTGAGGACGGAGATGGTGGACGATGGCCCACGGTGGAGGACACGGCGGTGGAGAACCCGTGAGGTAGGAAAATATTTAAATTTTCGAATTTTAGTTCTACTGGGTTTTGCTCGATTCTAAGGTCTGGGTTGGGCTGCTGGTAGTCCTAGGAGTCTTTTGGGATTGAATTCGAGGGTTAGGACGGCCTGGAACAACCGTGAACGGCGGGAGAAAGTCACGGCCGCCATGGGCGAATTGGAGGTACGGGTTCTAGTTGTTTTCCTTCCATTTTAATGTCATAGAACCATAGGTTAGATTGAGACGTGTAGAATGGGATAAACGGGAGGAGAAACGGTGGCCGGAGCAGGGAGAACCGGCCGGGTCAAGCAGCGGGTCACGGCGACCCGGTTGCAGTCATTCGGGTCGACCCGCGAGGAGGCAGGGATGACTGATGACGTCATCCTGATGACGTCATCATGTCAAGGATGACATCATCATCTCAGATCTGACAATGTCAGACTGACATGTCAGACAGTGGGCCAATGGGAGCGTGACACGTGTCACTGTCAGGGGTTATCAGTTATGACGTCATGCTGACGTCAGCGATGATGTCAGCAGGTACTGTAGCGGCGCGTGAAGCCCACGCGCAGCCACTTCAGGCGGTGCGTGAGGGCGTGTGGCAGGGAATCTGGGGAAGGTTCCAACATACGAAATCATCTATTCGATGTAACGAACATTTTGGGACTGGTTTCGTGTCAATCGAACACCGTCTCGATATGTTTCGGGGCATCGGAGGGTTTAGGTTCGGTTTTAAAAATAGTTAAAATACGGGAAAATTACGGGGCTTTAGTGGGAGGTTAATTAAGTAGTTAGTAACCTTTTTTTACAATTTGGACAGGTTTGGGAGTCTCGGTGACGGTGATCGACTCGGGGAGCCGTATGGCACGCAAATCGAGGCGGCAGCTCGGACGGTCTGTGAGTGGACCTTGTTTTCTAAATTGGTGCATGCATAAATGTTTGTTATATGTTTTAATACATGTTTGATGATGCCATGGGTGCATTTCTATGTGGTTACGTATAAGCACGTATTTCGAGGTTTCGGCCTTATACGGTGCTGATACGGGTCTGTATTTCTTTATTGATTTAAATGAACTGGATTTGGATTTCAAAAGGATAAACTCGGGTATGAGACCCATTTGGTTTTGTCTCGGGTATATGACCTCAGATATCGGGAACGGTGCCCAACTGATGTCCTATGTTCGGGTACGAGACCCAAGCTACTTTACGGTTTTGATTTCAGGTCAGGGAACCTTAAATGGATTTCCCGGTTCATGACGGTTTATGGGAACCGACATGAACTCTTAATATGGTATCATGGCTCATGACGGTTTATGGGAATCGGCATGAACCCTTGTTGGTCATTGCGGTACATGACGGTTTATGGGAACCGGCATGTTACCTGGTTATGTTATTACGGTACATGACAGTTTATGGGAACCGGCATGTTACCTTGGCTATGGATATTATGGATCATGACGGTTCAGGGGAACTGGGCATGGATATTATGTTATGTATATATATGTTCATCTACCTTCCTTTACTTCTATTATCTCCTCTGGGGATGGTCGTTGGCCTGGGTGGACCCCGGAGTAGTCACGGAGCACCGACTGAGTGAAGTCACCCCCCAATTGGCTTCCTTACTCTCAGGAAGGCTATGGTTACTATTACCTCGAGTAGGATCAGTGGTCCGCGGACATTGACCTTGACTTTGAGAAGACTCGGATTGAGACCCGGGTAGCACGCGCGTAGCTTTGGATACCGTGATAGGATTGGTTGTGTGACTTATATGTATATATGATATATGATATGTGGTGTGCACAGGTGTGCAGAGGATTTGAGCAGTGGCTCGTGTACTTGGTTTCTTTATGGTTTGGTGCCGAGTCCCTTATGGATTTGGGCAGTGGCCCGTATGGTCGTTTTCATTGTGGTCCTTTCGACCTTGGTTTATATCTGCTTTGGGCTTAGTCCCACATATGGTTTGTTTTGGATAAATGGTTTTCGAATGCATGCATGCTTTTTAGTGGAGGGTACAAATGTCTTCTTATTAAATGTTTTTATAAACTTTTGTTTTGTCCACTCACAGTTTTTAATGTTTTGACTGCCCTTCAAGTTGACATCGGATGTGGACTGTAGCAGAGACCGAGATATCACATGCCTTCTCCGGATCCTGGCGCACCCTGATAGCCCGAGAGGGCAAAGGTCGGAAATATCCCTTGTCTGACACTTCGTGTCAGACGGGAGCAGGGTCATCCCGCACTAATCCCGGGGGGATTGGGATGGGTCCTGTCAATGTGGTATCAGAGCGGGGTTGTCTCTATTCGAGCAACCGTGCAGCTCTTGGAGTATGTACACAGGTCGAGGATGTGATATCTCAATGGCTACAGTTCGTGGTCAACCTGATGTTGAGGTGCCGGTACGATAGTTAGTAGGATTGGCATGCCTTGGTTCGGCATTTGAGGCCGGGGTTGCCATAGTTCTGTCAAGGTTGACATTGTGGGACCCTACGGAAGGATTAACGTGTTCGCATTCTGGAGTGTGATCGTGAGACGGTTAGTTGGGATCATCTTCACGATGTCGTAGGATCGGTTCCGACGACTGATTCGATGTTGTGACCATTAGATGGTCAGATTATGTTGAGTTAAATGGATTTACTGCTGTCGGCAGTTAGCAGCCAGATTCGAGGATCCTGATTGGACTTACGGTAGGATTGGATTGACGTCATTACGATGTCAAGACCGCGGAGTCGGTCAGATCGTGGATTTTACTGCCTTATGCAGTTGGGTTCTGCGGAACTCTAGGGGTGATCTTGGAACCCTACCGTATGTGTATGGTTCGGAAATGTGAGTTGACGAGTGGTTTGACTTGGACGACTATTCGGATTTGGATTCGTTAGTCGGTCTAGTCATGTCAGCTTGTGTTGGGACTGCACTTCGCAGTCAGGGTTGTACGTATCGGTTAGACCGAGTTGGTTGTCGTGCTACTTCAGTTGTGGGTTGGTGCAACTAAGGTCGTGGGCGACCTGGTAGACGACATTTGGGTTAGTCGGAGTACGGCTGGTTAGTGATTGGTGGGACAAGGTATCAAGGTTGGTACTTGTCGATGGAATCCCTAAGAGGGAGACGAAATGGTTGGTACAAACGGTTGATTCCGTTGGATGCGGAGTCTCGATAGTGATGTCTGGTAGTGAGGTCTGCACGAGTGTGTGGCAGGCACTACTACCGAGAGTGGTTGTAGTTACGATTGTTGGGAATCGGGGACGTTCGGGGAACGTTTTCCTTTTCTCGTATGAGTTGTCAGGGTGACTGTACCTAGAGTTGTTGGGTACGAGGGAGACAGAGTTTCTCCTATTCGAGCAGAGGTACGGGATCGTCGCTCGGTATGAGCGGAGATCCAGGGTGTCAGTTTTGCACACGGCGTGCTGATACTGACACTAGTTTTGGTGATAGTGCGTGGTGCTGGTACTAGCGCTGGTACTGGTGCCGGTGATCTTGATGACGGTGAGTTACGAGTCGGGATGTGACATCCGTCGTGATGGGCATATGTTCGGTGTCTGTGGTCCCAGAATGGATCCCAAATAGAGTTAAATTGGTTAAGGGACACGTGGTTGATGTCCGGGTATGTTGTTTCCAATCTTGCTGGAACTTCGGAATCGCGAGAGGTTGCGATTGAGGTGACGAGTGGAATGTGGGTTTTCCGCATTGGTATTGAGTATATCGACGTCGGGTGACTGAGATTCTCATCTTCTGTATGGTGGCCGACTATGTTGAATTACGTGGCATGGTGAGTGCAGCGAGATTTGGTTGCATTCACGTAGGATGACTTTTGATGTCATTACCTTGGATCATCCTTGGTTTTCCTAGGTGGAATGACAAGGATCGATACGAGGTAATCAGTGAGAACCCACAGTCTCGGCGTGTCTCGTCGTTGACTGATCTGTTTAGATGTGGGAATTGGTTTAGGACTTTGGGTATTGCTATGGATCTGGATCGTGATCTTGATGATCCAGATAGGTGGAGAGTTTATTACTCTTACTGGGATGTTTGAGTTAAGGATGATGGGACTGAACTTCTTTTCGAGGTAAATCTCATATGGCTTGTTGCTCGAGCGAGTAGGTGTCTGACGAGGTCGGATTTTATCAGACCTAGTGTTGTGTTGATGTTGGGATTGGCTTCCCTATGAAGTCAATCGATTGTAATAGGGTAATCGGTTTAGCAGGTAACCGATAGGTTTGGTTTTGGTATGTCTCGGTAGACGTGAACGATATTTCAGGTTTCGGAATCAGATTTCTAGATGACGATTTAGGATTTGATTTTGAAACTTGAAAGAGGATCTCTGGATTTGGGTGTTGGAATCGGATTCTGGGTGACGATTCAGGATTTGATTCTAGAGCTTGACAATGGATTTTTTTTTATGGATTTGGGTTCGGAATGGTCATTCCTAATACTAGTTTGTGGAATGATGATTTCGGATTCGAAATTGGACATGGCTATGGATATGATTTCTTGAGTTTGGATTCGGGATTTCTTACGAAATTACGGATTCGGATTCGGATTTGGAAAGAGATGAGGGGTTGGAGTTTCGATTTGTCTAATTCGGGATTGGACAAATGGACTCCATAATAGGAACGTGTTGGCTACGACCTAGGTGGTCGTGTTGTTGTTATTGTTGTGGTTGTACTCAAGTTGGTATTGAGGTACGTATCTTGTACGTTGTTCGAGGTACGATACTAGGCAGACTTGTCGTGCCTGGTGACGGTATATAGGTTATACCAGGGGTACATTGGTGAATGGGTTGGTAGTCGGCTTGGTTGCGATACCATCGGATTAGTTGAGGTAGTGGACTGGACATTGGATACTGTGCGTTGGGTCACGGTATTTCTGATGGGTCTAGTTACACACAGCTCGAGTGAAATGCTTGTGGTTAGTGTAACCACGAGTGTGTGTCATATCAATTTGCGACTGACGACTGTCAAGTGCTGACAGTTTGTCGGAGGTGTCAGCGTGGATCGCTGAGGGATTGGTGACTTCCAGTGGGAGTAGGTGTCGGGATAGTTAGTGTTTGAGAAAGGAATCGTCGAGCTGGTTGTGTCAGCGAAAAGGGTAGATTTGACAAGTGGTGTCAATTCGGAGCGTACGACTTTTGTCATTTGACGTGGTCGAATGTGGTCAATACGACGAGAGCGTTAATGGTACGTCTGGTTGCAGACGAGTATCGTTCTGGTTAGTGGGTGTACGAGTATACACGAGTTTCGAGGTCAATTCTACTTTCCACGGGGTGGATGTGGAATCAAGATAATTGGAGTTTCGAGAACGGAACTAATTAAGGAGGGAAGAACGGGTAGAATTAGGTCGGTTGGAATTTCGAGGACGAAATTAATTAAGGAGGGAAGGTTGTAACTACCCGTCCCAAATTCCAGGATTAGATTAGTGACTAATCACGATTAGTGAGGCTAATTCGTGATTAGTTAGGTGAAATCGGACGAACGATGCGAAATGACCGTTTTGCCCCTAGTGGTGGCAAAACGTTGACTTTTCAATCGGGCGGTCAAATGGACTTTGACCGATGACCGTGACATAGTTCGTGACGTCACGAGTTCATAGACAGGTGGCACGTTCAATTCCGACGTTCGAGAAGGAAGTTATGACGTTCGGAAGTTTAGGGGCATTTTGGTAATTTTGGTTAAATGGGGGTCAAATGTTGACTTTTTGATCGGGAGGTCCGATGGCCAAGGGTCGAAGACCGTTACGTAGATAAGGACGATACGAATCCATAGGCAGGCGGCACGCTGAAATCGGACTTTGAACGGGAGAGTTATAGGTCACAGAAGTTCGATTTCACTATGCACGAACTTCGAGACGGGGACGATTTGGCGAAATCTGATTGGGCAGATATTTTAATGGGCCCCATGGATGAGTGACAAGTGTCACTCATCCCATTGACTTGATCCCCCAATTTGTGGATCTATATAATTAATTAATATTATTTAATTAATTTTATAAACCAAACCCATCCACCATTCAATCTCAACCCTCCAATTCAATTCTAACTTTAAATCCACACCCTCCATCCCATCTCTCTTTCTCTCATCAGCCATCCTCCTTCATCTTTGTTCATCCTCCAACCCGAAACCCATAACCCCATTTTTCTTCATTTCTTCAAAAATCAAAACACACAATCACACTTCACCATTCATCACTTGTATGAGCTGGGAGTGACCGTGGGGGGAGTGTGAAGGGCTGAGGACGGAGAGGGTGGACGGTGGCCCACGGTGGAGCACACGGCGGAGGAGAACCCGTGAGGTAGGAAAATATTTAAATTTTCTAATTTTAGTTCTACTGGGTTTTGCTCGATTCTAAGGTCTGGGTTGGGCTGCTGGTAGTCCTAGGAGTCTTTTGGGATTGAATTCGAGGGTTAGGACGGCCTGGAACCACCGTGAACGGCGGGAGAAAGTCACGGCCGCCATGGCCGAATTGGAGGTACGGGTTTTAGTTGTTTTCCTTCCATTTTAATGTCATAGACCCTTAGGTTAGATTGAGACGAGTAGAATGGGACAAACGGGAGGAGAAACGGTGGCCGGAGCAGGGAGAACCGGCTGGGTCAAGCCGCGGGTCACGGCGACCCGGTTGCAGTCATTCGGGTCGACCCGCGAGGAGGCAGGGATGACTGATGACGTCATCCTGATGACGTCATCATGTCAGATCTGACAATGTCAGACAGTGGGCCAATGGGAGCGTGACACGTGTCACTGTCAGGGCTGTCAGTTATGACGTCATGCTGACGTCAGCGATGACGTCAGCAGGTACTGTAGCGGCGCGTGAAGCCCACGCGCAGCCACTTCAGGCGGCGCGTGAGGGTGCATGGCAGGGAATCTGGGGAAGGTTCCAACATACGAAATCATCCATTCGATGTAACGAACATTTTGGGACTGGTTTCGTGTCAATCGGACACCGTCTCGATATGTTTCGGGGCGTCGGAAGGTTTAGGTTCGGTTTTAAAAATAGTTAAAATACGGGAAAATTACGGGGCTTTAGTGGGAGTTTAATTAAGTAGTTAGTAACCTTCTATTACGATTTGGACAGGTTTGGGAGTCCCAGTGACGGTGATCGGCTTGGGCAGCCGTATGACACTCAAATCGAGGCAGCAGCTCGGACGGTCTGTGAGTGGACCTTGTTTTCTAAATTGGTGCATGCATAAATGTTTGTTATATGTTTTAATACATGTTTGATGATGCCATGGGTGCATTTCTATGTGGTTACGTATAAGCACGTATTTCGAGGTTTCGGCCTTATACGGTGCTGATACGGGTCTGTATTTCTTTATTGATTTAAATGAACTGGATTTGGATTTCAAAAGGATAAACTCGGGTATGAGACCCATTTGGTTTTGTCTCGGGCATATGACCTCAGATATCGGGAACGGTGCCCAACTGATGTCCTATGTTCGGGTACGAGACCCAAGCTACTTTACGGTTTTGATTTCAGGTCAGGGAACCTTAAATGGATTTCCCGGTTCATGACGGTTTATGGGAACTGACATGAACTCTTAATATGGTATCATGGCTCATGACGGTTTATGGGAATCGGCATGAACCCTTGTTGGTCATTGCGGTACATGACGGTTTATGGGAACCGGCATATTACCTGGTTATGTTATTACGGTACATGACGGTTTATGGGAACCGTCATGTTACCTGGTTATGTTATTACGGTACATGACGGTTTATGGGAACCGGCATGTTACGTTGGCTTTGGATATTATGGATCATGACGGTTCAGGGGAACCGGGCATGGATATTATGTTATGTATATATATGTTCATCTACCTTCCTTTACTACTATTATCTCCTCCGGGGAGGGTCGTTGGCCTGGGTGGACCCCGGAGTAGTCACGGAGCACCGACTGAGTGGAGTCACCCCCCAGTTGGGTTCCTTACTCTCAGGAAGGCTATGGTTACTATTACCTCGAGTAGGATCAGTGGTCTGCGGACATTGACCTTGACTTTGAGAAGACTCGGATTGAGACCCGGGTAGCACGCGCGTAGCTTTGGATACCGTGACAGGATTGGTTGTGTGACTTATATGTATATATGATATATGATATGTGGTGTGCACAGGTGTGCACAGGATTTGAGCAGTGGCTCGTGTACTTGGTTTCTTTATGGTTTGGGGCCGAGTCCCTTATTGATTTGGGCAGTGGCCCGTATGGTCGTTTTCATTGTGGTCCTTTCAACCTTGGTTTATATCTGCTTTGGGCTTAGTCCCACATATGGTTTGTTTTGGATAAATGGTTTTCGAATGCATGCATGCTTTTTAGTGGAGGGTACAAATGTCTTCTTATTAAATGTTTTTATAAACTTTTGTTTTGTCCACTCACAGTTTTTAATGTTTTGACTGCCCTTCAGGTTGACATCGGATGTGGACTGTAGCAGAGACCGAGATATCACATGCCTTCTCTGGATCCTGGCGCACCCTAATAGCTCGAGAGGGCAAAGGTCGGAAATATCCCTTGTCTGACACTTCGTGTCAGACGGGAGCAGGGTCATCCCGCACTAATCCCGGGGGGATTGGGATGGGTCCTGTCATATATACATTTGCTCATCTTTTCCATTTGACCATGAGTTTTTCCCACTAGGGCAAGGCTTTAGTGTAGCAATTCTAATGCATTTTATCCCAAAGACGTATTATCTACTTATGATCTAGAAGAGACAATGACAACTACCTCAAGAGATTTCGATGTGGCTACTCTATATCCACGCATTGCACTATTTTTCCTTCGACAAGGGTTATTTTTAACACACATGGTTTTTGTCACCTGGTAAGGTTTTAACAAGGCAACACATATGTGCGTAGCTAAACTGCACCATCACATGAAATATCCAAAGGGGACTGTTGGAAATAAGTGTAAACTATGTGGCTATTTCTATGTAAAGGTATTTATGTCCATGTATTTGACTCTAAATCTATATAAGAGGTTTAAATTTGAATGAGAAAACTACTTTTCTAGCCTCTAGCCTCTATCTCGTTTCTCTCATTGTATTTGCAACATGTCCTAGACTCCAACTTTAAACCTACATAAGGGGTTTAAATTGAATCAAATAACTATTGTTCTGGCTTATATCTCGTTTCTCTCATTGTATTCGCAACATGTCTTACTTTTTAGTGGGAAATTGGCTTGGATTTGTACTTTTCTTTACTTTGAATAAGGATTTCAAATTCTCTTGAGTTAAAGGCTAATTAAATCATGGACAAAGAAGAGCATGAGATTTGGCTGGAAAAAAATATCATTATATAAAAAATATATATTACAAGATAAAACTGAATAAATCAATTAAGCATAATATGAACTTTGGGAATGTTATCCTTAATAGCTGCTTGGAAAGTGATGTAGGAGTGGGTTAGGGGTTAGGAAGTTTGAGAAATTAAAGTGGAATATATGGTGTAAAAGGAAAGGGCAATGCTATTTGGACCCTCTAAATTGACCACATTTAGTGACCATATTGATGTGGCAATCAATGCATGATCTAATATAAATATAGAATACTTTCATTTATTAAAATAATATTATTCCTTAATTAACACATCAATATGGTCACCAAATGTGATTAATTTAGAAGATCCAAATAGTATTATTCAAAAGGAAATGTTAAAACGAACTTATCTGATCCTGAAAATCCGATTTCGACCAGCGTACTGTTAGTCCATAAACCATTTACCATTCTTATTTTGATCACCTAACCATATATATTTTGAATCTCCAACTTCAAATCTCATTTATGGTCGAAATGAAATTAGAGCAGTCAATTTCGTAGTATTCAAAATTTCTAAACTAAAAAGATTAATCCCCAAACTCAATTTGGGTTAGGTATTTCACTTTTTGGCATCGCGGATTAATCCCCAAACTCAATTTGGGTAAGGTATTTCACTTTTTGGCATCGCGGTTTCTTCATCTCAATGTCACTAAAGCTAACGACCATGCATAAGTTACATAATACATGTTTCCTTATTAAACTATGGAAAATGTATAAAAAGATATCATTGTGTGTTCTTAAGGTGCATATTTCAATGAAATCAAATTACAAGAAACACGAATTATAATCACGTACTCACAATAGTCATCACAAATACGTTTAAAACTACACGAAATCCAGCAAAAGAAACAAACGAATCACATAATGATGATCATCATATGTCATACACTTGCTTGCCAGTAAACTTGACCTCAATCGGGCTCACATTCTTCCCAATGGACCTGGAGTTTAGCCCCACCCCTTGGCGCCCAGGGTTGACCTTCTCAGGGTACACCCCATCCTTTGGGTGCAAATATTGGACCTCCCCATTAGGAAACACCCTATAAAACTGGTACTTAATCTTGTACTTGGACCTCAACCGTGTCCCAAGAGCAAGACACTGTTCTTTCCTCGCCAACTTCAACAAGTTGGGTCCCTCCCTCATAATCGCCGCTCCTCCAGTTGGCATCTCAAATATCTGCTCCTTTGGCGATTCCCATGTGATCACGTAGAACTCTTCTTCCTGCGCCTTCCTCAACAACCCTCCGGTGCTGCCACCGAAGATCGGTGATGGGGTTGTTGGGTCGAGCTCTGGTGGGATAAACCCCACCGGAGCCTCTTTTGCTGGGGCCACGGTTTTTTCTTCAGCAGCGTTGATCCTCATGGTCCTTGGGGTGGACAGGTTGAGTGACTTGGGGGTGATGAAGGAGGGGGAGACTGGCTGCCTCCATGGGACAGGTGTACGGTCAGTGGCGGTGGTCTTTGGGGCCGAGGGGGTGAAGAGGGTGGCTTGTGTTGCCATGGCCATGATGAGGAATGACGGATGTGAGAGAGAGTTTTGGTGTGGGGATGGTGGTTTGTAACTTGTTACGGAGGATTTGATTACTGGTAGGGATTGTATGGATTTTGGAGTGGGGATTTGGGTTTGGATAAGGGGATTTGGGTTCGACCAATCAGGTGGTCTCATTCTGATACGCTGCCCTACGTCTGCCTCATGTTCAAATATCTCTTCTTTCTCCTTTCCATATCTTAGTAATGGACGTGATGACGTCGAACTAATTGTGATTTCTTTGATTTTCATTTTGATTTTATGTGGATGAAAATTGTCCTGTTTCAACTCCCTCTTAACATAATTTACAGAAACACGATGATTAATACAATTCATAACCTACTTAACGAGCTCAAATTATTTGTTTTTATGTTTAATAGACGTAAATTGACAACAGTATTTAAGCCTTAATTTGTTATTCAATGAGTTTGGTTGGTTTAATAGCAAATAGTTGAAAGACTTGTAAATGGGGCTGGGTGCAATCCGGTATTTAAAATGATGGGTTGTGTTCGTGCTCAAAATATTGTCGTAAAGGAATCCAGGGTCACTGTTCAATGGCTCGTTTTCGAAGGAGCGAATACACATGTGTTTGGGTGAGAAGGATCTCTTCGCTGTAGTCGGGGCAGGGGGATGCAGTATAAGTGAGGAGGGTGAATGGTGCAAAGGGTGAAAACCTTGGGCCATGGTGTTGCGGTCCTACCCTAGGTAGGTTGGTCCAGCTGACTTGGCCAACTAGCTGCCTTCAAGTTTAGACTCGCCACTAGTAGAAGCTGCTACTAGACAGGGTTACAAGTTGGTTCTGAATTGCGGTCCATGAACCATCATTCGAATCAAGTGAAAGTGGAGCAAGCGGTTATCTTGCTTGTACAATTGTTTCTATGCCTCTTGCGAGTACTTTAAATATTTTCTTTTGAGCCTAGTATAAATTCAATGTCAGTGTCTTCATGTAAATCGACGTGCAATTCAGAGTTAGAATGGAGAGTTATATAGAATCATCATCTTCACGTTAGACTGTTTGAATACTAAACTAGAACACAAAGATGGTTGTACGGCTTATGCAACCATATAACTCATTGGTTGGTATATTCCAGTTATCAATGTCCGACTTGAAGAGACCGATTGTAGAGAGGGAGAAGGGAGAGGCAAACAGTTAGAACATAAATTAAGTATTAGCGTTGTGAATTGAATTACAAGTGCGTAAAGTAAACTATCTCTAGACCAAGTCATGAGTTGGCGTTCATGGTCGAGAGACCATCCACTGGATGAACATCCTTTGAATATCATACTAAATGTGTTGGCATGGCAGTAAAAAGAAATGATGATGTAAGGGAGTGAGGTCGTGAGGGTCTCAAAGACTGGTTGGATTTAGTCGAAATGCATATGATCTAGGATCAAGATTCAGTTCTCTTCATAGAGATAGGTTTTTCAAGGAAGGTGAGCCTATGAGTAACAAAGAAATTTTTGATAGTTTGCAGTTGTTGTAATTGATTGAGTTTAATCAAATGTTGTTTTGTTTGTTTGTTTGGTTGTCCTTTGAGAAAATGGCTTCTTCTCCTTGTATAGGCGGCATGAGAGTGTAGATGGTCAACATATGCATTTCTGTGTGCATCTTCATCATGACGACTTAGTCGCAAATCCCTCTTACCCTTTCTGACTGATTTGGGGCCGTGTTAATGTAATTGCGTAAATTACACTTGCGCCTCCTCATGATCCAACTATGGATATGAGCTTGGTTTGGGACAAAACTTGGATTGGGTTTTTAATGTCTTGTGAACCTTCCCTAGGCCCGCAGTGGTTTATTTTGGATGTAAACATTGCCCTATGAATTCGAAAGCTCTTGGGCAAGAATGGCTTTTTGATTCTAGTTGCTCTACTACTTGCGACTTCGACGGTCCTACTATCTACAGTTTAACAAGTTCCCATGATCCCATACGTGGATTACTAGTTGGCACTACACCAAATTTGGATATAGACATCGGTGAAAAATCGAAGTCTATTGAGGGTTAGAACCGAAGTATTGGGAACTAATGTTGTTTCTATTGGAATACTCTTCGGTTTAAAACTGAAGTGTATTACACCAAAGCATCAATTTTTAACTGAAGTGTATTCCATCTACCGCATCGGTTTTTACTAAAATCTGATGTCTATGACTCTTCCAACTAGACTAAAAGTGTTGATTTTTGATGTCTTATGTGGGCAATTAAAACAGTCTCTTTCCTACAACCGATGCCTTTTGTACTTAATAATATCAGTCTGAACATAAAACTTGATGTTATATTATTATTACAATTTCATTATTTAATAATAATTTGATGTTAATTTTTTCTTAAGACTTCAGATATTATAAAGTATTGATGTAATTTTCGTACTATAGACTTCAGTTTTTTGTTTAAACTGATGTTGTTATAGACTAGCACTAACATCAGTTTTTTTATAATTTTTTTGTAAGCTTTTTGTGTATTAAGCATCTATTTTTACATATTCACCGGCTTTAAATGATTGAAATTAAAGACATCAATAATTACATAAATATGCATTGTTGCTTTGTTGCTTTGTTGCTTTGTAAAAGCAAATGCTGATTCATGTCATTAATTAAATAAAAATGTGCCTACAATTTCATAAGACTAAAAATAGTTAAAAATCTAATACATCAATTACAATTGAAAATTTCTCTTATAATGAATTATGTTACCTAGATAAGATTCAGTACTTGTTTAATTGCCTATCCAAATAAATTTAAACCAACCAGAATAGAAAAAAGGGTGTAACATGCTTAGCAAGAGCAATTAAAACCTGAAACATGGAAAAATTTAGAAACCAAAGTAATCTGCAGATCCCGTCTTTATATCCTGAAACATGGAAAAATTTAAAAACCAAACTATTAACAATTTCCATGGTGGATAGAAAACCCAAGTTACAATTACCTCACGTGTTACACAACAATAAACCATAAACATTTGATTCTCATAATACGCTTTAAAGAGCCAATTTGTAACAACCCACCTTGAAACCACAGGATTATCAGGAGATTAATGAGATTTAATTAATGATTATCGGATGATTTGTGGTGAAATGAAGATTTTGCCCCTGGAGGGGAAAATGTTGACTTTTGACCCGAGAGGTCATTTGCACATGGACTGAGGTCCATTGCGTAGATCATGAGATTGCAATTACGTAGACAGACGACACATCGAATTTGGATGTCGTATGGGTCGAGAACGGTCAAATCAGATTTTTATGGTGGCACGTTTTATGGGAAAACCATATTGTTGTTTGTTTATGTGTATAACCCAAATATCTAATTTGAAACCATAGGATGAGTGACAAGTGTCACTCACTTTATGGCCACCATCTTTATCACACATCTCTCACTCTCTCATTTCAAAACCACACTCGAAAACCCTCATTTCCCCTTTCTTCATTGGTCTAGCAGCTGGTGTTACTTGAGAGAAACAAAGAGTAAGGCTGTGAGTAAACTGAGAGGTGGTGGATGATGGAGGAAGGACTGGAGCCAGGGTGGCTAGCCGGAATACCCGAAAAATCTAGTAACCCGTGAGTTCCAAAAATGAATGTTTGGTTTCTACGTGTAGAACTCGATTCTGATGTCTAGGTTTTATTTCTCGAGTTGGGCTTGTTCACATGGATGAAAATGAAAGAAAACAGACTACAGAAAAGCCCTGGGAAGAAGCTCGAAGATGGTAGTGAGGTTTCGAGCATGGCTCAAGGATTTAAGGTTAGTTTTCTTGATTTCAAGCTTGTAGATTGGTTTATGGGTAGGAAACGAGTAGATTGGTGGAAAAATGGCAAAGTTTGGTTAAGTTTTGACGGAGAGCGAGTTAGGTCACAATTCGGGTCGAGTGATCCCGTTGCAGAGGCGCTGGTCAACTTGCGAGTCGTTAACGATGATGATGTGGCACACCACGTCATCTTATCAGTCCACGTGGCAAACCAGGGTTGGTGCCACATGGCGAGTTATCAGGACCTGTCAATGCTAACGTGGCAGATGCTGACGTCAATAGTGACATCAGCAGTGGCGTCAGCAAACACGTGGATGTGTCAGGTGGTGACACATTGCAGGTTGTCAAAAATTGTCAGGTTTTCAGGCTAACGTTAGCAAGTGATGTCAGCGTTGACTAACGTTGACCAATGTTGACCGAACTTTGACCGGTGCGTCTGGATGCATGGGCATAAATTTTGAGGTCAAATCGATGTTGTTCGAAAGGTTTCGACGTCTTGAATCCAATGGTGGTGGTTTCAGGTTGATCATAAATTATTTGGTTGATGTTTTGGAGGTATTTCTCCTCAGGAAGCGTGTTTGGGATGCATTTTTTGTTCCGATTTTGTGTGGGTTTATTATATGGACTGATATTGATTGTTAGTGACCCTCGTGTATGACTTTGACAAGTCTGGACGCCCCAGAGGTTTCCGATTGGCTTACTGCTCGTGTTTCAAGAAAGCGGCGGTACGTGTGAGTGGACTTTTGTTTTCCTAATTCTATCCATGCAGTTTTATATGGTTTTTATACAATTTATAATGATAATTGCTTGATGGTTACTTACGTGCCATTTATGTGGATTTAGGTAATTTTACAAATGTTTAAGAAATATTTTAATGGTTCATTTTACGAGGTTTAATTAAGCTTTGGTTTTGGGGTTAGCCCCGAGATATGGAATTATGGTTTGAATTGTTATTGATCTAGACATGTGGTTCCTTGGTATTTGTGATGATTTTGATGTTGAGATGATGTGTGACAATTGTGATGATGTGGTTGTGATATGATGTGATGTGATTGATGACCCTCCTTGAAATGCCGAGTGGTTGGACGGTCTCGGACGTCGAACTGGGTTCCGTCTTTCCCTAGACCAATATTGTGATGAATAGTCTCATACGTCGAGCTGGGCACCGTCATTCCCGAGACTTGCCTTAGACGTCGAGCCTGGGGCTCCGTAATTCCTAAGACTAGGACCGTTTCTCAAACATCGAGTTTGGGACTCTGCCATTCCTGAGCTAGTCCACACTCGGATGTCGAGTCTGGCACTTCGTCTTTCCCGAGTGATATTAGCCTATTAGTAGTGCACCTTGATATTATGATTCAGCTGCAGACATTATGGTTGATATGATTGGTTATTTTGATATAAAAGTGTTTGCAGGTTTGCTTTGGTGTGGATTTGGTATGACCTTCTATGGGCAGGTTTTAGAATTTCTGATTTTCTAGTTCCTGTACGTATTTTGAGATTGATGTTTTATTCGTAAATTTGATGCATGCATAGCTTTCTTAAATGAAGGGTTTAATGGTTGACTTTGAAAAATGGTTTTTCGAACCTTTGTTTTGTCAACTCACACTTTTTATTGGTTTTGGCACCTTCCAGGTTGATCGTACACGCGAGCTGTATAAAAGCTAATGCATCACATAGTTTTGCGTACTCTAGATATCCTGTTTAGATGTAACCTTATCCATTGCTTGACATGTGTTAAGTATACATATTTACATCTCGAGGGTACTTTAGTGATGTTCCATGACGTGTCAAACTAGCACAGGTACTTCCACGCTAATCGAGGGGAATTACGAGGAGGGTCCTGACAATTTGGTATCAGGGCACTAGGTTACTCTTCATGGAAATCACACACTGGGCGTGTACGATAGTTTCGTTTTGAACGTGATGCCTCCACGACGAAAGCCCCGTCATCAGCTTGGAAAACGAGAGTAAGGATAGGAAAGCTAAGTGCGAGTGAACTTGGATAGGTTCTATTAGGCACTAGATGTTGTGTTTTAGCAGGGTTGGACCCCGAGAAGAGCTGGTTTTTTTGTACGGGCCCAGCGGCTTGGAGTCGTGAGCTTGCTAGTTGATTGAATCCCAAGATAGTGATTACTCAGAGTTGTGACCGATGGTTGGTTAGGATGGATGTACTGCTAGAAGCAGCGTGGGTTGCTGATGACCCTTGATCATGAATGATTTAACAAATTATGAGGAATGTGTACTTGTGGATCGGATCCCAGGGTGACCGATCCGTGGATCTCATGCTTGGAGCGGATCGTACAGGCGATGGGTTGCCGTCAAGAATGTATGAATCTGATAGTAGTGTGCATTTTGGATTGGTATGTACAGAGTTAGTGGCAGACATTGCTAATTACGGATTTGAACAAGATTACCGAGACTTGGGCGACATTCTAGGAACGTTTCTTATATCATTTTCACCCTCAGTCTTATCGAGATAATGAGAGACGAAGTTTTTGTTTCTGGAGCATGACGTGATGGTTGCTAAGTATGAGCGGAGATTTGTGGTTTTGGCTCGGTTCGCATTGGGTAGGACGACAATTGAGGCCTTGAGGATTTGTCGGTTTGTGTCGAGTCCTTGGAGTGAGACTCCAGTGATGGTGCTAGCTGGAAGATTCACCATATTCCAGACTCTGTCAAATGCGCTATCTCGAATGGAGATGAGTTTGTCTAGAGGATGCTTGAAAGAAGGACGCTTCTAGCTCCGATTTTTTGAATGGAAATTGTGTGATTGTTGTGGTCGTTGAGCGCGATGGAAAGGATCCCGAGAAGGCCTGTTGAGATTACAGGTATAATCTAGTTCGGCAAGACTCCAAGGCACACGTACTACACTTGGAGAAGAGACAGATGTTTTGTCTTTCCTTGCTTGTATGCACGAGTATTGATGAATTACGGACTCAAGCAATTTTATTTCCACCGAAGTTACACTTCTTATTGGCCGAGAGTTTATCCCACTAGGAGTGGCTAGTTAGGTGAATGGAGATCTTGTGAGTTGAATGGAAATTTTTGACTGTAACACAGATTTAACTCCCTGGACATTGATGATTTAGAGGTGATCTTAGGGATGAATTGATGGACTAACCTCATGCCTCGGTCAAGTGCTTTGAGAAACCTTTGTTTTTTGGTAGTCCTGACTTACCATGGTTTGTCTTTTGTGGGAACTAGAGGATACTCCCTCCGAGAGTTATTTCAACTTTGGAAGCCAAGAAGTTACTACAAAATGGTTGTTAAGAATATTGGGCACGGCTTGTTATGTCCCTGGATGACTCATTGAGCTTGGGAAAGATATCGATTGTGCTAGCATTTTTGGATACGATTCCGGAGGATTTATAGGGTTTGTTTGACTTATTATGTTACCTTAGGGAAGCCCCAGTGTCATTTGTGCAAAATGTGGATCACAACTTGAGATTTGAGTTAACCATTGGTGACTGAACCAGGTGATCATGCAGAACTAGTAATCCTTATCGTGGAAGCACTTACTGAAGTTTCTTCATTTGTTTAGCATTTATGAGTTCTCATGGATGTATAAGCTTGTAAAAGTTGAGCTGCTTTAAGGAGTGTTTTGATCTGGGAAATAGTGTGGATTCCTACCGTAGCTACCAACATATATTATTGGTTGGTGAAAAAGACTTCTCATTTTCTTCTTTTTTGGCAAAACTTCTAGGTATGCTTGCAACATGGTTGCAATTGCTCTCGGTTTCGAAAGCCGTTTAAGAACTTAACACACAAATTGTTGGCCGAATTTGAATGATTTGAGGAGCAGTGGATGCTATGTTGTTTGATGATGATGTGTACAGTATGGATTCTTATTCACACATGTATCAGACGAACTTTGATGTCGTCATCTTTGACTTTCTTCATGCTAGACATTATCATGCGCTAAGTGGACGAAATCTGTAATTCTTATATTATGTGGTGACAAGTTATATAGCTTACAATTTAATTTTCTTCTGATGTGTCTTGGCGTGTAGGAGAAGTGTGAAGGAAGATGAGGGTTACCGAAGCCTAGTCTTGATTACCCTTAGGGGATGCAGTGATATACCAAGAGGAGAGAGTATCAGTGTTGGTGGACCTGTGTTAGCATTATGGGTCATATTATTTCTGCTGAGAGGACTAGTGTGGATCGTCGGAGGATCGAGATGATTTTGGATTGGCATCAACCAACCATAGTAACTGAGATTTGGAGTTCCTCTTATTGGTTGAATATTACAGAGGGTTGATAGAGGATTTTCCCTTGATGGGCAACCCGTTGACGCGATTGACTCGAGAGGGAGTCAAATTGGTTTAGTTTGAGCACTTGTGTTGTACGTGAAGGTTTTTGCTTATGCAGCTAGGCATGCGAGATGTCTTACAAGGAACTACTTTACCCATGTTTGGGAGCTTGCCGCATTGGCCCATATACATAAGAGTTGGACTTATTATCTCCTGGGAGATGTATAGGATCTTTATATATCACCCGAGCCTTATGTATCGGTACTCTGAAGGAGTTGAACTCAAAGAAAAAGAGTTGGATAATGTTGATTAAATGACTGTACATTTAAGTATCATTCAGATGGATGGATATAGTAGCCGATGCCTTGAGTAGGAGAGTTAGAGGCTCATTATCTCTTTTGCGTACTATTTATCTATCTTCGATATTGGAGCTCCGGATGAAGGGATTGTGCTAGTGGTAAATGATTGTGGAGTATTATTAGGAATTGTTTCTATGAAACGTAAATTGCTGGATTAGCTATTTACAACATAGCTTCAGGATCCGACCCTTCACATCATCAGGATGGGGGTCGAGGTAGGTAATTGACGGAAATTTTCACACAAGATTGGTCGGGTGACCAGGAGAACTCGGATTTTGAGTTTATTATGCGATTTTTCCAGATTTGGGATCTAACGGACAGGGTCCAGTGTCGAGCCATGATTGGCATGGTAGCCATACTATAGGCGGATTGGATCCGATATGGATGTAGTAAGGTAATCAGATTGGATCCGAGGTTGACTGTTCGTTGAGATATTTGGGCCAAGCATCGAATACTGTGTGCTAGAGGAAAGAGGCTATAGAGGGTTCAGTTGTTGTACAAGGTTGGAGCACTGAGTCATGGTTTGGGGCAAGAAGAACCCTAGTGCAAGTATTCGATGTGGTCAAAATATACTCTAGATGAGTGAGATGCCAAATTAGGACTCAAGAGAAATCAGGATCTCATAGTTGGTCTCTTGGTGAGTTGAAGTACCATAAGAAGACTCTGGTGCGTGTCGGACTTTGGTAAAGAACTCAGATGGAAATAGTGAAGCCGAAGGGTTACCAGTTGGCCACGAAGGTTCGTCATGGGTATTGTGGACAGTGAGACTTCCTAATGGAAGATGACTTGTGATTGCTCAAGGGGAGCAGAGACGTCACACTGGGTTCTGAGTTGCACCTGCGTGGTAGCAAGTGAGGTCGACGAGTGTCAATGCCTCGAGCGAGGCTTGGTAGTTAGATTTTGGAGTTTATGTGGTAGTTTGATCTCTCTCTTATTAGGTACGGTCATTGAGGATAAGCCGTGATTCGAAATTGACTATTGGATTGTAGTTAACGTCGGGTGACGTTCGATTCAATATGTGTACTTCGGATGGACTTTGGACGTGGACTTACACGTGGGAACCTCGGGTTGGAGGTAGTATAGGATTTCCACAGTTTTGGACATGGGTCGGTGTGAATTTTGGGGACAAAATTCTTTAAGGAGGTTGATTGTAACGACCCGCCTCGTAATCATAGGATTATCAAGATATTAAAGAGATTTAATCAAGGATTATCGGACGATTTATGGTGAAATGAAAATTTTGCCCCTAGAGGGGAAAATGTTGGCTTTTGACCTGAGAGGTCATTTTCACGTGGATCGAGTTCCATTGCGTAGTTAGCGGGATTGCGATTACGTAGACAGGCGGCACGTCAAATTTGGATGTCGTACGGGTCAAGAACACTTAATCTAATATTTACGGTGGCATGGTTTACGAGAAAATCAGATTGTTATTTTTTGTTTGTGGAACCCAAAATATCTGATTTGGAACCAAAGGATAAGTGACAAGTGTCACTCACTCTATGACGACCACCTTTATCACACATATCTCACTTTCTCATTTCAAACCCACACTCGGAAACCCCCATTTCCCTATTCTTCATTGGTCCAGCAGCTGGTGCGGCTTGAGAGAGACAGAGAGTGAGTTTGTGAGTGATTGATAGGTGGCACGGTGGCTAGTCGGAAAACCCAAAAATCAGGTAACTCGTGAGTTACAAAAATGAAAGTTTGGTTTGGATGTGTGGAACTCGATTCTGATGGCTGGGTTTTATTCCTCAAGTTGGGCGAGTTCACAGGGATGAAAATGAAGGAAAACGGACAAAAGAACAGCCCTGGGAGGAAGCTCAAAGGTGGTCGTGAGGTTTCGAGCTTGGCTCAAGGATTTAAGATTATTTTTCTTGATTTCAAGCTTGTAGATCGGTTTCTGGGTAAGAAACGCATAGATTGCTGGAGAAATGGCGATGTTTGGTTGAGTTCTGATGAAATACCAGTTGGGTCACGATTCAGGTCGAGTGATCTGGTTGAAAAGTCGTGAGTCAACTCGCGAGAGATTAATGATGATGACATCGCATGCCACATCGCCTTGTTAGGCCACGTGGAAGACCAGAGTTGGTGCCACGTGGTGAGTTGTCAGGACCTGTCAGTGTTGACAAGATAGATGCTGATGACAGCAGACAAGTGGACGTGTCAGGTGGTGACACATGGCACCAACTAGAGGGTACCACGTTGCAGGTTGTTAGACGTCAGGTTGTTAGGTTGTCAGGCTGACGTCAGCATGTGACGCCATGACACGACCCACCCCCAATCCCCCGGAATTAAGGAACGAAAGCGGTTCCAACGAGTTCCTTGCAACCTCCAAATCAGTTTCCCATCATCATTATCGATCAATAATTACTAAAAACCATAATTCCATTTTTGAACCCAAAAGAGACTTTTACGTGAATGCTTACATGTCGTCTCCGTCGTGCCTCGCCGTGGCCACTACCATCATCCCTTCGACTTCCTTTCTCATATTGATTCACCAACCATAGGCAAAATATGAGAATCGAAGGAATTGGTTTCACGGTCATAGTTACACCCTGTCCTCTGTTTCTCAAGGTCTCAGGGTCGTCGCTCATGACGGTCGTCCTCCAGGGCACCACCACGTCCCTCATGTTCCACCTTCTCTTCTTCCTTCACACCTCACTAACACATAATGAAGATCAAAGGGGTTTAATGGGGTGGGATTTCACGAGCACACACTGTCTCTGTTTTTCCAAACAGTGCAACCATATCTCAGCCCTTCACAATTTTAAAACCATTCCCAGCTTCCACAACCATCTAGAAAGGGACAAGTGTCCTAATATGATGAGGCAACCATCCCAAGGCAGCCAAGTGTCATAGACCTCCTAGCACAAATCGCAATGCAAACAAAATGACCAAATTGCCCTTTGAGCCAAATTACCAAAATGCCGCTACACTTCCAATAATCATAACTTTCACCTCGAACGTCGCAATCGGACTTGCCGCCTGTCTACGGCCTCGTGACGTCCCGAACTACGCCACAAGCATCAGCCAAGGTCCGTTTGACAACCGAACTAAAAGTCAACATTTTGCCCATTTTCAAGGGCAAAACCATCATTTCGCACCGTCCGTCCGAAATCACCCAACTAATCACCGATTAACTTCACTAATCTTTCATTAAGCACTAATCTAATCCCGAAATCCGGGATGGGTCCTTACAATCTCCCCCTTTAAAAGAATTTTGTCCCCGAAATTCCGAATAACGTACATCTGCAACGGAGTGGGGGAATCCAACTGATCTCACACCTGGGTCTCCTACCCGGTGTCAGTCACCTGCCAATCCAGCCTTATCCTGTCATGTTCCAAACCGTTACCAAGTGAACCTACTCAACCAACTCTCTGTCCAGCTGGCAATCATCCTATTTACACCGAGGTCAACACATTTCCAACTCGTACCCGCGACACCTCTAACGTCGCACCATCCAACTCTCACGGCTCAGTCCTTACGCATCAAATCACTATAGCTATCAGTCACATCAATCTCGACTTTTTCTCGAGTCAAGCGTACCTCGTACCAATTCTCAAGACGGCATCTACGGCCTCGGTACTCCTATTCAATATCGGTTCAACGTTCCATACTACTTCCTTTAGCGATCCGCGCCGACCTCACCGGAGTCACAATGTACTCGCTCACACCAACAACTCAACAACTTAACACATCATCTCACTGGTGGTTCCACTAACCACCAACACTGGCATCCTGTGGGAACACCATTCACGTCCCACACTACCTATCTACAACTGGACCCTATTGCATACTTGTCAAATCGTGTTCACACATCTCTGACGGCACATCTTAGAATCAGGGTCCCACCAACCACTCATGGCTCTGAGCATCCCGCTCACAATAGTACTGAATCCTGCCATAACCAAACAGATCACTCGGGATCACCCTGATCTAGTCCAAAAACTCGGTCAAAACATCAGCTCGGACTTACTCCAATCATCCATACAATTAACAACATACCTCCGCACCAAGCCGATCACCAACACCTCTACCCGAACATCACGATGCACATCCAATCGCATCAGAATGGTTCCGATTACTAATACAACCACAAATATCTATCTCAAATACATGCACCCATCAATCACGGTGCATACCACCAAAACATCACAATACATTCCGCAAGTACTCCCAATGTCATACCACGGATTGCCACCAAACACATCGGCATCAGCCGAGCTCTAATGCACCCATAACTCCATCCAACAACACCCTAGTATACCCGTCAACCCTCACAGTGTATCTTCGGGGCATACAAAACATCCTCATATCCACACTGATTACCACCTGACTATAAGCCAATCATGCTTCACTTCTGAAGTCCAACGATCCAACCAATACTAGACCAACACTTCAGGCCCAACACGTCTTCCGAGGAATACCAACTCCGAATTCATCCAAATTTCCTGATCTTCTGGGTCTCCAGATCAACATCTGATCCAATCACATTTCATTTACGTACACAGGGCAGAACTCGCACTAGATCCATGTCCATATCCCCATGCATATACGAAACAGACCACACACATCCTGCACAACTCCAAGAGCGATTCAATCTCGAGCCACTTACTCCTAAGTGGATCCCACTTACTGTCTCACTACTTCTTCTTCAATGCCTATAAATGATCAGACCACCGCATCGAATCAAATCAATAAAGAATACCACACGTCTCGAGACACGTCTAGATTGTGGGTTCTCGTCAATTACCTCATATCGATCAGTTATAGTCACTCCTTATTATCTGCCTTCTGTCATCCTACAACGGAACTCAAAATGGTCCACAACTATGACTTCACAATTCGTCCTACCTTAATCCACCTTCACACACTCCCATGACACTCACCAAACATGTCACACATGGCGTCACCAAGTACTCTCTTGAACACATCCCCACGTGTCCATGATTATGGGGGTCACAACTCCTGAAGTTCCTTCAATGAGTCTCCCAAATCGTCTCCAGAGTATCCTGATAGGTCGTTATTTAAGCATTATTTTATATTATTTTATACCCTTTATACTTAGCTTTTAATATTAAAATAATAAATAATTAGATAAAATAATTATTTTGTGATATTTTTGTTTAAATAAATAAAGCTTGTTATTTGGAGCGTTTTGACGAAAGAATCATCCCTATCGGAATTATAACAAAGAAATTATGGACGAAATTCGATTGAAATTATATAAATTAATTAATATTTATTTTGCAAGCCCAAATTAATAATAAATCCAGCCCATTCCTTTCTTTTGTGCATCCCAGAAAAAGGCCCAGCCCGTGAACCCTTCCAGCCCAGCAGCAAGGCTTCCGGCCCAAACCAATTCCGGCCCAGCGCACAACCCAGCCCAGCCCAGTCTCGCCCCAGCAGCTCTGCCCGTTGGCCAGTTCACCAAACCACCTGCCCAATGTCAGCTGCTACCCACCAAATTTTGTCCTTGATTTTCAACTGCTCTCTGCTGATCCCTTGCCCTGCTGCAACCTACTCCATTTGGACAATTTTTCCAGCTTCTTTTCCGCATTTCCAGCACCAAACCATGCCTAATATCATCATTAATCATCATTGTTCATCATTTCACCATTTTATTTTATTTTTTTATTTTTTTTATTTGAATTTTGGCACTCCCTCTATAAATAGGGAGGTCATTTCACTTGTAAAGGGGTCCCCATTTTCATTTCTCTTTTTGTAGTTTCTCTCTAGTTCTTCTCTCCTTTTAGTTCATCTTCTTTCTTTAATTTTGGGGACCATTTTACTTGTAGTTTCTTTTATTTAATTAGCTTTCTTTTATATTCTTGTTCTTAATTTATGTTATTTTATGTTATTTCTTCTTACATTTCTTCTTTACTTTGTTCTTGTGATTTTTCTTTGAGATCTCTTAAACACATTTTTTATGATTTCCTTAAGAAATACCTAGGCCAAGTATTTCTGAAATAATTTTAGAATTTAAGTCCGCATTCTTATGTTTTATCCTTCATCTTCATAAGGTTCTAGCCACTGTTCAGTGTTCCTTATGAATAACATTCCATTGTTTACATCCACTTTCGGAATCACAATGTTAGGACCCACCCCGGTTTCACCCCGAATACCGAGGTAAATCCTTGCTCCCGTCTGACACCCCGACCCAAACCAAAGTAAACTACTAAACTACATTGTCAGACGCATGAGAAACTATACAAAACATCCCGAAGTTAAAGTTTACAGAGCATAGTACTAAATACAAAAGAAAGAAAACCCGATAAACTAGATACACGCACACAGACAAGTTTAAAACATTCCGGGATCCCTCTCGCGACTTCTATGCCTCAGACGCTGCCTCGACGCCGAAATCCCGCTCTAGCTCCACGACCTGGAGGGCAATTAAAAACAGAAGGTGTGAGTGGACCATAATAAAAGAAAAAGAATTTCCGAAAACCATTTCATAAGAAAACCGAGTTTAGCCCTCCGTTTTGAAACCACATGCATAACCCAGTTATCAAAACAGTTATAAACCATGTAACGATCCTCATAAGAACAGAAACATTATAAAACACCGTTAAAGAAATCATAGTATAAACATCATAAAACCGTACCATAAACCATGAACATCAAATCATCCTTTTCCGATCAAACCTGCTGGACCTATCCGAGTCTTTAAACTCCCGAATCTTTAAACTCAATCCAGGCCTCAATAATATCCGAGTCTTTAAACTCCCGAGTCTTTAAACTCAATAGGCCTATGGAGGAAATATCGATATATCCGAGTCTTTAAACTCCCGACTCTTTAAACTCAATCCAGGTCTTTAAACCTAATAATCAGATCCAGTAAATCCAATCAAAACCGTTTGAAACCATTTCTAAATCCATATTCAAACTCGAATCCGAAATCACTGGTCTGATGCCCTTCCGGCATCCCGAACCTTCATTCTGAACCCAAATCTGGAATCCACTTTTCAACTTTAAAACCAAATCTCGTTACCAAAATCCGATTCTAAAACCGAAAATCCTTGATCGTCGAAACCAAGTTCCAGAATCCACTTATAATCATGAAAAATCACTTATCGTTTGAAATCCCCAAAAGCCTGGCACCATAATCAGAAATCAAGTCTTTCTCGTAAAACCTGCTGAAAATCGTACTTTCTCGAAAAACGTGCAATTAAGTAGAACAGTTATAGCATATTCAACAATCATGAGATCACATGTAAAAGCATAAAATAAGTAGTTAAAAGCAGTTATGCATGCTCGAGTTTAGAGAAGGGGTCCACTCATAGTACCAATGTAACACCCCGGACATTCGAGGATTTTAATATTGTATTTTAATGTGTGAATTGACGCTTTTACCCTTGTGATTGGCATGGTCAAATTGTTGACTTTTTGATTGATGAACTAAATGGACCTTGACCTATGACCGTGACGTAGTACGGGACGTCACGAGTTCATAGACAGGTGGCACGTCCAATTCGGACGATCAGAGAAAAAAGTTATGACTATCGGAAGTTCAGGGGCATTACCGTGATTTGAACTTGAGGGGCGAAAATGTTGACTTTTCGTTTGGCAACTAATTTTCACATGACTCAAGGACCGTTAGGTAGGTCTCGATGCCCTGAGTCCGTAGACAGGCGGCACGCCGAAATCGGACTTCGTATGGCTGAGTTACGGGTCTAGAAAGTGAAGGGCATTTTGGTAATTATTGAACCAGGGGCATTTTGGTCATTTTACCCCTGGTTACTGTAGCAATCGTGGGAGAACATGGCTGCACCACCGTGGGTGGTGATTCTGAGCAATCCCATTCTTTAATCCGTTAGTGGACTGAAAAGAGCGAATTGTTTAAACTGAAAGACATCAGCACATGGCTGGATTCGTCCAGCAAACACGGGCATTTGATTTAATCCAATTCGAAGCTTTGCGGGAAACTTTCTCAGTGGCCAGGCTGGGCTTCCACGAGCCTCTGGGACGGCTCAGTTGGTTTAAACTGAGTAGGATGTGCGTCTACTTCATTCAGCTGCAAAGGGGGCTGGGAATTAGAGAGAAAAACCAGTGATTGAGTTTTAGAAAAATTGGAGGGAAATTTTGGATTTTGATTTATACGGTCTGTTGGACCAATCTAAACACTGAGTGATTTTTCTGGGAGTGTTTAGAACACATCCATATCAAAATCAAAGGCAACCAGCCACGGGGGAGCTGGGACGGAGGCTGCCGTTTTCAGAGGAATTTCAGAGGTTTGGACGGCTACTTCCAGGTAACGTTTTGTTCAATTGATCATTCCTTATAGTTCGTTTTAGTCCTATGATGCTTCCTGGAAGGTTAATTTGATTTTGGTTTGGAAGCCAGTGAGTTGGGATGATCAACCCGTTTGGTTGATCACGGGTCGAATGGCCAGTTAAAGGACTTGTCGAGGCAAATTAGTGTCACAGAACTTAAATTGGAAGAATAATAAACATGTTAGGATCAAATTGGATTGACATCGAGTAGGAATTGATGGGTAATCAACCGGGTCAAGCCGCGGGTGGCAGGCCCGTATTACAGATAAACGGGTAAAGATGGTGACACTGTAGCAGCTACAGTGTCAGGCGCGTGACTTCCACGCGCAGCCACTTTGGGCGGCACGTGAGGGCGCGTTGGACCTTATCTCCGATCACGATCAACATGACTTTTGTTCCTCTCATCATTCTGAACATTTTTGGTGATTTAACCATGTTGATCTGAGATAAGCTTTGATGGGTCAGTTAGGGCCGGTTACCTCGGGAAACGTGTTGTACAGTTTCCCCGGGCCGGTTTCTATTTCGGACTTTGTGGTTAAACGTTTAAGACTTGTAGTGACCCTTACATGTGTTTTGGACTGACAGGAATTGTACAATAATCCCGGTACAAGTTCGTACGCGCAGGTTCACCGCGGGATCGTACTGTGAGTGGGCCCGTTTTCATTAAACCCTTGCATGCTTAAATGTTTTCTGATTTACTTATATGTTCACATGCTGGAATCTATAAATGGTTTTGATGATTTTGAGATTTCGGTTATGGCACGTTTCACGGTAATTGGGCATGGGACCCGTGTGATGAAACGTAATGATCGGGTCAGATTTTACCTATGTATACATATATGTTTGCATGTGGATATCAATAAAATGTATTTGGTACTGCACTGTATAGATCCTTCCATATTATATTGTCATGTATTTGGTACTGCACTGTATAGATCCTTCCATATTATATTGTCTCCTCCGGATGAGGTACCCCGGAGAGGTCACGGACGCCTAGAACGTCCAGCGTCTACGACGCTAAGCATCGGGGATGCTGTAACCGAACAGGGTTCGGGGATTGAACTCGGAATTGAGACCCGAGTGGCACGCGTAGCCT
This sequence comes from Prinsepia uniflora, assembly GCA_032719365.1. NCBI lineage: Eukaryota > Viridiplantae > Streptophyta > Magnoliopsida > Rosales > Rosaceae > Prinsepia > Prinsepia uniflora. The sequence goes on along the minus strand of CM064863.1, from coordinate 53,072,043 downwards.
TGTGATTGTGACCTTATTGACGTCAGGGACGTCAGACATCAGGGATGTCGGGATTGGAGTGTATAGTGCAGTGGCTAAAATTGTGGTTATGGTTTTATTACATGCCTTATGATTCATATTATATTATTTATGATTTTAAATGATGCTGCATGCATGTTTGGAAAACGGAGGGGTAAATTATATGTTTTACTATCCAATGATTTTATAAACTTGAGTTCGGTCCACTCACTCTTAATGTTTTGATAACCCCTCCAGGTCGTGAAACTGAGGTAGAGGAGGAACCTGAGGCTGAGGCATAGATCTCCTTCTGCGTACCTGATCCCCTGTTGGGCGGTGTACCCGCAGGTTTACTTTAGAGTCGTGCTCGCAACTTGTAATTTTGGATTTCATCCCTTGTCTGACATTCGTTTAATTCGGATTTGATGTATGACTTTAATTTGGTTATTTATGCATTTAAATGTTTTGAGGTCAAAATTGGTATGAATTATTGGGTGTCGGACGGGAGCAGGGCACGTCCCCTTGTGGTCCCTGTGGGATCGGGGCGGGTCCTGTCAGCTAGGTATCAGAGCACTAGGTTGTGGTCAGTACTAGGGTATGGTCAGCATGCTAGACTAGCGATTAGTACTAGTTACTTTTCGACTTTTATGAACATCGTTATCTGATCTATGCCTCTTGACAGTTGGTTATGCCTCCTAGGAGAATTCCTCATACACGAACTGACGAGGATCTGGAAAGGGAGATGGAATGCGCGAGCATTGAAAGGGCTCAACGGTTGGTAGCCACTCCTTTCTGCGGGGGATCAAACCCCGAGGATGCTCATGATTGGATCACCAAGTGGGAGAGGATCTTCTCGGTGATGCACTGCCCTCCGGGCGAACGAGTGACCTTGGCGGCCTTCTTACTGGAAGGAGGAGCCTACCAGTGGTGGCACGGACTCGAAATGTCTGGGTGGTCGGTCCATACCACTACTTGGGAAGCTTTCCGTTCCAGATTTCTGGACCAGTACTGCCCGCGATCCTTTCGCGCGGCACGGGAGGCTGAGTTCCTGCGGCTGGAGCAGGGGGAAATGTCCGTTGCGGACTACGAACAAACTTTCGGAAAATTATCCCGGTTCGCTGCATCATTCGTGAGCACGGAGGAGGACAAATGCCAAAGGTTCGAGCTTGGACTCCGAGGGGAGATCCGGGCAAGTGTGACTGCTGCTACTCATGCTTCACTGAGAGATTTGGTCGACGCTGCGGTGCGTGTCGAGGCCAGTCTGGCGGCACACCAGACACGACAACCTTCGGGCGAGGGGCGACGTCAGGACCGCCCACATCGTGGGCCATCGGGCCATAAGAACAACAAGGGAGGGGGCTACAGGGGAGCACCCTCATCCTTCAAGGGTCGTGGCTGGTCAGGTCGACGCGGAGGCTCTCAGGGCAGAGGATCTGGATACAACTCTGGGCAACGCTCATCTTGGAGCGGTGCTTCTGGCGGGCATTCGGACAGGCCAAGGCCAGTAACTTGTTTTGCTTGTGGAGAGGAGGGCCACTATGCCAGTGATTGCCCGCAGTTGTCCAAGAACAACGACGCTGGGGGCTCTAGTGTGGTGCAGAGCACGGCTTCCCACACTAATGGAGGTCGCGGTCAGGGAGGTGATCGTGGTGCTGGACGTGGCGCGCGCGGGCGCGGACGGAACGGAGGGCCGAGGGCCCAAGTGTTTGCAATGACCCAGCAACAGGCGAGGACTGCCCCAGCCGTGGTCACAGGTACACTACATATCTTTAACCTTCTTGTACGTGTATTGATGGATGCGGGGGCTACACATTCTTTTATTTCGAAAAGTTGTGCTGGTATGCTTGATTGTGTGGTATCAACTTTAGATTGCGAAATGGGTGTTGGCACCCCGATGGGCATCATGTACCTTGTGAATCAGGTGATTCGGAGGTGCCCGGTAAGAATTGAGGATGTGGATTTACCTGCAGACTTGATTATTCTGGATATCCACGACTTCGATATAATCCTAGGGATGGATTGGCTGTCAGAGCACGGATCGCTCATCGACTGCTGTAGCAAGCAAGTGATTCTGCGGAGCCCGGGTTTGCCGGAGGTTATCTTTCAGGGGGAACGTGACGGTTCGCCTCCTGAAGTGATCTCTTCACTTACTGCTACCAAACTTCTACGGAAAGGATGCCAGTGTTATTTGGCGCATGTTGTGTCGGAACAGATTGATACTCCGGGTATCGACGAGATACCGGTGGTATGTGAGTTTCCGGACGTGTTCCCGGAAGACTTACCTGGATTACCGCCATCGCGGGAGATTGTGTTTACTATTGAACTACTCCCTGGTACCCGACCTATATCCCAGGCACCCTACCGGATGGCGCCGGCTGAGTTACGAGAACTCAAGACTCAATTGCAGGAGTTGGTGGATTTGGGATATGTCCGACCGAGTACTTCACCGTGGGGAGCACCGGTGTTGTTCGTGAAGAAGAAGGAGGGAAGTCTCTGTTTATGTATTGACTATCGACAACTCAACAAGGTGACGCTGAGGAACCAGTATCCTCTACCCAGGATCGATGACCTTTTTGACCAGTTGCGGGGAGCTCAGTGCTTCTCGAAAATTGATTTGCGGTCTGGGTATCACCAACTGAGGATTTCGGAGGAGGATATTCCGAAAACTGCTTTTCGAACCCGTTACGGACACTATGAGTTCCTTGTTATGCCATTTGGTTTGACGAATGCTCCAGCAGCATTCATGGATCTGATGAACCGGGTCTTCCGACCTTACCTGGATAAGTTCGTGATTGTGTTCATCGATGATATTTTGGTGTACTCAAGGAGTGCCCGTGCAAATGAGGAACATCTACGGTTGGTCTTGGAGAGGCTGAGACAAGAACAATTGTACGCCAAACTGAGCAAGTGTCAGTTTTGGCTGAGTAGTATTGGTTTTCTGGGACACGTGATATCAACGGATGGGATTTGCGTGGATCCCCAGAAAACAGAAGCGGTGACCAACTGGGCTAAACCGAAAACTGTGACCGAGGTGCGGAGTTTCGTCGGATTAGCAGGTTACTACCGGAGATTCGTGGAGGGTTTCTCCAAAATTGTTGCACCGTTGACTCGTTTGACTCGGAAGGGAGTGAAGTTTATCTGGGACGAGCAGTGCGATCGGAGCTATCAAGAGTTGAAAGACCGATTGACCACTGCACCTGTCCTTGCATTGCCGGATGACAGTGGAGAATTCGTGGTCTTTAGTGACGCTTCACTGCAAGGTTTGGGCTGCCTGTTGATGCAAACTGGCAAGGTTATCGCCTATGCATCCCGGCAGCTGAAGACTCATGAGTTGAACTACCCTACCCATGATTTGGAGTTGGCGGCGGTGGTTCATGCTCTAAAGATCTGGAGACATTATCTGTTCGGCGCAACGTGTCGGATATACACCGACCACCAGAGTCTTAAATATTTATTCACTCAGAATGAGCTTAACATGAGACAACGGAGATGGTTGGAGCTGCTGAAGGACTATGATTGTACGATCGAGTACCATCCGGGTAAGGCCAATGTGGTGGCGGATGCACTCAGCAGAAAATCAGCGGGAACTGTTGCCCACCTGGGGATGGTGTATCTTCCCTTACTGGTGGAACTCCGGAAGGCGGGAGTTATTTTGGGTACTGATGTGCATGGAGCTTTGTTGGCCAGCTTCCATGTATGACCAGTACTGATTGATCGGATCATCGAAGCACAACTTCAGGATCCGATACTCTGTATTTACAGAATTGAGGTCGATGCGGAGGGGAGACAGGATTTTACCATCCGGGACGATGGAGCACTTGTGAAATTGGGCCGTTTGTGTGTACCTGCAGTGGCAGAGTTACGAGCCGAGATTCTTGAGGAGGCCCATAGTTCGGCCTATGCTATGCATCCGGGAGGTACAAAGATGTACCGTACCCTCCGGAACCATTATTGGTGGCCAGGAATGAAGAAGGATATTGCTGAGTTTGTGAGCAAATGCTTAACCTGTCAGCAGGTTAAGGCGGAACGGCAGAGACCTTATGGGGCTATGCAGCCACTTCCGATTCCCGAGTGGAAGTGGGATCACATCACCATGGACTTCGTCTTTAAGTTACCGAGAACTCAGAGCGAAGTGGACGGAGTATGGGTGATCGTGGATCGGTTAACCAAATCAGCCCATTTTCTGCCTGTTCAGGAGACCTATAAACCTAACCAACTGGCTCAATTGTTCGTGAAAGAAATCATACGATTGCATGGTACGCCGGAATCGATCGTATCTGATCGTGATCCGCGTTTCACTTCCAGGTTCTGGCGGAGTTTGCAAGCTACTCTGGGAACAACCCTACGTTTCAGTACTGCTTTCCATCCACAGACCGATGGACAGTTTGAAAGAACCATTCAGACCCTGGAGGACATGATGAGGTCATGTGTGCTACAGTTTCAGGACTCTTGGGATACTCATTTGCCACTGATGGAATTCGCTTACAACAACAGCTATCAGGCAAGCATCGGGATGGCACCTTATGAGGCACTGTATGGTCGACAGTGCAGGACACCTATCTGCTGGACGGAGATAGGAGAACGAGCGGCTGTAGGGCCAGAATTGATGGACTTCACCATGGAAACTGTTCGTGTTATCAAGGAGAGATTGAAGGTGGCGCAGGATCGCCAGAAGAGTTATGCTGATCGACGGATTCGAGACTTGGAATTTGAAGTGGGAGATTTTGTCTTCCTGAAGTTATCTCCGTGGAAAGGGATCATCCGATTCGGTCGACGGGGGAAACTGAGTCCACGTTTTATCGGACCTTATGAGATCGTGGAGAGGATTGGCAGAGTTGCTTACAGATTAGCACTACCTCCAGAACTATCTAGAGTTCACAATGTTTTCCACATATCGATGCTACGGAAGTACGTACGTGATGCTTCTCATGTACTTGGGGAACAACCTGTCGAACTACGGGGGGATTTGAGCTTTGAGGAACAACCCGTACAGATCTTGGATCGGAAGGACAAGGTACTACGTCGGAAGACGATCCCTCTCGTGAAGATTCTCTGGAGAAACCAGAATGTGGAAGAAGCCACATGGGAGCCTGAGGCTCAGATGCGAGAACAATTTCCTCATTTGTTTCTTTGAAATTTCGGGACGAAATTTCTTAAGGGGGGAAGGTTGTAACACCCCGGACATTCGAGGATTTTAATATTGTATTTTAATGTGTGAATTGACGCTTTTACCCTTGTGATTGGCATGGTCAAATTGTTGACTTTTTGATTGATGAACTAAATGGACCTTGACCTATGACCGTGACGTAGTACGGGACGTCACGAGTTCATAGACAGGTGGCACGTCCAATTCGGACGATCAGAGAAAAAAGTTATGACTATCGGAAGTTCAGGGGCATTACCGTGATTTGAACTTGAGGGGCGAAAATGTTGACTTTTCGTTTGGCAACTAATTTTCACATGACTCAAGGACCGTTAGGTAGGTCTCGATGCCCTGAGTCCGTAGACAGGCGGCACGCCGAAATCGGACTTCGTATGGCTGAGTTACGGGTCTAGAAAGTGAAGGGCATTTTGGTAATTATTGAACCAGGGGCATTTTGGTCATTTTACCCCTGGTTACTGTAGCAATCGTGGGAGAACATGGCTGCACCACCGTGGGTGGTGATTCTGAGCAATCCCATTCTTTAATCCGTTAGTGGACTGAAAAGAGCGAATTGTTTAAACTGAAAGACATCAGCACATGGCTGGATTCGTCCAGCAAACACGGGCATTTGATTTAATCCAATTCGAAGCTTTGCGGGAAACTTTCTCAGTGGCCAGACTGGGCTTCCACGAGCCTCTGGGACGGCTCAGTTGGTTTAAACTGAGTAGGATGTGCGTCTACTTCATTCAGCTGCAAAGGGGGCTGGGAATTAGAGAGAAAAACCAGTGATTGAGTTTTAGAAAAATTGGAGGGAAATTTTGGATTTTGATTTATACGGTCTGTTGGATCAATCTAAACACTGAGTGATTTTTCTGGGAGTGTTTAGAACACATCCATATCAAAATCAAAGGCAACCAGCCACGGGGGAGCTGGGACGGAGGCTGCCGTTTTCAGAGGAATTTCAGAGGTTTGGACGGCTACTTCCAGGTAACGTTTTGTTCAATTGATCATTCCTTATAGTTCGTTTTAGTCCTATGATGCTTCCTGGAAGGTTAATTTGATTTTGGTTTGGAAGCCAGTGAGTTGGGATGATCAACCCGTTTGGTTGATCACGGGTCGAATGGCCAGTTAAAGGACTTGTCGAGGCAAATTAGTGTCACAGAACTTAAATTGGAAGAATAATAAACATGTTAGGATCAAATTGGATTGACATCGAGTAGGAATTGATGGGTAATCAACCGGGTCAAGCCGCGGGTGGCAGGCCCGTATTACAGATAAACGGGTAAAGATGGTGACACTGTAGCAGCTACAGTGTCAGGCGCGTGACTTCCACGCGCAGCCACTTTGGGCGGCACGTGAGGGCGCGTTGGACCTTATCTCCGAGAACGATCAACATGACTTTTGTTCCTCTCATCATTCTGAACATTTTTGGTGATTTAACCATGTTGATCTGAGATAAGCTTTGATGGGTCAGTTAGGGCCGGTTACCTCGGGAAACGTGTTGTACAGTTTCCCCGGGCCGGTTTCTATTTCGGACTTTGTGGTTAAACGTTTAAGACTTGTAGTGACCCTTACATGTGTTTTGGACTGACAGGAATTGTACAATAATCCCGGTACAAGTTCGTACGCGCAGGTTCACCGCGGGATCGTACTGTGAGTGGGCCCGTTTTCATTAAACCCTTGCATGCTTAAATGTTTTCTGATTTACTTATATGTTCACATGCTGGAATCTATAAATGGTTTTGATGATTTTGAGATTTCGGTTATGGCACGTTTCACGGTAATTGGGCATGGGACCCGTGTGATGAAACGTAATGATCGGGTCAGATTTTACCTATGTATACATATATGTTTGCATGTGGATATCAATAAAATGTATTTGGTACTGCACTGTATAGATCCTTCCATATTATATTGTCATGTATTTGGTACTGCACTGTATAGATCCTTCCATATTATATTGTCTCCTCCGGATGAGGTACCCCGGAGAGGTCACGGACGCCTAGAACGTCCAGCGTCTACGACGCTAAGCATCGGGGATGCTGTAACCGAACAGGGTTCGGGGATTGAACTCGGAATTGAGACCCGAGTGGCACGCGTAGCCTTGTGATTGTGACCTTATTGACGTCAGGGACGTCAGACATCAGGGATGTCGGGATTGGAGTGTATAGTGCAGTGGCTAAAATTGTGGTTATGGTTTTATTACATGCCTTATGATTCATATTATATTATTTATGATTTTAAATGATGCTGCATGCATGTTTGGAAAACGGAGGGGTAAATTATATGTTTTACTATCCAATGATTTTATAAACTTGAGTTCGGTCCACTCACTCTTAATGTTTTGATAACCCCTCCAGGTCGTGAAACTGAGGTAGAGGAGGAACCTGAGGCTGAGGCATAGATCTCCTTCTGCGTACCTGATCCCCTGTTGGGCGGTGTACCCGCAGGTTTACTTTAGAGTCGTGCTCGCAACTTGTAATTTTGGATTTCATCCCTTGTCTGACATTCGTTTAATTCGGATTTGATGTATGACTTTAATTTGGTTATTTATGCATTTAAATGTTTTGAGGTCAAAATTGGTATGAATTATTGGCTCGGACGGGAGCAGGGCACGTCCCCTTGTGGTCCCTGTGGGATCGGGGCGGGTCCTGTCAACCAAGCCCTCAATCGCGTCCTTAACGTCTCGTACGTTCCTCAGCTTCCTCGGGAACTCCCGATCCTGTCAACAATCACCAAAGTACGTCACTAACACGTCTACAAAGATCCACCTAAATTCCCTCAAAAATCCCCAGGTCCTAAACATAACGAATCGGAACCCTAAGCCTTCAACCTCGCGAAACTAACTTCAAACGACGTCCGAACAACACGAAACCAATCCCATTAGACTCGTCACAACACCTAGACTAAAAACCATGTTGACTGTTTTCCCAACCGCCGCCGCACGCGCCCCCACGCGCCGCCCAAAGTGGCTGCGCGTGGCCCTCACGCGCCAGCTACAGTGCATCGTCTTCCTCGCGTCGACCCGGTTCAACACAGTGCCTGCAAATCAAACCGGCGTGGACGGTTCTCCGCCGTTCCGCCACCAAAACACCTCCTCTCTTCACCATCTTCTTCGTCTCGTCCTTAGCAATCCAGTCCCCTTACCCAAACTCCTCGACACGGCCTAATACCCATCGACTCGAACTCAAAACAAACCCGAACACCTGCCCTGTTTCACGATCCGTCCAACCCGGTCACCCCCCGTCACGGTAACCACCACAGACAGTTCCTAGAACCTCCCTGAACCTCACCTCACTCACCAAAACCGTCGACTCACACCCAAAACCTACAACTCTACGTTTGAAACAAAACGGTGAAACAGAGCACACAGGGTACTCTCCGTCTTCCAGCCTCCACCGTGCACTCCCTGTCACGGCTGCACAACCAGTAGTTACCTAGGACTCCACTGAATCCCCTAGACCTCATGGGACTCCTCGATTCAACCCCCTAAGGCTTCGACTTAGCGTCTGCATCTAGACTGCAAAACAGAGCACAGAAAGGAAAATTAGAAATTACCTGTCGCCGTCGTGAACTCAGTCGTGAGGACACGGCTCCTCCCGTCCACCTCCAGCCTCTAGACACCTCCTCTGGCCTCGATTGGTCGAACACGGCACAACCACCACCACGATCTCTCTGTTCACTCTGTTTTCCTCCCTGGTTTTCCCGTGGCTCACAACTCACCCACACACTGCCACCGTACCTCCAAACCTCCTCTTTGTCTCCCTCTGGATCTCTGATCACTCACCCCCTCACCAATTACACAAACTCACAAAATCACCGTCCCAATCTCCCAATTCCTCAGCCTCTGTTTTCTGTTCTTCGATAACAACACACACACGGTTACACGATCACAAAGCCCCAAATAATTGGACCGTGCTTCCTAGAAGCCTCTAGCCCTCCAACACGTGTCACAATCCTCCCTCTTCCTCTCACAAGTGGCTCAATCACAGCCCTCCATCTTCCCTCTCTGTTGCACAAATCCCAAGGTGCAAAAAGACCAAAATGCCCTTCCTTTTAAGTCAAATTTACGATTTTGCAACTACCTTTCTAGACCCGTAACTCACACCTCGTAAGTCCGATGAATACGTGCCGCCTTTCCTCGAACTCAGGACGACAAGATCTATCTAATAGCCCTAGGTCAACGTGTCAAAACCCGATCGTACGAAAAAGTCAACTTTTCCCCTTCATTTAGCCAAATTACGGTTATGCCCCCAACCTTCCGAACATCATAACTTCCTCCTCGGATGTTGGAATCAGGCGTGCCACCTGTCTACGGATCCGTGACGTCCCAAACTACGTCACAGTCACCGGTCAAAGTCCATTTGACCATCCGAACTAAAAGTCAACTTTTTGCCCAACCTAGGGGCAAAATCGTCATTTACCCGCTAGTCACCGATTACACTCACTAATCTAAGCTTAACCACGATCGTAACCCTAATTCCTGGGACGGGTCGTTACACACAAGCTGTTCTTGGATTCCGAAAGTGTAACTTTCTTCCCTTTACTTAAATTCTTGTTATTGTTTCGGTTTACTTATAATTCAATATATATGTTGATATTTTTCTTTCTAACATTTGTAAATGTGAATACAATCTCCATGTGTTTTACTTTTTGAATTTCATCTACTTCATAAGTTTTAGTGCTTAACCTTCAATTTAACACGAAGTGTTTATGACCGCTGTTCGGTGCACTTAGAATAGGGTTGAAGAGATTTAAATGTTTGACACACATTGAAATCAATAACGTAAGGTGAATCGTATTATAAGTGTTTATGACCGCTGTTCGGTGCATTTAAAATATTGAAAAATGTATGCATGTATTTGAGATGATTAAGGTAGGATTTCGTGATTGGTTCAATATTAGCATGATGTTAGAGTGTTGGTAAAAATATGTGTTTGAAGAAAGTTCACTTGCATAAAAGTTAAAGTAGAAGTAGAATTAAATTCTTAATTATTTTTATTTGTTTTCTTTATTATATGAATACAATCTTTCAACCAACCACTACCCCTCCCCCCCCCCCCCCCCCCCCCCACACACACACACACACATTTAATTCTTTATTCTTTTATTCTTTATTTCATTAATTCATTAATTCATTTATTCTTTATTTCATTTATTCTTTAATTATTTAATTCTTTATTCTTTGATTATTCATTATTCTTTCTCACTAACATATTATTAATGTTCCCTAATTTCCCTGGTTAAGAACGATCCCTATTTACCAATACTACAACTACACAAAAAGGGTTTAAATTGCATAATACTCAAATCACCGTCCAAATACCAACTCCTCTACAGAACTTAGATGAGACCGCAACCAGATCTACTACACCACACTCTACTGGTCGGGTCAAGTCAACCAATCTCCACAATCTCATTAGACTCGACCAGAGTCATACACCAAACCATCCAATACCTCGGCCGCAGCCAGCAGTACCATCTCCAATCCGGTCGTAAGTCGGCCCAAGCCACAACAACAAACTAACCACAAACCCCAACTCATGTTTTCCAGCCTAAGCACTTACTCTGAGGTTTCTCACTAAGGTACTCACATTTACCAAACCATTCATTCCAACGGGGTTCCTCAAATCATCATCATCATTACTCGGGTTATCAAAACCCACGGTATCCACTAGCTCACAACAACAACCTCACCACTCGGGTCGTCACACCAGGCTAAGAACATCCCTTAACGTAATATCTACACAAACGGCAACTAGTAACCATCGCTAGGCGGAATCCCTCAACTCCTAAAAGCATATTCCTTTACCCTCATAACTCAAGGCATCCAGCTACTCGTAGCTGCACAAGTCCAATCCCAAACAATCTGACCAAGTGGTCACATTTCCATACTATCGTCGTTCGATCGCCATCCGTCCCAACAGGCCGCCGTTAGCCGGCCCAACCGGCCCACAAGTACCATCCAGCTCAACAGGCTACCATCGGGCCCCAGAGGCTGCCCATCCAACCCTCAACCTTATCTCTCACTTCTAACTCACTAATTACCATCCGAGTGAACCCTCCAGAACCTATCCGACCATAGGGTACCAAACATCGATCATAACTAGCATCCAAACACGATATCCGTTTCGGCCCGAAACCATCATGTGTCATACCACGCACCGTTTATCGGGCGATTGTCATCCAGGCACTAGCAATCGCCACTAACTAACCACTAACTAACGTACTATCGTTCTAGTGTCCAAGTTGATGACGAGCTGTTCTGCGTCGAGACATCACATCCACAGCAACATCACAACACACAAGTCGACGAACCAACCACTCTGGAACCATAATTTTGCGCAGAGCAGATAAATTGCGCTCTTATACCAATTTGACACGACCCACCCCCAATCCCCTGGGATTAAGGGACAAGTCATGCTCCCGTCTAACTCACGTGCGACACGAAGGCTATACACCCGTCCAACCCCTGTGGAACACACAAGCTAGACAAGGGATATCCAGGTCAACGTACCAAAAACACCTTCCGATGTCCCAGAGTGCGCAGAACTTACTGTGGATTGCGTGTGTGTGTCTCCGTCTCTCTTTCACAATAGCCTGCATCGTATCAAACCTGGAGGGTATCGAAAAATAAAAGACTGTGAGTGGACAAAAATAAATAATACGTTTAGAAAACAGTTTATAAGAAAATACAGAAATCCATCGAAAGTCAAATTCCAAAACCAAATCCGAAATCAGCAATTGAAATCCTGATTTCAAATCCAGAAAATCACTTTAAAACCGAAATCACGTTTATCGAAACCACTTTTATGAACTGGGCCTCAAGCCCGAAATCACTTTCTAAAATTCATTTCTCAATCCTTGAAATCAAATCATAGTTCAAATCCAAAATCAAATCGTCGAAATCACGTCAAATCGGAGCATAAGATCATATCTCGTAAAACGTGTAGAAACGTAAATATATCGAAATACGTGCAAAACAGAAATCAACATAACAAGGAAATCACATATATATATATATATATATCATAGAAAACATTTATGCATGCATCATGAGTTAGAAAGCAAAGTCCACTCACAGACCGTTTACGTCGTCGTCTCGATATGCGTGCACTTACGTCTTTCTCGGCTAATCCCCTATCACCGGACTTCCCGAACCTGTCCAAATTCCATAACAAGGTCACTAACTACTTCACACTGTTTATACTAAATCCCTGTAATTTTTCCGAATTTTTAACTATTTTTAAACTAGCCTTTAAACCTTCGGACATCCGAAAACATATCGAAACGATGTCCGATCGGCTCGAAACTAGTCCCAAAATGTTTGTTACATCGATTAGATAAAATAACATGTTGAACACTTCCCCAGACTAGGCCCCACGCGCCCTCACGCGCCACCCAAAGGGGCTGCGCGTAGGAGCCAGGAACCTACTGTTCATCATCTTCAACCTCTCGCTCGACCAGTTCAGACCGGTCCAGACCAAACTGGCGTTCACGGTTCAACGTCCATTTTCGATCCGATTTCAACCATTTTAATCCTATTAGCTTCGTCTATTGATTCCCTATCTACATATGGTGTCAAAACATCGATTTGGGCACGAGCAAATACCTTCCCGATTTGCAGAACGACCGGCCTTCCTTCGATCCCTGTCTCCAGCCACCACAGACGGCCTCGAACCACGAAATCGGTCCCTATGAGTTCCTTGCACCCTCCAAATCAGTTTCCCATCATCTTTATTGATCAATAATTACTAAAAACCATAATTCCAATTTTGAACCTAAAAGAGACTTTTACGTGAATGATTACATGTCGTCGCCGTAGTGCCTCGCAGTGGCCATTACGTTCATCCTTTCGACTTCCTTTCTAATATTGATTCACCAACCATGGGCAAAAGATGAGAATCCAAGGAATTGGTTTCACGGTCATAGTTACACCTTGTACTCTGTTTCTCAAGGTCCCAGGGCCGCCGTTCACGATGGTCCTCCTTCAGGGCACCATCACGTCCCTCATCTTCCACCTTCTCTTCTTCCTTCACACATCACTAACACATAATGAAGATCAAACGGGTTTATTGGGGTGGGATTTCACGAGCACACACACTGTCTCTGTTTTTCCAAACCGTGCAACCATATCTGAGCCCTTCACAATTTTAAAACCATTCCCAACTTCCACAACCATCTGGAAAAGGACAAGTGTCCCAATTTGATGAGGAAACCATCCCAAGGCAGCCAAGTGTCACAAACTTACTGGCACAAATCCCAATGTAAAAAAATGACCAAATTACCTTTTGATCCAAATTACCAAAATGCCTCTACGCTTCCGATCATCATAACTTTCACCTCGAACGTCGGAATCGGACGTGCCGCCTGTCTCCGTCCTCGTGACGTCCCGAACTATGTCACAGTTATCGGCCAAGGCCTGTTTGACTATTGGAACTAAATGTCAACGTTTTGCCCATTTCCAGGGACAAAATCGTCATTTCGCACCGTCCGTTCGAAATCACCCAACTAATCTTCGATTAATTTCACTAATTCATCATTAAGCACTAATCTAATCCCGAAATCCGGAATGGGTCGTTACACGTTAGTAGTGACGTTAGCATTGACCAAACTTTGACCGGTGCGTGTGGGCCCGAATTACGAGGTCAAACTAATCTTGTTCAAAAGGTTTCGACGTCTTGAATCTAATGGTGGTTGTTTCAGGTCGATCATCGATTATTTGGTTGATGTTTTGGAGGTATTTCTCCTTAGAAAGTGTGTTCGAGACGCGTTTTCGGTTCTGCGGTTTGTGTGGGCTTATTATATGGACTGATATTGATTGTTAGTGACACTCGGTTATGGCTTTGACAGGCCCAGACGTCCCGGAGGCTTCAAATTGGCTTACGGCTCGTGTTTTGAGAAAGCGGCGGTACGTGTGGGTGGACTTTTGTTTTCCTAACTTTATCCATGCAGTTTTATATGATTTTTATACGATTTATAATGAGAATTACTTGGTGGTTATTTACGTGATATTTATGTGGATTTTGGTAATTTTACGAATGCTTAAGAAATATTTTAATGGCTCGTTTTACGAGGTTTGATTATACTGTGGTTTTAGGGTTAGGCCCGAGGTATGGAATTATGGTTTCAATTGCTATTGATCTAGACATGTGGGTCCTCGGTATTCATGATGATTGTGATGTTGAGATGATGTGTGATGATTGTGATGTGATTGATGACCCTCGTCGAGATGCCGATTGATTGGACGGTCTCAGACGTCGAGTTGGACTCCGTATTTACCGAAATCGATATTGTGATGCATAGTCTTAGATGTCGAGCTTGGGGCTCCTTAATTCCTGAGACTATGACCATTCTTCAGGCGTCGAGTCTAGGACTCCATCATTCCTGAGCCGATCCACACTCGAACGTCGATTCTGGGACTCTATCTTTCCCGAGTGATATGATGTGAACCAAATGGTTCCTCAACTTAACCCTTGTTGTAGTTGTAGTAGTTAGGAAGTAAGGGATCGTTTATGCTAGGGATTAAGGGTACCACGTTGGTTGTTTGTTGTGAAAAGAATGTAAAAAAGAGGGGGGTTGCACTATGCCATTTTTGCCTTTAGACCATAGTGAAAAATGTCGTCTGATTGTAAAAGAATATGTTGTCTATGTGAATCTCATCTATTTGAGCAATATCAGACGACACTTATTAACTGTCATATATTAGGCTCAGTATATCAAACAACACTTTTCCAGTAAAAATGTTGTTTGATTGTATATTAAACAACACTTTTCCAGTAAAAATGTTGTCAGAGAGCCTAATAGACGACACATTTCTAGTAAAAGTGTCGTCTATTATAATTATAAATAACAATTTTATATAAGAACCTTTTAATCTTATAAGAAATTAACATTTGTGTGTCAATTCCTCAAGCACCTATCGTCGATTCAAATATAAATTTTTTCAATTAATAATAGCAAATCCATCAAACTTAATTTTTTTTATTAAATCAACTACAAGCAAAAAATATTCGTACATTGCAATCTTAAACGTACAAGAATTAGCTATATAGCTAAGTTCATCAAACCGCTACTAGCCTTTTCGGCACTAATGCCTCTATTTAAATCTGCTGAATGTCCTCATCTTACATAAAAGCAATAAGAACCCTACAATTACAATCAAAGGCAAGTATACTTCCAATGGGGTTCCCGAAATGATGCTCATATAACCCCTGCCACAAATGCGCTCGCAATCACTTCGAAGTAGCACTCCTCTAACACTTCAGGATCCAAAATCTACCTTTGTGCCTTCTTCCAACCAGATAGATGTGGTCTTTGGCTTGTACCCATTCGCAATGTTGTGATGCATAGAACCAGAAAATCCAAACAAAGAATCAGCCATCAACTACCAACCTTCTAATATGGACAACCACAATAGAAATATAATCACACACACATGTATAAAGCACGTTTATCAAACACCCTTATTCGAATTTCCTTTTGAGAAATATATTCTCAAATGGTTGCATACTATCATGTGGGGTTCAAAACCAAATAGTCAAATAGTCAAGGACTAGAAAGAAGCCCGCGTGATGCTGCGGGTTTCACGTTGTATCCAAGACAATCAAATCTGTGAAAACAATTATCTTTTTTAGATCATAATCAAATATAAAGATAAATGATAATAAGAGAACAAAAGTGAAGTGCAGTGAAACAAACATTGGTCTCCCAGAATTCAATGCATATAAGCCAGAGAATAGCGATTATAAAACATAATAACAATAAGAATTATGAAATGACAATAAGAGATTAAATGGTTGCCAATGTTTTGACAATTGAAACAAATATTTTGGCTGGAATCATAAAATGTAAAAGAAACCACCTGCAAGTTAATAACGATGGCGTTGATTTTCGATCTTGTTATATAATCATGTTAGAGATATTGTGGAGGACCTCTGCAGAAGCAAGGTAATCCTACCCGTAAGTAATTTCATTAACGGAGAAGTCAATGCATAGAACCCATAGAAAACAGGGATTATAAAATATCATAACAATACGAAGAATGCAATGATGGAAAGAGGGTTGCCAAAATTTTCACAAAGAAACAAATATTTTGACTGGAATAAGAAAATGTAAAAGAAACAACCTGCAAGGTAATAGGGAACGGCGTTGATTTTCCATCTTGTTAGGACAAAAGCATGTTAGAAATTATGTTAGATCGAACAAATTAAATTAATTAAATAAAAAAGAACGGTTATCCAATTTTCGAAATTTCATAACAAATATTCAACATTTAGCTGAAAGTACAAATGTGTAAGCAACAATCAATTTATGACGATACAAACCACAAATTTTGGGGTTAAAAATTCAGCTCATGGATGTAAAATTTCACAATCATAACATCTAATGGATATATATTCTGTAAAATGCAAGTGGAAGAACTCTTTAAACATATAATATAAAATAACTTGCAGGATATTATAACTGAATTACTATATCTTACTGAAGTCTTTAAATCCTCAACAAACAAAGATGTATGTTAATTCTATTAGTAATTCTATTTGTGTTTTCATTTGGATTTCAGAGATCAAGATAGGTCTGTGCACGCTAAATCGTCATCTGATTAATGTCGTCTATGGCTAAAAATAGCATAGTGTAAGTTTAAGAAAGAGAGCTCTGAAAATCAATGACAGAAAGCTTAACATGACGACTGGTCCGAAATCAAACATGTATGCCAAGGTATCCAAAATAAAAAATGTACGCCACTTAAGTGTATGACATAGAATTATCAAAGCAAGAAATGAATACTTACAATGAAATTCAATAATGTGAAGAATCTACTCCAAATTATCAATATTTGAAATCGGCATTTGTATCCGAAATTAGCATCAGACTGAAAACTGTAGGAATAAAATGAATGTAAAAACGTTCATTAATAAGAAAACTAATTGGAAGTCAAATTAGAACGTACATCATCTTCATCTAGCCTGCAAGCCACAGAGAGACCCCAAAAGTTCAAATCTTGCAAATAAATGAAACCAAGTTTTCCTATTGATGTAAGAAAACCCAATTGTAATAATACAAATCATGCAAACCATAAACAAAGATTTACCTCAAAACTTGTCCAACCGAAGAATTTTTGGTGTCAACCGTTGCCAAAAAAGTTAACAAACAGATCTTTAGAAATAGTGATCAAAGAGGCTAAAACCCATGGCAATAGAAAAAACCCACGTTTGGCTTCTATTTCCAGAAAACCAAAAACTTAGAAATTCAATGACAAATGAAGTTTTTACTACCACTTCTCAAGCTTATTGTATCTGGAATACAGAAGTAAGTACATATTGCGATCCTCTCCCTATTGTATCTGGAATACATCTCAAGTCTGACCTGATGCATTCAATCCTCTCAAAATTGTTTTCTATCGAGGTCAAGAGGAAGTCCATGAAATAAATCTTTTTTGTCCTTGCTTTTCTTTGTAACATGAGGGTTCAAGGCACCTAATGGTACTCAATAACGACGGTTACACACAAAATTATCTCTAAGACGTTTCAGAAAACACTAAAAGAGTACAGAAAATAGAGAATTTTTCATTGAGCATTTGTTAGTAAAGTTTAGTAGCCAATTCTGTTCAAATGCAGAGACTTCAATTCTAATCCAGCCGCTTACGCTAGGTCAACACTATCAACTTAAACAGTTTCAAATCAATTACCAATGTGATATGGGGTATGTCAATTTTGCAACTTTACAGTACATCAATTTTGCATCAAAATAGCGTATGCCAATTTCAAACTGAGTTTTGTCAACCCATTTCCTCAAGATTAAATCAAAATGGGGTATACAATCGTTGCGTCCTGACAAATCTCGAAATTGAAAATGCACCCAAGTAGAGCGGAATAAATAAATAAAACAAACTCAAAAAAGAAAATTGAGATCATCATGGCTTACCTGGATGAGAGGAGTGGAGACATCAAAACCAACCATCATGGCTTACCTGAAACTTTCTCCAAATCTAAAGAACTTCCTCAATCCTTGCAACAAATTGACATGAAAAACTTCAGAAAGAGCCAACAAAATCAATCTCAATAACAATTTCATACGATTTCTAATAAATTGAAAAACCAAAACTCCACCTGAAAATTCTTCCGATTCTGAATAATTTGTTCCTCGATCCTTAAAATTAACATGCAAACCCAAACATGAGTATCAGTTGCATTACAGCAACGAAGCCAAAACCCAACGAAGCTCTCGCTCAACTCTAGCTCAATCTCAAACAAAGCGAGAGTGAAAGACAAAGAATGAAGCAGAAGCATCCAAGAGAAAAGCAAGTAAACAAAATTTCACCTGAAAATTCCTCTGAATCTGAACAATTTGTTCCTCAATGCTTCCAAAAAATTAAGATGCAAGAGACAAATCGAATTCAAAAGGCAAAGCAAACCAACGAAATAAGAACCCAGCTCTCACTTTCAACAACGAAGCGCTGCGTCGTTATGGTCATTTGACGCTTCGAGGAAGTTGAGGTCTCGTCGACTAGAAACGAGTTGTTGTGGTAATTTGACTCTTCGAGGAAGCTGAGGTCACATTTGCTACTTGTTTAGAGAAAGAAAAGTTGAGGTCTCACCAACAAACTCTACCTGAAAATAAGAATAAAAAATAACCATGTTATTTCCCGATGAAAGTTCACTTCTAGAAAGCAAGATTATTCATTTAATTTTCATAGATATTGGAGTACAACATGCAATCATGCCAAATAAAATCTTCAGTATGTGATTCTTACGACGGAAGCAGCAGGTTTTCCTCGAAATAAAACTCCCACAGAAACAGCAAACGGGACTCCTGGAGGGGGAATCGGTCCCAAACGGAGGAGGAATCGCAGTCACAGCCAATCACCGCTCTTCCCGTAGCTACCGCTTCTCCTCGCGCAGCCATCGCTGCTCTTCGAAGAGCCATCGGGACTCTTGGAAGTCGTCGTGGAAATTGGAATATGAAGGGTTTGAAGGAGAAAGAGAAGGAGATTGGAGAGAGTGAGTAGTGGTGACAGGATTTGGGAGAAGACCCTTGAAACACGGAAACCCTAGCAGAGTTCATCCCCTTCGATCCATTCGACATAATGTGAAATTGGTTGCTGGATTCTAGTTGGGAGTTTTTTACTGTGGCTTCAGTAACCCCGCGTGTTTTCCATTTTTTGCCTTTGCCGCTGTGATCGAGCTTGAGGGAAAATCTTTATTCTCGAATATATGACATTCACAATAGTACAATAGACCACAGTTTTTAAAAAAAAGTGTTGTCTTTATACTTTCTCTTTTATAACCTATAACTGTAATAAATGACAATTTTTAAAAATGTTCTCTTTATATTATTATAGATGATAGTTTTAATTTTTTTTAAATAAGATAACAGTTTTAACATAAATTGTCGTCTTTTTAGTGTCATATAAGCTCATAAATGATATAGTGTTGATGTGTTGATTTAAAGAGAACAATTAAGTAAATGAGTTGGGTTGATTTTAGGGGGAAGCTTAGTTAAGGGCACGAGCCTTTCACCTTATCCAATTACCTTGCCATCTTACTGTCCTTTACTTTGTCATGTTGCCTTCAACCTAGGATAAACCATAGCGCATGAATCTAACCTAGCAACTAACTAAAGTGTCTTAGTCCAATAGCGCATTAAAACCAGGGAATTCTTTAACTTTGAGAAAACGTTTTTCAAGCAATGTGTAAAAGGTAAAATAATGGAAGGAGAGAAAGACAATAATGTCCTCATCTTAATCCAGCAAGGGAACTCACGCAGATTAGGACAACTCATAAGAAATTGCCATTTTGCTACCACAAACCAAAGCCAACCAAAATACACCTAATCACCCTCTCATTTTTGTCCTAGTGTTGATCATTAAGCTTTTTAAGACTGATTGAAGAATAAGTCTTAAGTAACTCTCATTGACTTACATTTTTGTGATTAGGATCCTGAAAATCCTTTGCTACTTACAAACAAAAGATTAAACATGCCATATGCCTCACCTTATAGTTTTAGAAATACCTTTACACTTATCATAGTATGTGTGCACTCCATAAATGAACCATATAAAAGATAGGTTAAGCACAAATCACGACAAACATGCATAAACAAGGTAAGGAAGTAAGACTTAAGATAATCTTCAAAGATTCATGCTTAGGGCCTCAAAACAGCCCCTAACTAAAAGGGTGATTAGTTACTCATGCTTAGGGAAAACATCACAATAATAAAAGGATAGAGTTTAGAATTACACAATTACGAATGAAGAACACGAGGAAGCAACTTGAAATCTTCTAAGTGCCGAAATAAAGGAACACAGACTTTGAATTGAAAGACTTTAAGGAAATTGCGACTAAGGAACAAAAAGAAACTAGTTCGATTAAAAGGTAATTCTCGCCCCCCGTACAAAGCTTTGTAGCCTTGGGCGGCAAGGAACTTGATTTCCTAGCCTCATTTTGAGATCGATAAGCCAAAGGACTTATCCTTGCTGGATTATAGGCATGATATACGAGATTGATATCTTATCATCCCATTAAAACCAGAATTGGATAGCTGGCCACATGCTAGAATTGTTCTGATTGGTCCTTAAATGCAAAGCTTAGGCGGTTAAGGGTCAAGGAAGGTTCATGATCGATCTTGAAGGCTTTTCTTGCAATGCTAACCTGGATATGCCACATGGATGCTATCTGGGTGGTATGATCGTTTTCTTGATAAAAGGAGGAACCAGAACAAGGCCTAACCCGAGAGGGCCTGAAATTTGGCATAGAACAAGGGCCATTTGTGAAGTGTTTTAGAACTTGGCCCTGATGAGAGACCTGAATAGATGATACAATAATTGGAGGGAATGCATCAAGAGGGCCCAATAATACCATCGTTGACACGTCCAAATCAAGATGCCAAAAGTTGGCCCTGGGTAGGGTCTGAGACCTGAAATGTGGCTCCATGAGCCAAAATTTGGAAGTACACCAAAACAGGCCCTGGTGAGGCACCTGAGTAACTCATCTTATGTAAGTCTCGAGTCCCAAATGAGGGCCTGAAAATTTGTATTGGGGGATATGAAACAAAGGTGGCCAAGATTAGGAACCGCTGGCACAAAATGAGGCACACAGGCCTTGTCTTGGTCCTGGTGCTTGGCTGGCTTTAATACTGGAAATAGGGAACATTGTGGAACACAATGGAACAAAACCTCGAAACATGTCACCAGTGACATGTTTTGGTACTTAGTTGGCACAGGACCTGGTCCTCGGTTGGGTATTCACTAGAACACGAGACAGGCTCTAGAATTGGTTTTGGTGACATGCCAGGGACTGATGGAAGGTCTTGGGCAGAACCATGTACCAGGTCCTCGGCTAGGACAAGTTTGAGGGTCCTGGACCCGATTCTTCATTTTCCACCATTTCTGGACTTTGTACCTAAGTTTTCATATTTTCTGCACATTATCTAACAAAACACATTATTTTCTCCTATTGGTCATAAATTGCATTAAGAACATGTAAATCAAGCATGAAATGACCTTACGAACATGCATAGAAATAGAGCTATCATGATATTAGACTACCGGTAGTGCACCTTGATATTATGATTCAGCAGCAGACATTGAGTTTGATATGATTAGTTATTTTGATATGGTTTGTGTGGATTTGGTATGACCTTCTGATTTTCTAGTTACTGTATGTATTTTGAGATTGATTTTTTATTCGTAAATTCGATGCATGCATAACTTTCTTAAACATAGGGTTTAATGATTGACTTCAGAAAATGGTTTTCCAAACCTATTTTTTTTTTTGTCCGCTCACACTTTTTATTGGTTTTTGCACCCTACGGGTTGATCGTGGACGCGGACTGTATAAAAGCGAAGGCATCACGTAGTTTTTTGTACTTTGGATATCCTGTTTAGAATGTAACCTTATCCATTGTTTGACACGTGGTAAGTATACATATTTACATCTCGAGAGTACTTTAGTAATGTTGCATGATGTGTTAGACGTGTGCAGATCCTCCCAAGCTAATCGAGAGGGATTACGGGGAGGGCGTATGACAATTAGTGATGTCTTTCACATCCTTATGACTAGCCTTGCCTAACAGGAAAGTACTGGAAATAAATGTAATGTTAGCAAAAGATACTTCTCTCTTGGATCAAATAACCATGTTCATCGACAGATCGAGTTAACAAAAGTAGAAGCAAACTACATGTACATCTGCAGTCAATGGCTGGCAATATCTAAGGCAAGAAAGAAGAGGAAAGCCAAGCCAGGCCTGCCTTAAAAGACAAACATAAGCTAAGAAAAGACCTGCATTAACATATACACTTGAAATAAATGACTTACCGGTATACTTGTGAAAAAACTACCAAAAGACACGCCGTGCTTACCCTGTGATACCAAGAGACACGTGGTGATTACTGGTATACTTTATTTGACCAAATTTCCACTATGAAAAAGAGAAGAACAACAAAAGCTAGTCGAATGAAGAGTATTAAGGTTGACTATTAAGCAGTTTGAAGAGTATTTCTTACCAATGAAAACATTTGGGACAGTATATCATCCTGTAATACTCTCTAATACCTTCTGCAATTGTGGCCTTGGGAGACCTGAAGAAGAGAAAGATATTTCGTGTTTAAGCATAATCTGATCAAGTCTAAAGACGAAAGTGCTGAAAATCAAACAATGCATTTTCAACGTTCAAACAAAGCCAAACACGCTAGGAAAACTATTGAACTTTGTGCATAAATGCATACTTATATAAATTGTTTCAAAAATTCCAGAAATGTGTGAGAAAATTTCACAGAATTTCTATTTTCAAAGATATTTGAAAGGATACTATTGAGCTTGTTTTATGCATAATCAACTGACCTGCAATCCATATTTTCCTTCCAACTATTTTATGACATTTGAAGCTCAAGAAACTTTATCAGACAATCAGATAGACATTCAGGGCTATTATATAGGCTAAAGAAAATTGAAACCGAATCAACAATTACAACAAACCCAAGAGTTGAATACTCAAAACTTTAAGGAAGCAAAAGACATGGAAAGCATAGTTCAGAGCAAAGGTAACTCATACCCATTTCATCCAATTCAATCACGATTGGCTCCACACCAAGCCTTTTGAATAACAATTTGACCTCAGATGAGTACCTTTATCACAATTTCCAGAAATCCCATTTCATATTGCACAAAAAGTAAAAAAATTAACAACAAAATCAATACAAAAAATTAAGATTCACAAATTTAATTGCAATGGGGATTGATAGGACGTACTCACGAACACCAAGTTTTGGAATAAAAAACAACTGGGTTCTCGTCCACCGTCTTCACGGACTCTTCGAGCCGAGAACCGAAACAAGAAGCCATGGCCTTAACCGAGAATGGTCTGCATCGTCTCGAACCATATATGCTAATAAGGCCTTGGATCAAAACATCATACATATGTTTATTTACTAAAAATTCAAGCACTAACCGAACTCTAATTATATCCAAAAACTGATACCAACACCTACTATTTTCACAATTCCACAATGAAACACATACTAAAATATCTCCTGAAATAGAAGCATTACCACTCATCATCTCAGAATTATAGCATTAAGTTTCATAATACACTTCAATCTAGGCATCTAAAAGGTTTATCTCATTGGAGAAAACTAACCTTTAAACACCAAGATCAAAGTCAAAGAGTTCGCAAGTTGCGCACGCTAAAGAGGCCAGAGGTCGCTGTCGCATGGAGCACTTGAAATTGCACAGAGGCTCTTTGGCTCTAAAATAGCCAAACAATGATCAAAATTCAAGAAATAATATCAAAGCATCATCTACTAGAAAAGTTGAGCATGCCATGGGTGAATGGATACAAAAAACATTTTAAAACTGTGATCACTTAATTCTGTTTTTTTTGGAATTCTCCCTTCAATCTATAAGCCCAGTAATCAAGTAGGAAAGGTCATAGAGAAATTGATGAACCCACATCTAAATTCAAAACACCCATAACTGCATTGAAACTAAAAAAATTGAAAATCATAGAAAAAAAATAATCAAACTTGAAGCTGGGGTCGAGGAGACGACCGCATTGGTTCTCTCTGGCGAATTCTCCCTTCAATCTATAAGCCCAATAATCAAGTAGGAAAACTCATAGAGAAATTGATGAGCCCATATCTTAATTAAAAAAACCCATAACTGCATTGAAACTAAAAAGATCAGAAATCATAGAAAATAAAATAATCAAACCTGAAGCTGGCGGCGAGGAGACGACCGCACTGGTTCTCTCTGGCGAATTCTCCCTTCAATCTATAAGCCCAGTAATCAAGTAGGAAAACTCATAAAGAAATTGATGAACCCATATCTTAATTCAAAAAACCCATAACTGCATTGAAACTAAAAAGATTGAAAATCATAGAATATAAAATAATCAAACCTGAAGCCGGTGTCAAGGAGACGTCCTCACTGGTTCTCTCTGGCGATCGATGAGAGCTCGTTCTCTCTTTTGCTCGTGCTTTGTCTCTGAAAGCTCGCCCTCTATCTCGCTCTCTCTCGCTCTAAGTCATCGCGAATTCCGTGAGTTCGTATCTATGTGAATTATAAAATCGTGGCAGTTGTTTTTCAATAGCCAATTAAAAAATTAGATGACTATTATATAGTTAATAAAATTTTTGTATTTGATGTTTTTTTATTTGATAAGACTATTTTAGGGATAACATTTTATGTATTACTAATTTGCCCTCATTTAATACATTATCGTGTTCTTTAAAAAAATGTTAAGTACGGGCATTTTAGGGTTTTTTTAAAAATTAACCAAATTTAAGAATTAGCTTTATATATATATATTATAAAATTGTAGAGGGAAAGAGTTTTTGATGACTTAGAATGAAATTGGAGATGGAGGGAAAGCTAAAATTGAATGAGGGAAGAAATTTTGGTTGACTTTTTACTTAAGGCATTGGTATATTGGTTTTTAACAATTAATGTTAGCTAAAAGAAATAAAAGAGTTTGTATAGACTTTAGTTTTTAAAACTATTGATGCTAAATAAATACAAAGCCATTGGTTTATATGTACACTGAAGTTATTGTCTACTTTATACTTCAGTAAATATGAAACTGGTGCTTATATTAGCAACAACATCAGATTAAGCTCTGGGTGTTGGTTTCGGCCCTCTGCAATAATATTCCTAAAATCGAATATGTTGTGCACACAAGTTATCTTGCCTTGCTTTCCATGTGTCTTTTTTACCGCACATCGAAAGGTTGCGAGATGGTCTACCTTACTTCTTCAATAATTCTCATCAACTCTCGATAAGATACAGATAGAAAACCTCTTCATTGTTACTCTATGGCTTCCTCTTCTTCTTTCCATGTTGAAGGCTTTCACCATAGAGCCCATTGTTCCAATGGCAGGGCTAACCCTCGCCATGACCTGTACAAGCTGCTTAAACGATTGGATGTGGTGAGTATGAGAATTATCTCTTGGAACGAGATCTGGGAAAAGTTGAAGTTCTTTAAGGATAGAGATGGGGGACCACAGAAGAGTAGGCCAGGGCTAACTGGTCGAGATTCCTCACCTTTCGTGAGCAGAAAGAAAGAGTCCAGGCTGAGCCGACAAAGATTGTGATTGTAGAGAAGAATCAGGTCAGAATTCGTCATGATGCCTTTTTGTACACTCTTGGTCATGCCATGGATGAGGCCTCATTTTCCTATGAACGAGATTTCTTTTTTGTATTTTCTCTCTGCATTTTGTAATTTAGAGTAATGAATGGAACTGAAATTTCCCTCAAATACCCCTTGTGTCTTTTAGATTTTCATTTCTTCTAGAAGTTTACTTGTTTAATAGATGCGTTGGTAGCGATTCCGCATTAAAGATTCATAACACGAAGGGTTAACTCCTAATCCACCCTTGGTTATAAATTAAAACGGTAATCCCTTCTCCAATCTTATCCATATTTATTACACATGTCTTTCCATGTCGTCTCGCTCTAGAGCTACCTCTGTTTCTTTCGACGAAGCAATGTCATTCAAGACCCTCTTTCGTCTTTCTTACGACCAAAAATTTGATCGTCTCGAGGAAGCCCTTGCTCATAATGAGGTATTGAAAGCTTGCTTGAGAACCGTTAGGGTAGTGTGGGAGAGATGTCGCGAGGAAATCCTCCAACAAGGTCAAGAGGAAGCGACTGCGAAGTGCCATCTTCGACGGAAAGAAAAGGCTCTTCCAAACACTCTCACTTTCCTTCAACGAGGAGATTAACCAGTTTCCCGTGAGTGGGATGAAGGTGTTGATTCCATACTGATAGGACCCGCCTCAATCCCCCTGGGACCACAAGGGGACATGCCCTGCTCCCGTCTGACACCCAATTATAACATGCCAATCTTACTCTTAATAACTTAAAATGCACAAATATCCATCATAAAGTCATACATAAAATATGAATACAAATAGTGTCAGATAAGGGATAGTTTCCAAATACAGGTTATTGAGCACGACTCTAAGATATTTTACGTGCCAACCTACCCAGCAATAGGGTTCAGGTGCGCAACGTAAACCTATGCCTATGCCTCGGGATCCTCTTCTACCTCAGTAGCATGGTCTGGAGGGGTTAGTAAAACAATAAGGGTGAGTGTACCGAAACTCAAAGTTTATAAAACAGTTCATCATATCGAAAACATATAGTTTTACCCCTCATTTTCCAAACATGCATGCATCCGTATCAAAAACCATAATATCATATCATATAAGCGTAAACAGAATAATATAAACATAATCATAACATCAGTCACTGCACTATATATCCCAACCTTGACATCCCAGATGTCTGACGTCCCAGACGTCCAATAAGGTCACAGTCTCAAGGCTACGCGTGCCACCCGGGGTCTCAATCCCGAGTCCAAATCCCGAACCCAGTCCGGGTATGTCATCCCAGATGCCTGACGTCCCGGACGTCCAATCATAGCAATTCTGCTCCTGAGTCATCCTACGGTCCGATCCCTCCGTAGAATGACCCCTTGACAGGACCCATCTCATTCCCCCTGGGATTACCACGTAATGTGCCCTGCTCCCGTCCAACAAGGGGTGTCAGACAAGGGATAACCAAGAGTCACTGCCTAACGGGGCTTCCAGAGTGCGCAAGGATCGATGGAGGAGGTGTGCAATGTCCCAGTCTCTGCTGCAGTCGCATCCGTAATCAACCTGAAGGGCATTAAAACCAAAAGCTGTGAGTGGACAAAAATGAATAAGTTCATCAAATACATTTATAAGACATTTATGCCCTCCAATAAAAACTTATGCATGCCACGAAAACCAGTAACCAAAACGTTTGCTCAACCGAACCATTAGGGCCTTACCCCAAAAACCGTTAACTTACAACCAAGTGTGGGAACTCAGCCCAAAACTGTGGAATACCACTACCAGACATATTAAAACCATGTGGGCCACCGCCTAAAGCCATAAATATAAATCCATAAATCCAAAACCATTTAGGGTCCCCAACCCGACATACCATTTCATAACCAATAATCCATTTTTACCATATAACACATATCCAACCGATAAGCCATTTTATAGATTCATTAATCCATATTTATCATTACCATCATCAGCATCCCAGATGCTTAGCGTCCCAGACGCTTGACGTCCCAGACGTCATATCTCACGGTTTAATAAGCTACGCGCGCTGCCCGGGGTCTCTCCGGGTCCATATCTCTGACATCACAGATGTCTGACGTTCCAGACGTCAATCATAGAAATCCTGCTCCTGAGTCATCATACGGTCTGGCTGCTCCGTATAATGACCCCTCGCAGGCAATGCACCGTGACTTCCCCAGTGTCCCAGACACCTGGAGGAGACCATCATATATCCTTGTATCAAGATGGTATATGGAAAACAGTTTTATTTATTCCTTTTATCACAACATTACAATGGGCCCTGCCCGAAATTTCCATAAAACAACATAATTCCATTTAGGGTCCCTGACCCGAAATCACAATTATTAAACATATGGTCCCTGACCCGAAATTACCATTATAATCCAACTGGGCCTCATGCCCGATTTTATGAACCACTGGACCCACGACCCGATTTGTAAACCACTGGGCCCACGACCCGACTATATAAACCAACTGGGCCCCTGGCCCGATAATATCACTCAAATGGGTCTCAGCTCGATTTCATAAACAACTGGGCCCCTGGCCCGATAATATCACTCAAATGGGTCTCAACCCGATTTCATAAACAACTGGGCCCCCGGCCCGATTTCATTAACCCAAATGGACTCCAAGTCCGAGGTTTCCAAAATAATTGGGCCTCAAGCCCGAGTTCATCTTTCCAATTTCAAAACCATTTCATCATATTATATCCAAGACCATAAACATGGAAAATCCGTGCAAAACCGGAAAAACCTCGATTTACGTGCAGGCACGTAAATTGCCTCGAAATACGTGAAACCGTACAATTTTCCAACAATCAAATCAACATCATACAATCACAATCATAATTCATATAAAACATTTAAGCATGCATAGAATTTATAAAACCAAAGTCCACTCACAGACCGTTTAACCGTGTGTCTCGATACGCGTGCCATAGGCCTTCCCGGGCCACACCACTATCACCGGGACTCCCAATCCTGTCCAAATCACATTAGAGGGTCACTAACCTCATCATTAACATCCTATCAAAGTCCCGTAATTTTCCCGAATTTTTAACTATTTTTTAACTTGATTTAAAACCTTCGGACGTCCCGAACAATATCGAGACGGTGTCCGATCGACACAAAACCAATTCCAAGATGTTCGTTACATTAAATAGGACAGAAGTCATGTTGACCTCACCTCGAGATTCGTGCCCACGCGCCGTCGTGAGTGGCTGCGCGTGAAACCCACGCGCCTGCTACAGTGTCACCAGCCTAACCCGTATGTTTGGTAAACGGGTCCAATTAGCCCGCGAGACGACCCGGTTCCAATCCTATCAATTCAGCCTTAATTACATCAATTGATCATTCAATTAGTTTCGTTTTAAGTTCAATTTAAGTTCTGTAAACTCAATTACACGATTACTTACATCAAACCTCACGATCGAAGATGAACACTCGAAGAACACTCCGAACACTGTACATTATTCGAACTCCTTCAACCTCGATCAATTTCCTTAAATTAGTTTAACCAGAAGCTTCCATGGACTCAGGTAAACACTCTCCCCAACTCAATTGCATCAATCCAGTGCTCAATCTCCACGACTCAAACTCGATAGCCGTACACTGTGCAATAATGGAACTTCATCAATCTCCAACGTTTTCCTTCAATTGATCCTTCCAGAAGCATCATGGGATCCTCAGGAATATAATCCCCAACTCAATTTCATCCATCGAAGCCTCCAATTCCTCGACTCAACCTCGAATTTCCTCCTCTGTCACCAAGTGTGTTCAGAGCCAATACGTTGCCAATTCCCTTCGTTCTTTCGACGATTCTGATCGTTGTGATCCCAGGAAGCTCGAAGTGAGCTCAATTTCGATCCTCATAGCCAATCACTCGACATTTGAATTTCCCCCCCAATTTTCTAAATTTTCGATTCTCTGTCTCCAGCCTTCAATCGATCCCCAGTGTTTCCCCAGTTTAATCCACTCTCACAATCTCACAATTCTCACTCAAAATCGGCAGTGGAAGAGAGTCCAATTCTCTCAATTCCGTTTCCCCCAAATTGTGCACGGTTTGAAAGAAAAACAAAGAAAAGGAAGGAAAATGATGAAGGAGAAATGATGATGTTGTAATGATAGTGTTGGGAGGGAAACATGGAGCTGGAAACAAGGGATGGGTGACACTTGTCATTTATCCGGATGTGCACAGTCAACGGTCACTATTCATTATTATATTATTATTTTAATCGGAGCCTCGGTTCGTTAATTCGTTTCCCTGACCATAACTTCGTCGTCGAATCTCCGATTTCGGCATGCCACCTGTCATTCGATTCGTATCGACGATACCTATGTAACGGTCCTTAGCCCTCGTCCATCGGACCTCCCAGTCAAAAAGTCAACATTTGACCCCAATTGACCAAATTACCAAAATGCCCCTCAACTTCCGAACATCATAACTTTCTCCTCGAATGTCGGAATCGAACGTGCCACCTGTCTATGAACTCGTGACATCCCGTACTACGTCACGGTCATCAGTCAAAGTCCATTTGATCGCCCAGTCGAAAAGTCAACATTTTGCCCACGACCAAGAGCAAAACGGTCATTTTGCACATTTTGTCCGATTTCGACCCACTAACCACCGATCAGCCACACTAATCAAGATTAATGACTAATCTAATCCCGGAATTCGGGACGGGTCGTTACACCCCTCGCATGCATTGTGCCATGACCACTCCGGGGTACCCACATACGGAGGAGACAGTATCATAAGGGTAGATCTATACAGTGCAGTACTAAAGATAATCATAGAAATCCATATACATATATATGACTCAAAACAGTGCATAAACTAACCAGACGGGTCTCATGCCCAAACATCGTAATACGTGCCATAATCATAACTCAAGTTAATCACATACTTTTGCTTGAATCATGTATATATATATAGAAAGGAAAACAATTATGCATGCAAGGGTTTAATGAAATCAAAGGTCCACTCACAGTAGAATCCTGCTGCAAATCTAAGCATATAACCCTGCCCTGGTGCTATTGTATGATTCCTGTCATGTCCAACATACACGTAAAGGTCACTATAAGTCACTACTATTCAACCATGAAACCTTAGACTGAAATCGACTCAGGAAAGCCGTCCGAACACGCTTTCCGAGGTAATAAACCCTAATTTGACCAACTTAATGATCTTTGATCGACTCGAAACCACCGCCATTGGATCCGGATCGTTGAAACCTAAAGAATGGTGGTGGTCCCACCATAAATACTATTCATACGCGCCCCCACGCGTCTGTCAACCCTGGAACAATGCCTGCTGACGTCGGTCCTAACAGTGTTAGAGGACACGTGTCACACTCTGATTGGTCCCTGGTTTGACAGTTTCTGACATGATGACGTCACATGATGACCTCAATGCTGACGTCACATGATGACGTCATCACAGCTACAATAACAGGGTCAACCTGAAACCCTGAAATCAGGTCGCCGTTGACCCACAGCTTGACCAGATCTCTGATCTCGTTTCAAGCCACCATTTTCGATCAGACTTGACCCTAGAGACTTGTCACAACATACCCTAACGTTCTGTGGATTCAAAACTAGGTTTTAAGATGGAAAGGCTACCTGAAACTCGAAGGGAAAGCCGGCTGCAAGCTCCGGTCGTCTTCCTCGGCGACTCACCCTGATTTCGGCCTCGAATACCGGTCCAACCTAGTCATCTAAGTTCCTAAGACACATCCCAGAAGTAACGAATGAAACACAACGTCAAAGACGGGTCGTTTCGAAATAAGGAAGAAAATGAACCTCTCAGGTTTTCTGACTCACCGTCGTCGTGTCGCCGCCGTAGGTCATCCTGTCTAGTCCTCCGTCCTCCTACCGCCCTAGTAAACCTAGTCCTACCTTGGTTCGAGTTCTGGTGGTGACGTTTGGATGGTTGGGGTGCTTGGGGCTGGTTTTCCTTCCTCTCGGGTCTGGTTGTTTCGGGTTGTGCAGACAGGGGAGGAGTTTCAGGGGTGGTGGTGGCTGATGAATGGTGGTGAGTGGTGATGTCTGGCCGTCTTCTGGAGGTGGAGCAAAGCAAGGGGGTGGTCGTCTGGTGAGTGTGTTTGTGCAAGGATGTGAACTGTGTGTTCACAGTTTGAGAGGAAATCGCAAAGTGAGAGAGAAAGGGGGCGGGTCTGATCAAATAAAGGGGGAGAGAACTGGGATCAAGGGTCCAGATTCAATCGAGGATTTAGAATGAATGATTAGGATTTTATGAGGGAAAATAAATATTAAACTAAGTGACCAATAGAGACAAGATCCTAGATTTAGGGAAAAAGAAAGTGTGGGATGAGTGACACTTGTCACTCATTCAAGGGTCCAAATTAATTTGGTTTTTAAATCAGATTAAATTATTATATTATTATTTTAATTTAAATCCTCGGTTTATACGTTTAATCGATTTTACTCCCGTGACCATAACTTTTTCATTTCAACGTGCCGCCTGCCTATAGACTCGTGACGTCCCGATCTACGTCACGGTCATGGGTCAAAGTCCTAAATATTTCCCGAAGAAAAAGTCAACTTTTCCCCCTTTAGGGGCAAAATGGTCATTTTACAATAAAATAATATTTACGAAAGTTTGGGTCGTTACACATACTCGGCCGAGGTTTCAACATAGCTGCTTTTGCCCTACCTAGGATGGATTCTGCTTGATTTGTCTTGCTTTTCCTTGCCTTGAATGTACCCCCTTGATATCTGATAGGACCCGTTCCTAAAATTCCTTGAAAGTCGAGTTGACCCTGCCCTCGTCTGATAATTATTGTCTGACGAGGGATATTAACAATTTTATCATTGTCCATATCTTATTAAATTAACCAAATTAAACTCATGCTTGCGGGGCTACCTCCCACATCCAATACACTTATCCCGGCAAGCGATGAAAACTTATAATTTCATTCAATCTGAATTTTATTGTTAACAAACATTACGACCACAAAATGATTACTATAAATAGGACTATTTGCATATTTATTTAATAAACACCATATTCATAACCAAAACATCTCTTATTATGGTCGGAAAAATTTATTTTTATCACGATAAAATGCCTAGCCTTTTAACTTCATAAATATACACAACAAAATAATCACATATACCCTTTAACTATATTCTAAAATATTTATTCTTTAATTTTATAATAATTCATCTTTATTTTTCCTTACTCAAATCGTATTTCATACTGTTCATATATACTCATATATTACTAATAGATGAAAACAAGCACACAACTATGAGATTATTCCAATCCTTATTAAAACCTTGCAAGTGCACAATATCAAATAAGAATGTAGTAAAGCACAAGTAAGGGTCGATCCCTCGAGGACTTGTTCAATGAATTGCCACTTTAGTTATGAATGTTTTAACTCAATCATTGTGCTTATAAGTAAAAATGAGTAACAAAAAAGGGGGGTTGGTAATGACACACGAAATTTGAAAATAAAACAACAAGTAAAAGTGTTCAACAAGTAAACTTTTGATTGATGGTTGATTAAGGCGAATTAAGGCATTCTTTCCACCACTTAACCAATTGAGTCATTAATATGTTTTACCGGATTTTGTTGTTACAAATGTGTGAATTCAATGCCCATGCAAGGACCCAGTCGTTGAGTCACCTAGCACATTTATTCTGTCATACTTAGCATGTTCTAGGCGTGTCGTTCACCTTAGAATGTCTAATCAATTTTACAATTAAACGCATTAAGAGCAAGGGGAATTTAATGAAATTTCACTATCCAATGAAACTTTATAAAGTCGAATGAGTCATGGATCAGATTACAGGTACGATGTAAGCTACTACCTTTGGTCCTATCAATTACACGTTGGTGATCAATCAATATGCAACCATTCACCGATGATGCATTGAATCAAGTAACTACTTAAAAACAATGTAGCACATGAAAATAGTAATCACAATCAGATTCAAAACATAAGCACGACATAATCACTGCAAGAACATGTCACACGACCCTCATGTTTAGGGCTTCAAGAAGCCCTAATTTGAGGGAGGACTACTCATACATAATTACATAAAACAACACAGTTATAATGAATTGCATAAAGAATAAAAAAGACTAGGGTTTAGAGAATAAAATCACGAGGAACACGAGCACATGAGAAGGTCACAAACAAGTTTCCTTTTCCAAGCTTCACGTCCCAAAAAGTAAGACAAAAACTGAATAAAAAACTGTTTATTGAAATTTGCAAGTTAAGGGACTAGTACAACTCGAAAAACTATTCTGATCTGTATGGTGGTAACATTTTACAATCCAAAATACAAGTATATTTAGAGAGGAACGAATCCTAAAACAATAAGGAGAGACTTAGGCTGATCTTCCTTGAAGAAACTTGATTGGAACACTTGTCCAAGTCTGAGTAGAAAGCCAATCTTCATTTGATGAGGAGAAGGTTACTTTAGAATGATCTTGCATAAGAACAACTTCACTCCAGTACCCTGGAAAGATTTCGCCTTGACTCTAATCCCCACTAGGAATCACTCAATTCACTCATGAATCCTAAGGCTTACACTCAACAAGTATATGTGAAGAATTTACATTTAAGGAATCAAAGTTAAATCCCATATGAGTTATTATGAGAAAGGGCACTTTTGTAGAAATATGATCTCATGAAGAAATTGAAGTTTAAGAACAACATATAAGTCCTCATTTTAAGTCTACACGTCAAACCTAAGATCCAAAAATAGTAAAATGCAAAAAAAAAATTAAAAATAAAAACCAACTAAAACAACAAAGATAAAAGTTTTGGTTTTGTACCCCCAAACTAATCGTTTCAAAAAGAAAAATGCCAGTTGTATCCCTAAAACCTAAATCAAACATTTCCCCCAATGGAGCAAGGATGTAACAAGTATAGAATAAAAGAAAAGTTCAAGGGAAAGAAGATGGAAACGAGAAAGGTTGGAATGAAAAAATGATGCTAGGTAACTTGATAGGAGTGTTGGATTTAACATTTAGGCAAGATGAAGCGCAACCTTCAAATAAGGGCAGGTGGAAGATTGATGAGGCTTATCACTAAGTTGAGAAGAGGCTCGTAATAGTGCTTGAGCTGATGTCCATTGACTTTGAACGGATCCGTCCTTGTAGGGTGTTGGATTTCCACCACACCATGGGAAAACACTTGAGTGACCTCAAAGGGCCCGGACCAACTGGAAAGAAGCTTTCCTGAAAACAATTTAAGATGTGAATTAAAAAGGTGAAAATTTTGTCCTATTTGGAAAGTCTTACATCGAATCCATTGGTCATGGAAACCCTTTGGTTTTCTCTTTCCAAATATGGGAACTTTCAACTGCAGCATTACGTATCTCATCCAACTCACTAATCTAAAGCTTTTGGTGATGAATGACCTTGTTAATGCTCATGTTGAGCTGTTTGATGGCCCAAAAGGCCTTATGCTCGAGCTCAACTAGTATATGACATCCTTTCACATAAACAAGCCTAAATAGGGACATGTCTATGGGAGTTTTGAAAGCTGTCCAATATGCCCATAGTACATTATTGAGTCGCTTGGACCAATCCGTCCTTGATGGATTCACGTTCTTCTCCATGATGGCCTTGATTTCCAGATTAGAAACTTCTACTTGGCCACTAGTTTGTGGATGATAGGGGGTTCCAATGTGGTGAGTGACACCACACTTCTTCATGAGGTCTCAAAAGGATTTATTGCAAAAGTGGTTGCCACCATCACTTATGATAGTCTGTGGTGCCCCAAACCTGGACAGAATATGGCATTGCAAAAAGCTAATTACAACCTTAGAATAATTAATCCTTATGGGGATTTCTTCCACCCACTTTGAAATATAATCAACCACATGCAATATGTATGTGAAACCAAAAAAGTTAGGGAAGGGGCCCATGAATTCAAGGCCTCATACATCAAAGATTCAACAACAAATATAGGGTGTCAAGGCATTTGATTTCGTGGGCCAAGGTTACTTTGCCTTTGGCATCGATCATAGGTGTGCATAAACTCATATGCGTCTTTGAACAAGGATGGTCAATAGAACCAGCTTTGGAGCACCTTAAGTGCTATTTTTTTGGCTCCAAAGTATCCCCAGCAAGCTAAGCTATGGCAAAACATGAGGATTGATTTATGTTCCTCAGACGGGTCACATCTTCTAATGACTTGGTCTGAAAAATGCTTTCAAAGATAGGGCTCGTCCCAAATGTACTACTGGGCCTTCTTTAGAGCTTGTCTTTTTGGTACCTATTCATGTTAGCAGGAAAGCATTTAGTGACAAGGAATTTAATTACATCTGCATACCATGGTTTCAATGAAATGAGGGTGAAGAGCTGCTCATCCGGGAAGGTTTTTTTATGGGGAAGATTGTAACGACCCGGAAATTCGAAAAAGGAAAATTTAGAAAATTTAAAGAAAATGACGATTTTTCCCTTGGGATTGGGCGAACGGTTGACTTTTGGTTTGAACGATCAAATGGACTTTGACGTAGTTCGGGACGTCACGAGTTCATAGACAGGTGGCACGTCCGATTCCGACATTCGAGGAGAAAGTTATGATGTTCGGAAGTTCAAGGGTAATTTGGTAATTTGATTAAAAAGGGAAATTTTTTGACTTTTCAAACCGCATGGACTTTTCACGTAATTCGAAGACCGTTGGGTAGGTCTCGAGACGCTGAATCCGTAGATAGGTTGCATGCGTCAATCGGGGTTCGGATTGGAAAAGTTACGAACCTCCGAATGCTAAGGGCATTTTGGTAAGGGCATTTTGGTCAATTGTCTTTTAAGGGGGGTAAATTTGTCCTTTTGCTAATGTTGATGAATCAGTCACGTAGTGACTCATTTAGTGCAATTAGTGACATCTATCACTTGGTGAGAGAGATTAGTGGCCTGACTGTTTGATATTGTGCTTGCTGGATTTATCAAACCGTGGTGTGTTTGAAAAATAGAGACCTCCATATAAACCCATACAAAACCCATCAACTATTATCCTCTGATTGATCACAATTAAGAAGGATTGAGAGAGGAAAACTGGAGAGGAATTGAGAGGATGAAATCATGAGGAAAAAGAAAGAAAAAGGGGAAGGAAAACCCAGAGAACCCGAGACCCAAACCCTTCGAAAATTTGAGTTAATCAAAAACCAAATTTGGCATTTTAAGCCATAAACAATGAAATTGAGATGGGATTGGATTTCTTGAGATCAATTCGAGTCGACCCACTTCAAAAACGAAAGAAATCGAGGAGGTATTGGCCAAGAATAGGACTTGCGAACTGTTGGGATTTTCGAGCTTGAGTTGAGTAATTGAGGGTAAGGTTTTATGAAATTGATTTCGAATTAGTGTTCATATGAATCCTAAGCTACTTCGTAATCAATCAGAATCGATAAGTGGACTCAATTCACTGAATTGAGTTAACAAAACTTAAATTGAGGTCATTTTAGTGAGATTAGATGAAAGAAAGAATTGAATTAACATCAAATTGATGAAGTTATTACCGGGTTGTGTCGAGGGCTAAAAGACCCGTTTTATAGGTATCCGGGTGTGGACGAAGACTGTAGCAAACACTGTGCAGGCGCTTGGGCTTCACGCGCAGCCGTTTGCGGAGGCGAGTGGGGGCACGTGAGTGAGAATCCCGAGGTGGGTCAACATGAATTTTGTTCCTTTTAATGTAACGAACATTTTGGCATTGGTTTCGAGTCAATTGGACACCGTTTCGATATTGTTTCGATACGTATTTAAATCCCAGAAAAATTGGAGAAAATTATATGAGGTATATTGAAGTGTTAGTGACCCTCGATATTGATTTTGGACATAAATGGTGATTTCCGGAATTTACGGAAAAACGTGCAGCTCGGAAAGCGAGCGATATGGACGGTGTGTGAGTGGACTTTTGTTTTCTACCCAAAATGCATGCATATATGTTTTAAATGCTTTATTATGTGATTTGAAATGCTTTGGCATGATTCATGTTCGATATGATGATTTATCGATTTTCGGGGATTATTATATTTATTTTGGGCACGATTTTCGAGAAAACTGTGAAATTGTTGTTTTGGGCGAAGGCCCGGGATTTGAGATTGGTTTTGACTCGGATTACGAGTTAGGGAATCGATTTGATGAAATTGTAATGTTTTTGGATATACTTTATGGATTTATGTGAAAATGGAAACTGAGGTTGCGAGTTCACGGATTTGCGTGAAAATGATATTTTGGTCTTGAGACCCAATTGGATAGTGATTTTGACTCGGGTTTGGAGTCACATGTGAATATGATTAAATTGATGATTTTGATTTATAAAGTGAATTTTGGACACTATTTTTACGATGGATTTGTGGAACTTGCTTTGTGAAAGCTATGTTTTGAGCAGAGGCCCTGTTGAAACGTTTTTTATTTGATTTGAGATTTGAACGGTTTTAAAATGAGATTACTGGATTTGGTGACTGTTCCACATATACCATCCTCTGTGATTTGATAGCATCCTCTAGACGTCGTTGATCCTAGAGTAGTCACGATCCACTGCTTGGAGATGAGTAGCTCCGAGGGAGGCTCAATCTCAAGAGTGTGAGATTATGATGATATCCTCCAGACGTCGTAGATCCTGGAGATGATATCACCCTAGACGTCGTAGATCCTGGGGAGGTACTCGGACGTGAGACACCTGAGTTTGCACGCGTTGCATTGATATCGTGACAGGTTACTTGGATATTGAGATTGGTTACTGAGGATTGGTGGTATTATGATTTATTGATATTTGTGTCCAGATGCTTTATATCATGAACTGATTTGATGAACATGAGTTTTATGGACCATGGGAAAACATGTTTTGATTTATCGGTCCACTGTTCATACTTGATTGATTTCACGCTATTACTCATGTTTTATGATATGCATGCATGTTTGTAAAATTGGTGGGTAAGAATGTATTCTGATTTTCCATAAATGTATTTCTAAAACTTTTTTTTGTCCACTCACACCTTTTCTATTTTATTGACCCTCCAGGTCGTGGCGAGTTGATCGAGGCTGATCGGGAGGTGGAGGCATGAGTGGGCACAATTGCGGTTATCCCTTGTTTGACAAGCGCTGAGGGTAATTTCGGAACTTCAGTTGACTTGTCAAACGGGAGCAGGACCGGGCACGGTTATCTATGTCCTTCGGGGACAGGTCCTGTCAAAGATGGTCTACTTCTTCTTGAGACTCATGGATCAATCTGCTCATATTTGTGTCCAGATGCTTTATATCATGAACTGATTTGATGAAGATGAGTTTTATGGACCATGGGAAAACATGTTTTGATTTATCGGTCCATTGTTCATACTTGATTGATTTCATGCTATTACTCATGTTTTATGATTTGCATGCATGTTTGTGAAATTGGAAGGTAAGAATGTATTCTGATTTTTCATAAATGTACTTCTAAAACTTTTTTTTGTCCACTCACACATTTTCTGTTTTATTGACCCTCCAGGTCGTGGCGTGTTGATCGAGGCTGATCGGGAGGTGGAGGCATGAGTGGGCACAAGTGCGGTTATCCCTTGTTTGACAAGCGCTGAGGGTAATTTTGGAACTTCAGTTGACTTGTCAGACGGGAGCAGGACCGGGCACGGTTATCTATGTCCTTCGGGGACAGGTCATGTCAAAGATGGTCCACTTCTTCTTGAGACTCATGGATCAATCTGCTCATATGGTCCGCAAGCACATTTTCACTTCCCTTCTTGTCACTAATCTCCAAGTCGAATTCCTGAAGTAAGAGCATCCAACTCAATAACCGAGGCTTGGCATTCTTCTTGGAAAGAGGGTACTTAAGGGTAGCATGGTTCATATAAACGATTACCTCAATTCGAATGAGATAGGACCAAAATTTCTCAGCTACAAAGATGACAGCAAGTAGTTCCTTCCCGATTGTGGAATATTCGAGTTGGGCATCATTCAAGGTCCTACTTGCATAATAGATCATGTGGGGAAACTTGTTGATACGCTCCACCAAATTAGCACCAATGGCAAAGTCTGAAGTATCGTACATGAGCTCAAAAGGAAGGTTCCAATCTGGGGGCCTAAAGATTGGGGCATCGTGAGTTTGGTCTTGAGAGTGTTGAAGGCTTGTTGGCACTCCTTGTTGAAGTCATACACAGCTTCTTTGTCCAATAGGGAACACAATGGCCTTGTGATCTTTGAGAAATCCTTAATGAACATATGGTAAAACCTTGCATGCCCAAGGAAAAACCTTACCTCTTGGACTGTGGTAGGGTACGGGAGCCTCTCAATAATGTCAAGCTTGGTCTTATTTACGACTATGGCTTTGTTGGATATCACATGGCCAAGCACGATGCCCCGCTGAAACATAAAATGGCACTTCTCCCAATTGAGAATTAGATTTCATTATGGGAACCTCTCAAGGACTCGGATCAGATTTACCAAGCAAAGATTAAATGAGTGGCCAAATGTCGGGACCCATCCCAATCCCCCCGGGATTAACGCTGGACGACCCTGATCCCGACTGACACGAAGTGTCAGACAAGGGAAATTTCCAACCTTTGCCTTCTCGGGCTATCAGAGTATGCCAGGATCCGGAGGAGGTATGTGATATCTCGGTCTCTGCTACAGTCCGCATCGTATCCAACTTGAAGGGTATTGAAAACAGAAAGACTGTGAGTGGACAACAAGTAATAAGTTTCATAAAAATATTTTAGAAAGACCTTTATACCCTTCACTAAAAAGCATGCATGCATAATAAAACCATTTATCCAATCACATATGTTTAAACAACCATAATCATACGGCTCATGCCCAAACCATTTA
Organism: Prinsepia uniflora; assembly: GCA_032719365.1. Taxonomy (NCBI): domain Eukaryota; kingdom Viridiplantae; phylum Streptophyta; class Magnoliopsida; order Rosales; family Rosaceae; genus Prinsepia; species Prinsepia uniflora. The sequence goes on along the minus strand of CM064863.1, from coordinate 53,031,483 downwards.
CAGAAAACCATAACATAGTAAACATATGCCGGATCTCAGCCAAAATCCATTTATCATCATAAAACACAATTTCCCAAACCAATTGAAATTATATTTATCCATTATATTTCATATCACCGAACCTGTCACGGTAATTTAGAGCTACGCGCGTGCTAACCGGGGTCTCAAACCCAAGTCTCTCCAGGGTCGACCCAGGTCAAAGTCCGTAGATCAATGACCATCCTTGGAGGTTACAAACCATGCCCTTCTTGAAAGTAAGGAACCCAACTGAGGGGCGACTCCACTCAGTCAGTGCTCTGTGACTACTCTGAGGTCCACCCAAGCCAACGACTCTCCCCGGAGGAGAGAATCATATTTAAAGGATGGCATATTAAAAACCTTTTGAAATCATTCTTTAAACTTTTCAAGGATTCATGCCCGGCCTAAATAAGCCGTCTTGAACCATAAATTCCTTTCAAGGGTTCATACCGGTTCTCATAAACCGTCATGAACCATAAAAACCATTTATGGGTCCCTGACCCGAAATCACAATATTAAAGCATATATGGGCCCGAAGCCCGAATCCACATAAAAACTGGACCTCTGGCCCTAATCGTAAACCAACTGGGCCTCGTGCCCGATTCCTTAAATCAAATGGGTTTCATGCCCGATTCCATATTTCCAAATCTGAAATCAATTTAAGAACCAATTGGGCCTCCGGCCCGAGAACGTAACTAAAAGGGACTTCGAGTCCGAGGGTTTCCAAAACAGATGGGTCTCGAACCCGAGTTTACCTTTTCAATTCCAAAACCATTTCATGAAATCATATCCAAAACCATAAGTATGGAAAATCAGTGCAAATCTGAAAAACCTCGATTTACGTGCAAGCATGTAAATCGCCTCGAAATACGTGAAACCATATAATTCACCAATATCCAAATCAACATCATAGAATTACATTCATAATCGATATACAACATTTATGCATGCATCACAGTTTAGAAATCAAAGTCCACTCACAGACCGACCTATGCTGCCGCCTCGGTTTGCGTGCTGTAAGCCTCACCGGGCAAATCGTCGTCACCAGGACTCCCAAACCTGTCCAAATCAATCTAGAGGGTTACTAACTACCTTATTAACCTCCAATTGAAGCCCCGTAATTTTCCCAAATTTTTATCTGAACGTCATAACTTTTTCCTCGAATGTCAAAATTGAACGTGCCACCTGTCTATGAACTCGTGACGTCCCAAACTATGTCACGGTCATCGGTCAAAGTCCATTTGACTGTCAGAACGAAAAGTCAACATTTTGCCCATGCCCAGGGGCAAAAACGGTCATTTTGCATCGTTCGTCCGATTTCGCCCACTAATCACCGATTAACCTCACTAATTGTGATTAGTCATTAATTTAATCCCGGAATTCGGGACGGGTCATTACACCAAACATAGAAAAGTCATCCATAAAGACCTAAATGATATCCTCAACCATGTCGGAGAATATTCTTATCATACATCTCTGAAAAGTAGCAGGTGCATTACAAAAACCAAAAGGCATACAACGATAAGCAAACGTACCATAGGAACATATGAATGTCGTCTTTTTTTGGTCCTTGGGAGCTATGGAAATTTGATTGTATCCGGAGTAGCCTTCTAGGAAGCAATATTGTGAATGTCTTGCAAGTCTTTCCAACATTTGATTTATAAAGGGCAAGGGAAAGTGATCCTTACGAGTGGCTGTGTTGAGCTTTTGGTAGTTGATTTTCAATCTCCAACCTGTTTGGTTTCATTGGGGCATAAGTTCATCCTTGTCATTCTTTACAGCTGCGACCTTACTTTTCTTAGGGACCACTTGCACGGGGCTAACACACGTTGATCCCGAGATAGGATAGATGATCCCAAAGTCTAAGAGCTTAAGGATCTCTTTTTTGACAACCTCCTTCATATGAGGGTTCAACCGTCTTTGTGCTTCTCGGTAGGTTTGACATCTTCCTCAAGTAGAATCTGATGCATACATTTAGATGGACTTTTCCTCTTTATGTTCGCAATGGTCCATCCTAGATATGACTTATGAGCCTTGAAAATATGCACCAAAGCCATTTTAACCCTCAAGTTAGAAGAAATAATGATGTGTAGAGTTTCCTTAACTCCCAAGTAAGCATACTTGAGGTGTTCTGGAAAAGGCTTGAGTTTAAGCTTAGGTGCCATGACAAAGGATGAGAGGCCCTTTTCACCTAAATAAGGCAACTTCTCAATGGGTTACTTCCAATGACATAGCTCACGGTGTTGAAGGATTTCAAGTCCTCAATGACACCCTTGTCATGTAGCATCTTGGGTGGAATGACATGAGTGTGGGCCTTTGCTCATCATCATCCAAATAGGAGTTGGAAAGTGCTTGATAGAGTAAGATGACCACAATGTTGAGTGGGAAGTCCTCAATAGGCGTAGCTGGGTATTGAATAACATCATGAATTGAAGAAGTTCAAGTTTCGTTCGTTACCTTAATTCAGACTTGTCCATTCCTCAGATTAATCATGTAGTTGGCTCTGGCTAACAAAGGTCTCCTAAAGATCAAGGGGGGCTCGTCATTCTGATCTGCCTTATCCATTTTGAGGATGTTGAAGTCTACCGGAATGCATGTGTCCCCAATTTGAACAAGGACATCCTCAAATACTTCATGACATGAGTCACCGAAGCATTGGCGAGTCGGACACACGACTGTGTTGGTTTGAAAGGCCCTAAGTTCAATGATTTATAAATATAAAAGGGCATGATACTTACAACAGCTCTCGTGTTGCACAATCAATGATCAAAGCGACGATCCTTGATGACACAAGGTAGTGAAGAATGCTGTGGTCCTTAGATTTGAATGGAAACTTGAGGAGGGCAACTGAGTATGATTTGCGCAAGTCAATCACAGAGCTGTTGTCAAATCCTCATTTTCTAGCAATAAGGTCCTTAACAATCTTAACAAACATGGGCATGTGTTTGAGAAGCTTGTCAAATGGCAACGAATGGAAGGTTTTTGTGGAGAATTGATGGAGAGCGGATTGGGCCAAGCTTACGGTCGAATAAACCATTATAGGGTCGCGGGGTCGACCCGTCTAAAGGGAGGAGATAATGATGTGGCATGCCTCATCATCGCTGTCAGGCCACATAGCAAATCATATGGAGCCACGTGGCAACATGTCAAGATTGTCAAAGCCCACGTGGCAGGTGACGTGGCAGAATGAAGTCAGCATGTGACACGTGTAACGACCTGAACCGAGAATAATAATATTTTAATGTAAAAAGACTATTTTGCCCCTGAAGGGGGGAAACTTTGACTTTTGACCCGGGAAACAATTTGGACTTTGACCCATGACTATGACGTAGGTCGGGACGTCACGAATCCGTAGACAGGCGGCACGCCAAAATCGGAGTTCGTATGAAGAAGTTATGGTCAAGGAAGAGTTTTAGCGGAATTTACGAACCGAGAACAACGGAATAAAATATTAATTTATTACGGGAATCCGTGCCAACCTAATATTTATATCCAACCAATGGATTGGTGACAAGTGTCACCCATCCAAGCCTACACTATTCCCATAAAGCACATTACACTATTTAATCTATTTTTATATTATTTATTTTTCCCTCCATTTGTTTCCAGCCATTGGATTTCTGCCCAAAATGCATCCTAGCCCTTCATTCTCATCTGCCTCCCTTATTCATGCACGATCTCTGTTTTCTTACAAACACACACAGACACACATTCATCCCCCCACAACCCGTGCTTCTTCTTCCATTTTTTCTCGACCAAGGCGATCACACCAGCCATCCTTATCACACCAGACGACCACCCACAGCACCACCATTATCTGAGCTTCATCATCGTGCAACACCGGCAACCACCAGCCCGTTTTTCCCGTCCGAAATCCCGTCCAAAAACTCAGACCCGAAACGCTAAGGAAACGGGTCCAAGAAGCAAACCTCGACAGCCACATCACCTCGATGCAGGGGAAGCTCCAGTCTGCACCGTGAGGACCCCAGGAGCTTAACTGGAAGACGGCGCGGCCTGCGGCGGCGACACGTCGGCGGTAAGGTCGAAAAACCCGAGAACCCGTTTTGATCCCCTGTTTCGAACCAACGTGTTTTAGTGCTAGGAAATTGATTGTGTGATGTTAGAAATGTTCTAGGGTGAGAGACGAGTTGATCAGGACCGGTTTGGACGACGGACACGGCGTGGATCACCGGAGAAGACGATCGGACCTTGGCCGTGAGTTTCAACGACGAACTGGTGAGTTTTCTCCTGTTTTCTTTCCATTTTGAGGTTGTAGAACCATAGAACAGACCTAGATGACCCTATAGGGATGAACCCCGTCGAAAATGGTGGCCGGAATTGTACGGTTGAATCGGGTCAAGCCGTGGGTCGACGGCGACCCGGTTCCAGTCAAACGGGTCTGACCCGGTACTGTAGCATGATGACGTCATCATGCTGACGTCACTTCTGACGTCATGATGACGTCATCCTGTCAGATGTTGTCTGACTAGGGACCAATCAGAACATGCCACGTGTCACCTAACAAGTGTCAGTGATGACGTCAACATGACGTCACTGCTGACGTCAGCAGTACTGTAGCAGCGTTGACCCACGCGTTGACCAGGCGCGTGGGGGCGCGTGTGAACAGTGATTTTGGTGGGGCCGGTACCATTTTCAAGGTTTCGACGATACGGATCCAATGGAGGTGGTTTCGTGTCGATCAGAGATCGTTATGTTAGTCAAAATGGGGTTTGAAGCACCGGGAATAGTGCCCGGGATACGATTTGGGGCGGATCTGTTCTAGGGTCTTGGTATTGATATTATAGGGTCCTTAAGTAACCCTCAGGAATAATAATACAGGTTTATAGAGATCGTTGAGCAGCAAGGACCGAGTGTGAGTGGGCTGTTTGATTTATAAAAGGCTTGCATGCATAAACTGTTTTACTATTTCCACTGATGAGTCTTATGAACTGTTTATATATGATATGTTTTGGGCATGAGACCCGTCTGGATTATATGTGGATTTTGTTTGGGATGTCCGGGGGACATAGGGTAAACTATACTATTATTGTACTGTACTTTCCTACCTGTGTATATTGTCTCCTCCAGGGAGGGTCGTTGGCCTGGGTGGACCCTGGAGTAGTCACGGGGCTTTGACTGAGTGGAGTTGACCCCCGTTGGGCTGCTTACTCTCAGGAAGGCATGTTTATATACCTCGGGCAGTGACCGGGATATCGGGAGCTGATGTACCTAGAGAGTCTCGGGTGTGAGACCCTGAGTGGCAACGCGTAGCCTTAGAACCGTGACATCATTTGGGTTGGGTTTTACACTGCACTGATATGTTAGTTTCACCTTACGATTATTATTGTGGTTCACTGATATGCAAGATTTGGAAAACGGAGGGGTAAAACCTTATGATTATTTTATTATTAAATTTATTTCTAAACTGTTATTTTTGGCCCACTCACCCTTGTTTTACTGACCCCTCCAGACCCTGACACGGAAGTAGAGGAGGAGGACCCGGAGGAGGAGGCAGAGGTTTAGTTTGCCTAGCTGTGCACCTGTACACCCACTTGTGGGTAGGTTGAGCACCGAATAAATGTACTCTGACTAGTGTGCTCACATGTTGTATTTTACTTTCCCTTGTCTGACAGTATCGCTTTAAACACTGTGGTTGTACGTTATCTATCTATTTAAGTTTTCGGTTTTTATTTAAGGGTAATTTTGGTATGTTTAGAGTCATTGTCAGACGGGAGCGGGTCACGTCCCCGGGTGGTCCCATTGGGATTGGGACGGGTCCTGTCAGCTTGGTATCAGAGCATTAGGATTAGTAGTCAGAGTACTAGGTTAGCGGTTTGTACTTTGTACATGGTCGCTTTCGATGTCTTTTAACCTGTTTGCCTCTTAACAGTTGGATATGCCTCCCCGACGTGAACCCCGTGCACGTGTTGACGAGGGCAATGGAGGAAATGGAGACACTGCGAGCATTGAGCGGGCTCAGCGCCTGGGTGCTACGCATTTCAGTGGGGGAACCGACCCCGAGGAAGCGCACCAGTGGATTGACCGCTGGGAGAGGATTTTCGAGGTCATGCACTGTCCACCGGAAGAGCGTGTCGTGCTGGCGACTTTCCTACTGGATGGGAGTGCCTATCGATGGTGGCATAACCTTGTTTTGGCCGGCTGGACTGTTCACACCATTCCATGGGAGACCTTCCGAGAGCGGTTTTTCAACCAGTTCTATTCACGGTCGTTTCGCAACGCCCGTGAGGCGGAGTTTCTGTAACTCCAGCAGGGAGATCAGACTGTAGCAGAGTACGAGGAGACCTTCCTGATGTTGTCTCGCTTTGCTGAGAACTTCGTGATCACCGAGGCAGATCGATGTCACAGATTTGAGTGGGGCCTGCGACCCGAGATTCAGGCGATGGTGACTGCAACGCCCTTTGCTTCCATGAGGGATCTGACTGATGCGGCGACCAGGGTTGAGAACAGTATCCTGGCTCGTCAGCGAGCTGAGGGGGAGACTCAGCGACGTGATCGCCCACATTTGGGATTCTCGGGCCGTCGTGGCTCGAAGGGAGGACATTCTGGTGGATCTTCGTCTTCTGGCAGCCGAGGACGTTCTGGTCAGTTCAGGAGTCCTCAGTGGTCTGGACAGCGTTCTGGAGCCTGGCAGCGGTCGTACTCACCGATGAGCATCTCACCGGGAGGATACTCGGGTCGACCTAGGGAGGTCACTGGCTTCGCTTGTGGTGAGCCGGGGCACTATGCTTCTGAGTGTCCACTGATTCGAGGCAGTACTACGCCAGCACAGAGCTCAGCATCTCAGACTGACAGCAGCCGGACACGCGGTGTTGTGCGTGGCCGTGATCGAGGAGCTCGAGGACGGGGACGACCTGCAGAGTCTATGGCTCGTGTTTATGCTGTTACCCAGCACCAGGCCAGATCCATTCCGGGAGTGTTGACAGGTACTGTACATATTTATGGTATGGTTGTTCGTGCATTGATGGATTCGGGGGCAACTCATTCTTTTATTTCACCGCGTTGTGCGAGTCTGTTGGGCCGTGAGGTGACCGCACTTGAGCACGAGATGGGAGTGGGGACACCGATGGGTGTGACCTACCAAGTGAACCAGGAGATACGAGCTTGTCCTGTGGAGATTGAGGGAGTCGAATTTCCGGCAGACTTAATTCTGATGAATGTTCACGATTTTGATGTGATACTTGGAGTTGATTGGTTGTCGGAGTATAATTCACTCATCGACTGTAGTAACATGCGGTTGACTTTGAGAGGTTCGGGATTACCGGAAGTGATATTTCAGGGGGAGTGTGGAGACGCATCACCCAAGGTAATATCTGCACTCACAGCTACTAAACTTTTACAGAAGGGGTGTCAGGGTTATCTTGCTTATGTGGTAGAGTCTACGGATGAATCTTTGAGTATTAAGGATATTCCGATTGTGCGGGAATTTCCTGATGTCTTTCCAGGAGATTTACCTGGATTACCACCACCCAGGGAGATCGACTTTACGATCGAGTTACTCCCCGGGACTTGACCGATTTCACAGGCACCGTATCGTATGGCACCGGCGGAGTTACGAGAATTGAAAATCCAATTACAGGAACTGGTGGATTTAGGGTTTATCCGACCCAGTACATCACCATGGGGAGCGCCGGTCTTATTTGTGAAAAAGAAAGAGGGTAGTTTGCGGTTGTGTGTGAATTATCGGCAGTTGAACAAGGCTACGGTAAGGAATCAGTATCCCTTACCCAGGATCGATGATTTGTTCGATCAGTTACGAGGAGCGCGATATTTCTCCAAGATAGATCTGAGGTCAGGATACCATCAACTGAGAATAGCCGAGGGGGATGTTCAGAAAACAGCTTTTCGAGCGAGGTATGGGCATTATGAGTTCTTGGTGATGCCCTTTGGACTGACGAATGCACCAGCTGCATTCATGGACTTGATGAATCGAGTTTTTCAAGCATACTTGGATAAATTTGTAATCGTGTTTATCGACGACATCTTGGTGTATTCCAAGAGCGTCAGGGCTCATGAGGAGCACTTACGAATGGTATTGGGTAAACTACGACAGGAGCAGCTGTATGCTAAGTTAAGCAAGTGTCAGTTTTGGCTAAATAGTATTGGATTCTTGGGTCACATTATATCACCCGAGGGGATAAGTGTGGATCCTCAGAAAACGGAGGCTGTGACAAATTGGCCAAGACCTACCACGGTGACGGAAGTGCGAAGTTTTGTTGGGTTAGCAGGCTACTATCGGAGATTCGTAGAGGGTTTCTCCCAGATTGCCGCACCATTGACTCGGTTAACCCGGAAAGGGGTGAAGTTTGTGTGGGACGATCAGTGTGAACAGAGTTTTCAGGAATTAAAGTTCCGATTAACCACTGCACCTGTCTTTGCATTACCTGACAGCAGTGGAGAGTTTGTGGTATATAGTGATGCATCGCTGCAGGGCTTGGGTTGTGTATTGATGCAGAATGGAAAAGTGATTGCTTACGCATCCCGGCAGCTGAAGACGCACGAGTTGAACTACCCTACTCATGATTTGGAATTGGCAGCGGTGGTTCATGCTCTAAAGATCTGGAGACATCATTTGTTCGGTGTGACATGCCGAATATTCACCGATCACCAGAGTCTTAAACATTTGTTCACTCAGAAGGAACTCAATATGAGACAGCGGAGATGGTTGGAATTGTTGAAGGATTATGACTGTACGATCGAGTACCATCCTGGCAAGGCAAATGTTGTGGCTGATGCACTTAGCAGGAAGTCGGCGGGATCAGTTGCGCATTTGAGATTGGTGTATCTTCCTTTGCTAGTGGAACTTCGGAAGAGCGGAGTTATGTTAGGGATGGACGATCAGGGAGCCTTGTTGGCTAGCTTTCATGTGCGACCCGTGTTGGTCGACAGGATCATCGAGGCTCAACTACAGGACCAGATATTCTGTGACTACAGGAACGAGGTTGAATCCGGACAGAGACAAGATTTCTCCGTCAGGGGCGATGGAGCATTAGTAAAGCTTGGGAGATTGTGTGTACCTGCGGTACCAGAGTTGAGGAGAGAGATTTTAGACGAGGCCCACAGTTCGGCCTATGCTATGCATCCAGGAGGGACAAAGATGTACCGTACCCTCCGGGACTATTATTGGTGGCCAGGGATGAAGAGAGAGATAGCTGAGTTTGTCAGCAAATGTTTGATCTGTCAGCAGGTCAAGGCAGAACGGCAGCGTCCGTATGGGGCTATGCAGCCACTTCCAATTCCACAATGGAAGTGGGATCATATTACAATGGACTTTGTCTTCAAGTTACCGAAGACAAGGAGTGGAGTTGATGGAGTCTGGGTAATAGTGGACCAGTTAACTAAATCAGCGCATTTTCTGCCTGTACGTGAGACGTACAAGCTCAACCGTTTGGCCCAGTTATTCATTAATGAGATCATCCGACTACACGGTACCCCAGAGTCGATCGTGTCGGATCGGGATCCGCGTTTCACATCCAGGTTTTGGAGGAGTCTACAGACTACTTTGGGTACGAAATTGCACTTCAGTACAGCATTCCACCCACAGACCGACGGACAGTCTGAAAGGACAATATAAACTCTCGAGGACATAATGAGAGCCTGTGTGTTGCAATTCCAGGATTCGTGGGCTGATCGATTGCCATTGATGGAGTTTGCCTACAATAACAGCTACCATGCGAGTATAGGGATGGCACCCTATGAGGCACTGTATGGTCGACAGTGTAGAACACCGGTATGCTGGATGGAGGTCGGGGAAATAACCGCAGTGGGGCCGGATCTGATGGATATGACCCAGGAGACAGTTCGGGTTATTCGGGAGAGATTGAAGGCGGCCCAGGATCGTCATAAAAGCTATGCGGATCGGCGGATCCGAGATTTGGAGTTCGAGGTTGGTGACTTTGTCTTTTTAAAGTTATCGCCGTGGAAAGGGATTCTCCGATTTGGACGACGTGGGAGATTGAGTCCTCGTTATAGCAGACCATATGAGATTGTCGAGAGGATTGGTCCAGTGGCTTACCGTTTAGCACTACCTTCGGAGCTTTCCCGAGTACATGACGTATTTCATGTATCGATGCTACAGAAGTATCTTCGGGATGACTCTCATGCACTGCCAGAGCAACCACTGGAACTGATGACAGATTTATGTTTCGAGGAACGGCCAGTACAGATTCTGGATAGGAAGGAAAAGGTTTTAAGGAACAAGACGATTTCTTTGGTTAAAGTACTATGGCGGAACCACGAGGTGGTGGAAGCGACATGGGAACCCGAGGAATTGATGAGAGGGCAGTACCCATACTTGTTTGAGTAAATTTCGAGGACGAAATTTCTGTAAGGTGGGTAGGCTGTAACGACTCGAACCGAGAATAATAATATTTTAATGTAAAAAGACTATTTTGCCCCTGAAGGGGGGAAACTTTGACTTTTGACCCGGGAAACAATTTGGACTTTGACCCATGACTATGACGTAGGTCGGGACGTCACGAATCCGTAGACAGGCGGCACGCCGAAATCGGAGTTCGTATGAAGAAGTTATGGTCAAGGAAGAGTTTTAGCGAAATTTACGAATCGAGAACAACGAAATAAAATATTAATTTATTACGGGAATCCGTGCCAACCTAATATTTAAATCCAACCAGTGGATTGGTGACAAGTGTCACCCATCCAAGCCTACACTATTCCCATAAAGCACATTACACTATTTAATCTATTTTTATATTATTTATTTTTCCCTCCATTTGTTTCCAGCCATTGGATTTCTGCCCAAAATGCATCCTGGCCCTTCATTCTCATCTGCCTCCCTTATTCATGCACGATCTCTGTTTTCTTACAAACACACATAGATACACATTCATCCCCCCACAACCCGTGCTTCTTCTTCCATTTTCTCTCGACCAAGGCGATCACACCAGCCATCCTTATCACACCAGATGACCACCCACAGCACCACCATTATCTGAGCTTCATCACCGTGCAACACCGGCAACCACCAGCCCATTTTTCCCGTCCGAAATCCCGTCCAAAAACTCAGACCCGAAACGCTAAGGAAACGGGTCCAAGAAGCAAACCTCGACAGCCACATCACCTCGACGCAGGGGGAGCTCCAGTCTGCACCGTGAGGACCCTAGGAGCTTAACTAGACGACGGCGCGGCCTGCGGTGGCGACACGGCGACGGTAAGGTCGAAAAACCCGAGAACCCGTTTTTATCCCCTGTTTCGAACCAACGTGTTTTAGTGCTAGGAAATTGATTGTGTGATGTTAGAAATGTTCTAGGGTGAGAGACGAGTTGATAAGGACCGGTTTGGACGAGGACACGGCGTGGATCACTGGAGAAGACGATCGGACTTGGCCGTGAGTTTCAACGACGAACTGGTGAGTTTTCTCCTGTTTTCTTTCCATTTTGAGGTTATAGAACCATAGAACAGACCTAGACGACCCTATAGGGATGAACCCCGTCGAAAATGGTGGCCGGAATTGTACGGTTGAATCGGGTCAAGCCGTGGGTCGACGGCGATCCGGTTCCAGTCAAACGGGTCTGACCCGGTACTGTAGCATGATGACGTCATCATGCTGACGTCACTTCTGACGTCATGATGACGTCATCCTGTCAGATGTTGTCCGACCAGGGACCAATCAGAACATGCCACGTGTCACCTAACAAGTGTCAGTGATGACGTCAGCATGACGTCACTGCTGACGTCAGCAGTACTGTAGCAGTGTTGACCCAAGCGTTGACCAGACGCGTGGGGGCGCGTGTGAACAGTGATTTTGGTGGGGCCGGTACCATTTTCAAGGTTTCGACGATACGGATCCAATGGAGGTGGTTTCGTGTCGATCGGAGATCATTATGTTAGTCAAAATGGGGTTTGAAGCACCGGGAATAGTGCCCGGGATGCGATTTTGAGGCGGATCTGTTCTAGGGTCTTGGTATTGATATTATAGGGTCCTTAAGTTACCCTCAGGAATAATAATACAGGTTTATAGAGATCGTTGAGCAGCAAGGACCGAGTGTGAGTGGGCTGTTTGATTTATAAAAGCTTGCATGCATAAACTGTTTTACTATTTCCACTGATGAGTCTTATGAACTGTTTATATATGCGATGTTTTGGGCATGAGACCCGTCTGGATTATATGTGGATTTTGTTTGGGATGTCCGGGGGACATAGGGTAAACTATACTGTTATTGTACTGTACTTTCCTACCTGTGTATATTGTCTCCTCCAAGGAGGGTCGTTGGCCTGGGTGGACCCTGGAGTAGTCACGGGGCTCTGACTGAGTGGAGTTGACCCCCGTTGGGCTGCTTACTCTCAGGAAGGCATGTTTATATACCTCGGGCAGTGACCGGGATACCCGGAGCTGATGTACCTAGAGAGTCTCGGGTGTGAGACCCTGAGTGGCAACGCGTAGCCTTAGAACCGTGACATCATTTGGGTTGGGTTTTACACTGCACTGATATGTTAGTTTCACCTTACGATTATTATTGTGGTTCATTTGTTATGATTTCATTATAATCTTATGTTTTCACTGCATGCAAGATTTGGAAAACGGAGGGGTAAAACCTTATGATTATTTTATTATTAAATTTATTTCTAAACTGTTATTTTTGGCCCACTCACCCTTGTTTTACTGACCCCTCCAGACCCTGACACGGAGGTAGAGGAGGAGGACCCGGAGGAGGAGGCAGAGGTTTAGTTTGCCTAGCTGTGCACCTGTACACCCACTTGTGGGTAGGTTGAGCACCGAATAAATGTACTCTGACTAGTGTACTCACATGTTGTATTTTACTTTCCCTTGTCTGACAGTATCGCTTTGAACACTGTGGTTGTACATTATCTATCTATTTAAGTTTTCGGTTTTTATTTAAGGGTAATTTTGGTATGTTTAGAGTCGTTGTCAGACGGGAGCGGGTCACGTCCCCGGGTGGTCCCAGTGGGATTGGGACGGGTCCTGTCACACGTGGCACATGTCAGGCCACATGGCAGTTTCAGAAGTTATCAGGGTGTTAGATGTCAGGCTGATGTCGGTAGGTGATGTCGGCTAGCAGTTGACGTCAACGTTGACCCAACATTGACTGACTCGTGTGGGCACATGGGCAAGAATTTCGAGGTTAAATTAGTCTTGTTTGAAAGGTTTCGACGTCCTGAATCCAATGGTGGTAGTTTCAGGTCCATCAGAGGTCATTTGGTTGGTGTGTTATAGGTATTTCTCCTCAGAATGTTTGTTTAGGACGTGTTTTAGATTCCGGGGTTTCTGAGGGTTTATTTTATGGACTTGTATAGATTGTTAGTGACCCTCGGGTATAACTTTGACAAGACTAGACGTCCCAGAGGCTTCGGATTAGCTTATAGCTCCAGTTTTAAGCGAGCGGTGGTACGTGTGAACGGACTTTTCTTTTCCTAACTCTATGCATGCATTTTTATGTTGTTTTTCTATTGATTTATAATGAGATTTTCTCGATGATTGGTTGCATATGATCCATGTGGATATCTTGGGAGTTTTTATGAATATTTTAGAAAGATGATATTAAAACGTTTTGCGAGGAAATTGGGTTTATTAAACCCCCGATCCTCAATGAGTTATAGGGAATGGTTTTATGCTTATGGTGTCATGTTTATATGATTCTGCCGGTATTTTATAAAATGACATTTGACATGATTTCATGACTATTTTAATGGCTCAGTTTACGAGGTTTGATGTGACTCTAATACCAAGTTGACAAGACTCGTCCCTATAAAAAAACCAAACTGGCCATGCTCTCGTCTGACGTCTCGAGTTAGACAAGGGATTTTCCTATCTTATGTTTTATCGAATAATTGAAGTGTATACCAAACTGACATCATCTCGTGCGTGTAACAACCCGTCCCAAATCTACGAATTAATTAAGGGCCAATTGGGGATTATCAAGGCTAATTAGGAATTAGTCTAGATTTTTCGGACAGTTGGTGTAAAATGATGATTTTGCCCCTCGAATGGGTAAAATGTTGACTTTTATCTCAGGAGGTCAAATGCACGAAAATCGAGGACTATTACATAGATCGAGACAATATGAGTCCGTAGACAGGCATTATGTCGAAATTAGACATTGTAAGGGAAAGTTACGGGCCACGGAAGAAAAATGGTACTATTCATGTTTACCGAGAAAAGTGTACAGTTGGCTTGTTTGGATTGGGTCAAAAATTTGGGTGGACCAACTGATAAGTGACAAGTGTCGCTCATATAATTGGCCCATATACCCATATTTTGGATCCATTATTTCTTCATCTTCTTTGTTTCTCTCTAACCTGAAACCCACACAAACTCAACCCAACCATAAAACCTTCATCCTTTGGACCGGGGAGTGAGTGACAGAATGAGTGAGAGATTGGGAGACAGCTAGGAACACGATAGGACCGCCGTGGACGGCGAATGAAACCGTAAAACAAGGTAACCCGAAACTTTTTTGGATTTTGAAATTGGTTTTCAATTTTTGGACGTTTGGGAAGGTTTCTAACGTTTGGGTTGTGTTCTTGGTGTTTGTACGAGTGTCTGGGGACCAAAACCAAGGACTACGGTGGTTAGGATCGACGGGGAAGCTAGTTTGAAAAACAACCGCCATTATCCACGCTTGGTCAAAGCAATCCATGCATTTTTTTTTACCATTTTGAAATTTTAGGATTGTTTCTGGGTTCATTACGAGTCTAGGGGTTCAAAAATGACACGATTTGGTGGTTGGTGGAGGAAGAACGAGTCGAGTCAGGTCGCGGGTCCAGTTGACCTGTTATAGGGCACTGGGTCGACTCAGCTGGAGGTAGACGACATCTATCAGAGGTGTTAGGTCACATGGCAAATATGTAACGACCCGTCCTGAATTCCAGGATTAAATATTAATTATTTATGGTTCAGAATGACTAATCTGGGATTAGTTGAGTGAAATCGGACGAAATGTGCAAAATAACCGTTTTTCCCCTAGGCGTGGGCAAAATATTGACTTTTAGTTCGGGCAGTCAAATGGACTTTGACCGATTACTGTGATGTAGTTCGTGACATCACGAGTTCATAGACAGGTGGCACGTCCGATTCTGATATTCGAGAAAGAAGTTATGACGTTCGGAAGTCGAGGGGTATTTTAGTAATTTGGTTTAAAAGGGGCCAAATGTTGACTTTTGACCCGGGAGGTCGAATGGACGAGAGCCAAGGACCGTTATGTAGATCGAGGCGATACGAATCCATAGACAGGCGGCACGCCGAAATGGAAGGTTCGACGACGAAGTTGTGGTCACAGGAGCGAACATCGATTAACCGAATGAACCGGGATTTTGATTAAAATATTATTAAATTAGTGAACAGTGATCAATGAATCTGGACCCTTGGATGAGTGACAAGTGTCACTCATCCCCACACTCCCTAAAATATGGATCATGTCTCCACTAAATAATTAAATATGATTTTGTTCCTCCGTTTAATATCAGTCGTCCATCTCACTCCCCAGATTGCATCTGCACCGTTAATCTCATCTTCTCCCTTCTTTTATATCTGATCAGACTTCATCCCTCTCTCACTCTCATATTTTCCCACCCGTGAACACAAACACACCCACGGCTCGACACCTTGAACAACACACACACGGCTCACATGGTGAAATAAACACACCATCACCCACTGTCCTGCCCTTCCCTGTGCTCTGGTAAGAGACTAATTGTTTAGTGAGGGCTGAGAGACGATGGGAGACAGCAGGGATGACGGTGGAGGAAAAATAGAGGAGTTTATAACATTCAAAAATGAAATATCGATTTTGCTGGGTTGTTGATCGCATTGGAGGAATGGATGGAGCCCCTGAAGTCAAGAGGACCATGGTGGTGACCACGGCTGAGCTCAGGATGGCAAGGTGAGTGAAAACCTGATAGGACCTGTTACGGTTCAAAAATGTCAGTGTGAGGTTTAATGCTTTTTGTTCGATTATGTTAATTAGTAGTTGTTTCTGAAGGTCCCAGGAGTCTAGTGAGTGCAAAACCAAGATGAGAGGTGGCTGGGATCGTGCAGGCACGACGGTTGCAAGTAACTAGTCGTTGTTTCCTCTCCAACATGTGACGTTTTAATCTCATTTATTGATTTTGAAGTTGCGAATCAAACCTAGGTAATTAGACGACCTTGTGGGAATTAAAATCACTGAAAACAGTTGAAGAATGGCTGAGAACCGACCAGGTCGGTTTAGCGGTTCGGTTGAACCGGTTCGAACCAGTGAACCGGGTTCACTAGAGCATGATAATGAATAGTATCCAGTGCGTGGAGGCGCGTGAAGGGTATTTTGGGGAAACTTCCAACATGACTTTTAATCTATTCGATGTAACGAACATTTTGGGATTGGTTTCGTGTCGATCGGACACCGTTGCGATATTGTTCGGGACGTCCGAAGGTTTTGAATCGAGTTTAAAAATAGTTAAAAACTCGAGAAAATTACGGGGCTTTAATAGGAGGTTAATGAAGAGGTTAGTGACCCTCTAATGTGATTTGGACAGGTTTGAAAGTCCCGGTGATAGTGGTATGGCCCGGGAAGGCCTATGGCACGTGTATCGAGGCGCAGGGTTGGACGGTCTGTGAGTGGACTTTGGTTTTATAAATACTATGCATGCTGAACTGTGTTATATGTTTTATATACGAGAATTCCATGATGGTGATTGTGATTATTGATTTTACGTATGTTGCATGTATTTCGAGATGTTTTCCGTATTGCACGTATTTCGAGGCTAACGGTTTTATTGTGGTTTTACGTGCTTGTGGTTTCATGAATAATATGATGAAATGGTTTTGAAATTGGAAAGATGAACTCGGGCATAAGGCCCAATTGTTTTGGAAACCTCGGACTTGGAGTCCATTTGAGTTACGTAATCGGGCCGGGGGCCCAGTTTCTTTATGAAATTGGGTCAGGGGCCCAGTTGTTTACGAAATTGGGCTGAGACCCATTTGAGTCATATTATCGGGCCAAGGGCCCAGTTTATTTACTAAATTGGGCCAGGGGCCCAGTTGATTTACGAATTCTGGCCGTGGGCCCAGTGGTTTATAGAATCGGGCATGAGGCCCAGTGGGGTTATAAATGTGATTTCGGGTCTGGGACCATATGTTTTATAAATGTGATTTCGGGTCTGGGACCCTATGTTTCATAAACGTGATTTTGGGTCGAGGACCCTAAATGGAATTGTGACGTTTTATGGAGATTTCGGGCAGGGCCCATTGAAATGTTGTGAAATGATTTGATAAAACTGTTTTCCATATACCATCTTGATACAAGGATATATGATGGTCTCCTCCAGGTGTGTGGGACACTGGGGAAGTCACGGTGCATTGCCTGCGAGGGGTCATTGTACGGAGCTATCGGACCGTATAGTGACTGAGGAGCAGGATTGCTATGATTAGACGTCTGGGACGTCAGACAACTGGGATGTCAGAAATATGGACCCGGTGAGACCCCACGCAGCACGCGTTACTTATTATTATACCGTGAGATATGACGTCTACGACATCAAGCGTCTGGGACGCTAGGCATCTGAGATGCCGGAGATGGTAATGTGGTAAATATGAACTATTGGATCTATGAAATGGTTTTTCGGTTGGATTTATATTTATGGATTTGGACGGTGGCCCACTTGGTTTTGTAATTATAGATTTGGTATTCTACAGTTGGTTTTGAGTTACAGTTTTTGGGCTAAGGCCCTAATGGCTTGTTGAGCAAATATTTTGATTACTGGCTTTCGATGCATGCATACGTTTTAATGAAGGGCATAAATTTCGTATAAATGTGTTTTATGAACTTAATGATTTTCGTCCACTCACAGCTTTTGTTATTTTTAATGCCCTTCAGGTTGATCACGGATGCGACTGCAGCAAAGACCGGGACATCGCATGCCTCCTACATCGATCCTTGCGCACTCTAGAAGGCCCGAGTGGGCAGTGGCCTTAGATTATCCCTTGTCTGACACTTCGTATCAGATGGGAGCATGGCACATTCCATGGGAATGCCTGGGGGATTGGGATGGGTCGTGTCACAATAGGGAACTGACACGTGGCATACTGTCAGGCACAGTCAACACTAACATGTCAGACCTGTGGACCATTTAGGGGATGACACGTGGCACATGTCATACCTGTCAGGCTGACGTCAGTATGACGTCATGATGACATCAGTATGACGTCATGATGACATCAGTATGACGTCATGATGACATCAGCATATTGTTGACTTTGACCGTTGACCGATGACGTCAATATTGACTTTTGACCAGCGTTGACGGGGAAGGTTGACCTATGCGTGGTGGCATGTGGACACATTTTTTGAGGAGAAACTAGTCTTGTTCGTAAGGTTTCGATGTTTTGAATCTAATGGTGGTGGTTTCAGGTCAATCGAAGATTGTTTGGTTGGTCAAATTGAGGTTTTTAGCTTAGGGAAGCGTATTCGAGACACGTTGACGAGTTTTGAGGGTTTTTTATTAGGAATTTTTGAGGTTGGTGGTGACCTTTGAGTGTGTTTTAGACAGATCCGGATGACTCAAAAAGTTCGGTCTAACCTCGGAGTGGCTTACGATGCAGCTTGCAAGCATGCAGCTTGGACGGTTTGTGAGTAGATAATTGATTTCTAAATATGTTGCATGCATAACTGTTTTAGGCTCAATTGGTTTATGATATCGGGCTTGAGGCCCAATTGGTTTAGGATATCGAGCTTGAGGCCTAGTTGGTTCATAATATCGGGCTTGAGTCCCAGTTCTGTTTTATAAAATGAGGTTTCGGGTTTGAGACCCTATTGAGATGAATTTGGTGTAACGCCCCGAAAATTCGAAAAAAAAAACGAAAATTTAGAAGACTTTGAAGAAAAGGACGATTTTGGCCCTATAATTGGACGAACGGTTGATTTTTTATTCGAGCGGTCAAACGGATTTTGACCGATGACTATGACGTAGATCGGGACGTCACGAGTTCATAGACAGGTGGCACGCCTGATTCCGACATTCGAGGAAAAAGTTAGGACGTGCAGAAGTTTGAGGGTAATTTGGTAAATTTGTCAAAAGGGGCCATTTGTTAACTTTTTGATCGGGACATTGTTTGGACTTTCCGGAAATACCGTTGGATAAGTCTCGGGACGCTGAATCCGTAGACAGGCGGCATGCGTCAATCGGAGTCCGAACGAGAAAGTTATGGGTCTAGAACGAGGATGGGCATTTTGGTAATTTGTTATGATAAGGGTAAAACAGTAATTTGTCTTTAACGGTGCAATTAACTGATAAATTATCTTCAAATTTGCTGATTCAGCTTATGGGATGAGGATGACTGCCTAAGTGACACCTGGTCAGTTTTAATTGAGATTAGTGGCAAGTAAGCCGCCTAGACTATAGTTTAAACAGGTTGTGTGTGTGCTAAAAATACAGAGAACCTCAACACCCATCCCTTGATCGATTTGCAGTAACACAAGGAGACCAGAAGGAATTGAGTGATCAATTGAGTGAAAAACCGAGAGGGATAGGGAATACATTGAATTGAAATTAACTGAGAACCATATCAAGAAAACCCGAAAAATCACCTACAAGCATAAATTCGAATTTAAATTCTTAGGCGGTTTCAATTGAAATTGACGAAAGATTTAGCCTTCTGGGAGTTCAACGAAGCGAACCACCTCAACTTGAACGGGAATTGGTGGAGAATCAACGAAGAACAGGACCTGCGATTTCTTTGAAATTTGGAGCTTGGGTTCGATCACTTGAAGGTACGGAAGCTTCAAATTGGTTTTGAAATTATGCTTAGAATGAATAGAGAATGCTCCCTGTATGAATAATTTAATGATATAACGTGAACTAGAGTAGGACCCGATTCCAGACCCGTCGGGTTTCGATGTTGAGTCGTGGGCTTTAGAGCATGGTTTTATCAAATTGAGGTAACAGACCCTGAATTAAGACCCTAATGATACTAATAGATGATTGAATTGAAGGAAATGATGTCGAATTGGCTAGGAATGAAACAGGTTGCATCGCGGGTCGTAGGCTCCGTTTACCAGGTAAACGAGTGACAAGGACGACTGTGCAGGTTACTGTAGCACGGCGCATGAACTCACGCGCCGCCGCTCGCTTGGTGGGTTTTCTAAGGAAGGTTTCAACAGGTGTTTTACTCTATGTAATGTAACAGACATTTTAAAATTGGTTTCAAGTCGATCGGACACCGTCTCGATTATGTTTCGAGGGTCCGATAGTTTATGTTATATTTTAAAATAATATTAAATTCCCGAAAAATTATCGGAAATTAACATGATGTAAATTGACTTGTTAGTAACCCTACATAATGATTTTGGACAGGCTTCGAGATTCCTGGCAAGTGTCGGAAATTACGGAAACTCGTGCAGCGCGGGAAACGAGCGGTTTGGACGGTGTTTGAGTGGACGTTTGTTTTCTAAATTGATATGCATGCATAGTTAAATGTTTTACATGATTGATTGCATGATTTGACTTGCAATGATGTCTTGATGATGTGGCATGCTTATGTGTGATTTAATGAATATTTTAATCGGTCTTTCGGACACATTTTTCGAGGAAATGTGCAAATGGTATTTTGGGCTAGGTCCGGAGTCAAAAAGGTTTCCAAAAGAGTATTTTTATGAATTGGCAAGTCAAGGATGATTTCTGGATTATTTTAATGTTTTCATTGTGATTTCACGGATTTACGTATAAGTGGTATTTGAGCCTGAAACTCTGTTGGGAATGCTTATGACTTGATTTGAGGTCATAGATATGATTGATATGTGTTGGGATATGGATTGTGATTGTGCTTGTGGATACTGGATCATGCTGGATGATGCGAGTGCAGTGCCTAGACGTGACTCGGATGTTGCGTGAGTGCAGTTCCCGGGTATGAGACGTCTAGAGGATGCGTGTGAAGTTCCCAGACATGATAGATATGACTCGGATGTAACGACCCGTCCCAGAAACTAGGGTTAAGACGGTAATTAATGAAGGAATAGTGAGCTTAAACGGTGGTTAGCGGGTGACGTTAGAGGCGTTAAGGTAGAAGGACGATTTTGCCCCTGGTTTGGGCAAAAAGTGAATTTTTAGTTCGGGTGGTCCAATGGACTTTGATTGGTGACAAGGACGTAGGTTAGGACGTCACGAGTCCGTAGACAGGTGGCACGCCCGATTCCGACATCCGAGGAGGAAGTTATGATGTTCGGAAGGTTGAGGGCATAACTGTAATTTGGCTAAATTAAGGGGGAAAGGTTGACTTTTTGTACGAACGGGTTTTGGTATGTTGACCTAAGACGGTTAGATAGATCTCGTCGTCTTGAGTTCGATGACAGGCGATACGTATTCATCGGACGTACGATGTGGGAGTTACGGGCCTAGAGAGGTAGTGGCAAAACTATAAATTTGATTTAAAAGAAGGGTATTTTGGTCTTTGCACATGGGGATGTGTGCAACAGATAAGGACGGATGGAGGGCTGAGATTGAACCACATGGGAAAGAGATGGTGGATTGGTGACACGTGTGGGGGAACTAGAGGGTTCTAGTAATTGGTGCACGGTCCAAATAATTGGGGCACCGTGTATGTGTGTTCGTGTGTTGTTCGAAGAACAGAAACAGAGGCTGGGGAATTGAGAGAAATTGGATGGTGATTTTGTGTGTTTGTGTGGAGTGAGGAGGGGAGGAGTGATCAGAGAGTGAGGAGGTTTGGAGGTGTGGTGACTGTGTGTGAGTGCAAGGTGAGCCACGGGAAAATAGTAAGGAAAGAAGGGAAGAAAACAGAGAAGTTGGGTGGTGGTGCAGCCGTGATCGATCACTCGAGGCCAGTGGAGGTGCTCAGAGGACAGAGGAAGACAGGAGGAGCTACTGCCTCACGGCTGAGCTCAAGACGGCGACAGGAGGCAGGTAATTTCTTGTTTTTCCTTTTGATGCTCTGTTTTTTCGTCGAGGTTCAAGGTGGAAGTTGCGAGTTTAGGAGTTGAATCGAAGAGGCTAGGGAGGTCTAGGAGACTCAGTAGGGTTCTAGGTTTCTGCTGGTTGTGCTGCCGTGACGAGGAGTGCACGGTGGAGGCTGGTACGACGGAGGTGCCCTGTGTGCCCTGTTTTTCCGTTTTGCTTCAAACGTAAAGTCGTGAAGTTTGGGGTACAGTCGACGGTCTTGGTGAGTTGGGTGAGGTTTAGGACAGTCCTAGGAAGAGTTTGGGCTAGCCACCGTGACGGGGGAAGACCTGGGTGGCCGGAGAAGGAAACAGAGCAGTGTATGGGTTTTTGTTCGAGTTCGAGTCGACGAGTTTTAGGGTGAGTCGAGGTGAATGAAGTACGGGAATGGGTAGCCTAGGATTGGACGATGCTATTGGTGAAGAGAGGAGTCGATTTGGTGGACGGAAGGAGGAGAACCGTCCTCGCCGGTTCAAGTTGCAGGATTGTGTCGAACCTGGCCAACTCGAGGTAGACGGTGACACTGTAGCAGGCGCGTGAGGGCCACGCGCATCCACTTTGGGCGGCGCGTGGAGGCGCGTGCGGCAGTTCTGAGGAAAATGGTCAACATGGTTTTTGATCTAGGTGTTATGACGAGTCAAATGGAATTAGTTTCGGGTTGTTCGGCCGTCGTTTGAAGTTAGTGCCGCGAGGGTGAAGGCTTAGGGTTCCGATTCGTTACGTGTATGACTCGGGGATTTTTAGGAAAAATTAGGTGGACCTTCGTAGACGTGTTAGTGACGTACTTTGGTGGTTGTTGACAGGATCGGGAGGTCCCGAGGAAGCGGAGGAACGTGCGAGACGTTCAGGACACGATTGAGGGCTCAGTACTGTGAGTGGACCCCTTTCCTTAAACTCAAACATGCATAACTGTTTTTCTATACTTGTTTTATATATGCGATTACATGGATGTTGGATTGATGATGTGGTTTTATATCATTGCACGGTTTTCGAGAAAGTAAAGTAATTGGCACGTTTTACGAGAAATATTGATTTCTGAAAATAAAGCTATGGTTTTGGGGTTTCCAAATGATAACTAGTTTTCAATGATGATAACAGGATTTTGAAACATAAGTTTGATAATTGCGGTTTTCGGTTTTGAAATCAGATTTCGAGAATCGAGAGTTGGTTTTAAGATTGGAAGTGGATTTCCGGATTTGGGTTCGGAATGACGGTTCTGGATGCTGGAAGGGCTTCAGACCAGTGATTTCGGATTCGGGTTTGGATATGGATTTAGACATGGTTTTTCAAATAGTTTTGGATTGGATTTACTGGATCTGGATATTGGGTTTAAAGACCCGGATATTGATTTGACGGGGGACGGGCCCGGATTGGGTTTAAAGACCCGGATTGAGTTTAGAGACTCGGATATATTGTTATTTCCCCCATAGGCCTGTTGAGTTTAAAGACTCGGGAGTTTAAAGACTCGGATTGTATTGAGGCCTGGATTGAGTTTAAAGACTCGGGAGTTTAAAGACTCGGATAGGTCCAGCAGGTTTGATCAGAAATGATGGTTTGATATTCACGATTTATGATACGGTTTTATGATGCTTATGATATGGTTGTTTCTATAACTATTTTATAGTGTTTCTGTTACTTATGATGTTTTATGGTGGTTGAATGATAACTGTTTTGATAACTGGGTTATGCTTGTGGTTTCAAAACGGAGGGCTAAACCCGGTTTTCTTATAAATGGTTTTAGAAACTTTTCTGTTATTATGGTCCACTCACACCTTCTGTTTTAAATTGCCCTCCAGGTCGTGGAGCTATAGCGGGGTTTCGGCGTCGAGACAGCGTCTGAGGCATAGAAGTTACGAGAGGGATCCCGAAGTATTTTGTTTAAATTTCCGTGTGCGTGTATTTAGTTTAATAGTTTTCTTTCTTCTATCTTGAGTACTATGCTCTGTAAACTATTAACTTCGGGATATTTGATATAGTTTCTCCTGCGTCTAACTGTGTTGTGTCGGGGTGTCAGACGGGAGCAGGATTTACCTCGGGTTTCGGGGTGAAACCGGGGTTGGTCCTGACAACTCGGATGGTGCCTGAGTGCAGTTCCCGAGGTTGGCCTACGCGTAGTGCAGATGTGACAGTGTGATGGTTTGTGCACTGGTGAATAGTGCAGATTGATTGATTGAGTAATGGATTGTGCACTTGTGGTTGTATTGTTTGATGTTGATTGTGATTACGTACTGGTATTGAGTACGAGTTCTGGTCTGTATGGCCAGGTGATTATGTGTTCGTATGTTTTGGCCTGAGAGCCGGGATTTAACTTGTTATGTTGTTTGGCTGAAAAGCTAGTGGTTGTGTTCATATGTTTTTCCCTATGCATGCAGGTTTGATAAACTGGAGGGTAAATGATGTCTTTTAAAATGTGTTTTAACGAATATATTTTTGTCCACTCACACTTTTCTGTTTTTGATGACCCTCCAGGCCGTGACACGACGTTCGGGGCTAACCGAGAGGCGGAGGCATAAGCGATGATAATCCCTTGTCTGATAGGTGCTGAAGGATTGTTTCGGGATTTCAATTGACTTGTCAGACGAGAGCAGGACCGAGCACGAGTATCGAGGTCCAGTTGGGACGGGTCCTGTCAAAGTGGTATCAGAGCAGTTGGTTACGGATCTGTTATGCCTCCGAGACGTGAGCCCTGTGCATGGCCTGGCGAAGAGTTAGAGAGTCCAGATGTTGAGAGAGCCCAGCGTCTGGGAGCCACTAGATTTACGGGCCAGACGAACCCAGAGGAGGCCTATGAATGGCTTATTCAATTTGAGCCGATTTTCGAGATTATGAGATGTCCACCAGAGGATATGGTCTTATTAGCCACCTTTATGTTGAATGGAAATGCTTATCGATGGTGGCGTGGAGTATAGATGACTGGTATTACTGCTCATACTTTGACATGGGAAACTTTCCGAGATCGTTTCTTAGATCAGTTATACCCCCGATCCTTCCGAGATGCTAAAGAAGTTAAGTTCCTTCACTTGAAGCAGAGGAATCTATCAGTAGCCGAGTATGAGCATAAGTTCTTGAACTTATCAAATTTCGTTCCTCTGTATGTGGCAACTGAGGAAGATAAGTGTTCCCGGTTTGAGCAGGGATTGAGGAATGCCATACAGGGCGCTGTGACGGTAGGTTCGTATTCGACCCTGCGAGAGTTATCCGATGCTGCTGCTCGAGTGGAGGCGACTTTACCCATTCGAGAGCGAGATAGAAGCTAGGGACGCTACCGAGAGAATTAGAGTACTGGAAGTACGAGTCAGGGAGATAACCCAGATGATACTCGGGGAGGTATGTCACGGCCCCTTTCCTCCAAACAATCGGATAGCGTTTCGATGTCATCGCCATCAAGGCGTACACAAATCACTTGCTTTCATTGTGGAGAGCGTGGTCATATTAGGAGAGAATGTCCCTACCGGTCGGATCAAGGGGCGACCGATCATACAGCTGTGGATCGACACCAAGGATCAATGTCGACAGATACCAGTAGTGCTAGAACTGGGTGACCAAGTCGTGGTTGGCCTTCGAGTTCACGAACGTAGATCTCGAAAACTGTCATAGCGTGTTGCACGATTTTGGTGTGCCTGAAGCTGTTGTGATTAGTGGTATATGTTGTGGTTGTGATGTAAAGTTCTGTACTGTTGTACTGTTATGTATTGTTATGTGTTTGTACTGTTCTGTGAGCGTTTTAGCTTGGACCATTATGCGGTTCTGTGTTTGTTGTACTGTTGTGTTTGTTTAATATACTGTGACCGAATTTCGGGGACGAAATTCTTTAAGGGGGGAAGGTTGTAACGCCCCGAAAATTCGAAAAAAAAAACGAAAATTTAGAAAACTTTGAAGAAAAGGACGATTTTGCCCCTGGAATTGGACGAGCGGTTGATTTTTTATTCGAGCTGTCAAACAGATTTTGACCGATGACTGTGACGTAGATCGGGACGTCACGAGTTCATAGACAGGTGGCACGCCCGATTCCGACATGCGAGGAAAAAGTTAGGATGTGCGGAAGTTTGAGGGTAATTTGGTAAATTGGTCAAAAGGGGCCATTTGTTGACTTTTTGATCGGGACATTGTTTGGACTTTCCGGAAATACCGTTGGATAGGTCTCGAGACGCTGAATCCGTAGACAGGCGGCATGCGTCAATCAGAGTCCGAACAAGAAAGTTATGGGTCTAGAACAAGGAGGAGCATTTTGGTAATTTGTTATGATAAGGGTAAAACAGTAATTTGTCTTTAACGGTGCAATTAACTGATAAATTATCTTCAAATTGGCTGATTCAGCTTATGGGAGGAGGATGACTGCCTAAGTGACACCTGGTCAGTTTTAATTGAGATTAGTGGCAAGTAAGCCGCCTAGACTATAGTTTAAACAGGTTGTGTGTGTGCTAAAAATACAGAGAACCTCAACACCCATCCCTTGATCAATTTGCAGTAACACAAGGAGACCAGAAGGAATTGAGTGATCAATTGAGTGAAAAACCGAGAGGGATAGGGAATACATTGAATTGAAATTAACTGAGAACCATATCAAGAAAACCCAAAAAATCACCTATAAGCATAAATCTCGAATTTAAATTCTTAGGCGGTTTCAATTGAAATTGACAAAAGATTTAGCCTTCTGGGAGTTCAACGAAGCGAACCACCTCAACTCGAACGGGAATTGGTGGAGACTCAACGAAGAACAGGACCTGCGATTTCTTTGAAATTTGGAGCTTGGGTTCGATCACTTAAAGGTACGGAAGCTTCAAATTGGTTTTGAAATTATGCTTAGATTGAATAGAGAATGCTCCTTGTATGAGCAATTTAATGATATAACGTTAACTGGAGTAGGACCGGATTCCAGACCCGTCGGGTTTCGTTGTTGAGTCATGGGCTTTAGAGCATGGTTTTATCAAATTGAGGTAACAGACCCTGAATTAAGACCCTAATGATACTAATAGATGATTGAATTGAAGGAAATGATGTCGAATTGGCTAGGAATGAAACAGGTTGCATCGCGGGTCGTAGGCTCCGTTTACCAGGTAAACGGGTGACAGGGACGACTGTGCAGGTTACTGTAGCACGGCGCGTGAGGCCGCGTGGTGGGTTTTCTGAGGAAGGTTTCAACATGTGTTTTACTCTATGTAATGTAACGGACATTTTAAAATTGGTTTCAAGTCGATCGGACACCGTTTCGATTATGTTTCGAGGGTCCGGCGGTTTATGTTATATTTTAAAATAATATTAAATTCCCGAAAAATTATGGGAAATTGACATGATGTAAATTGACTTGTTAGTAACCCTACATAATGATTTTGGACAGGCTTAGAGATTCCTGGCAAGTGTCAGAAATTACGGAAACTCGTGCAGCGCAGCAAACGAGCGGTTTGGACGGTGTGTAAGTGGACGTTTGTTTTCTAAATTGATATGCATGCATAGTTAAATGTTTTACATGATTGATTGCATGATTTGACTTGCAATGATGTCTTGATGATGTGGCATGCTTATGTGTGATTTAATGAATATTTTAATCGGTCTTTCGGACACGTTTTTCGAAGAAATGTGCAAATGGTATTTTGGGCTAGGCCCGGAGTCAAAAAGGTTTCCAAAAGAGTATTTTGATGAATTGGCAAGTCAAGGATGATTTCTCGATTATTTTAATCTTTTCATTGTGATTTCACGGATTTACGTATAAGTGGTATTTGAGCCTGAAACTCTGTCGGGAATGCTTATGACTTGATTTGAGGTCATAGATATGATTGATATGTGTTGTGATATGGATTGTGATTGTGCTTGCGGATACTAGATCATGCTGGATGATGCGAGTGCAGTGCCTAGACGTGACTCGGATGTTGCGTGAGTGCAGCCCCCGGGTATGAGACGTTTAGAGGATGCGTGTGCAGTTCCCAGACATGATAGATATGACTCGGATGGTGCTTGAGTGCAGTTCCCGAGGTTGGCCTACGCGTAGTGCAGATATGACAGTGTGATGGTTTGTGCACTGGTGAATAGTGCGGATTGATTGATTGATTGAGTAATGGATTGTGCACTTGTGGTTGTATTGTTTGATGTTGATTGTGATTACGTACTGGTATTGAGTACGAGTTCTGGTCTGTATGGCCAGGTGATTATGTGTTCGTATGTTTTGGCCTGAGAGCCGAGATTTAACTTGTTATGTGGTTTGGTTGAAAAGCCAGTGGTTGTGTTCATATGTTTTTCCCTATGCATGCAGGTTTGATAAACTGGAGGGTAAATGATGTCTTTTAAAATGTGTTTTAACGAATATATTTTTGTCCACTCACACTTTTCTGTTTTTAATGACCCTCTAGGTTGTGACACGACGTTCGGGCCTAACCGAGAGGCGGAGGCATAAGCGATGATAATCCCTTGTTTGATAGGTGCAGAAGGATTGTTTCGGGATTTCAGTTGACTTGTCAGACGGGAGCAGGATCAGGCACGAGTATCGAGGTCCAGTTGGGACGGGTCCTGTCATTTGGGCTGAGTCTCTATGAGATTTGGATTGGATCGGCTTCGGGGAATCCTGATTTTGTGGAAACGGTTTGTGAAAACTATACCTCCAGCTGAGACCCGGTTGAAATGCTTTAGACTGGATTTGAGGTATAAATGGTTTTACAATGATTTTCCACTGGATTTGATTATTGTTTTACATATACCAACCATATAAGTGGATTGTCTACTTCGGACGTCTCATAATATCCTGGAGCAGTCACGGTGTATTAACTGGGAGCGGACGCTCCGAGGATAGGCTCAGAACCAAGAATGCGAGCATTTTCTGAGTGGGGTTTCTCTGAGGAGAGGCTCGGGATCAGGATTGCTAGATATTGATATCACTCCGGACAGGGTTCAGGGAAGGACTCGGAGTTGAGACCCGAGGTGGCACGCATAGCCTTAGAACCGTGACATTATTTATTAGACATCAGGGATGTCAGACATCTGGGATGTCAATGATTTGGCACCTTGTTTTTTACTGATTTGGGCAGCGACCCCTTGTGTTTTGGTTTTGGGGCTAAGACCCTACTGAGGAAATGGCTTTGATTGATAAATGTTTTTACTATATATTGATTTGAAAAGCCATATTATTTGATTTAAGGAAAGTGGTTGTTATAACTTGTTTTCTGATGCATGTAGGCTTTTTAGTGAAGGGTATAAATTGTCTTTTTTTGAAATGGTTTTATAAACTGTTTATTTTCGTCCACTCAAAGCCCTTCAGGTTGATCGCGGATGCGGGCTGTATGACAGGACCTGTCCCAACTGGACTTTGATAACCGTGCCCGGTCCTGCTCCCGTCTGACAAGTCAACTGAAGTCCGAAACTACCCTTCAGCACCTGTCAAACAAGGGATAACTGCACTGATTTTGCTCATGCCTTCGTCTCTCCATCAGCCCCGAACGTCGTGCCACGACCTGGAGGGTCATTAAAACAGGAAAGGTGTGAGTGGACAAAAATAATATCATTTAAAACACATTTCAAAATACATCATTTACCCTTCAGTTTACCAAACCATGCATGCATAGAATCAAACATATGAATCACCGACTTCCAAGCCAAATCACATGAAAACATCAAATCCCGGTTCTCAAGCCCAAATGCCATTTAAATCATTTCATAAAACCACTTTATCATACAATAAAACATATAAATCGGGAATTACACATCCAAGGGTCCTCTGGGAATTACACATCCAAGGGTCCTCTAGGAATTACACATCCAAAGTCATCATCCTGCTGGGAATTACACGTCCAGCCCTACTGGGAATTACACATCCAGCCTCACTGGGAATTACACATCCGGTCCCTCCGGGAATTACGCATCTAGAGTCCCTCCGGGAATTACACATCCAGAGTCATTTCAGGAATTACACATCCAAAGTCTACCTAGGAATTACACATCTGGGGGCATTGAACACCAATACACAATCAAAATCTTTATTTCAAAATCATCGTTAAAACCATGTCTAAAACCATGTCAAAACCATTTATCACGGGGTCTCATGCCCAAATCACATTTCCACGTAAATCCGTGCAACCTCAACCTAAGTTTCCATTTTGATATGAATCCATAAAATATCCAAAAAACATTACAAATCCATCAAATCAATTTCCCGACTCATAATCCAAGTCAAAATCGATCTCATATCCCGGACCTTCGCCCAAAACAACAATTTCACAATTTCTCGAAAATTGTGCCCAAAACACTGATTAAAATAATCATTTAAATCCAGTAAATAATCATATCAAACCATTACCATTCAAATCATGCCATAAATTATGTAAAACATTTAACTATGCATGCATATCAGTTTATAAAACAAACGTCCACTCACACACCGTCCAAACCGCTCGCTTTCCGAGCTGCACACATTTCCGTAACTTCCGACATTTTCCAAAAATCTCGAATCTTGTCCAAAATCATGATTTAGGGTCACTAATGAATTAATTAACATCATATTAATTTCCCATAATTTTTCAGAAATTAATTACAAATTAAATATGTAACATAAACCTTTGGACCCTCGAAAAAATATCGAAACGGTGTCCGATTGACTCGAAACCAACTCTAAAATGTTCGTTACATTGCATAGAACAAAAGTCGTGTTGGACTCACCTTGGGAATCGGGCCCACGCGCCCTCATGCGCCGCCGTGAGTGGCTATGCGTGAAACCCACACGCGTGCTACAGTGTCACCACATTCACCCGTTTAACTGTAAACGGATCCTACAACCCGCGAACAGACCCGATTTGATTCCTACCAATTCAGCATCAATTTCAACAATTGAACGTCCATTAGCATCTTTATGGATCCAATTAAGGTTCTGTAAACCCAATTACATAAACACTTACCTCAATCCAATCGAATCAAACTCGACTATTCGAAGAACACCGAACACTATTCATTCATCGAACTTCCTCAATTCGACCCGTTTTCTTTCAATTGATCCAGCCAACAGCTTCGTAGGGGTCCTTTAAGTATAATTCCAACCTCAATTTCATCCTTCAATCCCTCCAAGATCACAACTCAAACCTCGAATTTCTTCTTTGTCACTAGGTCCGTTCAGAGCCAAATCAATTCTCTTCGTTTTTAATCGGGTTCGCTTCGGTTTGAACTCAGGAAGCTTAATTCAAGCTCAATTTTAGTGTTTGGGGTCCATAAATTCCAATTCGAAAATCGATCAATTTGAATTTCATAAATTTGGGTCTCTGGTTTTTCTTCTGCGATTTCCATTTATTCTTCCGTGTTTACCTCTCGTTTTTCACTCTAGGATTTACTTGTTATCTCTCTGTTATTCTCTAAATTGGTTTTGGTTGCTGGGAAGATCGATCAAATAAAGTCATGGTCTCTATTTTACCTCCAAAATACACACGGGTCTAATTCCCTTTTATTTGCGCTGAACTAATTCACACACCGCACACACACATTCACTTGCCACTAATTGCAATCTGCACAGTGACATGTGTCACTTACTCACACAAATGACTCATCCACACATTGAATCAGCCAATTTAACCGCCTAATTTGCCCTGCTGCCCTAAATTACCATTTTACCCCTGCACACATAATTACCAAAATACCCCTCACAATTCTAGACCCATAACTTTCACGTCCAAACTCCGATTGACGCATGCCGCCTATCTACGGATTCAGCGTCTCGAGACCTATCCAACGGTACTTCCGGAAAGTCCAAACAAGGTCTCGATCAAAAAGTCAACTTTAACCCCCTAAAACCAAGGTCAAAATCGCCATTTCTTTCCAATTTTTCCAGTTTTTCCTTTTTCGAATTTCCAGGTCGTCACACTGTAGGAGTGACTGAGACATCACATGCCGCCATAGATCTTGGCATACTCCGTTAGCCCTGAGAGGGTTTAGGTGTATCCTTGGTCTGGCACATGGTGTTAGATAGGAGCATGACACATTCCGCGGTAATCTTGGGGGGATTGGAATGGGTCGTGTCAGCTTGGTATCAGAGCACAGGGCTCTTGGAGTGTTACGCATGTGGCGGATGTGGTGCCTCTGCGAGGAAAACAGCATGTCATCAACCTGATAGTTAATGTAAGAGTAGGAAATTTTAGTGGAAACGTACTTCGGTTAAGTTACGTTTAGCATCCTATGTCGTGGCTAAGCAGTGCTAGACCCGAGTAGAGCTGAGTAGACCCGTGTAGGGTAGAGTTCCTTGTGTGCCAGCGGTTGGAAACCACAGCGTGTTGGTGAACTAGGTTCCAGTGTGACGACTTTTTAGAGTCGAGACTGTAGGACGGTCAAGTTGGGTGTGCTGAAGAGAGCAGTCGAGGTCGTGGATGACCCTAATTGAGACTGGTTGGACAAGTTATAGGGAGAGTGGTACTTGTGGATCGGATCTCGGGGTGGACCGATTAGTGGACCTTGCACTTTGAGCTGAAAGTGTACAAATGCTTGAGGCTGTTTAGATGTTGAGTTACACTCTTGAGGACAGGGTCCGGTTAGTACAGAGCAGTTGGTATAGGCGGTGAGTTGCCCGTTCGAGTATGGAGTCTCGATAGCAGAGTGTTTCTTGGATAAGTCTGCGCGAGGTTATGGCAGACATTGTTATCGAGGGTAGTTGTAGTTAAGATTGTTGAGCGTTGGGCGACGTTCGATGAACGTTTCGTAGGTAGTTTTCACCCCAGTGTTGTTGAGTTATGAGGGAGGTAGAGTTCCTCAGACATGAACAAGAGATAGGTTGTTAGCTCGGTACGAGCAAAGGTTTAAGATTTGGTCATAGTGTGCTCATGTTTGGTGTTTACTAAACGATGAGCTTTGGGCGGTGCAAATTGTATCGAGATGCCACATCATCTCCACTAAGTTATGATTGGAGAAGACCCAACGGAGATGACTGAGATGAGATGATTGAATCTCAGTAACGATTGGATGATTTTGAGGGACGCCGAGTGCTTCGAAAGGATGTGATTGTGATCGCAGTATCCTCTTTGTTGAATTGGATTACGGAGGCGTACCCCTATGCCTGAATTTGAAACAAATGTTTTGTCTTACCTTTGTAAGTGTCCATGAGTGTCGGGTACAAGATTTGATCCCATAAGAGTTGGGACATGAGAATCAGGTGGTTCCATTACTACCAATTGGATGTACATAAACGGTATAATAAAAGACAGGTGAGGTTTGACCTTAAGTTGGATTGGTTCCAGGACACATGGATTGATGTTCGAGTGAGTTGCAACTTGGAGGCCGGGAAGATACTATAGGGTAGCTATTTGAGAGATGGGAAATGTGTCGTGATGTCCTTGAGCTAGAGTATTCGGTGGTGGACTCAGTGGAATTGGGAATCAGTTGACTTGGAGTGTCACTGTAAGGTGACCCAATGTTCTTTTCGATGGAACTTCGGGAGTTGGTTTTGACGAGACTGCTAGTAAATATACTTACTTCTCCTGAAAATTCCTCGTGAACTTCTCATCACTCGTGGAGGTGTAAGCTTGTTAAGGTTAAGTTGAATTGATTAGTGGTGCGAACGTGAGAACATCACTATAGTAGTTACCAACATATATTATTGGTTGGTGAAAGAGACTCATCATTGTCTGCTTCCATGGTTGCAATTTCTCTTGGTGCCTGGATGTCAGGATAGGTCGTCGATCAAATTTGAGTGAGTTGAGGAGCAGATGTCGTGTGGCGTTACCTGACGTTGGTTATTGTAGTTGGATTGGTATTTACACTCACGTAGGATTAATTTTGATGTCATCATCTTGGATTATCCTAAAGTGGGATATGATCATGGGCTAAGTGAAAGAAATTCGTAATCCATAAAGTAAGTGGTGACAAATTCTATGGCTTATGAGCTTGGGTCGCAACGACCGAGATGATCGAGAATCACGTGATGGCGATCGAGTTGGTTGTGGATCGAGAGAGTTTTTAGATTGGCAGTGGCCAGTCAGGACGATAGACTTTGGACTCACTCAAATAGGATGCGTGTATTGACTATCGGGTAGAGGTTTATCCCCGTGGTTGCGGCTTGTTGATACGATTGACTCAAGGAGGAGTCAAGTCATTTTGGTTTGAGAGGTTGACCAGACGACTTCAGAATTTGACCTCTCTTAGTGTCGAAGTTGGGATTGGAACAACTTGGTGGACGTGAATGGGTTCGAACACACTTCAGGTGTTGGTCAGGTAACCAGGAAAACTCGGATAGACCGTTGAATTGGAGTATACGATCTGTCTAGAACAGGATCAGATGGACATGCTCTAAAGTTAACCATGAATGGCTACCATGCCAACTATGGAGTGGACAGACTAGATCCTAGGTTGTTGTGGTGCGTGGACTTGTTGTGGTTGTTTGTTCATACTACATTGTGCGTGAATGCTGCTCTTGAGGAGGCCTGAGTAGTGCCTTGTGGTTTTGTGTTGTGTGCACCTGTGAGTAGGGCACGTTAAACTCTGTACTTGTGGAGTGTTGAGCAACCTGAAGTTTGTACAGTGCACTGAAACACCAGGTTAAGTCTGAGGTGGACGTGTTGGTAATTAGATTGGTTCCGATATTATTAGTTCGTTGAGAATGAGGACTGGACATATAATACTGTGCACTAGAGCAGAGTGATCTTGAGAGGGTTTAGTGATTGTACGAGCTTGGAGCTCAGAGCCATGGTTGGCCGGACGAACCCTAGGGTTTGAGTTGTGTTATCCCTACTAGGGCAAGTATGCGATGGGGTCCAAATACACTCAGGATGAGTGAGATGTCAGTTTGGTATCAACGGAATGAGTGAGGTGATAGTTTGAGACTTTTCTCGAGTCAGGATCATGATAAGTCACAAATTAAGCATCATTTCACTGTTATTTCTTATCCTTTTTACTTATCTTTTGATTATAATCATTCAAACAATATGAGAAAATGATATCTTTTGTGAAGTTTGTGCAGATTGCTTAGTTGAGGTTTAAATCATGTTTTACAATGAAAGGTTATCTTTCCGAGGCTAAATCTTTAAGGCTCATCAAGGACTCATAAAGGGCCTCATCATCTCCCATTTACATGACCAAGATCCACCAAGACCCTAAAAGTCACGGCCTAGCCCCTAGAAGCCCACAAAATGCGGTTAAAGGAGTTTTAGGGGGTTTACTTGTGCATCAAGTAACTTTGGACGAATTTTCCTACCTTTCTCAATGAGGAATGACATGGATTGACTTGGATAAGAAGACTAATTTATATTCCTAATCAGATCTTGAAGTTAAAGAGGCAAGAAACAAGGAAAATGAAGTTTCTTGGAAATTAAGAAACCATCTTGTACATGGCTAGGGTTAATTGACTTCCCTAGCCGCAATTATCATGTTTCCTTTATTTTAGGGCAATGTAATCAGATTTAGGATAGCATTAAATGAATTCCTAGTCAAAGATAAAGTTAAGAAGTGGAAAGAAGGAAGTAAAGGGACTCCTTGTACAAGAAGGATACAAAAAACGGCCAACTACGGTTTTTCACAAAAACAAGGAGTTTTCCTCCTTGTTTTGGGGATGTTTTCCCTTTTCTTTGAGGGAGATGTTAGGGCAGGTGTTTGGGGTTATAAATAGATGTTTTCTCATTTTTTGGAGGCCGAATTTACCTCTTGAAGGTCCCCAAAACTCTGTCAAAATTCGTACTTCAATCCATGTTCTTAGTCTAGAGTTTTGTAATTTAATTCAAGCACTCTTTATAATTCAAGCATCTTCAAATTCAGCACGTCTACCTTGAGGGAGTTTTCCTTCATCTCTTTTATTCATTGTCCTTTTATTATTTCTTGCTTTATTTATATTGTTTGCACCATTTAATTATGTCCTTATTTTATTCAATAATGTTTGAGTAGTGTAATTAGGGCTAGGGGTACTTGTAGCCCTAGCCATGCTAGTTCGTGTTTGATTTCTGGCTCTTGATTATGATTGTTATGTATGCCTGGATTTGTTGGATTATTGCGCTTCATGAACTCAATTTATGCTTATAAGCTTAGCTACCTTATGTGTGTATAACTGTTGATGTAATTGCCTGACGGATCA
The DNA here is from genome assembly GCA_032719365.1 of Prinsepia uniflora. Taxonomy (NCBI): domain Eukaryota; kingdom Viridiplantae; phylum Streptophyta; class Magnoliopsida; order Rosales; family Rosaceae; genus Prinsepia; species Prinsepia uniflora. Next base: position 52,995,530 of record CM064863.1, on the reverse strand, counting down.
CCTTGATGTTTGTGTTCACCCTGCAATTTGTAGCATCACGTTTAAGAGGGGGAATCTTATTCGTAATCTAAACTCATGGCTTCCTAGGTCTGCACATCACTTTTCTAGGGACAATGTAGTGTCATTAAATCTTCTTTATGTTTCATGCATTATCACGCACCATCGGTAATAATTGTTTAAGGGCGGGGACATCACGCTTAAACATGCAATCTAAGAGGAGATAATATGTGTGGGGTGAACCTTAGCCGGACACCTGCACGGACACTTAATTCAGATACATGCATAGTAATCTAATCAAGGAAATCTAACGGAACTTTAATTGGTAAAGGTGGATAGAAACCCTAGCTCGACTTAGTTAGTTATTATTAGTTAATTTATTTCATTCATAAAACATAAAAAACCCCCCATTGCATTTTAATTACTCCACATAAGTCAATTGAGTTAGATGGAATTGGATATCATTGAGCAAGTCTTCGTGGGATCGACCTTTGCTTGCATCTATACTATCTACAAGTCTTGTGCACTTGCAAAGTTTATTACACATAGAGATTTTTCCTACTACATCTTTTGTGCTTGGTAAAATTTCTATCAAGTTTTTGGCGCCGTTGCTGGGGACTTGTTCCTCAACGGTGTCCGTTTTATTTGATTCCTTCGACTTAGTGGTTTTTCTTTTTGTTTTGTATATAATTTTTTGGTTTTCTTTTTTGTGACGTGTCTAGGTACCATGGAGTCGTGGAATAGCTATTATTCTTCTCAAGGTTGGGCCTACGAGCCCTATGCAAATATTCCTTCGGTTCCAAGTAATCAAGAGGGATGGGCATACCCCCAAGATTGTATGTACATGTCTGAGCCTTACAATCAGCCCTATAAGAAGCCATACCACCACAAATGGAGTGAACCATCACCCTACCGTTGGACTCCTCCTCCTTTGGATCCTAGGTCTGCCAGACCTCAAAAAACATTTCGAGATGCACTAAATGAGGCCCGATCTCAAAGAACACTCCGGGAAGCCCTTTTAGAGGACAAGGAACTAGAGCACCTTCGACTTAAACTTCTTTGGGAACCCGATTGGGATGATGAGGATAATGATGTGTATGTCCCCTTACCACCCAAGGACAACACCAATGAATTCACCTCGGGTCATGCTCTTGATGTTCATGAAATAGAACCAAACCCGCATGCATTGCACCAAGTTTTGGCCGAGGTCCCTGAAATTCCAGCACCTATCCTTGAGGTCCCTGAAATTCCAGCACCTATCCTTGCCTCAACTCCTCAAGCACCTCTTATCTTTACTTTTCCAGGGCCTTCCTTATCCTTATCTTCACCATTTAAGTTCCTTACTCAACTTAGGTGTTTTGGTGAGAAATTTGATGTTGTGCCTAATGGTTTGTGCAGGTTTAATGATACTTGTCGGAGGCAAGACGAAGGAAGTATCAAGATGGTGGTATGCACCTTTGAGACATTCAATTCTACCCAAGGCTCAAGGTCACGGCCCAAGCAACCCAAAGACCCTCCATGGCCCCCAACACTTCGATCATTATGCTTACTTGTCTATTGGGATCAAACAGTTTTTACTTACATTCAAATCTGTATTGTACTTGTTCCCTGAAATGTTAAAGTCTAGGAAGTGGATTTCTACTTGTAGAACTAATCAATTCATTTATGTTGCAGGCAAGATAGCACTAAAGGAGGGCCAGGTTTGGAGCCCCTCAAGTGCCTCTTGGACCGCAAGCATTCTAAGTGCTCAACTTTTCCCTGGTTTGTTCCCTCTTTCATATGGACGTTTTTTACCTTCTAACTCATGATTTTGTCTTCCTTTTATGCTCAAAACATTTAGGAAAATGTTTCATTTAGGTTTGGGGGTATTAGACTTAAGTTTAGGGGTACACAACACAGTTTCTGTTTTGAAATGCTTGCTTTTTTTTTTTTCCTGCTCTTATTTCCTAGCTGTTTTTTGTTTTCTGTTTTGAATTCTTTGCTGTTTTTTGTTTTGTGATGCTAGTTTTTATGCCTAAACATGTTAATATGAATGTATAGAACATGAGAATTGCTTGTACTTACTAAGAATCATTGCCATTTCCATTGAACTAACACTTGCACTTCACGATACCATAATCAAGTGATTAAGCAACCAAAACAATTGAATTTGAGCATACTTAGAAAATTAGTGGAGACTACCATTGTGAGATTTTTGAGCTTGATTTCCTTTATTTCTGAGTGATCTACATGTTTCTACTCTCAAACACTCATCACTTTGTTCATAATTGCATGATCTCTTTCTATTTGCATTGATGTTTAACAAAACCATATCTATTGGATGCTCTTGATTTGATGTATGATTGTTTATGAGATGTGATATAGGCTATGTGTGTTTTAGCTCCTAAAGGCCCTTCTTTTCCCCGTCCAAATTGCATGCTCCCTAAGCCCCTTTGAAGCCAAACACTTAGCTGTTTTGTTCTTCACCTACAATATGACCTAACCAAGTTTTGAACCATTCATAATCGCTGCACCCTATAATCTAAACTTGTGTCAAGGTTGCATCAAATGAGATTCATAGTGAGGAGGAAATATGTTGATGTTTTGTGCTACTTATACTCATGTGATGGAAGTATGTTTGAATGGAAAAGATCGTTCATTTATTTGTAAAGTGAGGAAGTTATTGCATGATCTTGGCTCAGCTTATCTACAAAAAATGTATCAAGTTCATTAGTGAAAAGAAAAAAAAAAGAAAATTTGTGATTAGAAAAAAAAAAGAAAAAAAAAGAAAAAAAAAAGAAAAAGAAGAAGCAATGAACTTAGAGTTGAGTCAAGTGAGCCATGTACCTCAATTAGAGCATTTTTGTGAGCTTAAGCACGATTTCATCTAGACTCAAGGTCCGATTCATAACTTCTCATGCCTTGATGCGGTTTAGGTTCTTTGAATTTCAACTTTTCTTTCTAAACCTATGAACCTAGCCCCATTACAACCCTTGAATGAAGACCTATTGATCTTCTGAATGGTTATGCAAAGGATTAAGGTACGTATCTCTGTTCTTAAACTTCAATTCTATGGTGAGATCATATTTTCAGATAAATTGCTTTTCTTCATTGAAATTCATATGTGATTAACTTGATTTTCTTTACATAAACTCTTCACATATGCTTGTTGAGTGAAAGCCTTAGGATTCTTGAGCGTATTGAGTGATGCTTAGTGAGGATTAGAGTCGAGGCGAAATCTTTCTAGGGTGTTTAGATGACGTTGTTTTCTAGTTTGATGATTTGGGATATTGGTATAAACACTTGACACCTTGAGTTCACGGTTGTGACGTTGTTTTCTATCTGATCACAGCGTGGACGCTGAGTGAGACAAGGTTTGCTACAAGGTACCCTAGTAGGACTCTAGAGTGAGTCGAGGTTTTTTGTTGGTGACTCGAGCAGTGACAGTGAACCCGTGAGTACCGGTTGACCATGACTGTGTGTCACGAGCGTGGCTTACAGTTAGGAGACCGTCTAGAGACATGCGATTTGAGATCTCTCAGAGAGAGCAGGATGTCAGCTTGGACTATCAGCTGAGAAGGGTCCTCATGCTGAAAGCTGAAAGGTATCAGCTTGGTAAAAGCAGGATTGTTGACCTAATTTTTCAACTCAGTAGGATGGTAAGTTAACTTGTCAGTTTGGATTTCGAGTGTACCTGTGTAGGTGATAGGTGAGTTGGACGTGTATCGTTGTCTCAAGAGAGACATACGAGTTGAAGTGTGGATTCTCGAAGACTTGGTTTTTGAGACTTGAAGCTGATGTTTAAATTCCCGAGACTTGGTATGTGAGGGTTGAGTTTTGGAACTTTGGAAGCTTCCACTGACGATTGGTCACATGTTTGTTGGATACGGTCATAGCGGACTGAGCTGAATTTCAGCATTGATTGTTGGATTGTGGTTAACGTTACATGACGTTTGAGTATAGATGAGTACTGTGGTTAGTTGTTGGACGTGTATGTTTACATGAGAGTGCCTCCTGTTGGAGGCAGGATTGGATTTCCACAGTTTGGATGTGGTTTTGAGCCAGTTTGAATTTCGAGGATGAAATTCCTTAAGGGGGAAGATTGTAACAAACCGTCCCAAATCTACAGATTAATTAAGGACTAATTGGGGATTATCGAGGCTAATCGGGAATTAGTTGAGGATTTTTTGGACAGTCGATGTAAAATGACGATTTTACCCCTAGAATGAGTTAGTCATGCTCCCGTCTGACGCACGTGTGACACGAAGGCTAAACACCTATCTTACCCTCGTGGAACACGTAAGCCAAACAATGGATGCCCAGGTTAACGTATCAAAAACCATCTTGAGTTAACCAGAGTTCGTAGCATCACTGTGGATCGCGTGTGTGATGTCTCTGCCTCACTAACAGCAGCCCACGCCGCATCAACCTAGAGAGTATTGAAAACATAAAAGACTGTGAGTGGACGAAAATAAATAATAGTTTTAGAAGAACATTTATAAGAGAAGCCATTTATACCCTCCACGTAAAATCAATGCATGCATTCGAAAACCATTTCTTAAAACCATTTCATTTCCAAAATAATAGAATCGTTTACGAAAAACCAGAAATCATTTCTTTACTCAAGTCCGTTTCTCAAATCCAGGGCCTCAGCCCAAAACCATAAATCAACATCAAAGTACGGAAACTTAGCCCAAAAATCCACAAATCCAAAACATCCGGGCCACTACCCAAAACATCTGAAGACCATGGGAAAATCAATAGTAAATCACAAGTCAAACAATCTGCTGGATCTCAAGCACCGAGTCTTTAAACTCAAAACACATGTGCATCAGCCCTTCCTGGGATATCAACGAGTCTTTAAACTCAAAAAACAATCAACAGGCCTCGGGGGATATTACAATAACCGAGTCTTTAAACTCAAAATATATCAATAAAGGGTCCTCCCTCGCTATCAATCAACCTGGTCTTTAAACCCAAAATCAGATCCAGCAATAACAACCGGGTCTTTAAACCCAAAACCAATAGCAACGGGTCTTTAAACCCAAAACCAAGTGAAAACCATAGGAAATCCAGAAATCCAACGAAATCCAAATTCCAAAACCAAATCCGAAATCATCATTTGAAATCTCGATTTCAAATCCCGAAAGCATAACAAAACTGAAAGCCGAAATTTTTAGAAACTGGGCCTCATGCCTGAAAGCACTGTCCGAAATCCATTTATATATCCTTGAAATCAAATCATAATTCAACTCCCAAAATTATAGTATCGAAACCATTATCAAATCACGACATAGAATCATATCTCGAAATACGTTCAATTACTTAAAATTCCTCAAAATACATGAAAAATCGTAAATCACAGATATCATAATCATAATCATAGCAATCACGTATAGAAAACATATAAAAACATTTATGCATGCATCATAAGTTAGAAAGCAAAGTCCACTCACATACCATTCCTATTGTTGCCTCGATACGAGTGCAATACGCCATTCCCGGCTAATCCACTATCACCGAACTTCCCAAACCTGTCCATATCACATTCTAAGGTCACTAACTACTTCAATATGCTTCTACTAAACCCCCGTAATTTTCTCAAATTTTTAAGTATTTTTAACCTAGCCTTTCAACCTTCGAAAATCCTAAATCCTATTGAAACGATGTTCGATCGACTCGAAACCAGTCCCAAAATGTTCGTTACATCGATACGATAAAAAGTTGTGTTGAACACTTACCCATCAGAGGTGCCACACACCCCTATGCGCCTCCCAAAGGGGCTACATGTGGGCCTCACACGCCTCAGCAGTCATCTTCAACCTCCCGTCGAACCAGGTACAGACCGGTTCGGTTCAGCTCGGTCCAGATGAACCAGCCAGGGCGGTTCATGGCCATTTCATCCTTTTTCCAATCCAATTTCAACCCTTCTTCTTCCTAAAGCTTTTTCTAAGCGTTTACAATCAATTTAGCACCTAAAAACATGAATTTAACATCTAGAATTTACCTCTTCAAATCGAACGATGAACCGGCCAATTCCTCCGCCGTGTTCTTCGTCTCCCGGCCACCTCCAGCCGTGGTTTCAAGCTTAAACAGCTCCTAAAAACCTCCAGAACCTTACCCAGGCAACCACCTCGCTCATCAGTCACTATAACTCACATTACCATCATCAATTTCAAGGAAGCGTTCACGGGAATGCAGCCTTACCTCTACTGTCGTTCTCAGTCGTGGCCACCACTAATCTTATTTTGACCTTTCCTTTCATTTTCATTCAGAACCCAAGCTCAAAAGACCATGTTTTCCAAGTGTTTGAAGTAAGAAAGGGTCCCCTGTTTTCATGCTTGCCTCACGAGTCTAGGGACACTCTCCACGGCCACTCACCACGGTGGCACCACCATCCTCCTCACCACCTAATCTCTCTGTTCTCTTCACACATCACCATCACTTGTTGCAGTTCGAAGGTGATTGTATAAGTGGTTTCTGTACTCTTTTTTCTCTCGACCCCGTGCAACACAAATAGCTCCCACATTTAAAATTGTGTGAGGCAGTGCTGAGACTTCCACAGCCTTCTAGTGAGGGACATGTGTCCTGAATCTGGTGGGCACGAATCCCAAGGCAGCCACATGTCCAATAACAACTGTACACAACAAAAAGACCAAATTGCCCTTGACAGGACCCATTCCAAATCCCTCGGGATTAGCGTGGGATGTGCCTGCTCCCGTCTAAAACGAAGTGTCAGACCAGGGATAATTCTGTCCTTTGCCCAACAGGGGCTATCAGAGTATGCCAGGATCCGAAGGAGGAATGTGATGTATCGTCTCTGTTATAGCCGCATCCGCGATCAACCTGAAGGGCATTTAAAACACAAAAGCTGTGAGTGGACAAAACAATTATTTTATAAAAACATTTCACAAAAGACCTTTATGCCCTTCATTAAAAACATATGCATGCATTCAAAAACATTTCTAAGGTTTATGCCCGGTTCCCATAAACCGTCATGAACCATCAAACCATTTGGGCCTTAGCCTGAAATCAGTCAAAAACCACATGGGACCTCCGCCCAAACCAAAAAACGTGGGAACTCGTCCCAAAACCATCTCATATGGGTCTCCGCCAAAAACCAATACGCGAGGGTCTCAGCCCAACGCCATCTTAGTGAAAACTCATCCACATATACATATATACATATATAACCCATCCTAGGCATTTCCGGAGAAGATACCAACTCGGGGCACACAGCCCCTAGGGAACACATCCCCGATATAGTCACAATGTCTCTATATATATAAGTATGCATACTACTCAGGGTCTCACTCCGAGTTTTCTCCCAGGATTTCTCCATCTGGGAGGCTCATCTTCGGACCTAGTCTGATCATCTCTCCGGAATCTAGTCGGGGACCACAACATAACGCCCACTCCTAGAACGGGATCCCTATGGGGATACCCACTTTGGTCTGTGGATCATGACTCTCCAGGTCGACGTCTGGAGGAGACCAATCAATAAGCTCATAAGGAGGTTATATACATACTCGTATAGAAAAACCATAAAAACGGGACTCATGCCCGAAACACAAATCAACTGGGCCTTTCGCCCGAACATAAGACTCAATAGGGCTTCTAGCCAGATTTCACAATGAACTGGGTATCGAGCCCGAACTCGAATCAACTGGGCATCGAGTGTCAGGACCCGACCCTCTTCTGGCAGGTCCCGATTCATCTAGCACGATATTGTCCGCTTTGGGCCTCCTTGCCCTTGCCCTCACGGTTTTGTTTTCGGGAGCTCACGGTGCAACTTCCCAGTGGGTCACCCATCATGGAATTGCACCAGCCTCAACTCGCTTAACTTTGGGGTTCCAATCCCCCCCAAAGCCACTGAGCTCCCAAAAGGCCTCATGCTAGATAGGTGTGTGCCTACACCTTTAAGGCACACCACCATTCCCTTCCCAGACCATTCCCCCCTCGCGGGAATGTGGGATTGTTCACCGTTCCCTCTAGGACACGAGTTTTACAATCCACCCCCCTTAGGGCCTAGTGTCCTCGCTGGCACACTTCCCGGTCGGGGTCTGGCTCTGATATCAAATTGTCAGGACCCGACTCTCTTCTGGCAGGTCCCGATTCATCTAGCACGATATTGTCCGCCTTGGGCCTCCTTGCCCTTGCCCTCACGGTTTTGTTTTCGGGAGCTCACGGTGCAACTTCCCAGTGGGTCACCCATCATGGAATTGCACCAGCCTCAACTCGCTTAACTTTGGGGTTCCAATCCCCCCCAAAGCCACTGAGCTCCCAAAAGGCCTCATGCTAGATAGGTGTGTGCCTACACCTTTAAGGCACACCACCATTCCCTTCCCAGACCATTCCCCCTCGCAGGAATGTGGGATTGTTCACCGTTCCCTCTAGGACACGGGTCTTACATCGAGCCTGATATCTCAGGGTCAGTCACGATCCCGATCATAGCGATATGTACAACCATCAATCCAGAACCGCTCTCAATCCTGGTATGTCACCGTGAACACATCATTGCCACGACCATCTCGAGACCATGGTGCACACATCGCCGATCTATTTTCTAAACCGTTAACACTCCGAAGTCAAGCCTCCAGTGGCTGCTCGACAATGGGACGTGCATCGTGACCTCTCCGGAAGGAACGTATCCCAATCAGGAGGCGAGCGTCACGTCGTACGTCGCCGTGCACACAGAACACGTCGCGACCACGACTCAGACCTGTAGGTCATCAATAGGGTCTTATGCCCGAGTCAAAACCAAATCCAAATGGGTCTCATGCCCGGTTTTACCTTTTTAAAACCATTTCATGAAAATCGAAAGCGTAAGCGCGTATAAGCATGTATAAAACCTGAAAACCTCGAAGTACGTGCTCATACGTAACACACACCAAAATGCACTCAAGGCATCACAAAACATACATCAAAACATATATAAAACATTTATGCATGCATTGATTTCAGAAATAAAGTCCACTCACAGACCGTCTGCGCTACCACCTCGATATGCGTGTAATACGGCGCTCCCGGGTCAATTGCCGTCACGAGGACTTCCAAACCTGTTCAAATCACTTTAGAGGGTTACTAATTATTTAATTAACCCCTCACTAAAGCCCCCTAATTTTTCGGGATTTTTAACTATTTTTAAACGCGCACCGAAACCTTCGGACATCCCGAACTATATCGAGACGACGTTCGATCGACTCGAAACCAGTCCCAAAATGTTCGTTACATCGAATAGATGATTTGACATGTTGGAACCATCCTCAAATTCTCCCTCACACGCCCGCACGCGTCCTGGGATTGTACTGCGCGTGGGCCTCACGCGCCAGTGCTACAGTGCTTCGTCTTCTTCCTCTCGCCGGTTCGGTTCCTCCCTGTAACTTGGACCGGCATGACCGGTCCAGGTCCATACCCGGTCCAATCTTTGACGTTTTCCTTTGTAATCAATCTTATCCTTCCTAACTCGATCCTAGGAACCTAACCCAATGAACCAAAGCTCCTAAAACCTTCACAACCCGATCGGTCCAACCTTTTCTTCACAATCCAGTTTTCCAAAACCTCCCCCACGGTGTCTCAACCTCCAACCTTCCTCAAAACCTTCTTTACACACTCCTACTAACCCATTTAATTCAATACAATCACCCAAAAAAGGCCCATAATAATAAGAATTGAAAAATGGATTAAATCGGTTAAAACTGATTACCTCGATCGTTTTTTTCCTCCGCCGTCCACGACGGCACTCCCTGGGCCGGCCACCACCTTCCTCAACTCCTCAGTTCATCCTTTGGCCTCTCACAAATGGTTATAGGGTCAAGGGTTTGGATTGGATTGGAAATGGTGATCGGGTTTGGTTGGGAGAAATGGAAAAATGATCGATGCAAGGGAAGGGATATGCATGAGTTTGGTTTGGGTGGGCAATGGATGGGTGACACTTGTCACTCATCCATTGGACCTGTCCAATAATATCTGGGCCCCACTAACTACCAAAAGTTCATGTCTCGTAAAATGTGCAATAGTACGTTCGAACTTCCGTAAACCGTAACTTCTCCGTCGAACGTCAGAATTCGATGTGCCACCTGGCTACAGATTCGTATCGTTCTGATCTACGTAACGGTTCTTGGCCCTTAGCCATCTGACCTCCTGGGTCAAAAGTCAACTATTAACCCCTAATCACCCGAATTACCAAAATGCCCCCGAACTTCCGATCGTCACAACTTCTTTCATGGATGCCGGAATCGAACGTGCCACGTGTCTATGAACTCGTGACGTCTCGAACTACGTCACATTCATAGGCCAAAGTCCATTTGACCGTCCAAACGAAAAGTCAACATTTTGCCCATTCCAATGGCAAAATCGTCATTTCGCCCTAAACATTCGATAATCCTCGTCTAATCCCCTATTAGTCTCACTAATTCGTCATTAATCCTTAATTAATCCTGCTAATTCGGGACGGGTCGTTACAGCCCTTGCCCCTGCAAATTACCATTTTGCCCTTAGCACCTTTAGACCAAAACTCGAGCTATCTGAAGTCCAATGATAGCATGCCCCCTGTCGTTGTACTCAGGAGATCGAGAGCTACCTAATGGTACTCAAACTACGTAAAAAATACCTGTCGTATAAAAAGTCAACAATTTGCCGCTTTCAACCAAATTACCCCCGAACTTCCGAACATCATAACTTCTTCCTCGAATGTCGGAATCAGACGTGCCACCTGTCTACGAATTCGTGACATCTCGAACTATGTCACAGTCATCGATCAAATTCCATTTGATCGCCGAAACTAAAAGTCAATGTTTCTCCCATACTAGGGGCAAAACCGTAATTTCGCACTATCCGTCTGAGATCACCCAACTAATCATCGATTAATCTCCCTAATCCGTCATTAAATCCCAAACTCTTGGATGGATCGTTACAGGTCAAATGCACTAGGACCGAAGACCGTTACGTAGATTGAGGTGATATGAGTTCGTGGACAGGCGGCATGTCAAAATCGGACATCGTATGGATAAGTTACGGGTCACGGAAGAAAAATGGTACTATCCATGCTTACCAAGAAAATTTTACAGGTTGTTTGTTTGGATTGGGTCAAAAATCTTGGTGGACCAATTGATAAGTAACAAGTGTCACTCATCTAATTGGCCCATATACCTATAATTTGGGATCAATATTTCGTCATCTTCTTTGTTTCTGTCTAACCCAAAACCCACACAAACCCAACCGAACCATCAAACCTTCATCCTCTGGACCAGGGAGTGAGTGAGAGACTATGAGACAGTGAAGAACACGGTAGGACCGCCGAGGACAGTTGAGGAAACCGCGAAACAATGTAACCCGAAACCCGTTTTGGATTTTGAAATTGGTTTTTGATTTTTGGACGTTTGGGAAGGTTTCTAACGTTTGGGTTGTGTCTGTACGAGTTTTTGGGGACCAAAACCAAGGACTATGGTGGCTGGGATCGAAGAGGAAGACAGTTTGAAAAACAACTGCCACTGTTCACGCTTGGTCGAAGCAATCCAGGTATTTTCTAACCTTTTTAAGATTTTAGGACTGTTTCTGGGTTCATTACGAGTTTAGGGGTTCAAAAATGGCACGATTTGGTGGTCGAATGAGGAAGAACGAGTCGGGTCAGGTTGCGGGTCTGGTTGGCCCATTATAGGCAATTGGGTTGACCTGGCTGGAGGTAGACGACGATGATGTTAATGGGTGATGTCATCATCAGTTAGTGGTGTCGGGACATGTGGCCAATAGGGAGCTGACACGTGCCATACTATCAGGCACATTCAACACTAACATGTAAGACCCATGTTCTGGAGGGAACGGTGAACGATCCCAATTCCTATGAGGGGAATGGTCTGGGAGAGGAATGGTGGTGTTTCTTCAGGGTGTAGGCATACACTTATCTAACACGGGGTCTTTTGCGAGCTCAGTGGCTTTGGTTTCAGTTGGAACTCCAAAATTAAGCGAGTTGAGTTTGGTGCAATTCCATGATTGGTGACCCCCTGGGAAGTTTCACCGTGAGCTCCCAAAAAAAATCGTGAGGGTGAGGAGGCCCAAAGTGGACAATATCATGCTAGAGTCGGGTCCTGACCGAGGAGGTTCGGGACCTAACAGAATGGTATCAGAGCTAGACTCCGATCGGGAAGTGCGATAGCGAGGACACTGGGCCCTAAGGGGGATGGATTGGAAGACTTGGGTCCTAGAGGGAACGGTGAACAATCGCATATATAGCACGACCCACCCCCAATCCCCCGGGGATTAAAGGATAAGTCATGCTCCCGTCTAACCCACGTGCGACACGAAGGCTAACCACCCATTCATCCCTCGTGGAACACGCAAGCCAGACAAGGGATCCTAGGTCAACGTCGTCCGAAAACCAAGATGAGTTCAAAGCATTACTGTGGATTGCGTGTGTGATGTCTCCATCTCTTTCTCCCAACAGCTCGCACCACAACACAACCTGGAGGGTATCGAAAAAACATAAAAGACTGTGAGTGGACAAAAATAAATAATAAGTTCAGAAAGCATTTACAAGCAAAGACAGTTATGCCCTCCACGTAAAACCAATGCATGCATTTGAAAACAAGTTCATTTTCAGCATAAGAAAATCATTGTATTTCCAAGGTAAGAAAACCATTTCATATCCAAAGTCCTAAACCGTTTTGGAAAACCAGAAATCAATTCTTTACTCAAGTCCGTTTCTCAAATCCAGGGCCTCAACCCAAAATCATAAATCAACATCAAAGTACGGGAGCTCAGTCCCAAAAATCTACAAATCCAAATCATCCGGGCCACTGCCCAAAACATCTGAAAACCATAAGGAAATCAATAGAAAATCACAAGTCAATCAATCTGCTGGATCTCAAGCACTGAGTCTTTAAACTCAAAAACATGTGCATCAGGCCTTTCCGAGATATCAACGAGTCTTTAAACTCAAAACCACATATCAAGCCTTCCTGGGATATCAACGAGTCTTTAAACTCAAAAAATAATCAACAGGCCTAGGGGGGATATTACAATAACCGAGTCTATAAACTCAAAACATATCACTCAAGGGCCCTCCCTCACTATCAATCAACCTGGTCTTTAAACCCAAAATCAGATCCAACAATAACAACCGGGTCTTTAAACCCAAAACCAATAGCAACGGGTCTTTAAACCCAAAATCAAGTGAAAACCAATACGCCGTTCTCGACTAATCCATTATCACTGGACTTCCCGACCTTTCCATATCACATAATAAGGTCATTAACTACTTCATAATGCTTCTACTAAATCCCCATAATTTTTCCGAATTTTTAAATATTTTTAAACTTGATCCTAAATCTTCAGACATACCGAAACATATCGAAACGATGTTCGATCAACTCGAAACCAGTCCCAAAATGTTCGTTACTTCGATACGATAAAAAGTCGTGTTAAAAACTCCCTCAAAAGATGTGCCATGTGTCAGGACTCACCCCTAAACCCCCAGGGTTAAGGGCTAAATCATGATCCCGTCTAACTTACGCATGACTCGAAGGTTAAACTAACGTCCAACCTCCATGTGACACGTATGTCGGACCAGGGATTCTTGTTCCAACCGTCCTAAACATATCTGAACTTCCCAGAATGCACCGTACTCCTGTGGATCGCGGGTGTGATGTCTCCGTCTCTCTCGACCAACAGCCCGTACCGGAACAACCTGGAGGGTATCGAAAACACAAAAGACTGCGAGTGGACAAAAATAAAGTATAAGTTTATAAAACAGTTCATTAAAACAATTACAGTTATACCCTCCATTTAAAAACCAATGCATGCATATCCAAACCAAGTCATGAAACCATTCATATCAAAAACCATCTTTGAAAAGCATTTGAAAACCCGAATCAAATCCGCTATTCAAATCCAGGCCTCAACCTCAAATCACAAATCAATCTAAAATCCGGGAACTCAGTCCCAAAACTCATCGAATTCAATTCATCCGGGCCGCTGCCTAAAACATTCTGGAAACCAGTGAAAAACCAATGAAAAACATCAATCATACAAGTTACTGGATCTCAAGTGCGCTCGAGTCTTTAAATTCAAAACACAATGCGCAATAACCAGGCCTTCTCGGGATATCAACGAGTCTTTAAACTCAAAACACAAGCGTAGACCTCGGGGGGGTATCACAATCACCGAGTCTTTAAACTCAAAACATTTACCGAGCCTTTAAACTCAAAACATATCAATCGAGGGCCCTCCCCCCGTCAATCAATCCGAGTCATTAAACTCAAAACCAGATCTAGTGGTTTTTTTCTTTTCATTTTTACGGGTCTTTAAACCGAAAACCATTTTCATTCAATCAGTGAAAACCACAGAAAATCCACAGTCGAATTCGCAACGATGATTCCGTAAGCCGGCATCTGGAACCATCGTCCCGAACCCAAATCCAGACTTCCTTTCCAAATCTTGAAAACCAAATCCGAAATCTCAATCACAGGAATAGGGCACCAAGCCCGAAATCACTTTTCTAAAATCCTTTCCAAATCATTGAAATCAAATCATATTTCAAACCCCGAAATCAAACCATTAAAACCATAATAAAATCACAAGATCGTGAGAAATCTCATAAAACGTGAAATTTCATAAAATACCTTGAAAAACGTGCAAAATCGTAAACCATCAAGATCATAAAGCAAATCAAAGAATCACGTATGAAAACATATATGCATGCATCAAGAGTTAGAAAGTAAAGTCCACTCACAGACCATTCCGACGTCGCCTCGATACGCGCGCATTTACGCCGTTCCCGGCCATTCTGCTATCCTCGGCTTTTCCGAACTTGTCCAAATCTCATAAAGAGGTCACTAACTGCTTCATTAATCTTCTAATAAAGTCCCATAATTTTCCCGAATTTTTAACTATTTTTAACCGAGGCCTAAAATCTTCGGATATCCCGAAACATATAGAGACGATGTCTGATCGACTCGAAACCAGTGCCAAAATGTTCGTTACATCGAATACTTTAAAAGTCGTGTTGGAACCATTCCCAAAACCCACGTCACGCGCCCTCACGTGTCGCCTGAAGTGGTTGCGCGTGGGAGCCACGCGCCCAACACTGTTCATCTTCAACCTCTACCGAACCGGGTCCAGATCGTTTCGGTTCAGGTCGGTCTAATCAAACAGGCGAGGGCGGTTCTTCCTGGTTTTTCCATCTTTCTCAGTCATTTGAACACCATTGTTGTCGTCCTAATCTATACAGTTGTTTTAGCTATTAAAAACACGAAAAGATTGATAAGAAAGTACCTCCTCGATCGATCAAACAACCGTCAAAATGTCTCTTCTCTGTTTCCAAGTCCCAGGTCCTTTCTACTCCTAATGTCCAGTCCTTTAGGTTCCTGTTAGCATCCAAACTATCGTCCAAAGGGCCAATTCGAAAATCAAGCATCAACAACCAAGTTGCCATTTCCAAACCGAACTAAAAGTTTCAAGGGAAAAGCACTTACCAGGCATTTATGGCCGTCCAAACAGACTCAAACTGTTCCTTGTGACCTTAACTTCACTTCCCAGCTAACCACCTCGATCCCTAGGCCTTTAATCAAAACTCCAAATTCAACATAGAACAAGGGACTTTCTCAGTTTCCCTCAGTTACTACCGTCGTTCGCTGCCGTAGAACCTCGCCGTGACCACCTATCGTCTCAGCACGGCTTCCTGTCCAACTTTCCTTCACACCCCGTCATCATCTGATCAAGTTTTGAGGAGGTTGGGGTTCCACGATCATCCTGGGTTCTGTTTTTCACGGCTTCGAGCCACCGTCCACGGCAGCTGGACAGAGGGCACAACCCTATTCTCCTCTCCAATCCCTCTGATTCCCTCAGCGCTCACAACAGTTCATGCTGATTGCTTCCACTCAAACACACACCCTGGAAACTGATCGACTCAATCTCTCTGGTTTCTCTGTTGCACGATTTAAACCCACATATTTTGAAACGGTAAAAGGCACGGCCGACTTGGCTAGAACCCACTAGACACAAGCCAGGTGTCACACACCCTATGGTCCCCTCTCCAAAATATCCAATAATCTCAGTCCACGTGTCCTTTTTCTGGTTGTACAATTCTCAAAGTGTAAAAAGACTGAATTGCCCCTACTTGTCAAAATTACCATTTTACCATTCACTTTCGAGACCCATATCTTAACCGTCCGATGTCCGATGATGGCATACCGCCTGTCGTTGTACTCAGGACGTCGAGATCTAACTAATAGTCCTCGGTTTGCGCGAAGAAAACTTGCCGTGCGAAAAGTCAACAAAATCCCCTTTTCTAACCAAATTATGGAAATGCCCTCGACCTTCCGAACATCATAACTTCCTCCTCGGATGTCGGAATCGGACGTGTCCCCTGTCTACGGACTCGTGATGTCCCGAACTACGTCACGGTCATCGGTCAATGTCCATTTGACCTCCCGAACTAAAAGTCAACATTTTGCCCATTCTAGGGGCAAAATCGTCATTTTGTACCGTCCGTCCAAAAGTATCCAACTAATCACCGATTATCTTCGTTAATCCGTCACTAACCACTAATCTACTCCCGACTTCTAGGACGGGTCGTTACAATCTACCCTCCTTAAAAGAAATTTCGTCCCCGAAATTCTACATCTCGTACCTATGTAACTATCAGGGAGAAATTCGACTGATCTTACACCTGGGTCTCCTACCCGGTGTCCATCCCTGCTAAACCAACTTACCCTGACGTTTCCAACCTGTTACCTCAACTCACTCGAATGAACCAAATCACCTGATCCGATCCATATGTCCCATCCAACAACATCCGACATGTGGAACCTACACCAATCGTCCGTCTACCCTGGCACTAAGCCGATCACCAACACTTCTACCAAAACTGCACGTTCGACTACATCGGCCTGGTTCCGACCACTGTAGAACTAGTACGTAGCTTCTGCGTACCTTCGCTTAGTACTACCAACTAGAACTACATTGCTCACGCAAGGACAACCCTACGAACTTAAAAGAAACAAAGGTATTTTAGAATACCTCAAACACAGTTCATAGAGTATATCCCCACGTACTTCCACCTACACATCTTTTAGGAAAGTCCAACTCAAGTCCTTCCTCGTTTCTCGGTCTCCTAGGTTTCCCCATTCACAATCTCAACCACATTCATAGGGCAGACCCAGCACTAGATCCAAGTCCAATATCCAACATCTGTCTAATCATCCTGTCCTCCTGATCCACCATATTCCAACCTAAGTCGAAAAAAAACACTCGGCGTCACCACGTACTATTCTAACCCTGAACACAACACAAGTGTTCACTCTTAACGGGTGGGTTTATAGATCTTGGCAATCCAACCTCGAGTTTCCCAACTCGACTCTAGAGGATTCACCACACAATCTAAATGTCAACTCAGAACCAGCCACAGTATTTCATCATCTCCTGATTCCGAGATTCCAACCAGGTTGGAAGTATGTCAACCTTTCCCAACCATGAAACTCAATCCACAACTCGAATACCACTAATGGAAAAACCGTCCAAACCTCAACTCCATTCTCCTTAGGCGATCCTCAACTTCTACGGATCACAACCACGTGTCCGTACCTAAACCAACTCACCTGTCGGTTAACACCGCATTTGCACATCCTTCCCAAAGTTCCACTCCAAACTCTTGCTAGGATACAAGTCACCAATTATCGGCATCCTCTATCCTCAATCACTAACCTTGAGTTTCCCAGTTACCACTCTCAAAGTCGCCACTCACTCGGTGCCGTCCTCGGCACCGGTAGTCATATACCAACATGTCAGGGGAAAGTCTACTAGTACCAACCTCATGAGCAGTCAACCCCGACCATGCAAACCTAGCCCGATCCAATACGGAGCCTAGGTCCATCGCGCTTCCGCTGCGCTGCTCTGATCAACCAACGGCATCCTGACCATTCGTCCTGATACATGACCTACCCAACACTCGACTTGTCCAGAGTCGTCCATCAACCATTCCCTACCTCGGCTGCGCCTAGCAGCACCATCCCATTTTGGTCGTAAGTCGGCCCAAGCCACAACTACCTACTCAGGTGTCCGACATTATGCACTTCCTCTGGGTTAATCTCCAAGGGCCTCACAATCCAGCCCTAGTCCTTCCACGGGGTTTCTCAAACCATCCCTATTGTCCGGGTTAACCAAACCTACCTCGCCACTGGTTCACCTCAACCTTACCACTCGGGTCGTCACACCCGACTAAGACCATTCCTTATCGTAACTCTACTCACCAATATCAACCAGTAACCACTACTCAACCAGACTAATCAAGGGTCACAAATCAATCACCAGCAGGCTGCATAGGTTACTACCGGCCTTCTCGGCCAACGTGTCTCACTAACTCAATGGGCTACTCTCGGGCCCTATAGGCCGACCAACCCATTCATCCGTAGCTCACCGGCTACCATCCAGGTTAATCCTTCAGGCAAACATTCGACCCTATGGTCAAACCACTGAGCATGTCTAGTGCCAAACACGTTAACTATTCCGGCCCTAAGCCGACGTACATTATACCTCGAACCGCATATCGAGCGACTAACATTCTAGCACTAACAATCGCTGCTCACTAACCATAACGAAAGTACTATCCCTATCGTATCCAAGTTGTTGACGGAATGTTCCGCGTCGAGACATCACATCCACAGTAGCATCACACCACCCAAGTCGACGAACCAATGACTCTGGGAACCAAACCTCGCGCAGAACACACGAAACCTCGCTCGGATACCAATTGTTAGGACTCACCCCTAAACCCTCGGGGTTAAGGGCTAAATCCTGATCCCGTCTAACTTACGCATGACACGAAGGTTAAACTGACATCCAACCTCCATGTGACACGTAAGTCGGACCAAGGATTCTTGTTCCAACCGTCCTAAACGTATCCGGACTTCCCAGAGTGCACCTTACTCCTGTGGATCGCGGGTGTGATGTCTCCGTCTCTCTCAACCAACAGCCCGTACCGCAACAACCTGGAGGGTATCAAAAACAAAAAAGACTGTGAGTGGACAAAAATAAAGTATAAGTTTATAAAACAGTTCATTAAAAAAATTACAGTCATACCCTCCATTTAAAAACCAATGCATGCATATCCAAACCAAGTCAGGAAACTATTCATATCAAAAACCATCTTTGAAAAGCATTTGAAAACCCGAATCAAATTCGCTATTCAAATCCAAGCCTCAGCCTCAAATCACAAATCAATCTCAAATCCGGGAACTTAGTCCCAAAACTCATCAAATTCAATTCATCTGGGACACTTCCCAAAACATTTTGGAAACCAGTGAAAAACATCAATCATACAAGTTACTGGATCTCAAGTGCGCCCGAGTCTTTAAACTCAAAACACAATGCGCAATAATCAGGCCTTCCCGGGATATCAACGAGTCTTTAAACTCAAAACACAAGCGTAGCCCTCGGGGAGTATCACAATCACCGAGTCTTTAAACTCAAAACATTTACCGAGTCTTTAAACTCAAAACATATCAATCAAGGGCCTTCTCCCCGTCAATCAATCCGAGTCTTTAAACTCAAAACCAGATCTAGTGGTTTTTTTCTTTTCCTTTTTCTGGGTCTTTAAAAACAAAACCATTTAATTTCAATCAGTGAAAACCACAGAAAATCCACAGTCAAATTCGCAACGATGATTCCGTAAGCCGGCATCCAAAACCATCATCCCGAACCCAAATCCAGACTTTCTTTCCAAATCTTGAAAACCAAATCCGAAATCTCAATCACATGAATAGGGCTCCAATCCTGAAATCCCTTTTCTGAAATCCTTTTCAAATCATTGAAATCAAATCATATTTCAAACCCCGAAATCAAACCATTAAAACCACAATCA
The DNA here is from genome assembly GCA_032719365.1 of Prinsepia uniflora. Classification (NCBI taxonomy): domain Eukaryota; kingdom Viridiplantae; phylum Streptophyta; class Magnoliopsida; order Rosales; family Rosaceae; genus Prinsepia; species Prinsepia uniflora. Next base: position 52,975,699 of record CM064863.1, on the reverse strand, counting down.
AATCACAAGATCGTGTGAAATCTCGTAAAACGTGAAATTCCGTAAAATACCTCAAAAAACGTGCAAAACCGTAAACCATCAAGATCATAAAGAAAATCATATAATCACGTATGAAAATATATTAAAACATATATGCATGCATCAAGAGTTAGAAAGCAAAGTCCACTCACAGACCATTCCGACGTCGCCTCGATACGCGCGCATTTACGCCGTTCCCAGCCATTCCGCTATCCTCGGCTTTCCCGAACTTGTCCAAATCTCATAACGAGGTCACTAACTACTTCATTAAGCTTCTACTAAAGTCCCGTAATTTTTTCGAATTTTTAACTATTTTTAACCGAGGCCTAAAACCTTCGGATATCCCGAACCATATAGAGACGATGTCCGATCGACTCGAAACCAGTGCCAAAATGTTCTTTACATCGAATACTTTTAAAGTCGTGTTGGAACCATTCCCAAAACTCGTGTCACACGCCCTCACATGCCGCCTGAAGTGGCTGTGCGTGGGAGCCAGGCACCCAACATTGTTCATCTTCAACCTCTATCGAACCGGGTCCAGACCGGTTTGGTTCAGGCCGGTCTAATCGAATCGGCGAGGGCGGTTCTTCCTAGTTTTTCCATCTTTCTCAGTCATTTTAACACCATTGCTGTCGTCCTAATCTATACAGTTGTTTTAGCTATTAAAAACACGAAAAAATTGATAAGAAAGTACCTCCTCGATCGATCAAACAACCGTCAAAATGTCTCTTCTCTGTTTCCAAGTCCCAAGTCCTCTCTACTCCTAATGTCCAGTCCTTTAGGCTCCTGTTAGCATCCAAACTATCGTCCAAAGGGCCAATTCGAAAATCAAGCATCAACAACCAAGTTTCCATTTCCAAACCGAACCAAAAGTTTCAAGGGAAAACCACCTACCAGGCATTTATGGCCGTCCAAACAGACTCAAACTATTCCTTGTGACCTTAACTTCACTTCCCAGCTAACCACCTCGATCCCTAGGCCTTGAATCAAAACTCCAAATTCAACATAAATCAAGGGACTTTCTCAGTTTCCCTCAGTTACTACCGTCGTCCGCCGCCGTAAAACCTCGTCGTGACCACCTATCTTCTCAGCACTGCCTCCTGTCCAATTTTCCTTCACACCCCGTCATCATCTGATCAAGTTTTGAGGAGGTTGGGGTTCCACGATCATCATGGGCTCTGTTTTTCACGGCTTTGAGCCACCGTCCACGGAAGCTGGACAGAGGGCACCACCATATTCTCCTCTCCAATCACTCTGTTTCCCTCAGCGCTCACAACAGTTCATGCTGATTGCTTTTACTCAAACACACACCCTGGAAACTGATCGACTCAATCTCTCTGGTTTCTCTGTTGCACGATTTAAACCCACATATTTTGAAACGGTAAAATGCACGGCCGACTTGGCTAGAACCTAATAGACACAAGCCAGGTGTCACACACACCTTGTGGTCCCCTCTCCAAAATATCCAATAATCTCAGTCCACGTGTCCCTTTTCTGGTTGTACAATTCTCAAAGTGTAAAAAGACTGAATTTCCCCTACTTGTCAAAATTACCATTTTACCATTCACTTTCTAGACCCATATCTTAACCATCTGATGTCCGATGACGGCGTGCCGCCTGTCGTTGTACTCAGAACGTCGAGATCTAACTAACAGCCCTCGGTTTACATGAAGAAAACTTGCCATGCAAAAAGTCAACAAATTCCCCTTTTCTAACCAAATTACGGAAATGCTCTCGACCTTCCGAACATCATAACTTCCTCCTCGGATGTCGGAATCGAACGTGCCACTTGTCTACAGACTCGTGACATCCTGAACTACGTCAAGGTCATCGGTCAATGTCTATTTGACTGCCCGAACTAAAAGTCAACATTTTGCCCATTCTAGGGGCAAAATCGTCATTCTGCACCGTCCGTCCAAAAGTATCCAACTAATCACCGATTATCTTCGTTAATCCGTCACTAACCACTAATCTACTTCCGACTTCCGAGATGGGTCGTTACACCATGCGCCCCCACGTGCAACCCAATGGTGCTACGCGTAGACCTCACTCGCCTGCACTGTTCATCTTCAACCTCCGATCAAGCCTGGTCTGAACCGATCTGGTCTAGCCGAAACGACTAGGGCGGTTTGATGCCATACTTCATTGATTTTTAACCCGTTTTCAGTCCTAGTTCTACCATTAGTTTTGTCCTTCCATTTCTAATCTTTTAGCATGATCTAAACATGAAATTTAAGTCTAGACATTACCTTCCAACCCATCGGTCAAACCTTCAAACTGCCTTCTCTGTGTTCTAGAGACTCCGGCCACCGTTGGTCGTGGTTCCAAGCCCAAACATCTCTTTGAAACCTCCAAAACATTACCCAAGAAATCAATTCAATGGAAAATCAAGAAATCAGAAACCGCCATTTTTGAATTCAAAGTTAGCTTCTCGAGAAATCGACCTTACCTCCACCGTCGCCCTCTGCCTTGGCCACCACCAGTTTCACCTCATCACCCTTATCATCTTTGAAGAGCAAACCAAAAGCAAAGGATCATGTTTGAAGGTATTGGGATTAAATGGTTCTCCTAGTTTCCCATGTACTCTGTTTCTCACGGTGTCGTGGCCACTGTCCACGACGGCCCTTGTGGCAGCACCAACACAATACTCTCATTGACTTCTCTCCTTTTCATTCACAACTCAATGGCAAGGGATGAAGATCAAGGGGTTAATCGGGGTGGGAGTTCATGGGCACATACGTACACTCTATTTTCTCTCCAACCAATGCAAAACGTCACTCCCTTTAAAAATTTTAAAGTGAGGTGGTGTGGGATCTTCCACAGCCATCCAGAGAGGGCCAGGTGTCCCAATCTGGTTTTTGCACCAATCCTAAGGCAGCCAAGTGTCACCAATCTGATGGGCACAAATCCCAATGTAAATAATGACCAAAATACCCTTACATGACAAATTACCAAAATGTCCCTCAAATTCCAAACGTCATAACTTCCTCCTTGGATGTTGGAATTGGACGTGCCACCTGCCTACGAACTCGTGACACCCCGAACTACATCACAGTCATCGGCCAAAGTCCATTTGACCTCCCAAATGAAAAGTCAACAGTTTTCCCATTCTAAGGGTAAAACCATCATTTCGCACCGTCCGTCCGAAATCACCCAACTAATCACCGATTAATCTCACTAATCTGTTAATACCCACTAATATAATCCTGAAATCCGAAACGGGTCGTTACAACATTCCTGCGAGGGGAATGGTTTGGGAGGGGAATGGTGGTGTGCCTTAAAGGTGCAGGCACACACCTATCTAGAACGAGGCCTTTTGGGAGCTCAGTGGCTTTGGGTTTGGTTGGAACTCCAAAGTTAAGCGAGTTACGGTAGGTGCAATTCCATGATGGGTGACCCCCTGGGATGTTGCATCGTGAGCTCTCAAAAACAAAACCATGAGGGCGAGAAGGCACAAAGCGGGCAATATCGTGCTAGAGTTAGGTCTTAACCAATGAGGGTCGGGTCCTAATAGACATGTCAGACACGTGGACCAATTAGGGGCTGACACATGGCACATGTCAGACCTGGCAGATGTCAGACCTGTCAGGATGACGTCAACATGATGCCATGATGATGTCAGCCGTTGACTTTTACCGTTGACTGATGACGTCAGTGTTGAGTTTTAATTAGCATTGACCAGGAAGGTTGACCGATGCGTGGGGGCGCATGTGCACATTTTCAAGGTGAAACCAATTTTATTCTTAAGGTTTATTCGTTCTGAATCCAATGGTGGTGGTTTCAGGTCGATCAGAGATCGTTTGGTTGGTCGAATTGAGAGTTTTAGCCTTGGAAAGCGTGTTCGGGACACGTTGACTTTTTCAGGAGGTTTGAGGGTTTTTTATTTGGACTTTTCGAGATTGGTGGTGACCTTTGAGTGTGTTTTGGAAAAGTCCGGACGACCCGGAGAGTTTGTTTTAGCCCCGGAGTGGCTTACGGTGCAGCTTGCAAGCGCACAGCTTGGACAGTCAGTGAGTGGACACTTGATTTCTAAATATGATGCATTTATAACTGTTTTATATGTTTTATTAACATGATTTGAGATGCCTTGTGTGCATATGATTGTGGTGTTTTGGAATTTTCATACAAATGTGTTATTGCACGTATTTTAAGATTTATGCTTTCTGTTGTACCTTGGGCTTAGGCTAGGTTTTCATACGCACTTATGTGTTCAAATGAATTGAACAATGAAATGATTTCTGATTTGGAAATAAGATATCGGGCTTGAGACCCAATTGGTTTATGATATCAGGCTTGAGCCCCATTTGGTTTAGGAGATCGAGCTTGAGGCCTAGTTGGTTCATGATATCGGGCTTGAGTCCTAGTTCTGGTTTATGAAATGAGATTTCGGGTTTGAGATCCTATTGAGATGATTTTGGGCTAAGTCCCTATTAGATTTGGATTCGATCGGCTTCGGGGAATCCTGGTTTTGTGGAAACGGTTTGTGAAAACTATACGTCGGGCTGAGACCCTGTTGAAATGATTTAGACTGGAATTGAGGTATAAATGGTTTTACAATGATTTTCCACTGGATTTGATTACTTTTTTTTACATATACCAACCTTATGAGTGGATTGTCTCCTCCGGACATCTCGTAGTATCTTGGAGTAGTCATGGTGCACTGTAGGAGTGACCGAGACATGACATGCCGCCACAGATCCTAGCGTACTCTGATAGCCATGAGAAGGTTTAGGTGTATCTCTGGTCTGGTACGGGGTGTCAGACGGGAGTATTGCACATCCCGTGATAATCTCGAGGGGATTGGGATGGGTCATGACAGTGCGGGGTGCCGCCCACATTCCACCCACTTACCTCGGCACTAAGAAATTATAATTCATCTTTAATTGGCCGAACGTTTACTTTTTATTATTATCATTAATATTACTACTATTGCAATATCACTTATTACCCACGTAGGGTTCAATAATCAATCCTTCATCGTCTCATTCCCTTAATTTATAATTCATTTAATTATCATATCCATTATACCAATTTCTTATAATAACATACCATAATATTATTCAGACCACCAAGAACCATCAATTATCCTTAAGAATATTCTTGTTAGGTAACCAAACACTCAACCATAACTAAGCTTAATAATCCTTTAATTTCCTAGACTATTAAAAAGTTAAGTAATTGAACATAATACTTCATAAATCCAAAACATACTCATATGATAACCAATTTTCCTAGAATTTATTCCAACAAACTCATAATTTAATAAGGAATAAATTTCATGTTGGAACCTTCCCCCAGAAAACCCTCCACGTGCCCCTATGCGCCGCCTAAAGTGGCTGCGCATGGGAGCCACGCGCCAGCTACAGTGATTTGGAGAGAAATCACTATTTATCGTCAACCTCAAAACCGGGTCGACCCTGTTCCTACAAAGCGGGTCGCTGTCGGCGAGGGAAGCTAGAATTTTTCTCCGTTGTTTCTCGTCCAAATTCCATGTTCTTTATATGGATTCATATTGTTGGAAACCCATAACGTTTCTATGGAGTCAAAACAACATAAAACGTACAAAAGGTTAGGTATACATACCTTCACCTTGCGGCCATGGCTTCATACTTTTCCAGTCACGTCCCCTGGTCTTTCCTCACATACAAAACCTCCTTTTTTTTTCTTCCTAAATCAATCTCAGGGCCCTCGAGAAAATGTTAACGTCCTTATCTCTGAGTTTCCTGGCCTGGAACCCAAAACCCGAAATAAGGCTTCACGAGTTCTTCCTTATCCTCACGGTTCCCTGTGTTTTCCCCTTCATTTATCTCTGTTCTCTCTTCCAATATTTCTCTCCTTATTTTCATTCTCCTTTCCTGCATCTCCCTCTGGTTCTCTCTGAGGTTTCCTCTCAGGTGGATGCAAGGCCAAAGCCATGAAATGCATCCACCTGAGGTTCTCTCTGAGGTTTCCTCCATATGTCACAATAGAAATTTTACCAAATTGTCCCATTTTAAGGAAAATTTACTAAAATACCCTTGGCCTTTCTTGACTCATAACCATCTCATTCGACCTCCGAGTTTGGTGTGCCGCCTATCTACTCACTCTGAAGAACGAGACCTTCGTAACGGCCTTCTCAGGATTCCCAAGAGATGTCCTAATCAAAAAGTCAACACTTGACTTCTTAGGGGCAAAATGGTCATTTCTATTCTTTTGAAATTCCGAGGTGTTACAACCAAGTGAGCCAAAGAACCTCAATTACCATCAAATATGTGCAACTACGTGGGCCTTGAGAAAGGATTTCAAATTCTGAATTTCATGACTCAGGTCGTGACTTCTCATTCCTTGGCATAGCTGAGGTTTTTTGAATTCCATCCTTCCTTCTAAATCCACGAGCCTAGCCCCATTACAACCTATTATGAAAGACCTAACTGATCTTGTGGAAATCCATACCGAAGACTAAGCTACGTATTCATGTTCTTAAGTTTCAATTCCTTCTATGAGATCCTATTTCTTGAAACTGCTTTCTTTCACTTTCATATGTGATATCTTGAATTTGTTTACATAAACTCAATAGATATGCTAGAACAAGTGTATGCCTAGGATTCTTAAGCATATTGAGATATTCCTTGTGAGAATTAGAGTTGAGACAAAATCTTTCGAGGGTGCTTAGATGGGGTTGTTTTCAAGTTTTATTATTATATTGGTATGCACTGTTGACACATATGGCTCACGGCTATGGCATAAATTTTGGGTTAAGTAAAACGTTTGTGGGTATTGTTTTGCGATAACCCTCACGAGACAAAACTCCACCTACTAGGTGAACCTAGATTTTAAATGCTTATCATAATTAAATCGAGAACTTAATTTCATGTTTTTCTAAGGGACTAGGAAAAGTCAAGTGCAGAATTATTTGATAGGCCTATATTTAAGCATGTTTTTAATGTCATAGTATACCCTTTATGCCTATCTTTTAAGAAAATTCTTGCCATCAATAGGAGAAAATGATATTTCTTGTGAGGCTTGTGTATAATTAGAAATGAGATTATGATAAAGAACATTGTAAAAGGAATGACTCAAATTGGAGATGTAACGCAAAAATGGCCCCAAAATGAAGTTTAGGTCCCAACCGATGTCGTTGGGCATGCCACTGCATCATGTCACTAGTCCTAGCGGAGTTCCAATTCCAAGTTCCTATCGAGTTCCCACTGAGTTTCATGTCACTGGTGCCTTCACCATATCACTTCACCATGTCATCGAGTTCCTGTGCCTACTCGATGTCACTGGAGCTTGTACCTTGTCACTAACTGGTCTGGACCTTGTCACTAGCTGGCCTGAACCTTGTCACTAGAGCATGTCACTGAGATGTCACTGCCTGGCCCATTTACTTGATTCATGGCCCTGATTTCGCTTAGGTCCAACGGTTCCATTGTTTTGGCCTCCTTGTTCCAATAGGCAGGGGTAAGCTCTGGGTACGATTTTCATATATAATGTTATACTTTCAACACTTTCTAAATATTCAATTAGGACCAAGTTATGAGGACTTGTACTTTTATCTTATTTCAAAGGCCAATTTGAGTCCTTAAGAGGGCTTTGGAGGGTTTTGATTAGTCTCCAGTGTCTAAGGCAAGATCAGATCGCCTAATTCACTTCCAACTGTCTTACTTATGTCATTAATGAAGTTAGATCATCCAAGATTGACCAAGAAGGTTCCTGCCCTTTCTTGGCCGCCAATAGCTCATATTCACTACATTAACCGATTCAGGATGTCAAGACCTATCGAACGTAAGCTGCCTTGCACCGAGAAAGCAACGTTGGGTGCATGCAGTGTATAGTTAGCCTGACAAGCTGCTGATATGGACGACACGCAACTGTCATTTCACCACCACGTTACACGTTGACACCACGTCATTGCCATGTCAGCACCACATGATAGGTCTTCAAATAAGCATTATTTTATATTATTTTATACTCTTTATACTTGACTTTTAATATTAAAATAATAAAAAATTGGAGAAAATAATATTTTTAGTGATATTTTTGTAGAATTAAATAAAGCTTGGAATTTGGAGCGTTTTGGCCAAAGAATCGTCCCGATTGGAATTCGAATGAAGAAATTATGGACGAAATTCGGTGATTTATTTAAATCTATTTTTAAAATTAATATTTCTTTTGCCCAGCCTATCTTCCTAAAATCCAAGCCCATGAGGCCAGCCAAAAACCGGCCCAAGGCCCAGCCCAAAGTCTTCCTACGGCCCAGCAACACGTCCAGCCCAGCAAATTTGTTCGGCGAGCGTTTCCCGAATGTCCATACCATACTTCAGCGCGCGCGTCCTGAAATCCGTAATTCCAGGTCAGCATGCGTGCCCTGAACGCCCTGCTTCTGTTAGAGTGTCAAGCGCCGAACTCCCTAACCTGTTGCCAGCACACGTTTGTCAAAGTCACGTACTTCCTGTCAGCAGCAGCTCACCGACTCTCTGCCCTTCCTTTCAGTAGCCTTATGCCGAGTCCCATCAGCCCAGTTCAGCCTGCACCTACCGAGTCACTTCACTGCAGCTCAGCTGCTAGCCACCGACTCCACCTGCTCCCTTTTTGCATGCTTTTGCAGATTTTCCAGTCCATTCAACTTCAATCAACCCCAAAATTTAGCACACTTCCATCATTAGTCATCATTTTATTTGTAATTATTTTTATATTTATTATTTTTTATTATTATTTGAATTTGTGGCACTCCCTCTATAAATAAGGAGGTCATTTCTCTTGTAAAAGGGTCCCCATTTTTCCCCTTTCTTCCCTTTTCTTAGTTTATTTAGTTTAGTTCTTTTTTCTCTCTTTTGAGAGACATATTGGGGACCATTTTAGCTTCTTATAGATTGTTCTTCTTAGATTTCTTTTCAGTTTTGTTTTTAATCTTGTTCTTAATTTATGTTTTTTTTATTTTATTTCTTAATTTCATTTCATCTTTACTTTATTCTTGTGACTTTACTTTGAGAGCTCTTAGACATAATTTTGTGTTTTCCTTAAGAAATACCTAGGCCGAGTAATTCTAAGGCAATTCAAGAGTTTTTAAGACCGAATTCCTTGTATTTATTCTTTCATCTTCACAAGTTTCCTGCTGCTGTTCGGTGATTCTTATGAAAAACCATCTTTTTCTACTTAAATTCTTGTTATTGTTATTGGTTTTACTTATAATTCAATATATGTGTTGGTATTTTCTTTCTAACATTTGTAAGTAAGAATGCAATCTCCATGTGTTTTACTTTTTAAATTTCTTTTACTTCATATGTTTTAGTGCTTAAACTTCAATCCGAAGCTAAATATTGATCCGTTGTTAGGGGAATTTAGAATAGAATTGAAAAGATTTAATGTTTGACCACTGTTCGGCGCATTAAATCACAAACTTAAGGTGGATTATATTGTAAGTAATAATCCGTTGTTCGGTGCATTTATAATATGAAAAATGTATGCATTTAATTGAGATGATGAATGTAAGATTTCGTGATTGGTTCAATATGAGCATGATGTTAGAGTGTTGGTAAAAAATTGTGTTTGAAGAAAGTTCACTTGTACAAAGGTTAAAGTAGAAGTAGAATTAAGTTCTTAATTGTTTTTACTTGTTTTCTTTATTTTATGATTATAATCTTTACAAACCCCACATTTAATTCTTTATTTTTTTATTATTTTATTCTTTAATTCTTTAATTCCTTAATTCATTTATTCTTTATTATTTTATTCATTAATTCATTTATTATTGTATTCTTTGATTATTCATTATTCTTTCTCACTAACATATTATTAATGTTCCCTAATTTTCTCAGTTAAGAACGATCCTTATTTACCAATACTACATCTACACAAAAAGGGTTTAAATTGCATAATACACGAATTACGTGTTTAATTTAATGCGTAATTTGAGCGTTATCACCACGTCACTTCGATATCAGCACCACACCATTGCCATATCACTACGACATCAACACCACGTCAGCATTGCCACATTAGCGCCACGTCAACTCGTTCCCTACTTCTCGACGGGTCGACCCATGGGACTACAATTAGGTTTCGGCCCAAATTCACGATACGGTTCCAATTCTCCTCCATTTCACTTCCAAACTTGAATCTCATTCCACTATTCGACTCTAAATCACCCAAAAATAAGATTAACAACTCAAAAGTAGGAAAACTCACCTCAATTCCTCGTACCAAGCTTGGTACAACTCGGCCAAGCTTTGAATACAGTCATGAGTTCATCTTGCTTCCAATTCCTTTAAGTTTTGACATGATTTTGGTCGCAAGTGTAATGACCCGTCCCAAAAATCGGGGCAGTTTCATAAATTAATTCAAGAATTAACAATTTTTCCCCTCGTTTATGTGGTCATTCACGATACTTTTTTTACCTTTCTTAAGGACTGTTGCGTAGGTCTCGAAGTCCTGATCCGTAGACAGACAACATGCAATAGAAATCATGTGGAAGAGTTATGGTCTAAACGTCCAAGAATATTTTGGTAATTTTACACACGGGCATTTTAGTAATTTCACAAGGTTGTTTTGGCTGAGTCAGTTGAGGTTCTGTAGAGGTGACAAATCTCACTTTGGGAAGTGGGATGGGATGGTCAAATGGGTTTTTTTTAGGGGTTGGGTAAATCCTTACCTTATATGGATACAAATGGGTAGCATACTCATTTAGACCTATTCTCAATATTTAAAGGTTTACCCAAACCCTACCCAATGGGTAATGGGTAATGGGTACCCATACAAATTTACTTTTTATTTTTTAAGAAGAAATTAAAACTAAAATTAGAGCGATAACTACCTTTGTCTACTACCTTTTTTTTACTCCCTAATTCGTCCACTAACTATTATTTTATTTTTTAATTTATGAATTTAATATTAATAATTTTACTATTTTATTCTTATTTATTTTTTAAAAGGTTATTAGTTGAAGGATATTTCATTTAAAATTTTCCGTCAAATCTTTTAAATGTTTCATCTTTATAATAATAGAGATATCTATTTATTTTTATTATTATATTTTTGCACGTATTAGTATAATATCGTTTGACCACATTAGAACATTTCGGAAAATTATGAAGCATTAGATTTTTATTTGTATTTTTTATCAAATGATGGAAAATTACATTGAACTCGAACAAAAAAATTTTGACAAAAAAAAAAGAATAAAAACATTAACGTCATTAAAAAACCAAAAAAAAAAACAAAAACATTAACACTAGGCCTTTTAATCGATTTTTCAGTTCGGTTTTTTACCGAAATCGAAATCGAACAGATTGGGAAATCGGTTTCGATTCGGTTCGGTTTTCCTGCATAAAACCGGTCAAGACCGAAACCGAAATGCTCGGTTCAATTTGGTAAAAAACCGACAATTTTCGATTCAATCGAGTCAAACTGGTTCGTTTTTTTTAAAAAAAAAAATCCTGTAATCACAAGAGAAAAGCATACACATTCACTTCATTAGCGTTTCAAAAGTCCAGCCACTTAGACTTACAGAAGCCAAAAATAAACTAGAAACTACATGCATACAAAGTAAACTAGTTACATATTACAATTAACAACTTCTAAATTGATAAAAAACAACAAAATTAAATATAGAAATACAAAATTCAAGCGGAAACAAAAGGCAACTAAATTCACGTAGAAGAAAATACCGGATAGAGATCGAAAGGCTGAATCAACAGCGTAGGCAATCGAATAGACTGCTTGAATTTGTGAATCGGTCCATGATTAGAGCCTTAGCTTCCCGTCACCAGTGGCCTCAACGCCACGCTTTAGAATCAGAAGAAGGTTCTCAAGGCTCAGTCTGATCGAGTCGGAGGAGGAGCGCATCCACTGCAAGAGATCAATGGAGGAGATGGGCTTGTTATTCGAGTAGATGGAGTCGGCGAGCTTGGCGAAGGTCTCAGCCATGAGGAGCATAGACGATCAGGTACGAGGCAAGTGAATTTAGTGCGGAATGAAGTGAAGAATGAAGAGAGAATGAGACTGGGGTCTGAGGGATTTTGTAATTTTGGTTCAGATGTGAGAGGCGGAATGAAGTGAAGAATGAAGAGAGAATCAGTAGAAGATATGAATTCGGGTTAGTGACCAATAGAACAAAACGGCGTAGTTTCATTACAATAGGATTAGTAATTTGGTTCGGATCGGTTTTATACTCCAATTCGGTTTGGTTCGGTTTTCAACGATCGAAAACCAAAACCAAATCGATTTTAATTCGGTTCAGTTCGGTTTTTGAATTCGGTTACAGTTACAGTTTTATTTCGGTACAATTTTTTTAGATTCGGTGCAGTTTTCGGTTCGGTTTTTTAACCAATTAACAGGGTTAATTAACACCCTCAAGATTTTGGTGATAGAAAATTATGAAGCGGATATTAAAAAAAAATAGAAAATTATGAAGCATGTGATTTTTATTTTTGCTTTCTCTCCGCCCTCTCTCTGGGCCACCGCCACCTACACTCAAAAACAAAAAACCCTCCATCGATGAATCCTTCAGGGTCATACCCCCAACTCAACTAAGCTTATTGGTTTCTAACCTTCCTCATCTCCGGCGTCATTCTCCTCCTCCTCATCGGAATCACCGTCACCGCCACTATTATCGGTATAATCTTATTCACACTCATCATCCTCATTTCCAGCCCTGTATGAGTCCATGTCGGCGCCCTCCTCTTCCTAACCATCAGTAGCTTCGTCTGCATGTGCGGATTCGGTGCTGCCACCATCGCCGGTTCGTCTTGGATGTACAGGTACTTCAAGGGAATGCACCCGCTCGGTTAAAATCGGGTTGACTGCACCTGGAGCTGGATTTACAACATGGTGAGCCACGTAAAAGATTATGCTAAAGAGTATGATGGGTATTTTGCATAGTTAGGTGAAGGATGTCGCGCCTGGAGCTTAACATGTGTTTTTTAGTTTTGCGGGTAAGGGTACCCGACGGGTTTACCCTTACCCTACCCTATTTGTGATAGGTAAAATATTACCCGTTAATTTGTTTGCCCATGTAGTTAATACCCATGGGTTCCCAAGTTCATGTGTAGTTTTGCCCATCGATGGTGTCTCTCAGTCCCACCGTCCTCGGGTTTAGTTAAAACGAAGAAGGAAAATTGAGGGTAGGCTCTCGGATATAGCCTTTTTCAGGGGGGGAGGCCACCGAATTTACAGAGGGCATTGGTTCTTGTGGCTCGACGGCGATGCAGAGCTGGGGACCGTATGGAGCTGACTCTGGTGTCTCATGGAGGGATATTAGATCGTGTTGAGCGTGGTCGATAGCCGTGAGCAGGGAACCCATAGGCGGGTATGTGAGAACAATTTTTCGTGGTGTAGAGGGAGGAGGGAGGACAATTCGACCAAAACCAAGACTGGGAAACCATCCCTCATGGCTACGGGTTCACTTGTGCCTTCTGCGGCGTAGGGGGCTCACTGTGGTTGATGATTAGAGCTCGAGATCTTAGTTCATTGTGCCCTCTGACCTCTGTGTTCTTTCTGGTTTTGGATCAGGAGACATTTAGCTTCAAGGTCTTAATTCAGAGGTAGGCGTAACAATCATTAGTACAAATTTCAATTTCAGAATAGGACATTGTTCCCCGCCTCCACAAAGAATTCATACCATTACATATCAGTACCACAAACATTATTTAATCTGCACAATCAACTTTATTACATGATCATGAAAAAGAATGAGAATCAAATAACACTCCTGTCTAGCAGTCTTTTCAATATAGTAATTGTAAAATCCCACTCTAGATTTATATCTTGCTTCAAAAATATCAGTCTAGCACATATGTTGATCAGTTAACATCCAACATTTCATATTGAGACGCTGTTCGGAATTCCTTTTCCAGTCAGTCCACCCTCTTTAGTGGTGTCTGAGGTGTTCGGAAAGAGCAATGTATAAGGCAGGTCCACCGGCCCCACTCTGTTCTTCCATTTCCCCTTATCCCCATTCATTTCTTTAATTCTGTTTTCAATCTCCTTCAGCTTCTCTGCAAACCTAACAGACGCTGCCAGTGGTTCAGCATCTGAAGTCCACTCGGGATTATCTCTTTGCCCGAGATATATCTCCTCTGTCGAATGCCGGGACAAAACCTCTATGAGAGCCACACCAACAAGAGTTTGGAATTGAGCAGTAATTGTTTTGAGGAAGGCAGTGTCAGGGCTGGACTCAAGCTCAGCGAATTCAGCAGTGCCCGGCTCAGGCATGAAGCGCCGGCTTACAGTTGGACGGTTAGGGAGGTAACCGGCATAGGGATATTGCCCGAAATTGACCGCTGCATGAAGGGCAGACGCCACCCATATGATTATGGTACATGAGTGGATAAGTTCAGCTCTTGTTTCCATCTTAGGCCACCATGGTTCATCCTTCTTGTCACCGTGGCCTACATTGCGCAACTCGGTCCACCAATTCTGAAGTTCTGAGTCACTTAGGACCTCATTGTCTGTGGGATAGTAGAAAGAGCAATATTCAGTCAGCCATGTTTCAATCGCAGACCATATTTCTAGCCCGTCAACAGCAAACGGGTAATCTTCAATCACCAGTTTGAGGCCGTGAGGGCTGGTTTCATCTTCAACAGCCATTCCTCTGAAATCAAACAGAGCCAACACAAATTCAGAGTGATAGAAGTTGAAATCTATTAGTGAAATGTTTCTAGATATTGATCATTTCTCTTTTAATTTACTCTATCTGAAGGCTAAAAAATGTGGAGGAGTGCATGAGGAGTAAGAAGCTTTTCTGGCTTACCTCTTGAGCAAGTCAGCCGGTAATGCCTGGTCGGTGAATACCCAATTTTTATAAATGACAGCTGACATTTCCATGGAGAATTTACCCGGGAAGACCGTGAACTCAAGCACCCCACCGGCATTGATAAGAATATGCCGTGCCAGAGCATTTATGTGCATTGTGTCCTTGAAGTGCGGATGCAGAAGCTTGTGTATCGGGTGAAGTACGCTCAGTTGCCTGTTAGTTGCAATCACAAATGGCTCTATCACAGCGTGTGTGTTTAACCAGTGGCTAATGAGCTGATGATAGCCAGAATCATTCACAGCGGTATAAGCTTTGGCCAATTGCCACACTGAATGCTCGATTTCTTTGCTGTCTTGTCCCGGAGGAGTGAAAACTTTGCTGACAGCGCCGTGAAGGTGGCCTTGTGGATGAGGTAAGCTTAGCTCAATTGCCAATGGCTTCAATGTTCCATTTTCTTGCAGGAAGAGGAGAGTTCGGGTGGCATAGGTCTTTGTTTTTGTTGAGTTGATTCGGCTCAGGTATGGCATTATTGCATCATGATGATCTAATATAAACAGCCTGTTGTCTTCTAATGCCTGCGCAAAGTGTATTTTTTTTTAAAAAGTTGGATTATGATGGTATAAATATAAATGAGAAGCAAATATATGAATTGTGTCATTATTAGTACTTTCTTAACAGTGAAGCAATTCATGTTGTGTTGTATGTCCTCTTCTGTTATCGAACTGTTCTGTTTCCCGTATACTTGAGGGTCTAGCTTGCTGGTCGGAGGAAACTCCTGTAGTTAACAAAACCATAGTTATATCAACTTTATGTATATATAATATAACTAGATAAATTAGGGAAGCTTGTATTTTACTTGAAGGCGGCTGATGCAAACGGGGTTGACGCCTGCCAACATTTCTCTTGCAAACTCCTCATCTGTCCTCCATGCAGACCTATCCCCTGCAATTATTTCATGAAAACTTCAAAATCTAATACCAAAATTTGTTCAAAACACTAGGAGTTTAGTTAGAATCCAAAAACCGAGTCACAAGAGAGAAGCATATCTATATACTTGCGATGACATCAGGAATTGGATACTTGAGAAGTCGCTCGCCATCTGAGCGAACTAGTTCCTTAAGCAGCTCCCAAGGGATGCACTCCCTTATTTTCTTCAGTGTGGGTCCATTTGGTATCTTGACACCTCCGTCGTAGAGATTAAGTACATTCTCAAAGGTGTCGAACTCATTGATAGTTTTATCACACAAAGACCTTATCTCAGGAAGCAATACCTGACCTAGAAATTTCAGGCCATACGCAACAGAATCCGAAAACTTCACATGCCCAAACCTCTCATCTTTCGGAACGTAGATGTTTAGGTTTAGAAGTGGCATTCTCGTCTCAGAATTCGGGTCTGTTGCAAACATAAAACAAAATTTAAGACCATATGCTAAATGTTCTACGTCATATTATATAAACTTACCCCATCAATTTAGGTTTCTAACCTGCTTTTGTTGGTTTTCGACCAGTTTTTCCCCTTCTTGGATAGGGATACGTTTGTGATCCACCAAGTACCGGTCGTGCATGATCTTTGCCCTTGTCGGGACTTCCCAAGTCATTGTAGTAATCGTAGTCATAGACTCTGTCCCATTCCTGTAGCTTGCCGGAGCTACTCCCCCGGAGATTACTCAGTTCTTCTTCCCGGTAAGGGAGTAGTAGCTCAGGTGTCTCACATGGCAGGTAGGCCTAACACACACATGAAATTTCCTGTGAGTGCATTCACATAAATTCCTTGACCCAAGCAAAGCCCCGTTCAAAACTTAAAGGAAAGTAATCACTTTCAAAAATTTGTAATGAATTTCAATGGACAAGAAACCTAAATCCAAGGTGTTTATGTAAATTATAAATGGACTTAGCAAGTGCAAATCCAGGTGGGTAAGTATTGGATTATTGTGATTTTATTTTTCCTTTTCACGTTGACAAAATTAATTAATTTATCTTATTTAGTATTATGATTCTTCCATATAAAGTTATTGAAGCTTCCAATTTGTGAGGACAAAAGAAATAATCATCATGGATCATAAGATATGATTCTAGAACCAATTCATGAATTTATAAAAAAGTATTGAAGCCTTCATTGCTTTTGTACAACAAGCAGGGGAAAAAACACAAGTGGCAAATGGCAATAATATTTTGTCACTATTTTAACCAAAGTGAATCTATATTAATTTAATTACCTTGTTGGGGAAAAATATTCGGTTATACTTGTATCGATGTGCCGGGTACACCCAAGAATTACAAACGAAATGGAGTCGACCATGTCCGGGAACATCTTCTAATGTGATAGTCTTGAGGTAGAATTGGCTATGGTGATGGTTTTTAATGAGCAAAGCCCCAGGAAACCCCATGCACTCATCCCACTCCAAGGTAATGGTGAAAGTAGTTTCTTCAGCTGTAGTCAATGATGTAATGGTTGAAAACCATTTCTCCAAGTATGCTACTTTTCCAAGCCTCCCTCTCAATTTCAACCCATTATTTGCTGCAAAGCATGATATTAGAAGACATATAATTTATAATTAGTGAAGAAATTTAAGAAAATTAAGGGTTGTTAATTTAATTTAAGGATTACCTGCAGGATCAGGTTGAGTGGCACTGATGAGCTGCATGGAAACACCCTTGCCAAGGACCTCATGGATGTTATCAAGGAAGGAGGCCTTGAGGTCATTGAAGTCCAATTTATTCTTCTTCATCAACACCACATTTCCTTTGATGATTTTGCTGCTGCTCGTGATCCCATTTCCACCCTCCACGAAATTATTTGGCTTCTCATCTTTGTCCCTCAAGCAAAATGCCTCCATCACTCTCTTCACCAGTGTTGATGAAGTCGGACAGAACCCCATGGCTCTTGAGGAGACCTCAGCACAGGAGCTAAAGAGAGTCAAGATTGATGGAAGACTTAATAAAGCAAGGGCTTTTAAAGAGGGTGAGAGAAGTAGATGGATTATCAATTATGACTTAAAAATTGAAATGACGTACTAGTATAGGGTCATAATGGAATTCTTTTCTTTTTCGTCCTTTTTTTAATCTTTATCTCTTTATAATCAATAATCAAAGAACCAGATTCCATCTTGGCAAACGCAAATTTCTATATATTATTATATTATATTATACTATATACTAAAAGAGAAGGGGAAAACTTCTACCCTTTTTCTTTTTCCTTTTTTTTTTCTTTTCTTTTTTCCTTCATTTTATTTTTTCTCCTTCTCCTCATATCAATTTTTTTTTCCTTTTCCTTTTTTTATCTTTTCCTTTATACATATCATAAAATCATAAAAAATATATTAAACAAGCATTGTTCTCCTACAGTGTTTTACCGATTATGCCTTCCCTTTTTTCCCTTTCTTTTACAGATATAAAAAAATCACTCCTTATTTATGGAAAATTAGTAATACTCAATTCAATAACTCCGCGGTAACGCGCGGGCCTAATTCCTAGTCTATACTAAAGGAGAAGTGGAAAAATCACTATAGATCTACAACGATTTTCCACTTCTACCCCTTATTTTTTTCTTTTTCCTTTTCCTTTAATTTTTTTTTCTTTTTCTTTTTTCTTGATATTTTTTTTTCCTTTCCTTTATACATATCAAATATTTTGTTTTCTTTTCCTTGATTTTTTTTTCTTTTCTTTTATACATATCCATTTTTTTCCCTTTTCTTTTAATTTTTTTCTTTTTCTTTTTTCTTGATATTTTTTTTTCTTTTCCTTTATACATATCAAAATTTTGTTTTCTTTTCCTTTATTTTGTTTTCTTTTCCTTGATTTTTTTTTCTTTTCTTTTATACATATCAATTTTTTTCCCTTTCCTTTTTTTTCTTTTCCTTTATTATTATTTTTTTTCCTTTATACATATCAAATTTTTTTTTTCTTTTCCTTTAATTTTTTTTCATTTTCTTTATATATATTTTTTCTTTTCCTTTATATGTATCAAAAGAAAATTTTCCCTTTTTTTTCTTTTCCTTTATACATATCAAAAAATCATAAAAGAGATAAAAAAAAGCACTGTTCCCCTACAATATTTTACCGATTCTGCCTTTTTTTCCCTTTCTTTTATAGATATAAAAAAATCACTGCTCATTTATGGAAAATTAGTAATACTTAATTCAATAATCCCGCGGCAACGAGCGGGCTTAATTGTTAGTTTAAACTAAAGTACATAACTTAGTTATGATTTAGTGCTAGTACTCCTTATTTATTTTATTAACGATAAATCTCTAAAAGTTTCAACACGTATTAATAAAAAAATAATTAATATTTATGCGAAATGTGATATTTTATTATGCCATGAATTAATACTTAAAGTTTAATATCTTATATACGATATGCTCTTAATCCAGCTTTATTTTATATCGTTTTATACATGTTATGCTTATCTTTTAATATAAAAATGTCAAACAATTGGAGAAAATAATATATTTTATGGAAAATTTGCAGAAATAAATAAAGTTTGGAATTTTGAGCATTTTAGCGAAAGAATCGTCCCAATCGGAGTTATAACGAAGAAAATATGGACGAAAAAAGTGCAGCCTAAATCCATTTGCTCAGCCCAGAAAAACCGGCCTAAAAGCCCACACATTGGGGCTCAAAAATTCAACCCACTACCCAGTCGCGCAGCCCAAATTCTTCTGCCAGCCCATCAAATGCCATTGGGACGCGCTGGCCGAATCACTCTTTTCAAGTTCGGCGTGCATGTACCAAATCAACTCCCTCAGTCTCATCACGCGTGCGTGACTCCTACCTGCTCCTCTTGCTAGCCCCTACCAAAGCTACCAACCCCTTTTCAGCAACAACACGCCGAGCTACCTGCTCTCCCTAGCGCATCAGCTGTTGATTCCCCTTGCCCCTATCAACTACCCCTGGTCGAATTAAAGCTCCTCCATGCCCTGGTCTTCCTTGCATCAAACCTGCCAGGGGCAGGTTTTTCACCATAATTTCTCCATAAAATAAGCCAAAAATCCATCATTAGTCATCATTTTATTTGTAATTATTTTTATATTTATTGTTTGTATTTTATTATTTGAATTTTGACGTTCCCTCAATAAATAAGGAGGCTATTTCATTTGTTTGGGTCCCCATTTTTCCCCTTTCTTCCATTTTCTTAGTTCATTTTAGTCTCTTTGTTTAGTTCATTTTTCTCTTGTTTGAGAGACATTTTTCGGGACCATTTGTAATTTCTTTTAATTTTCTTCTTATGTTTTCTTTTAATTTTTGTTCTTAGATTTTCCTTTTAACTTCTTTGACTTTTCTTTTAGATACAATTTTATGTCTTCTAAATGTTTGAGAATATACAATCTCCATGTGTTTTACTTTCTAAATTTCATTTATTTTATATGTTTTAGTGCTTCATACTTTAATTCAAAGCTACGTGTCGGCCGCCGGCCGCTGTCGGTGCACTTAGAATAGGATTGAAGAGAATTAAATGTCATTCGTTGTCGTCACATTTAATCACAAATTTAAGGTGAATCATATTGTAAGTGTTTGATGCATATTAATGTTTGACGCATATTAATGTTTGATGCATTTATAAAATGAAAAACGTATGCATGTACTTGAGATGACGAAAGTAGGATTTCGTGATTGGTTCAATATGAGCAAAATGTAAAGTGTTGGTAAAAATTGTGTTTGAAAGAATTATATTTTAGGAGTAGTTTAAATAATGTGATTGTTAATTTTAATTTAATTCTTAATTAATGTTAAAACGTAGTTTAGGCTACAAATCTTTTCAAAATCCCTCATTTAATTATTTAATTTTTAATTATTTAATTATTTAATCTTTTATTTTTTAATTCATTTATTCTTTGATTCATTTATTCATTAATTCATTAATTATTCATTATTTTTTTTCATTAACAAATTATTAATGTTCCTTAATATCCCCGATTAAGAACGATCTTTATTTACCAATACTACATGTAACGACCCGTCCCGAATATCGGGATTTAATGATATTTAATTGTGATTTACTAATCTGGGATTAGTTGGGCGATTTCGGACGAATTGTGCAAAATGACCGTTTTGCCCCTGGGTGTGGGCAAAACGTTGACTTTTAATTCGGATGGTCAAATGGACTTTGACCGATGACCGTGACGTAGTTCGGGACGTCACGAGTTCATAGACAGGTGGCACGTTCGTTTCCGACGTTCGTGGTGAAAGTTATGATGTACGGAAGTCCAGGGGCATTTTCGTAATTTGGACGATGTATGGGTAAATGTTGACTTTTTGATCGGGAGGTCCGATGGCCGGGGGCCAAGGACCGTTACGTAGGTATCGTCGATACGAATCCAATGACAGGCGGCACGCATCAATCGGAGTCCGTATGACCGAGTTACGGGTCAGGATGCGTGAGGGGCATTTTGGTAATTTTCTGCACAAGGGCAGAATGGTAATTTGGACTGTGATTTTGAACAGCCGTGAGTTGGAGCCATGATTGAGCTGGGTGGATGGCTAGTGCGATCTATCCCTGATTTGTTTAGTATAATTGTAACATGGGGGAACATTATGATTGTGTTATTGATTAATTAATTGAATTATTCCTCCATTAATCCCTTCAAACTTCTTCGACCGTGAACAACCAAACTTCAATTTTCTCCTACCCTTAATCTCCTCTCTATCCACTGATTTTGTGAACGAAATTGACAAGAATTGAGACTGGAATGATTTGGGAAAACACGAGGGACTAATTGAGAGCTGGGGGCTGGAATTTCGAAAATTCCGAAATTCGGGGGGAAAATCGAATTGGAAGATTTGGGCCTTGACGATCAAATTGGAGATTGGTTTGAGTCTTCTGGGATTGCCACGATCATTTTCGTCGAAGGAACGAAGCGGATTGAGGGCCGTTTGAGGAAGAACAGAACTACTGTAGCTTCAGAAATTTCGAGCTTGAGTCGTGGGATTTGAAGCTTGGAGTGATGCAATTGGACTGGGGATTGAGTTCATTATGACCTCACGATGCTAATGGATGCATCAATTGAAAGAATCGATTGACATGGGAGGATTTCGGATGATGAACAACGATCGGATTGTTCTTCGTGTGATCATCCTTGATCTTAAGGTTTGAGGTATGATTGTGTGTAATTTAGTCCACAGATCCCTAATTGAATCTAATTCGATGCTAATGGAATTTTGAATTGATGGAATCAGTGTCGAATTGCTAGGATTTGGACCGGGTCTTATCGCGGGTTTTTCAACCCGTTTACCAGTCATTCGGGTGAAGGGGATGACTGTGCGGGTACTGTAGCAGGCACGTGGCTTCCACGCGCAGCCGCTTGCGGTGGCGCGTGGGGGCGCGTGAGTGCGAATCCCGAGGTATGATCAACATGACTTTTATCCTATACATTGTAACGAACATTTTGGGATTGGTTTCGTGTCGATCGGACACCGTCTCGATATTGTTCGGGATGTCCGAAGGTTTTAAATCCAATTTAAAAATACTTAAAAATTCGGGAAAATTACGGGACTTGAATAGGATGTTAAAGATGAGGTTAGTGATCCTCTAAATTGATTTGAACAGGATTGGGAGTCCCGGTGATAGTGAGGTGGCCCGGGAAGGCCTATGGCACGCGTATCGAGGCGCTCGGTTAAACGGTCTGTGAGTGGACATTGGTTTTATAAATTCGATGCATGCATAACTGTTTTATGATTGTTATGGTTATGATTAAATGATTTACTTTGGATATCGGTGAATTTAAATGATTTCACGCATTTCGAGGCGATTTACGTATTTTCACGTAAACCGAGGTTTTCTGGATTTGCACCGATTTCCATAAATGTGGTTGGATATGATTTCATGAAACAGTTACGAACTTGAATAAAGTAAAATCGGGCCAGGGGCCCAGTTGAACTATTAAATCGGGCCAGGGGCCCAGTTAACATGTGGATCGGGCCAAGGGCCCAGTTAACTTATGAAATCGGGCCAGGGGCCCAGTTGACTTCTACATGTGTTTGCGGGTCGGGGACCCTAAAACGGAATTGAATAAATGTTTTCTGGTTTACATTTTATATATATTCACATGCTAAAAACAATAGTGGTTTTGATGATATGGAAAATCTAGTTATGGCATGTTTCACGGTATTTGGGCTTGAGACCCGTCTGATGAAACTTAATGATTGGTTTGGATTTTTATCCATGTATATATATATGCCTTGCATGTGGATATCGATAAAATGTATTTAGTACTGCACTGTATAGATCCTTCCATATTATATTGTCTCCTCTGGCGAGGTACCCCGGAGAGGTCACGGGCGTCTAGTACGTCCAGCGTCTATGACGCTAAGCATCAGGTGATGCTGCATCAGGTGATGCTGTACCCGAACGGGGTTCGGGGATTTAACTCGGAAAATTGAGACTCGAGTGGCACGCGTAGCCTTGTGATTGTGACCTTATTGACGTCAGGGACGTCAGACATCAGGGATGTCGGATTGGAGTGTATAGTGCAGTGGCTAAAATAATGGTTATGGTTTATATTATATGCCTTATGGTTCATATTACTGGATTTATGAAATAACTCTTGGATTTACTTTTGGAAATTGAAACTATGCTTTGGTTTCCGGGCTAAGGCCCTAATGGTTATTTCTAAATAAATATGGGATTATTGGTTTTGGTGCATGCATATGATTTTACTGAGGGGCATAAAAGTCTTATAAATGTTTTAAACAGACTTGTTTATTTTCGTCCACTCACAGCTTTTGTTTTCAATGCCCTTCAGGTTGATTCCGGATACGACTGCAGCAGAGACTTGAGCATCGCACACCTCCTCCATCGATCCTTACGCACTCTGGAAGCCCGTTTGGGCAATGGCAATCAGTTATCCCTTGTCTGGCGCCTCTTGTCAGACGGGAGCACGTCACATTCCATGGTAATCCCGGGGGGATTGGGATGGGTCGTGTCACTACATCTACACAAAAAGGATTTAAATTACAAATACTTGAATTACATGTTTAATTAAATGTGTAATTTAAGCGTTATCAATATACTAACTACAATGTGTTCATTGTGTGATGCAATCAGAGTTTTTGCATACACACTATATGACATTGTCTTTATTCACTTAAATATTTTACAAAAACTTGGTCAGAACTATATTTTTACGTATATTGTGTGTATCATGTGCATATTCATTTAGAATTTATTTCACACCGTGGTATGCACATTTCACACTAATCCTTTTATTATTATTATTTTTTAAGACTTTTTACTCAAAATGCCCCCTGAACATTGAGCTTAGTCTCAAAATGCACCCTGAACTTGATTCTAACCCAAGTTGCCCCTTGAACACGGTTTCCTTTCAAAATGCCCCCTGGTCGTCAAATGTCACACTGATTCGTTATTTGCAGGGGCATAATTGTCCTTTCCAAATAAAAATTGCAGGTCTCAAAATGGGATAATTGAAGGGGCATAGTTGAATGGTGTTGCAAAGAGGGAAACGGGCAGAGAGAACTCGCGGGGGGTGAGGAAAACTGAAGGGATCGAAGCATAATTGCGCAAAACGGGCGAGAATCAACTGCGAGGAAAACTGAAACCATGCCCTCGCCGTTCATCGAAGCAGAAGAGGAAAACAGGCGGACCTAAGTGTGAATTGAGATCCAATTTTGAGCCAATTTCGATCATTGAAGGTAAATTTCCTTCCCCCTTGAATTGAGATCCAATTTCTTCCCCAATTATGCTTGCCCTAATTGCCTTGTTCTTCAATTCCTTATTACGAAATCCAAATTTAAAGCGCTTCTAAAACAAATGGGGCCTCATTTTTCTGGAGAAGACGAACTTGAAAGACGTGTCGAGGATGGTGTTCCTCATGGGAGAAGAGGACGAGTCTCTCTTCATCGATGTTGGTGAGCTGTTGAGAGGAACAAAAGAAGATTAAACATAAATAAACTCGATGGCATATAAGTAAATCGTCTTTCCCAACCTTTCGTCTATCTACAACATCAATATACTTCTTCTCATTTCAAGCTAAGAGATTAAGCCTTTTTGTTAGCATCCAAAGATTTATTGGCCCTTCTTTGGACTCCAGAGTTGAGCCTTCGGCTAATTTCATGTTTCTATTTCAGACCCATCTTTCTTTTTTTTGCACTGGTTTCTTAGGGAGAAGAACCTTTTTGTATGTTATTTGGGATTCGTTGGCCCTTATGTAACGACCCGTCCCGAATTCCGGGATTAGATTAGTGACTAATCTTGGTTAGTGAGGTTGATCGGTGATTAGTAGGGCGAAATCTGACAAAATGTACAAAATGACCGTTTTGCCCCTAGTAGTGGGTAAAATGTTGACTTTTTGATCGGGCGGTCAAATGGACTTTGACCGATGACCGTGACGTAATTCAGGACGTCACAAGTTCATAGACAGGTGGCACGTTCGATTCCGACATTCGAGGAAAAAGTTATGGCGTTCGGAAGTTGAGGGGTATTTTGGTAATTTGGCTGAAAAGGGGCCAAATGTTGACTTTTGACCTGGGAAGTCCAATGGACGAGGGCCAAGGACCGTTACGTAGGTCTCGTCGATACGAATCCAATGACAGGCAGCATGCCGAAATCGGAGATTCGACGACGAAGTTGTGGTCTCGGGAGCGAAATCGATTAACCGAACGAACCGGGATTTCGATTAAAATATTATTAAATAGTGAATAGTGATCAGAGTTTGTGAACACTTGGATGAGTGACAAGTGTCACCCATCCCTTGTTTTGAGGCCCTAAATCGTGGAACATGTTTCCCATTAATCCATTTTTTAATCATTCCTCATCATCCTTAATCATCATTCATTCTTCATCATCCGTCATCTTCATCTTCTTCATTTATTTTCTTCAAAACCATATACCTCAATCCTACACAATCACCTCTCAATCATCATCCATTGCTTATGACCCGTGAACGAAAGTTGGAGAGGATGTTGAGACGAACCCAATGGTGGCCACGGTAAGGACGGTTGTGCACGGTGGCCGGAATTTTGGAAGGTAAAACCGTAGGATTCAAATTTTTGGTTTTTGATTTTGATGGTGTTGATTGATTCTATGTTTAGGATGATGTTCTTTGAGCTCTCACGAGCTTGTAGGTGCAATCTGGGACGGATTTGGACGTTGGAGGTGGCCGGAATGATGATTGGAATTCTGGCCGAAACTTTGATTCAACATAACTTAACATCCAGGTACTTTCTGAAATTTCTGGGTTGATATTTGGAATCCTTGGCTCGAGTAGATGGATTTACATAGGTAGAACGTCGAATTTGGTTGAGAAACGAGTGAGATATCGAAGTTTGAAGTTTGGGGCATCAATGGAGTTTTCCGGCGAGAAATTCCGGCGAGTCGCCGCCGAGTTGACTCGGTCTCCGGCGAGTTGACTCGTTGACTTTTGACCGTTGACTTACTGTTTATGATGATGTCAGCATTGACTTTTTGGTCAACATTTGACTAAAACTTTGACCCACGCGTGGGGGCGCGTGGGAGCGTATTTTTAGGTGGGACCAAGACCATTTTAAGGCTTTCAACGACAGCTAGGACGGACTGTGAGTGGACTTTTGTTTTCTAACCGTGATGCATGCATATATGATTTTATATGCTTTATTATATGATTTTATATGCTTTGGCATGATTGATGTTTCAATCTGGTGATTTCTCGGTTTTATGATTATTATATTATATTTTGTCACGATTTTCGAGAAATGATGAAATTGATGTTTTGGGCTAGGCCCGGATTGAAAATGATGTTTTGACTCGGGTTATGAGTCAGGGAATTAAAAATGATATTTGGACTCGGATTATGAGTCAGGGATTGTTTTCATGGATTTACGTGATCGTGGCAACTCGGGTTTACGGTTGCACGGATTTGCGTGAAAATGAGATTTTGGGCTTGAGACCCAAGTGTATAGTAATTTTGACTCGGATTTGGAGTCACATGTGAATATGATTAAATTGATGATTTTGATTTATAAAGTGAATTCTGGACACTGTTTTATGATGGATTTGTGGAACTTGCTTTATGAAAGCTATGTCTCGGGCATAGGCCCTATTGAAATGTTTTTGACTTGATTTAAGACATAAATGATTTTAAAATGAGATTACTGGATTTGGTGACCTGTTCCACATATACCATCCTCTGTGATTTGATAGTCTCCTCCAGACGTCGTAGATCCTGGAGTAGTCACGATCCACTGCCTGGAGATGAGTAGCTCCGAGGGAGGCTCACTCGTAGGAGCGTGGGATTATGTTGATATCCTCCAGATGGTGTTGATTCCTGGAGTTGATGTACTCGGACGTGAGACACCGAGTTTGCACGCATTGCATTGATATCGTGACGGGATATATGGATATTTAGATTTGATATTGAGGATTGGTGGTATTATGATTTATTGATATTTGTGTCCAGAGGCTTTATAATAGATGCTTTAAAAACATGATGCTTTATGTCATGAACTTATTTGATGAACATGAGTTTTTATGGACCATGGAAAAACGTATTTTGATTTTATCGGTCCACTAATCATACTTGATTGATTTCACACTATTACCCATGTTTTAAGTTATGCATGCACGTTTGTGAAAACTGAAGGGTAAGAATGTGTTTTGATAAATGTATTTCTAAAGGTTCATTTTCGTCCACTCACAGCTTTTATTGGTTTTAATGCCCTTCAGGTTGATTACGGATGCGACTGCAGCAGAGACTGGGACATTGCACGCCTCCTCCATCGATCCTGGCGCACTCTGGAAGCCCCGTTTGGGCAGTGACTTTTGGTTATCCCTTGTCTGACACCTCTTGTTGGACGGGAGCAGGGCACATTCCACGGTAATCCCGGGGGGATTGGGATGAGTCTTGTCAACTTGGTATCAGAGCAGGGTTGCTCTTTTTGTGCGCGCAGGTCGAGGGTGTGATGTCTCTTTGGGCTGCAGTTCGTTATCAACCTGATAGATAGTTTCTGGGTTTTAATCGCGGACAGAGTGTGTTTGGCCCGATACGCCATGCGTTAATGTGATTCGACCCAAGTGGGGTTGTATGTGATGAACTGGTAATGTGGGACCGTCGGTTCGGTCTTGTGATATTCGATAGTGGTGCTGCTAGGTTCAGCTTAGTTCGAGGAACCTCATTTGAGTAATGGTCTAAAATGTGAACCCTAGTGGTGATTGCTAGTGTATGGGATGTCGGTACATCGGAGTTAGCCGATGACCTTAGTGGTGGAACCCACATTGAGTTGATGGTAGGATTGGATTTGACGTCTCTACGATGTCAGGACAGCGGGGTCGGTCAGGTTGTGGATTATATTACGGAGAGCTGTTGGGTTCGGTGGAACCATAGGGTGTGATTTTGGAACCCTAGTATATGAATGAAAAAGGTGAACTATAGTTGTGACTAGTAGATGAGAACTTGTGCTGCGACGAGCGGCTGAGGTCATGGATGACCATGTGGATGACTCTGGTGAGTCTAGTCAGAACTATGGGATTTGACCCACAGGTGCGGTTATGAGATAAATTATGGAATCCCGAGTTAGACCAGGTATTAGTGTGATGTGTGGATACGGATCTCGATAGCAATGACCGTTGGTTGGTAGTCATGTGGAGATGACTGGCTATCGAGGGTAATTAGTGTGGGTGCAGTACTTGGGGATCAGGGGACGTTCAGGGAACGTTCATTATCCTAATGTGAACTGTTAGAAAGGTGGTACCCATAGTTGTGAGGTACGAGTAGAGGTACGGGATCGTCGTTCGGTATGAACGGAGATCCAGGGTGGCATATTTGCACACGGTGTACAAGTATGGATGTTTGTATGTTGGTACTTTTGTGCTGATGCTAGTATGGATGCCTGTGTGCTGATACTAGTGTGGTTGATAGTGTGTTGGTGCTGGTACTAGCGCTGGTGCTAGTATCGGTGATTTTGATGATGATGAGCCACGAGTAGGGGCGTGACTCCGTCATGATGGACATATGTTCGGTATTTGGGATTTGGTAGTGGTTGAGTGATGGACTGGATGGGATCCAGTTGAGATTGTGATGTGTTGGGATTAGTCCCGACAGTGGTAAAATGACAACTGATGAGTGGATAAAAAGGTATGATTGAGACTTGAGTGATATTGGGATGACGTCCCCTACGTCATGAGAATTAGTGGATTTGGGGAGTTTTTGGCAACTCCGAGTTTGGTGTGATTGTATGTTTTTAATATCCCCAGAAAGCACATGGAAATGATTAGAATTGGAAGAGACGAGGGAAACCATTGGTGGTATAGATGTGGGATTCTGTGATTGTAAATAACTTGGAGAACCGAGTGTTGAACTTATAAAGGTTGAGATATGAGAACAAAATCGTAATGAATTACATCATTTTGGATGTGTGTAAATGGTTATTAACGGGCATGAGGTCTAGGTAATGGATTGATTGCAGACATGTGGTTGTCCAAGTGAGTTGTGGATGTGGGAAGTCCAGTGGCTGGACTTGACATCTCCTTGGGAGCATGTCAGTTTCCAACACGGTTGGAGCCTTAGTTTCGAGGAGAGTTGTGATTGTGGGACGAGAGGAATGCTCGTTTCCGCATTGGCGATAGGTATTCAGGAGTCATTGGGGTTGACTTCTTATTTTCTGCCCTGGCAGACGTTGATTGTAGTTACCAGTACGTTGAGCGTGTATTTCTTGGTGGGCCCATGTGTGTTTTGGGGTCATCAGGAGGAGTTGCGTGTTTCGAAATTAGGTAAACGAGATTTCCCATTTTCTGCTTGGTGGCAGACGATGTTGGGTTACATGGCGTGGTGAGTGCAGCGAGTGCTGTTTGCATCCACGTAGGAGGAGCTGTGGCGTCATTGTTTTGGATCATCCTTGATTTTTCCAAGGTGGAATGACAAGGATCGATACGAGGTAATCAGTGAAAATCCACAGTCTCGGCGTATCTCGTCGTTGACTGATCTGTTTAGTTTTGGGGGTTGGCTGTCGAAAGTTGTGACAGTACGCAAATTAGATGAGGGTGTAAGACCCTATGGTTTGGAATTTAGTAGTTAACTGTGTGGGTCCTAGGTGGAGCAGGATCGTGACGTTTATAGTCAAGGACGCAGTGTCGAATCTGGGTCGTGATCTTGATGATCCAGATAGGGAGAGAGTTTATCACTCTTACTTTGGTATGTGAGTCGTAAATGACAGGACTGAACTTCTTTTTCGAAGTGGATCCCGTATGGTTTATTACTTGAGCGAGTAGGTTTCCGACGTGGTCGGAATTTTTGTTAATCTTAGACGTGTGGAAGTTGGATTGGCTTCCCTATGAAGTCAATCGAATGTTTTGAGCAGGTAATCGATAGGTTCGGTTTTGGTGTGTCTGGGTGGACGTGAACGAGATTTCAGGTTTTGGAATCGAATTTCTGGGTGACGATTCAGGATTAGATTTTGAAATTTGAAAATGGATTTCTGAATTTGGGTATGAAATGATTATTCCAAATGCTAGCTTACGGAATAATGATTTCGGATTCGGATTTGGACGTGAATTAAAAATGTGACGTCTGGGTTTAGATTCGGGATTTCTTACGAAATTGCGGATTCGGAGTTGGAATTAGGAACTAGATGATGGGTGGAGTTTCGATTTGTCTAATGCTGGATTGGGCAAATGTACTCCATTACTGGAACGTGTTTGGCTATGACCTAGGTGGTTGTAGTCTGGTCGATGGGTTATACCCGAGGTATGTTGGTGAGCGTGTTGGTAGCCGGATTGGTTCCGATACCATTGGATTAGTCGAGGACCGGACATTGGATACGGTATTTCCGATGAGTCGAATTACTCACGGGTCGGGTGAAATGTTAGTAAGTGTATAGTCGAGTCAAGTAAGTTGGTGGCTTGTGTAGCCACGAATGAGTAGAGTGTCAGTTTCCGACTGACAACTGCCGAATGGTGACAGATTGTCGGGATGAGTCAACGTAAATTGTTGAGTGAGGTCCGATGACTCCCAGTGGGAGTAAATACCAGGTTAGACTGGTGAGTGAGAAAGGAACCGTCAAGTTGTTGCGTCAACGAAAGGGTTGATTGAACAAGTGGTGTCAATTCGAAACGGGTAGTCTCAGTCATTCGACGGAGTCCAATGTAGTCAATGCGTTATGAGTACTGGTGGTACGTTTGAGTGCAGACAAGTTTTGTTCTGAATAGTTGGTGTACGAGTGTACACGTGTTGTGAAACCAATTTATTTTCCACGAGGTAGATGTGGATTACGGATAGATGGAATTTCGGGGACGAAATTCTTTAAGGAGGGAAGGTTGTAACGACCCGTCCCGAATTCCGGGATTAGATTAGTGACTAATCTTGATTAGTGAGGTTGATCGGTGATTAGTAGGGCGAAATCAGACAAAATGTGTAAAATGACCATTTTGCCCCTAGTAGTGGGTAAAATGTTGACTTTTTGATCGGGCAGTCAAATGGACTTTGACCGATGACCGTGACGTATTTCAAGACGTCACGAGTTCATAGACAGGTGGCACGTTCGATTCCGACATTCGAGGAAAAAGTTATGGCGTTCGGAAGTTGAGGGGTATTTTGGTAATTTGGCTGAAAAGGGGCCAAATGTTGACTTTTGACCCGGGAAGTCCAATGGACGAGGGCCAAGGACCGTTACGTAGGTCTCGTCGATACGAATCCAATGACAGGCGGCTGGGAGATTCGACGACAAAGTTGTGGTCTCGGGAGCGAAATCGATTAACCGAACGAACCGGGATTTCGATTAAAATATTATTAAATAGTGAATAGTAATCAGAGTTTGTGAACACTTGGATGAGTGACAAGTGTCACCCATCCCTTGTTTTGAGGCCCTAAATCGTGGAACATGTTTCCCATTAATCCATTTTTTAATCATTCATCATCATCCTTAATCATCATTCATTCTTCATCATCCGTCATCTTCATATTCTTCATTTATTTTCTTCAAAACCATATACCTCAATCCTACACAAACACCTCTCAATCATCATCCATTGCTTATGACCCATGAATGAAAGTTGGAGAGGATGTTGAGACGAACCCAATGATGGCCACGGTAAGGACGGTTGTGCACGGTGGCCGGAATTTTGGAAGGTAAAACTGTAGGATTCAAATTTTGGGTTTTTTATTTTGATGGTGTTGATTGATTCTAAGTTTAGGATGATGTTCTTTGAGCTCTCACGAGCTTGTAGGTGCAATTTGGGACGGATTTGGACGTTGGAGGTGGCCGAAATGATGATTGGAATTCTGGCCGAAACATTGATTCACCATAACTTAAAATCCAGGTACTTTCTGAAATTTCTGGGTTGATATTTGGAATCCTTGGCTCGAGTAGATGGATTTACATAGGTAGAACGTCGAATTTGGTTGAGAAACGAGTGAGATATCGAAATTTGAAGTTTGGGGCATCAATGGAGTTTTCCGGCGAGAAATTCCGGCGAGTCGCCGCCGAGTTGACTCGGTCTCCGGCGAGTTGACTCGTTGACTCTGACCCGTTGACTTTTGATCGTTGACTTACTGTTTATGATGACGTCAGCGTTGACTTTTTGGTCAACATTTGACTAAAACTTTGATCCGCGCGTGGGAGCGTATTTTTAGGTGGGACAAAGACCATTTTAAGGCTTTCGACGATCCGGATCCAATGGCGGTGGTTTCGGGTCGATCTGAGATCGTTAAGTTGATCAAATTGAGATTTTTCACCTCAAGAAACGTGTACGGGACACGTTGACTTTTCCGAGAAATTTTAGGGTTCGTAATATGGACTTGTATAGGTTAGTAGTAACCTTTGGATATGATTTGGACAGGTCAGTATGACCCAGAGAGGTCAGATTAGCCTGGAGAGGTTTATGGCACGCATATCGAGGCGACAGCTAGGACGGACTATGAGTGGACTTTTGCTTTCTAACCGTGATGCATGCATATATGATTTTATATGCTTTATTATATGATTTTATATGCTTTGGCATGATTGATGTTTCAATCTGGTGATTTCTCGGTTTTATGATTATTATATTATATTTTGTCACGATTTTCGAGAAATGATGAAATTGATGTTTTGGGCTAGGCCCGGATTGAAAATGATGTTTTGACTCGGGTTATGAGTCAGGGAATTAAAAATGATATTTGGACTCGGATTATGAGTCAAGGATTGTTTTCATGGATTTACGTGATCGTGGTAACTCGAGTTTACGGTTGCACGGATTTGCGTGAAAATGAGATTTTGGGCTTGAGACCCAAGTGAATAGTAATTTTGTCTCGGATTTGGACTCACATGTGAATATGATTAAATTGATGATTTTGATTTATAAAGTGAATTCTGGACACTGTTTTATGATGGATTTGTGGAACTTGCTTTATGAAAGCTATGTCTCGGGCATAGGCCCTATTGAAATATTTTTGACTTGATTTGAGACATAAATGATTTTAAAATGAGATTACTGGATTTGGTGACCTGTTCCACATATACCATCCTCTGTGATTTGATAGTCTCCTCCAGACGTCGTAGATCCTGGAGTAGTCACGATCCACTGCCTGGAGATGAGTAGCTCCGAGGGAGGCTCACTCGCAGGAGCGTGGGAACATTGCCTGGAGATGAGTAGCTCCGAGGGAGGCTCACTCGCAGGAGCGTGGGATTATGTTGATATCCTCCAGATGGTGTTGATTCCTGGAGTTGATGTACTCGGACGTGAGACACCGAGTTTGCACGCGTTGCATTGATATCATTACGGGATATATGGATATTTAGATTGGATATTGAGGATTGGTGGTATTATGATTTATTGATATTTGTGTCCAGAGGCTTTATAACAGATGCTTTAAAAACATGATGTTTTATGTCATGAACTGATTTGATGAACATGAGTTTTTATGGACCATGGGAAAAAGTATTTTGATTTTATCGGTCCACTAATCATACTTGATTGATTTCACACTATTACTCATGTTTTAAGTCATGCATGCACGTTTGTGAAAACTGAAGGGTAAGAATGTGTTTTGATAAATGTATTTCTAAAGGTTCATTTTCGTCCACTCACAGCTTTTATTGGTTTTAATGCCCTTCAGGTTGATTACGGATGCGACTGCAGTAGAGACTGGGACATTGCACGCCTCATTCATCGATCCTGGCGCACTCTGGAAGCCTCGTTTGGGCAGTGACTTTTGGTTATCCCTTGTCTGACACCTCTTGTTGGACGGGAGCATGGTACATTCCACGGTAATCCCGGGGGGATTGGGATGGGTCTTGTCACTTAGCCATACTTTTCATCTCTAACATTGATATATGATCAATCAATACAAAGTCATACCATTTAATATTTCCCCCCTTGTACAACATTGTCAACCCATTACCCCCTTCCATCGCCACACCATGATGATGCACCTCTAAACTGAGTAAATTAGGATCAGGAGGCAACTTGGGTTAGAATCATGTTCATGGTGCATTTTGAGACTAAACTCAATGTTCAGGGGACTTTTGAGTAAAAAACCTTTTTCTAATTTCCTTGTTTGATCATACCTGTCTGATTGATT
Organism: Prinsepia uniflora; assembly: GCA_032719365.1. Lineage (NCBI taxonomy): Eukaryota > Viridiplantae > Streptophyta > Magnoliopsida > Rosales > Rosaceae > Prinsepia > Prinsepia uniflora. The sequence goes on along the minus strand of CM064863.1, from coordinate 52,941,466 downwards.
GGTGGATGGATTTTTCCCTACTAGCGGTCGTCTAAGATGGCTACAATAATTTATCTTATACTTGTGATGCGTACTGCTATTTTATATAAACTAAAAATAAAATGAGAAAATATTATTCATGGTTAACAAGTTCAATTAATTTATAAACAAAAAATAAAATGAGAAAGTATTATTCTTTTCATATTTATATTGAGAAAATCTTTCTAGAATTAATTTTATATTTAATTAATTATACATCAAATCAAATTTGGATGATATCTTACAAATTTATAAAAGATACAAAATACTTATAAAAATAGTAAACATAAAATAGAGTACACACAGAATGATTTGTTAAAATCTAAGTTCGAGATTTCTTGTTTGTTTTGTATAAAACCTTGAGGTCCTTTGTGGTAGGTTTTTTGGGTCTTTCAATCCCAGATTACCAAAAAAAAAATGTATATATTGATGCCTATTTATATATTTTTGTCCTTTATTATTATTTTTTTGCTTGTGCTTCTTTTAAAGTTTATAATTTTGTAAGTATTTTGTATCTTTTTATAAATATGTAAGGTATATATCAACCTTGATTTGATATTCAATTAAAAGTTGATTATGAAAAGATTAGCTCAATATCAATATGAAAATCATAACATTTTCTCTTTTTATATATTAATTAATTTTTTTAATTATAGTTAACTTGTAGGACACATTACGAGCAATGAGAATGATGGTAAGCATCACCACCAATCCTTGGTGGTAGAGCTATTAATTAGTTTTTCAGTTTGATACTTTTTGCCGAAATCTGAAACGTTCGGTTAGGAATTCGGTTTCGATCCGGTCCAATTCTCAGTCCTAAACTCGTTTTGAATAAAAAAAATAGTTAAACTCGTTTTGAATCGCAATGGGTTTCGAGTCTCATGCACGATCGCAGTGGGTTTCGATGGAGATTTCGAGGCTTCAAGGCTTCGATAGAAACTTTGAGGCTTTGAGGCTTTTAGGCTTTGACAAAGATGGAGACTTCGAGATGAAACTTCAAGATGGAGGCTTTAATAGAGACGGAGGCTTCGATGCTTCGACTGTTCGACAGAGACGGAGGCTTCGAGTGACAGGGACTCGCCCCGATCCACCGGGGACCACAAGGGGACGTGCCCTGCTCCCGTCTGACACCCGAACCAAATTAAAATTTTAACATTAAAAACTTAAATGCATAAATGTCCGAAATATAAAGTCATACAAAAACCAAATTTAACAGATGTCAGACAAGGGATACAGTCCAAAATATAAAATCCGAGCACGACTCTAGAAAAATCCTGCGGGTAGTCCGACCCGACAGGGGTTCAGGTGCGCAGTATGAAATCTATGCCTCAGCCTCGGGGTCCTCACCAACCTCAGCAGCACGACCTGGAGGGGTTACCAAAACATGAAAGTTGAGTGGGCCGAAACTCAGGTTTACAAAACAGTTTAATAAGTAAAATGTATAATTTACCCCTCTGTTTTCCAAACAAGCATGCAAGTATTTAAAAACCATAATTACATATAATACACCACAAGCATTATACTAAGCCAGAAATGTAATATAAACACAGCTACTGCACTATACACTCCGATAACGACATCCCAGATGTCCGATGTCCCTGACGTCCAGTAATGGTCACAGTCCCAAGGCTACGCGTGCCACCCGGGTCTCAAATCCCGAGTCCAAACTCCGAGCCCAGTTCGGTTCCGGCATCCCAGATGCCTAGCGTCCCAGACGCTCGACGTCCCAGACGTCCAATCATAGCAATCCTGCTCCTGAGTCATCCTACGGTCCGGCACCTCCGTAGCATGACCCCTCGCAGGCAATGCACCGTGACCGCTCCGGGGTACCACATCCGGAGGAGACAGTATCATACGGTGGATTATACAGTGCAGTACCTGAGATAATCATCCATATCCACATGCATATATTAATATATATAGATATATCACCCAAAACAGTGTTCAATTTCCGTAAAACGGGTCTCAAGCCCAACACCGTAAAACGTGTCACAACCGTAAATCGAGGTAATCAAAATCCATTATTTGATTTACACACACATATAGATATACGGAAATGAAAACGGTTATGCATGCAAGTGTTTATAAAAACGGGCCCACTCACTAAACGTTCCCACTGCGAATAATGCACGTACGAACTTGTCTCCGAGATTAACATAAGTTTCCTGTCATTTCAAATCACATGCAAATGTCATTATAGGTCCTTAATATACTCTCAAAAAGTCCGAAACAGAAACCGGTTCGGGAAAGCCGTCGAACACTCTTCCCGAGACATCCGGCCCTAAACTGACCTTGCTCACTATGTCAGATCATCATGGTTATTTCACAGAAAATGTTCAAAATGATGAGAGGATTAAAAGTCATGTTGACCGTGAACCGAGATAGTGCTCAACGCGCCCTCACACGCCGCCCAAAGTGGCTGCTCGTGAAAGTCACGAGCTGCTACAGTGACACTGATACAGTGTCGTCGTCCCTGCCCGATTCACTGTTATTTGGGTCTTCAACCCGCGGTGTGACCCGATTGATTAACCTTCCATTTCTACTTAATTTCATTTATTCTTGATCCTAACATGTTCTATCATCATTCAATTACAGTTCTGAGTCCTCTAATCACCTCGACAAGCAATACACCGTCCTACCTGAATAGCCACACGGGTCAATTCCCAGAACTCCCCCAAACTAGCTCCATTGTCCAATTACCTCATACAGGAGCATAAGAGGACCTAGACTAACAAAATGGAATCATCAATTGAACGATACATTACCTGGAAGTAGCCGTCCAAACGCTGCGATTTCCTCTGCACACGGCGGTCACCGTCCCAGCTCCTCTGTGGCTGGTTGTCGTCGATTCCGATATGGACGAGTTCCAAATGCTGCCAGAAGGCTCAATCAGTGATTAGTTTTGTCCAATAGGCCGTAGAAATTAAACTTAGATTTTTTCCCCCAAAAACCCGAAAATGTTCTTCACGGTTTTCTCCCCGTCTCTCTCAATCTCTCAACTTCAGACTGATGCAAAATGAACCCTTTTCTCCTCCACTACTCGGTTAAACGATCAGAATGGCCAACACCCGTGGGAGACACCCTCAGACTTCACTGAAACCTGCTTCCCGCACACAGAGCCCATAACCAAATTTTAAAGTCTCCCCGTGCATTGAACAGCCTCAATCCACACTCCCAATATCCCAAACCACATAAACAATACCCACTAACCAGCCCACTACTGATTAATCAAATAGGGATACTTAGAACCACCACACACGGTGGTGCATCCAATGTCCCCCACGGTTGCTACAGTAACCCGTGGTGAAAAAGACCAAATTGCCCCTTAGTGCAATAATTACCAAACTGCCCTCCAACTTCCGTGACCCGTAACTCGGTCATCCGATGTCCGTTTCACGCGTGCCGCCTGTCATTGTACCCAGGGCATCGAGACGAATCCAACGGTCTTCGGGTCGTGTGAAAATTCACGGTATTTCAAAAAGTCAACTTTTTCCCTTATTTCGTCCAAATTACGGTAATGCCCCTGAACTTCCGAACGTCGCAACTTCTCCCCTGTTCGTCCGAATTGGACGTGCCACCTGTCAATGGACTCGTGACGTCCCAAACTACGTCACGGCCATCGGTCAAGGTCCGTTCGACCCACCAATCAAAAAGTCTACCATTCGACCCAACCATTCACAAGGTTAAAAATGTCATTTCATTCAATATTTTACAATATTACAATCTACGAATTTTCGGGGTGTTACATCGAGGCTTCGTCCTAGAAGAAGCAGAGATGATGGCTGGTTGGGTGCAGAAGATGAAGTGAAGGTGGGGAAGATGAAGTGAGGAAAAAGAAGAATGGTTACTGGCGTGCGACAGATAGGTCCAAACTTTTGACGAATATGAAGTGAAGAGTGAAGGAACTTCGTTAATATCGAACCCTAAAAGAACAAAACACACCGATTCATTAATATCGAACTCTAAAGGAACAAAAAACACTGTTTCTCCCTCAAATTTAGATTTTTGGTTCGGTTCAGTCCACTCTTATCATGAATATCTGAAAACCAAAATTTACCCCGTTTCGACCCAGATTATTTCAGTTTTTTATTTTATTTCTAGTTCGACTTTTACAGTACGGTTCAGACTCAGTGTGATTTTGCGGTCGATTTTTTCAAACCGATTAACATTCCTACTTGGTGGTGAGCAAAATCAAATTCTTATTTAAATATGAGTAATGCTATTTATATATACAAAATTGATTATATTTAATAACAACATTGATGTAACAATTAATGAATTATGTTATTTCAATACTAAATAGAATATTACATTAATGTAGTTAATAAAAATTGTAAATTTTGTATATAAAAATATTAATTTTCAATAGTAGTATAAGTATATAAATTATTAAATAAATAAATAAAGTGAAAATCACGCTGAGCATTTTTAATAGTAATTTTTATAGTAATATAGGTATTTTCAGTACTAAATACCATGTACAGGTAGCACACACACACACAAGTTTGTTTCTAAATTTCCCATTTTTTACACGTTTTCAAGAAACATATATCTTTGTCTTTTGCTGAGCATGAAGCAATAATAATCATGCTGCCAACTCTATATGCAAAATGTTATCATATGTACTTAAATGTTATCATATATATATATATATATATATATATATCTTACGGTTGAAATTCATTGTAATGTCCGATCCTACGATGCTTTAACCAGATTCAGGTGTGACCCCACGAAATGGCAGAGGCCAAAAACCTACCTTCGTCATCAACAACGATAGAAATTGTGATTATCGAAAGAAAAAAAAAAAAAAAGGAATTGTGATTATGGGTGGTCGGCCATAGATTGTTACCACGAAATTAATTCTTCATCCGAAAGCACTGAAGCAGATGCATTATACAATTATTATTCTCAAATCTAAGTACTAGATGATGTAATAAGCACTCGGATGGAGTAAAAGAAATTAAAAATATAAGATGATATACTAAATAATTAATTAAGATCAGTTTAAGGTAGAGATAAAGGAAGTCCAAATTCACAAACCACAGTTAGTTAATTAGTCCTTAATTACTCGTACGGTGTCGGTACTTAGTAGCCTTAGCCGGTCGCCAGTTTCCGGTCGCCGGTAGCCGGTAGCCGGTAGCCGGTAGCTGGAACTGAAGTAGAGAGAAAGCTCCGAGAGGTTAAGCTCCAGGCAGTAATCTTTAATATATGTGGGATCGCGATCGACGAGAGGAAGAAAAAATGAATGAACTGAAATGTTGAGTTTGATGACTATAAATAATAATAATAATAACTTGGACTAAATAAATAAATAATAATAATAATAATAATAATAAAATGGAGTGAATGTGTTGAGTTTCGTGATATTAATAATGTACACGTCCAATCGATAGAGATGATTCATTTCTTGGCAATCAAGCATCCCTTTGATCACTGATTACTTTACAAGTTTACTCTTCCGGCTTTCTTAATTTTGCCATGAAGCGATATCTATACAAAATGTTTAGATTTTTTTTTTTTTCAATCAAATTCTTCCATGTATTAATGGGTTTACAAATTTTTGTTATTGTTGGGCAATCTTCTCTTTTTTGGTTTGATGTCAAGGTCGCGTGTCCTCTCGCGCGGTCTGTGTTAATTGTTGGGAATAGGATATGTTATGATTTGGTTTGTGGAAATTTCGATTTAATTTTGGATGTTTTAATTTAGGATATTTCATCATTTTTTTTTCCAATAAGTTTATCCATCTTCTAACTAAAAAAAAAAACTATTTCTTTTTCCCCCAGTAAGTTTATCCGTCTTCTATCCCCAAAAAAAAAAATGAAGTTTATCATCGTGTATTCTTTAGTTGGGTCGAACTCATGATATATGATTTTAAAAAAAGGAATTTATTCATGTTTTGTACATATGTTATGTTTTTTGCATCATGCTATGGTGGTATCGCTCTGCTCATACTTTCTATTTCATTTATCAAATTATTTCTATATATAGATCATAATCGGAACCATTAATTATCTAAATAACATCTTCGTAAAAAAAAAATAAATAAAATTTGTGGTTATTTAATCATTCATATGTATCAAATAAATCAATGTTTGGTAACATATAAGATTCTTGTAGCGAACCGTTTATTTAGTTAGCATATGTATAATGATAATTTAATAAATCGAAAGAGTGATACGAACATATACTACCAAATTGATCAGATGCAAATATTGTCCTTTCTTTTATTGATTTTTTTTAAGGGTGATCAGACTATGGGTTTAAGTTACAGTTATTATTAAATTTAACACGACTATAAAATTGATATTATCCTAGGAGTGGACCATAATATATGTTAATTGTTAATTATTATAATTATCTATCTTACTCGACTATCTTAATTATCCTGCTTTGTGAACAAGCAAACTCTTGCACCTTTGCAAAGAAAGAAGAATGATGAATGCATAAAATACAAATTCAATAATTTTTAGCTGAAGTCTAAGAGTGCATTTGGTTTCAAGAAATAAACAGGTCATTTAGCTTGAGGGAAGCTTTTGGTGAGCGGAAAATTAGTTTTCTTTCGTTTGGAAAATTGAGTCAGAGTTTGGTAAATTTTCAAAGGAAAATCTAGGGGTATTGAGGATCTCAAATGATAAATTGAAATTGATATTGTAATTTGAGGAAAATCTGGCGAAATTATAATTTTTATGATTTTTAAAATTGATATCTAAACACTAGAATTTACAAAATCAAGAAATTATAAATCAGAATTGCAAATTAAGAAATTTGCAAATTTTCATTAAATTAGAAATGTTTCATCCAAACTAACAAGACCTTTCTCCAAAATATCTCAATTAACAAAAAAGGGCATGCTCCCATCTGACACAACAACTTAAATATACTGAAACTACCCTTAGTTCAAAATAAACATGCATATAAGGTCACACAAGGGATAAGTTCATGTGTCAACAATTAATGAGATTTAAACAAGGTAATACAGAGCACCAGTAAAATGATAACAAAACCAGAAGCCTACTTTGGTTCAAAATGAGTGCGCAGCCTAAGGATAATGATACCTCAGCCTCAAATCAGCCCTTGTCCCCTAAGCAGCCTGGAGGGTAAGAAAAAAATATTAAAAATGTGACTGGACAATTACAAAGTTTTGGAAAACCATTTTCTGAAATCAACAATATGTCCTCCGTTTTATGAAAGCATGCATGCATGCATACACAAGAAACAAATGGTGAGTAAAATAGTGCCAAATATGCATAAATCCTAGGTTCAATAAAAGTCATGTAACACCCAAAATCCCGGGTACCACAACCCAGCATAGTCAACCTCGTCCCGATGGTCCAACCAGCATTCCCACTGTATTACGCGTAGACACATACGGATCCTACAGGATCCAATCCCATCGGCATGTGTGGAGTCCAACTTCGACCATGTCTGAGCTCGTCTCTGAAATTCTTAGAGTCAAACTCCAGATTTGTGATCCAATCGCATGAGAATGACATAACAGGGCATAGTTAGCATTTAAAATACCTGTTAACCTGCTATGCAATATGAGTAAAATTTTGAAAGAATCAATACCCCGCCCCAGCCCAAAATCCAGTGCTTACCCAAATAGTCACCAGAACCTATGTCCAATAATCCGTACTGAAATATAACAAATAACCAACAATATTCCAGAAATCATTTTCCCAACATTAACCCAAGTCATAGAAGTCCAAATCATTTCATAAAGTCATATATAAATATTTAAATATGTATGCATTAAGATTATGAAAGCAAATGTCCACTCACAGGTGAACCGGTGCTCAATCCTAAGCCGAACGCTCCTTAGAAGTCACTAGAGCGTTCTGTCTGGATTTTATGACATGAAGCTCAAAAGTTTTGGGTATCCTTCTTGATCGAGTTCCTGCAGGTCTCACGTCCTTCCTCCTTCAAGCTTGGGTCTTTCTTGATTGTGAGAGTCCAAGGATCACGATCCACGCCTTGGTTTGATCCAAAACAAGCTGAAAATGGAAGTTGTGAGATTGAGGATTATGGGTTTTGAGTTTGCACGGGCGAGGGAGAGAGTGAGTGTGTGTGGGGTAGTTCTGAGGCTTTGAGCCAATAAGAGGATATGGGTTCGCCCCCTTTTCCACTACATGTCATCCACTTGCTCCAAAATATCATGCATTTAATTTTCCCAAAATACCCCTTCCTTAAATAGTATGTAGGCTAAAACCCTAGGGCAAAATCGTCCAAACCTACCTAAAAATTCCCAAAAATCACCGTAAAAATAATTTTAAAAATTCCGGGTCGTTACACAAACACACTCTAATTGCATGTCATTATTCTAATACTAAAATTTTGTGAGGGATTAAAATTCTCGTTCCAACTTTATAGTGTAGATAAATTAATTTTATCCCTCGTGTAAGACTTCCTAGAATAGACACTCTAGTCTAGTAGAAAACCATGTAGCTGTGTATACAATTAATAAATACAATTAGAGAATTCCAACTTTATCAAGAATTATGAGATAAAATAATTAAAATTCGGTGAGGGAAAATGTTGGAATGAGAATTTTGACCCCTCACAAAATTTTAATTATTTTATGTCATTACTCTTGAGAAAGTTGGAATTCTCTAATTGTATTTATTAATTGTATACACAACTATATGGTTTTATACAAGACTACAGTGTCTATTTTAGGAAGTCTTACACAAGGTATCAAACTAATTTATCTACACTATCCAGAACTATTTCGTTCCTCCCTTCAATATTCCCCCTCAAGTTAGAGCATGGATATCTAGAACGCCAAACTTTTCTAGTAAGGGACGAAATTATGGTTCTCCAAGTAGTTTGGTAAATATATCGGTAAGCTAAGGTTCTGAGGGTGTGTGAGCAGTGACAATCACTAGAATGAATCCTTTCTCAAATGATATGGCAATCAGTTTCTATATACTTTGTTCATTCATAATACACAGAGTTTTCCGCATTGTGAAGTACAACCTCATTGTCACAATAAAGTTTTGTCGGTTATGGATGTTCAACTTGTGAACCATGTAGCAAGTGTCGAATCCATGTTTAATCACACGCCAAAAAGGCCATGGCCCAATACTCAGACTCTGCTGATAAAATTGACATGGTGCTTTGCTTCTTTGTTTACCACAAGATTAAAGCACCTCCCACAAAAAAAACGAAGTAACCGGTATCAGAAAACGTCTTATAAGAGAGCACAGTGCCTAATCCGCATAACAGAAGGTTGTCATCAATAAATTGGCTCTGAAGAAAAATTGTAACCCTTGTTCAGGTGCCTTTTTCAAGTAATGCATGAGATGATATACAGCATCCAGATGTGGTTTATGGAGTTCTTTCATAAACTAACTCAAGATGTGTACAAAGTATGGAATCTTTGGTCTAGTAATGATAAGATAAATGAGCTTACCAACTAGGCATCTGTAAAGTGGGACTTTGTCCTTCCATGGGTGAAATCTTGACATTCTCCACCATGGGTGCTTATGTTGGTTTTTCTCCAAGTAATCTCGTCTCATCTAATATGTCAAGTGTGTATTTTCTTTGGGAAATTGAAATGCCACTAGAAGACAGAGCCATTTCTAGGCCAAGGAAGTATTTCAAATGACCAATTAATTAGTTATTCCACCACAAAATCAAGGGCAAATAGGTCATATTTGTTATGTCAGTATTGGTTCTTATATAGATCATAGACTAGTTTGGGCTTCGACGACAATGAAGAAGCCAAATGACACGACACAACCCGTGAAGGGCTCAAATTTACAAAGAAGATTCCTTTGGAAGGGACCTAATAATTCCACCAAGTAATTGAAATGCACCCTCAAAGGTACATGTTCTATTATTTTTTTTCATAGACTAGTTTGGGCTTCGACGACAATGAAGAAGCCAAATGACACGACACAACCCGTGAAGGGCTCAAATTTACAAAGAAGATTTCTTTGGAAGGGACCTAATAATTCCGCCAAGTAATTGAAATGCACTCTCAAAGGTACATGTTCTATTATTTTTTTCTTGCTCTTCTTCTTTCATATAATTTTCAAATATAATTTTGATAGAGAACACATACATGGCTCCTTTCTACTTGAAATGATGACTTAGGAACCTCTTGCAGCTGTGAGGCTTATATTCAAATGAAACAAAAAAATTCAAAATTAAATTTGGTTCCAAGGTACCTCTCTAGGTCTTAAATGGTGTCCTTACAATTCCTTTTTATGATCATATCATCAACATAGATTAGTACAACACTAAAGGAATTTCCAAATACCTTTGCTAACAAGGAATAATCATCCTTGGTTTATTCAAAATCTCCTTCATGGATAGATGTAGAGAATTTATGAAACAAATTCTTGGAAGCCTACTTAAGCCCATACAAGAGTTTATTGAGTCGGCACACCATGTTGGGCTTCCCCTGACGACCAAAACTAGGCGGAAGGTGGATGTAAACTTCTTTAGTCGAGTATCCAAGGAGAAAGGTATTTTGGACATCCATTTGATGAATGGACCAATTACAAAGGTAACAACATCAAAGGTCTCCTTATAATCAATTCCATCACATTGGGTGAAGTGCTTAGCCAATAAACGGGCCTTATTTCATTCTACGGTGCCTTCGGAGTTGTACTTAATCTTCTAGACCCATTTGCAGTTAATAGAACGGTGCCCATGAGGAAGAGACGTAACCGACCATGTGTGTTGGTGGCCAAGGGCAGTAAGTTCATAATCCATGGCTTACCGCCATTGGGGATGGCTATCAGCTTGTTCAAAAATCACATGCTTGACAAGTAGAGTAATATTGCAAATAAAAGAATGACATGACAAGAGCCGCTCCTCAAATACTTTGATAATCGTGCTCGATCATGCTCCCATTTGATAAATAAACCGAAACTCAAATATTACCATCAATACTTCTCAGACAAGGGATAACTGTACTGATTTACAGTTCATGCCACTGCACCTCGATTAGCCGCAATTTCAGTGTAACAACGAGGGTTATCAAAACCATTAAAAAGTGTCAGTGGATGAAAATGAACATTTAAAAATGCCTTTTTTTCCAATGAGAACAAACATTTACCCTCCAGTTTCTAAAAAATTCATGAGTATAAGAAAACCTTAAAAAAAAAATTGTAAATCATGGGACCACAACAATCATAAAATGCCAGTAGACAACCTGTGACCCATACCTTCCAAAATTCATGTTCATTAAATCATGTCACAGAAAATTGAACACAAATATCACAATCAAACACAACAAATCAATCAAATGTTAGTAAATCAAACCAACCAACGTAAACTAATCTGTACACAAGCACCAATAGTCAAATATAGCCAACCAATCCTCAATGCTCGAATACTAGTCATCATAAGTAAACCGCACTACTGGTAGCCAAACTCAGGGAAACAGAGCCGAGCTCTGGACGTCCAAGTAGAGACTCAGGAGAATAGAGCCGATCTCTAGACGTCTGTGTCCCAATCACATCACCAATCTCAAGAATACGGAGTCGTGGTCAGACGCCTGATAACTAATCAAATCTCTAGCCTCTTGTAAAAAGAGTCGTGCTCTAGATATCTGAGTGTTAACCATATCCGAGGATGATCGACCGTGGAAAAACAGTTCACAAAACCAAGAAAACTCATTTAACACAAATTAGTGACTCAAAACCAAGTCAAAACACTTTCAAAATCCGGGCCTGAGCCCAAAACACAGTTTCCACAAACAATCGTAAATTTGTGTCCAGTAATCAATCGATAAATTCAGAAAATCATCAAATAATCATTTAGAAATCATTATTCGAATCATTGCAACATAAATCATTCAATAAAGCAATTAAAATAGTTAAGCATGTATGCATCATAATTTATGCAAACAAAGTGCACTCACACACAATGGCGAACCTAGGAATTTTCTTCGGGAGGGTCAACATGTAAAATGTAAAAAAATTTGGGAAGAAAAAATATCCTTTAAATCTAAAGGATACTATTAAAAATAAAGCAAAATTATCCTTTAAAACTAAAGGATACCCACACACATATCTACCCCTCTCCAAATCCATCTCTCTCCAACCCAGAACAAAACGCTCCCTCCACAATTAACAATTAACATCATATAGACCTTCAAAGTTATCATCTTTACATGTTTAGCAATAAGTAATTCAAAACTCCCTCCACAATTAACAATTAACATCACATAGACCTTCAAAGTTATCATCTTTACATGTTTAGCAATAAGCAATTCAACACTCCCTCCACAATTAAAAATTAATATCATATAGACCTTCAAAGTTATCATCTTTACATGTTTAGCCAAAAACAATTCAACACTCCTTCCACAATTAACAATTAACATCATATATAATCTTTACATGTTTAGCAATAAATAATTCATCACTGATTATTTATTCTAACCTTTAGTTTTGTTGACCTACAAAAATATCCCTTATAGATGAGGAGATGAATTTCCACCTTCTGAGCTTCATTTCAAAAGATGTCAAAACACCAAAATCAGAGTTCTCTTTTGTTAAATATATTGAGATCTCCAACTCCATATGGAAGCAAGTAGCAATTATAAAACCAAAAGAATTTTCTATTTATAGAAAACAAAAGGATTATCATTTTCCAACATGTCTCAGTTGGAAATTATTCTCCAAGTTAACTAGTTACTACAAAAAGTTCAATCAACATGCTTCAATTGTATGAGAATCACTTCTCTTATAATAGAAAGTATCTAGGTCCAACCGAATAACACATCTTCATCTTTCAGCACAAAGAATTTGTTTCTCTTACCAATTTTCCAACTGTGGACTCAACTCAACACACTTAATCCAATCTCAAATACGTTTAGGAAGGAAGAAATTACTATGAATATATCAATAATGATTAAAATCATGCAACACAAACAAGATAATGAACTACATATTATTCCCTATTAATCAATCAATCAATTTAATCCGATCAATTATGAACAAACAATCTCAAAGCTTTAAACATAGTGAGGGGTTAGAAAAAGACCTAATAATGTGTTCCGCTCCTAGATTTCAGTTCCGTACTTGTGCGATGCACTTCCTAGATTTCAGTTCCACTCCTTTGCTCTGTTTCAGAGCCTTCGTAGATTAAAAAACACGTTGACGCTGCAATAAGGCTTCTCATTTCTCTCCCATTCATTTTTTTCTCTTCTCACTTAATAAAACGACATCATTTTGAACTGAGAGTAAAAAAAACACACACAAAACGACGTTGTTTTGTCTAGGTTAAAACAAAAGAAAAAAAGCCCATAACTCATCTTCCCCCGTCAAGCACCTGGTAGGCGGAGGCGGGAGGGTCAACACCTGGTAAGTGGAGGAGGAAGGTCAAGCACCTGGTAGGCGAAACCATATGGTCAAGTGACCCTCCTTGCCCTTTAGTCAGTTCGCCAGTGCTTGATAAAGCCAAAACTACGCATTAAATTAAACACGTAATTCGAGTGTTATGCAATTTAAACCCTTTTTGTGTAGATGTAGTATTGGTAAATAGGAATCGTTCTTAACCGGGGAAATTAGGGAACATTAATAATATGTTAGTGAGAAAGAATAATGAATAATCAAAGAATAAAGAACTAAATAATTAAATAATTAAATAATAAAGAATTAAAGAATTAAAGAATTAATGAATTAATGAAATAAAGAATAAAAGAATAAAGAATTAGATGGGGGGTTTGAAAGATTGTAATCATCAAATAAAGAAAGCAAGTAAAAATAATTAAGAACTTAATTCTACTTCTACTTTAACTTTTATGCAAGTGAACTTTCTTCTAACACATATTTTTACCAATACTCTAACATCATGCTCATATTGAACCAATCACGAAATTCTACCTTAATCATCTCAAATACATGCATATATTTTTCAATATTATAAATGCACCGAACAGCGGTCATAAACACTTATAATACGATTCACCTTAAGTTTGTGATTTTAATGTGTGTCAGACATCTAAATCTCTTCAATCCTATTCTAAGTGCACCGAACAGCGGTCATAAACATTTAGTGTTAAATTGAAGGTTAAACACTAAAACATATAAAGTAGATGAAATTCAAAAAGTAAAACACATGGAGATTGTATTCACATTTACAAATGTTAGAAAGAAAATACCAATACATATATTGAATTATAAGTAAAACCAAAACAATAACAAGAATTTAAGTAAATGGAGAAAAGTTACACTTTCGGAACCCAAGAACAGCTTGTGATTCCGAAAGTGGATGGAAACAATGGAATGTTATTCATAAGAAACACCGAACAGCGGCAAAAACCTTATGAAGATGGAGGATGAAACATAAGAATACGGATTTAAATTCTAGAATTATTTCGGAAATACTTGGTCTAGGTATTTCTTAAGGAAAGCATAAAAATGCATTTAAGAGATCTCAAAGAAAAATCACAAGAACAAAGTAAAGAAGAAATGAAATTAAGGATTAATATAAAAATAACATAATTTAAGAACAATAATTAAAAGAAAGCTAATTAAATAAATAATCTAAAAGAAGCTAAATTGGTCCCCAAAAATAAAGAAGATGAACTAATAGAAGAGAAACTAGAAAGAAAGTAAGAGAACTTAAACTAAAGAGAGGAACAAAAATGGGAAAAATGAGGACCCTTTACAAATGAATTTGTCTCCCTATTTATAGGGAGAAAAAGCTAATAAAAAGAAAAGAAAATAAATAAAAATTACAATAAAAAATAAATAAAAGTGAAATGATGAATAATGATGATTTTAGGGATGGGTTATGCTGAAAAATCTGATTTCTGATGTAAAATAGGGTAGGTTGGAGCAGTTTTGAGTAGTTGGGCTGGTGCAGCTGCTGTGGGTGGTTGGGCTTCAGAGATGCAGGCCAAGCAGGTGGTAGGTGGGGCTGGAGGCAGACTGGGCTTGCACGAATGGATTGGACTGGAGCAGTGCAGCAGATGGTGAAGACGTGCGGGCTGGAGCAAGAGGCGGGCCTGGTGGGCGGCTGTGCGCGGCCTTGGGGTAAGTGTACGGGCCTGGCGTGATGTGGTGTAGCAGGCGTAGCGGGCTGAGAAGGAACTGAATGCGGGCTAGCGCGACGCGGGCGGGAACTGGGCCGCGCGCGAAATGGCTGGCGCATCAGCTGGGCTGACGGACGGGCCGAAGATGCGGGCTGGAACTGGGGCGAACGGCTGCACAAAAATGGGCTGAAGTAAGAATTTGGGTTTGCAAAATCAAAATTAATTAATTAATTAATTCAACCAAATTTCGTCAATAATTTCTTCGTTATAAATCCGACCGGGACGATTCTTTCGCCAAAATGCTCCAAATTACAAGCTTTATTTATTTAAACAAAATATCACAAAATAAATTGTTTTATCTAATTATTTAATAATTTAATATTAAAATTCAAGTATAAAGGGTATAAAATAAAATAAAATAATGTTGATTTGAGGACCTATCAGTGCTCACACACCATCCTTGCAGTTCAATTCCGAGCTATACGCTCCTTTGAACTCCCAGGAATTACACCGCTTGTCATAAATAACGACCAAGGGTTACTAATGTCCCAAATAATCTTACTTTTAAATCCCCTAATTTCCAAGATTAAATACAAATTTAAAACCTAAATATAATGCTTCGGACACCCAAAACTACTGCAAGACGATGTCCAAATGACGCAAAAACTGCACCAATGTGTTCGTAACGTCAAAAACATTGAGAGTCATGTTGATCGAAAATCCAGACGGTGAGGAATACATTCCCACGTGCGCCTCTAGCCTTTGCGCTTGGGCCTCACGCGCTTGCAACAGTCATCCCCTACCTTGAGTTGAGTTGACCCGCGAGTCTGCAACTCGGACACAACTCGGGTGACCCAACCCAATTCCAAACTAGCCTTTTCACGTCCAAATTTCACCATTTTTACGTCTAATTGATCCCATTGATGTCCAAAAATAGATCTATGATGTTAAAACCACAAAAATCACCTCAAAAAATACAACTCAATTCCTTTCATATCGGTCAAACTCCAATCCCCTATTCCAAGCAATTCTTGTGTCCATATAGCCAAGTTTCTAGCTCCAAGCAATCCTAAGGACTCGAGAAAGGTACTAGAATGCTTGGTTCCAAGCTTCCAAATCCAGAATTGAAAATCGAATACTTGCTCCTCTTCTTTTCTGTTTTTCCTCACTCTTCCTCTTTTCTTTCTTTCTTCTTTCTTATTTCTTTCTTTCTTCTTTCTTTCTCCCTTCTTTCTTAGTTTTCTCTTCTTTTCCATTCATGATTTCCTCTCAATTTTTATATTTTCAAAAACCCCCCCACCTACACACAAAACTAGCACATAAATTACACAAACACGCCACACACCCCTCACCCCTAAAACAAAAAACAAGGTCAATGCACGATAGAGGATAAAGGGGGAAGAGGAGGTAAGGACACTTGTCAACAACACAAAATATCTCCTCTCGTGAATTTACTAAAATACCCCGAGTGTCAAAATTACCAAAATACCCCTTGTCATTTCAGGCCCGTAACAAATCGATCCAATCTCTTATTCTAACATGCTTCCTGTCCACAGACTCAGGATTTCGAGACCTACGTAAAGGTGCTCATGAAAAGTCTAAAAAGTACCCAGAGTTAAAAAAAATCAATTTATGAGCTCTAAGGGAAAAATCATCAATTCATTTTTAAAATTCCCAGAATTACCTTTTTTGAATCTTCAAATCTTTACAATCTACCATTCTTAAAGAATTTCATCCTTGAAAATCAAATCTGTCAACAACTAGAATTACTGAGCCTGGAACAACATCTCGGGTTCCTACATGAACCTTCATTCAATATTCAGAACGGCAATTATACCCGATATTTCAACCTTCTGGCTCATCCCGAGCTTGAGTTCCCTAGTCCAAATCCTTCCAAGTCCTAGTACAATATCTTGACTTTTTCCGAGTGATAATTCGATATTCCATAATTCATACCATTACCAGCATGCCTAGTCACCAAGCAGAAACATCGCTAGGCGTTTCAAATCCTATAGAGAATCCTTCGCCATCTCAAAACATCAAATACTCACTCTAATTGAGAAACTCACTTACCTATCTTATCTAGATCCAACTTTCCCATACATGTTGTGACCCTAGCCTCTACGCTCACTCACATTCTAGACCCACACAAAACCTCTTATACTGTAGCATAGTATCCAATATTTGACACAAATAATCCAAGGTCCACCCAATCCCCAGATCTATCCTTGTACCAACCGTACTCCTCACGCATCTATCTCATCACCAGGCCCTACACGACATCTTGGAGGCATGACATTGGAAAATACAATTCATTATTAACCTTGCCCTAATACCAAGTTAACATGACTTGCTTCTAAAAAGCTTTCATAATCGTGTCTGATCCTACTCCCATCGAACAAACGAACCGAATTTTCGATATTATCCTCAAAACTTGTCTTACATGGGATACCTGTACCGATTTACCACTCATACCTCCGCCTCTTGACCAGTCTCGATTTCCTTGCAACGACCTGGAGAGTCATTAAAAATCGTTAAAAAGTTTGAGTGGAGTAAAATAAACATTTAAAAACACATTTTCCAAGGAAAATAAACATTTACCATGCAATTTCTAAAACATGCATGCAAATCAGAAAAAACATTAAAACAAACCATAAATTGTGGGGCTACAACAATCATAAAATACCAGTAGACATCACATAGCCCACATTTTTCAAAATTCATGTTCATCAAATCATGTCACAAAAATATGAACACAAATATTACAATCAAACACAACTAATCAATTCAATATCAGTAAATCAAACCAACTATTGTACAAACAATTGGGATACAAGCATCAATAATCAAACACAACCAACTAATCATCGATACTCGAATACTAGTCACTGTATGTAAACTGCACTAACAGTAAGAAAACTCAGGGAAATATAGTTGAGCTCTGGATGTTTGTGTAGAGACTTAGGAAAACAGAGCCGAGCTCTGGATGTTTGAGTCCCAATCATAACACCAGTCTTAGGAATACAGAGCTGTACTTCGGACGTCTGAGAACTAATCAAATCTTCAACCTCAGGGAAAGAGAGTTGTGCCCTGGATGTTTGAGTGCTGACCATATCGGATGACGGTTGGTCGTGGACAAAAAAATTCATAAAACAAAGCAAACTCATTTAACACAAATTATTGACACAAAACCAATTCAAAATACTTTCAAAAGCCGGGCCTAAGTCCAAAACACAGTTTCCACAAATAATCGTAAAATCTGTATCTAGTAATTAATTGATAAATCCAGAAAATCATCAAATAATTGATTAGAAATCATTGTTCAAATCATTGCAACATAAATCATGCAATAAAGCAAATAAAATAGTAAAATATTCATGCATCATAATTTATAAAAATAAAGTACAGTCACACACGATCCTCACAGTTCAATTCTGATATGTACGCTCTATCGAAGTCTCGAGAATTGCACCGCCTGCCATAAATAACAACCAAGGGTTGCTGATGTCCCAAATATTCTTAGTTTGAATCCCCAAATTTTTGGGATTAAATATGAATTTAAAACCTAAAAATATTACTTCAAACACCAAAAAATATCCTCAGATGAGGTTTGATCGACTTAAAAATTGCACCAATGTGTTTGTAACTTCGAAAACATCGAAAGTGATATTGATCGAAAACCTAGGCGCTGAGGCACATGCCCCTATGGGCGTCCCTTAGTCTCTACGCGTGGGTGTAACGACCCGTCTTGAATTTAGGGATTAGATTAGCGGGCTAATGTAGGATTAGTGAGATTAATCGGTGATTAGTTGAGTGATTTCGGACGGACGGTGCAAAATGACCATTTTACACCTAGAGGTGAGTGAAACGTTGACTTTTGACTCGAGCAGTTAAACGAACTTTGGCCTATGACGTAGTTCGGGACGTCACGAGTCCGTAGACAGGTGGCACGTTCGATTCCGACGTTCGATGGAGAAGTTATGAGGCTCAGAAGTGAAAGGGCATTTTGGTAATTTAGCCTAAAGGGTAATTTGGTCATTTGTTTGCATTGGGAAGTGTGCCCAATTGAAGTGGGACACTTGTCCCCTATCTTAAAGGCTGTGGAAGCTAGTACAACCGCCTTAATTGTTTTTAAAAGAAGATGAAGTCGTGCAAGTGTGTGTTCGGTGATGGTAGACCGAGAGCGAGTGAAAACAGAGACAGTGAGAAAACCACCCATATACTCCCTTCGATCCCCACCTATCGCTCCTAACGTTGGCCATGGTGGAGCTCGCAACGGCGAGGTAAGGCCGAAATCCTTGAAATGCCCTGTTTTCGTTTAAAAATGGCAACTCTTGTTTTGAGGATTGATGATCGAATTGGTTGCCTGGATGATGTGCTAGAGGTTGCTAGGAGTTGATCAAGCTTGGAACGGAGGCCAACGGTGATAAGAGTCACGAGAACACAGAGGAGGAAAATTAAGCTTTTGATCGATGATAGAGAAGATATTTTCCAATTCCTAATTTCATGTTTCGAGGCCGTAGATGGATAGGAAATGTTGGGACGAAGCTATAGGCGTTGATAGGATTGAAATCGAAGGAGGAATAAGTGAAAACAGGTCACGTCGATTCGGTTGGACCAGATTTGCAGAGGGCCGGACCAAACTGGGTTCACCCGAGGTTGAAGATGAACAGTGCCAGCGCATGGCTCACACGCGTAGTGCCTTTACGATTGGTTTCGAGTCGATCGGACATCATTTCAATATAGTTCGGGATGTCCGAAGGTTTAGGATCGAATTTAAATACATTTGAACATCAGGAAAAATGACGGGGATTTAATGGAAGGTTAATGAAGTAGTTAGTGATCTTAGAATGTGATTTGGATAGGCCCGGGAGTTCCGGTGATGGTGTAGTAGCCGGGAATGGTGTATTGCACGCGTATCGAGGCGATAGCGAGGATGGTCTGTGAGTGGACTTTGCTTTCTAAATTATAATGCATGCATAACTGTTTTATACGTTTTCTATATATGATTTATATGCTTATGATTATGGTATTTATGATTTACATATTTACACGTACTTCGATGTGATTTACGTAATTGCACGTATTTCGAGAATATGGCTTATGCTATGCTTTGATGATGATTTTGATGGATGATTTTATACTATTTGTACGTATTGTGTTTCGATTGTGGTTTTGATGAAATGATTTTGGATTTGAAAGTGAATTCGGGCATGAGACCCATTTCGATAAAATATGATTTCGGATTTCGGTTTAAATGTGATTTTTGATGGATTTCTAGATTTGGATTCTGGTTTCGAAATGATGATTTCGGATTCAGATTTGGAATGGATTATGGATTTGGTTTTGAAATGGTTTTGAATTGGATTTGTTGGATCTGGATTTGGGTTTAAAGACCCGGTGATTGATTGTGACGGGAGAGGGCCCTACATGTGATTTTAGTTTAAAGACTCGTGAGTTTAAAGACTCGGTTATTGATTTCTCTCGAGGCTTATTATTGAGTTTAAAGACTTGTGAGTTTGAAGACTTGTTGTTTACCCGGGAAGGCCTGATTGAGTTTAAAGACTCGGATTGATATTGAGTTTAAAGACTCGTTGATGTGAGATCCAGCATGTTCGATTGGTTGATGAAAATGTGTTTCGGGTTTATGTGATATCATGATGGTTTTCATACGGTTTTCAGACGGTTTTGGGCAGTGGCCCAGATGATTGGATTTGCGGTTACACGCGATTTGGATCTTGGATTTTTGGGCTAAGTTCCCAGACGTGGTTTTGATTTATGGTTTTGGGCTAAGGCCTAGTGATTTGAGGAAGGAAAATAATTTGGGTTTTATAAACGGTTTTCTTATGTTAAAAACGAAATGGTTTTCGAATGCATGCATTGGTTTTTACGTGGAGGGCATTAATGTCTTTTTCTGTAAAATGTTTTATAAACTCATTTATTTTTGTCCACTAACAGTCTTTTCTGGTTTTTTTCGATGCCCTTCTGGTTGATGCGGATGCATACTGTTGGTGAGATTGAGACATTACACCCGATCCACGGTAGTTTCTGCACCCTCTAGGAAAGCAGAAGTTGTTTTTTGACCGTTGGCCTGGGATCCCTTGTCTGGCCTGCGTGTCACATGTAGGTTGGACGGGTGTCTAGCCTTCGTGTCGCACGTGGGTTAGACGGGAGCATGACACATCCCTTAATCTAGGGGAGATTGGGGATGGGTCGTGTCAAATTGGTATCAGAGCGAGGTTTGTGCGCTTTGAGCGAGGTTAACATGTGAGCAAGCGAGATTATGGCTTCTAGAGCAGTTGGTTAGTCGAATAGTGTCATTATGGATGTGATGTCTCTACGAGGAGCATCACGTCATCAACCTGAATGCTAGGGTGATTGGTCGTTAGTTGGTGAAGAGAGCTAGCGACTGAGTGATAGTTGCCCGATACTCGGTGTGTAGTGTGGTGCATTCTGGCTTAGGGCTGGAGAGGATAACGTGTTTGGAGCTGGCTATGGTCAAGAGTTGGTTGGACCACAGGACTAGTTGTGTACCGGAGTGGTTAACCTGAATGGTAACTAGTTGAGTTAGATCTGATCGATGGTTGGTTGGTTGGCCTAAGGGGCCGGATGAGATAGTGTGGACTTGTGACCAGTGATTGATACGTCGTTAATTAAGCATTATTTAACTTTTAATATTAAAATAATAAAAATTTGGAGAAAATAATATATTTTGTAGGATTTTTGCAGAAATAAATAAAGCATAAAATTCTGAGAATTTCTGCGAAAGAATCATCCCAATCGGAGTTTTAACGAAAAAGATATGACTAAAAGAAGGGAGGTCACCGAAATTTGCTTGAAATTTCGGTGGGAAGCTGCTGAAATCCAGCAGCCCAAGCCAAAAACCAGCAACCCTATTTCCTCATTTTCAACCATTTTGGCTGTTTTACTACATCTTTTCCCCAAAATCAGCATTTTTTCCCCAAAATCAGCCAACCTCATCATTTCACTTTGGAATATTTTTATTGTAATTTTTAGAGTTTAATTTGATTTTTCTCCTTATAAATAGGGGTTCATTTCACTTATTAAAGGACACTTCCTAGAGGCACACATTTGAGCCTTCCTTAGGAGAAACTTTGGCAAAATATTTCCAATACAAATTTTGAAAGTTCAAGTCCGAATTTCCCTTGTTTAATCTTTTGCATCTTCATAAGGTTCCAGCCGCTGTTCGGTGTTCCTTGTGAAAAACAATCCATTGATCTCATCCATTCTGAAAAGTGTAACATTTGCTCTCCATCATCTCAAACTCTTTTATTTGTTATTGGTTCTATTTATAATCCAATATATGTATTGATTTTTCCTTCCTATCTTTTGTAAAAATTGAATATAATCTCCATGTGTTTTACTTTCTAAAAATCATTTACTTCTTACATTTTAAAGCTTAACCTTCATTTCAAAACTAAATGTTGATCCGCTGTTCAGGGCATTTAGAGTAGAGTTGAAGAGATTTAATGTATGACCGCTGTTCGACTCATTAAATCATAAACTTAAGGTAAATCGTATTATAAGTAAAAATCAGCTGTTCGGTACATTTATAATATGAAAAATGTATAAAGAAATATGAGTTTGTGAATGTATGATTTCGTAATTGGTTCGAATATATGCAATTGCTAGTGTGTTGGTGAAGTTTGTGTTTAAGAGAAGTCCACTTGTACATAAGTTAGAGTAGAAATATAATTAGTTTATATATGTTTTTACTTGTATTTGTATGATTACATTCCCTCAAAACACCCCATTTAATTTTTTATTCTTTTATTCATTAATTTTTTATTCTCTTATTCCTCTATTCTTTAATTTATTGATTCTTTGATTATTTAATTATTTAATTCTTTTATTATTTAATTTATTAATTTATTCATTATCATTATCACTAACATATTATTAATGTTCTCTAATTTCCTCGGTTAAGAATCATCCCTATTTACCAATACTACATCTACACAAAAATGGTTTAAATTGCATAACACTCAAATTACGTGTTTAATTTAATGCGTAGTTTGGGCTTTGTCAGTGATTGGTCAGATCATGTTAATTGGACTTGTGCGGCTGGTTAGTGGATGTTTTTAGCCGGGTTTGACGCCCTAGAGGTTGGGTGCTTGATGACCCGAGTGATGATGTTGAGTTGAGGAATCCCAGTTGTGATCACTGGCTGGTTCGGTGACTGTGAGTATCAGTGAGTTAGTAAATCCCTTTAGTAAGGAACCTTAGTTGATGGTTGGTCTAGAAAATTGAGTTAACTAGATGTTATTGTGGACCGACTGTCCGGCCAGTTTGGAGATTGTGCTGTGTGGTACATTTGAGGTTATGGATGGCCTGACGGATGACTCTAGTCGAGTCTAGTGAGATTGTGGAGATTGGTTGGCTTGACGCTATGTGATGATAGGATCCACTAGCAGAGGATCGATTAGTAGGGTCGTTGAGATTGTCGTGCAGTGGATCGGGTTGAGTTCTGTTAACCCTAGGTTTTCCTAGATGAAACCGTTAAGTATTGAGTTTCCTAGAGTTGTAGAATATGAGGAAGGTAACATTCCCCCGACCCAAGTGTGGATGTAAGGTTTTGGCTCGGTGTGAGCAAAGATTCGGGGTTACTGTGCTGTGAGCACGAGATAGAAGACGACTGGGATACACATAGTTGTGAGGTGCTAGTGCGTGGTATTGACCACTACCGAGCGGAAATATCCGATGAATAACAACATGTCATGTCTCGGTACGAATGGTTGGGACGGTATTGGTTGAGCAGAGTAGCGCAGCGGAAGCGTGGTGGACCTATGCTTAGTTTCGGATCGGGATAGTTTGGTATGGTCGGGTTTGACCATCAGTGAGGTTGGTTTTCATGGACACCGCGAGAATGTGTCCGTATGTGTCGGCATATGCCGAGGATAGTAATTGGTGATTCCAAGATTAGTGATTGACGCCTCCGAGGTTAGTGACTGCAGAGTCTGAGGTTAGTAAGTGATGATTGAGGATCCCGAAAGTCAGTGACTGATATCTTAGTGGTACTCGAGAGTTGAACCTCAGAAAGGTTGACGTGAGAATCAAGATATGAAGGATTGGCATCCTTTTGGATGTGCATAAACGGTAGTAACCGACAGAAGAGTTGGTCGGTGAGTTGGCTTGTGTACAAACACGTGACTGTGGTCCGTAGGAGTCATAGGAAGTCCACGATCTTCCTAAGTACAGTAAAGGAGTTGATGTTCGGTTGGCTAGTCCAGCGGTAGTATACTTGTTGAGGATTAAGTCCAATGGTTAGAAAAGATGGATACACTTCCAACATGGTTAGAATCTCAGAATCAGCATACGTTGTGATTGAGATGATAAGAAGTTGTGTTTGATTCCGAATTGGTGTTAGATGTTGAGTATTGAGTGATGGATACTCTAGAGTCTGTAAGGGAGACTCATTGGGTGTATGATGGACCTTCAGGAGGTGTAGAACCCCCTTGATTGTGGACGAAATGGGGGTGAGATGAGGGATAGAGACTACTTGGTGATGCCACGTTTGGTATGTGTGGCGAGTATAATGGGATTATGTTTAGTTGGGATTAATGACGGATGAATTTTGATGTTATGGTCGTGAATCATCTTGAGTTCCTTTGCAGGGTAACAAAAGGGAGATGATAACGGAACGTTGATGATAAGGAGTGACTATAACTGATCGATATGAGGTAATTGAAGAGAACCCATAGTCTAGACGTTTCATTAGACCTGTGGTATTCTTGAGCGATCTTATCAGATGTAGTGGTATGGTGATAAGTGATGTGATAGTATACGAGTTCAAAGTGGATGTAATATCCTATGGATGATAAGTGGGATCCACTTAGGAGCGTGTGGATCAGGTTTGGATTATTGTTTTTGTGGATCAGAAGAATTGTATTACTGATTATGCTAACCTAGGAGCAGAAGTGAATCATATTGTAAGACAAAACAAGACAGAGGTTGGATATGTTGAATATTTTGGAGATGTTGGATATGGTAATGGTGAGTGTGGTCTGTCTTGCATACGTACGTGGATATAGCTTTGGCTATGACGAAGGCTCTGTTGGTGTTAGTCTTAACTTCTGGGTTTGCCTTGTATACATAAGTGAGATGTGGTTAGACATTTTGGACATTAATCAGGAGACCCAAGGGACCCAGAGACTCAGAATGAAGTCAAGTTGAGATACCTTGGAAGATATGTTGGGCCTAGAGTATTGATCGGCCTAATGTTGGAGTGGAACGATGGATTTCAAAATTGAAGCGTAGCTATGTTGTAACCAGTGTTGGTACAATGATATTGTGTGTGTCCGGACATATACTGTGATGGTTAGAGGATGCACTATGATGTTATTGGATGGGAATTGGGATACATCGTGGTGTTTTTTGGTGTATTAGTGATCAGCTAATGCCGATGTGATTGGTGGACCTACCGTGGTATGTCATTGGATGTGATTGAGGTATTCACTATGACGTTTTAGCATATGCACCATGATTGTTGTTGGGTGTGATTGGTGCATGTACCTGAGATATGTGTTAGTGGCTGTATTAGTGGTCAGAACCATGCCGATGTGATTGGACATGCATCATGATGTTCTAGCAGATGTGTTAATAATTGGAGTAAATCAGATATGATTGATTGACTGAGAATGTGGACTGGATCAGTGTGATCCAAAGTGATCTTTTTGGTTGTTGTAGGGTTCAGTGATGGTGTATGAGCGTGATGTAGCCAATCGCGGCTCAAAAAGTTTAATGATTATGTTGAGCTCAATGCTCAGAGCCATGTGTGGCTGGTGGGACCCTGACACTGAGGTGTGTAATTCTGGTATGCGATAGGGTCCAGTTGCATACAGGTAGAGTGGGACATGGATGGTGTTCCCACATGTTGACTGTGTTTGGTGGTTGCTGGTTAGTGGAGCCACTAGTGAGTTGACTTGTCAAGTTGTTCGGTGTGAGCGATTACGTTGTGACTCCGGTGAGGTCGACATGGATTGCTGACGGAGTCAGTATTTGATTGATAAGAGTACCGAGGCCGAGAAATGCCTGCGAGGTGAGATTCATGCCTATTGACGGTAGAATCTTACGTTATACTGAGGAATTTGGTATGAGGTACGCTTGGTATAACTTGGAGGTGAGTCAAGGTTGCTGTAGTGATTCGACTGGTGACGGTTGAGCCGTAAGTGTCGGCACGTGTGATATAGAGGTACCTCAGGTACGAGTTGGAAATGTGTTACCCCTCGGTGAGAATGAGATGATTGCCAGATGGACCGAAAGTTGGTATGAGTTGGTCCACTTGGCAGATATGTGATGACAATGGTGGTGATGGTTTGAAGAAGTGCTAGGAGAAGAACAGGATTGGCAGGTGGTGTACACCGAGTAGAAGGCCCAGGTGTGAGATAAGTTGGATTCCCCCAAGTAGTAGTAGGCGTACGAGATACGAAATTTCGGGGACGAAATTATTTTAAAGGGGAAGATTGTAACGACCCATCCCGAATTTCTAGATTAGATTAGTGACTAATGAAGGATTAGTGAGATTAATCAATGATTATTTAAGTGATTTTGGACGGACGGTGTGAAATGACCGTTTTACCACTAGAGGTGGGCGAAACATTGACTTTTGACTCGGGCGGTCAAACGAACCTTGGTCGATGACTGTGACGTAATTCGGTACGTCACGAGTTCGTAGACAGATGGTACGTTCGATTCCGACTTTCGATGGAGAAGTTATGAGGCTCAGAAATGAAGGGGCATTTTGGTAATTTAGCCTAAAGGGTAATTTGGTCATTTTTTTGCATTGGGAAGTGTGTCCAATTGAAGTGGGACACTTGTCCCCTCTTTGGAAGGTTGTGGAAGCTAGTATAACCGCCTCAACGGTTTTAAAAAGAAGATGAAGTCGTGCAAGTGTGTGTTCGGTGAAGGTAGACCGAGAGATAGTGAAAACAGACCGTGAGAAAACCACCCATATACTCCCTTTGATCCCCACCTATTGCTAGTGACCTGTGAAGGAAAGATGGAGAAGGAGGTGAGACGATCCCAACGGTGGCCATGGTGGAGCTCGCGACGGTGAGGTAAGGCCGAAATACGTGAAATACCCTGTTTTCGTTTAAAAATGGCAACTC
Organism: Prinsepia uniflora; assembly: GCA_032719365.1. NCBI lineage: Eukaryota > Viridiplantae > Streptophyta > Magnoliopsida > Rosales > Rosaceae > Prinsepia > Prinsepia uniflora. Next base: position 52,914,319 of record CM064863.1, on the reverse strand, counting down.
GTGTTTTGAGGATTGATGATCGAATTGGTTGCCTGAATGATGTGCTGGAGGTTGCCAGGAGTTGATCAAGTTTGGATCGGAGGCCAACGGTGGCCGGAGTCACGAGAACACAGAGGAGGAAAATCAAGCTTTTGATCGATGATCGGGAAGGTAATTTCCAGTTCCTAATTTCATGTTTTGAGGTCGTAGATGAATAGGAAATATTGGGATGAAGCTATAGGCATTGATAGGATTGAAATCGAAGGATAAATAAGTGAAAGCCGGTCATGTCGGTTTGGTTGGACCGAATTTGTAGAAGACCGGACCGGACCAAGTTCACCCGAGGTTGAGGATGAACAGTGTCAGCATGTGGCTCCCACGCGCGGACCCTCATTTCGAGGCACGGTCAACATGAGTATTTGAGTATTCGATATAACGAATATTTTGTGATTGGTTTTGAGTCGATCAGACATCGTTTAGAGATAGTTCAGGATGTCCGAAGGTTTAGGATTGAGTTTAAACACGTTTAAACATCCAGGAAAATGACGGGGATTTAATGAAAGGTTATTGAAGTAGTTAGTGATGTTAGAATGTGATTTGGACAGGTCCGGGAGTTCCGGTGATGGTGGAGTAGCCGGAAAAGGCTTATTGCACGCGTATCGAAGGCGTGGCGAGGATGGTCTGTGAGTGGACTTTGCTTTCTAAATTATAATGCATGCATAATTGTTTTATATTTTTTCTATATATGATTTCTATGCTTATGATTATGGTATTTATGATTTACATAATTACACGTATTTCGATGTGATTTACGTAATTGCACGTATTTCGAGAATATGGTTTATGCTATGCTTTGATGATGATTTTGATGGATGATTTTATACTGTTTATACGTATTGTGTTTCGATTGTGGTTTTGATGAAATGATTTTGGATTTGAAAGTGAATTCAGGCTTGAGACACATTTCGATAAAATATGATTTCGGATTTCGGTTTAAATGTGATTTTTTATGGATTTTTGGATTTGGATTCTTGTTTTGAAATGATGATTTCGGATTCGGATTTGGAAATGGATTATGGATTTGGTTTTGAAATGGTTTTGAATTGGATTTGCTGGATCTGGATTTGGGTTTAAAGACCCGGTGATTGATTGTGACGGGGGAGGGCCTTATATGTGATTTGAGTTTAAAGACTCGTGAGTTTAAAGACTCGGTTATTGTTTTCCCACGAGGCCTGTTATTGAGTTTAAAGACTCGTGAGTTTAAAGACTCGTTGTTTACCTGGGAAGGCCTGATTGAGTTTAAACACTCAGATTGATATTGAGTTTAAAGACTTGTTGATATGAGATCCAGCAGGTTCGATTGATTGATGGAAATGTGTTTCGGATTTATGTGATATCATGATGGTTTTCATATGGTTTTCAGACGATTTTGGGTAGTGGCCCAGATGATTAGATTTGCGGTTTTACACGTGATTTGGATCTTGGATTTTTGGGCTAAGTTCCCAGACTTGGTTTTGATTTATGGTTTTGGGCTAAGGCCCAGTGGTTTGACGAAGGAAAATAATTTGGGTTTTATAAACGGTTTTCTTATGTTGAAAATGAAATGGTTTTCGATTGCATGCATTGGTTTTTACGTGGAGGGCATAAATGTCTTTTTCTATATAATGCTTTATAAACTTATTTATTTTTATCCACTCACAGTCTTTTCTGGTTTTTTTCGATGCCCTTCAGGTTTTTGCGGATGCGGGCTGTTGGTGAGACTGAGACATCACACACGATCCACGGTGGTTTCTGCGCACTCTGGGAAGCCAGAAGTCATTTTTGGACCGTTGACCTGGGATCCCTTGTTTGGTCTACGTGTCACATGCAGGTTGGACGGGTGTTTGGCCTTCGTGTCGCACGTGGGTTAGACAGGAGCATGGCACATCCCTTAATCCAGGGGGGATTGGGGATGGGTTGTGTCTGTGGGCATCACGTGCCTGCAGTAGTCATCTCTTACCTTGAGTCGGATTGACCCGCGAGTCTGCGACTTGAACTTGGCCCGAGCAACCCAACCTGATTACAAACTGGCCATTTCACATCCAAATTTCTCCATTTTTTTTTATGTCAAATCCATCCTATTGATTGGTAAACATAGCTCTTTCATGTTAAAACCGCACAACGCAACTCAAAAAAATACAACTCGATTATTTGATTTTGGCCGAACTCTAATCCCATGTTTCAAGCAATTCATGTGTCCATACATCCACATTTTTGTTCAATCGTAGGGAATCGAGAAAGGTACTAGAATGCTTGATTCCAAGTTTCCAAGTCCAGAATTGAAAGTCTAGTGTAAGAATACATGGATAGGTGTTTCGGGGTCTAGGGATTTTCCACATCCTCTCATTTTCTGTTTTTCCTCACTCTACCTCTCTTTATTTCTTTTTACTTTCTCTCTTTCTTTCTTTCCCCCCCCCCCACCCCACCAAAAAAAAAGAACATGGTCAATGGATGATAGGAGATAAGGGGGGAAGAGGAGATAAGGATACTTGTCAACATGACAAAATATCACCTATTGTAAAATTACCAAATTACCCCTAGTGTCAAAATTACCAAAATACCCTTAGTCATTTCAGACCTTTAACAAGTTGATCCAATCACTGATTCTAACATGCCACTTATCCCTGGACTCAGGATTTCGAGTCCTATGTAATGATCCTCATGAAAAGTCTAAAAGAACCCAAACTAAAAAGTCAACTTCTGACGTCTAAAGGAAAAATTGTCAATTTCCTTTTATAATTTCCAGATTTACCTTTTTTTGATTTTCTTAGTCATTACATGACAAGAGGTAGAAAATGAGGCATAAGAAAAGTACCTGGAGAATGGAGGACACGAGCCAAAGAAGGGTGATGAAGGCCTGGAGGCACAAATAGCTAGGTACGAGGTGTGAAAGTGCAAAGCTTAACGTCGAGTTAGGTTTCGTGATCATAATGATGCAATTGGGGAGTGGGGTTGTTGGGAGGGGCAAGGGTAATTAAAGGTTTGGGGATATGAGAAAGGGAGTTGGTTGTGGTTGTTTTGCCGTTATTTATGCATCTTTTAGATGTCATTCAATGCCTTTTTACAAAGCTTTTGAATGAATTTGTTCCATCAATATAAGAAAATGAACAATCTTTTAAGGCATGTGCATGCTTTAGGAAGATAGCTTAATTCTGAGACTACAAGAAAAAGAATGGCTCCAATTGGACTTCAAATGAAGGATATGTCACAAGTAGAGTTTTGAGTCTCAAGTCAGGCCCTTATGCAGCCATGCACCCTATTTAGGGCCAAGAACAAGAACCACGAATCATGCCATTAGGGTTCTAAATAATGTTTGAGATGTTGTAAATTGTATTAAGTGATATGTCTATTTATGTAAATGGGTACAAGGGGTAGATAGGTAATTGTACTTATATTAACCCTAACCATATATAAGTGGGTTAATTAGTCTTGTATGAGACTCTCTCATTATTCAAGAAGAACATTTCTTTCTCTACCTCCTTCTCTAATTCACTCCCTCCCTAAATTCTTCACAACACGTTATCAGTACGATCGTCTCCAAATCGGTGATTGCTCAAGAGAAGGATAAATCCAATCAAGTAGGTTTTCTAAATCCAAATTTGATTGGAATCAATAATTATGATGTTTGTAATCACATGAATTAATGATCATTGATATGTTCAATTGAATTATTTGACATTATCTTCATGATTTTTTGTTCCATGTTTGTAATCACATGAATTAATGATCATTGGTATGTTCAATTGAATTATTTGACATAATCTTCATGATTTTTTGTTCCATGTTTGTAATCACATGAATTAATGATCATTGATATGTTCAATTGAATTATTTGACATAATCTTCATGATTTTTCTATTCCATATTTGTTGAATTGATGGTTCATCATGAGGTTGCAAACACCATAATTATTTGTTGAATTGATCGTTCATCATGATGGTTCATCATGAGGTTGCAAACACCACAATTAGTGGAAAATATAAAAGAAGTTTTGATGATCCATCCTTCCTCATTTTGTGCCACAATTAGTGGAAAATATAAAAGAAGCTATGATGGTCCATCCTTCCTCATTTTGTTCCACAATTAGTGGAAAATATAAAAGAAGTTATGATGGTCCATCCTTCCTCATTTTGTGCCACAATTAGTGGAAAATATAAAAGAAGCTTTGATGGTCCATCCGGACCATCCTTCCTCATTTTGTGCCACAATTAGTGGAAAATATAAAAGAAGCTATGATAGTCCATCATTCCTCATTTTGTGCCACAATTAGTGGAAAATATAAAAGAAGTTTTGATGGTCCATCCTTCCTCATTATATACATGATCATATGGCATGATAATTATGTTTATGATATGATGATATACATATGATGTATCTATACTGATGATATACATGATGCATATGACGATATATGATATATATGAATATATGTATGATGCAATGACAATGATGTGAATAATATGATGATGATAAGCTATGATGATAATGGATGATGTATTGGGCAATTGATTACTGTGGTAATGGATGATGATAACGATGGTAATTACAAACGAAATAACAGTTTAAACGACTGCAATGCAAGCCTTGAAGGCTACACAACTTAATTATCCTATTGTCATAAATTAATTGCCATTAAGTTGAGTCCATGCCCATAGCCCTGAAGGCTACACAGTCCAAGCCCAGAAGGATACTAATTTAATTCAAGCACAGAAGGTTGGACCAGGCCCAGAAGGCCTATAAACACCAAAGGCCCATGACTTAGATTTGCCCGACCCAGTCAGCTCCGATCAAATCGGTCCAATCATATCAAATCGATCTAATTGTATAGAATTTGTTTAATCAAACCGAACTAGTCTATTTGAACCAAATTATTCTAATCAAAAGGTCCAGTCGAACCGAACCATATGAATCGGACCATCACATTCTGAAAAGAAAAGAAAACATTTTATTTTTCTTTCTTTTCTTTATTTTTCACTTATGTGTTTGAAGCATGGATCTTAATGCCTGAAGCATTATGTCAATTTATTTAACGTATGAAATCATCTTATGCCAGAAGCATTCATTCAAACTATTATTACGTGCAATTTAATTACATTGTTTAATGTTTTTAAATTTATATATTTATTTTATTTAGAAAATGTATGTGTTTAAACGAATCAGATGTTCATTAATAAACTAGAGATTTATAAATGAGCACATAGTCCATACTAATCACCGAACCCGTAGTTTTGGCAAAGTTAAGAAAAAAGGGACCTGCAGATTCCTTTATGAATTCACTCGACATAATAAAACAAGTAGATTTTACATTTTAAATTTGATTTATCATACCATTTGTTAGAACTTGAAGTTCTTATTTGCTGCTTATGGATGAGTTTTCTCAAAGCATTAAATGCAATGATTTGTCCCTTATATAGACTCTAGAAGAGCAGTTTAACCACTATAGGGACAATTTCTTGCCTGAAGCAAAACATGAATGACCCATCATCCATTCTAAGGATTTCAAATCCATGTATAAATATAATTTGAAACATGTGTTTTTTTTTTCTCGCTCGAATATGATTTAATTCAATTCAAACACTTATTCTCATGCATGTGACCTATTGAATTAAATCTATAAATATGTATATTTTTTGGGGACGTTTATTGTCTGGCTGACAATGTTATACTCCGAGAGATATAACCAAAGAACATTGTTGAATGGTACTGAATTACCATCAATAAGATTCTTTATTCTCCGAAGTTCCAGAAGAACATTGTCGAGATTTATGGATATTCGAGTCAACGGTTATCACATTGAAAATACTAATGACAAGAAAGTGGAATATCTTTGCATAACCTCCAATCAGTATGACCAGAAGTATACACTGGAGAAACTAGCCTGAAGTTAGCCAAAAGTTAGCCAGAAGCTAACTAGTACGAGCAATTGCTCAATGTGACATGACCGGTTGGGACACCTAGGTCAGAGTAATGATGCCCTGTATCCTCAATATATTGCACGGGCGTCCTCTTACTCATAAACACCTTTGTGTTAAATGAGACATTATGCCAAGTTTGCTCGTTAGCAGAAACCGAATATTAGACCATTATATGCAAAGATGAGTTAAGATTCCACCATTTTCTTGTACATAATACAATAGAAATTTCGTGGACTTTCCAACCACCATGCGGACCATTCTGAAAACTTTCATGGTTCAGGTTGAGATACCGACAAAGTGGTCATATGCTACACTTTTGTCCACACGCATACTGTGTTTGCTAAACTCTTAGCCCAAATCATTACATTGAGGGCCATACCACCCGGATTCTCTTATATAGTCAATAAGACTCGATAATACCAGAGAGTTTACATCGACATACTTCGATGACCATTGCATGCCCCTTAGGATTTCTGATGAACATTTGGTTCCTCATGTTCACACCTATAATGGTCTCGTAGAAACACTAATTCACATTGGTAATGCGCACCAAGCTTCTAGTTTCTAGCGGGGGCAATGCAATTTTGCATGCAGTAATACTGGTCCGGTTGAGGTCAATGCCACCCAACGATGTTCTGCGTTACAGCTGGTGATTGGGTATGAACCAGATATTTCGTACTTACGCATTTCTGGGTGTGCAGTTACGTGCCAATTGTGTCGCCACAACGTACACATATGGGACCTCAACAAAGGAGAGTCATACATGTCGGTTATGCAGCTCTCTTCATTATACACTATTTAGAGCCCTTGACAGGCGATCTCATTCCCACAATATTGCGGATAGTCACTTTGATGAGACAATCTTCCCGTCGTTAGGGGGAGATAAGAACGTAAAATGTTCCTGAAGAACAATGTGAATTAACGTGGAATGTCCTCACTATGTCTCATCTTCATCTCTGAATGCACAAAATAAGAACATAGTGCGGAGAATTCTAGATTTACTAAGTGTAGCTAATAATATGGCGTACGCTTTCTCTAATCTAGCTAAAGTGACGAGATCACATATACATGCTGCAAACTTGCCTGCAAGGATAGACGTCCCAGTAGGACGTGTCGTCCCAGACGGACGAGGTACGACCATGGCGGCTAACCAGTCATATGTCCCTACCCAGAAGTGAGTTAGACTAATAGGTTCGAATGATTCTTATCCCTGGAAGAGGATATTTGGCATAATTGAATCCCTTCACAATATCATCTGATCCATCTCTTGAGATAATTCCGGATTATGGGTCTGTCTTAGAAGAGACGATGTTGGGGGACGCCTCAACGTTTGAACCCACTTCCGAGAATAAAAAGATCTCGGTAAATCATGCATGCTTATGTGAGATAGGGAATCAAAATGATATTATCATCGATGATTTATATGTATTTGCGGTAGCTATCCAAATAATAACTAGAAATGAAATCAAACCTTACTTCGTTGATGAATTAATTCCAACGTAGAGAAGACTGGCTAAAATAGAAAGAACCAATCCAGGTCAAATTAGATTCCTTGACAAAAAGGAAGGTGTTTGGACCTGTAGTTCCCACACCTCCCCATGTTAAACCTGCGAGATTTAAATGGATAGTCATAAGGAAGCGTAATCAGAAAGATGAAGTTGTTAGATGTACAACTCATTTAATGGCGCACAATTTTCTCAACGCCCTGAGATTGATTACGAGGAGACGTATTCTCCCGTAACGAACATCATAATGATTATTCTACCTTATCAGTTTGGTAGTTTCCATAAAAACTGAATATGCAGCTTATAAATGTAGTTAATTTTTATCTTTATAGGGGATCTAAATAGAGATATGTTTGAAAGTTCCTGAAGGACTTAAGATATCTGAAGCAAATAATTCCAAACCACGGAACACGCTCTCCATTCGTTTGAGGCGTTCACTTTATGGATTGAAACAATCCGGACGAATATGGTATAACTGTTTAAGTGAATATTTGATCAGATTGGGATATGTTAATAATAAACAGTGTCCATGCGTGTTTATTAAGAAAACAAGTTCCGGGTTCGCTATAGTGACAGTTTATGCCGATGACATGAATCTGATTGGTACTCCTGAAGAGATCCAAGAAACCGCTACGCATCTGAAGTTAGAATTTGAAATGGAGGATCTTGGGAGAACACACTTCTATCTCGGCCTGGAGCTCAAGCACCGTGCAGATGGAATTTTGGTCCATCAATCGAATTACATCCAGAAGATGTTGAGACGCTTTAATGAGGATAAAGCGAAACCTTCAAGCACGCCCATGATCATCTGAAGTCTAGATCCTAAAAAGCACCCGTTTCGTCCACCAGATGACAATGAAGAGATATTGACACCAGAAGTGTCATATCTAAGTGCAATAGGCGCACTATTGTACTTGGATCAATGCACTAGACCGGACATTTCATTCGCTATGAATTTGTTAGCTAGATTTAGCTTTACGCCAACACGCCGCCACTAGAATGGCATAAAAGATATCTTTCGATACCTTAGAGGTACAATGAATATGAGCTTATTCTATCCCTATGCATCGAGGAATGAATCAAACCCTCTTGGTCCTCGAAATGATGCAAGCCTCGTTGGGTATGCTGATGCAGGTTACCTATCAGACCCACACAAGGCACGTTCCCAATCCGGTTATGTCTTTACCATTGGGAACATAGCAATATCTTGGAGGTCTATGAAACAGACCCTTATTGCTACGTCTTCGAATCATGCAGAGATTTTAGCCCTGCACGAAGCAGTTCGTGAATGCATATGGCTAAGAGCTATTACTGGGCATATTCGAAGTACATGTGGACTGAATTCCACCCATAATGAACCGACAGTTATCTACGAAGATAATGGTGCCTGCATAGAGCAGATGAAGATCGGTTTCATTAAGGGAGACAACACCAAGCATATTGCACCGAAGTTCTTCTTTAACCAACAACAACAAGAACATCGGAGGGTTGAGATCAAGCCAATACGATCTCAAAATAATCATGCAGACTTGTTCACTAAGTCATTACCAAAGGCCACATTCCAACAGCATGTGCGAGGTATTGGTTTACGTAGACTGGCTGATCTACCTAATCTGTAGTTTTCAGGGGGAGTCAAGATCAGGGGGAGTATCCTGAAGTATACCAAGTATCCAGAAGTATACTGAGTATCCCAAAGTATACTCACATGATCATCGTGTACTCTTTTATCCTATGACTAGGGTTATTTTGTCCCATTGGGTTTTGTTACCTGGCTAGGTTTTAATGAGGCACATTTTGGTATGATCACCCCGCTAACAATGCATCCTGAAAATGCCATGATTTGGCTCATATGCATTTGCACATCTTTTCCCTTCGACCACGGGTTTTTCCCACAGGGTTTACCGGGTAAGATTTTTGGTGGAGCAACACTAATGCATTTTATCTCAAAGGCGGACTATCTACCTGTATTCCAGAAGAGACGACATCAGCTACCTCAGAATATTCTGATGTGATCGTTTAAACGCGCATTGCACTCTTTTCTTCGACCAGGGTTATTTTTGTCCCATAGAGTTTTTGTCACCTGACAAGGTTTTAACGAGCCAACACATAGGTGCGTAGTCTAGCGACACCATTACATGAAATATCCAAGGGGGAGTGTTGTAAATTGTATTAAGTGATATGTCTATTTATGTAAATGGGTACAAGGGGTAGATAGGTAATTGTACTTATATTAACCCTAACCATATATAAGTGGGTTAATTAGTCTTGTATGAGACTCTCTCATTATTCAAGAAGAACATTTCTTTCTCTACCTCCTTCTCTAATTCACTCCCTCCCTAAATTCTTCACAACACGTTATCAGTACGATCGTCTCCAAATCGGTGATTGCTCAAGAGAAGGATAAATCCAATCAAGTAGGTTTTCTAAATCCAAATTTGATTGGAATCAATAATTATGATGTTTGTAATCACATGAATTAATGATCATTGATATGTTCAATTGAATTATTTGACATTATCTTCATGATTTTTTGTTCCATGTTTGTAATCACATGAATTAATGATCATTGGTATGTTCAATTGAATTATTTGACATAATCTTCATGATTTTTTGTTCCATGTTTGTAATCACATGAATTAATGATCATTGATATGTTCAATTGAATTATTTGACATAATCTTCATGATTTTTCTATTCCATATTTGTTGAATTGATGGTTCATCATGAGGTTGCAAACACCATAATTATTTGTTGAATTGATCGTTCATCATGATGGTTCATCATGAGGTTGCAAACACCACAATTAGTGGAAAATATAAAAGAAGTTTTGATGATCCATCCTTCCTCATTTTGTGCCACAATTAGTGGAAAATATAAAAGAAGCTATGATGGTCCATCCTTCCTCATTTTGTTCCACAATTAGTGGAAAATATAAAAGAAGTTATGATGGTCCATCCTTCCTCATTTTGTGCCACAATTAGTGGAAAATATAAAAGAAGCTTTGATGGTCCATCCGGACCATCCTTCCTCATTTTGTGCCACAATTAGTGGAAAATATAAAAGAAGCTATGATAGTCCATCATTCCTCATTTTGTGCCACAATTAGTGGAAAATATAAAAGAAGTTTTGATGGTCCATCCTTCCTCATTATATACATGATCATATGGCATGATAATTATGTTTATGATATGATGATATACATATGATGTATCTATACTGATGATATACATGATGCATATGACGATATATGATATATATGAATATATGTATGATGCAATGACAATGATGTGAATAATATGATGATGATAAGCTATGATGATAATGGATGATGTATTGGGCAATTGATTACTGTGGTAATGGATGATGATAACGATGGTAATTACAAACGAAATAACAGTTTAAACGACTGCAATGCAAGCCTTGAAGGCTACACAACTTAATTATCCTATTGTCATAAATTAATTGCCATTAAGTTGAGTCCATGCCCATAGCCCTGAAGGCTACACAGTCCAAGCCCAGAAGGATACCAATTTAATTCAAGCACAGAAGGTTGGACCAGGCCCAGAAGGCCTATAAACACCAAAGGCCCATGACTTAGATTTGCCCGACCCAGTCAGCTCCGATCAAATCGGTCCAATCATATCAAATCGATCTAATTGTATAGAATTTGTTTAATCAAACCGAACTAGTCTATTTGAACCAAATTATTCTAATCAAAAGGTCCAGTCGAACCGAACCATATGAATCGGACCATCACATTCTGAAAAGAAAAGAAAACATTTTATTTTTCTTTCTTTTCTTTATTTTTCACTTATGTGTTTGAAGCATGGATCTTAATGCCTGAAGCATTATGTCAATTTATTTAACGTATGAAATCATCTTATGCCAGAAGCATTCATTCAAACTATTATTACGTGCAATTTAATTACATTGTTTAATGTTTTTAAATTTATATATTTATTTTATTTAGAAAATGTATGTGTTTAAACGAATCAGATGTTCATTAATAAACTAGAGATTTATAAATGAGCACATAGTCCATACTAATCACCGAACCCGTAGTTTTGGCAAAGTTAAGAAAAAAGGGACCTGCAGATTCCTTTATGAATTCACTCGACATAATAAAACAAGTAGATTTTACATTTTAAATTTGATTTATCATACCATTTGTTAGAACTTGAAGTTCTTATTTGCTGCTTATGGATGAGTTTTCTCAAAGCATTAAATGCAATGATTTGTCCCTTATATAGACTCTAGAAGAGCAGTTTAACCACTATAGGGACAATTTCTTGCCTGAAGCAAAACATGAATGACCCATCATCCATTCTAAGGATTTCAAATCCATGTATAAATATAATTTGAAACATGTGTTTTTTTTTTCTCGCTCGAATATGATTTAATTCAATTCAAACACTTATTCTCATGCATGTGACCTATTGAATTAAATCTATAAATATGTATATTTTTTGGGGACGTTTATTGTCTGGCTGACAATGTTATACTCCGAGAGATATAACCAAAGAACATTGTTGAATGGTACTGAATTACCATCAATAAGATTCTTTATTCTCCGAAGTTCCAGAAGAACATTGTCGAGATTTATGGATATTCGAGTCAACGGTTATCACATTGAAAATACTAATGACAAGAAAGTGGAATATCTTTGCATAACCTCCAATCAGCATAACCTCCTTCTCTAATCCACTCCCTCCCTAAATTCTTCACAACATGAGAAACTATATATTAACATCAAGGGGAGTCACCGTTCATTGCTCAAAGATACCTCACATGTGCCCTAAATCAAGTCCTAGAACTAGCTGAGCCATGGCCAGTCCTTTAGAGCTCTCAGCCAAGTTCCAATCATGTTTCTTGACATGCTTCAAGCCCGCATCATGGCTCACGGCCTAGCTCGTGTCTCAACTAGACAAGGAAACCGATTTTAGTGTTTCATTAAATGTTTTTTGGTCATTTATTTTTCGATTTTCAATTTCTAATTTTTAGGGAAACCTTAGGAGTACCTTTAATGTGAAACAAGGGAGTTCTGAGTTTTACAAACATTTTGGTTTTCGGAAGAAGGTTGAATGTAAAGAACATTGGACAAAGCTTGGACGTGCTCTTGGCTTGGATATGCTTTTAATGTTTCACTTTTTTTCTCATTTCTTCATGAGTTGTACTCCTTAATTATTTTACTATTATTTTTAATATGAATTATGAATAGCTTTTTATAGAAATAGGATTGTTTTAAGCCCTAAACACGTAGTCGTTGAATGTGATTCTAGCCCTTGGTTTACATGCTTTGAATGATGAGTATGATTGTGATTGTTGTGCATAAAGATTCTAACTTATGCTTTTAATACTAGTCACATTTTTTACGTATTATATAGGTCAATAATTGCTTGTTTGATTGACTATCTTCTTGCGATTGTTTGGCACTGACGATAGTGGTTTTACATCTTACTTGCAATCTAGTTCATGAAAACTTAGATTACTAATCCTTGTCTAAGAATAGTGTGGTGCATAAAATGTTCCTTTGTACTTCATGCATTCTATGGAATAGTTGTTGTAGCGAGTTTAAGAGACTTGTTACATTTAAGTAACTTGTTGTGATCATTTGTTTTGCATTTAAGTAACTTGTTTTTAGTTTTTGAATCCAAAAGAATAAACTCTTGCTCCATTTCCCCCCACCCTCTCACCCCTCCTCCCCCATCCTCCAATCCTCCCATTTTCTATAAGGCATCTTATGCATTTAATATCTAGTTTTTATTTTTAATTGAGTTAAGTGAATTTAGAATTGATTTGGACATATCATTGATACATAGTCCTTGTGGGATCAATCCATGATATACTACTATACTATCTTCCGAGTTATATGCTTGCAAGGTTTTAACAATTAAAGATAGAGTTTGTATTCTTAGGTTTTATTTTTGGAAACCAGTTTTTGGTGTCGTTGCTGGGAACTTGTCCCTCAATGGTGTCTATTTATTTAGATATTACACTAGTAGAATATATAGCTTTTGCGGCAAAAATTTTCCCGAAAAAAAGTAATTTTGTCGCGATAGGTTATCTATCACGGCAAAGAGTAAAATTTGCCGTTAAACTTTGACCGGGAACTTTTGATTATGACGCGAAATGTAAGGCGACAAACAAGGAAGTTATGACAACAAATTGTTACCTCGCGATTTTTTTTCCCCAAAAAATTATTCTGACTGGAATAAATTCGCTCCAATTCTCTTTGGGAAAAAATAATAGGCGGGAATGTGTTCCCTCTAAAAATAATTTTGGTCACACTGGAAAACTTGGTTTGTCGGCTTAGGTATTATTGAAGTGTCCAAACGGCGCTGTTTTATTTCATTTGTTGAGGACAAAATATTTGTCCTGCGCGACTTCAGCTCTTCCTCAGCTTGCTTCACTGCATCCCAATTTCGACCGTTGTACGTATACACCTCATGGCTTTCTCTGCTTTCCTCCTCTTCGATTCTGAGACGAAGATAGAAGTTAGTCGATCGGCTTCCTAGTAATTCTCAGGTGTGTTTTCTTTGGTGTCTGTTTACTCAGAGAATAATCTTATGGTGATTTAGGGTTGGAAATTGATAAATCTTAGTCCATAACATGAAAATTTTCACCATTGGCCTGTTACTATGCTATCAGGCATCAGTTTGCAATCTAAACTCCACTTCTTTATCGAAGATTGTAGTCAAGACTGAAGGTTTCCCTCTGCAAATATTGACGACCGATTTGAAGCGTGCGGTCCTCCGACATTTGAAGGTTGCGGTCTACTGCAATTTGAAGCTTCTTTTCACGATTAGGTAAAATAATGTACTTAATTATTGATTCAAACCAGCCTTTTCCATCACCACCATGATCCGATCTCTCTGTTTTTTTATTTATATCCAATTTCTTGCAATCGGATTATTTCTTATGTAGTCCCGATTCTTGTTAACATTGTATTATTTGAATTAGGTTTATGGTGAAGTTTCAGGATAACTAGTTGGTATGTTCTTTTCTTATAGATCGTGGAGTTTTTTCCTGCAATGATCATGTAGGGTATGGTTCCATCTGCCCATTGTTCTAGACATGTATGCATGAGGATATGTGCTTTGCGTTAGATGTTGGATGTGAATCTAGCTTGTTACTTCTTATTTTATATTTGTATAATTGAGGAGGAAATGAACTTATGCATAGAAATTTTACTTGGTTGATGAACCCTTTATTTTCTCATCTCCTTTATCTTAAGATTTAAATTGAATGTTGAAGTTCTATTTCGATATATCTGCTGCACTTTCCAGTGAATGTATTAGGGTGTACGGAAGAGAGAAGGTATCTCCTTGAAAATGAAAAGCTCCCTTTTCCTTTAATTTTTTGTTTGAATATTAAGGGTTCCACTTGTGTTTGTATGAAAGAGTTCATTGTCGATTTATGAAACCTTGCTTACTTCAGCAGCTAAACAACAACCTGTTGCATAGTAGCTGCTGTTTTTAGTGTTTCCCAATGACGTTCTCATTTAATATGTAGGGGTGTCCATATCCAACTGAAAGTTAATTGTAGAATCAATTCTACTATCTCTTGTAGCTTTACTTAGCTAACTTATTTCGACTCCGATGATCTCCAGTTTTTTGCTATATATAACAAGTGAATGTTGTGGAAAGGTTTGTTTTTTTTCTGCTTTGTGCTTATTTGCCTTTGCAGACTGCAAGTCCATGTTTAAGAATTTAATGGATTTAATATAGACAAATTGAAAATTTTGCAGCTTTAGTGGGTTTGTGTTTCAAAGTCTTAGTTAATCAGTTGTGTTTATTGATAACTATAGTATATGGCTTATTTGTATACAGATACTGATGCTTTTCTGTTTAAACATCTTATTGAATTGGTAACTATATTATTAGTGTTGCCATTAGATGGTAACTTGATGGAATACATTTATTCTATTCTATGAAAAGTTGAAAGATTTTTTGTTTTACAATAAAGTAATAATTAGGTTGTGGGAATACTAAGAAAGGTGATTGCTGATTATTCCTATAGGTTGTGGGAATACTAAGAAAGGTGATTGTTCTCTATGTACATAATTTCTCTGCCCATATTTTCCAATATTCTTTTATAGTAAAGGTGATTGCTGATTATTCCTATAGCTTGGACGTATGTGTTGCCATGATTTATAGGTTTTATGATAGCAGGATGATAGCTCAAAACATATGGTTGGTTTATCCTAGAGTCAGCTGAGCTTTTCTGTTGGTGTTATTGAGTGTGGTCTGGCGAGGCTAAGATTGTAACACTGCTGCTGCTTCATTCTGTTCTCTGGTAGTTTATTGATCTTTTTGTTCCAAATGTGTAACAGGACGCTGAAGAATGTTGGTCACAGCTTTTATACACCCTTTCTCAGTCTCTAAAATCAAATGGTGCTAGGTGGGTTTTATTGTCCTGTTCTATACGGATGTGTAGGAACTGAAACTGGTTGAATGATCTTCTTGGACTTGATCCATGGAAACGAAGTGCCCATTGTTAATTATTCTAAATTTGGTTAATTATGTTTTTGTAAGAAATTTTTTCTTCTTTCAACTTCTAAGTTTTTTTTTCCCATATAACTACATATAGGAGAATGACAACGAATGATTTCCTCTTGCAGTGAAAGTCCAGACGCAATTCAGGCCCTTTTCGGTGTGGAACTTGTTAGCAGGTTAGATATCTGCAACCCATTGGCTACTGCATTTACATTCACTATAGACTAAGTACTCAATAGCAGTTACAGATTTCCTTTTTAAACAGTTCTCTTTGTTAGTTCAATGAGTTTAACAAAATTACTTCATGATTCATCCTAAAAATAATGTGTTAATGTTTGAATAATTTGTTCAATTTCTGTCTGGTTACCTTTTGTGGCTAAAGCTAATTTATGTTGCTACATCAATTGGGTAATTTCTTTTCGTACTGTCTTGATAGATGAGTTGCCTGTTGAATGAAGTTCAGAATTTTATATATTAATATGTCAGAAGCATTCTATGAGTTATAAATATTCAGTTGTTTATTTTGTGAAGCTGAATTTTCTACAACTTCTTGTATTTGTTGATATGGTTGGATACTAGGGTGCACTGCATAGAAAGTGGGGAAGAAAGCTCAGAAACAGAGTCGGTGTTTTCCCTTAAATGCCACATATTACATGAGGTGAACCATTTGCATGAAGGGTTAAAACATGTAAGTGTAATATCCATTTATATACAAGAAATTGTTTTTCTTGCGTGCTAGAGCATGTTATGATAATTTTAAGACACTTGATAGAGAAAATGTTCTCATTTATTACACTGATTCATGCAGGGTTTAAAATCAGAATTGGAAAAAAATTCTCCTTCCTTGGGTCGTAGTGCAGTCTTCCTAAAGGAGTCTCGTATCAATGGCCTTCCAAGGTACAAATGGCTACATGGTATTAATAATCTATCATTGTAGTTTGTAAGTCGCAAACATACTAGTCATGAGACTCGCAGTATCCAACTATGAGTTACACTGTCATAGTGTCAAGTAGTCCATTCGTAACTTATGGCATTGTAATTCAGATGCATTGAATTACTTTATTTAAGTCTCTGTCTGTAAACCCATTTGTTCCTTATTGAATGGAAGTAGGTTATGGACTAATTTGATTCTCGTTTTGTTTCCACAAGGTTGTAGATTCTATCTGTACACTTCTTTTCGATTGTTACTAGTGCTGTCTAACCTGTTGCAAAATGGGCAGTAGCTCTTTGTTTATGTGCTGTTGGAGTTTGAATGCTATGTATGTGCGATGAGTCTTTCTTTCTTTAGTGTGAAATTACTGGAACCTCTTTGTTTGATGTGAAAATATGTATAAAAGGAAACTTGTGCTTCTGTGCTTTGTGCTTAGCAGGATTTTGGTGGTTCTGAAGAACTTATATTATATATTGTAGTCGTATGTGGCAGTGTTGGAACTTTTATGCAAATATTTCATATTATCTTTTTTTCCCCAAGGTCTGACTACTGGTAGCTTTTCTATATCCAAATGCTTGTGTTGACTTTTCAATGATCTTGTGTGGTATTGCTATTTTTATAGACTTTATGGTGTCATGTAGTTTAGTAGAAGCTATATGGAACCAAGCAACTTGTGTAATGTGTAAAGTAAGACTAATTAGAAAATTTCGGAGATTCAATGAATTAAATATCTGAATTCATCTACGATTCATTAACAGCTGTAATACCAATCAAATTCTACTAGCACTTTGAAAATTTGTCTTTTAATAGTTGTTTGGACATCAAACTCAGGATGCTATTATTAAACTCAACTTTAAATATCCGATTGAACTACCCCTTTAAATAAAAATAAAACCCAATAACTTTGAAGGAAAGAAAAAATCTGGTTCCACAAATGTACATGATCTTATCTTGAACTTGTGTTATAATTTTGAGATTGAACTTGTGTTAATAGACCCGTGAGTCATCGGATTTCGAGCTTGCTGTCCCATGACCTTGGAGCAATTATCCGAAGGAATTGTGCCATGAATAAAGCATATTGGACCGACATTGAGGAAAATGATAGGAGTGCCCTTATGAATGAGATCACTGTGAGTAAATTACTTGTCATCGACTTCATTTTTCATTACTTGTGCAATTAGGTTTTTGAATAATTGGGGTTCCTTACTCTTTATTTAGTTTGTTTCTCTTCAACAAACTTTTTATATTTGAATTAGATTTTATTTTGGTTCACAGTTTTTGCTGATACTTTATGTAGAAAATCTTTTATTTGCACAAAATATATTGTTGACACTTTTTCAAATTGGTTGTAGCTCAACTTTGACATAGACTTGAAAGATCCAAAGAGTGAAAAATATGTCAATGATGTCATGGCTAGGAGGTTTAGAGACTTCAAGCATGAGTTACACAAGTACTTTCAGCTTTTCCCAACAGCTGGGGAAGCGTTGTCCAACCCACCATTGGAGATGGTACTTAGAGACGCTCCCATTTTCAGACACCGAAGTTTTTGGTATTTTATTATTTTGCAAAATTATACAGAAAAATTCTCTCTTAATGCTAACGAACTCATTAGTCATCCAACTGTGCAGAAAGCATCTAAGGCGAATATAGCGAACTGAGCTGAAAAGGAGATAAAGCATCATGCTGGTTCAAAATCTTTCGCACACATAGCAATGGAGTGTGTTAAGGTAATATGGTAGTTTTGTATTAAAGATATTATCTTGTATTGAGCATTAAAATACATTTATTAATTTTTTTATACGCTTTTATTCCACATTAGGAGGGTTCAAAATTTGTGGAGATAGACACTTATGGGAAAGCTTATTCTACGAAAACCAACCAATGGAACAATGATAAGGCCAAAGCTAAATATGTAAGTATTTCTTTAATTATATGTTTGGTCACTAAGTACACTTTCTGGCATTTCATTTCAAGGAAAGTGGGCTTGAAAAGTATAGTCAAACAGTCTTTTAGAAGTATGTATTGATACTGAAATTGAGTACACTGCTTGGTTTGGTGCATGATTTGTTATCGGTGAGCTTTTGCTTGTCTTGATTTGCTATGGGGTTGCCTACTCAAAGTTTTGTTACCGTTCAAATGGATTTTTGTTGGTTGTTTGTTTACACTCTTTTTCCTTTCAACAAACCCTCATTTTGTGGGTTTTGAATGAGGAAAAGCCTATAAATTTTCATTCGTTTTTAGGTGGCTAATTGATGCAGAATGAGTTTGTTCCAGTCTTTGGTTTGATTATTGGATTTCTATGATTGGTTGTTTGTTAGAGAACTTATCTTTATGCTTTATTTGATTGGTTGTTTCCCAAATCCGGGGTCTTGTTCAATGATTTTATGTTTGACATTATTATATCATTCAAGTTTTTGAAGTTTCAAGATAATATGAATGGTAAAGTTATCATCATACATTAAGGCAACATGTTTGTATCTTTTCTTAGTGTATCTTCATGCGATATGGTAACATGTTTTTTTATGTTGATTTCATTTAAAGGATGAAATGGTGGACAAAAAGAATAATTATCTCCAAGAGGTAGCGAAGGAATATCCCGAGGGTACTCCATTAGATGAGATACCTATATCTGATACTAGTGTTGGCCTTAATATTTTGATGGATGTACTTGGAAAGAAGACTGGAACACAGATACGTGGATTAGGATATGGAAGTGTTTGTGAGACTAGAAGTTCTCGGTCTTCAACATCCACTCATTACTTACAAAAAGAGGTTGATAATTTGAAAGATGAGTTGACAGCAGCAAAGGCAGCTCAAGAGGTAGCTACCAAGGAAGTCGATCATTTGAGAGATGAGTTGACGATAGCAAAAAAGACATATGACAAAAAAATTGAACATATGCAGTTGTATCTCCAGAAAATAGTACAAAGTATGTCAAGAGTGTCTGGGTTTGAACTCCCGCCGATTGAATTGGAAGTACCATCGACTGATGAAGCACACAATGAGGATGATGGTCAACTAGGGTAGTCTTTTTCCGGGTTTATGTATACATTATATATCTAACTAGCACTTGGAAACCTATAACTCTTTTGAATGTATATATTATATTATTATAATGAGTATTAAAATGTTCTACGATTGTTGTATTGTCACTATTCTACAAATATGGTGTATTGTGGCATTTGGAAGTTGAATCTTTGTAATAATTATTATGTATATTTTTGTTGTCAAATAAACCTTAGACGGCAAAAATATTTGTCGGCATAGAGCAATATAGTGACAAAGATAATTTGTCGCGATAGAGAACCTATCGCGACAAAACAAGTTTGTCACCACAGAACATCTGTCCCGGCGCATGTATTTGTCGTCATAGGCCTTCTTTCGCGACAAATATATTTGCCACCTAAACGTTTCTTTCCTGGCGAAAGTGTGTTTGATGGCACAAGGCGACAAACGTTTTGCCGCGAAAGGTTTGCCGCGAAAGTACATATGTGCCAACAAAAGTTTAAACTTTGTCGTCATAGGTCTTTTGCGGCGAGGCTTTCCTGACGAACGTGGCGACAAATAATTTTGCTGTGATAGAGTTTAGGCGGCAAATGTTGAGTTTTACCGACAAAATTTGTTTGCCGCCTAAGACAACTTTTTTACTAGTGTTATTAACTACCTCTTTAATCTTTTAGGTACATGTCCTATTTGTTATGTACCGAATAGCTTGCATACATTAATAGGAAATTGATGTTTAACTTTCATCGGCCTTCCTCGCCCTACATAGCACAAAATATCACCTTCCAATCTTTGCGTGCCTCACCGTTGCTTCCATCCCCATAATGAAGTCCACCATCATCCTCTATGGCTGATGGATGTGAGGCACCTGTTCTTCCCAATCCAACCCCGCGACTTCTAGAGGAGTATGCCACTCCATTATCTCCAAGGATCAGTTTCCAATTGTTTTTCCACCATTTACTGCGGACAATTTTGAGCTAAGATCAGGGACCATTAACATGCTCCATAGATTCTATCGACTATTCGGATAGGACCCTCATTTTCACCTTAAGAGTTCATAGAGTTTTACTTGACCTTAAGGATTAATGGCATGTCTGAGGTAGAAATAACATTGTGCCTATTCTACTTCAGCCTAAAAGACCGAGCCAAGGCTTGGTTTCACTCTCTAGATCTTGCATCCATCATGACTTGGCAGGACTTTTTCTCTAAGGCCCTCACCCAATACTACCTTGTATCTAAGATGAACATGGTAAAGGCTAAACTCATGGATCTGCACCAAGTTGCTGATGAGACATTCTATGAGTTTTAAGAGAATTGATTCAAGCATGTCCTCATCACAACATGGATGATTGTCGTTTGATGTTGTAATTTTATGAAGGATTACAAACTAGCGACCTTGAGATGGTGAACTCTCATTCGAAGGGAGTCTTGGAAAGCACAGTCGAGGAGGCCAAAGCAACATTCTGGAGCATAGCCCAGCAAAAGAAACAATTCAACTATCAAGGACACCTACCTCAAACTATTAACAACGTTGGTAAGGACATGGATATGACACCATGTCCTATCTCACGACAATGGTGAAGCATTTATGTACTGAAATAATTAAGGGTGTGCATGTATGCAAAGTTTGTTCAATCTAGGGACACGAGTCTCAAGAATGTTTTATGGTGGAAGAGGCCAACATGGTTGATTGATATAGCGAAGGTTCATAGCCTAGAAACGATCCTTATTCCAACACCTACAACCTTGGGTGGAAAAATCATCCCAACATTAGGTGGAGTAACACCTAGAGTATTCTGAATCCTATACCACGACCTGGCTTCCATCATTCAGTCGTGGCGCCTCAAGGGCCCCCAACATGGTGCTTCCTCAAATTCCAATCTGGCACCTAAACAGTTGGAAGACATTGTGGCTTTCTTAGCTCAGAGCACTACTGCCCTCACTCAGAGCCAGCAATCCTTCATACATAACACTAAGAATAGCCTAGCGAGTATTGAAAACCACTTTGGACAGATTGCCAATCAGTTGACCCACCGAGAGCTAGGAAAACTCCCTAGCCAGTTGTGAAAAACCCTAAAGGTCCTCAACACTCCACTGCAATGCTATCAATTTACGAAGTGGAACTCAGATCCAAGCCAAGTGCGAGTTCCAATTCGCAGCCCAAACTGTGCCACTATCCACCAGAACAATGCCCAATTTTCCCAATTATGGACAACAACAGTAGAGTCTGCCACTACAGTCTAGGACTCTGCCAAGTACCAGCCCCGAGAATCCAATTATGGACATGCTTTTGGACAAGATTGTGGAACAATCCATGCCATCTCTTTTTATCCCTAGCACTGAACTTTCTAATTCAACTAAAAGACTTCGTTTTAATTTATCTGATGATGTGATTGTTCCTCTCCCTCATAGGTTGCAGAACAATAAGGAAGATGAATTCCAGGATGAATTATAAGCATGTTGTAAAAGCTTCATATCACACTACCTTTCCATAAATTGGTCAAGCATCTGCCAATTTTTTCCTAGCTAATTAAATATCTAGTGGCGGGAAAGCGAGGTTTCTATCCTAGTGATATAGTCGAATTTTCTGAGGGCATGTTCTACTACCCTTCTTGGAAAGCCCCTCAAGGCTGGGGATCTAGGACCACCCTCACTACCCTACATCACACAATCCACAAGGTTTTACCACTGCTTACATGGCATAGGTGCCTCAATAAGTATTACTAGCAATATTGCCTGCGCGATGCTACAGTATTAATTAATTTTTTTATACTAAGTAGGATGTACGAAATATGCATATATAAAGTCTGCATAATTTTTTTTTTGATATTGCAGAAGTTCAAAGAATATTAAGTCAACATAATTTTAAGCTGCCAAAAAAATCACACTAAATAGTTTTCGACTTTATTATTTTATAACTGAAAAACAATCATATATGGTTGACTATAATTCAAGTCGAGAAACATTAGCAATCAAATTAAAAACAATTATATTAAATGTAATTAAATCAGCTATCACAGGATTGTATGAATTAAAAATTACACATTTGACTAAATTAGATGCAAAAATTCAGACCAAATTCATGCAGAAGCATTATAATGAAACACGCAATTAGTAGTTGAAAATAAAGCACTCGATTTCAAACAATGAGAGAAGCTGTTAAAACTATGCTCCTCATTAACTGTAACCAACGATCTACGGTGCTCCTAATTGATAACCAGTGTCTTCAAAACTATGTATTTAACTAAATCTACTGCCAAAAAATTAAACAAACTTCAGGCATAATAAAAATACAACATAACAACTGTAGATACGTTACTCCATATTTCTTTCTGCAAGTTCTTTGATGCAAATCTAAAACTGACCATTATCACTGCG
This sequence comes from Prinsepia uniflora, assembly GCA_032719365.1. NCBI lineage: Eukaryota > Viridiplantae > Streptophyta > Magnoliopsida > Rosales > Rosaceae > Prinsepia > Prinsepia uniflora. The sequence goes on along the minus strand of CM064863.1, from coordinate 52,891,074 downwards.
GTTGCGTGGCTATCTTGCCACAATCTATTTGGAGCTTCAAAAGTCGTGGTGCGGCACGGCTGCGTGGCTACCTTGCCACTGTAACGCCGATTGGCGCGGGCCAATTTACAAACCCACGAATTGAAGTAGTGTTATGCCAAGTTATAGATTGCTGCACCAATCTATTGAGTGTCGCCAACATAAAAAAATCACACCAATTTTCCTCATTATATTACAAATTGAAATAGAGAAAATACTAATAGCTCTGGGTTTACTATGTGTAGAATATATTGCAACAAATGTATTTTTGTATGATGTCTTTCTTTGCTTCATTCTTTATCAAAATTGATTCAAGTGGAGGGTATCAAATTTATGTTTGAAAGCCAACCTTTGTTATGAGGACTTATAAAGAACTTGTAATATGCTTGTAGGTGCAAATAATCTAGCAAATAAATAAGGGTGGAGAGAAAAACAAATAGGGATGACAATAATCCGTAACTCAAATCCATCTTATATAAATTCAATCCCCTATCATACCAAATCAACTTCAAATCTTAATCCACCTATTTGAGGCTTGCTTTCTTTTTCATCGTAGCAATATTAATGTAACGACCCGTCCCAAATTCCTAGATTAGATTAGTGACTAATCACGATTAATGAGGTTAATCTGTGATTAGTTGGGCGAAATCGGACGAACGATGCGAAATGACCGTTTTGCCCTTAGTCGTGGTAAAACGTTGACTTTTCGTTTGGACGTTTAAATGGACTTTGACTGATGACCGTGACGTAGTTCTGGACGTCATGATTTCATAGACAGGTGGCACGTTCAATTCTGACGTTCGAGGAGGAAGTTATGACGTTCGGAAGTTTAGGGGCATTTTGGTAATTTTGGTTAAAAGGGAAAAATAGTTGACTTTTTGACCGGGATGTCCGATGGCCGAGGGCCGAGGACTATTACGTAGATAAGGACGATACAAATCCATAGACAGGCGGCAGGCTGAAATCGGACTTCGAACGGGAGAGTTATAGGTCACGGAAGTTCGATTTCACTATGCACGTACTTCGAGGCGGGGATGATTTGGCGAAATCTGATTAGGCAGATATTTTTAGTGGGTCCCATGGATGAGTGACACTTGTCACTCATCCCATTGGACAATCCCCTAAATTGTGGATCTAATTAATTAAATAACATTATAATTATTATTATATAATTAATTTTAACAACTTAAAATCCTAACCATTCATTCCTTCTAATCTCTCAAATGCTCACCACTCATCTAATCATCTAATCCTCACTTCTCTCATCAGCCATCAATATCATCACCTTCATTTCTTCTTTTTTCTCCATCAAACATGAAACCCCCCTCCTCCATATTTTCTTCATTTTTCATCATTACCCAAACACCACCCATCACACTATCACCCTTAATTGGCTGAGCTAATGTGAGACCGTGAGGGAGCGAATGATGAGGAGGACACGGCGGGGGTGGTGGACGGCGGGTGGTGGACGGCGGAGAGGCCGTGAGGTAAGGAAAATATTTGGAAAATTCAAATTTTGGTTTTAATGGTTTTTAATCGATTTCATTAATTGGGTAAGGTTTCTGGGGACTCTAGGAGGTTAATGGGATTAGTTTTGGGGCTTGGGATGGCCGGGAAAGGCCGTGAACAGTGGAGGAAATTCCGGCCACCATTGATGGCGGATGGAAGCTCGGTTTCGGGTGGTTTTTCTTAGTTTCAGGGATTGGGTTAGATAGGAAATGAAGAAATAGGAATTTAGGGACTAAATTGGGACCAAACGGACCCCGAATCAGTCCGAAAACCCGAGAAAACCGTGCGGTGAACAGTTCCCGTGAATAGTAACTGGTTCAGTTCTGAGGAGGATGACGATGAACAGTGTTTTAGACTTTCTAGGCGCTCGTGAGGGCCCGTGGGCCATAATTTGGGAAAGTGTTCAACACGATAAATCTTCTATTCGATGTAAAGAAGATTTTGGGCCTGGTCTCGTGTCAATCAGACATTGTTTCGATAGTTTTCGGGGTGTCGGAAGGTTTAGGGTCGGTTTAAAAATAGTTAAAAGTTCGGGAAAATTTTGGGGCTTTGGTAGGAGGTTAATTAAGTAGTTAGTAACCTTCTATTAAAATTTGGACAGGTTTGGGAGTCCCGGTGATAGTGATCGGCTCGGGAGAGCCTATGGCACGCAAATCGAGGCGGCAACTCGGACGGTCTGTGAGTGGACCTTGTTTTCTAAATTGATGCATGCATAAATGTTTATTATATGTTTTAAATACTTGTTTGTGATGCCATGAGTGCATTGGGATGTGTGGTTACGTATAGGCACGTATTTCAAGGTTTCGGGCCTATACAGTGCCTATACGGGTCTGTATTTCTTGATTGGTTTTAATGAAATGGTTTTGGATTTCAAAAAGGATAAACTCGGGTATGAGACCCATTTGGTTTTGTCTCGGGCATATGACTCAGATATCGGGCACGGTGCCCAGCTGATGTCATATGTTTGGGCACGAGACCCAGTTGTTCTACACTGATGATTTCGGGTCAGGGACCCTAGATGGGTTTCCGAGTTCATGACAGTTTATGGGAATCGGCATGAACTCTGGAAAGGTCATTGTGGTTCATGACGGTTTATGGGAACTGGCATGAACCCTTGTCAGGTCGTTGTGGTACATGACGGTTTATGGGAACCGGCATGTTACCTCGGTTATGTTATTATGGTACATGACGGTTTATGGGAACCGGCATGTTACCTTGGTTAATGGATTTTATGGATCATGACGGTTCAAGGGAACCGGGCTTGAATGTTTATGTTTTGTATATATATGTATTCATATACCTTCCTTTACTTCTATTATCTCCTCCGGGGAGGGTCGTTGGCCTGGGTGGACCCCGGAGTAGTCACGGAGCACTGACTGAGTGAAGTCACCCCCAGTTGGGTTCCTTACTCTCAGGAAGGCTATGATTACTATTACCTTGGGTAGGGTCAGTGGTCTGCGGACATTGATCTTGACTTTGAGAAGACTCAGATTGAGACCTGGGTAGCACGCGGGTAGCTTTGAAAACTGTGACAGGATTTGTTGTGTGAATTATATGTATATATGATGTATGTTTTATGACATATATGATATGATATATGATGTGTGTTTACACAGGTTTTGGGCAGTGGCCCGTATGGTCATTTTCATTATGGTTCTTTCAATCTTGGTTTTGGGCTTAGTTCCCACATATGGTTTATTTCGGATAAATGGTTTTCGAATGCATGCATGCTTTTTAGTGAGGGTACAAATGGCTTTCTTATAAACTATTTTTATAAACTCTTGTTTTGTCCACTCACAGCTTTTAATGTTTTGACTGCCCTTCAGGTTGACATCGGATGTGGACTGTGGCAGAGACCGAGATATCACATGCCTCCTCCGGATCTTGGCGTACTCTGATAGCCCGGGAGGGCAAAGGTCGGAAATATCCCTTGTCTGACACTTCGTGTTAGGCGGGAGCAGGGTCATCTTGCACTAATCCCCGGGGGATTGGGATGGGTCCTGTCAGCGTGGTATCAGAGCATAGGATTGCTTGTCAGAGCGTGGTTGTCTCTATTCGAGCAACCACGGAGCACTTGGAGTATTATGCAGGTCGAGGATGTGATATCTCAATTGGTTGCAGTTCGTGGTCAACCTAATTGTTGGGATGCCGATACGATCGTTAGTAGGATGGAATCGGGATATTTCTTGGTTCGGCACGGTATGCCGGGGTTGCCGTAGTTCTGTCGTGGTTGATAGTGTGGGACCCTATGGAAGGATGAACATATTCGTATGTTAGCGTTATGATCGTGTGAAGGGTAGTTGGATCATCTTCACGACGTCGTAGGATCGTTTTGACGGTAGTTTGGTGTGTGACCATTCGATGGTCGGATCTTGTTGTGTTTGGTGGCTATGCTATTGGGAGCAGCCAGATTCGTGGAATCCTAGTTGATTTGCCGGTAGGATTGGATTGACGTCTTTGCGATGTCGGGACCGTGGAGTCGATCAGATTATTGATTTTACTGCTTTTCGCAGTTGGGTTCAGAATGACCCTAGGACTTGATTGTGGAACCCTACCTTCGGTGTATGGTTCGAGAATGTGAGTTGACGAGGGATTTGACTTGGACGACTATTCGGATTTGGATTCATTAGTCGGTCTAGTCATGTCAGCTTGTGTTGGGACTGCACTTCGCAGTCGAGATTGTATTTATCGGTTAGACCTAGTTGGTTGTCGTGCTACTTCAGTTGTGGTTTGGTGCAACTAAGGTTATGGATGACCTGGTAGACGACATTGGGTTAGTCGAGTTGCGATTGGTTAGTGATTGGTTGGACAAGTTATCAGGGTTGGTACTTGTCGATGGAATCCCTGAGTGGGATACAGAGTATTTGGTACTGGAGATTGATTCTGTTGGATGCGGAGTTTGGATATAGCGAGGTCTGGTAGTTAGGTCTGCACGAATCTGTGGCAGGCGCTACTACCGAGAATAGTCGTAGTTACGATTGTTGGGAATCGGTGACGTTCAGGTGAACGTATCGTATTCTCGTATGAGTTGTCAGGGTGACGGTACCCAGAGTTGTTGGGTACGAGGGAGGCAGAGTTTCTCCAATATGAGTAGAGGTACGGGATCGTCGTTCAGTATGAGCGGAGATCCAAGGTTGTCAGTTTTGCACATGGTGTGCCGATGCTGATATTGATACTAGTGTTGATGATAGTGCGTTGGTGCTGGTGCTGGTGCCGGTGATTGTGATGACGTTGAGTCACATCCGTCGTGATGGGCTTATGTTTGGTATCTGTGGTCCCAGAGTGGATCTCAGATAGAGTTAAATTGGTTAGGGGACACGTGGTTGATGTCAGGGTATGTTGTTTCCAATCTTGTTGGAACTTCGGAATCGCGAGAGGTTACGATTGAGGTGACGAGAGGAATGTGGGTTTTCCGCATTGGTATTGAGTATATCGAAGTCGGGTGACTGAGATTCTCATCTTCTGCATGGTGGCAGACGTTGTTGAATTACGTGGCGTGGTGAGTGCAGCGAGTTTTGTTTGCATTCACGTAGGATGAGTATTGATGTCATTGTTTGGTATCATTCTTGGTTTTTCCTAGGTGGAATGACAAGGATCGATACGATGTAATCAGTGAGGACCCACAGTCTCGACGTGTCTCGTCGTTGACTAATCTGTTTAGATGTGGGAAATAGTTAAGGACTTTGGTCGGCGTGATGATTCTCGATCGTGATGTCTGTGGTCGGTTGACGTAGTGATGGATCTGGATCGTGACCTTGATGATCCAGATAGGTGGAGAGTTTATCACTCTTACTTGGATGTTGAGTTGAGCATGATGGGACTGAACTTCTTTTCGAAGTGAATCCCGTATGGTATATTACTCAGTTGAGTAGTTTTCCGAGGTGGTCGGATATGGTCAGCCTTAGAGATGTGTTGATATGGGGATTGGCTTCCCTATGAAGTCAGTCGATTGTATTGTGGTAATCGGTTGAGCAGGTAACCGACAGGTTCGGTTTTGGTGCGTCTGGGTAGACGTGAACGATATTTCGGGTTTTGGAATCAGATTTCTGGATGACGATTCAGGATTTGATTTTGGAACTTGAAAGAGGATTTCTGGATTTGGGTTTTGGAATCAGATTCTGGGTGACGATTCAGGATTTGGTTCTAGAGCTTGACTGTGGATTTTCTTTTTATGGATTTGGGTTTGGAATGGTCATTCCTAATACTAGTTTGCGGAATGATGATTTCGGATTCGGATTTGGAAATGGATGTTTGAGTTGGAGTTTCGATTTGTCTAGTCCGGGATTGGACAAATGGACTCCATTATTGAAATGTGTTTGACTACCACCTAGGTCATCGTGTGGTCGTGTTATTGTTGTTATTGTTGTGGTCGTCGTGGTTGTAAGCTAATTGATGGGTAGATGTACGTACCTTGTACGTTATTCAAGGTACGATACTGGGTGTACTTGTCGTGTCAGGTGACGGTATATAGGTTATACTGGTAGTATGTTGGTAAGCGTGATGGTAGACGGATTGGTTCTGATACCATTGGATTAGTCGAGGTCATGAACTGGACATTGGATACTGTGCATTGGGTCATGGTATTTCTAATGGGTCTAGTTACACACAGGTCGAGTGCTTTGTTGGTATACGTATACTCAGGTTGAGTGAGTTGGTGGTTAGTGTAACCACGAGTGAGTATAGTGACAGTTTTCAATTGACGACTGTCAAGTGGTGACAGTGTGTCGGAGGTGTCAACGAGGATCGTTGAGTGAGGTCTGATGACTTCTGGTGGGAGTAGATATCGAGATAGTTTGAGGTTTGAGCAAGGAACCGTCTAGTTATTTGCGTCAACGACATGGTAGAATTGACAAGTGGTGTCAATTCAGACCGTATGGCTACTGTCATTCGACGTGGTCGAGTGTAGTCGATACGACATGAGTGTTAGTGGTGCGTCTGGCTGCAGACGAGTAAGTATTGTTCTAGTTAGTTGGTGTACGAGTGTACACGTATTTCGAGGTCGATTCTACTTTTCACGAGATGGATGTGGAATCAGAATAGTTTGCGTTTCGAGAACGGAACTAATTAAGGAAGGAAGAACGGCTAGAATTAGATCGGTTGGAATTTCGAGGACGAAATTAATTAAGGAGGGAAGGTTGTAACGACCCGTCCCAAATTCCTAGATTAGATTAGTGACTAATCACGATTAATGAGGTTAATCCGTGATTAGTTGGGCGAAATCGGACGAACGATGCGAAATGACCGTTTTGCCCTTAGTCGTGGTAAAATGTTGATTTTTCGTTCGGGCGGTCAAATGGACTTTGACCGATGACCGTGACGTAGTTCGGGATGTCATGAGTTAATAGACAGGTGGCACATTCAATTCTAACGTTCAAGGAGGAAGTTATGACGTTCGGAAGTTTAGGGGCAATTTGGTAATTTTGGTTAAAAGGAAAAAATAGTTGACTTTTTGACCGGGATGTCCGATGGCCGAGGGCCGAGAACTATTACGTAGATAAGGACGATACGAATCCATAGACAGGCGGCAGACTGAAATCGGACTTCGAACGGGAGAGTTATAGGTCACGGAAGTTCGATTTCACTATGCACGTACTTCGAGATGGGGATGATTTGGCGAAATCTGATTAGGCAGATATTTTTAGTGGGTCCCATGGATGAGTGACAAGTCACTTGTCATCCTATTGGACAATCCCCTAAATTGTGGATCTAATTAATTAAATAACATTATAATTATTATTATAGAATTAATTTTAACAACTTAAAATCCTAACCATCCATTCCTTCTAATCTCTCAAATCCTCACCACTCATCTAATCATCTAATCCTCACTTCTCTCATCACATCAATATCATCACCTTCATTTCTTCTATTTTCTCCATCAAACCCGAAACCCCCCTCCTCCATATTTTCTTCATTTTTCTTCATAACCCAAACACCACCCATCACACTATCACCCTTCATTGGTTGAGCTTATGTGAGACCGTGAGGGAGCGAATGATGAGGAGGACACGACGGGGGTGGCTCACGGCGGGTGGTGCACGGCGGAGAGGCCGTGAGGTAAGGAAAATATTTGGAAAATTCAAATTTCGGTTTTAATGGTTTTTAATCGATTTCATTAATTGGGTAAGGTTTCTGGGGACTCTAGGAGGTTAATGGGATTAGTTTTGGGGCTTGGGATGGCCGGGAAAGGCCGTGAACGGTGGAGGAAATTCCGGCCACCATTGATGGCGGATGGAAGCTCGGTTTCGGGTGGTTTTTCTTAGTTTCAGGGATTGGGTTAGATAGGAAATGAAAAAATAGGAATTTAGGGATTAAAATGGGACCAAACGGACCCCGAATCAGTCCGAAAACCCGAGAAAACCGTGCAGTGAACAGTGCCCATGAATAGTAACTGGTTCAGTTCTGAGGAGGATGACGATGAACAGTATTTTCGACTTTCAAGGGGCTCGTGAGGGCCCGTGGACCATAATTTGGGAAAGTGTTCAATACGGAAAATCTTCTATTCGATGTAACAAAGATTTTGGGACTGGTCTCGTGTCAATCGGACAACGTTTCGATAGTTTTCGGGGTGTCAGAAGGTTTATTGTCGGTTTAAAAATAGTTAAAAGTTGGGGAAAATTTCGGGGCTTTGGTAGGAGGTTAATTAAGTAGTTAGTAACCTTCTATTAAAATTTGGACAGGTTTGGGAGTCCCGGTGACAGTGATCAGCTCAGGAGAGCCTATGGCACGCAAATCGAGGCGGCAACTCGGACATCTGTGAGTGGACCTTGTTTTCTAAATTGATGCATGCATAAATGTTTATTATATGTTTTAAATACTTGTTTGTGATGCCATTAGTGCATTGGGATGTGTGGTTACGTATAGGCACGTATTTCGAGGTTTCGGCCCTATAAGGTGCCTATACGAGTCTGTATTTCTTTATTGGTTTTAATGAAATGGTTTTGGATTTCAAAAAGGATAAACTCGGGTATGAGACCCATTTGGTTTGTCTCGAGCATATGACTCAGATATTGGGCACGGTGCCCAGCTGATGTCATATGTTCGAGCACCAGACCTAGTTGTTCTACATTGATGATTTCGGGTCAGGGACCCTAGATGGGTTTCCGAGTTCATGACAGTTTATGGGAACCGGCATGAACTCTGGAAAGATCATTGTGGTTCATGACGATTTATGGGAACCGGCATGAACCCTTGTCAGGTCGTTGTGGTACATGAAGGTTTATGGGAACCGGCATGTTACCTCAGTTATGTTATTATGGTACATGACGGTTTATGGGAACCGGCATGTTACCCTAGTTAATGGATGTTATGGATCATGACGGTTCAAGGGAACCAGGCATGAATGTTTATGTTATGTATATATTTGTATTCATATACCTTCCTTTACTTCTATTAACTCCTCCGGGGAGGGTCGTTGGCCTGGGTGGACCCCGAAGTAGTCACGGAGCACCGACTGAGTGAAGTCACCCCCCAGTTGGGTTCCTTACTCTCAGGAAGACTATGATTACTATTACCTCGGGTAGGGTCAGTGTTCTGCGGACATTGATCTTAATTTTGAGAAGTCTCGGATTGAGACCTGGGTAGCACGCGGGTAGCTTTGGAAACCGTGACAGGATTGGTTGTGTGAATTATATGTATATATGATGTATGTTTTATGACATATATGATATGATATATAATGTGTGTTTACACAGGTTTTGGGCAGTGGCCCGTATGGTCATTTTCATTATGGTTCTTTCAATCTTGGTTTTGGGCTTAGTTCCCACATATGGTTTATTTCGGATAAATGGTTCTCGAATGCATGCATGCTTTTTAGTGAAGGGTACAAATGACTTTCTTATAAACTGTCTTTATAAACTCTTGTTTTGTCCACTCACAACTTTTAATGTTTTGACTGCCCTTCAGGTTGACATCGGATGTGGACTGTAGCAGAGACCGAGATACCACATGCCTCCTCCGGATCCTGGCGTACTCTGATAGCCCGGGAGGGCAAAGGTCGAAAATATCCCTTGTCTGACACTTCGTGTCAGACGGGAGCAGGGTCATCCCGCACTAATCCCCGGGGGATTGGGATGGGTCCTGTCAATTAATCTATACTTGTGAGTTAGAAATTCGAACTCGGATAGTAAAGGGTACATATTTTCTTGTCTATTTGCTGCTTCAGTTTAGGTGACAAAACTCATACTCAATACTGTTTTTCTGTTGTGATTTATACTGATTTTCTGGCGAGAAACGTTGTGGTAAAATTTAGTTCCAATGAATCTTAAGTAGAGATGACAACAAAGACATAGAAGATGTAAATCCGGGAGCGACCTTCATACCTGCCTCAATTTGCACACATGCACATCAGCTGTAAATTACCCATAAATTCCATCGCGTGGGCATCATCATAAAATTACCTTCTGCAACAACACAAAAAAAAAAGCAAAATTTCAAATCAAAAGATAGAAAAGAATAATGGACGATATTAAGGCGAATTAGAAAGAGAGCAACAGCAAGACCGAAAGAAAGAAAGAGATAATAAACCCAAAAAGGGACTGATGATCGCTGCTAGGATCAAATGTCTGGCTTCTTGCGTTTTCGATTAAAGTGTTTGATGCAGCAATTCTCCAAGATCGACACACAACCCCTATTCTCACTAAATCATCAATGCTGCTCCTTACCTCATACGTTATCTTTTCAATTACTTCCTTTAGAACATACTTCGACCACTTCGTGGACATCATCATATATCTTCCTATTAGTTGCTACCTATTAAACCAAAACAACATGAGGACATGAGGAACACAAATTGTTTCAAAACTTAACCTGGTGCAATTAATTGCATACATACTCAATTACTCGTACTATACTTTGAAAAACATGCAAACTGGGCTGAATCTGGATGCTATGTTTATATAAGTGCAGGTATAATTAAACAGATTCATAATCAGAGATGAGTAGATGACACCGAACATGATTAATTTAGTCTTAAAAACCGCCTGCCAACCCAACACCCTAACAATACAATAATTCAAGTAACGAAAATAAATTAAGGTAGGTGCTGGTTGATCATAAGAATTCAGAACTCAAAAAGAAAAAAATTGGCAAATTAAACCAATAACATCTACAAATCAAGAAGATAGAGAACAACAATGGTACCAAAAAAATCGGCAAATTAAACCAATAACATCTACAAATCAAGAAGATAGAGAACAACAATGGTACCGTGGATGCAGACTGGGAGGAAGATGCAGATGGAACGGTGTGAAAGGAGGAGAAGAAAAGCGAAGGACGATGGAGGAGATCGATGGAGAAGACGGATGGGTCTGGTTGCTTCGCGAAGAAAGAAGAAGGAAGAAACGACTGCCACAAACTTAAACCATCTGGCGATGAAGGGTAAAAACGGCACATAACTATTCACACCAAAAAAATTTGCAAACAAAATAAGGGTAGAATGGCCAGTGCACTACTCTATAAATAGTGTCAAAACTGACTCAGGTTTAGTATATGTATAATGTCACGTATATCAGTCTATTAGTTTAAGGGAGTTAAAACCAGCTCACTCAAGTGTTCTTTTTGCCCAAAACATATTTTTCACTAATCTTATGGGCGTTTTAGAGGATATATGCACCACCACTGATTTTAGGCAGGTCTCTCTTAGCCACTGTCGAATGCACGATTGATATTAAAAATGGACATAATTCCATCAAAGTGTTAGATCAGCTAAAAATTTCTCTATACATGATGCAATTTAGTATCATGCTAAACCGATGGTTGATTTTCTTCTAGATATGATGGATGTTTTATCTCCTGCATGAAAGATTCCTTGAAAAATGTCTTAACCCACAGACTACCCTCATAGTGCTGCATAGTGGAATATACTAGCCTATGTTGTTTAAGGATGCTCATGAGTTTGTCATGAAATGTGATAAGTGCCAGCAGCAAGGTGACATAGGCCCTAGAAATCAAATGCCATTGAAAACTACACTAATAGTTGAAATATTTGATGTGTGGGGGATTGATTTCATGGGCCTTTTCCCTAGATCCTTTGGTTATTTGTATATTCTCCATGTTGTAGATTATTTGTCAAAGTGGGTGGAAGAAATACCCATAAGAACTAATGATTCATGAGTGGTTCTTACTTCTTAGTTTTCTTCGTGCCATATTTCTAGCTAGGTTCAGAGCACCCTGGGCCATCACTAGTGACGTCAGAACTCACTTTTGTAACTGGTCCTTTGAGGCCTAGATGAGGAAATACAGAATTCATCATAGAATGTTCAAACCATACCACCCGTGGACTAGTGGACAAACTGAAATTTCCAATCAAGAAATCAAAGCTATCTTGGAGAAGATGGTAAGTCCCAATAGGAAAGACTGGTCCAACCCCTTGAATGATGCCTTATGGGAATATAGGATAGCCTAGAAGACCCCTATAGGCATGTCTTCATTTCGGTTAGTCTTTAGAAAGGGGTGCCATCTCTCTGTAGAGTGTGAACACAAGGCCTATCGGGCAATTAAACGAGTGCACATGGATATGGATAAGGTGGGTGGGTCTTCATAGGAAGTGGCAACTAAGCGAGCTGGATGAGCTCAGAAATGAGGCGTACGAAAGTGCCAAGATCTACAGAGAGAAAACAAAAATCTATCATGATAAGTGCATCTAGTTAAAGAAATTTCATGTGGAGCAAAAGGTCCTATTATTCAATTCACGCCTTCGACTCTTTCCAAGTAAAAAATGGTCTGATCCATACATTGTCACTACATTTCTTTTCTACGACGCAATCGAGATTAGAACATTTAATATACATGACAAATTCAAAGTAAACGGTCACCGCCTAAATTTGTACCTTGAGCTCTTCAAGAAGCATACCATGAGTGCCCAAGATGTTGGCTCTCTACCGAGTTCATAGTTTGACAACCTCATCTTGCCCAAACGTTACATAAAAGGGTCCTAAGAGGCAGACTAGCCCTAGTTTTTACCCTTTCTCAACCCTTTGTTTCTGCAATTTTACACCTCAGTAAACTTACATATTACCTTGTTTTGATTATTGTTCAAACATGATGGAAAATGTTTAGTTTAGGTTTAGGGGTGTGGGATTGAACTTTACATACATAAACTAATAGTTTTAGGGGTGTACATGACCAAATTTTTTTAGTCATGCTCTTCAACTTCCATTTTTTTCATTTCATTTAGTTAAAGTTGTAGTTTAAGTAGTGCTAGTGATTAGTGCTTCGACTTGTTAATGAGAATGTAAATGTAAGTAATCTTCTTTGTTTTACTAAGAGTCGTGGCATATTCAGTTTATAGCATACTATGCACCTCATAATGCCATGTCTTAATTGATTGAGTGAATAAAATGACTAAAGTTGAGTGAACTTCATAAAATTAGTAGAGACTACCAGGTTGAAACTTGATCCTTAATACCATTATGTTTGAGTGACACACCTTATTTTTGCTCTTTAGACACTCTTTATTTTTGTTTGTTATTGTTGAATTTATTACAACATAATTGCATCGAAATTTTAAGAACTAACATTATATAGATTCTCTTCATTTGAAGTATTGTTTGTCATAAGAAGAGATGTAGACTGTGTGTTTTACCTCTAAATGCCATCTCTTATCTACTATGTGCTTCCTAAGTTCTTTTGAAGCCAAACACTAGCCTCTCTTTCATCACCCAGACATTTTCTAGCCAATACACTGAACCATTTAATGTGCCAAGCCCTATCACCTTTGTTTGTGCTAGCATTGTCTTAAATGAGATCCATGGTGATGACGAGGAATGAAAGAAGTTGCTGCCTATTTATAAGAGTTCTTCCCTAACTGTGAGTAGATATAATGTTGAATGTCAAGTAAAGAGCTCTACAAGTGAAAGGCATCATAAGGATTGAGGAAAAAATTGCATGATCTTGGGTCAATTAAAAAACAAATGAAAAAGTGATAATGAAAAGTAAAGTGATACAAGTAAATTGATCGATGAGCACTATAGTAGGTTTTCAATTTGTGGGAATGGAGGGAATCAAAGGAGCCAAAGTTTGATGAAGAAGTTATGTGATGCCCTCCTTTTCTTGTTGGCAATGGAAGGAATCAAATGCAAACTGGAAGCATATATATCAAAATTAACAATAAAAATGAAGAAATAAACCTGAAAATTAAAAGAAACAGAAAGTTGCTTGGGAAGTTAAGTTTTTAGCCTACCAAAAGAGGAAAATTGTTTAAAAATTAATTTCAAAAAATAATGTGAAGGGACAAGCTAGCTAGCTAGGGAGTGTTGGATTAATAATTCAAAAGTGCTTTCTTCACATCTTGTTTGTGTTTTGTGATGGATTTCATGCAGGTGACAAGAAGTGCATCTCAAAAAACAAGGATTTCGTCCAATTATATATTACATCTATATTCTAATATCCTAATCATCGATTCATTATGTACATCTGATTAGATTCATTATGTACGATACAGATGTTAATAATGTACAACATATGAATTAATATTATAATTATATTTAAAAAAAGTATGCATATTTTAAAATATATACTAATTAATTCAATCCCTTATTTTTATTAGGACCAGACGATGAATTCATAATATATGCTAATTTTGTCTGATTACTTGATTTACTTATAATCTTTTTCATTATCTTTTTCAGGAAGGTTTCCAATTACTTATAAGAGTTAATTTAGTATCATAGGTTTCATGACCCTTGTTTAGATATAGATGAGAGTTGTGCAAATAATGCTGATGTAGCGTCAATCGAGTAGCCTTTAGCTGCATTTAGAGTGATCGGTTCATTTTGATAGTGCACACAATAAAATGTTGTCAAGAATATAATTTGACAGAATAATTGGTATAAAAGGTGGACAAAATTACAATAGAAAGTCTAATAGAAAACCCTCAGGGATATAAAGCTAATACTAAACTAATTTATACAAGTAATTGGAAGCCTTATTAATTAAGATAATAAGAAGATCAAGTAACCAAACCAAAATAGGATATTAATCATTTTAAAATTTGATTTTTAGCATTTTCTCTCAAATTGGCAAGTCAACGTTGTGAAGTCCTAATATGCTGATTAAATTTCTTGTCTTACTATCATCTTCACTACTAATGCATTTCTTACTAAGCTAATACTTTCCAACAACCCCGTCAAACCCATGATGTCGCATCGTGAGTCTGCCAAGAAGTCATGTTAGTGTAGCCTTCGGCATTGGGCCGGGCCGGGTTGGGCTTGAGCTTACTTACATATATAAGAGCCCAATGACTTTATCGAGCGGGATTTTTATCGAGTTTTTCAGGTCAGGCCTACTAAACTCACTTGAGCCGGGTTTACGTGGGTTTTTGCAATAAACTATTTCTCAAATTTTGAAGTTACAAAAAATATATGAATATGAAAGAAAAACTTTACAAGTACCATATCTGAAACCCTGTAGACCAAAATTAAGAAACAAATGATGGTAACTGTCAGTCCAACAAAGTAAAACTTCATCCAAACTAGTAAACATCACCAACATTACTTAGATGAAAATTATTCAGTTTTCTGACTTATATATTTACTCTATGATATTACTTCTTAGAGATAGCCTGCAACGTTTCCAAATACGAAGCATGGACCTTAAGCTATAACTTCTACAATTTCGCAACCCACAAGCACAAATACAACACAAAAAATCACAGTTTCTTGGACCTGGGTTCCTAAATTAAGTCTTATGAATTGTGAAGAAATGTGTTCCAAACAAATTGCAGTCACCCATAATATGTGAAAATATGACTTGGAAAAAATTGCCACTCCAAACTTGGTGTCTTGACTTAAATGTTCATTATCAGGATCTGAAAAATTGATTGTTTCCTTAGAGCTGATATCTATAAGGAAAAGAATGTGGACCTTGCCCTTGGTCCACATTAGCAATAGCTTCTGAACTGAGTTGAGATCCACTAGCTGGACTGCAGCACTACGACTTAGCAGCAGTTTGACCTTGCCCTTGGTCTTCCTTTTGGTATTAGATTGAATGGGATGTGAAAGTAAGCGTGAAGGGAAGAATGTGGTTGAGAGATTTGAGAGATTTTTTTGAGTGAGTATGGGTTTATGAGATATGAGATCTGAGATTTGAGTTTTGAACTTTGAGAGTTGGGAGAGAGAGAGAGGGAGGGAGAGAGATAATGCGGCAGGTTTTGAGTGAGAGAATCAAAATGTGGAATATTGAGATAGTTGAGTGAAATTTGTTTAAATAGGTGGACACTAGGGTTAGTATTGGGTATTGGGTTTTTTAAAATAAATTTGGTGGGCTTAGGGTTGAGATTTGGGTTTGGGCTGAAATATTAGTATTAAGAATGAGTTGTGTATTAATTCTTAAATAATAAGTATTTTATATTTTCGAGCTTATGTCCCGAATTTATACTGGTGGGTCGGGCTGAGCTTACTGAGTTTTATCTGGCTCGGGCCTATTGGGACTATCGAGTTTAAACACCATAAGCCCAAACCCAACCCTCTAACTCTCAGGCTGGGCTGGCCCACGACCCATAGCGGTCGGGCCAGGCTTTTATCCACCGGGCCTATCGGCCCCCCATAAGCCTATGGGCTTTTGGGCCAAATGGTGAGGGCTATGTCAGTATCGTTGATATTATTTCGCCGGTGTTGTATCGTTGGTGCTATTGTATGAAGTTGCAGTTACTGCCTAACAAGTTGAATGGAATGGAATTCGATGAGTATCCGCAAAAATGTCTTGGATAAGGCAAGGATAAGATTATGTATTGATATTGAAATATTTATTGAAATTGAAAATAAAAATTGAAAATTGAAATTGACATTAAAGTTAAAGTTAAAATTGAATTTGAAGAAATTGAAAATCTGAAATAGACAAATTTAGACTAAAGAGAATATAACAAAAGTAGAGATCAGAGTTAAGATAAAGAGACGGAAGATAAAATAAGGGAGATAATTTTAGTTGTAAATCAAGTATACGCCCAATAGGATCGAGTATATGCCTCATGGATCGAGTATGTGTCCAGTGGGATCAAATATATGTCCCATGGGTGCACGAGGAATTAGGCTCCATGTAACGACCTGTCCTCGAAATTAGGGTTAAGACGGTGATTAGTGAAGGATTAGTGAGCTTCAGTAGTGTTTAGTTGGGTACTTTTGGACTTCAGCGTAGAATGACGATTTTGCCCCTAGTTTGGGCAAAATGTTGACTTTGAGATCGGGCGGTCAATTGGACATTGACCGATGACCGTGACGTAGTTTGGGACGTCACGAGTCCGTAGACAGGTGGCACGCCCGATTCCGACATCCGAGGAGGAAGTTATGATGTTCAGAAGGTTGAGGGCATTACCGTAAATTGGCTAAAATAGGGGGAAAAGTTGACTTTTCGTACGATCGGGTTTTGGCACGTTGACCTAGGACTGTTAGGTAGATCTAGTCGTCCTGAATTCAACGACAGGTGGCACGTGTTCATCGGAGTTAGGGTGTGTAAGTTACGGGTCTAAAACGGTAAGGGCAAAATTGTAATTTTGGAGTCAAAGAGGGGTATTTGGTCTTTTGCACATTGGGAATTGTGCAACAGCATTGGGACAAGTGTACTGATGAGATTGAGATATTTGTGAGAGGGTTGAGAGGATTGTGACACGTGGAAGGAACCTAGAGGTTTCTAGGTGGTTACAATGGACACGGGTACATGTTGCACGATTTTACACCGTGCAATTTGGCTTTGAAGCACAGAAACAGAGAGGTGAGGCGGTGATGATTTTGATCGATTCAGTGAGTGTGTGAGGTTTTTGTGAGTGGTGAGAGTGACAGAGAGAAGAAGGGAGCTGGTGATTGGGTTGAGAGTGAAAATTGGGCAAGTATTGTTGTGGGTGAGAGGTTCGATTTCTTTGGGAAACAGAGAGGTGTCGAGGTAGCTGGTTGTGGTTTTACGGTGTTTTGATTCAAGCAAGACGGAGAAGGAGGCTAGGGTGACTCTGTGAATGCCGCAGGACGCAGTGGTAAGCACGGTGGTTGTCGCTTAGCATGTAAACCGTTTGATTTTCTCTTAGTGCTCTGTTTTCCCGTTTTACTTAATCCAAAAGTCGTGGGTTTTGAATACGAGTCGAGGCTTTTGGTGGGTGCTATGAGACTCAGGAGGTCCCTAGGAGTCGAATAAGCTTGATGCCGTGACGGGGGAGTGTCTGATTAGCTGGGAACCGAAACAGGGGTTTCGGATAAATTTCTTCGAACTTGAAGTCGATGAGCTAGGGGCTTCGATGTTGAGTTTTCAGGTGGGGAATAGATTAAGGAGGATTGGACGAAGCTTTTGGGATTGGAATGGTTGAAAATGATAGAGGAATGACAAAGAACCGGGTGCGCCGGTTCAGACCGGTTCACCCAAGGAAGATGATGATGAATAGTGTCTGGGTGCAGGCGCGTGAGGCCCACGCGCAGCCACTTTGGGCGGCGCGTGGGGGCTCGTGCGGCGGTTTCCGGTGAAGAGTCCAACTGAGTTTTTGTTCTAAATGTCATAACGAATCCAATGGAATAGGTTTCGTGTCAGGACCCACCCCGGTTCCACCCCGAAATCCGAGGCGTCTGACTCCCCGACACAAATACTCAAGTAAAACTCACTCAAACCCCATCAGACGCAGGAGTAATTAAACAAAATATCCCGAAGTTATCGTTTACAGAACGTAGTACGAAACACAAGGAAAAAGAAAAACTGATAAAGTACACGCATACGGAAAACTCTAAACTATTCTGGAATCCCTCACGTCCCTTCTATGCCTCGGACTCTGCCTCGACGTCAAGACCCCGCGCTCGCTCCACAACCTGGAGGGCAATTTAAAACAGAAGATGTGAGTGGACCAAACAGTACAAGAGTTCAAAACCATTTTACACGAAAATCGAGTTTAACCCTCCGTTTTGAAAACCACATGCATAACCAATAATTACGAACACAATTATAAATTAATTTACCATAAACCGCATCATAAGAAACAGAAACACTATAAAACAGTTAGAAAAACCACAGCATGTGAATCATAAAACCATATCAGAAATCATAACATCACATCATCATTTTCCCGATCAAACCTGCTGGACCTATCCGAGTCTTTAAACTCCGAGTCTTTAAACTCAATCCAGGCCTTAATCATATCCGAGTCTTTAAACTCAAGGCCTACGGGGGAAATCAATATATCCGAGTCTTTAAACTCCCGAGTCTTTAAACTCAATCCGGGTCTTTAAACCCAATCCGGCCGATCCCCCGTCACATATATCCGGGTCTTTAAACCCAATATCCAGATCCAGCAAATCCAATCCCAAAACCATTTGAAAACCATTTACCAATCCACATCCAAACCCGAATTCGAAATCACTGGTCTGATACCCTTCCGGTATCCAGAACCGTCATTCCGAACCCAAATCCGGAATCCACTTTCCTGCTCATTTAATTCCCAAATTTCAAAATCCTTTTGTAAAAAAATCAAACTAGCTATCCTTTAAAATCCCAAAACCCTGGCATTTTACTCAGAAATCGACATATCTCGTAAAACGTGTCAAATACTGTATTTCTCGAAAAACGTGCAACAATGTAAAACCAACCAAAACATATTCAATAAACATAGAATCATAATCAAAATCATAAAACCATAATAGAAAACAGTTATGCATGCTCGAGTTTAGAGAAAGGGTCCACTCACAGTACCAAGCCCTTAATCGTGTCCCGAACGTCCAACACGTTCCTCGGCTTCCTCGGCTTTCTCGGGACATCCCGATCCTGTTCACAATCACCAAATTACGTCACTAACACGTCTACAAACACTCACCTAAATTCCCTCAAAAATCCCCGAACCGAAGACCTAGAACCCGGGACCCTAAACATTCACCCTCGCGGAACTACACTCAAACGACTTCCGATTGACTCGAAACCAACTCCATTGAACTCACCATAACTTCTAGACCAAAATCCATGTTGATCGTTTTCCCCATCGCCGCCGCACGCGCCCCCACACGCCGCCCAAAGTGGCTGCGCGTGGCCCTCACGCGCCAGCTACAGTGTATCAGCTACCTCGAGCCAACCCGGTTCGCCACAGTCACCTGCAACTCAGATCGGCGTTAGCGGTTCACCGCCGTGCCTGTCCTATTTCCTTCCCTTTCTTCACCAATCTCATCGTCCAGTTCCAAGCTATCCATTCCCCAACTCCTCAGACCTCGACACCGTCCCTAGCCCGTCGACTAAAGCTCGAACCAAACAACCCAAAAACCCCTGTTTTCCTTCCCGGCCACCCACAACTTCCCCCTTCACGGTGGCTACACCAACCTCTTCCTAGGACTCTACCAAACCTCAACCAACCCTCCTGGACTGTCGACTCAGCCCCTAAGCTCGACGACTCGCCGTTTGAAACCCACGGCCAAAATAGAGCACCAAAGTGCTCATCTTTGCCTGAGCCCCGCCGTGTACGGCCCCGTCACGGCGACCATCCTAGTCGACACATAGGACCTTCCTGAACATAACCTTGACCTTCAATTCTCTCGACTCTCAGCCAAACCTCACGACTTTCCAAATGAAATTTCACGGGAAAACAGAGCAAGGAAGCTTACCCTTCGATTGCAACTCCGCCGTGCGCACCGCCGCCTACCACGGTGCTCGTTGGCCTCTCTGCAACCTCCTGAACGTCCCACAGTCGTGGTTTGAGCCGCCTCACGGCGTAGCCACCACCTCGAACTCTCAGGCTCCTTGTTTCCCCCAAACCTTCTCCGCACCTCCGCCGTGCCGCCGTGCACGATTGCACCACCAATTCACGACCACCAGCCTCCCTTCAGTCTCTTGTTCCTCCCTCACTCACCAGAACTCATCACCAGCCACGATCACTCCTCAATTCCTCCTCACAAGCTCACTCTATTTCTCTGTGTATCGAAGAACTGCACGGGTTGCACGAGTGCACCCCAATTCTTTGGGCTGAGACCACACAGGATTCTCCCAGAATCCTCTAGCCCCCTGCCATGTGTCACCATCCACTCCACTCCTTATCCCACTTGGTTAAACTCCAGCCGTTCATCTCCTTTCTCTCTGCACAAATCCCCAGAAACCAAAAAAACCAAAATACCCTCCTGTTTTACACATTTTTTTTACGGTTTTACCAAAACTTCCTAGACCCGTAACTCTCGCCTCGTAAGTCCGATGAGTACGTGCCGCCTGTCATCGAACTCAGGACGTCGAAAGCTACCTAACCATCCTAGGTCAACCTACCAAAATTCGATTATTCAAAAAGTCAACTATTTTGCCCAAATTACGGTTATGCCCTCGACCTTCCGAACATCACAATTTCCTCCTCGGATGTCGGAATCAGGCGTGCCACCTGCATATGGATTCGTGACGTCCTAAACTACGTCCTGGTCACTGGTCAACCCTCATTTGACCACCCGAACTAAAAGTCAACTATTTTGCCCAAACAAGGGGCAAAATCGTCATTTTTATCGGGACCAACTAACCACGGATTAATCTCACTAATCACACCTTAATCACTATCTTAATCCCGGCTCTCGGGACGGGTTGTTACATTTCGGGTTATTCGGACGTTGTTTCGAGTTAGTTCTACGGGAACGAAGATCTAGGGTCTAGTTTAAAATACGCTTAGAAGTTCGGGAAAGTTATGGGATTTGAGTAGGATTTTTGCGAAGTAGTTAGTAACCTTGTTATGGACTTTGGACAGGTTCGGGAAAGCCGAGAGTAGCGGGATGGCTGGGAATGGTGTAAGTGCGGGCGTATCGAGGCGACGTCGGAATCGTCTATGAGTGGACTTTGCTTTCTAACTCTTGGTGCATGCATATATGTTTTTATACGTTTTCATATGTGATTTTATGATTTGATTATAGCTTGTGATGGTTTATGGTTTTTGCACGTTTTTCGAGGAAAGCACAGTTTTCACGTTTTACGAGGTTTTGATAACTATCGTGATTTGAACTTGGTTTAATAAATTGATTTCGGGATGTGAAATTCGGTTGGATTTCAAAGAAAGTAAAAGGATTTTGGAAAGTTTTTCGGGCTTGAAGCCCAGTTCAAAAATGGTTTTCAGAAAGATGATTTCGGGGTTTCGGAATCGGAATTCCGGGTGACGATTCGGGATTCGATTCGGGACTTGGGATGGATTTCAGGTTTGGGTTCAGAATGGTTATTCCGGATGCTAGCTTACGGAATAATGGTTGCGGACTCGGATCTAGAAAGGAAATGAGTATGAGTTCTGGATTTGGATTCGGAATGACGGTTCTGGATGCTGGAATGACATCAGGCCAGTGGTTTTGGATTGGATTTGCTGGATCTGGTTATCGGGAGTTTAAAGACTCGGATATATTGATTTTCCCCCGTAGGCCTATTGAGTTTACAGACTCGGGAGTTTAAAGACTCGGATTATTGAGGCCTGGATATTGAGTTTAAAGACTCGGGAGTTTAAAGACTCGGATAGATCCAGCAGGTTCGATGGATGAGAGTGTGGTTTCAAATGTGTTTTGGAGTTCACTGACAATTGATGATAATGGTTTTATGTGGTTTTGGGCAGTGGCCCGGATGAAATGGTTTTTGATGGTTTTGGGCAGTGGCCCGGATAAAATGGTTTTTGATGGTTTTGGACGGAGGCCCGGGATTTGAGAACAAGAAAAATGTGTTTGGTTTTCGTATAGGGGTTATGATATGAAATTGATATGCATGCATTGGCTTTTAAAGGGAGGGTATAAATTTATGTGTTTTCTGATAAATGTTTTAAAACTTATACTTTATTTTTGTCCACTCATAGTCTTTTCATATTTTCGATACCCTCCAGGTTGTTGCGGCGCGGGCTGTTGGTCGAGAGAGATGGAGACATCACACATCCAATCCACAGTAGACTCTGCGCGCTCTGGGAAGTTTGGAAGATAGTGAGACGTTTGGTTTGGAAATCCCTTGTCCGACTTACGTGTCCCATGAAGGTTGGACATCTGTTTGGCCTTAGTGTCATGCGTAAGTCAGACGGGAGCAGGGTTAGTCCCTAATCCTGGGGGATTAGGGGTGGGCCCTGACACTCCACACGTGTATAGGGGAGGAAATGTAACGACCCGTCCTGGGAGTCGAGGTTAGCGAAGTGATTAGTGACAGATTAGTTAGCTTAATCGGTGGTTAGTTGGTTACATTTGGACGTTCGGCGTAGAATGACGATTTTGCCCATAGTTTGGGCAAATTGTTGACTTTTAGTTCGGGCGGTCAATTGGGCATTGACCAATGACTGTGACGTAGTTCGGGACGTCACGAGTTCGTAGATAGGTGGCACGCCCGATTCCGACATCCGAGGAGGAAGTTAAGATGTTCGGAAGGTTGAGGGCACTTTCGTAATTTGGTTAACAAGGGGGAAAAGGTTGACTTTTTGTACGACAAGGTTTTTACACGTAGACCGAGGACCGTTAGGTAGATCTCTTCGTCTTGAGTACAACGATAGGCGGCATGCTTTCATCGGATGTAGGACGAGTGAGATACGGGTCTAGAACGACGAAGGGCATAATCGTAATTTGGACTCACAAGGGGTATTTTGGTCTTTTTGGTGCCTTGGGAATTGTGCAATCTGATTGGGACAAGTGTGCAGTGTGTAATTGGATATTTTGAGTTTGGGACCATGGGGTTTGGACGCGTGGGGTGTGTCTAGTGGGTTCTAGGGTGCACGGTGTGATTTTAATTTGGGTTGTGTGTGAAGTGTAGTCGTGCTTGAGAAGGAGAAACAGAGACTGAGCAGAGATGAGGAATTGATTGAATTGGAGGGAGGTGTTAGTCCTTGTGAGTGTGTGAGTGTGATCAGAGGAAGGCTGAGAATATGTGATCGTGTTCGTGAGGATTTGTAGTGACTGTATGTGTGTGAGGTGGGTAGCAGACCAGAGAAACAGAGAGGGAGTTTGGTGGTGGTGTTTCCGTGCTTTGAGCATTCGTGGCTGCTGGTGGTGTTCAGAAGACGGAGGAGGACCTGAAGAGTCGAGTGGACCCCAGGGAACGTGGCGGCAGGCAAGGCGGAGGCTAGAACGACGGTAAGGTTTCCTATTCCTCTGTTTTTCCGTTTTGTTTCAAACATTAAGTCGTGGAGTTTGAGGTCTAGTCGAAGTGTTATGTAGGTTCTAGTAGGCTCAGTAGGTCCCTTGGAACCCGTAGAACTCGAAGCCGTGACGGGGGGAAGGACGGTTGGTCGGGAACCGAAACAGGGGTTTTGGACGGGTTTTAGTTCGAGTTTGGGAGATGAGATTTAGGCAGTGATGTCATGTTTTGAGTAGGGGAATAGATTGCTAGGATGAGGATGAAGATGTTGGTGGAAAAAGGAACGAAAATGGTTGAGGGACGGCGGAGAACCGGTCATGCCGGTTCAGACCGGTCGAGGGATCGAAGAAGACGATGAACAGTGCCACTGTGCAGGCGCGTGAGGCCCACGCGCAACCCCTTTGGGCGGCGCGTGAGGGCGCATGGGGCGGTTCTGGGGAAGTGTCCAACATAGCTTTTGGTCTAATCGTTGTAACGAATCTGTTGGGATAAGTTTCGAGACAATCGGACAACGTCTCGTGTTAGTTCTAAGTGGTCGAAGGTTTAGGGTCCCGTTTAGTTACGTTTAAAGTTTGGGAAAATTGGGGAAAAATTAGGAGGATTTTAGTTGACGTGTTAGTGACTAGTTTTGGTGACTTGTGACAGGATCGGGAATCCCTGATGCGACCGAGGAACGTACAGAATGTACGGGACGCGAGTGATGTGCCCAAGAACTGTGAGTGGACTCCTTCCTTATAACTGAGCATGCATAACTGCTTTTAATTATTGGTTTTATGGTTTTCATTATGATTTCATGATTATTGAATACTTTATACCTGTTTTATGAAATGGCACGATTTTCGAGGAATTTACGTATTTGGCACGATTTTCGAGAAATATTCTGCTTATGATTTTAATGCTATGCTTTTGGGGTTTCAATCAATAAGTGGTTTTAATGATTATTGACTACGCCCAAACTACGCATTAAATTAAACACGTAATTTGAGTGTTGTGCAATTTAAACCCTTTTTGTGTAGATGTAGTATTGGTAAATAGGGATCGTTCTTAACTGAGGAAATTAGGGAACATTAATAATGTGTTAGTGGGAAAGAGTAATGAATAAATGAATAATGAATAAATTAATGAATTAAATAATTAAATAATTAACAAATTAATGAATTAATGAATTAAAGAATAAAAGAATTGAGAATTAAAGAATAAATGAATTAAAGAATTAACTAATCAAAGAATAATAAACTAAGAGTATTAAAGAATAAAAGAATAAAGAGATGAAAGAATCAAAGAATAATAAACTAAAAGTAGAAAAGAAGAATAAAAGAATAAAAGAATAAAAGAATAAAAGAATAAAGAATAAAAGAATAAAGAATAAAGAATTGAAAAAGGGGGTTTTGAAAAGAGTTGTAAATATAAAATAAATAAAACAAGTAAAAATAATTAAATACTTAATTTTACTTCTACTTTAACCTTTGTACTAGTGAATTTTCTTCAAACACATATTTTTACCAACACTCTAACATCATGCTCATATTGAACCAATCACGAAATCATACCTTAATCATCTCAAATACATGCATACATTTTTCATATTATAAATGCACCGAACATCGGATTATTACTTACAATATGATTCACCTTAAGTAAGTGATTTAATGCGCCGAACAGCGATCAAACATTAAATCTCTTCAACTCTATCCTAAATGCCCCGAACAGCGGATCAACATTTAGTTTCGAATTGAAGTTTAAGTACTAAAACATATGAAGTAAAAGAAACTCAAAAAGTAAAACACATGGAGATTGCATTCTTACTTACAAATGTTAGAAAGAAAATACCAACACATATATTGAATTATAAGTAAAACCAATAACAATAACAAGAATTTAAGTAGAGAAGTATGGATTTTCACAAGAATCACCGAACAGCGGCAGGAAACTTGTGAAGATGGAAGAAGAAATACGAGGAATTCGGTCTTAAAACTCTTGAATTGCCTTAGAATTACTTGGCCTAGGTATTTCTTAAGGAAAGCATAAAAATGTGTTTAAGAGATCTCAAAGAAATATCACAAGAACAAAGTAAAGAGGAAATGAAATTTAGAAAAATAGAAATAACATAAATTAAGAACAAGAATTAAAAGAAAGCTAATTAATAAGAAAATCTACAAGAAGTTAAAATGGTCCCCAAAAATGTCTCTCAAAAGAGAGAAACAAAAGAACTAAAAGAAGAAAACTAAAAACTAAGCAAAATGGAAGAAATAGAGCTAATTGGGGACTCCCTCAAATACAAGAATTGAACCCCTATTTATAGGGGGGAAAAACTATTTATACTCTAAAAAAAATAAAAGTTATAATAAAAATATTAAAAAGTGAAATGATGAGATTGGGTGGTGTTTGTGGGGAAAAGATGTAAAAAAAACAAAAGAAATGCTGCTGGAAATGGGCTGTCAGAAACAGCTGAAAAAGGGCCAAATATTCGGTGGGCGCGTGCTGGAAAGAGGAGGCGTGGCCGGCAGGATCTTGCTGGAAAGGAGGCGAGTGGCCGGCAGGTGGTTGCTGGAGTGCAGAGGTTGTCGTCGGTAGGCGCGCGCTGAAGAGATGAACTGCGCTTCGGCAAGCGCGCACCGAAGGAAATTGTGGAGCTAGGGAGGCGGGCTGCGCCTGGGCTGCAGCTCTGGGCTGATGTAATTGGGCCGCACGGGCTGGCGTCATTGTGGGCTGGATTTTGTTTTTATTTTTTTCTTTTTCTGTTGGGCTGGGCTGCACAAACAAAATGAAATTTAATTAATTAATTTAGTAATATTTCACCGAAATTCGTCCATAATATTTTCGTTAAAATTCCGATCGAGACGATTTTTTCGCCAAAATACTCCAAATTACAACTTTATTTATTTAAACAAAAATAACACAGAATAAATTATTTTATCTATTTATTTATTATTTTAATATTAAAAGCTAAGTATAAAGGGTATAAAATAATATAAAATAATGCTTATTTGAGGACCTATCAATTATGAACGGGTTTCGAAACATGATTTGATAATCAAGGTTTTCGGTTTTAGAATCGGATTTCGGAAAGCGAGATTTGGTTTTAAAGTTGAAAAAGTGGATTTCCGGATTTGGGTTCGGAATGACGGTTCTGGATGCCGGAAAGGCTTCGGGCCAGTGATTTCGGATTCGGGTTTGGATATGGATTTAGAAACGGTTTTCAAACGGTTTTGGATTGGATTTTCTGGATCTGGTTATTGGGTTTAAAGACCCGAATTGAGTTTAAAGACTCGGGAGTTTAAAGACTCGGATATTGATATTTTTCCCCCGTAGGCTTGTTGAGTTTAAAGACTCGGGAGTTTAAAGACTCGGATTATATTGAGGCCTGGATTGAGTTTAAAGACTCGGGAGTTTAAAGACTCGGATAGATCCAGCAGGTTTGATCGGATGATATATTCGTATCTTATGTTTTACTGCTAATGTTTTATAACGATTCTCATACTGTGTTTATGTTGCTGCGGTTTCTATGATGAAAATGATATGATTTATAAATGTTTTTCAGACACTGGGTTATGCATGCATGTTTTCAAAACGGAGGGCCAAACCCTGGTTTGTTATGAAACTGTTTTTGAAACTTTTATTCTTTTTGGTCCACTCACACTTTTCTGGTTTTTAAATGCCCTCCAGGTCGTGGTGATAACGCTGGGGTTGACGTTGAGGCAGAGGCAGAGGCAGAAGCATAGAGTTATCCCGGCTTTATCTCGGAGTGTTTTCAGAGTTTCCGTTGTGCGTGTAGTTTTTACTTTATTTTGTTTGTACTATGCTCTGTATAACGGTTGACTCGTTGGACTTTGAATTCTCCCTTGTCTGGCAATGTAAATTGTGGGTTTTCGTGAGGTTGTTTCGGTCTTTTGTGTTGGGTTGTCAGACGGGAGCAGGATTCACCTCGGTTATCGGGGTGATAATCGGGGTGGGTCCTGACAGGAAACCCAATGGATTTTGTTTTAGGAGCGTAATTGATCTAATAAAATTTCAAGAATATAATTTGGTTGGATAATTGATATAAAAGGTTGACATGGTTGCAATGAAATGTCTAAAAGAAAGCCCTATGTATATGGATATAAAACCTAATGCTAATTTCACTCCTACAATGTAATGACCCAAAAAAACCGCAAATGTAATTTCCGAAATTTTAAATGTAGATTGACTATATTGCCTTTTTTTATTAATGTTTGAAATTTTACTTTTGTTCAGAGAATTTTTTGTACGTTTTTTTACTACCGTTACATAGGTCTCAAACCCACAAGTTCAAAAGCAAGCAACACGTGTAAAATCGAGATCTATTGAGAGAGAGTTATGGGCCTAGAAACTTCTAACGATATTTTGGTAATTTTGTAGACTAGATATTTTATACCCCAAATCCAACTTTCTCTCTACAAATTGACCCTTACACTTTCTCTTCTCTTTCAATTGCGCTCGGCAAAATAAGTAAACTAAAATCCCCATAATGTGAGATTTCAATTTATGCCAAACTACCACAAACAAATCACACCATCATCTTCCTTTCCTCTCTCTTAGCCAAACCATGCCCACCATCGAAGTTGGTAGCATCGGAGGAAGAAGATTCAACATTGAATAGTGCCTTGCACCTTTCGAGACATTTTTCGGCTACCACAAGTAATGAATCTCGATTTGGATCATGAATTTGGATTGTTGAGTTCAAGTAGATGAATTTATACTGTTATAATGTTAGATTCAGTGAAGAAATAAAATTTTTGAAAAAACACCAAAGCTGGTAAAAAATGGTGGTTTCCGATCGGCCAATGGTGGCACTGGAAAGACGAAGGTTATAGGCGAGTTGGACTACAATCGCGCATAGGTTGAGGCTCCTCTATGCCACTGGCATGTGGAGGCCCATGGAGCCCACTTCCAAATTCCGACAAACAAGTTATTTATGTTTTCAATTTTTTGGATCTTTTGGCATAGGTTTCGAGTCGATCGAATATCGTTTCGTGATAGTTTTGAGCGTGCGATCTAGTAGTATTTACATTTAGGATGCGAGCATTTTCCTAAGATTTATATGGTCCAAATACGAGGTTATGTTTAACGTTAGTGACCCTTGATTATTATTTTTGATAGGCTAGGCCTCTAAAGGGATTTCAGAGGAGCACGTAGCTCAAGATTGAGCTACTTGGACAGACTGTGAGTGAACTTTTTTTATTTTATAAATTATGATACATGCATAATTAAAGGTTTTAAATGATTTATTACTTTATATGGATTGCAATAGTCTGAATGGTTGTTCTAAATGTTTACTCTTATTTGATGATTTACGGATTTAGAATAATTCTTCATGATGTTAATTTCTGGACACATGTTTTACGATTTTTGTAGAAACAGTGTTTTGGGTTCCAGTCCGATTCAAAATGTTTTGACTTGGTCTAGAGTCAAGGATTTGTTTTAAAAGTAATATTTTGGATTTTTTCCATAACTAATTTCCACTATTAGCCATCCTCGTGAGACATCACCAAATCTTGGGGATATCACTCGACACTGTTAGATACCCGGGATGTGAGATATTATGATATCTATTGGACATCACAAGATCCTAGGGATACCATCTGGATGTTGTTAGGTCCTGAGTTGTCTCTCGGATGTCGCTAATGTGTTACTCTGCAGAATTCTGAGGTTGTCTACACGTAGTACAAGTTGTTCATATAATTGATGCTAGGATAATCATGTATTGGTTGCACTTGGTTATTGATGTTTGTGTCTAGACTTCCCCAGTAATTTTATAAAGAGGGATTTCAAAAAAATATGGGCCACATGCATTTTATATACATTGTATGTTTTTTCGTGGGTTCGATGACTTATGAATTGTTTTAACTAAAATCCAGTGTTTTTATTTTATTTTATGCATGCATGTTTTAGAAATAGAGGGTAAAATGTTTTCTTTCCATGATACTTATGTTTCCAATTGATTGTTTTTGTTCACTTATATTTTCATTGTTTTACAAACCCTCATGTCGTTGCATAGAGACAGAGGCATAATTTTTACGATTGCGTGAACTTTTCAGAGTAGGACTTTTGTATTTTTGTTCTACAGTTATCTAGATGCTCTGTATTACCGTTTAACTATTTTACTTAGTAGTTTAACTGGTCAAGACAAGTTATTGGTTTTATGTTTGGTTATCTCTTGTGTGATAGGTTTCCTCGTACTTATAATAATCTAAGGATAATTTTGAAACTTTGATTTAATTGTCAGACGAGAGCAGACCCTTTCACTTTATCAAAGTGATTTCGGGTCGGCTCCTTCCATACAAATAATTGATACCTTATTAGTAAAGATAACAAGTAAATTAAGTAATAAAAAAAAACTACAATATCTAATCAATTTAGAATTTGATTCTATCACTCAATCCGCCTGAAATTGGAGAATGAATATTGTGAAGTCCCAATTTAGTGATTAAGCTCTTTATCTTATTGTCTTCATTGTTGCTTCTGCATTTCTTAGTAAAACAATACTTTCACAACATATTATATACGAAAGTTTTTGACATGTAAACACAACGTAGATACAACAACTTAAATTCCTACTTCACCCATTCTCATTACATGTAGATGAGAGTAGACACAGTGCGATTCAATATGGATATTGAAAATATCCAAATTCAAATCGTTAAAATCTTAATAGTTCGATAGAATTTGGATTTTCTAAAATTAGAAATGTAATCGTTTCAATTACTAATAGTTTGTTTTGGATCGATAACAATTTGAAACCATTTAGACATAAAAAAAAGTAAGGATACAAAGTTGGATGTCTGTTAACACAATCAATAACAAATAACTCCAACTAATATATATATATATATATAATATAATATATATATATATATATATATATATAACACAACAACAAAGATATCAAGATCTGTTTTTCCATTATTGCGGTTAGTTGATACTAATGCTATAGGGATATATAAGACAAGTTGTAAGATAATCTTTGTCTGTAACAATTTGTAGAACATAGTTTTATCCTTGAAATAACTTGATGCTAATGAGATATAGAAGCCACACAGATTATATTTTTATTATTATTGTTAATTTTTATTTATTTATTTTACATATTTTTTTCTTATATTTAATTTTGCATTAATAATATATTTATAAATTAATATATACCTTTATGATTCAGTTTGGATTTAACGAATGTCCAAAATGAAAAATCCAATTTCAAACCATTACTAAAAAGAGGCAGTTTGAATTTTCAAGTCGTTTAATTTTTATCCTGTTAAATCTAAACCCTTGAATAAATAACGGTCTGAAGTGAATATATTTGTTCATACCATATCGGCCCAGACCGAGCACGAAGCCCATACTGACTGAAGGCCCATCCCATTACCAGAACGGCGACCAATCCAGACCAATCTTGGAGGCTCAACCCTCTGACCGGCTCGGCATGTTGGCCCAGACTGACCTAGAGGCCCAGCCTTCTTCCGACACCATGCCACTGGCCGACTCTGAAGGTTTAGCCTCTGTCGGTCGGTGAATCGGCCCAGACCGACCTAACGGCCCAACACTGCGGCCTAACACAAGCCCAAGAGGTCCAGGGCCACTCATGCAAATAAGCCCTAGTCGGGTCTAGATATCACCTCCACGTATCAGTCCCACAGAAATTGACATTTGTCCCATATCGGGAGAATATAATTATTATATTCATGACACCCATACAAAAGGGGTCCATTTGTTGTACAAAGGTAACTAAGCATTTTACTGTTCACAACTACTTTTACAGTTTACATCCTACCACTCACCCTACACCTTAGACCGACTACTAACTTGGGCGTCGGAGTACCTTTGGGTTGGTACCACACCGGTAACTATACTCTGACCGACCGACCAGCTTCCTTCCTTTTCAGGTCTACACAGGGCACGTGGCAGAGCTGCATTCACTCCCTAAGTTGGCACATTTTGTGCATCAACAATATTAATGACTTTAATAGATTTATATCCATCCCTACATGTAGATAAGGTTTGTAACACAAATTAAATACTGTAGGGCCCTAAACAATTAGGTAGAAAAACTAATATCTGATATACAATGTTCACTAAACAAAAAAACTTCTCCATCACAAAATGTCTGTTTATACTTGGGGATGCAAGCGTGAATGTAAATACCCAATCTATATCATAATATATAAAGAAATTTTTGAAATTATTATGTATTAGGATTACACTTATTTCTTATTTCTTGCGATAATAAATTATATGTGTTCGTACCTAAACTGGTCGGCCTAAAATCGCCTCTACGGTTGTCAGAAATCGCCTTCAGTCACTCTCAATCATTCTCAGGATGCTCAAGATGAAAAGTGAAAAGTGAATCTTTTTCTCAAGCCCTTTTATACTTTTGCACAAAAGTAACTATGATTAAAAATAGTTGTTGGTTACTTACTCAGCCAACCCAAGAGTCGTGCAATTAACTACACACACTACCTTGGTCAGTGGAAATGTCACCTCCATTGAAGACAACATTAAAACCGGAGTGGCTCTCGGTCAGTCTGAGGACATCTCTCAGATCGATCGGCTACCTCATCGTGTGAGGGTCTGCCCAAGTTGACCGACTAAGGTGACATACACTCACCTTGGCCCCAAGTGGCTCTCGGTCGGTTTGCAGACTTCTCCTAGACCAATCAGCTACCTCATCATGTGAGGGTCCACGCCAGCTGGCCGACCAAGGTGACATACACTCACCTTAGCCCTAAATGGCTCTCAGTCGATTTGAGGACATCTCCCCGGCCGATTGGCCACTTCATCGTGCAAGGGTCTGCCCAAGCTAACCAACCAAGGTGACATATACTCACCTTGGCCCCAAGTGGCTCTCGATCAGTCGACGAACATCTCCCAGGGCGATCAACCACATCACCGTGAGAGGGTCCCCACCAGCTGACCAATTAAGGTGACATACACTCATCTTGGCTCTAAGTGGCTCTCTGTTAGTCTGAGGACATCTCCAAGGCCGATCAGCCACCTCATCGTCTGAAGGTCCGCGTAAGCTGACCGACTAAGGTGACATACACTCACTTTGTGTAACGACCCATCCCAAATTCCTAGATTAGATTAGTGACTAATCACGATTAGTGAGGCTAATCCGTGATTAGTAGAGCGAAATCGGACGAACGATGCGAAATGACCGTTTTGCCCCTAGTGGTGGCAAAACGTTGACTTTTCAATCGGGTGGTCAAATGGACTTTGACCGATGACCGTGACGTAGTTATGACGTCACGAGTTCATAGACGTGTGGCACGTTCAATTCCGACATTCGAGGAAGAAGTTATGACGTTCGGAAGTTTAGGGGCATTTTGGTAATTTGGGTGAATAGGAGGTTAAAAGTTGACTTTTTGACCGGGAGGTTCGATGGCCAAGGGCCGAAGACCGTTACGTAGATAAAGACGATACGAATCCATAGGCAGGCGGCACACTGAAATCGGACTTCGAACGGGAGAGTTATGGGTTACGGAAGTTCGATTTCTCTATGCTCGAACTTCGAGACGGGGACGTTTCGGCGAAATCTGATTGGGTGGATATTTTGGTGGGCCCCATGGATGAGTGACAAGTGTCACTCATCCCATTGATTTGATCCCCCAAAATGTGGATCTATATAATAAAATAATATTATTTAATTAATTTTTTTTTAACCAAACCCACCCACCATTCAATCTTGGCCATCCATTTCAATTCATCCTTAAATCCACACCATCCATCCCATCTCCCTCTCATCAGCCATCACTCTTCTTTGTTCATCCTCCCACCCGAAACCCATAATCCCATTTTCTCCATTTTCTCCATTTCCTTTCAAAAAACCGAAACACTCACACCCATCACCATTCATTGCTTGGGTGTGACCGTGAGTGACGGGAGGGAAGGACAGAGAGGCTGGGACGGCGAGTCACGGCGACGGACGACGGAGGACACGGCGGAGGAGCTCGACCCGTGAGGTGAAAATATTTAAAAATCCAAGTTTTGTTTTTGTTAGGTTTTAATTGAAACTAATGACTGGGTTGTGCTTCTGGGGGACCTAGGAGAGAAATGGGATTGTTTTTGAAGGTTAGAGCGGCCTGGAACAGCCGTGAACGGCGGGAGAAGTCACGGCCGCCATGGCCAAACTAGAAGGTATGGTTTTTGATGTTTTTCTTCCGTTTTAAGGTCATAGGACTGTAGGTTAGGATTAGAGGATGAAAATGGGACAAACGGGAAGCATTTTGGTGGTCGAACGGCGGAGAACCGGCCGGGTCAAGCCGCGGGTCAAGGCGACCCAGTTGCAGACGTTCGGGTCGACCCGCGGGAGGGCAGGGATGACAGGTGACGTCATCCTGCTGACGTCATCATGTCAGGGATGACGTCAGCATCGTCAGATCTGACAATGTCAGCTGACATGTCATAAAATGGGCCAATAGGAGTGCGACACGTGTCACATGTCAGTGCACAGTCAGCACTGACATGTCAGTGATGTGGCCCAATCAGGAGCTGACACGTGGCACATGTCAGACTGCCACGTGGCACTGACAGTACAGTGAAGTGGACCAATGGGAGCATGACACGTGGCACCTGTCAGAGTCTGACATGTCAGACCTGACAGCTGTCAGATGACGTCATGCTGACGTCAGCGATGACGTCAGCAGGTACTGTAGCGGCGCATGAAGCCCACGCGCAGCCACTTTAGGCGGTGCGTGAGGGCGCGTGGCAGGGAATTTGGGAAAGTGTTCAACACAGGAAATCTTCTATTCGATGTAACGAACATTTTGGGACTGGTTTCGTGTCGATCAGACACCGTCTCGATATGTTTCGGGGCATCGAAAGATTTAGGTTCGTGATTAAAAATAGTTAAAAATACGGGAAAATTACGGGGCTTTGGTAGGAGGTTAATTAAGTAGTTAGTAACCTTCTATTACGATTTGGACAGATTTGGGGGTCCCGGTGACGGTGATCGGCTCGGGGAGCCGTATGGCACGCAAATCGAGGCGACAGCTCGGACGGTCTGTGAGTGGACCTTGTTTTCTAAATCGATGCATGCATAAATGTTTATTATATGTTTTATTACTTGTTTGATGATGCCATGGGTGCATTTGTATGTGGTTACGTATAAGCACGTATTTCGAGGCTTCGGCCTTATACGGTGCTTACACGGGTCTGTATTTCTTTATTGATTTAAATGATTTGATTTTGGATTTCTAAAAGGATCAACTCGGGTATGAGACCCATTTGGTTTTGTCTCGGGCATATGACGCTATTTACGACCTTCGGGTCTAAATCGTGGTCGCGGGAGGTGCTATGTGCACGGCGATCGACGATACGACGCTCGCCTCCGGATTGGGATGTGTTCCTTCCGGAGAGGTCACGATGCACGATTCGTGGTCGGGCAGCCTGGGGAGGCTCGATTTCGGAGTGCGGATGGTTCAGGATAGCGATCGGTGAGGAGTGCACCATGATCTTGTGGTGGTCACGTCGGTTGATTCGTTCACGGCGACATACCAGGATTGAGAGCGGTCCTGGATGGATGGTTGCACGCATCACTATGATCGGAGTCGTGACTGACCCTTAGATATCGGGCACGGTGCCCAGTTGAGTCATATGTTCGGGCACGAGACCCAGTTACTTTATGGTTTATGATTTCGGGTCAGGGACCCTACGTGGATTTCCAAGTTCATGACGGTTTATGGGAACCGGTATGAACCTTTGTCGAGTTATTCTGGTTCTTGACGGTTTATGGGGACCGGCATGAACCCTGGTTATGTTATTACGGTACATGACGGTTTATGGGAACGGGCATGTTACCTGATTATGGATATTATGGATCATGACGGTTCAGGGGAATCGGTCATGAATGTTTATGTTATGTATATATATGTTCATCTACCTTCCTTTACTTCCATTATCTCCTCCGGGGAGGGTCGTTGGCCTGGGTGGACCCCAGAGTAGTCACGGAGCACCGACTGAGTGGAGTCACCCCCCCAGTTGGGTTCCTTACTCTCAGGAAGGCTATAGTTACTATTACCTCGGGTAGGGTCAGTGGTCTGCAGACATTGACCTTGACTTTGAGATGACTCGGATTGAGACCCGGGTAGCACGCGCGTAGCTTTGGATACCGTGACAGGATTGGTTGTGTGACTTATATATATGTATGTGATGGATATATGATATATGATATGTGGTGTGTACGGGTGTGCACAAGGTTGGAGCAGTGGCTCGTGTACTTGGTTCCCTTATGGATTTGGGCAGTGGCCCGTATGGTCGTTTTCATTGTGGTCCTTTTGACCTTGGTTTATATCTGCTTTGGGCTTAGTCCCACCTATGGTTGTTTTGGATAAATGGTTTTCGAATGCATGCATGCTTTTTAGTGGAGGGTACAAATGTCTTATGAAATGTTTTTATAAACTTTTGTTTTGTCCACTCACAGTTTTTAATGTTTTGACTGCCCTTCAGGTTGACATCGGATGTGGACTGTAGCAGAGATGGAGATATCACATACCTCCTCCGGATCCTAGCGTACTCTGATAGCCCGGGAGGGCAAAGGTCGGAAATATCCCTTGTCTGACACTTCGTGTCAGACGGGAGCAGGGTCATCCCGCACGAATCCCGGGGGGATTGGGATGGGTCCTGTCACTTTGGCCCTAAGTGGCTCTCGGTCGGTCTGAGGACATCTCCCAGGTTGATCAGCCACCTCATTGTGCGAGGGTCCGCGAAAGCTGACCAACCAAGGTGATATACACTCAGTTTGGCCCCAAGTGGCGTCGGTCGGTTTGAGGACATCTCTCCGGCCGATCGTGCACCTCATCATGTGAGGGTATCATCCTCTGAGAAGGGCTTGGGGGACTGGGGACTGGCATAGTGGACATCTAAACAGGTCAACAAGTATAATACAAGCCCTCAACCGAGGAAATCCACCACAGTCAACGACTTGGGGGACTCTTGTTCGTACCTAAAATAGTCGGCATGGCAGCCGATAGGGTACGCCTTAACCACCAAATGTGCAGAGCTCAAACTATCCAAAGCTAACCGCTCCTATCTGATCGATCAACCCCTTCAAGCATCTTCCTGATCAAAGCAGCAAGGTCAGAATAGCCTAAGACGATCATATATTATCGGCCACACCCTTGATCGACCAGACCACCCAGTCGGTTTTCCGAGTAGTCAGCATGAGGCCGAATCATCTGTAGGTCGACCACATCTAGTCGGGCAGGCCCACTGAGAGGTTAGAAATGTTGCCTAGGACCACCTCAGGACACGTGTCAGCACATAAGGACAACAATATTTATCCCACATTGACAAACACCAACAAACACCAACAAACATATTAAATGCTACTATAAATATAAGGGTATTCACCTCCAAAAGGTAATGATAATCTTGATCTCACGTTGTCTAAATTATTACAGTATCCTTCTTACTTAATCTCACTTAAACATCAGAGACTGTTAGGTTGGCACCATATCAGTGTTCCTTTGCTCTCACCCTCTTCCTGTGCTGGTCTTCTTACCCAGAGGGGAGCAGCAAAGGTACTCGATGAGGCGAGTTTAAATTGGTCTATTTCTTGCATCAACAATATGTATTTGCCTCATTAACATGCCCAATTTACACAAAATTTTACATTGGATCATTAATTTCGAGTAGACTAGAGCACACTCCAACCCTTAAGAGCAGCACATACCTAAATATGGGACTTCACATCACACATTCATCACACCAAGCTAAGCTAATAACTCAATTAATTATATTTTATAAGAAAGTATATAAAAATATTAAATTTCCGTAGCGTAGCCATAGCCATAGGGTTCACTGCAGTTCTGTTATTCTTCCTTAATCTCGACTCTCATCACTTCTCACTTTCTATACATACACCCATATTTTATACCAATCTTCAAGCCTCGTTTACTGAGTGATAATTAGTATATACCCGACTTGTTATAGTCAAATAATTTATAAGTTAATATTCATTTTAATAAATTGAACCAAATTTATCTTATCTTTGTCTATGATTTCAATATAGCCATGAAAATAATATTATATATATGTGTGTAAATATAACTTTTTTTTGGGATAATAATATATAATATATTATACAGTGATATTTGAGAAGAAACACTTAGATATGAAAAATGGGATATTATATTCCCATTGATAAGCATCTTTGATCTCTTGCCTTGCCAGTTGCCTCTATATGCTATACAAATTGAGATTGTTCAAAGCGTGCAAGCAAATGCTTGATTCTTTTATGCAGATAAAGTTTTTAGTCACAAAATAAATCATACACATCACAAAAACTGACCATCATTTTTTGTGACGGAAATATATTTTGCTTTTGATTGTTTCAATTGTCACGTCCTTTTTCTTTTATAGTGAAGTTAAATAATGAGGCAATGTCAAACAAGATTGGGGTTGTATTTTGATGAAAAGACCTTTCAGTTTGGTGGTTGCTGTTAGGAAATTAATCCTTCGTCATGCAATTGTTAACAATAAAGATAAAAAAAGAAAATAAAGAAACTAAGAACACAAAAGATTTAACGAGATTCGGCCAATTAACTTGCTTACGTCCTCGGAGAGTTTTCTCCTTCACTATGAGAGAATACAAAATACAAGATTACACTACTCAAGTTTATACCCAACTCGAGCCCTTGTATCCAATAGGATACCCCTTGTACACCCTCTCTCAACCCAAGAAAATCACTCTATCCCAAAGAGCTATACACACTCTTTCACCTTCTCTTAACCGAGAAAATCACTCTACTCCAAGAGCTATACACACTCTTGAAGTGTTCAAGAAGATCACTCTAGCCCAAGAGCTATAGACACTCTTGAAGCACTCACTCACTTGTGAGGTGTTCTCCTTGATGTTGAAATGTGGCCAAGCTCTCCACCTTATATAGTGCTTAAGGCACAAGTTGTATTTGTGTTTTTCCAATGTGGAACATTTTTCTCACATTTCAACATCCTTCATTAAAGTCCATTCATGCACCTTCCTCAATTAATGTTCTTCTTCATGAAGCTTCCACATCAATCTTTTCCTACAAGGTTGAATGAACAACACCATGTATTTATTCCCAATACATAATCAAATTTCAATACATTAATAATCCACTAAGGAGGTATTAACTCAACAGTTGCTACTTGTACTTAAAAGGCACGGCAACAAGATTGTCCTTATATATTCCAAAAAAATTTTAATAAGACATTTACATGTACCTTATTATATTATACAAAATTTATTTAATTTATTAATGAATGTGCTACTCTTTCGTAGAATCATGTATGGCAATCCTTTTTCTTCTTTCTTGTTTGCCTTTGGCTCAAATGGCTACAATACAAGTATGTAAGACACTGAAAAATGCTGCAATCCATTTTCTTTATTTTTGTTTGCCTTTGGCTCAAAATAACTCCAATGCAAGTAAGATGATACCGAAGAATGCAATTTGCGCCATCATCCAATAAAGAATTTTGAGCCAAATTATATGTCTTTTAATTTTTTTTAAATATTAGGTTTATATTAATAAACAAAATCAAATTATGTTCTTTAAAAAAAAAACTTATATTGACGGTGTTATGGTTCTTTTGATTAGTAGTATAGTGGTAATTTCAGATTATCAAGTTCTAAGAGAAACCTAATAAGCCACACATTGGGTCTTCAAGTTAAATTCGTGAACTTCACAACTTTGGTCTTTAAAGCGAAGGAGGAGACTCCATTCTCCTCCATTGGAAAAAAATGAAATTGATATAAAAGCTCCATACGGGGCCTCACGCAAGCTTCTGGGGTCGTTTCTCTATCTCTATTTTTGGGTCTTTTAGATCTGAAATTTTGAACCCCTTTTGAAACTTTCAAGCACTTAATTAACTCCAATCTCTTATTCTCTTACACCGACACCGGGGAATTCATTGAGAATTCCCAAGTTCATGTATAAAGGAGGAAGCTTTTGATTGTGGCATGTGAGCCTCCTCCAATGGGGTCCCGTAATCGAGCAAATGCTTCTTCATCTTCTTCATCGTCTTCATCCTCTCAACGCACAGACATTTCGGTCCTAGGTAAGTGCTTCAATTTCTCTAATTTACTCTTTCCTTTTTCTGTTTTGTTCCTTTCTGGGATTTCGATGAATTCGAAAACCCAATATTTCGTAAGTCTGAAGTTCATATTTACATACTTATATTGAGTTTCCATAGATTCGAAACTTATATGAAAAGAACTTAGGTCCCAAGTTTTTTGGATATGTTGGAGAAGGTTGAATATTTGGTTCATTAGTTTTGGTGGGAATTAGGGGATAAACGGATTCCTAAGAGGTTTCCAAATAGAAGAATGAGGTATAACATTTTAGGCCAAAGGGCTTAAAGCAAACAATTCAAATAAAAAAACTAAGGTTTAAACTATGAAGATTAATCTGCAAAAATATCTGAGTACTAGTTTGGGAAAAATGAGAATTCCTTGTGAAGTCATGCCTGGCAAATGGAAATTCTATTGTTTGGCAACATAAGGGGTTTTCGTGAGTGTTTTTAGTTTGTAGGATTATGGAGAAAATGAAAATGATACAACGGGTTATTTAGTTTAGATGAGTGGATTGTTTACTGGAGGTTTACTTGTGATATTTCAGTGGAAGTTGCCATCTTGGATATAGGCACCGAAGTATATTGAACTTATATACTCTTACTTGCTAATGTTACCCTTCCTGTCTCCCTTTATCATAAACTTTTGCTAGAGTAAAGAACTTCATCTGTAAACACTCACTCTCCCTTTTTTCTGTGTGCACGCTTTATCAGCAAATTTTCGTTGTTTTCTGAGATCAGTAGCAAATAATACTCGAAAGACAGGAAATCGACTATGCATCATCCCACATTTTAGGAGGCTTTAGGGTCCTATCTCTTAAATTACGTTTTTTTTTTTGATTAAATTGCATAATGTTTCAGGGTTCCATGAGAAGCATCAAGAGGAGCTAGAAAACTTGACACTAACAACACAACCCTTCAGAACATTTAAGTTTTTCATTTTGGCTGTTGTTCAATATGTTAAGCGTTCAATATCATATTTGTTGGTAAAAGGTGGTTGGCTTGTGCTTTTGAGTGCTGTGATATTGTCTTTTGCAGTTCTTCTAGTTTCCATCGAGGGCCCTCATGAGAAGGTATGTTTTGTTTGTAAATTATCTTGCAGATGGACTCCAAAGTTCTTTCTCACTGTAATTTTCTTCCTTTATTTTTTGGTTGCTTATACAATGGTGAACTATATAGCTTCGTAATAGGTTGCAACTTAGGTTGTACTAAACCCTTCGCTAGCTTCTTGGCAAGTTCCTAACAAGCACAATCTTTCTGAGGGCTCCATGTTTTGATGTCTTTATGTAAATGGGACTTATTTTATGAACCAACATCAAATCTTTATCTCCATTTTCATTAACGGTACTTATTTTTTTGTAGGGCCACTTGATAAAACTATTCGTAGTTTAGATTCAAATATTTTTCAATCATTCATTGGCAATGGAAAATCTAAAAACCTTTTTAATTTGTATAGTGAGGATCTTAATGGCTATGTGAACTTTATTCATAGCCTTCTGATGATAACCATGATATTTCATACTCATTTTGGAAATTCATCTCATTTAAATGCTTCTTAGGAAGCATGACACAAGTTGATGTCTTGTTTCTGCAGCACATTGAGGAACTTCTCAAATATTTCCAATTCGGGTTATGGTGGGTGGCCCTTGGAGTTGCATCTTCAATTGGTCTTGGTAAGCAATATGAAAATATGAATACTAGTTTTTGTATCAGACTGTTTGATGGTGCAAGTTATCAAAACATGCAAAAGTATTTTCTGGGAGTCCAGTTCTTATGTTTGGAACTAGAAAGTGTCTATTCTGATAACTATTTTTGAATACTCCGCAATATCTTTGCTAGCATGCACGATTCTAACCTGCTTGATATATCAAAAGTGGAAGTGTTATATCATTTTCTTTTTCGTTTTCTTCAGGATCTGGTTTACACACATTTGTCCTCTATTTGGGTCCTCATATTGCCTTCTTTACATTAAAGGCAATGCAGTGTGGTCGAGTTGATTTAAAAATTGCTCCATACGATACAATACAGTTAAAAAGTGGACCTTTGTGGCTTGGGAAAAACTGCACTGAATTTGGGCCCCCATTGTTTGAATCATTACATGGTTTGCGGGTTCCACTTAGCAGCATATTACCACAGGTCCAGTTAGAGGCTATTTTATGGGGCGTTGGGACTGCAATTGGAGAGCTTCCTCCGTATTTTATCTCAAGAGCAGGTAAGGGAAACAAATTGTAGATTAATACTGTCCAACTAAATATTTACACCCAAGGACAGGTTTGTTTGTATGGAAAACGTTATACAAACAAATTGGACCAGATGGAGGAAGGACACTATCCATGCAATGATCTACATGGTATATAATTAATTCTGGTTCTTAATGGCTTTACTGCTTCATGTAGCAAGCTTATCTGGTGAGAAAATGGATGCCATGGAAGAACTAGGTTGCTCTTCAGATGAAAGAACGGGATTCATAGCTACCCATCTAAACCAAATCAAACAATGGCTTCTATCACATTCACAACAGTTGAACTTCTTTACAATCTTAGTCCTTGCTTCGGTTAGTTTGTACATCTTTCTTCTTCATTACCATAGTATCGTTTTCCTAAAATATAATATTTTGTAGGCATTGCCACGTGACTCCTATCATATCTGCTTCATTACAGATAATTTTTATTACTTACTGATTATTACACAAACATATTTGTGTGCCACACTTGCTAATAGATCAATGAACTTCAAATTTCTATTACCACCCAGCAGCTGTATGAATCAACGTTTCTCTTATAGAGCCAACTTTTAAGTATCAGATTTCTCTTAAGTACGAAGTTCTTTAAAGTTGGCGTTCATGTATCTTGTTTGATCTTAAGAATGCAACAATTGTTATTCGTATCATAACTTAGTAAAATTGTGTCAATGCTTATTCACTCTGACCTGCCATTTAACGGGGATACATTTCAGGTGCCAAATCCTCTTTTTGACTTGGCTGGCATTATGTGTGGGCAATTTGGTATTCCATTTTGGAAATTTTTCCTTGCAACAGTAATTGGAAAGGCAATTATTAAAACTCATCTACAGGTTTGTTAGCTACCTCTTCTTACACAGTTTTTACCATGTTTTCGTTCCATTTACCCAAACCTGCTCTTATATTTCGTCTTGTCTAAATCTTTCCTATTGGCTTCTGATTATTGGTGGTGGTTTGTATATTTTCTTTTTATGCAGACAGTTGTCATCATCTCAATTTGCAACAATCAACTTCTTAATTGGATAGAGAATGAATTGATTTGGGTTTTCAGTCTTGTTCCTGGGTTTGCTTCTGTCCTGCCTAACCTCATCGCAAAAATTAATGCTGCAAAAGAGAAGTATCTCACAAAATCTTCTGTGTCCCCAAACATCAAGGTAACTCTTTGCACATTGGCTTTTAACTCTATCAGTGCTGATATCATCCGATACTGGTTTCTTTTGATTTGTCTAAAGTAAAAACTTTTCCAGGTGGACAAATGGGATTTCTCATTTGCATCAATTTGGAACTCTTTGGTGTGGCTTATGCTATTGAACTTCTTCATCAAGATTGTTAATGCAACTGCACAGCGACATCTGAAGAAACAGCAGGAAAAGGAGCTTGCTTTGTCATCGAAGAAGTCATGAACCCCACAAAGTCACACAATGTTCGGCCATGCTCTTTCAAATGCCGGTACCTTTATCTTTTTTTTTTTTCTTTTCTTCGTCGGGTCTCCTTTCTCCTCCACGTTTTACAATTAGAATCCCAGATAGATCACTTTCAGAAAGCACCATTGTTCTCTCCCCAAGGTGCTCTGCTCATTATGTCCTTGTTCGAAGCGCTTGTAAGAAGGATCATTCTCAACTGTAGAAGGTGCAGGTTTATTATGTGTAATTTTGGGGGAAGCATTATTTCGGATGTATATTTTATTTTTCTACCCATTGTCAACTAATGTTGAAATTTAGGAATTGGAATATTATTATTCTTTGCAATACCAATGCAAGACAAAGTTTATAACTTTGAGATTCTAATACATTTCAATGATTTCCCTCGTTCTTT
The DNA here is from genome assembly GCA_032719365.1 of Prinsepia uniflora. Classification (NCBI taxonomy): domain Eukaryota; kingdom Viridiplantae; phylum Streptophyta; class Magnoliopsida; order Rosales; family Rosaceae; genus Prinsepia; species Prinsepia uniflora. Next base: position 52,847,435 of record CM064863.1, on the reverse strand, counting down.
TTTCTCTTTAACTTTGGGTTCTTATTTAACCTGAAACGATAAAAAATTGTACCAAAAAAAGTAAAATAAATTTATGGTCAAAAATAGTCTTTTTGCAAACAAAACGAGCAGTTTAGTTTTATGATTTAAATTAAGAGAAGTATATTTTGGTTTATATTAAATTACAGATATATATTTTACGGTTCAAATCTTTAATTTATTATCTTCAACTACTATTTAAAATAGGGCCAATTACTCATAGGTCCCTACTAACATGTAAAATTTATTCAAAAATTTGCATATAGAAAAATTAAACTCATAGGGTCCTTTGACTAATCAAATGACTATACAATTTAAAATAGACCATAGTTTTTATATAAATTACAACTAATGTCATCTAATTGTAAACTAATCCAACAACAATCTAAAAATCACTTACCAAAATTTATCATGATTTCAACATTACTTTTTATTTTTTTATTATAAGATTATAGTGAGGATTATTAAAATATTACTCATATTTATATATTTTTTTTCACTTGAGCATTTTTAAAAATAATATGAATATCTAATCTAACTTAAAGTAAGATAATTAAAAGCAGTAATTCTTCAAAAATACTTTTAAATTTAAAAATTCTTTTATCTTCTCCGATATTAAATAATTTGATTAATTTCGTATAGTTTAGGATTTAATTCTTGAATTTTGTACCAAAATTCAGGATTAAACCCTATGTCGTACGAGTTTTCACCACCATCTCCACACCACCAACCCCCCCCCCCCCCCCCCCCCCAAAAAAAATTCTATACCCTACCCGTTGAACCCCAGACAATACCGGATTTTTATTTTATTTTTTCTAGAAAAAAATTCAATCGTAACTATATACAATATATATATAATATTTATTATATGTATAATATAATAAATGCTCCAAGAGGTCAAAGAAATCAAACACTAAGGGGCACATGGGTAAAAAGTACAAAAAAAGACAAAAAAAGGGCACATGTGAAATTTCTTACTTATAATTTCTGTTTAGGGGCTTTTGAGAATAAAAAAAGTTTGAAGTAAGGTCTTATTTTGTTTAATATACAAGTATTAAAGGTTTTAAATAAAACTAAAAGTTATTAAGGATATAACAATGATTTACTCTTTAAAATATTATAGTTGAGCCTTATCTAACTTCAGTAAGTAGTGATGTGGTTTTTTCGGGCCCACTAAAATTCACATCAGCTTGGGTTTAAGGGGAGTGGATCCTCTCAGGATTGTTAACGTGGACTGTTAAAAGCTTATTCTATGATTAGAAGCTAATATTACCGACTTTTAAAATATAATCAATAAAACACCCTAGTTTTCCTCTCTTTCTTGTTATTGTTGCCTATCTTCCTCTCCCCCTTTAGGCCCATCTACGTGGGGGGCTATGCCCACCATAAACTAGTAAATTTAGCCATATTGGAAACAATCATGTTATAAATTGGCTAGATTTAGGGCTACGTCCACCCAAGCCTCCGGTGAGGCTTGAGCTCAAAGTTGCCAAAATAAAACCCAAAATGCAGCCCATTCAGCCCACAAATGGTGGGTCATTTTACAGCAAGTAGCAAGAAATATGTAGAATAAAATCCTCCCAATTGATTTTTGTTTGTAAATAAAGAATTAAGAAAAATAATGTGACCTAGTTAAAGGAAAGATGAAGAATAAAAGATTAATTGATTCCTTTCTTGTTATTTTTTTTACTATATATAGTACATTTCTTGTCTTTTATTTAATTTTATTATAAAATACTCTTATAATCATGAAAATAGTTATATAATGGCATAAATAAAAATTAACCCCAAAAAAAAAAGAATAAAGAAAAAATTAATTTAATATATAAGTAAGTTTTCTCTGCACTATAAAGAACCGTCTCAGAAAATGAAGGCATTTTTTGAAAAATAAATTAACAATGGATGAATTTACCTCTATCGTTTTAATAATAGCCCAAAAGTCAATTTGAACTTGGGAAACTTCTCGGAAGTTCTGCTTGGACCAATGCGTGCATTTCAAACTTACGAGTTCGTAAATAGGCGGCACACATAAAACAAAGAATGCATGAACAGATTATGTGTCTAAAAATTTAAGGGATTTTAGTAAATTTGGAAACTAGGGGCACTGTAGTCTGTTTTTTTTTTGGGGGGGGGGGGGGGGGGGGTTGGTTGGTGGGTTGTGGTGGTGTGTGTTGTTCTTTGAGTGATGACTAAGCATCTCACTCGTGTGAAGGAGAGGAGGTCTCGCACGGTATAGGAAGAAGGGGGAAAATCTTCCTTGTTGGGGTCTGGTTTTGGAAAACAAGACATGGATGGAAGAGAAGGAAGGGTTGTAGATAGTCCTCTTAGAGGCTCATGAAACAGAGAGGAAGAGGGAGAGGAATTGGAAAAATCCAACAGTCACTACCTGATTTATTCTTGTCGTTCTGAAGTTGAGGAAGTTGAGAGCTTGAATTTAAGGCCTCTAACACCTTCCTTGAGTCCTAGCAATCAAAACCAGCTGGAACCTAAAGCGGAATAGAGCAAAAATCATTCTAGACTAGGGTGTGAATGTTGGTCATGAGCTTCAACTGTTCCTTTGGGGAAAGAGGTATAATTCTCCTATTTTGACATTGCATTAATTTTCTTAGTTTTGAATAAGATGGATTAGTTGTTGTTTGGATGATAATTGACTGAAGTATGGAACCAATGATACAATTTTTGAGACGATTAGATATCATTTCAGGGTAGTTTCGTATGTTCGAAGTGACAATACTTATATGGTTAAGGTACCCGTGGAAATCCCGGGGCCTTAGAGGTTTGACTATAAAACCATTATCTGACTAGGATGTCAGAACGAACTCCGAAAAAGTCAGGTCATCATGACATGACTCAGAAAGAGTCGGGATACTAGTCTAGGGCCTAGAAGGAGCCGTGGTATTGGGTTTTACCATTCATCGGGGTTAGTGATCTGGTGTGGGCAGTGACCCCAAGAAGAAGAAACATGTTTGGTTCGTATGTCGAGACAATAATTCTGACAAGGTCAGTGCATACATCCATTATTTGAAAAGTTATTTAGTAGTGTTGTCAAGTCCCAACGGTAAGTTTGGAACTTAGATTTGGTATTCAAGATGGAACAGGACCGGGGACACTTATCAAAGAAATTTCGGGAAGAGTCTTATCAATTTGGCATCAGAGCAAACTAGACAATATTGTCTCGAGATGTTCTGAAAAAATGTTTAGCGCAAGACTGAGATTATTCGAAAACATGGTGAGTGGACATCGTTTATTAACTGTGATACATGCATAACAACAGAGAGATCGCAGGACTGAGATTATTCGAAAACATGGTGAATGGACGTCATTTACTCCACCAGAACCTAGTAATCTCAATTGATAGCTCGTGACAAAGAGACTGCGGGAGACGAAAAATGCTCCTCATGTAGGTGGGGAGAGCTTGAGCCACATTTTTTACAATTACTTCTTTCCCAGCCGCAGAGACTAGCTTGGTATTCCAATTGGCTAGGCGGCTACGTAGGGCATCTCGGACCCTGACAAATATCCTCAGTTTATTATGCCCCATAAGTGTAGGAAGTCCAAGATACTTTTCATGAAAATCCACAACCTGGATACCTAGTAAACTAATAATCAGATGTATCAAAATCGGATCTATCCCTGAGCTAGAACAAGCAACAGACTTCTCAAAATTAATCAGTTTACCAAAAACCCTCTCATACTCATGAAAAACTACCTGTAACTTTTGACATTCCCTCAACCATGGATTACAAAACAGCAAATTATCATCAACAAACAAACAAATGATATGTAGAGGGAGCCTTGGAGTCATCGCCATCTCATGAATGTGCGTCTCCATATCGCATTTGGTTACACTGATGATACTGCAATTTGAAATTCCGATTGTACCCTTGCTAGGGCACGCTGACCAAGCGTTCACATCAAAGAAATTAAGCTAACTACATGTCTAGGGCCCCAGGCAACAGTCTCACATGCCCAGCTTAGGGTTGGGTGGTCACTACCCTACTTAATTACTATCCAGTAGTGACTAATCGAATGCTAAAGCGACATTGCTATCACCTTGACCCCCTTATGTAGATGGATCCCACCTAGAAAACCTAACAGCATAGCCATGGCATTTGGTTTTTGGCAATGGTGCCCACCACCAGACCCATTTGTTGGTGTCGTGGCATTGAATTTGACCCTTGTCTTTGGAGCCATTCACTTGTTGTAAATTGATGTGGAAAGAAATAATATGTTTTTTTTGGAGTCTTAGGATATCTGAACTCCAACGCCCTTTTGTGGGATTATGTTTGGTGCAATTTTTGAGGAAGAAGGAATGAGAGGCCGCGATTGCTGCTGACATGGCATAGTAGGCGGGCCCCCTCCTTATCTCCCCCGATTTTCTGCTTGTGAATTACCACCGAACTTGGTTTTTTGAAACATTGCTGTCTGTTCTATATCTACGCGGTTTCCTGCTCTTTTCTTGGTCCCATGATTTTTCTTTGCGCTTGTCTATATCGTTCTCTCCTTCATGAAATGAAGGGAAAGCATAACCATGCATTTGAGTTTGTGAGGAATTTTCATAGAAACTCCTGAATTCAATAATCATTCTTATACTGTATCCAAGTGAATTGTGTCATTGTTCATATACAACTTTAGTTTACATTCATATTAACAAAGAGAGAGTTGCTTGAAGCTATTAATAACATATTGATAAGTAGACTCAATACGACCAACAACACCATAATAGAAATTTTCCAGGCAATCGGCATACAAGCTAATTGGCAGGCATATTGCCTACTCAACAGGCGATACCTATAGTATATTCACAGAAATCCTATGACATTGCACTCGGCAACCACACTCAGCAAGCTCAGGTCGACACCACCCCCTTGGCATAGTAGGCGGGCCCCCTCCTTATCTCCCCCGATTTTCTGCTTGTGAATTACCACCGAACTTGGTTTTTTGAAACATTGCTGTCTTTTCTATATCTACACGGTTTCCTGCTCTTTTCTTGGTCCCATGATTTTTCTTTGCGCTTGTCTATATCGTTCTCTCCTTCATGTAAATGAAGGGAAAGCATAACCATGCATTCGAGTTTGTGAGGAATTTTCATAGAAACTCCTGAATTCAATAATCATTCTTATACTGTATCCAAGTGAATTGTGTCATTGTTCATATACAACTTTAGTTTACATGCATATTAACAAAGAGAGAGTTGCTTGAAGCTATTAATAACATATTGATAAGTAGACTCAATACGACCAACAACACCATAATAGAAATTTTCCAGGCAATCAGCATACAAGCTAATTGGCAGGCATATTGCCTACTCAACAGGCGATACCTATAGTATATTCACAGAAATCCTATGACATTGCACTCGGCAACCACACTCAGCAAGCTCAGGTCGACACCACCCCCTTGGCATAGTAGGCGGGCCCCCTCCTTATCTCCCCCGATTTTCTGCTTGTGAATTACCACCGAACTTGGTTTTTTGAAACATTGCTGTCTTTCCTATATCTACGCGGTTTCCTGCTCTTTTCTTGGTCCCATGATTTTTCTTTGCGCTTGTCTATATCGTTCTCTCCTTCATGTAAATGAAGAGAAAGCATAACCATGCATTCGAGTTTGTGAGGAATTTTCATAGAAACTCCTGAATTCAATAATCATTCTTATACTGTATCCAAGTGAATTGTGTCATTGTTTATATACAACTTTAGTTTACATGCATATTAACAAAGAGAGAGTTGCTTGAAGCTATTAATAACATATTGATAAGTAGACTCAATACGACCAACAACACCATAATAGAAATTTTCCAGGCAATCGGCATACAAGCTAATTGGCAGGCATATTGCCTACTCAACAGGCGATACCTATAGTATATTCACAGAAATCCTATGACATTTGTAACGCCCCGGACGTTCTGGAAATGTAATATTATAAAATATTGAATAAAATGACGTTTTTACCCCTGTGATTTGTGTGGTCAATTTGTTGACTTTTTGATTGGGAGGTCGAACGGACGTGGAGTGATGACCGTGACGTAGTTCGGAACGTCACGAGTTCATAGACAGGCGGCACGTTCGATTCGGACGAACAGGGTGGAAGTTATGATGTTCGGAAGTTCAAGGGCATTACCGTAATTGGGCGTTATTAAGTGGGAAAAGTTGACTTTTTGTTTGACAATTGATACTCATTTGAATCAAAGACCGTTATGTTCGTCTTGACGCCCTGAGTACAACGACATGCGGCACGCGTGAAACGGACGTCGGATGCCCGAGATACGGGTCACGGAAGTTGGAGGGCAATTTGGTAATTATTGCACAGAGGGGCATTTTGGTCATTGCACGGCGGTTACTGTAGCACCACCGTGAAAAACAGAGCACACGGCCATGCCGTGGTGTTTTACGCGTGCAAATTGTTTAGGGTGGTAGTGGATGGATCAGACGTTTTGTTTATGAGAATTGAGGCAGTGGAGACACCCATGGGAGACTGAACTGAGCTCAGTGCACGAGCTGGATTTTAAATTGGCCGTGGTCTCTGTGCGTGCGGGAAACCATTTTCAGAGACCCAGTTGGTCTCCCACGAGTTGTTGGCCACATTGATCGATCAACCGTGTAAGAGAGTGAGGAGGGGTTTCGTCTGGGTCATTTGGTGCATCAGGTGTGGGCTGAGGTTGAGAGGGACGGTGAGAAAACAGTTTCGGGTTGTTTTTTGGGGGGAAACTCAGAGTTCAATTTCTAAGGGTCGAGGGACCAATCTAAACACACTGTGAGTCTTCTGGGAGTGACAGAATCTCGGCCGTGTAAGAATTGAAGGGATTCGAGAACGGATTGCCCAAGAACCCAGGGTCCAGTTCGAAGGAAAAACCAGTTGGAGGGAAAATTGAAGATCAAATTGTAGGGACTTTCGAGCTAAACCAAGGGCCATTCTAGTCTTCTGGGAGCAAAAGGAAACCAACCACGTCGATTTCGAGGGACGACACTCACGAATTGGCCAAGAACGGAGTTCCCTGGTTCTGAGTATTTTCGAGCTTGAGGTCGACGACTTCCAGGTAACGGTGAGCCCAATTGATTGTACCAGTGTGTTCGTATAAGTTTCCTTAAACTACTGGTGAAATTAATTTGAGTATGGAGTCAGTTTGGGTGAGTTTCAGAGGTCGACTTGTTCGACTGTGTGAGCTTGAGATGGGTCGATTTAGTATAAATCGAGGTTAACCAATGATGCAGACCTAAAATAAATGGGTTAGAGAAGATAATAGGATTGAAAACGGGAGGAATTGACTGAGAATTGAGCTTGAACTGGTCGGGTTGAGTCGCGGGTATAGACCCGTTTATCAGTCGATTCGGGTAAGGACGAAGATACTGTAGCTTGGCGCGTGGCCTTCACGCGCAGCCACTTTGGGCGGCGCGTGACGGCGCGTGTGACGTCAACTCCGATCACGGTCAACATGAGAAATAATCCTTTCAGTCTAATTAACATTTTCCCTTTTGGATTTGAGTTGTTCGGGAGTCGTTCGGGATAAGCTCGGGAGCCCGGAAGTTTAGGTCCTTAAGGTTTTTTTTGCCGAAAAATCCGGGAAATTAGGGAAAAATCTTACGAGCTACTTGAGGACGTTTGTAACCCTTCTTGTACATTTTTACAGGTCCGGACACTTCTGAAGCTACGGAGGAGCGCGCGGGACGCGATTGACGCGTCCTAAAACTGTGAGTGGACTTTTTGATTTTCTAAATTGGGCATGCATGACTATTTTGCTTATTTATCTCATGGTTTTACATATGATTTTATGATGGTGATATGTTATATCGGTTTTACGTGTTTTTCACGTTTTTCGAGATATTTACCGTATTTCACGCATTTCGAGGTTACGGTTTTCGCTTATGCATGCGTGATGATTTTGATAAAGTACCTGGATATGAATATGCATGTTTCGGATTTATGATGTTTTGATCACATTGTGAAGTAATTTTTGGAAATTGCATGTGTTGGAATTTGCATGTGAGTTCGTACATAAGTCCTGTCATGATGAGAAATGTTTTTGGAATAATGTTGGAAAAAGGTTTGTGATGAATCCTGGTTTATTGAGTTTGAAAAAGGTTTTGGGTTTAAAGACCCGGTTAATGGTTGGATCTGATTTTGGGTTTAAAGACCCGGTTATTTAATGACGGGGGCGGGCCCGAAAATTGGGTTTAAAGACCCGAATTGAGTTTAAAGACTCGTGAGTTTAAAGACTCGATTATTATGATACCCCCGAGGCCTGTTAATCATGTTTTGAGTTTAAAGACTCGTTGATATCCCGGGAAGGCCTAAAATTGAGTTTAAAGACTCGGATGGATCCAACGGCATAATTGTGGTTATTGATTCACGTTTTACTTGATTTGTGCAATTAACGTTCAAAATGACGGTTTCTGAAACCTGGAATTATTAAATGGTTTTTTTTACATGAATTATGGTGATCCTTTGTAACGTTTTTCGCGTGTTTCGGAAAAAGAGTTTTCGAAAGTTAATATGCAAAATTTGAATATTTGGTTATGCATGCGTGTTACAAAACTGGAGGGCGAACCCGATTTCGGAAAAACTGTTTTCCCTTTTAAACTTATGTTTCGGTCCACTCACACTTTGTTGTTTTAAATTCCCTCCAGGTCGTGGTACAAGTGCGGGGGCATAAAGTTTTCCCGTTGCGGTGTAGTTAGTTCACAGAGTAGGACTTGTTTCTTTAACTTGTTTTGTAATATCGCTCTGTGAAACTGTGGACTTGACGTCCAGTCGGATGTATTTGTTTAATCTCCCTGGTCTGACAATGGGTGTGTTGTAATATTAATTAGGTTTCCGGTCTTTTGGGTTCGATTGTCAGACGGGAGCAGGATGCTTCCCGATTATCGAGGCGATAATCGGGGTGGGTCCTATCAATTGGTATCAGAGCCTAGGTTTTACGATTCGTGTCCGGCACTCGGGTGTGCGTTGATTATTGTACTAACTTATGCCTCTTTCAGAAGAAGGACAACCGGCCATGCCTCCGCGACGCGAACCCCCTCCACGACCTAATGGCGATGCCGAGAGCGCTTCGATCGAGCGAGCCCAGCGTCTTGGGGCCACGATGTTTAGTGGTGGAGCGGATCCCGAGGATGCTCACCGTTGGATTTCTCGGATTGAGCGGATTTTTACTGTAATGCATTGTCCTCCTGAGGAGCGTGTGGTGTTGGCCACATTTCTACTTGATGGATCTGCTTATGAATGGTGGTATACTCTGGAGTTGTCGGGCTGGGATGCCCGTACAGTGGCTTGGGAGACCTTTCGTGAACGGTTTCTGGACCAGCATTATCCCCGTTCATTCCGTGATGCTAGGGAGACCGAGTTTCTGCAGCTCCAGCAGGGGAGCATGTCCGTAGCTGAGTATGAACAGAAATTTCAGATGCTAGCTCGTTTTGCTCCTACCTTTGTATCTACTGAGGCTGAGAAATGCCGTAGGTTCGAGCTTGGCCTACGGGGTGAGATACGGGCCATTGTGACGGCCGGAGCTTTTGCTACTCTCAGGGATTTGTCTGATGCCGCGGTGCGGGTTGAGGCTAGTCTCCCGACACGTCCACAGTATTCTGGTGGTGGACAACGTCGCGAGCGTTCATATCCTGGATCGTATGGTCAGAGAGCCCCGAAGAAGGGACGTTATAATGGAGCCTCATCCGCAGGCAATGATCGTTATGGCAGGCCTGGTAACTATCAGGGGTCCGGATTCCGAGCGCCTAGGGCGCAGACTGCTCCGCAGGCGAGCGCGACTTCTGTTGCTTCCACGGGACGGCAGGGTGGTGGTTTTGTTCGAGATGCTTCCAGTGTTATCTGTTTCTTCTGTGGCGAGCGGGGCCACTATCGGAGGGACTGTCCATCTTTGCCACAGGGTGGTGGCGCAGGTCGGGGTGGAGCAGAGCAGGGACGGAGCACAGCTGCAGTTTCTGGGACTGGGCGCACTCGAGGAGGTGGTACTGGAGCGGCTAATGGACAGAGGGGTCGGGGCCGTGGGCGAGCAGCTGGACCACAGACCCGAGTTTTTGCTGTTACGCAGCAGGAGGCCAGGGCAGCGCCTGGTGTTGTGACAGGTACACTCACGATCTTTGGGCATGATGTTTGTGCTTTAATTGATCCCGGAGCTACTCATTCATTTATATCACGGGACTGTGAGTTGTTGGCGGGTAGAGAGGTGTCCGCCTTGGACTGTGACTTGGGTGTGAGTACACCCACGGGAGATGATTTTGTGGTAAATCAAGTATTGCGGGAGTGTCCCGTAATGGTAGGTGATGTTCGTCTGATGGCAGACTTGATACTCTTGGACTTGCACGACTTTGATGTCATTTTGGGAATGGACTGGTTGACGCTCCATCATGCTTCTATCGAATGTGTCGATAAGAAGGTTACCTTTCGGAGCCCTGGATTACCGGAAACCACCTTTCAGGGAATTCAGCGAGCCACTCCTGTCGGAGTGATTTCTGCCCTGAAGGCAAGTAAGTTGTTGAGGAAGGGGTGCCAGGGATACTTAGCCCAAGTGTTGGACTCACGAACTGCACCATTGAGGGTGGAGGATATACCGATTGTACGGGAGTTCCCGGATGTCTTTCCGAAAGATCTACCGGGATTGCCACCGCATCGAGATGTTGAGTTCACTATTGATCTGGTTCCAGGTACGCAACCTATCTCTCAGACTCCGTATCGTATGGCGCCAGCTGAGTTGAAAGAAATGAAGGCGCAGTTACAAGAATTACTTGAGATGGGAATTATTCGACCGAGTGTATCCCCCTGGGGAGCCCCGGTGTTGTTTGTGAAGAAAAAGGTTGGGAGTTTGAGACTCTGCATCGATTACAGGCAACTGAATAAAGTAACAGTCAGGAACAAATACCCGTTGCCTCGGATCGATGATTTGTTTGATCAACTGCGAGGAGCGCAGTACTTCTCCAAAATTGATCTACGTTCTGGGTATCATCAGTTGCGGGTTAAGGATGAGGATGTACCCAAGATAGCCTTTAGAACCCGTTATGGTCATTATGAGTTTCTTGTGATGCCGTTTGGTTTGACCAACGCACCCGCAACATTTATGGATTTGATGAACCGAGTGTTGCAGCCTTACTTGGATTACTTTGTCATCGTGTTCATTGACGATATCCTGGTCTACTCGAGGAGTGCGGAAGCGCACGAGGAGCACTTAAGGATGGTGCTAGGTACCTTGAGGGAAAACCAGTTGTATGCGAAGCTCAGCAAATGTCAGTTTTGGTTGACGAGCGTGAGTTTCTTGGGGCATGTGATCTCAACTGACGGGATCAGTGTGGATTCTCAGAAAATTGAGGCAGTGGCGAAGTGGGAACAACCGAGGACCGTCACTGAAGTCCGAAGTTTCTTGGGTTTGGCTGGTTACTACAGGAGGTTTGTAGAGGGTTTCTCTACCATTGCTGCCCCGTTGACGCGACTGACTCGGAAGGGAGTCAAGTTTGAGTGGGATGACGATTGTGAGCGTAGTTTTCGGGAGCTAAAGGAAAGGTTGACATCTGCTCCTATACTGACCCTTCCAGACGACAGTGGGGAATTTGAGGTGAGTGATGCATCCTTACAGGGTTTGGGATGTGTACTAATGCAGCATGGGAAAGTGATTGCCTATGCTTCGCGCCAGTTGAAACCGCATGAACGCAATTATCCTACGCACGATTTGGAATTAGCTGCTGTTGTGCATGCATTGAAGATTTGGAGACATCACCTGTATGGTGCGACTTGCAGAATGTTTACGGATCACAAGAGCCTGAAGTACTTGTTCACTCATAAGGAGTTAAATGTGAGGCAGCGACTGTGGCTAGAGCTAATCAAGGACTATGATTGCACGATTGAGTACCACCCGGGAAAATCCAATGTGGTGGCTGATGCTCTAAGCTGGAAGTCAACGCATTCTGTGGCACATCTACGGACGGTTCATTTACCACTTTTGGTTGAACTCCGTAAGAATAGCATTGATTTGGGTTTGGATGGCCAAAGTGTCTTGCTGGCTAATTTTCATGTGAGACCACTTCTGGTCGATCAGATCGTTGAGGTTCAATCTCAAGATCCTGTCTCATGTGTACTTCGGATTGAAGTGGAAGCCAGTGAACGACTGGATTTTACAGTCAGGGAGGATGGAGCTTTGCTAAAAGAAGGACGGTTGTGTGTGCCCGACGTTGAGGCACTGAAGAAGGAGATCTTGGACGAAGCTCATAGTTCAGCCTACGCGATGCATCCTGGTGGGACCAAGATGTATCGTACCTTGCGAGAGCACTACTGGTGGCCGGGAATGAAACGGGAGATTGCCGAGTTTGTCAGCAGGTGTCTGATTTGCGAGCTTTCGAAGGCTGAGAGACAACGACCTTATGGAGCCTTGCAACCACTACCTATTCTGGAAAATGGGACCACTTAACGATGGATTTCGTGTTTGGACTTCCTAGGACACCCAGAGGCCACGATGGGGTTTGGGTGATTGTGGACAGGCTTACGAAATCAGCTCATTTCTTGCCGGTACGAGAGAACTTCAGGATAACACAGTTGGCCCAGTTGTTTATTGACGAGATCATCCGTTTGCACGGTACTCCGGAATCAATAGTTTCTGACCGAGACCCGAGATTTACTTCTCGATTTTGGCAGAGTCTGCAGGAAGCATTTGGGACGAAACTTCGTTTCAGTACTGCATTTCATCCTCAGACTGACGGCCAGTCTGAGCGGACCATCCAGACATTGGAGGATATGATGCGAGCTTGCGTTTTGCAATTTCAGGACACTTGGGAGTCACATCTAGCCTTGATGGAATTTGCCTACAACAACAGCTATCAGGCGAGCATTGGGATGGCTCCGTACGAAGCCTTGTACGGACGACAGTGCAGAACCCCGTTGTGTTGGACGGACGTAGGTGAAAGGAAGCTGACTAAATCCGAATTGGTGGAACTGACGACCGAGAAGGTCAAACTCATCAGGGATCGGCTCAAGGCAGCCCAGGACAGACAAAAGAGCTATGTGGACCATCGGATTCGAGATCTAGAGTTTGCGGTCGGAGATCGGGTATTTCTGAAATTGTCCCCTTGGAAGGGTGTAGTGAGATTCGGCAGGCGAGGGAAGTTGAGCCCTCGTTATATTGGACCATATGAGATTACCGAGAGGATTGGCCCGGTGGCCTACCGGCTGGCACTACCGCCAGAGCTTTCGAGGGTCCACGATGTTTTTCATGTGTCGATGTTGCGGAAATACGTGTTCGACGCATCTCATGTACTGGAGGAACAACCCATTGAACTTCGAGATGATTTGAGCTTCGAGGAACAGCCGGTACAGATTTTGGATCGAAAGGATAAAGTACTACGTCGGAAGACCGTTCCTCTGGTGAAGGTTCTCTGGAGGAACCAGAATGTGGAGGAAGCCACATGGGAACCCGAGGCGCAGATGCGAGAGCATTTCCCCTACTTGTTTCCTTGAAATTTCGGGACGAAATTTCTTAAGGGGGGGAGATTGTAACGCCCTGGACGTTCTGGAAATGTAATATTATAAAATATTGAATAAAATGACGTTTTTACCCCTGTGATTTGTGTGGTCAATTTGTTGACTTTTTGATTGGGAGGTCGAACGGACGTGGAGTGATGACCGTGACGTAGTTCGGGACGTCACGAGTTCATAGACAAGCAGCACGTTCGATTCGGACGAACAGGGTGGAAGTTATGATGTTCGGAAGTTCAAGGCATTACCGTAATTGGGCGTTATTAAGGGGGAAAAGTTGACTTTTTGTTTGACAATTGATACTCATTTGAATCAAAGACAGTTATGTTCGTCTCGATGCCCTGAGTACAACGACATGCGGCACGCGTGAAACGGACGTCGGATGCCCGAGATACGGGTCACGGAAGTTGGAGGGCAATTTGGTAATTATTGCACGGAGGGGCATTTTGGTCATTTCACGGCGGTTACTGTAGCACCACCGTGAAAAACAGAGCACACGGCCATGCCGTGGTGTTTTACGCGTGCAAATTGTTTAGGGTGGTAGTGGATGGATCAGACGTTTTGTTTATGAGAATTGAGGCAATGGAGACACCCATGGGAGACTGAACTGAGCTCAGTGCACGGGCTGGATTTTAAATTGGCCGTGGTCTCTGTGCGTGCGGGAAACCATTTTCAGAGACCCAGTTGGTCTCCCACGAGTTGTTGGCCACATTGATCGATCAACCGTGTAAGAGAGTGAGGAGGGGTTTCGTCTGGGTCATTTGGTGCATCAGGTGTGGGCTGAGGTTGAGAGGGACGGTGAGAAAACAGTTTCGGGTTGTTTTTTGGGGGGAAACTCAGAGTTCAATTTCTAAGGGTCGAGGGACCAATCTAAACACACTGTGAGTCTTCTGGGAGTGACAGAATCTCGGCCGTGCAAGAATTGAAGGGATTCGAGCACGGATTGCCCAAGAACCCAGGGTCCAGTTCGAAGGAAAAACCAGTTGGAGGGAAAATTGAAGATCAAATTGTAGGGACTTTCGAGCTAAACCAAGGGCCATTCTAGTCTTCTGGGAGCAAAAGGAAACCAACCACGTCGATTTCGAGGGACGACACTCACGAATTGGCCAAGAACGGAGTTCCCTGGTTCTGAGTATTTTCGAGCTTGAGGTCGACGACTTCCAGGTAACGGTGAGCCCAATTGATTGTACCAGTGTGTTCGTATAAGTTTCCTTAAACTACTGGTGAAATTAATTTGAGTATGGAGTCAGTTTGGGTGAGTTTCAGAGGTCGACTTGTTCGACTGTGTGAGCTTGAGATGGGTCGATTTAGTATAAGTCGAGGTTAACCAATGATGCAGACCTAAAATAAATGGGTTAGAGAAGATAATAGGATTGAAAACGGGAGGAATTGACTGAGAATTGAGCTTGAACTGGTCGGGTTGAGTCGCGGGTATAGACCTGTTTATCAGTCGATTCGGGTAAGGACGAAGATACTGTAGCTTGGCGCGTGGCCTTCACGCGCAGCCACTTTGGGCGGCGCGTTACGGCGCGTGTGACGTCAACTCCGATCACGGTCAACATGAGAAATAATCCTTTCAGTCTAATTAAAACCGTTTACCAGCAAATCAACGTAAGGAAATAAAATCATTTGTTCCCTCCGGTTTAAAACCAGGCATGCCAATGAAGTATTAGAAAAACCATAATATGAAACATCATAAGAAACAGAAACACTATAAATACCATAAGAAACAGATACACTATAAAACATCATAAGAAACCAGAGTATAACCCGATCAAACCTGCTGGACCTATCCGAGTCTTTAAACTCAACCAGGCCTCACAGATAAATCCGAGTCTTTAAACTCCCGAGTCTTTAAACTCAATAGGCCTATGGGGGTAATATCATAATATCCGAGTCTTTAAACTCCCGAGTCTTTAAACTCAATCCGGGCCCGTCCCCCATCAATATCAATCCGGGTTTAAACCCATATCCAGATCCAGCAAATCCAATCCATATCCAGTGTAAAACCAATTCAAAATCCATCGCCAAATCCGAATTCGAAATCCCCGGTTCGAAGCCCTTTCGGCGTCCAGAACCGACATTCCGAACCCAAATCCGGAAAATCCATTTCCATACCAAAAACCATAAGAAATCCCTAACCATGTTTCATAACCCATTTACCATCATCAGAAAACATTTATAGGGTGAATTTCTCAAATATGGCATTAAAATCTGAAAACCGGCTTTTTCTCGAAAAACGTGCAAAACCCCGAAAACATCTCGAAAAACGTGCAAACATCTCAATCACGTATAATCATCATCAGGACATAAAAACACACATAGAAATCATAAAACAGTAATTAAAACAGTTTGGCATGCTCGGAAGTAAGAAAGAGTCCACTCACAGTTTACAACACGTCACTCGCGCTCCGTGCGCTCCTCAACCGTCTCTGGTGTCTCCCGTCCTGTCAATAGATACCAAATAGGGTCACAATAACATCAAGGATACCTTCCCTATTTTCCCCAATTTTCGGGAATTTAATAATATTTTAATCCTAAACCCTAAACCGCACGGATTCCCGAACCATTCCGTAACACCGTCCGATTAACCCGAAAACTGTACCATTGGATTCCTTAGGGCATTTAGGGCTAAACTCATGTTGGACGCTTAACCGGATTCCTCCCCACGCGCCCCCACGCGCCGCCCAAAGTGGCTGCGCGTGGGCCTCACGCGCCTGCTACAGTCCATCTTCAACCTCGAGTCACCCGGTTCAACACAGTTGAACCGGCGTGACCGGTTCTCCGCCGTTCACCCACCATTCTTCTCCAATTCAATACCTTTAGCTTCGTCCAGTCCCCTACAACCAAACCCAGTCCTAAAATCCAGAAATCACGGCCTAAAACCCTTCGTCTTCAACCTCGAAAAACCTTGCCCGTGAGCTCTGTTTTCCTTCCCGGCCGTCCACTGCTTCCCCCTTCACGGTGGGGATACCAGCACCATCCTAGGACCCTACTTAGTCCTACCCAACTCACAGAATCCGTCGATTCATCCCCGAAGTCCACGACTTCAAGTTTGAAA
Source organism: Prinsepia uniflora (assembly GCA_032719365.1). Classification (NCBI taxonomy): domain Eukaryota; kingdom Viridiplantae; phylum Streptophyta; class Magnoliopsida; order Rosales; family Rosaceae; genus Prinsepia; species Prinsepia uniflora. The sequence continues at coordinate 52,830,892 of CM064863.1, read as the reverse complement.
CTCACGGCTAAAACAGGGTACAGAGGACCCGCCGTCGAACCACCACCCACCGTGAACCTCCCGTCACGGCAACCACCACAAACGACGCCTAAGACCTTCCTAAACCTCCCTTCACTCACCAAACCTGTCGATTCTAGCTCTAGGTCCACGACTCTTCAAATAAAAATCCACGAAAAACAGGGCAAAAGAACTTACCTTTCGATTCCGGCGCCGCCGTGAGAACCGTCACCCACCACGGTGCTCGTGGGACTCCCCTCAACCTCCTGAGTCTCCTACCGCCTTGGTTTGCCTCACCACACGGCACAACAGCCTCCACCGTCCACGGTCTCCTCTGTTTTCCTCAAATGTTCGCCGCACCACCACCAGGCCGCCGTGCACGATTCCAGTCCCAAAACACGATCAGCACCTCACCCACGTCTCTCTGTCACTCTCACCAGTCACTCCTCACTCTCACTGGCATCCAAATTGATCACCGCCTCACCCAATCCTCTCTCTGTTTTTCTGTTTCCTTCGAATTTGTGCACGGTTCAAAAATGACCAAGTGTGGCCGTGCACACTTAAGTTTCTCCTAGAACCATCTAGGGTCCCCCACGTGTCCCTCAACTATTGGCCATCCCAAAAATATCTGCCACTTGCCCTTATCTGATTGGGCTGAGGGAAAATGACCAAAATGCCCCTCCTGCACAAAATTACCATTTTGCCCTCAGACTTTCCAGACCCGTATCTTTTCCGTCCGACGTCCGATGACAGCGTGCCGCCTGTCGTTGAACTCAGGACGTCGAGACCTATCCAACGGTCCTCGGTCTACGTGAAAATCACACATCCTCCAAAAAGTCAACATTTACGGTAACGCCCCCAACCTTCCGTACATCATAACTTCTCCTCCGATTGTCCGAATCGAACCTGCCGCCTGTCTACAGACTCGTGACGTCCTAACCTACGTCACGGTCAAGGGCTAACACTCATCCAATCAATATTACAAAAAGTCAACTTTTCGTTTACTATTCACAAGGGCAAAATCGTCCTTTTTACAAAACTTCACAAAAATTACATTTTTACCCTTCCCGTAGGTACGGGTTGTTACAATCTACCCCCCTAAAAAGAATTTCGTCCCCGAAATTCAGTGAAATAAATAAGGGTACTGTTCTCGCATCAAGGCCTCGGGTTCCCAAGTAGCTTCTTCGACCTGATGATTTCGCCACAATACCTTCACTAAGGGAACCGTCTTCCTTCGCAACACTTTATCCTTCCGATCCAAGATTGCAACAGGTTGCTCTTCAAAACTCAAGTCTTCCCTCAGTTCCACTGGTTGTGCTTCCAAAACATGCGAATCATCTCGAATATATTTCCGAAGCATGGAAACATGAAAGACATTATGTACCTTTTCCAAATCTACTGGTAAGGCCAACCGATAAGCTACAGGACCAATCCGCTCCAAGATCTCATACGGTCCAATGTAACGAGGACTCAACTTCCCTCGTCTGCCAAATCGTACAATTCCTTTCCAAGGAGATAGCTTCAGGAAAACCCAGTCTCCAACAGCAAACTCCAACAGCGTAGCTCTTTTGGCGGTCCTGCGCTGCCTTCAATCGATCCCTAATCAATGCCACTTTTTCCTGAGTAAGCTCCACCAGCTCAGAAGTAGTCAACCTCCTCTCACCAACCTCAGTCCAACACAATGGAGTTCGACACTGCCGTCCATACAAAGCCTCGTAAGGAGCCATCCCAATGCTTTCCTGAAAACTATTATTGTAAGCGAACTCCATCAAAGGCAGATGTGATTCCCAAGTACCCTGAAACTGAAGCACACAAGCTCGCATCATATCCTCGAGAATCTGAATAGTCCGCTCAGACTGCCCATCAGTCTGAGGATGAAAAGCAGTACTGAAGTGTAATTTAGTCCCAAAAGCTTCCTGTAAGCTCTGCCAAAAACGAGAAGTGAATCTCGGATCTCTATCAGATACTATCGACTCCGGAGTCCCATGTAATCGAATAATCTCATTAATAAACAACTGTGCAAACTGTTCCAGCCTGAAGTTCTCCCGTACTGGCAAGAAATGAGCAGACTTCGTAAGTCGATCCACAACAACCCACACACCATCGTGTCCCTTCGGTGTTCTCGGAAGCTTGAACACAAAATCCATAGTCAGGTGATCCCATTTCCACTCGGGAATCGGCAAAGGTTGCATTGCTCCATAAGGTCTCTGCCGCTCGGCTTTTACCTGTTGACAAATCAAGCATCTACTGACATACTCTGCAATTTCACGTTTCATCCCTGACCACCAGTAATACTCTCGAAGTGTACGATACATCTTGGTCCCACCAGGATGCATCGCATAAGCTGAACAGTGAGCCTCATCCAATATCACCTTCTTCAAGACTTCATCCTCAGGTACACACAACCGTCCATTCTTAACCAAGGCTCCATCCTCACGGATCTCAAAATCCTGTCGTTCTCCAGCCTCGACCTCAATCCGAATGATGCCCAGAATAGGGTCCTCAAACTGAGCATCAATCACCTGATCAATCAAAACGGGTCGCACATGGAAACTCGCTAGGAGTGCTCCCTGATCATCCACAGTCAACTCTACTCCCAACTTACGGAGCTCAACCAGCAAAGGTAACCGTACTGTCTTCAGATGCGACAAAGATCCAGCTGACTTCCTGCTCAGAGCATCGGCTACCACATTAGCCTTCCCTGGATGATACTCGATAGTACAGTCGTAGTCCTTAAGTAACTCCAACCAACGGCGCTGTCTGAGGTTCAATTCCTTTTGGGTGAACAAATACTTCAAACTCTTGTGGTCCGTAAAGATCCTGCACTTCTCACCGTACAAGTAATGTCGCCAAATCTTCAATGCATGAACCACCGCAGCCAGTTCCAAGTCATGTGTAGGGTAGTTCACCTCATGGGGTTTCAATTGCCGGGAAGCATAAGCAATCACTTTCCCGTGCTGCATCAAGACACATCCCAAACCTTGTAAAGAAGCGTCACTGTACACCTCGAACTCCCCACTATCATCTGGAAGGGCTAACACAGGAGCAGATGTTAACCGCCTTTTAAGCTCATGGAAACTCTGTTCACAGGTCTCATCCCACTCAAACCGAACTCCCTTCCGTGTCAACCTCGTCAACGGTGCTGCAAGAATAGAAAAGCCCTCAATAAAACGCCGGTAATACCCTGCCAAACCCAGAAAACTCCGAATTTCCGTCACCGTCTTAGGCTGTTCCCAATTGGCTACCGCCTCAACTTTTTGAGGATCCACACGAATGCCCTCGGCCGAAATCACATGGCCAAGAAATCCAACACTGGTCAACCAGAACTGACACTTACTGAGCTTCGCATACAACTGATGCTCCCTCAACGTTTTAAGCACGATCCTCAGATGTTTCTCATGCGCCTTCGCACTCTTCGAATACACCAAAATATCATCAATGAAAACAATCACAAAACGATCCAAATAGGGCCGGAACACTCGGTTCATAAGGTCCATAAAAGCTGCTGGGGCATTAGTCAAACCAAAAGGCATCACCACAAACTCATAGTGACCGTACCTGGTCCGGAAAGCTGTCTTCGGTATATCCTCCTCTTTAACCCTTAACTGGTGATAGCCGGAACGAAGATCAATCTTCGAGAAATACTGTGCTCCCTTGAGCTGGTCAAACAAATCATCAATCCGGGGTAGGGGGTACTTATTCCGAATAGTTACCTTATTCAGTTGCCTGTGATCCACACACAATCTCAATCCTCCATCCTTTTTCTTGACAAACAAAACAGGTGCTCCCCAAGGTGACATACTCGGTCGAATGAATCCTATATCGACCAACTCTTGCAACTGGGCCTTAAGTTCCCTCAATTCGGCAGGTGCCATACGGTAAGGAGTCTGAGAAATAGGCTGTGTACCTGGTAGAAGCTCAATCGTAAACTCAAGATCTCGGTGTGGGGGTAGTCCTGGCAACTCCTCGGGAAAAACATCGGGAAACTCCCGTACCACTGGTATATCCTCCGCCCTCTCTGGCGTAGCACGCGTATCCACCACATGAGCTAAGTAACCCTGACACCCCTTCCGTAACAGTTTACTAGCCTCGAGTGCCGAAATAACTCCCGTAGGAAGTGCACGCTGATCCCCCTGAAATGTAGTCTCTGATAATCCGGGACTCCGAAAAGTCACTCTCCTATCGAAACATTCGATAGAAGCATGATGTCTCGTCAACCAGTCCATACCCAAGATCACATCAAAGTCCCGTAAATCCAAGAGTAACAAATCTGCCAGTAACTCCACCTGGCCTACCATCACCGGACACTCTCTCAAAACCTGAGTCACTACCAACACCTCCCCAGTAGGTGTACTCACTCCTAACGCACAATCCAAAGTAGACACCTCCCTCTCCTTAACCAGACTACAACTCCGAGCTATAAATGAATGGGTAGCCCCGGGATCTATCAAAGCAAAAACAGTGTGACCAAGTATGGTGAGTGTACCTGTCACCACTCCCGGTGCTGACCTAGCCTCCTGCTGAGTCATCGCAAAAACTCGCGCCTGTGGCCCCGATGACCTACCGCGCCCTCTGGAACTGCTCGTGGCACCACCGCCACCCCTAGGGCCTGCCGCCCCTGATACTGATGCAGTACTCCGTCCGGGTTCTGCTGCACCTCTGCCTGCTCCACCCTCCGTAGCTAACAATGGGCACTCCCGACGGAAATGTCCTCGCTCTCCACAATAGAAGCAAGTGTCCCTACCGGGTCCACCGGTATGCCTCCCTGTAGAAGCCACTGAAGTCGCACTCGCCTGAGGAGTCGGCTGTGACCTAGCTCCTCGAAATCCTGAGCCCTGAAAACTGCCTGGTCTGCCATACCGGGCTCCACCAGCCGATAGTGATCCACCAAAATTACCCCGTTTCGGGGGCCTCTGACTCGATGCTCCTGGGAATGACTGCTCCCAGCGTCGAACACTGCCCGAATACTGTGGTCGAGCAGGTAAACTGGCCTCCACCCTGACAGCAGCATCAGACAACTCTCGGAAAGTGGCAAAAGAGCCGGCTGTCACTATGGCCCTGATCTCTCCCCGGAGACCCAACTCAAACCGGCGGCACTTCTCCGCCTCAGTCGCCACAAATGCCGGAGCAAAACGAGATAGCATCTGGAACCTCTGCTCATACTCAGCAACTGTCAAGTTTCCTTGCTTCAAGTGAAGGAATTCCGCTTCCTTCGCATCCCTGAAAGAACGGGGATAGTACTGATCTAGAAACCGCTCCCGGAAGGTCTCCCAGGTCACGGTATGTGCATCCCAGCCGGACAGTTCCAGCGTATACCACCACTCGTAGGCAGCTCCATCCAACAGAAAAGTGGCTAACAATACCCGATCCTCGGGAGGACAGTGCATCACCCCAAAAATACGTTCTAGTCGGGTGATCCATCGGTGAGCTTCCTCGGGATCAGCCCCACCGCGGAACGTAGTAGCCCCAAGCCTCTGGGCTCTCTCAATCGAAGCACTCTCAGTCCCTCTCACCGCTTCATCTTCAGGTCGTGGAGGGGGTTCACGTCTCGGAGGCATGATCAATCGTACGCTGAAAGAGGCATAGAGTTAGTATAACAACCTAGACCCAACACAAATTGACACAACCTATGCTCTGATACCAATTGTCAGGACCCGTCCCAAATATCACCTTGATACTCGGGATGAACCCTGCTCCCGTCTGACAATCACACTTACAATGCCAAAAATAAACTTAATACAACTATAAGCATAACCATCAGACGAAGGAGTAAATATATACAACAGTAAGTCAGAGCATAGTTCTACAAAATGGGCACCAAAAGTCCTACAAGTCTAAGTCCGCAACGGAAGAACGTCGGAAGCCCTATGCCTCGATATCTGCCTCAACGTTCACCCCGGCGCTATCACCACGACCTGGAGGGAAAATTAAAAACAAAAGGTGTGAGTGGACCAAAAAGAATGAAAGTTTTAAAACCGTTTACCAGCAAATCAACGTAAGGAAATAAAATCATTTGTTCCCTCCGGTTTAAAACCAGGCATGCCAATGAAGTATTAGAAAAACCATAATATGAAACATCATAAGAAACAGAAACACTATAAATACCATAAGAAACAGATACACTATAAAACATCATAAGAAACCAGAGTATAACCCGATCAAACCTGCTGGACCTATCCGAGTCTTTAAACTCAACCAGGCCTCACAGATAAATCCGAGTCTTTAAACTCCCGAGTCTTTAAACTCAATAGGCCTATGGGGGTAATATCATAATATCCGAGTCTTTAAACTCCCGAGTCTTTAAACTCAATCCGGGCCCGTCCCCCATCAATATCAATCCGGGTTTAAACCCATATCCAGATCCAGCAAATCCAATCCATATCCAGTGTAAAACCAATTCAAAATCCATCGCCAAATCCGAATTCGAAATCCCCGGTTCGAAGCCCTTTCGGCGTCCAGAACCGACATTCCGAACCCAAATCCGGAAAATCCATTTCCATACCAAAAACCATAAGAAATCCCTAACCTTGTTTCATAACCCATTTACCATCATCAGAAAACATTTATAGGGTGAATTTCTCAAATATGGCATCAAAATCTGAAAACCGGCTTTTTCTCGAAAAACGTGCAAAACCCCGAAAACATCTCGAAAAACGTGCAAACATCTCAATCACGTATAATCATCATCAGGACATAAAAACACACATAGAAATCATAAAACAGTAATTAAAACAGTTTGGCATGCTCGGAAGTAAGAAAGAGTCCACTCACAGTTTACAACACGTCACTCGCGCTCCGTGCGCTCCTCAACCGTCTCTGGTGTCTCCCGTCCTGTCAATAGATACCAAATAGGGTCACAATAACATCAAGGATACCTTCCCTATTTTCCCCAATTTTCGGGAATTTAATAATATTTTAATCCTAAACCCTAAACCGCACGGATTCCCGAACCATTCCGTAACACCGTCCGATTAACCCGAAAACTGTACCATTGGATTCCTTAGGACATTTAGGGCTAAACTCATGTTGGACGCTTAACCGGATTCCTCCCCACGCGCCCCCACGCGCCGCCCAAAGTGGCTGCGCGTGGGCCTCACGCGCCTGCTACAGTCCATCTTCAACCTCGAGTCACCCGGTTCAACACAGTTGAACCGGCGTGACTGGTTCTCCGCCGTTCACCCACCATTCTTCTCCAATTCAATACCTTTAGCTTCGTCCAGTCCCCTACAACCAAACCCAGTCCTAAAATCCAGAAATCACGGCCTAAAACCCTTCGTCTTCAACCTCGAAAAACCTTGCCCGTGAGCTCTTATTTCCTTCCCGGCCGTCCACTGCTTCCCCCTTCACGGTGGGGATACCAGCACCATCCTAGGACCCTACTTAGTCCTACCCAACTCACAGAATCCGTCGATTCATCCCCGAAGTCCACGACTTCAAGTTTGAAACTCACGGCTAAAACAGGGTACAGAGGACCCGCCGTCGAACCACCACCCACCGTGAACCTCCCGTCACGGCAACCACCACAAACGACGCCTAAGACCTTCCTAAACCTCCCTTCACTCACCAAACCTGTCGATTCTAGCTCTAGGTCCACGACTCTTCAAATAAAAATCCACGAAAAACAGGGCAAAAGAACTTACCTTTCGATTCCGGCGCCGCCGTGAGAACCGTCACCCACCACGGTGCTCGTGGGACTCCCCTCAACCTCCTGAGTCTCCTACTGCCTTGGTTTGCCTCACCACACGGCACAACAGCCTCCACCGTCCACGGTCTCCTCTGTTTTCCTCAAATGTTCGCCGCACCACCACCGGGCCGCCGTGCACGATTCCAGTCCCAAAACACGATCAGCACCTCACCCACGTCTCTCTGTCACTCTCACCAGTCACTCCTCACTCTCCCTGGCATCCAAATCGATCACCGCCTCACCCAATCCTCTCTCTGTTTTTCTGTTTCCTTCGAATTTGTGCACGGTTCAAAAATGACCAAGTGTGGCCGTGCACACTTAAGTTTCTCCTAGAACCATCTAGGGTCCCCCACGTGTCCCTCAACTATTGGCCATCCCAAAAATATCTGCCACTTGCCCTTATCTGATTGGGCTGAGGGAAAATGACCAAAATGCCCCTCCTGCACAAAATTACCATTTTGCCCTCAGACTTTCCAGACCCGTATCTTTTCCGTCCGACGTCCGATGACAGCGTGCCGCCTGTCGTTGAACTCAGGACGTCGAGACCTATCCAACGGTCCTCGGTCTACGTGAAAATCACACATCCTCCAAAAAGTCAACATTTACGGTAACGCCCCCAACCTTCCGTACATCATAACTTCTCCTCCGATTGTCCGAATCGAACCTGCCGCCTGTCTACGGACTCGTGACGTCCTAACCTACGTCACGGTCAAGGGCTAACACTCATCCAATCAATATTACAAAAAGTCAACTTTTCGTTTACTATTCACAAGGGCAAAATCGTCCTTTTTACAAAACTTCACAAAAATTACATTTTTACCCTTCCCGTAGGTACGGGTTGTTACAATTAACGTTCAAAATGACGGTTTCTGAAACCTGGAATTATTAAATGGTTTTTTTTACATGAATTATGGTGATCCTTTGTAACGTTTTTCACGTGTTTCGGAAAAAGAGTTTTCAAAAGTTAATATGCAAAATTTGAATATTTGGTTATGCATGCGTGTTACAAAACTGGAGGGCGAACCCGATTTCGGAAAAACTGTTTTCCCTTTTAAACTTATGTTTCGGTCCACTCACACTTTGTTGTTTTAAATTCCCTCCAGGTCGTGGTACAAGTGCGGGGGCATAAAGTTTTCCCGTTGCGGTGTAGTTAGTTCACAGAGTAGGACTTGTTTCTTTAACTTGTTTTGTAATATCGCTCTGTGAAACTGTGGACTTGACGTCCAGTCGGATGTATTTGTTTAATCTCCCTGGTCTGACAATGGGTGTGTTGTAATATTAATTAGGTTTCCGGTCTTTTGGGTTCGATTGTCAGACGGGAGCAGGATGCTTCCCGATTATCGAGGCGATAATCGGGGTGGGTCCTGTCAACATTGCACTCGGCAACCACACTCAGCAAGCTCAGGTCGACACCACCCCCCCCCCCCTGGGCATAGTAGGCGGGCCCCCTCCTTATCTCCCCCGATTTTCTGCTTGTGAATTACCATCGAACTTGGTTTTTTGAAACATTGCTGTCTTTTCTATATCTACGCGGTTTCCTGCTCTTTTCTTGGTCCCATGATTTTTCTTTGCGCTTGTCTATATCGTTCTCTCCTTCATGTAAATGAAGGGAAAGCATAACCATTCATTCGAGTTTGTGAGGAATTTTCATAGGAATTCCTGAATTCAATAATCATTCTTATACTGTATCCAAGTGAATTGTGTCATTGTTCATATACAACTTTAGTTTACATGCATATTAACAAAGAGAGAGTTGCTTGAAGCTATTAATAACATATTGATAAGTAGAGTCAATACGACCAACAACACCATAAAAGAAATTTTCCAGGCAATCGGCATACAAGCTAATTGGCAGGCATATTGCCTACTCAACAGGCGATACCTATAGTATATTCACAGAAATCCTATGACATTGCACTCGGCAACCACACTCAGCAAGCTCAGGTCGACACCACGCCCCCCCCCCCCCCCCCCAAGACTCCCAAGACAAGTGCCAGTAACATCACCCGAACATGATAAGAGATCTATTGCCACCTGCCCTTCATCCCGAATCCCCGGAACACGTGGCATGATCTCCTAAGGTAGTATGAACTCTACACCATCATGGTTCAACCACTACATTTATTACTACTATAAATACCAGCCAAAACCCTTCCATAAAGGTACAATCTCAACACATTAACTAGACTCCTTGTCTTTGTGCTGCGAATCTGCCCATTGCTCTTGAACTCTATACTATCACAGTTCAACCACTACATTTATTACTACTATAAATGTTAGGACCCATCCCAAATCCCCGGGGATTAAAGTGGGACGCGCCTGATCCCGCCTGACACGAAGTGTCAGACCAGGGATAATTCCGTCTCTAGCCCTCACCAGGGCTTCTAGAGTACACCAGCATCGTAGGAGGAGGAATGTGATGTCTCGATCTCTGCTACAGCCCACATCCGCGATCAACCTGAAGGGCATTAAAACATCAAAAGTCGTGGGTGGACAAAATAATCATTTTATTAAATCATTTTTAACATAAGACGTTTATGCCCTTCAACAAAAAGCATATGTATGCATTCAAAAACCGTTTACCAAAACGTTCATAAAACCATTTGTCAAACATATTCTCAAAACCTTTCAAGGGTTCATGCATGGTCCCCATAAACCATCATGAACCATAAATCCATTTATGGGTCCCCGACCTGAAATCACAAAAACCAGTAAATCCATACATGTGGGAACTCAGCCCAAATCAACATACGTGGGTCTCAGCCAAAACCATTCTCAGTGAAATACCAAATCATACAATACAGGGTCTAGGCCCCAAACCAATTCCAAAACATCGAATACGGGGTCTCCACCCCAAATCACTTTCTAAAACATGGAACATGGGGTCTCCGCCTCCAAATCACTTTCCGTAAATCTCATACGTATAACCCATCCGCGGTACTTCCGAGAAGATGCCAACTTGGGGCACACAGCCCCTAGGGAACATATCCCCGATATATGTCACGATTTCATCTCTATACTAGTGTGCACACCACTCGGGGTCTCACTCCGAGTCTTCCCCCAGGAATTCTCCGTCTAGGAGGCTCTATCTCTGGATCTTGTCCGAACTCTATCTTCGGATCTAGTCCGATCATCTCTACGGAATCTGGTCCGGGACCACATCATAACTTCCACTCCTGGAACGGGATCCCTATGGGGATACCCATTCTGGTATGTGTATCGTGACTCTCCAGGTCGACGTCTATAGGAGACCAATCAAATCATATGGAGGGTTTGTTCATTTCAAATACTTTCTTTCTTTCTCAAAACATGTTTCAACTGGGTTTCAAACTCGATTCATCTCAACGGGATTCCTCGAATCCGATTCGAATCCATTTCACAGGCCTCGGCCTAAATCCACAGTTCAATAGGGTCTTCCGCCCGATTTCATAATCAAATGGGCGTCTCGTCCGATATCACGAATAATTGGGTCCTAACCCCGAAACCATTAAGCAACGGGGCCTCAAGCCCGATTTCACAACCAATAGGGCCTCAAGCCCTATACTAGAGTCAAATGGGCCTCAAACCCGAGATTAAAACAATTGGGACTCAAGCCCGCATTCGTAAACCAACGGGGCCTTCGGCCCGATCATATAACTCAAAGGGACCCTCGGTCCGATTCCTCATCAAATCAAATGGACTCCAAGTCCGAGAGTTTGAAAATCAAATGGGTATCGTACCCGATTTCATATTTCTTATTCCAAAATCAATTCATTAAACCCTCATTGAAAACCTAGGACGTACAAGCATCATAGAAAACCAGAAATCTTGAAATACGTGCAAATACGTAAATCCTAGGCTACCACAAACAAATGCACTCATGGGATCAAAAAAAAAATATAAAAACACTTATAAAACATTTATGCATGCATCGATTTTGAAAGAAAGGTCCACTCACAGACCGTCAGAAGCCGTGCCTTGATACTCCATAGGCCTCTCCCGGGCCAATCGTCGCCTCTGGGATTCCCGAACCTGTCCAAATTAATTTAGAGGGTTACTAACTACTTAAATAACCCCTCACTAAAATCCCGTAATTTTTCGGTATTTTTAACTATTTTTAAACGTGATCCTAAACCTTTGGACAACCCGAACTATATCGAGACGATGTCCGATCGACTCGAAACCAGTCCCAAAATGTTCCTTACATCGAATAGATGATTTGTCATGTTAGAATTTTCCCCATAGGACCTCTCACGTGCCCTCACGCGCCGCCCAAAGGGGCTGCGCGTGGGAGCCACGCGCCCACTGTTCAGCTTCCCTGTCCTTCGGCCAGGCTGGTCCGAATCGACCAACCCGGTTTACCCTGAAAATCCAGTCTGCCTGGACCGGTGTGACCATTCCAAGGCTCTCTGTCCTTCATTTTTCTTCCAATCTCCTCATTTTCAATCCTAAACTTCCAAATTTGATCCTAGAAACCTGTTTGTGCAACCAAATTTACCTAAAACCCATAAAAACCCACGGGTTCATTTTCCTCCTCATGGTTCGAGCTTACCTAGTTCTTCCCCAGGTTTCCTCATCCGTGAACCACCATTCAAACCTTCTTAAAATCTTCCTAACAAACTCATTCCAATAACCCAAAATGGCCCCTAACGTGTAAAATTGAAAATGGAAGGAAACAGGTGAAACCGATACCTTTGCACGGTTGCTCCTTCACCGTTCACGACGGTGCTGCTTCTGGCTGGCCACCATCATCCTCACGGCCCTTCATCACTCTCTGGGTCTCTCATCTGATCATGGGGGTTAAGGGTTTGGATTTGGGGTGGAAGGTTGGATCGGGTGGGATGAGGAAACAAAGAAGATGAGTTGATATGCATGCACCAATTTGGGTGGGCAATGGATGGATGACAAGTGTCATTCATCCATTGGGCCTGCCCTAAAAGATCTGCGCCCCACTTGAGACAAAAGTCAATTCGTCTCGAACTTCGTGCAACAGTTCCCTCAAACTTCCGTGAACCGTAACTTCTTCGTCGAATGTTCGATTTCGACGTGCCGCCTGTCTACAGATTCGTATCGTCCTGATCTACGTAACGGTCCTCAGCCCTCGGCCATCGGACCTCCCGAGTCAAAAGTAAACTATTTGCCTCATTTTAACCAAATTATCGAAATGCCCTCGAACTTCCAAACTTCATAACTTCTTCCTCGAACGTCAGAATCGAACGTGCCACTTGTCTATGAACTCGTGACGTCTCGAACTACGTCATAGTCATCAGCCAAAGTCCATTTTACCGCTTGAACGAAGAGTCAACGTTTCACCCATTCTAGGGGCAAAATCGTCATTTCGCCCTAAAGGTCCGTTAATCCTCGTCTAATCCCTGATCGTACCCTTGCTAGGGCACGCTGACCAAGCGTTCACATCAAAGAAATTAAGCTAACTACATGCCTAGGTCCCCAGGCAACAGTCTCACATGCCCAGCTTAGGGTTGGGTGGTCACTACCCTACTTAATTACTATCCAGTAGTGACTAATCGAATGCCAAAGCGACACTGCTATCATCTTTACCCCCTTATGTAGATGGAGCCCACCTAGAAAACCTAACAGCATAGCCATGGCATTTGGTTTCTGGCAGTGGTGCCCACCACCAGACCCATTTATTGGTGGCGTGGCATTGAATTTGACCCTTGCCTTTGGAGCCGTTCACTTGTCGTAAATCGATGTGGAAACATATAATATGTTTTTTTTGGAGTCATAGGATATCTGAACTCCAACGCCCTTTTGTGGGATTATGTTTGGTGCAATTTTTGAGGAAGAAGGAATGAGAGGCCGCGATTTCTGCTGACATGGCATAGTAGGCGGGCCCCCCTCCTTATCTCCCCCGATTTTCTGCTTGTGAATTGCCACCGAACTTGGTTTTTTGAAACATTGCTGTCTTTTCTTTATCTACGCAGTTTCCTGCTCGTTTCTTGGTCCCATGATTTTTCTTTGCACTTGTCTATATCGTTTTCTCCTTCATGTAAATGAAGGGAAAACATAACCATGCATTCGAGTTTGTGAGGAATTTTCATAGAAACTCCTGTATTCAATAATCATTCTTATACTGTATCCAAGTGAATTGTGTCATTGTTCGTATACAACTTTAGTTTACATGCATATTAACAAAGGGAGAGTTGTTTGAAGATATTAATAACATATTGATAAGTAGACTCAATACGACCAACAACACCATAATAGAAATTTTCCAGGCAATCGGGGGATGCAAGCTAATTGGCAGGCATGTTGCCTACTCAACAGGCGATACCCATAATATATTCACGGAAATCCTAAGACAATACACTCGGCAACCACACTCAGCAAGCTCAGGTCGACTCCCCTGGTAGGCCCCCCCCCCCCCCCCCCCCCAAAGATAAATGCCAGTAACATCACCCTAACATGATAAGAGATCTATTGCCACCTGCCCTTCATCCCGAATGCCCAGAACACGTGGCATGATCTCCTAAGGCAGTTTGAACTCTACACCATCACGGTTCAACCACTACATCTATTACTACTATAAATACTAGCCAAAACCCTTCCATAAAGGTACAATCTCAATACATTAACTAGACTCCTTGTCTTTTTGCTGCAAATCTGCCTATTGATCTTGAACTCTACACTATCACGGTTCATCCACTACATTTATTATTACTATAAATGTCAGGACCCATCCCAAATCCCCGGGGATTAACGTGGGATGCGCTTGATCCCGTTTGACACGAACCATGGATAATTCCGTCTCTAGCCCTCACCGAAGCTTGTAGAGTACACAAGGATTGTAGGAGGAGGAATGTGATGTCTCAAGCTCTGCTACAGCCCGCATCCGCGATCAACCTGTAGGGCATTAAAACATCAAAAGTCGTCGGTGGACAAAATAATCATTTTATTAAAACTTTTTCATCATAAGACATTTATGCCCTTCACTAAAAAGCATATGTATGCATTCAAAACCCGTTTACCAAAACGTTCAAAAAACCATTTTTCAAACATATTCTCAAAACCTTTCAAGGGTTCATGCCAAGTCCCCATAAACCGTCATGAACCATAAATCCATTTATGGGTCCCCCGACCTGAAATCACAAAAACCCGTAAATCCATACATGTGGGAACTCAACCCAAATCAACATACGTGGGTCTTAGCCCAAAACCATTTTCAAAACATCGAATACGGGGTCTCCGCCCCAAATCACTTTCTAAAACATGGAACACGGGGTCTCCGCCCCCAAATCACTTTCCGTAAATCTCATACGTATCGACATACGTATAACCCATCTGCGACACTTCTGAGAAGATACCAACTCGGGGCACAAAGCCCCTAGGGAACATATCCCCGATATATGTCACGATTTCATCTCTATACTAGTGTGCACACCACTCGGGGTCTCACTCCGAGTCTTCCCCAAGGAAATCTCCGTCTGGGAGGCTTTATCTCTAGATCTTGTCCGAGCTCTATCTCCGGATCTAGTCCGATCATCTCTCTGGAATCTAGTCTGGGACCACATCATAACTTCCACTCTTGGAATGGGATCCCTATGGGGATACCCATTCGGGTCTGTGGATCGTGACTCTCCAGGTCGACGTCTATAGGAGACCAATCAAATCATATGGAGGGTTTGTTCATTTCAAATACTTTATTTTTTTCTCAAAACATGTTTCAACTGGCTCTCATACTCGATTCATCTCAATTGGATTCCTCGAATCCGATTCAAATCTATTTCACAGGGCTCAGCCTAAATGCACAGTTCAACAGGATCTGAAGCCCGATTTCATAATCAACTGGGCCTCTCGCCCGATATCATGAATAACTGGGCCCTAAGCCCGAAACCATAAAGCAACGGGGCCTCAAGCCTAATACTACAGTCAAATGGGCCTCAAGCCCGAGATTACAACCAACTGGGCCTCAAACCCGGATTCGTAAACCAACGGGCCTTGTGCCCGATCATATAACTCAAAGGGACCCTCGGTCCGATTCCTCATCAAATGAAATGGACTCCAAGTCTGAGAGTTTGAAAATCAAATGGGTATCGTACCCGATTTCATATTTCCAATTCCAAAATCAATTCATTAAACCCTCATTGAAAACCTAGCACGTACAAGCATCATATAAAACCAGAAATCTTGAAATACGTGCAAATACGTAAATCCTAGGCTACCACAAACAAATGCACTCATGGCATTACAAAAAAATATATAAAAACACTTATAAAACATTTATGCATGCATCAATTTTGAAAGAAAGGTCCACTCACAGACCGTCAGAAGCCGCGCCTCGATACGCGTGCAATAGGCCTCTCCCGGGTCAATCGTCGCCTCTGGGATTCCCGAACCTATCCAAATTAATTTAGAGGGTTACTAACTATTTAAATAACCCCTCACTAAAAGCCCGTAATTTTCTGGTATTTTTAACTATTTTTAAACGTGATCCTAACAACCTAACTAACACATTCCAATCACCCAAAATGGCCCCTAACGTGTAAAATTGAAAATAGAAGGAAACAGAGTAAACCGATACCTTTGCACGGTTGCTCCTCCGCCGTCCACGGCGGTGCTGCTCTTGGCTGGCCACCATCATCCTCACGGCCCTCCATCACTCTCTGGGTCTCTCATCTGATCATAAGGGGTTAAGGGTTTGGATTTGGGGTGGAAGGTTGGATCGGGTTCGATGAGGAAACAAAGAAGATGAGTTGATATACAAGAACCAATTTGGGTGGGCAATGGATGGATGACAAGTGTCATTCATCCATTGGGCCTGCCCCAAAATATCTGGGCCCCACTTGAGACAGAAGTCAATCTGTCTCGAACTTCGTGCAATAGTTCCCTCAAACTTCCATGAACCGTAACTTCTCCGTCGAACGTCCGATTTCAACGTGCCACCTGTCTACGGATTCGTATCGACCTGATCTACGTAATGGTCCTTGGCCCTCGGCCATTGGACCTCTCGGGTCAAAAGTTAACTATTTACCTCTTTTTAACCAAATTACCGAAATGCCCTCAAACTTCCAAACTTCATAACTTCTTCCTCGAACGTCGGAATCGAACGTGCCACTTGTCTATGAACTCATGACGTCTCGAACTACGTCACAGTCATCTCCAAAGTCCATTTGACCGCTTGAAACGAAAAGTCAATGTTTCACCTATTCTAGGGGTAAAATCATCATTTCGCCCTTAACCTCCATTAATCCTCGTCTAATCTCCGACTAGTCTCGATAATTCGTCATTAATTCTTAATTAATACCTATAATTCGGGATGGTTAGTTACAATCTTCCCCCTTAAATAATTTCATCCTCGAAATTCAAACTGAACGGATTCCACAACCATATGCTGGAATCCAATCATGTCCCCCGACTCGGATCGCTGCACCCACACGAGAATACTTGTGTAATAGTACACGTCCAACACACATATTGTACTCATCAGTATGTACCCTCACTAGAGCTTCCCAAGCTCCGACTTCATTTTCATCAACAGTGTTCCGATCGTCGACTCGTGAGAGTCATCACGTCGGCTCGTAAGTTTCACTTGAGACAGAACGTCAACGTTTCGCCTGTCACTCACTCGGACAGGTCATTCCTACTTAGTTATCGTCCAATAGGCTTTTCAGTCTGCCACTCTAACACATTCCATCCTATAACCATCAGGCTGAAAAAACGCATTCCCACTAAGGGTTATCACATCCAAGCGGACATCCTGCTCAGCATCCGATCAGAGAACATCCTCTAGATCCTGCCATCACAATGGCATGAATCCCATCTCACGACCATCCTCAAACCTATGTCCATACTAACTCTCCTTAGAGTCCCATTAATCCCATACCAATCCGAACTCGTCGAGTACCGATCAATCCGTTACCACGATATGTCACGACTTCGTGACCAGCCGACAACTCCCGGCTCCACTGTGCTTCACTGCTCTACTCTGATCTCGACTCGCTCTCGAGTCCTCACATCATACCCCCGTGTCACTCAGCAACCGATGCTAAAATCTTGACACACTCGAGTCCCCAAACTGTCACAATTGGATCTAATCCGATCACTACTCATGTCCATCTGGGACTCTATCCATTGGACAACACATGTAAACTCTTGGGAACTCTCAAACAGACCTACCGGTTGACCATGGTCAATCCCATCATCCAATGTGTACAACACACCGGTGCACCGATATCACATCAACATCGGGGCGCCACCCGACCTACTCAAGGACTACACTCTGGCAACGTCCAACCACATACTACTATCCACACTCTAATCATGGTTCGGACCCCAACTGTCCGTCACCAAGCGAACGTCAATCCATCACCTCAGACACTCACTCGTCATATCCTGTGACGCTAAATACCATCTACTCGTCAAGTCAATAAAATTTGGCCCACAGCCTAGGTGTTCGGTTCTTACACCCTCTTCGAAATCCTAGCTGTCATATCACTCGTCATCCTACCTAGGGATGAATCCAGGATGATGACGTCAAAGTTCCTCCTATGTCATCCTCCGGTACCCAACACTATCCGCCAAAGAGTCACGCTCAGTGACCTCGGAATATCCATCTCCAATGCAGAATTAAGCACTTCTCTTATCGTCTCAACCACAACTTCTCTTGATTCCAAAGTTCCAATCACGTTGGAAACATGTTTCTTTTCCAATTACCGAGCTCACTCATTTGATCCCATTTGATACTCGTGGTACTCTGAAATCCCCCGGTAACGTGGTATTGATGCATGCATAAATGTTTTATATGTGTGACGTGCCTGCTCCAAATCCCTAGTGTCCGGCTCTAAAACATTCACAAACCGTTGATGGTAAATAGGTGATAGCAGAGTTGATAGCCCTTTGAACCGGTAGTCAGGACCTGCCTGCACACTCTGCAATGTTTTGGTATCACGCCAAATGAGCCAATTTAGGATACTATTTTAGAGTTCATCCCATACCAAGCGGTTCAATGTGACGTGCTATCAACTGCTCTAATACCATGATACAAGTTGATACCCGCTGCCATCCTCTTGGCACTAGGGTTCCACATGTCAGGACCCGTCCCAAATCCCCCGAGATTAATGTGGGACGTGCCTGATCTCGTCTGACACGAAGTGTCAGACCAGGGATAATTCAGTCTCTAGCCCTCACCGGGGCTTCCAGAGTACGCTAGGATCGTATGAGGAGGAATGTGATGTCTCGATCTCTACTACAGCCCGCATCCGCGATCAACCTGAAGGACATTAAAACATCAAAAGTTGTGAGTGGACAAAATAATCATTTTATTAAAACGTTTCATCATAAGACATTTATGCCCTTCACTAAAAAGCATATGCATGCATTCAAAAACCATTTACCAAAACGGTCATAAAACCATTTGTCAAACATATTCTCAAAACCTTTCAAGGGTTCATGCTTGGTCCCCATAAAACCGTCATGAACCATAAATCCATTTATGGGTCCCCGACCCGAAATCACAAAAACCCGTAAATCCATACACGTGGGAACTCAGCCCAAATCAACATACGTGGGTCTTAGCCCAAAACCATTCTCAGTGAAATACCAAAACATACAATACGGGGTCTTCGCCCCAAACCATTTCCAAAACATCGAATACAGGGTCTCCGCCCCAAATCACTTTCTAAAACATGGAACACGGGGTCTCCACCCCCAAATCACTTTACGTAAATCTCATACGTATCGACATACGTATAACCCATCCGCGGCACTTCCGAGAAGATGCCAACTCGAGGCACACATCCCCTAGGGAACACATCCCCGATATATGTCACGATTTCATCTCTATGCTAGTGTGCACACCACTCAGGGTCTCACTCTGAGTCTTCCCCTAGGAATTCTCGGTCTGTGAGGCTCTATCTCTGGATCTAGTCCGAGCTCTATCTCCAGATCTAGTCCGATCATCTCTCCGGAATCTGGTCCAGGACCACATCATAACTTCCACTCCTGGAATGGGTATCTCTATACCCACTGAGCCACTCGGGATCCTCTCCGTCCCCCTGTAGAGTAACAACTGGCTCCTCCTGTGATCTACAGGCAACTCTTTACGTACTACCAAGTCCGACCCTCCGGTCACTAATCCTCACAACAGTAGTCGCGTTGTCCATTCTTTCCGGCCAACGACAACTATCGATAACTACTGTAGTGACCCATTCTATTTCTCACTACCAGATTCTCCTCAAACTAGTGTACACGACACTCAAAAGGTATGGTCAACTGCCGTCAGCTAACCATCTCCACACAATTTCCAAGACAAATCTATATTACTCGATGAATCCTTCTCGTCGTTTAGTGTAGAACCTTACCATGAGCACATCACGACTGAGCTATCCTTAGCTCGTGGCTCGTCGTCTCTTCTCGTTAACGTCATCCCATCACAACCACGCGGAGTGCAAATCAAATCAATCCTAAAACCTCACTCCTACCGAGCAATAACCACACATCTCAGTTACCTCACCAAGGTAGCGTGGCACATTGGCCAACGCCCGAAGTTCATCTTCTTCTGTAATCGCACTCTGTCATGACCGAGCCAACTCCCAAAACTAATGCTAGTATCGTGCATCACTCATGCGCTCTGGTATCCTCGTCACGAAAACCTAATTCTATCCAACTCGATATGACTCGACTACGTCCATCGACAATGACGTCTTCCACAACCTCGTGCAGACCGAACTCAGAAGCACTTAACTATCGAGACTCTAAAACTACGCGGTCAACTCACCGCCGGCACTAACTGCTCAACTCACAACATCCACCGATTGTTTCACCTCGGAATCCAATCGACAAGCACCGTTCTCCTGGTCACTCGTCCACACGAAGTGTTAGACTAGGGATAATTCCATCTGTAGCCCTCACCCGGGCTTCCATAGTACGCCAGGATCGTAGGAGGAGGAATGTGATGTCTCGATCTCTACTACAGCCCGCATCCGCGATCAACCTGAAGGACATTAAAACATCAAAAGTCGTGAGTGGACAAAATAATCATTTTCTTAAAACGTTTTCATCATAAGACATTTATGCCCTTCACTAAAAAGCATATGCATGCATTCAAAACCATTCTCAGTGAAATACCAAAACATACAGTACAGCGTCTCCACCGCAAACCATTTCCAAAACAGCGAATACAGGGTCTCCGCCCCAAATTAGTTTCTAAAACATGGTACACGGGGTCTCCGCCCCAAATCACTTTACGTAAATCTCATACGTATCGACATACATACAACCCATCCGCGGCACTTCTGAGAAGATGCCAACTCGAGGCACACATCCCCTAGGGAACACATCCCCTAGGGAACACATCCCCGATATATGTCACGATTTCATCTCTATACTAGTGTGCACGCCACTCGGGGTCTCACTCCGAGTCTTCCCCCAGGAATTCTCATTCTAGGAGGCTCTATCTCTAGATCTAGTCCGAGCTCTATCTCCGGATCTAGTCCGAACTCTATCTCCGGATCTAGTCCGATCATCTCTTCAGAATCTGGTCCAGGACCACATCATAACTTCCACTCCTGGAATGGGTATCTCTATACCCACTGAGCCACTCGGGATCCTCTCCGTCCCGCTCAGTGCCCAGCAAACTCGCACGACTACCATACTAGGGCACGACTACCAACTCAGTCACATCAACTCACTCGGACATCATTCGTATGTCCGTAAACAATCCAATTTGCCTATCCGTTTATGACCGTTTATGCACATCCAAAAGGATGTCAATTCATCCTAATCCGACGTGCCACTCGACTGCAGAGTCACAACTGGCCCCTGCTGTGATCTACAGACAACTCTCTACGTACTACCAAGTCCGACCCTCCGGTCACTAATCCTCACGACAGTACTCGTGTTGTCCATTGTTTCCTGCCAACGACAACTGTCGATAACTACTGTAGTGACCCATTCTATTTCTCACTACCAGATTCTCCTCAAACTAGTGTACACAACACTCAAGAGGTATGGTCAACTGCCGTTAGCCAACCATCTCCACACAATTGCCAAGAAAAATCTATATTACTCGATGAATCCTTCTCGTCGCTTAGTGGTAGAACCTTACCATGAGCACATCACGACTGATCTATCCTTAGCTCGTGGCTCATCGTCTCTTCTCGTTAACGTCATCGCATCACAACCACGCGGAATGCAAATCAAATCAATCCTAAAACCCCGCTCCTTCCAAGCAATCACCACACATCTTAGTTACCTCACCAAGGTAGCTTGGCACACTGGCCAACACCCGAAGCTCATCTTCTTCTGTAATCGCACTCGGTCGTTACCGAGCCAACTCCCGCAACTAATGCTCGTACCGTGCATCACTCACGCGCTCTGGTATCCTCGTCACGACAACCTGAGTCTATCCAACTCGATATGACTCGACTACGTCCATCGACAACGACGTCTGCCATAACCTCGTGCAGACCGACCTCAGAAGCACTCTACTATTGAGACTCCAAAACTATGTGGTCAACTCACCGCCGACACTAACTGCTCAACACACAACATCCACCTATTGTTTCACCTCAGAATCCAATCGACAAGCACCTTTCTCCTGGTTACTCTTCCAACCAATCACCAACTAGTGTTACTACAACCCAGCTGCTTGCTGCATCATGCCAATCTGGAGTGATCCCTCGCCTTGACTCCGAAGGATCGTCGTACTCCGATACTAGTATCCCAACAACTAGTAACCATAACCTGAGGACCTCGTCCTCTTGTAACTCTACGACGTCCAATCGCTGGACTCCACAAGAACTTGGACCAAATCTATGCCTACGCTGCACTACTGCTACACGTCGTAATCGTATACTGCCACGTTGCACAACAAGTACTCCGTGCATCTTTTTCCTGTCGACATCCCTAGGGATTCGACACCTCTAAACGTGGCATCTCATGCCAAATAGGATCGACGGTCCTATTCCAACTAGCCTCAACAAAAATCCTCACACGTTTGGCTACTCCGGACACCACAATGTCAATCCTTGCGGTTCTATCGTGGACAATCCCAACGTCCGACCTCCACGGATTTCACTATGCTCCGTTCCATGTCCGTCATGTCGTCTCGGCGGTCCCGTCTCTCAAGTCGTCCTACTGCGTCCACTGATCCACTTGGTCCTATTCAGTAACTACGCGGCTCTAAGCCGTCAAATTCATACGAATAAAGATCCTACTCGGGATCTACCTCCTCGAAACACGCGACAGACACGACATGGACGACAGAGGATGCCAAATTGACCTCACACGGTCATACCTCGTGTCAAATGTACACGAACTAGTATCGATTCGACCGAATTCTCGTACTTGTACCCTAACTATCAGGTTGATGACGGGCTGTTACGACTGGAGAGACATCACATCTTTGATCTGCGCGCACTCTGAGAGAAAAACAGGCTATGATACAAACTTGACAGGACCCATCCCAGATCCCTCGGGATTAGCGTGGGACGTGCCTGCTCCCGTTTGACACGAAGTGTCAGACCAGGGATACTTTCGTCCTTTGCCAAACCGGGACTATTAGAGGGTGCCAGGATCCAAAGGAGGAATGTGAATGTCTCGTCTCTGCTATAGCCCGCACCGCAATCAACCTGAAGGGCATTCAAAACACAAAAGACGTGAGTGGACAAAACAATTATTTTATAAAAATATATCATAAAAGACCTTTATGCCCTTTATTAAAAACACATGCATGAATTCAAAAACCATCTCTAGGGTTCATGCCCGATCCCCATAAACCGTCATGAACCATAAAACCATTTGGACATTGGTCCAAAATCCGTAAATCAATACATGGGACCTCCGCCCAAACCAAAAACACGTGGGAACTCGTCCCAAAGCCATCTCATATGGGTCTCAGCCCAAAACCAATGCACGTGGGTCTCAGCCCAACGCCGTCTCAGTGAAAACTCGTACACATATACATATATACATATATAACACATCATAGGCACTTCCTGAGAAGATGCCAACTCGGGCACACAGCCCCTAGGGTACACATCCCCGATATAGTCACGATGTCTCTATATATATAAGTATGCATACTACTCGGGGTCTCACTCCGAGTCTTCTCACAAAAATTCTCCATCTGGGAGGTTAATCTTCAGACCTAGTCCGATCATCTCTCCGGAATCTGGTCCGGGACCACATCATAACGCCCACTCTTGGAATGAGATCCTATGGGGATACCCACTCTGGTATGTGGATCGTGACTCTCTAGGTCGACGACTGGAGGATACCAATCAATAAGCTCATAAGGTGGGTATATACATACTAGTATACAAAACCATAAAACAGGACTCATGCCCAATAACATAAAGTAATAGGGCCTCTAGCCCAAACATAGGACTCAAAAAGGGTCTTTAGCCCCTTTTTTTTCAATAACTGGGCATCGAGCTCGATATCTCAGGGTGAGTCATGATCCCGATCATAGCGATGCGTGCAACCATCAATCTAGGGCCGCTCTCAATCCTGGTATGTCGCCCTGAACACATAACCTCCGCGACCTTCTCGAGACCATGGTGCACACGTCACCGATCAATCCTCTAAACCGTCAGCACTCCAAAATCGAGCCTCCAGTGGCTGCTCAACAACGAAACGTGCATCGTCACCTCTCCGGAAGGAACGCATACCAATCTGGAGGCGAGTGTCACATCGTCCGTCGCCTTGCACACAGTACTCGTCACGACCACGACTCAGACCCGTAGGTCATCAATAGGGTCTCATGCCCAAGTCAAAACCAAATCCAAATGGGTCTCGAAATACATGCCAATATGTAAACACACACAAAAATGCACTCAAGTTATCACAAAACATATTTAAAACACATATAAAACATTTATGCTTGCATCGATTTAGAAAGAAAGTCCACTCACAGACCGTCCTCGTTGCCGTCTCGATACGCGTGCAGTATTGTTCTCCCGGGCCAAACACTGTCACTGGGAATTCCAAACCTGTCCAAATCATTTTAGAGGGTTACTAACTACTTAATTAACCCCTCACTAAAGCCCCCTAATTTTCTGAGGTTTTTAACTATTTTTAAACGCACTCCGAAACCTTCGGATAGCCCGAACTATATCGAGACGATGTCTGATCGACTCGAAACCAGTCCCAAAATGATAGTTACATCGAATACATGATTTCACATGTTGGAACCACCCCTAAATTCTCCCCCACATGCCCGTATGGTCCGTCTGAAGTGGTTGCTCGTGGGAGCCACGCGCCTGCTACAGTGTGTCTTCAACCTCCAACCGACTGGTCCAAACCGGCCGGTCCAATTTTCTCTGCAATTTGGACCGGTGTGACCGGTCCAGCCTCCTACCCGGTTCAATTTTCATCCTTTTTCTTCCTAATCGATTCTAAACTTCCTATTTTGGTCCTAGGAACCTAAACCTATGAATCAAATCCCCTAAAACCTACAAAACTACCCCCGGTTCAATTTTCCCTCCACGGTTCAGTTTTTCCAAAACTTCCCCAGGGGTTCCTCAACCTCCAACCATCACCAAAATCATCCTAACATCTTCCTAGCAACCTATTTAACTCATTCAAATCATTGAAAACGGCCCATAATGCTCAAATGAAAAAATGGAGAAAATCGGGCAAACCGATTACCTTGGTTCGAGTTGGCCTCCGCCATCCACGGCGGCGCTGCCTTGGCTGGTCACCACATCCTCCAGTCCTCACTTCATCCTCTTTGGGTCTCAATCATGGCCATAGGGGTTAAGGGTATTTGGATTGGATTGGGAATGGTTGATCGGGTTTGGGTTTGGGAAAATGATCGAACAAGAGAAAGGGAAAGGGATATGCATGAGTTGGTTTGGATGGACAATGGATGGGTGACACTTGTCACTCATCCATTGGGCCTGTCCAATAATATTTGGGCCCCACTTGATGCCAAATAACTTTCGTCTTGAAAAACGTGCAATAATGCGTTCGAACTTCCGTGAACTGTAACTCTTCCGTCGAACGTCCGAATTCGACGTGCCGCCTATCTACAGATTCGTATCATCCTAATCTACGTAACGGTCCTTGGCCCTTGGCCATCGGACATCTCGGGTCAAAAGTTAACTATTAGCCCCTATTCATCCAAATTACCAAAATACCCCCGAACTTCCAAACGTCATAACTTCTTCATCGAATGTCGAAATCGGACGTACCACCTGTCTATGAACTCGTAACGTCCCAAATTACGTCACAGTCATCGGCCAAAGTCCATTTGACCACTTGAACAAAAGTTAAAGTTTCACCCATTCTAGGGGCAAAATCGTCATTTCGCCTTGAACGTCCGTCATTAATCCTTAATTAATCTCGATAATTGAGGACGGGTTGTCACCAAAGCTCCCAATCTCCACTCAACTCTCGCGAAGCCACTCTGACAAGTCAGTTATACCCAGTTGATTTCAGATCCTTATAGTATAACTTCCTGACACGTTCCAACCTACTAGTTACCATCAAGTGGACCTTTCAGTCTGATGGTTCTTCTCATCCGACAAGCGGAACTGATGTCATAATCAGCATCCGATTCGACAACTATCTTCGTTGCTTCTACTGGGTGATACTCAACCTCCGTCACTGTCGCTAAGTCCACTAGCGTATTTGTCTCTAATTGGTAGCGCTCAGCTCCACTATGCTCCCGCTGCACACTCTGATCTCGACTTGCTCTCGAGTCCTAGTACCGTATCGTATCTCATATCACTCAGTGATCTCCGCTACCATCTAGACTCACCTCGAGTCCCAACCACCGTA
This sequence comes from Prinsepia uniflora, assembly GCA_032719365.1. Classification (NCBI taxonomy): domain Eukaryota; kingdom Viridiplantae; phylum Streptophyta; class Magnoliopsida; order Rosales; family Rosaceae; genus Prinsepia; species Prinsepia uniflora. Next base: position 52,804,488 of record CM064863.1, on the reverse strand, counting down.
CTACTCATCCTGTCAACCCACAATCGACGTCTCACCCATTCGGGTGTACACGGAACTCCAATCGAATACTTGTCTCAGCAGAAAACACAAACATGCACTAGGGTTCCACCGGCATGCGGCCATGAGCTCTCGGCTAACCAACTATCCTAACCCTCATGAGTATCTGATAGGTTCGATCAGCGGTTGAGGGTTAGTGCAAGAGTGTACAGGACCCAGTTGATATGGAAGAGGCCAACCTAGTATGACTGACGTACTACGGAAGAGTTGTACCATCAAGAGTTAGACGTGCTACTCATTCACACTCTGGTTCGGATTGTACCGGTTTGCAAGATGTCTAAACCTCGGGTGGTATCAGACCTGCCTCGTGGTACAACTCAGGATAACATTTTGGAATGGGTGAAACGTCGATTGTGGGTCCAACCCTACATCCCTAAATGTTTTATATGTGTGACGTGACTGCTCCAAATCCCTAGTGCCTGGCTCTTAAACATTCACAAACCCTTGATGGTAACTAGGTGATAGCAGAGTTGATAGCCCTTTTGAACCGTTAGTCAGGACCCGCCTGCACACTCTGCAATGTTTTGGTATCACGCCAAATGAGCCAACTCAGGATACTGTTTTAGAGTTCATCCCATACCACACAGTTGACCGTGCTACGGAAATAGTATACAAGTTGTACCACCCTGAACCACGCTAAACCTATGATCTGTGAGTCAGAGTTGGATCAGGGTGATTAATGGTACGAGATACGAGTGTTGGAGACCGTTTATGCACATCCATAAATAGTATACAAGGTTTAACCTTGAGTCGCGTGAATTCCTTTCGGAATGAGTGTACCTACATAAACGGTATTCACGGATGCTTGGATGGTGTTCGGTTGAGCTGAGAGCTGGAGAGTTCATTGCAGATTGGTTTTGGTTGACTACGGTTGACCATACCTTCTGAGTTGAGGACTTGGAAAGCGTTTGCCTATAGGACGCAGAGATGCTTGTGTGATGAGTGAGCTCAGTATTTGAAAAGAAATATGTTTCCAACGTGATTGGAACTTTGGAATCAAGAAAAGTTGTGATTGAGACGTTGAGAAAAGTGCTTGATTCCGCATTGGAGATGGATATTCCGAGGTCACTGAGTGTGACACTTTGGTAGATAGTGCTGAGTGCCCGAGGATGACATAGGATGAACTTTGATGTCGTCATCTTGGAGTCTCCTTGATTCTTCCCCAGGTAGGACGACGAGGAGTGATATGATAGCTAAAGGGTTCAAAAAGGGTGTAAGAACCGAACACCTAGGCTGTGAGTCATATTTGTTTGACTTGATGAGTAGATGGTATGTATTTAACGTCACATAATGTGACGAGTGAGTGTCCGAGGTGATGGATTGATGTTCGCCTGGTGACGGACGGTTGGGGTCCAAACCATGATTGGAGTGTGGATCGAGTAATGTGTTTGGACGTTGCCTGAGTGCAGTCCTTGAGTAGGTCCGGTGACACCCCGATGTTGATGTGGTGTGGGTGCACCGGTGTGTTGTGCATGTTGGATGATGGGATTGACCACGGTCAATTGATAGGTTGGGTTGAGAGTGTCCCGAGATTATGGTAATGTTGTAGATTGGATAGAGTCCTAGATGGACGGGTGATCGATGAGTGATGCGAGATACGATACGAGGACTTGAGAGCGAGTCGAGATCAGAGTAGAGCAGCGAAGCGCAGTGGAGCTAGGAGTTACCGGCTCGTCACGATGGTTGTGTCCTGTGATAGTAATGGAGTTAATCGGTATCCGATGCGTTCGAATAGGTATGGATTAATGGGACTCTAAGGAGAGTCAGTATGGGCATATGTTTGAGGATGATCTGCAAGGTGGGATTCGTGCCATTGTGATGGCAAGATCTAGAGGGTGTTGTCTGATCGGATGCTGAGCTGGATGCCAGCTTGGATGTGTCAGCCCTTAGTGGGGATGCGTAATTCAGCCTGGCGACCGTAGGATGGAACATGTCAGAGTGGCAGATTGAAAAGCCGTTTGAATGTCAGTCTGGTATTGTTGACCTATCAAAGTGAGTGACAGGGTCAAAGTGGGTGACATGCGTGATCGACGAGTGTCGACGTTCTGTCTCGAGTGAGACGTGCTTGCAGACATGTAGTTCTCGAAAATGAATTGGAGCCTTGGAGGCTACGGTGACGGTACGTACCGATGAGTACAGTATGTGTGTCGGACGTGTATGGTTACACGGGTACCCTCGTGTGTGGGTGCAGCGATCCGAGTCTGGGGACATGATGGGATTCAAAAATTTTGTTGTGGAATCGGGTCAGTTTGAACTTCGAGGACAAAATTCTTTATTGGGGGAAGATTGTAACGACCCGGTCCAAATTATTGGGATTAATTAAGAATTAATGACGAATTAGCGAGATTAATCGAGGATTAGATGAGGATTAACGGACGTTCACGGCGAAATGACGATTTTGCCCCTATAATGGGCGAAATGTTGACTTTTCGTTCAGGCTATCAAATGGACTTTGGCTGATGACTGTGACGTAGTTCGAGATGTCACGAGTTCATAGACAGGTGGCATACTCGATTCTGACGTTCGAGGAAGAAGTTATGACTTTCGGAAGTCCGGGGAATTTTGATAATTTAGTTAAAAATGAGCAAATCGTTGACTTTTGACTCGAGAGGTCCGATGGCCGAGAGCCGAGGACCGTTACGTAGATCAGGACGATATGAATCGGTAGACAAGCGGCATGTCAAATTCGGACGTTCGACTGAAAAGTTACGGTTCACGAAAATTTGACGGAACTATTGCATGTGTCACGAGACGGATGCCTTTTGGCATTAAGTGGGCCCAGATATTTTGGGGCAGGCCCAATGGATGAATGACACTTGTCATCCATCCATTGCCCACCCAAATTGGTTCATGCATATCAGTTTCACCTTCTTTGTTTCTTCATTCGAAACCGATCAAAACATCCAACCCAATCCTACACCCTTCCCATCTGATCATGATCGAGAGACCAAGGGAGTGTGAGGAGTGCAAGTTGAAGATGGTGGCTGGCTAGGAGCAGCACTGCCGTGGACGACGGAGGCAAGCCGTGGAAAGTAACTCGGTTATGCCCAAACTTTCCTATTTTCGATTTCTTACGTTATGGGCTATTTTAATCGATTAGGATGAGTTCATTAAGGTGCTAGGAAGGTTTCAGGAAGGTTTTTGTGGGTGGTAGACGGCTGTGAATCCCTGGGGAAATTCTGGAAAAAGATGAACCGTAAGGGAGTTTTGATTAGTTAGGTTTTAGACGTTTTCCTTAGGGCTTCTTAATGTAAATAGATAGGAATTGATGAAATAGGAGAAATGGAATCAAAAAAGAAGAAATTGGACGAAAATAAGGAAAATATAGGGCCAGACCGATCCTGCCGGTTCGGCTGGACCGGCTGCATAGGACCGGACGGTTCGGATCGGTCGAGAGGTTGAAAACGACCCACAGTGATCTAGCCCGTGGCTCCCACACGGAGCCCCTTTGGATGGCGCTTGAAGGCGTGTGAGTAGTCATATGGGAAAACTTCCAACATGTAATTTCATCTATTCAATGTAACGAACATTTTGGGACTGGTTTCGTGTCAATCAGACATCGTCTCGATATAGTTCGGGCTATTCGAAGGTTTAGGATTGCTTTTAAAAATAGTTAAAAATACCAAAAAATTACGGGGCTTTAGTGAGGGGTTATTTAAATAGTTAGTAACCCTCTAAATTAATTTGGACAGGGTCGGGAATCTCAGAGGTGACGATTGACCCGGGAGATGCATATGGCACGCGTATTGAGGCGCGGCTTCGGACGGTCTGTGAGTGGACCTTTCGTTCGAAATTGATGCAAGAATACATTTTTTATAAGTGTTTTAATATATGTTTTGTGATGCCATGAGTGCATTTGTTTGTGGTAGCCTAGGATTTACGTATTTGCACGTATTTCGAGATTTCTAATTTTGTACGATGCTTGTAAGTGCTAGGTTTTCAACGAGGGTTTAACGAATTGGTTTTGGAATTGGAAATATGAAATTGGGCACGAGACCCATTTGATTTACAAACTCTCGGACTTGGAGTCCATTTGATTTAACGAGGAATCGGACCGAGGGTCCCTTTGAGTTATATGATCGGGCCGAGGGCCCCGTTGATTTACGAATCTGGGCTTGAGGCCCAGTTGGTTGTATTCTCGGGCTTGAGGCCCATTTGACTGTATTATCGGGCTTAAGGCCCTATTGGTTTCGAAATCGGGCTTGAGGCCCTATTGAGTTATGGTTTCGGGTAGGGCCTAGTTATTCGTGTTATCGGGCTCGAGGCCCAGTTGATTGTGAAATCGAGCTTGAGTCCTAGTTCGGTTTATGAAATGAGAAATCGGGCATGAGACCCTGTTGAACTGTGGATTTAGGCCGAGGCCTGTGGAAATGGATTTGAATCGGATTAACGGAGTCCTATTGAGATGAATCGAGTATGAGACCCAGTTGAAATATGTTTTGGGAAAGAAAGAAAGTATTTGAAAATGTATGAAACCCTCCATATGATTTATATGGTCTCGTCCAACCGTCGACCTAGAGAGTCACGATCCACAGACCAGAATGGGTATCCCCATAGGGATCCCGTTCCAAGAGTGGAAGTTATAATGTGGTCCCGGACTAGATTTCGGAGAGATGATCGGACTAGGTCCGAAAATAGAGCCTCCCAAATGGAGAATTCCTGGGGAAGACTCGGAGTGAGACTCCGAGTAGTGTGCACACTATTATAGAGATGAATTCGTGACATATATCGGGGATGTGTTCCCTAGGGGCTGTGTGCCCTGTGTTGGCATCTTCTCAGAAGTTCCGCGGATGGGTTATATGTATGTCGATACGTATGAGATTTTTGGAAAGTGATTTGGTGGCGGAGACCCCGTGTTCCATGTTTTAGAAAGTGATTTGGGGTGGAGACCCCGTATTCGATGTTTTGGTATTTCTCTGAGAATGGTTTTGGGCTGAGACCCACGTATGTTGATTTGGGCTGAGTTCCCACATGTATTGATTTACGATTTTTATTGTTATTTAGGGTTGGGGAACCATAAAAGGTTTTTATGGGTCATGACGGTTTATGGGGACCGACATGAACCCTTGAAAGGTTTTTATGGGTCATGATGGTTTATGGGGACTAGGCATGAACCCTTGAAAGGTTTTGAGAATGTTTTCAAGTGGTTTTATGAACGTTTGGATAAATGGTTTTTGAATGCATGCATATACTTTTAGTGAAGGGAATAAATGTCTTTATGTGAAAATGTTTTTTTAATATATTATTTTGTCCACTCACAGATTTTCGTTGTTTTGAATGCCCTTCAGGTTGATAGAGGATGCAGGTTGTAGTAGAGACGAGACATCACACTCCTCATCCTACGATCCTGGTGTACTCTGGAAGCCCGGTGAGGGCTAGAGATGAAATTTTCCCTAGTCTGACACTTCGTGTCAGGCGGGATGAGGCGCGTCCCACGTTATTCCCGAGGGATTTGGGATGGGTCCTGACAAAGTGGTATCAGAGTGCGGTTTGGCGAGGGTTTGTGAATGTGTGTTCGGGACTGGTTACACATATGAGATCATGGTATCAACTTGTACCAAAGTGTGGGATGAGCCACCAGAGGTATGGCTCACTCTGGTACAACACACAACACATTATAAAAGGTCACACGAAACCAAACCTTCCCAGTTGATAGCATGCATCGATTATAACTCCGAGTCCCAACGACACATGAGTATCAACTTGGTTTGGCGAGGTATGGGCTGTACCTAGCTTCAGGGTACCTGTCCCGAGATCATTGTGAACGGAGGGTACAATTTTTAGGTGCTCGATTTGGATCCCATAAGGATTGAGACGTGCGAATTAGGTTACCGGCGTGAACGGCAAGGGGAGAAGCCGAAGAGAATCACTAGAAGTGTTTAATCCTGAAGGAAGGATTGAGCATTACAGTAATTATCATAGAATACTCTTAGTTGGGAAGAAGGACTTCTAGCTCAGAAAAAGAAACAGTTGAGTATGCTCATTTCCAACATGGTTGCAACTACTCTCGACTTAGAGGCCTGTGAAGGAGACTTTCTCGTTTTCTGCTCTTTGGCAGATCGTGTTGGATACTGGAGGATGACATGGGATGAACTTTGATGTCATCATCTTCAACTTTCCTCATGTGGATTGATGAGGTAGGAGACGACAGTGATGTCAAATTAGATTGACTTCGAGATCAGATGATTCTTGGTGTCACATCTAGTGATGTGACAGGTGAGTACCCAAGACGATACAAATGGAGTAACGTGAGGATGATCGAGATGAAGGAAGTGATTGTGATGACCATAAGGTTTTCAGACCGAGGTCTAGACGGCATTGGAATGAATTGTCGTGCTGATTATGCTAAGCTAGGAGCAGAGGAGAATCGTATGGTCGGACAGTTGACGAACCTCTTAGCATAGTTGGTGAGATGATAAGAGAATGATTGGATATGGGGATACATAGGGAATGAGGACGATACATGCATATTGATCAGGGATAGAGGAATAGCCGATGCCCCGAGATGGAATTGAGAATAGAGATTGTGATGGATTGAGGCTGGCTCGTGACGCACAATTGAACATCGGACCGATGAGTACTATGATCGAATGTGTTCCGACATGGTGGTATATTGATTAGACGTCGAATGCTATGTGCTTGAGCAGAGTTGAAAGAGAGGGTTCGGATAGTTGGTGAGACGAGAGCACATGGCCGCACGTCGGTGGAACCCTAGTGCCTGTTTGTGTTTTTTGCTGAGACAAGTATTCGATTGGAGTTCCGTGTACATAAGAATGGGTGAGACGTCGATTGTGGGTCGACAGGATAAGTAGTACGTTGGTTGGGACTCGGAGATCGCTGAGTGATGTGAGATATGTTACGGTACGAGGACTCGAGAGCAAGTCAAGATCAGAGTGTGCAGCAGGAGCACATTGGAGCCGAGCGCTATCGATTAGAGACAAATACGCTAGTGGAAATTAGCGACAGTGACAGAGGTTGAGTATCACCCAGTGGAAGCAGCGAAGATAGTTGTCGAATCGGATGCTCATTAGGACATCAGTTCCGCTGGTCGGATGAGAAGAACCAAGAGACTGAAAGCTCCACTTGACGGTAACTGGTGGGTTGGAACGTGTCAGGATGTTATACTATAAGGATCTGAAATCAATTGGGTATAACTAACCTGTCAGAGTGGCTTCGTGAGAGTTGAGTGGAGCTTGGGAGCTTCAGTGACAAGTGGTATCAGACGAGTACGACGTAGCAACGGATGTGTACATGTACACGAGAGAGGCCGTGCACGGGGACACGATTGAATTTCCAGATTTGGTTGTGGAAATCGGGTCAGTTGAATTTCGAGGACGAAATTCTTGAAGGATTAATGATGGATTAGCAAGACTAATCGGGGATTAGGCGATGATTAACAGACGTTTAGGGCGAAATGACGATTTTACCCCTATAATGGGCAAAAATTTGACTTTTGTTCAGGCGGTCAAATGGACTATGGCTGATGACTGTGACGTAGTTCAGGACGTCACGAGTTTATAGATATGCGGTATGTCCGATTTCAACATTCGAGGAAGAAGTTATGATGTTTGGACGTTCGGGGGTATTTTGGTAATTTGGATGAATATGGGCCAAGAGTTGACTTTTGACCCAGGTGGTCTGATGGCTGAGGGCCGAGGAGCGTTACGTAGATCAGGACGATATGAATCCGTAAACGAGCGGCACGTCGAATTCGGACGTTCGACGGAGAAGTTACAGTTCACAGAAGCTCGAACGCATTATTGCATGTTTTTCGAGACGGAAGTTATTTGGCAGCAAGTGGGGCCCATATATTATTGGACAGGCCCAATGGATGAGTGACAAGTTTCACCCATCCATTGCCCATCCAAACCAACTCATGTATATCCCTTCCCTTTCTCTTGTTAGATCATTTTCCCCAAACCCAAACCCGATCAACCAATCCCAATCCAATCCAAACCCTTAACCCCTATGAACATGATTGAGACCCAGAGAGGATGAAGTGAGGACTAGAGGATGTGGTGGCCGGCCAAGGCAGCGCCGCCGTGGACGGCGAAGGCCAACTCGAACCAAGGTAATCGGTTTTCCCGATTTTCTCCATTTTTTCATTTCGAGCATTATGGGCTGTTTTCAATGATTTGAATAAGTTAAATAGGTTGCTAGGAAGATGTTAGGATGATTTTGGTGTTGGTTGGAGGTTGAGGAACCCCTAGGGAAGTTTTGGAAAAACTGAACCATGGAGGGAAAATTGAACCGGGGTAGTTTTGTAGGTTTTAGGGGATTTGGTTCATAGGTTTAGGTTCCTAGAACCAAAATTGGAAATTTAGAATTGATTAGGAAGGAAAAGGATGAAAATTGGACCGGGTAGGGGGGCTGGACCGGTCACACCGGTCCAAGTAGTAGAGAAAACCAGACCGGTCGGCTGGAGGTTGAAGACGCACTCTAGGCGCGTGGCTCCCACGCGAAGCCGCTTTAGGCGGGTGATGCGGGCGCGTGGGGGAGAATTTGGGGGTGGTTCCAACATGTGAAATCATCTATTCGATGTAACGTACATTTTGGGACTGGTTTCGAGTCGATCGGACATCGTCTCGATATAGTTTTGGCTATCCGAAGGTTTCAGAGCGCGTTTAAAAATAGTTAAAAAGCTCAGAAAATTAGGGGGCTTTAGTGAGGGTTTAATTAGGTACTTAGTAACCCTCTAAAAGGATTTGGACAGGTTTGGAAGTCTCGGTGACAGTGTTTGGACCGGGAGAGCCGTATTGCACGCGTATTGAGGCGGCAGTGCGAACAGTTTGTGAGTGGACTTTCTTTCTAAATCGATGCATGCATAAATATTTTATATGTGTTTTAATATATGTTTTTTGATTCCTTAAGTGCATTTTTGTGTGTTTTTACATATTGTCACATATTTCGAGGTTTTCATGTTTTATACGTGCTTATACGCGCTTACGCTTTCGGTTTTCATGAAATGGTTTTGAAAAGGTAAAACCGGTCAGGAGACCCATTTGTATTTGGTTTTGACTAGGGCATGAGACCCTATTGATGACCTACGAGTCTGAGTCATGGTCGTGACGGGTACTGTTTGCAGGGCGACGGATGACGTGACGCTCACCTCCGGATTAGGATGCGTTCCTTCTAGAGAAGTCACGATGCACGTTTCGTTGTCGTGCAGCCACTGGAGGCTTGACTTCGGAGTGCTGACGGTTTAGAGGATCGATCGGTGACGTGTGCACCATGATCTCGAGATGGTCGCGGTAGTGATGTGTTCACGACGACATACCAGGATTGGTAGCGGTCCTGGATTGATGGTTGCATGCATCGCTATGAACGGGATCGTGACTGACCCTGAGATATCGGGCTCGATGCCCAGTTGATTTGAGTTCGGGCTCGATGCCCAGTTATTTCGAAATCGGGCTAAAGACCCTATTGAGTCCTATGTTCGGGCTGGAGGCCCAGTTACTTTATGTTATTGGGCGTGAGTTCTGTTTTATGGTTTTGTATACTAGTATGTATATACCCATCTTATGAGCTTATTGATTCGTCTCCTCCAATCATCGACCTAGAGAGTCACGATCCACATACCATAGTGGGTATCCCCATAGGGATCTCGTTCCAGGAGTGGGCGCTATGATGTGGTCCCGGACCATATTCCGGAGAGATGATCGAACTAGGTCCGAAGATGAGCCTCCCAGATGGAGAATTCCTGGGAGAAGACTCGGAGTGAGACCCCGAGTAGTATGCATACTTATATATATAGAGACATCGTGACTATATCGGGCATGTGTTCCCTAGGGGTTGTGTGCCCCGAGTTGGCATCTTCTCAAGACGTGCCTAGGATGGGTTAGATATGTATATATGTATATGTGTACGAGTTTTAACTGAGACGACGTTGGGCTGAGACCCACGTGCATTGGTTTTGGGTTGAGACCCATATGAGATGGCTTTGTAACGAGTTCCCACGTGTTTTTGGTTTGGGAGAAGGTCCCATGTATTGATTTACGGATTTCGGGCGAAGTCCCAAATGGTTTTATGGTTCATGATGGTTTATGGGGACCGGGCATGAACCCTAGAGATGGTTTTCGAATGCATGTATGTGTTTTTAATGAAGGACATAAAGGTCTTTTATGAAATGTTTTTATAAAATAATTATTTTTTCCACTCACGGATTTTGTGTTTTGAATGCCTTTCAGGTTGATCGGGGTGCGGGCTGTAACAGAGACAAGACATTCACATTCATCCTTCGGATCGTGGCGCCCTCTGGTAGCCCCGGTTGGGCAAAGGACGGAAGTATCCCTAGTCTGACACTTCGTGTCAGGCAGGAGTAGGCACGTCCCACACTAATCTCGAGGGATCTGGGACGGGTCCTATCAAGTTGTGAACGGTATGTGAGGAGTGCTTGACGAGGCGTTTGGTTCATAGATTTAGGTTCCTAGGTTTGGACCATGTTCGGTACTAGGTTGGAGCATTACAGTAATTATCTCGTATGATCTGTGAGTCATACTTATTAATGAAATGTTTTGGCGAGGTATGGACTGTAGGGTTTCATTCGGAACTCATTTTACCATCTGAATCCTGTTCCAAATCTCTCATACCTCGTCAACTTGTACCAAACCCTCATTTTGCCCATACCACTCACAAACCCTCTTCAATACTCGCGTGGTTCGGATGTCTAAATCCCCTGTGGAGTGACGGCTCCTAGGGTTCCATACCGTCACTCCACTCATGGTATTAGAGCCAGGTTGGCTCATTTGATACTCATGGTACTCTGATACCAAGTGGTATCAGAGCAGGTCTTGCTCTTAGAGTGGACGCAGGTCGAGGATGTGATGTTTCTGCAGTCGTAACAGCCCGTCATCAACTTGATAGTTAGGGTATTAGTACGAGGATTCGGTAGAATCAAACCTTAGTTAGATGGTGTTTGGCACGTAGTACGATAGTTCAAGGTTCGATTGGCATGGTATGCCGCGTGTTTCGAATAAGTGGATCCCGAGTAGGATCAGTATTCATGTTAATCCAACAACTTAGAGCCGTAGTGTCACTGGTGAATAGGATGCAGTGGACCAGTAGACACCATGTGACGACCCGAGAGTCGAGACTGTTTTCGATCGTGTCATGTCGGATTGGAGAGTGTGCTGCAGAGAGCAGCTGAGGTCATGGTTAACCCAAGTGAGATTGTTGGGATTAGGAACGTTGGATCCAATTTGGCCTCTCATGCTGTGTTTCAGTGTGTCGAATCCCAGAGGGATGCCGACTGGCAGGAGATGCCTTAGTATGGTTGTCGTGTGGCACTATAGGGTGCGATTGTGCACGTAGCGTTTGTGTAGGGTTGGCTCGGCGTATGGCCAAGTTCTTGTGGAGGCCAGCAGCTGGGCACCATACTGTTACGAGAGGACGAGATCCCAGAGTGTAGTTACTGATTTTTTGGACACTTGTATCGGAGTATAACGACTCTTTGGAGTCGAGAGCGAGGGATTGGTCAGGATGGATGGGCTGCAGCGTGCAGCCGGGTCTGTGATAACCCTAGTAGGTGATTGATTGGACAAGTTACCAGGAGTGTGGTACCTGTTGACCGGATCCTGAGGTGGACTAATCGGTGGATGTTACTTGTGGAGTGGTTGGTACTAACGGTGAGTCGACCTCATGGATTTGGAGTCTCGATAGTAGAGTGTTTCTGAGATTGGTCTGCACGAGGTTGTGGCAGACGCTGCTATCGATAGACATAGTTGTGTCTTATCGAGTTGGATAGGCTCAGGTTGCCGAGACGATTATGACGAGTAGGATATACCTGGATGAGTGACAGGTGCCCTAGATATCCTTAGATGGATTACACGAGTGTGAGTGCTCGAGTTGATCCCATAAAGTTGGGACGTGGGAACCAGTATGCCGACGGAATAATAGAGGTGCCCAGAGTGGCGAGTATTTGAGTCGGTGGGCACTGAGCGGGACAGAGAGGATCTCGAGTGGCTCAGCACGAGGCACCATGAGTACTTGGTTTGGTGACCAGTTCCTTGATGATACAAGACTTGGGGAACGAGTGTGTGCCCAGGAGTAGTAACGTTAAAGATTGAAATGCTAAGTGGCATTCAGATAAAAAGGTATAAATGGATTACATGAGTGACGTCACATGACGTAGGGGTTGGTTGGTCAGATACGGTAGTACGCAGAGATTTGGCTTCAGATCACGACAGACGTTGCGATCCGTTTAGCCTACCAACTGATGCCAGTGGATTCCGAGCAATTCTGTGAGTCAGAGTTGGAACAGGATGATTAAAGGTACGAGATGCGAGTGTTGGAGGCCGTTTATGCACATCCGAAAATAGTATACAAGGTTTAACCTTGAGCCACGTGAATTCCACTTGGAATGAGTGTACCTACATAAACGGTATTCACGGACGCGTGGATGGTGTCCGATTGAGCTGAGGACTTGAGAGTCTATTGAGGATTGGTTTTGGTTGACTACAGTTGACCATACTTCCTGAGTTGGAGACTTGGAAATTGTTTGCCTATAGGACGCGAGAATGCTCGTGTAATGAGTGAGCTCAGTAATTGGAAAAGAAACATGTTTCCAACGTGATTGGAACTTTGGAATCAAGAGAAGTTGTGGTTGAGACGATGAGAGGAGTGCTTTATTCTGCATTGGACATGGATATTCCGAGGTCCCTGAGTGTGACTCTTTGGCGGATAGTGCTGGGTATCGGAGAATGATATAGGAGGAACTTTGACGTCATCATCCTGGATTCTTCCCTAGGTGGGACGACGATGAGTGATATGATAACTAGGAGTTCAAAGAGGGTGTAAGAACCGAACACCTAGGCTGTGGGTCAAATTTGATTGACTTGACGAGTTGGTTGTATTTAGCGTCACAGGATGTGACGAGTGAGTGTCCGCGGTGATGGATTGACGTTCTCTAGTGACGGACGATTGGGGGTCCGAACCATGTTTGGAATGCGAACACTAGTATGTGGTTGGACGTTGCCAGAGTGCAGTCCTTGAGTAGGTCGGGTGGCGCCCCAATATTGATGTGAAGTGGATGCGCCGGTGTGTTATGCACATTGGATGATGGGATTGGCCATGGTCAATCGGTAGGTCTGGTTGAGAGTTCCCGAGAGTTTACATGTGTTGTCCAATGAATAGAGTCCTAGATGGACTTGCGTGGCGATTCGATTATATCAGATAGTGACAGTTTGGGGACTCGGTTGAGTCAAGATTTCAGTATCGATTGCTGAGTGATGCGGGGTATGATGTGAGGACTCGAGAGCGAGTTGAAATCAGAGTAGAGCAGAGAAGCGCAGTGGAGCCGGGAGTTGTCGGCTGGTCACGAAGTCGTGACATATAGTGGTAACAGATTGATCGGTATCCGATGAGTTCGGATTGGTATGGGATTGATGGGACTCTAAGGAGAGTTAGTATAGACATAGGTTTGAGGATGATCGTGAGATGGGATTCGCGCCATTGTGATGGCAAGATCTAGAGGATGTGGTATGATCGGATGCTGTCTGATCGGATGGTGAGCAGGATGTCCGCTTGGATGTGATAACCCTTAGTGGAAATACATTTTTCAGCCTGATGGTTATAGGATGGAACGTGTTAGGGTGGCAGACTGAAAAGCCTATTAGATGATAACTAAGTAGGAATGACCTGTCGGTGTGAGTGACAGGCAAGATGTTGACGTTTTGTCTCGAGTGAGAGTTACTAGCCGACGTGATGACTCTCACGAGTCGACGATCAGAACACTATTGATGAAAATGAAGTTGGAGCTTGGGAAGCTCTAGTGACGGTACGTACCGTTGAGTACGGTATGTGTGTCGGACGTGTACTATTACACGGGTATTCTCGTGTGGGTGCAGCGATCCGAGTCGGGGGACATGATTGGATTCCAGCATTTGGTTGTGGAATCGCGTCAGTTTGAATTTTGAGGACGAATTATAGGGATTGATTAAGAATTAATGATGGATTAGCGAGACTAATCGAGGATTAGAAGAGGATTAACGGAAGTTCAGGGTGAAATGACAATTTTACCCCTAGAATGGGTGAAACGTTGACTCTTCGTTCAAGCGATCAAATGGACTTTGGCCAATGACTGTGACGTAGTTCGAGACGTCACGAGTTCATAGACAAGTGGCATGTTCAATTCCGACATTCGAGGAAGAAGTTATGAAGTTTACAAGTTTGAGGGCATTTCGGTAATTTGGTTAAAAGGAGGCAAATAGTTGACTTTTGATCCGGGAGGTCCGATGGCCGAGGGTCAAGGACCGTTACGTAGATCAGGATGATACGAATCCGTAGACAGGTGACACGTCGAAATCGAACATTCGACGGAGAAGTTACGGTTCACGGAAGTTCGAGACGAATTGACTTTTATCTCAAGTGGGTCCCAGATATTTTGGGGCAGGCCCAATGGATGAATGACACTTGTCATCCATCCATTGCCCTCCCAAATTGGTTCATGTATATCAGCTCATCTTCTTTGTTTCTTCATCCAACCCGATACAACCTTCCACCCCAAATCTAAACCCTTAACCCCCATGATCATATGAGAGACCCAGAGACTGATTGAGGGTCGTGAGGATGATGGTGGCCAGCTAGGAGCAGGGCCGCCGTGGGCGGCGGAGGAGCAACCGTGCAAAGGTATCAGTTTTACCTGTTTCCTTCCACTTTCAATTTTACACGTTAGGGGCCATTTTGGGTGATTGGAATGAGTTAGTCAGGTTGTTTGGAAGATTTTAAGAAGGTTTGAATGGTGGTTCACGGCTGAGGAAACATGGGGAAGAACTGGGCAAGTTCGAACCGTGAGGAGGAAAATGAACCCGTGGGTTTTTATGAGTTTTAGGTAAATTTGGTTGCACAAATAGGTTTCTGGGATCAAATTAGGAAGTTTAGGATTGAAAAGGAGGAGATTGGACGAAAAATGAAGGAGAGCCTTGGACCGGTTACGGCAGTCCAGACAGACCGGATTTACAGGGTGAACCGGACCGGCCGGTTCGGACCAGCCTGGCCGAAGGATAGGGAAGCTGAACAGTGGGCGCGGGAGGGTGCGTGAGCAGTCCTATGGGGAAAGTTCCAACATGACAAATCATCTATTCGATGTAACGAACATTTTGGGACTGGTTTCGAGTCGATCAGACATCGTCTCGATATAGTTCGGGCTGTCTGAAGGTTTAGGATCATGTTCAAAAATAGTTAAAAATACCGTAAAATTACGGGACTTTAGTGAGGGGTTATTTAAGTAGTTAGTAACCCTTTAAATTAATTTGGACAGGTTCCGGAATCTCGGAGGCGACGATTGGCCCAAGAGAGGTGTATGACATGCGTATTGATGCGCGGCTTCGGACGGTCTTTGAGTGGACCTTTCTTTCGATTGATGCATGCATAAATGTTTTATAAGTGTTTTAATATATGTTTTGTGATGCCATGAGTGCATTTTTTTGTGGTAGCCTAGGATTTACGTATTTGCAAGTATTTCAAGATTTATGGTTTTATATGATGCTTGTACGTGCTAGGTTTTCAATGAGGGTTTAATGATTTGGTTTTGGAATTGGAAATATGAAATCAGGCACGAGACCCATTTGATTTAAAACTCTCGGACTTGGAGTCCATTTGATTTGACGAGGAATCGGACCGAGGGTCCCTTTGAGTTATATGATCGGGTAGAGGGCCCCGTTGGTTTTCGAATCCGTGCTTGAGGCCCAGTTGGTTGTAATATCAGGCTTAAGGCACATTTGACTGTAGTATCGGGTTGAGGCCCTATTGGTTGTGAAATCGGTCTTGAGGCCCTGTTGCTTAATGGTTTTGGGCTTAGGTCCCAGTTATTCGTGATATCGGGCGAGAGGCGTAGTTGATTGTGAAATTGGGCTTGGGTCCCAGTTCGGTTTTTGAAATGAGAATTCGGGCATGAGACCCCGTTGAACTGTGGATTTAAGCCGAGGCCTGTGAAATGGATTTGAATCGGATTCGAGGAATCCCGTTGAGATGAATTGGGTATGAGACCCAGTTATTGTAAGACACGTGTCCTGGAGGGAACAGTGAACGATCCCACATTCCTGCGAGGGGGGAATGGTCTGGGAGAGGAATGGTGGTGTGCCTTAAAGGTGTAGGCACACACCTATCTAGCACGAGGCCTTTTGGGAGCTCAAGTGGCTTTGGGGGGGATTGGAAACCAAAGTTAAGCGAGTTGAAACTGGTGCAATTCCATGATTGGTGACCCCCTTGGAAGTTGCATCGTGAGGTCCCGAAAACAAAACCGTGAGGGCAAGGGAAAGGAGGCCTAAAGTGGACAATATCGTGCTAGATGAGTCGGGTCCTGACAGAATGCTATCAGAGCCAGACCCCGACCGGGAAGTGTGCCAGCGAGGATGCTGGGCCCTAAGAGGGGTGGATTGTTAGACCCGTGTCCTAGAGAGAACGGTGAACGATCCCACATTCCTGCGAGGGGGGAATGGTCTGGGAGAGGAATGGTGGTGTGCTTTAAAGGTGTAGGCACACACCTATCTACCACGAGGCCTTTTGGGAGCTCAAGTGGTTTTGGGGGGGATTGGAACCCCAAAGTTAAGTGAGTTGAGGCTGGTGCAATTCCATGATAGGTGACCCCCTGGGAAGTTGCACCGTGAGCTCCTGAAAACAAAACCGTGAGGGCAAGGGCAAGGAGACCCGAAGCGGACAATATCGTGCTAGATGAGTCGGGTCCTGATCGAGGAGGGTTGGGTCCTGTCAATAAATACCAGCCGAAACCCTTTCATAAAGGTACAATCTCAACACATTAACTAGACTCCTTGTCTTTGTGTTGCTAATCTGCCCATTGATCTCTACTTCGCTTATTGACTTAAGCATCATAGTCTATTACACTGGCACCACACCGGTGTCTAGTTCTTTTCTCTCTCCTTCAATGGTTTCTTGGTAAGCCTGCTGTCAAGTGAACCAACAGCCAGCAAGGTTACATGTCGTTAGGTATAGTTTCATATCAAACATTTTGTTCCGGTAATTTTGAGTAAGCCCTCCTACTAGCTCACATATCCCCGCTTCATCTACATGTTGATCCCACTATCGGTCGTGCATGATGATAGAGAGCTAAACAACACCACTCACATGGGAGAATGAAATAGAAACAGAACAGACATGCGTTCAGAGGCAATGCTCGAAATGATGATGGCCCTTCGCGAGGAGATGGCCGAGCTCCGGAAGAGCAATGCTATCATCGAAAGCCGAAATCATATGTGGGGAGATCAATATCAAAGCATTCTCGCTACATTTCAATCCACTTGGAAAAAAATTGAAGGAACAATGGGCAGGTATCGAGAGGGCACTTGTTGCCCAACTTGAATGAGAGCCACGTCACTCAGAGCAGTCTTGATCAGAACCATCCGAAAGAATGCTAATCCACTCTGCTGACGAGGCCGGCCCTTCAGGAACACAAATCTTCAACGACGCTAGCAAGTTATTTAGCGGAAGACCAATTCCAATCAGCCCACTCGGCGACCGTTCTAGTCCTATCTCAGAGAGGACGAGCTCCATTATGGTCAACCTTGATAAGAGCAGAGCAATAGAAGGGTCCAACACAATTTACGAAAGATTGAATCCTACGAGCAAATTTACATCTTCTGGAAGACAAAGGTGACTCCACCATTGCGATGTCTGGCAGAAGATCTAGAACGACCGAACGACCAAAAAAAAGCATAAGAAATTTGAGTCACCAAAAGCATTGTTGAACAAATTGGGACACAGCCCAAATCCCCCAGGCTCGACGATGTCATTCAAGAACTCCTGCAGTGAGTCCGCAAATTGGAAGCTAACAAGTATAAAACCAAGTCTCCATCAAAGCACAAGCCTCACGTTGTTCCTGTGACGGCCTGGAAATTTGAAAAAAGGAAAAATTGGAAAATTTAGAAAGGAAATGACGATTTTACCCTGGGTTATAGGGTCAAAAGTTGACTTTTTGATCGGGACACATTTTGGACTTTTGTGGAGATCGTTGCGTAGGTCTCGAAACGCTTAGTCCGTAGACAGACGACATGCTAAAATCGAAGTTTGGATGGAAATGTTATAGGTCTAAAACAGTGAGGGGCAATTTGGTAATTATACAAAAAAGGGGCAAAATGGTCTTTTGCTTGTTTGGATGACTCAGCAGAGGATCTGTGGTATTAAGACACATGTCCCTTGCTAATTTGGCTGAGAATTCATAACATGGTGACACCTATCACCATAAGTGAGAGATTGGTGGCATTTTGGGGGAATATTGATCAGGCTTATCAGCTGTGATAAGCACAAACCGTGGATTGAACTGGAAGAAACAGAGAGGCAGGAACCATACTTCATGATCGATCAATTGGGAGAAATAAAGAGATGATCAAATGAAGAGATCGAAGAGGAAGAAAGAGAGTTTAAAATGGTGAAACAAACAGGGGAGGAATGAGAAGGAAACCCTTAAACCCGAAACCTAAACCCGTAGGAACTCAAATTCTCTAAAAATCAAATTTGAATTTGTAGGTCGTAATGCTTCAAATTGAGATTGGTTTGAGCCTTTTGGGACTGTCTCGATTAGGATCACCTCAAGAACGAAGAGAATTGGTCTCCTTTTGGCTTAGAACGGACATGGCGGGAGTGGAGAAATTCGAAGCTTGGGTTGTGTAATTGGAGGGATTGAACGATGGAATTGAGATGGAAAACAAGTTTAGAAGGATCCCACGAAGCTTTCTGATGAATTATTTTAAAGAAAACAGATGGGATTAAATTAATTTGAAGGACGAACAGTGTTCATCAATCCTTTGAAATGTAAGTTCGAATTGAAGGATTGAGGGCACAATTGCAGAGAATCGGGTGAAGGTGGTGATACTGTGCATCACTGTAGCAGGCGCGTGACACGTGCAGCCACTTATGGCTGCTCTTGAGGGCGCGTGGGGGCATCATTCCTAGGAATTATGATTTCCACAAATTACGGAAAAACGTGCAGCTCGGAAGCAAGCAGTTTGGACGATGTGTGAATGGACTTTTGTTTTATAACTGTGATGCCTGCATAAATTTTTTAAAAGCTTTATCGTATGATTTGAGTTGAAATGATTTGAATGATAGCTTGATATCATTACTTAATGATTTTGTGGATTTAATTATCGGTTTACGGATGATTTTACGAATTTACGTGAAAATGATATTTTGGGCTTGAGACCCAATTGGATAATGATTTTGACTTGGATTTGGAGTTAAATGTGAATATATGATTGAATTGATTTTTTTGGATTTTCGAAATGAATTCTGGACACTGGTTTATGATGGATTTGTGGAAATTGCTTTGTGAAAGCTATGTTTCGGGCATAGGCTATGTGGAAATGTTTTTGACTTGATTTGAGACATAAATGGTTTTAAAATGAGATTACTGGATTTGGTGATTGTTCCACATATACCACCTTTTGTGATTTAATAGTCTCCTCTAGACGTTGTAGATCTTGGAGTAGTCACGATACACTACCTGGAGATGAGTAGCTCCGAGGGATGCTCAATCTCAGGAGTGTGAGATTATGATATCCTCCAGACGTCGTAGATCCTGGGGATGTACTCGGATGTGAGACTCCCGAGTTTGCACGCTTAGCATTGACATCGTTACAGTTACTTGGATATTAAGGATTGGTTATATTTGTGGTTTATTGATATTTGTGTCCAGATATTTTATATCACGAACTGATTTGATGAACATGAGTTTCAGGCAAATGTGGGCCATGTGAATTTCGAAACATGTTTTGATTTTATCAGTCCATTATTCATACTTGATTGATTTCACACTATTACTCATGTTTTATGATATGCATGCATGTTTGCGAAATTGGAGGGTAAGATTGATTTTCCTCAAATGTATTTATAAATGTTTATTTTTGTCCACTCACACCTTTGATGTTTTATTGACCCTCCAAGTCCTGGTGCGATGATCGAGGTTGATCGAGATGCGGAGGTATGAATGGGCATAGGTGCAATTATCCCTTGTTTGGCAAGTACTGTGGATAGTTTTGGAACTTCAGTTGACTTGTCACAGATGGGAGCAGGACCGAGCACAGTTATCAATGTTCCTCAGGGGACGGGTCCTGTCAGTTCCCTTCATTGATCACATCCTACGATAGAGACATGAGACGGAGGTCAAATCTCTCAAGATCACACCATACACTAGGAAAGGAGAACCAGTTACACACATTAATAATAATCAATCTTTCGTTGCTTTCAAAAACCTCTCTGACGAGGTGCAATGTCTGATCTTCAGCTCCACCCTCAATAAAGCTATACTCAATTGGTTCTATCGCCTAGAACTAGAAAATGTTCGACTCTTTCAATCAGATTCACAAGGTTTTCTTGAACTAGTTCATAATCCAAATAAATCAATTGCTAACCACGGATGACCTACATGCACTAAGGAAAAGGGAGAACAAATCCTTGCAGAAGTACACGCCAAGATTCAGTCTTGAAACTGCAAGTGCCACGAGACCGAATACAAAGTGGCCTTCAGAGCATTCCATAGAAGCTAGAAGGAATCTACCTTAAAGTATCATACCTTCACCCAAGGATGGGAAGACTACAATGAGCAGATGAAAGAAGCGGCAATCCATTCTAAGGCTGAATACTTCAATGCTTTACGACTAGAGCCTAAGTAGAATATCACCCCAACTTACTTTTCCCTTCAGAATAATCAGAATTTGAATCCTCAAAATTACTCTAGTGGAAACATTTTCATAACTGTTGTAACTCAAATCAAAACAGTTATTTATCGTAAATCATCTCAACAGGGTTCACGCCGGGAATATAGTTTCATCAAATCTGTTTCCACAAAACCATCGTTAAAAATAGTGTGTATCAACACTTCATAAATCCAGGATTCCTCGAATCTTATCAAATCCACAACTGGGTCTTTTGCCCGAA
Source organism: Prinsepia uniflora (assembly GCA_032719365.1). Classification (NCBI taxonomy): domain Eukaryota; kingdom Viridiplantae; phylum Streptophyta; class Magnoliopsida; order Rosales; family Rosaceae; genus Prinsepia; species Prinsepia uniflora. Next base: position 52,783,545 of record CM064863.1, on the reverse strand, counting down.
TATCTTTCATAAATCTCATAACTAGGTCACAACCCGATATATCTCACGTTTGACTATACTGTAAGTCAAACCATAAATCAACGGGGTCATACGCCCGAAAGATATTTCTAAATTCGAAAACCATTTCATTGTTCAAATCATTTTCCAAATCCCAATAATCAAAGGGGATTTCCAACTAGGACTTATGCCCCACATCGCGATTTCACGCATTTCCGTGAAATCCTTCAAAATCATAAATCAAATCCTTAGTTTCACGCCTCTCCGTGAAACCGTCAAATCATATACTCATATGCACGTAGTATACTTGGCCTAAGCCCAAATATCATATAAAACATATATCTCGAACTACGTACAATATCGTAGAAAATGCGTTATAAAAACATATTTAAATCATATGCACTCAAGGCCTCTCAAATCATGTTCATAAGACATAAAACAGTTATGCATGCATCATATTTCATAAAACAAAGTTTACTCACAGACTGTCCGTACTGCGCGCTCTGAAACCCACGTCGTAAGCCACTTCAGGGCTAATCAATACTATCCGGGACGTCCAGACCTATCCAAATCATACTCAAAGTCACTATCAAGCTATACAAGTCCGTATCAAAGACAAAGACCCTCACACATCCCGGAACGGTCAATGTGTCCCTAACACGATCTTTGATCGACCTGAAACCACCACCATTGGATTCAGGTCTTCAAAAACTTTTCAAAAATCCTAATTTTACCTCAAAATTCGTGCCCATGCACCCTCACAAGCCGATCAAAGTTTGCACACGCTGGTCAACAGTGGTCAACAAGCGTCAACGCTAACGTCATGCTGATAGGTTTGACAACCTGGCATGTGGCACATCTTGATTGGTTCCACATGTCACCCTCTAACACTGCCACGTCACGGGACGTCGCCATCACTAGTCACTAACACATCAGCTCAAACAACCTGACACCCTACCACATGGCACCATCTCGTTGGTCCACAAGGTCTGACAATGTTTGCATGGACCTGCCACGTCAACTGCCACATCATCTAACACCCTCTGACATGTTGCCACGTGACACCACCCTAGTAGTCCACGTGGTCTGACATGTCTGACGTGGCACTACCATTTCACTGCTGACTGGACCTAACACCTGGCCATGTGTCACCCTCTGGTTGGACACGTGGCCTGACATGTTCGACAAATGATGACATGGACTGTCACATCATCAACGTCAACCTCTGGGTGGGTTGACCCGAACCACTGTAACGGATCATTTGATCCTCGACCTTGACCCGACCTTATCTCGGCCATCCATCCATCCTTTTCCTCCATTTTTCTTCTTATCGACTCGTCTCTAATCCAGGAAGGGTTCTATGACCTCAAAATCACAAGAAAAGGGCCTAGAATTTACCTGGTCAAGCTCGATCCTCACAACCAACTTTCAAACCACCATCCAAGGCTACTAAGCCGTCCATTCCCGTTCGTTCTTGTCCCTACCAACTCGTATGATCTCAGAGACGCCAATCAATGGCTAAGAACGGGCCCTTAAACATTCAGAAAACAAAAACCAATTTAAAAATAAAAATGGATTCCGGGTTTACCTTGTTTCACGGGTTCCTCTGCGGTCCAGGGTGGCCCTATCATCCTGCCACTATCCACGTACTCAGCCTCTCTCTCACCCTCTCAGTCTCTCTGTAATCTTAAGCAAGAAAATGGAATGGGTTTGGGTGGTCGGTACGGGTTTGAGGAAGAAGAAATGAAAATGAAGATGCCGAATGATGCATGTATGTGTATGTGTGTGGATTAATGGATGAGTGACACTTGTCATTCATCTATTGGTCCACAAAAGATATTTTGGGTCCCACTAAAGACAACTCATATCCATTTTTTTCGAAAACCGTGTAACTATAAATAGTTCCCAGGACCTTCCGTTACCCACAAATATCCCATATGGCGTTCGATTTTGACGTGCCACCTATTTACGAACTCGTATCATCTTGATCTACGTAACGGTCCTCGATCCATGTACATTGGACTTCCCAGGTCAAAAGTTAACTTTTTGCCCTTTCTAGGGATAAAAGTGTCATTTTTCTCAAATTGTTCGATAATCCTTGATTAGTCGTTAATTAATCCTTAATAATCTGTTATTAACCCTAATTAATCTCGTAGATTCGGGATGGGTCCTTACAATCTTCCCCCTTTAAAGAATTTCATCCTCGAATTTCACATTGACCCAATCCATTGTGGAAATCCAATCCTGCCTCCATCTTGAGGTACATGTCCAACATCCATCCACAGTGCTCAACCATAACCCACGACACTCGATGCCAACCACAATCCAACGATCAATGCTGAAACTCAGCTCATCCTCCATGATTGTATCCAAAAGTGACCGACTACCACTGAAACCTCTAATGCTCAATCTCAAGTCTCAACGAGACATCAACACTCGTCGATCTCATCTGCCACCTACAAAGGTCTGCTCAGAATCTAAACTGACTGTCAAACTTACGGTCCTGCTCGGTTGAAAATCCAGGCCAATAATCTTGCTATACCAAGTTGACATTCTGATCAGTGCAGTTCAGTCCTGCTCCCCATCCTACTCAGCATCCAATCCGTCGATCATGCTCAATACTCATTCTCTGATACTAAACTGACAATCCCGCTTAGCTGGCATTCTGTTCAGTATTTTGTCAATTCTACTCAACATTCAATCTGAAGGTCATGCTCCTGTTGAGCATCACAAGTCTTCTGTCTCACTCGACAGTCTCTAACTGTAAATCACACTCAGGATGTCCAATAAATTCACAATGTACACCACATTCATGACACACTCGACTCGCTTTTGAGTCCTCACACCGAACTTTTTTTCACTCAGTGACCAACTCTGTGATCCTGACTCCTCACGAGTCTCAAACTATTATCCCACTTATCCTGCCAATATACTCAGGATGCATCTGGACCCCATCAAATACTTGTTCTAGCAGAGATAATCACAATCAGAAACACCAGGGTTCCTCTGGCCCATCTTGGCCCTAAGCTCCATGCTTGCACAATCACCGAACCCTTTAATGCCATTCTGCACTAGGGCACCGTACCCCATCAAATACTTACTCAACGTACAATCAACATCGTACCCCCGTCTGATTACCATATCATATACATTTCAGACTCAATCTGATGATCATACCTTATCTATAAGATTTGTCGATCCTCAACAATCATGCTATCCAACATGCAATACTCACAGGTGCATCCATATCGTAACAATCACATAGCACTCTCAGGCCTTCTCAAGGACTGCAATCACGCAATGTCCGATCATGTATCAATATCCACACATTCCATCTTTGTCTATCACATGGCTAACATGCCAATCACGCTTCAACTTTGGAACCTGTCTTTCTGATTTCAGACCTGGACAAGTCACATACACACACAAGATCCTCTCTGAGTTCTCTTGGTCACCCAACCACCTCCCGAGACACTCCAAGACCAATCCAACTCACGTCCGCCATGACGTGCTAATTCAAATCTTGTCACCAAGATGGGGGTTAGATTTTGAGGCCGTGCTGTCAACCTCTAATCTAGCCTATGTATCTCACTGGAGGACTGTCCAACAACACTCCATGGTCATCTACCACCGGCACAATCTCTCCATCTGGAGCCATAACGAGCCTGCAAACATCCTACTCGAGGCATCGACTATTCATATTTTCTTGAATAATACGCAACGTATCGTCATCCTGCACTTCTCTCGAGGAGATCGTAAATCCAACTTTCCTGTCCACACGCTACCTTGGAAAAACTCCCACTAACGTCCAAAGTAACCAACCTAGAGCAGTGGTCACGACTCTGCTCACTCAATCGTGATCTCCTACCAGATTGACTTCGGAAGGGAGTCAATGACACTCATCTAGTCTAAGTGCATCCAATCTTAGTCGTCATGGTTAGCCGTCGCAAATCCAACACTATATCTATCCTCTCGATCATCTCGATCCATAAACCAAAGCGGTCCTTAACCCTGATCCTCGATCATCTCAATCCACTCTCATCTCGATTCTCTCAATCCACGGCCAACACGATCCATCCTAGCTCTTTCATCCAACGTACCATGGCCCATAATATCAACATAGGTCCACTAAATCTGATGCCCACTCATCACGTTAGGTGATGGTGTGACCTTCTGTTCTTCAACTCATTCAAATCTGGCCCACATCCTGGGTGTCAAGTTCTTACACCTTCCTTGAAACCAAGAGAAAGTGCAACCATGTTGCAAGCATAGAAGCAGGAAATGAGAAATCTCCTTTACCAACCATTAATATATGTGGGTAGCTATTGTCGCGATCCTCCCACGATCTCATCACCTCTCAAATTAGCTCGACCTTTACAAGCTTATACATCCATGAGTGATGGGAAGTTCACTAGGAACTTTCAGGAGAAGGAAGTGTATTTATCAGCTATCTTGTCATATCTAACTCTCGAAGTTCCATCAAACTTTGACAAGGGACATTAGGTCTCTAATAAGTGACATTCCAAGTCAACTGAACCCCAAAGCCACTAAGTCCTAATGAGAGGAAATTCGGCACAACCAACTTACTCCAAGCTCACTGAGCTAACTAGGAATGTCACAACACGTGTCCCATATCCCATAGTATCCTCCTGGCCTCCCAGCTGTAACTCACCTGAACCTCAATCCACGTATCTTAGAAACCACTCTGTCTTTAGGTCAAAACATCCTATGCAAATCCAATCAGTGGTCCCACCACCGTATCAGTCAGAGTACTATCTTGCACGTCCCACTCTATGGGTTCAAATCCTGTTGCACACGACACTCGTGCACACTTACCAAGGCAAGACAAGACACATGATTCCATTCTAGGCATACCTCGTGCCTCTAGTCATCTAATCCAATTCAACAAGGAGGGTACTGTGATTGCACTAGGACACCCGTGACTCTTCTCTGTCTCACTCAACGAATACTAAACCTCATATGTCTACCACTCAAGGGTTCGGGGCTTGAGGCAATCCTCGTCTAAGCTCCCTACGTACATGAATACCCATTGAGATAGCGTGACTTATCGACAGAATTGCCACTGTGTTCATCATCTCCTTCCGTCGTGTTCCATCATCGTCTATAACATCGTTTCCTGTGTGCGACAACGATCTCACATACCTCTGCATCAAATGTAGGAACCTCATTTCTTGGAACCCGATACAACTAACGAATCATTATCGTCTCAGTCGTCGCTGGACATGAACATATCAAGATCAATAAGACTTAACCACATCCATTGATAGCCATGTCTGCCACAACCCTCATGCAGACCTAACCAAGAAACACTTCGCTATCAGGACTCCACACCCATATGGGCAACTCACTGCCTGTACCAATCGCTCAAAAACGTATAATGCACTAATCGGTCACCTCGTGATCCGATCCATAAGTACTAATCTCCTGGTAACTTGTCTAACCAATCTTACACTAAGGTCATCCACGAACTTGATTACTCACATCAGCACATCTATCCTGACCAATCATCGGTCATGACTCTGAAAGTCATCATACTGAGATAACTGGTATCCAACCAACCAGTATATACAATTTGAGGATCTCAAGCACTACGGTTCTCGGTCGTTGGGCCCACAAGAATGCGGCCCTCATCGGGGTCAAAACACACTGAAACACAGCATACTATGCCCAACACAATAGATCCAGGGTTCATTCCCACGTCATTTCCTTATTCCTACCCACACTACCAGGTTAATGACTGGATGTTCTTAACGCATATACGTCACATCCGGTACATGCGCAGCACCACAAGAGTAACCTAGTGCTCTGATACCAAATTGACAGGACCCATCCCAATCCTCATGGATTATCGTCGGATGTGCCTGCTCCTGTCTGACACCACGTCCGCGATCAACCTATGGGGTTACGCATCGGCATGTGATGTCTCGATCTATGCTACAACCCACATCTGCTATCAACCTGAAGGGTATCAAAAAGTATTAAAAGATGTGAGTGGACAAAAACAATCAGTTATAAAAACAATTTATCAAAATGACATTTATACCCTTCACGGAAAAACCTGCATGCAATAGAAAACGAGTATTTCAAATACTTTTCTTAAAAGAAAATCATACAGGGGATTTAAAAATATTTCTAAAAGAAAAAACCATCTCATTGTTCAAATCATTTTCCAAATCCCAATAATCAAAGGGGATTTTCAATTGGGACTCATACCCAGGGTCTCGATTTCACGCATCTTCGTGAAATCCTTTCAAACGGTAAATCAAATCCTCGGTTTCACATCTCTCCATGAAACCATCAAATCATATATTCACATGCACGTATTATACTTAGTGACATGAACTGTCTCCGAAGGACATAGATAACCGTACTCGGTCCTGCTCTCGTGTGCCAAGTCAACCGAAGTTCCCAAATTACCCTCAGCAACGGGTCGTCACACTTGGCCTAGGCCCAAATATCATATAAAACATAAATCTCAAACTACGTGTAATATCGTAAAAATCGCGATGTAAAACATATTTAAATTATATACACTCAAGGCATCTCAAATCATGTTCAAAAGAAATATAAAACAGTAGTATACTTTCATAAAACAAAGTCCACTCACAGACCGTCCGTGCTGTGCGCTCTGAAACCCCCGGCATAAGCCACTCCAAGGCTAATCCATACTTACTGAGACGTTCGAACCTATCCAAATCATACTCAAAGGTCACTATCAACCTAAAAGGTTCATATCAAAGATCCTCACACATCCCGGAAAGGTCAACGTGTCCTGAACATGCTTCTCAAGGATAAAAACCTCTCAAATAACCTATCAAACGATCTCTGATTGACTTGAAACCATCACTATTGGATTCAGATCGTCAAAACATTTTGCACAAGTTTGATTTCACCTCAAAATTTGTGCCCATGTTCCCTTACGCGCCGGTCAAAGTTCACACTCGTCGGTCAATGGAGATTAACGCTAGTCAACGCTGACGTCATGCTGATGTCATCTGTTAACGTCATGCTGACAGGTCAGATAACCTGCCACGTGGTACACCTTGATTGGTACCATGTATCACCCTCTGTCACTACCACATCAATGAAATCATCTACTAACGTCATCACTGACACGTTAGCTTTGAAAACTTGACACCCTGTGACATGGCACGACAATGCTGATATGGACCTGCCACGTCAGCTGCCATGTCATCTCACACCCTCTGACATGTTGCCATGTGGAACCCTTCCACTAGTCCAAGTGGTTGGACATGTCTGACGTGATACTGCCACGTCCCTGCTAATTGGACTGCACACCTGGCCACGTGTCACACTCTGGTTGGCCACGTGGCCTAACAAGTGTGACAGATGATGATGTCGACTGCCACATCATCATCGTCAACCTTAGGCCTAGTAGACCCAAACTGTCACGACCCAACCCTCCTCGGTCAGGACCCGACTCTAGCACAATATTGTCCACTTTGGTCCTCCTCGCCCTTACAATTTTGTTTTCGGGAGCTCGCAGTGCAACTTCCTAAGGAGTCACCAATCATGTAATTGCACCAGCCTCAACTAGCTTAACTTTGGAGTTCTAACCGAACCCAAGGCCACTGAGCTCCCAAAAGAACTTGTGCTAGATAGGTGTGTGCCTATACCTTTAAGGTACACAACCATTCCCATCCCCGACCATTCCCCCCTTGCAGGAATGTGGGATCGTTCACCATTCCCTCCAGGACACGGGTCTTACAATGTACCCCCCTTAGAGCCTAGCGTCCTTGTTGGTACACTACCCGGTTGGGGTCTATCTCTGATACCATTCTGTTAGGACCCGATCCTCCTCGGTTAAGACCCGACTCTAGCACGATATTGTCCACTTTGGGAGCCTGGGCATCTTTGAAGGAACTGTTGATATCGACTTGGAAATGGTACAATGAATGTCGATGAGGTAGATCAGGATCACAGGGCACCATCGACTCCTAGTGCTGGATGGAACCAAACTTCTACTGGTGGAGCTAGCGGTGTTGGAGGAGGATCGCGAGGATGTGGTCGGGTTCGGGTCCACATGCTTGGGTATTTGCCTTTACTCAACATGAAGCACACAAAACACCAGAGAGTGGTTAAGAGTATTTGCAATGTTACATGGTTTCTCGGTATTTTGCAAATGTTATGTATTATACGCTTATGTTTCTTTCTATGTTTCGTTTCCGAAAGGATACCTTCGAATTTCGGGGACGAAATTCCTAAAGGGGGTAGATTGTGACTATCCGCAAATTCGAAAAAGGGAAGAGGAGTCCCAGAAACTGAAACCTAAACCAGTGGAAAAATCGAAATATCCAAACTTCAAACTTGAATTTGTAGACCTTGAAAAGTGAAATTGACTTTCGTTTATGCTCTCTGGGATTAGTACGAATAGATCCAACCAAAATTCGAAGGGACTAGACTGAGAATTTACCCAGAACGGACCCTGTGACATCTTCGAAATTTCGAGGTTGAGTTAGATTACTTTGAGGTAAGAACTCGTGAAATTGAAATCATGGAACCTTAATTAGGGTTATAACGATGCTATTAGATGAAAGAATTATGAGAATTGATGCAGAATTGGCTGAAATTGAGTCAGGACATCGAACCGGGTCGGAGGATGCATTTTGCAGACAAACGGGTTGCAGGGATGATGAACAGTGTTGAACAGTGCAGGCGCGTGGCTTTCACACGTAGCCGCTTGCGGCGGCATGTTCGAACTCGTGAATGGTCTTTTCAAGGTATGATCAAAATGACATTTCATGTAATTGATGTAACGAACATTTTGGCTCAGGTTTCGAGTCAATCAGACACCGTTTTGATATAGTTTCGAGGGTCCGAAGTGATACATTTTGGTTTTAATATGTATTTAAATTTGAAAAGTTATGGGATTTTAATATGACATTATTTGAGGGGATATTGACCCTTAGTGGTGGTTTTGACAAGATTCGTGATTCCTGGAATTTACGGAAAAGCGCACAGCTCGGAATTGAGCAGCTTGGACGGTGTGTGAGTGGACGTTTGTTTGATAAATTGTTATGCATGCATATTTGAACACTTTACATGATTGATGGCATGATTTGAGTTGAAATGATTGCATGATGATTCGATGTGATTACTTGTTGATTTTATGGATTATTTAATCTGTTTTCATGCACGATTTACGATGAACTGTGAAAACGATGTTTTGGGCAAGGCCCGGGTTTGAAAATGATGTTTTGACTTGGATTGTGAGTCAATGATGATTTTATAGAATATTTAATGATTACTCGATGTGATTGTACAGATTTGCGTGAAAATAGTCTTTCGGGCTTGGGCCCTGTTTAACGAATGATTTTGACTTGGATTTGGAGTCAAATGTGATTATATGATTAAATTGATGATTTTCGGATTTATGAAAGGATTTGATGGAAATAATGTTTAGGGCTTGAGACCCTGTTTGAGATAGTTTACTTGGTTTTGAACCAAGGATTTTATGAAAGCATAGTGGTTGACTTTGTGAGTTGTTTGTACGCTCCGGATGCGACTGAGCCTAGATGTACAACTCGGATGCATCTGATCCTGGGGATGTGGTATTCGCCCAAATGTGACAATCCTGAGGGTTGAACCTAGATGTGTTTGTCCTGAGAGTGTGGCTTGTTGGTTACCTACGCGTAGTGTGGATGTGATTGTGTGATTGATTGTGCATTTGTGAGTAGTGCATGTATTGTGATCTTGTGATCGATGTCTATGTACTTGTGAGTATTACTGTTTGACTATTGTGCTTGATATATGAGTACTGGTGATGAGTACTGTTGATGCTGGTCATTGTGACCAGTTTGATGTTGATAGTTGTGTCCTGATGGTTTTCTTGTGATTTTGGCTTGAAACCCGGTTGTTCATGTGTTTTACTCTATGCATGCATGTTTTATAACTGGAGGGGAAAATAATTCGGTTTTGAAATGTATTTTTAGACGATGTTATTTTTGTCCACTCACACCTTTTATGTTTTCGATGACCCTCCAGGTTGTGGCACACAGATTGAGGCTAATCGAGAGACGAAGGCATGAGTGGAAATCAATGTGGTTATCCCTTGTCTTGCGAGTGCTGAGGGTAATTTTGGTACTTCAGTTGACTTGTCAGCCTAGAGCAGGGCCAGACACAGTTATCAAAGTCCATTTAGGACGGGTCCTGTCACAAACCACTATAACGGGTCATTTGACCTACGACCCTAACCCGGCCATATCTCGACCGTCAGGCCGTATCTTGATCGTCCAACCGTATCTCGATCATCCAACCGTATCTCGACCGTCCAGCCACTGTTTTCCTCCATTTTTCTTCCTATCGACTTATCTCTAACCCAAGAAGGATTCTATGACCTCAAAATCCCAAGATTAGGTTTAGAATTTACCTGGTAAAGCTAAATCCTCACGACCAACCTTCGAACCACCATCTAGGGATGCTCAACCGTCCATTCCCGTCTGTTCTTGTCCTTACTAGTTTGTATGAGTTCAGAGAAGCCAACCAATGGCTCAGAACGGGCGTCAGGCGTCTAGAAAACAAAAAACAATTTCAAAATCAAAATGGGTTTCGGGTTTACCTTGTTTCAGGAGTTCCCCCATCGTCCACGATGACCCTGTCATCCTGCTACCATCCACTCAGCCTCTCTCTGATCCTTTCAGTCTCTCTGTGGTCTCAAGCAAGAAAATAGAATGGGTTTGGGTGGTGGGTAAGGGTTTGAGGAAGAAGAAATGAAAATGAAGATGATGAATTATGCATGTATGTGTATGTGTGTGGATCAATGGATGAGTGACACTTGTCACTCATCTATTGGTCCAAAAAAGATATTTTTGGTCCCACTAAAGACAACTTAGATCCATTTTTTTTCAAAAACCGTGCAATCAAAAATAGTTCCTGGAACCTTCTGTGACCCGTAACTTTCTCGTACGATGTCCGATTTCGACGTGCCACCTATCTACGTACTTGTATCATATAAATCTACGTAACGGTCCTTTGTCCACATTCATTGGACTTTCCGAGTCAAAAGCTAACTCGCTGCCCTTTCCAAGGTGAAATCGTCATTTTTCCCAAATCATTCGATAATCGTCGATTAGTCCTTAATTAATCGTTAATAATCCGTCATTAACCTTAATTAATCCCGTAGATTTGGGACAGGTCCTTACACTAGTCGTGGAAGGGAAGATCAGTTACTCATGTAGAATGAAAGACCAGCTCAGAACCATCCTCAGATTAACATCATTAGTGGTGGAAGACTTACACCTCCAATAGAGCGAAGAAGAGCTTCATTAAAGCGACCCAGTCCAACAACTAGATTTTCAACATTGAATTTGGCAGGGAAAAAAAGGTTGGAAGAACAAGATAAACCCCCATCACCTTTTCGGAGAAGGAAGAACAAGAAGTACTCTTCCCTCATGATGAATCCTTGATCATCCTAGCGACAATCGTACACTTTGACGTAGGTTGAATACTTGTAGATATTAGAAGTTTAGTCAGCGTTCTCTTCATGGCTACTTTCAGCAAGCTTGGAATTAATGACAAAGATTTTCACATGACTGTTGATAGGTGAGAACCAGGAACTTAAAAAAACACTTAATTCACACATGCTCAACTTAAACCCTGTTTGGAAGATTGTAGTAGTAATAAGTAGGGATCATTTTGGACCGGGAAATTGAGGGACATTTAACAAGGGTTAGTAAAAGAGATAAACGAAGGTAATAGAGGAGTCAAAAGTGTTGTAGCAGAAGCTACATGTTCTAACCGACAAATTGAATGCATCTACTCATGCAACTAGAACATATAAATCATAGCTAAATGTCATAGACCAAACCGATACTATTAAGAATGTAAATCCAAATTAACAATTAGACCATTTAATCTACTCCTTATTAACCTTTATGCAGTGATCACTTCATCCACTTACCTTGTCTACACACTAACACCTGCACACATTAAATCAATCACGAAATCATAACTTCTAAATCTTGGTTACCTTCATAAGTTTTTCATATTATAAATGCTCCAAACAGCGAACAAAACATCCACAATACGATTCACCTTAAGTTGTTAACTGAATGCTCCGGATAGCAGATAAAACTTTAAGTATTTTCAATCTAATTCTAAATGCACCGACATCAAATAAACACTTAGCGTTAAATTGAAGTATAAAGCACTAAAACATATGAAATAACTAAAATTTCAGAAACAACAACACATGTAGATTAAACTTAACATGTACATGCATTAGAAGAAGAACACCAACATTTGTCGATTTAAGTTGTTATTGTGTTCAGAGAAAAATTAATTAAATAGAAACTGACATACAAACATAACCAAGATCAAATGCATGAGTTCAGAAAAATAAAGCATAGTTACTCTCTTGGAATCCAAGAACAGCTTCTGATGCCAGAGGGGTTGGAATTGATGGAATTTTATTCACTAAGTTCTCCGAATCGCAGACGAAACCTTGTGAAGATGAATGAATGAAAAGAAAACTCAAGCCAAACTCTCTTATTTGGCCTTCGAATAGGCAGCGGACGAGGGCAAAAAGTTGACTTTTACCTCGGGAGGTCCAATGCACGAGGTTCGAGGACCGTTACTTCAATCAAATCGATACGAGTCCGTAGACAAGCGGCACGTCGAAATCGGACATCGTAAGAGAAAGGTACGGGTCACAGAAGATTTCGAGAACTATTTACGATGGCATATTTTACGAGGCAAAGTTGACTTTTGCCTTTTAGTGGGCCCCATATATTTTGGTGAGGCCCAATGGATGAGTCACATCCATTGCCCATTCCTTTATCATTCATGCATATCTCCTCATTTTCATTCTTTCGATCAACCAAACCCGAAAGCTCGAAAAATCATCCCCCTTCCCCCATTTGATTAAGCTTGAGGTTAGGTATTCTACCAGGGTAGGAATTAGTTCGTGAAGAAGGTGATCCGATTAGTTCGTGAGGTCAGATTGAAACCTAGCCTTCATCCATCAAAACCCTAGGATTTCTTGCCGAAAATAGCTCCTAAAAATCCTCAAGGCATATCCCTAGAAATCAGCCTAAAATGTCTCCTTGCAATCCCAATGGATATCTTTGAGTTAGCTTCCCTTGTATGAGTGTCGTTTATGGATACTTGGAACCCATCTGAGTTGCTCGATGTTAGGTTATGTTTTCAACATCATTTAGACACGATCCTCCATCCATTTACTGCCCTTTTTCTATGAATAACTTAATAACATAGGAGAAAATGACTTCTTTTGTGAGAATTTTCTAGAGTGTCAATCTAGGACCAAGTCCAATGTAAAAGTGAAGAAAGGCCCCAAAGCATGCTAAAAGTGGAGTAGGACCCCAACCAAGGTTCTGTGCCAACATCTTGTCACCACAGTGCCACCACGCCCATGCCATCCTACTCTAAATCCGAATTGGGCCCTAATTTGGGTCCATTTTCAACATCCTCGAAGTTGGGCCCGGATTGCATAGTTAGAAAGAGGATTGAAAGTAGAGTATTTTGTATGAAAAATTGCACCCAAATATTACCCCTAACCCATTGGAATAAGGAGGCCAAAAATGTGGAATTGTTGCACCTAGACCCGGTCAGGCCCATAAATCTTGTACATGGGTCAGCTAGTGACATCCCAGTGACACGCTAATGACACGATGCAGGTACACAGATAGGTCCAGTGGCATTATGCAGGTACACGACCAAGTCCAGTGACATGGTGTAGGTACACGACCAGATCGAGTGACATGATGCAAGCACATGGCTAGGTCTAGTGACATGGTGCAGCTACATGGCCATGTTGATAGGACCCGTCCCAACTGGACATCAAAAATCGTACCCGGTCCTGCTCCCATCTGACAAGTCAACTGAAAGTCCGAAACTACCCTTCAGCACCTGCCAGACAAGGGATATTTGTGCCTGTGCCCGCCCATACCTCCACCTCTCGAATAGCCTCGATCAACGCGCCACGACCTGAAGGGGTTAATAAAACAGAAAAAGGTGTGAGTGGACAAAAATGACCTCTTATAAAAACATTTTTTCAAATAAATTCATACCCTCCAGTTTTCACAAACTTGCATGCATATCGTAAAACATGAGTAATAGTATGAAATCATTCGAGTATGAACAGTGGACCGATAAAATCAAAACATATTTTCCCATGGTCCACAAAACTCATGTTCGCCCAAAATAGTTCATGTTATAAAACATCAAATCCCGGCTCTCAGGCCAAAACATGTGAAAACATAATCACTGGCCACAAAGACCAAAAACCTGTACTCAATACCAGTACGTAATCACAAACAACATGTTTCCATAAATCATTTTAACCGCTAAACCACGGTTTCCTCAAAATCATTTTCCATAATCCACGGGACTTATTTTCATATCATGTTGCTTAGAGTCACGTTTATCCCTGCAACGCGTGCATATCAATAGGCTCAAGGACCGCTCAAAATCCGAGCATCCGCCGCTGTGAACACATCACCAGCCGGCAATCTGGATCTCGTGAACACATCACTTACCGATCCATATATAATCCAGCACATCTGACCTGAGTCAAGCCTCCCCTGGGCTGCAAGACAAAGACCGTGCTACGCGACCTCTTCGGGGTAAACACTTCCATCCCGAAGGCGAGCGTTATCTCCAGGGTGCACTCCGGGGAAAAACATATTTCCACCCGAAAGCCCTAATTATCCGCAACATATTACCATCACAAAAACCAGTGAAAACAGTTGCATTGAAAACCAAATCATTTACAATACAGGGTCTCAGCCCCAAGTCCCGATTTACTTTATAAATCCGAAAATCATCAATATCATCATGTCATCACATGGAAATACAAATCCAATCAAAATCACAATTCCATTGGGTCTCAAGCCCAAAATATCAATTTCACGTAAATCCGTGCAACCGTAATCCCGAGTTGCCACGATCACGTAAATCCATAAAATCAATTCCTGACTCATAATCCCAGTCCAAATATCATTTTCAATTCCTGACTCATAACCTGAGTCAAAACATCATTTTCAATCCCGGGCCTAGCCCAAAACATCATTTGCACGTTTCTCATAAAACGTGCCCGAAAGGCTGACTAAAATAATCACAAAATCACGAGAATACAAAAATCATCAAATTCATCAAATTCACATGTAACTCCAAATTCGAGTCAAAATCATTATTTACTTGGGTTCTCACGCCCACAATATCATTTTTAACCAATTTCATGATTTCTCGAAAATCGTGCCAAAATATAATAATATAATAATCATAAAACCGAGAAATCACCGAATTGAAATACCAATCACGCCAAAGCATATCAAATCATATAATAAAGCATTTTAAATCATATATGCATGCATCACGGTTAGAAAACAAAAGTCTACTCACACACCACCGTTCAAAACGGTACGTTTCCGAGCTGCACGTTTTTCCGTAAATTCTGGAAATCACAACTCCTGCCAAAATCATTATAGAGGGTTACTAACATCTCAAAATACTTCATATAATTATCCCCAATTTTTCCAGAACTTAAATACGTAATTTAAACGTAAAACAAAACTTCGGATACGCGGAACATTATCGAAACAATATCCGATTTCATCGAAATCAACGTCAAAATGTTCGTTACACTAAGAGGATCAAAAGTCATGTTGACCTCACCTTGAGACTAGGCCGGACGCGCCCTCACGCGCCGCCGTGAGTGGCTGCGCGTGAAATCCACACGCCAGCTACAGTGTCACCAGCCTAACCCGTTTGTCTGTAAAACGGGCCATTCAACCCGCGATCAGACCCGGTTCCAATCCTATCAATTCGACACTGAATTCATCAATTGAACATTCACACAGCTTCGTTAAAAGTCTAATTAGAGGTCTGAAACATCAATCACACGAAACCTTACCTCAACCTCACGATCACAGATGATCATTCGAAGAACACCCCGAACACTGTTCATCATCAGAAATCCCTCAATTTCACACGATTTCCTTAAATTGATTCATCAAGAAGCTTCAATAGACTCAGGTAAACATTTCCCCCAACTCAATTGAATCAATTCATGGCTCAAACGCCACGACTCAATCTTGATTCTTCGAAGAACAGCCGTCACTGTGCAACCATGGAGTTCCGTCAATCTCAACCGGTTTCTTCCAATTGATGAACCCATAAGCATCGTGGGATCATGAGAAGTCGTTTCCCCACAACAATTGAATCCATCGTAGCCTCAAACTCCACGACTCAAGCTCGAAGTTCCTCATTGTTACCAAACCCGTTCAGAGCCAATTGGGCATGAATTCATCTCGTTTTTGATTTGAAACAACTCGTCTCAACCTCATGAAGCTATTTCCAAGCTCCAATTCGATCATCACAGCTCAATTCTTCCAATTTGATTTTCCCTCCAAATTTTCTAAAACCCGAAATCCCAGTCGTCAGCTCTCAGTTAATCCCTCGTGTTTCCCAGTTCAATTCACTCTCAATTGCTCACACTTTGGTTCAGAAATGGAAGAGAATTGGAGGTTGGGAGAAAACTGATTTGTGGGTTGTACACGGTTGAAGAAAATATGGGAGATTAATGGAAATTAGGATAAATTAATTAATTAAAAATTAATTAAACATCATCATGAGGTCTCCCTAAAAACATGGATCAGTGTTTTGGGCCTGAATTTAGGGGATGAGTGACACTTGTCACTCATCCAAGTGTGTTCAGTCACCGGGTACTGTTCATATTAAAATATTATTTTAATTCCGGTTCGTTCGGTTAATCGAGCCCGATTCCGTGACCATAACTTCGTCATCGAATCTCCGATTTCGGCATGCTGCCTGTCGTTGGATTCGTATCGACGAGACCTACGTAACGGTCCTTGGCCCTCGTCCATCAGACCTCCCAATCAAAAAGTCAACATTTGGCCCCTAACATGCCAAATTACCAAAATACCCCTCAACTTCCGAACGTCATAACTTTCTCTACGAATGTCGGAATCGAACGTGCCACCTGTCTATGAACTCGTGACGTCCCGAACTACGTCACAGTCATCGGCCAAAGTCTGTTTGACCGCCCGAACTAAAAGTCAACATTTTGCCCACGCTAGGGGCAAAACGGTCATTTTGCACGTTTCGTCCGATTTCACTCAACTAATCCCCGACTAGTCATTCTAAGTCATAATTAATTAATATTAAATCCCGATATTCGGGGACGGGTCATTACACATGTTCAGTGGCATGGTGTAGGTACACGACCATGTTCAGTGAAATGATGCTAGTACACGGCCAGTGACATCAGTTATGACCAAAACTACATTTTTGGGACATTTCTTCGTTCCATCTCCTATTTGAGTCATTCCTTTTGCAATATTTTTTATTTTGACTCTCATTTCTAATTTTGGACAAGTTTCACAAGAAACCTCATTTTCTCCTATTGATGGCACAAATTTCCTTAAAACATAGGCATAAATGGTGCTAAATGATGCACAAATATATGCCTATCAAATTCTCCCACGCTGAGACTTTACTAGTCCCTAGTAAACACTAACACAAACTGAGATTCTACAAAAACTTCAAACAACTAAGCCTGTTAACCACTTTGTCTCATAATTTCATCACTATCATCATGTCATCAAGGATTTACAATTAGAACGTATTTTAGTACATGGAATTCAAAAGTTAATATGCATCAAGCGTTTTTTTTCACGACCCAGCCCATCTAGCACAATATTGTTCGCTTTGGGCTCAGCCTTCAAGGTTTTTTTTTTCGGGAGCTCACATGTAACTTCACAGTAGGTCACCCATCTTGGGATTCCACCAGCCTCAACTCGCTTAACTTTGGAGTTCGCAAGGAATCCAAAGTTAGTGAGCTCCCAAAAGGCCTTGTGTTAGATAGATATGTGCCCACACATATAAGCCACTTCACCTTTCCCTCCTCGAGCGATGTGGGATCATTCACCGATCTTGCTTTTCCATGCTCATGGGTCTTGCTCACCGTTCTTGCTTCTCATGCTCACGGGTCTTGTTCACCGTTCTTGCTTTAAAGACCGGGTCTTACAATCCACCCCCTTGGGGCCCAGCGTCCTCGCTGGCACACTTCCTGTCGAGGTCCGGCTCTGATAGCATTTTGTCTCAACCCGGCGCCTGTAGCATAATATTGTCCGCTTTAGGGAGCTCACGGGAGCTCACGTGCAACTTCCCAGTAGGTTACCCATCCTAGGATTGCACCAGCCTCAACTCGCTTAACTTTGGAGTTCCTAATGAATCCAAAACCAGTGAGCTCCCCAAAGGCCTTGTGTTAGATAGATACGTTCCCACACATATAAGGCACTTCACCTTTCCCTCCCCGAACAATGTGGGATCGTTCATCGATCTTGCCTTTCCAAGATCACGGGTCTTGCTCACTGTTCTTGCTTCCCAAGCTCACGGGTCTTGTTCACCGTTCTTGCTTCAAATACCGAGTCTTATAGTTTTGACGAGTAAGGTAATGAGTAAATGATGGTGTGTGTGTGTGTGGATCTTAGCATGATTGCAACAAGTACGAATCAACTCACAAGAATATACACTCATTATTCTTTTACTCAATATATGGTTTGCACTTAAAGAATATGCAAGAGATACAGTAATAACATAATCATATAGCTCACATTATGCATAAAAGAAAGAACTTTGTGAAATCCTAATCGAAAACCTCAAGAAAGAGTTAAGCATACTTGCAGAAATGAACCAAACCCATAAGCTTACTTTAGTGAATAACTCAACCAATCAAAGGTTACTCATCCTAAAGATCATAAGTTTTCTTTTTTTTATGAAGTTTGTAATGAGGCTAAGTGTATAGGCATGGCATATATAGGATAATTGGTGTTCAAATTAGTTCCAAAACTCAATCAAAAGCTACATAATGCAACATATCTTCATCATCTTTCAGTGCATTGATGTCATAAGTTCATTCCCTCAAACATAGGCGAAGTATCATCATGTTAGGCCTAGAGTCCATTCTAAACGTCCTTGAGCTTTACATATAGGACAAAGGATGGATTCTTCAATGTTAGGCCTTCAATTCTTCTCTATCTCCGAATTCACAAGTATAAGGAACTTAACTCAAACTTGTACATAATCAAATCCTATTGCCTTTTGAGAGACTAAAACAGTTTTTTCACATATTTTCAACCTTTTTCTCTTTTTCTTCCTTTCTTTTTATTGGCAATTCTATATATTACAACGTAGTTTGAGCAAGTCTATCCCTATACAAACATACAAGTCTTCAACCAGGTCTTTGGAACAAGGGTAACAGATGTCTATTCTAGGCTCAAATGTTTAGATGTTCATGGTGATGAAAGAACGCTTTATGTGGGCTCAAAAGGGTTAAAACTAGGGGGTCAAAACTTGTACACACAAATGAGGTGACATGACCCGTCCCAAATGTACTTTGATAACCGTGCCCGATCCTGCTCTCATTTGACAAGTCAATTGAAGTTCCGAAAACAACCTCAGCACTTGCTAGACAATGGATAGTCACACTGATTCCCACTCATGCCTCCAACTCTCGATCAACCTCAATCTTTGTGCCACGACTTGGAGGGTCATCAAAACATAAAAGGTGTGAGTGGACAAAAATAACATCGTTTGAAACACGAACAACCTGTTCTCAAGCTAAAGCACATGAAGACCATCGGGACACAACCACCAACAACAAACCAATCACAATGACTATCAACAACAGTACTAGTCGCCAGTACTCAAATATCAATCATAATGATAAAAAAAACATTGGTCACAAGTGTATAGACACCAATCACATTAGCACAATATCAGCACTACTCGCAAGTGTACAATCATCACATAAACATATGTCACATCGCCCCTACGCGTAGGCAACCAACAAGCCACATTCTCAGGATCAGTCACATCTGGGCGAATAGCACATCCCCAGGGTCAGACGCATCCGAGTGGTACATCTAGGCTCAGTCACATCCAAGAAGTCAATTTACCATTAAAACAACTCACAAAGCCGACCACTAGTACAATCATTTCCAAACAGGGTCTCAAGCCTGAACTATGCTTTTCAACATGGTCTCAAGCCCGAAATATCATTTTCAAGCAAATCAGTACAATCACAACCCAAAATACGATTTCCACGAAATCCATAAAATTACATCCGAGAATCATTAAGTAATCCATTAAATCATTATTGACGTACATTCCAAGTCAAAACACCATTTTCAACCCGAGCCTATGCCCAAAACAAAGCTTTCACCATTCTCGTAAATCGTGTCCACAAAGCGATTATTAAATCCATAAAACCACCAAATAATCATATCAAATCATCAATCCAATTATTGCAACTCAAATCATGCAATAAATCATGGAAAATATTTACTATGCATGCATAACATTTTATAAAATAAACGTCTACTCACACACCGTCCAAGCTACTCGATTCCTAGCTCCGTGTGTTTCCATAAATTCCAGGAATCATGAATCCTCAAGATTGTCCTTCACGCACCCCCATGTGCTAGGGCACTGTAGCATCGTATTTCTCGCCCGTTTTCTGCAAAATGGGTCCTAAATCCATTAATTTGTTCAAGCTCTGAACTGCAATTTCAAACGTTGTTACTAGCTCGTCCGTGAGAAGTTTTCATCAATTCTTCCTCAATTAGACTCGTTTAAGTGTCAGAAAGAGATTTACAACCTCGAATTCACTCACTAATTCGTCTAAGTCAAAAATTGAATTCGAATTGAAATGATGGGTTTCAGGGTTGGGTGTTTTGGGTCTATTTTCTGTGTTTTCCCCTCTTTCTCTTTCTTTTTGCTTTGCGTTTTTCCTTGTCAATTCTTCTCAAGTTCTTCATTTTAGAATTTTCTCTCAAGGGTTGAAGTAATATGATGAAGATCAAATGGAATGGCTTGGGTTTTGTTTATTTAATCGAACTCGTCACACGACCACAAGGCCACTAAGCTCTACATGATGGTGACACTTGTCACCATTTAAATTAAACAACACAACACTGCTTACACATCAGATTGGAAAAAAAAAATACCAAATTGCCCGTCTTAGGCACAAAATACCAAAATGCCCCCATCCTTTCTCAGACCTGTAATAATTTCATCCAAACTACGATTCTAGCATGTCCCCTATCTACGGACTCAGCATCTCGAGACCTGCGCAACGGTCTCTATGGAAAGTCCAAAAAGTGTCCCAAAAAAAGTCAACTTTTGACCCCATTAACGAAGCGTAAAATCGCCATTGATTGACAGGACCCGTCCCAAATCCCTCGGGATTAGCGTGAGACGTGCCTGCTCCCGTCTGACACGAAGTGTCAGACCAGGGATATTTCCTTCATTTGCCCAACCGGGGCTATCAGAGTACGCCAGGGATATTTCCTTCATTTGCCCAACCTGCTCCCGTCTCTGCTACAGCCGCATCCGGAATCAATCTGAAGGGCATTCAAAACACAAAAGATGTGAGTGGACAAAACAATTACTTTCTAAAAACATTTTCATAAAAGACCTTTATTCCCTTCATTAAAAACATATGCATGCATTCCAAAATCATTTTTAGAGTTCATGCCCGGTTCCCATAAACCGTCATGAACCATCAAACCATTTGGGCCTTAGCCCGAAATCAGTCAAGCAACACATGGGACCTCCGCCCAAACCCAAACACGTGGGAACTCGTCCCAAAAGCATCTCATATGGGTCTCAGCCCAAAACCAATACGCGAGGGTCTCAGCCCAACACCATCTCAGTGAAAACTCATCCACATATACATATATATATATAACCCATCCTAGGCACTTCCAGAGAAGATACCAAGTCGGGGCACACAACCCTAGGGAACACATCTCCGATATAGTCACGATGTCTCTCTATATATAAGTATGCATACTACTCGGGGTCTCACTTCGAGTCTTCCCCTAGGAATTCTCCATCTGGGAGGCTCATCTTTGGTCCTAGTCCGATCATTTCTCCCGAATCTGGTCTGGGACCACAACAAAACGCCCACTCCTAGAACGGGATCCCTATAGGGATACCCACTCTGGTCTGTGGATCGTGACTCTTCAGGTCGACGACTGGAGGAGACCAATCAATAAGCTCATAAGGAGGGTATATACATACCAGTATACAAACCCATAAAATAGGACTCACGCCTAATAAAGCAAAGCAAATGGTCCTTCCGCCCGAACATAAAATTCAACAGGACCTCTAGCCTAATTCACAATAACTGGGCATCGAGCCCAAACTCGTAAATCAACTGGGCATCAAGCCTAATATCTCAGGGTCAGTCACAATCGCGATCATAGCGATGAGTGCAACCATCAATCCAGAACCGCTCTCAATCCTGGTATGTCGCCGTGAACACATCACTACCGCGACCATCTCGAGACCATGGCGCACACGTCACCGATCGATCCTCTAAATATTCAGCACTTCGAAGTCAGGCCTCGAGTGGCTGCTCGACAACGGGACGTGCATCGTGACCTCTCCGGAAGGAACGCATCCCAATCCGGAGGCGAGCTTCACGTCGTTAATCGCCGTGCACACAGAGCCTGTCGCGACTACGACTCAGACCTACGGGTTATCAATAGGGTCTCATCCCCGAGTCAAAACCAAATCCAAATGGGTCTCATGCCCATTTTTACCTTTTCAAAACCATTTCAGGAAAATCTAAAACGTAAGCGCGTATAAGCAAGTATAAAACTCGAAAACCTCGAAGTGCGTGCCCATACGTAAACACACACCAAAATACACTCTAGGCATCATAAAACAAATATTAAAACATATATAAAACATTTATGAATGCATCGATTTCAGAAAGAAAGTCCACTAACAGTCTGTCCGCGCTGCCGCCTCGATATGCATGCAATACGGCTCTCCCGAGTCAATCGTTGTCTTCGGGGCTTCCAAACCTGTCCAAATTACTTCAGAGGGTTACTAACTACTTAATTAACCCCTCACTAAAGCCCCCTAATTTTCCATGATTTTTAACTATTTTTAAACGCGCTCCAAAACCTTCGGACAACCCGATTTATATCGAGACGATGTTCAATTGACTCGAAACCAGTCCCAAAATGTTCGTTACATCAAATGGATGATTTGACATGTTGGAACCACCCTCAAATTCATCCTCATACGCCTGCACATGCCCTGGGATTGCACTGCGCATGGGCCTCACGCGCCGAGCTACAGTGCATCATCTTCAACCTCTGGCCGGTTCAGACCGGCCTATTCGGTTCTTGCTTGTAACTTGGACCGGCGTGACCGGCCCAGCTCCATAACCGTTTAAATTTTCGAGGTTTTCCTTCCTAATCAATCCTATCCTTCGTAATCCGACCTTAGGAACCTAACCCAGTGAACCAAAGCTCCTAAACCTTCACAACTCGACCGGTCCAACCTTTTCTTCACGATCCAGTTTTCCAAAACCTCCCCCACGGTGTGTCAACCTCCAACCTTCATCAAAACCTTCTTAACACACTCCTACTAACCCATTTAATTCAATACAATCACCCAAAAAGGCCCATAATAATAAGAATTGAAAATGGATTAAATCGGTTAAATCCAATTACCTCGATCGGTTTCTTCCTTTGCCATCCACGGCGGCGCTCCCTGGGCCGGCCACCACCTCCATCGGGTCCGCACTACATCCTCTTGGGTCTCACAAATGTTCAAAGGGCCAAGGGTTTGGATTGGATTGGAAATGGTTGATCCGTTTGGGTTTGGGAAATGAAGAAAATGATGGATGAAAGGGGAATAGGATATGCATGAAGGAAAAATGTTGAGGAATGGATGAATGACACTTGTCATTCATCCATTGGCCCTGAGAAAAATCTGTGGCCCGCTAAATGCTAAAAAGGCATCCGTCTCGTAGAACGTGCAATTCAAACGTCCGAATTCGACGTGCCGCCTGTCTACGGATTCATATCGTTCCAATCTATGTAATGATCCTCGGCCCTCGGCCATCTGACCTCCTGGTTCAAAAGTCAACCGCTGGCCCCTATTCAACCACGGATGTCGGAATCAAACGTGCCACGTGTCTACGAACTCGTGACATCCCTAACTACGTCACAGTCATTGGCCAAAGTCTATTTGACCATCTAAACGAAAAGTCGAAATTTTGCCTATTCTAGGGGCAAAACCATCATTTCGCCTTGAACGTCCGATAATCCTCGTCTAATCTCCGATTAGTCTCGCTAACCCCGCCATTAATCCTTAATTATTCCCGCTAATTCAGGACGAGTCGTTACATTGATAGCCATGGATGTTTGGATATGCGGTGATAACACTAATGCCTTATTCATATCCAAAATACGAGAGTTTATTGACTGCAAAGATTTGATAATCACATAGAAGTAAGCCCTAACACTCTAGAGTTCATTAAAAGTCATGGCAAGCAGTAATGAGGCATATGCACATCAATTCGAACAAAGAACTTATGAATCACTCATCAAAGATATATATATATATATATATATATATATATATATATGGTTCTAAAGCTCACATAAGGTTCACATGATTCAAACTTATCATAGCATGCTTATTTATGTACCACTTTATCATGCATCATCTACTATAAGTCGTAAACACTCAAGCACATCTTATTAGCAATTTAATCCAGATTGTAGTGATCATCTTTTAGCCCAGTCTTATATGTTTTTCCTTTCATTATTATCATTGACTGGTTAAGGGCCTCCTAAGAATCTGTAAAACACTAAGTTAAAAAAAAAAGACTCAAGAAGGATCTAAAAACAACCAAAGCTAATCATTGAACGTTTCTAATGAGATATGGCTAGTTGAGAGACTTAGTTGCGATTGGCAGGATTGATTTTGTAACTCCTCGAGGTTCACTTATCAAATCCAAAACTCGTCAACTTAATATCTCTTTTCAAGACACCATATCCCTTCCCCCACACTTAAACTCTACATTGTTCTCAATTTACTCAAGCATAAAGAAAATGAACATAGAACTCAAGCACGTAAGAAGGTGTTACGTAAAAATAACTCAAAGAAAACATAAATTGAACAAAATGAAAGAGAATGAGGGGCTTGAGAAGTAAAATCTGTGTTTGATGACTCCTTCACAGCTCTGGAACATATTGGGTTGCCTCCCAACAAGCATTTTAAGTTTAATGTCCATTCAGCCTAGGCAAAGTGCTCCAATAAACTCATGTGATGCAAGGTCTATGCACTTTTTCTGACTCCACATCGTGCTCTCCAATTGCCTTGAGGAAAGGCTTCAATCTGTGGCCATGTACCTTGAACTCGTTTCCAGTTTCCATGCTTTTTATGAGTATAGCTCTATGGGAAAACACATTTGTAACAACTAAAGGAATATAGAATATAACTTACCAGGAAAGATTCTAAGTGGTGAATTGAATAACAAAAATTTCTAGCCAATTCGAATGTTTTGCTCTTGATCTGTTTATCATGAAACGCCTTTGTCTTCTCCTTCTAGACCATAGTGCTATCAAATGCATCATTCCAAATTTCCTCAAGCTCACTCAGCTGGAGCTTTCGGTGCAAACCAATCTCATTTGACACCATATTGAATTCATGTATGTCCCACCATGCTTTATGCTCCAATTCCACCAGAAGGTGGCATGTTTTTTCTATAGGCCAATCTAGAGGGTAGTCCAATTCCACCATATTGAATTCCTATTGGAACCTTGTAAGTAGTTTGATATTCCCACAATGCATCATCTAGACGTTGACTCCAATCCTTGCGATTTGGAGCCACTTTTCTCTCCAATATCTTCTTAGCTTCTCTATTACTTACCTCTTCCATTACACTCGTTTGAGGTTGGTATGGTGTGGTTACCTAGTAGGTAACGCCATATCTTTTTAGTAAAGCTTCGATGACCTTGTTTCAAAAGTGTCTTCCCCCATTGCTTATTAGAAAACGCAATAGTCCAATACAATCCAAACTCTAAGACTTTGAGGGCCTTTTTCCTAGAACCAAAATTCCATCTGCATGCATGACTATGACAAAATTCTAGAATAGACCTATGCTAAATATCAGGGACACATCTCCTAATTAACTAGTCAACACAGTGTTTCCATAAATAAGGTTCATCCAAAATATATTGCCTAGCATGCTTCCTAAGTTTGTCCTTTTGAGCACGATGAAAAGTGGTAGGAAACTCCTTAGTGACTCAGTAATTTACAATATCAGCATACCATGGAGTACTTACCTCGATTCCAAAAAGTTTCTCATCTAGAAACGTCTCTTGAACCGCCAGACGCTCTCTCTCTTGCACAATCCTGCTCAAGTGCTCAGCTACCACATTCTCTACAACCTTCTCGTCCTTAATCTCAATGTCAAACTCATGAAGAAGAAGAATACATCAATTTAGCCTTTGTTTTGCTTCCTTATTTGCCAAATGGTACGTCAGAGTTGCATGATTAGTGTATACAACAATCTTAGTGTCAAGTAAGTAAGAACAAAATTTATCTAAAGAAAATACAACGGCTAGTAACTCAGTTTCAGTAGTAGTGTAGTTTATCTGAGCTTTAATAAGAGTAATGGGTGTGTAGTAAATGCATTGCACACCAACTCGAAAGGCAAGGACCAATCAAGGGCACATAGTATTGTTCTCTAGGGCACAAGCTCACCTTCAGTATTCTTCACAATAGTGACTCCACACATCTTTAGAACCACTTGCACGAGTGAGACCCATTTGCTATCAAATATCAGGTAGATGACTCGACAATCAAGAAAGTTGATTACCTCTTTCTTTACAACCTCCATCATAGGGGGATGGAGCCGAAGTTGAGCTTCTCTAGAGGGCTTGATACCATCTTCCAACAATATCTGATGCACACATGTAGTAGGGTTGATTCCCTTGATGTCTGCTAAGGTTCATCCAATAGAAGTCTTGTATTTTGTCAAAACACTTACAAGTAGATCCTCATGCACCTTATTCAATTTAGAGGACAAAATAATTGGAAAAGTCTCTTCCTCTCCAAGATATACATACTTCAAATGCTCAGGTAAACTTGAAGCTCAAGAACTGGGGCCTGAACAACTGAACGTGGGGTTTTGCTAGTAATAACTGGAAAAGGTAAAGGTTTAAGGGAACTTACGTACTTTGGAACCTCATTTAAGGATGCCACTATATCTAGAATTCGAGGGTCTAGTTCATTCTCCAACTCTTCAAGTCAGCCCTGCTACTTCACGAAAGTGCATCCCTTGTATATAATCTAAGTGGATATGCGATAGAGAATCACAAATATTAATAGAAAAAGTAGTATGAGTAGTAGAACTAGGATAACTCATTGCATCAAAAATGTACCATACCTTCTCCCTATAGACTTCCATGGTTAGAGTGTCATTAAACACAAGTATCTTGGTTCTTGATGTCCACGTGAATGGCCTCCCTAAAAGCATCAGTGGAGCTTGGTAAGTAGGAGAATCCTTCATGTCAAGAACATTGAAGTTTGTAAGAAAGATTAGTTTTTTAACCTACACAAGAAAATCTTCAACGTACCCTTTAGGAAATACATTAGAACAATTGGCTAATTGTATGATAACATCATCTCTTTTATGTTTTCCTAACCTAGAGCAACATTAAGTGAATGTGTCATTACATTGATGGATGCTCCAAAGTTTAACATAACTTTATCAAAAGAAGTGTGACCAATTATCCAAGGTACAGAAAACCTCCCTAGGTCCTTGAACTTTGGGGGTAGCCTACATTGGATGACAGCTGATACTATCTCATCCACCTTTACAATATTCTTCCCTCTCGTTTGGCGCCTTGGAGTGTATAACTCTTTCAGGAATTTAGTGTACTTCGACACTTTCTTGATGTACTCGATCAAAGGCATATTGATTTGCACCTTCATGAAAGTCTCCAAGATCTTTTCTTCAGATTCTTCCTTCTTGAATTTTGTTACCCTTCTTGGAAATGGTGCACATAATCAGAGAATTAGTAACAACCGAACATGAAGGAATAGGGTCTTCACCTTGCTCTGGGGCAGATTGTTTTGGTGATGGTTTCTTGGTGGCTTTTGGCACCATTGTATTCTTTTCAATCTCAGAAATGGCTGGATGTTGCTCTATTTCATTTAGCACCTTACCACTACTTGCTACAATGGCCTTAGTTTTGGGTCATGCATTAGGGTTTAGTGTTGGTTGAGGTGGAAGCACCCCACTAGCTCGAATTTGGCCTATGAAATCCACTACCATTTCCATTTGGTCCTTGTGATCCTCAATATCCTTCTACTGATCCTATTGACCTGTGACAAGAGCTTGAATAGAAGCCATTAAAGTTTCTTCCCTTGCGAAAGAGCAGCGCGCTTCTTATCATAATTAGGATTAGAATACGAAGAAACATTGTAATGGGCATTATTAGGAGAAAAGTTAGAATATTAAACCGGGTGCCTTAGATGCCAAGGTTGACATTGGAATTGGTTTTGGTTCGTATTCATCTGCTAGGGGTTCAACACATTGTTTGGATCTCGCTAACTATAGCCCTTAGTCCTTGTCCACCTTGGAAGCCAATAATGGTGCGTACCATTTCTGTTCCACCATTCTGATCCCTTACTAGAGGACATTGTTCAATGATGTGGCCTTTAGAGTAAAGGTAACATACATGGCCAGGTATAGTGACATGGTACATGTCGACACACAGGTCTAGTGACAAAGGCACACGAACCAATGACATCGGTTGCGACCAAAACACCATTTTGGGCCCATTTCCTTGTTCCATCTTCGATTTGAGTTATTCTTTTGCAATATTCTTTATTTTGACTCTCATCTATAATTCTGCACAAGTTTCACATGAAACGTCATTTTTTCCTATTGATGACATGACAGGACCCGACCTTGAAAGCACCTCGCAAACCACACCCGGGCCTTGCTCTTGTTTGACAAGTGACCAAAAATACCAGATTTAGCCTCAAACCATGTCACACCAAGGATACACGTACAATTTGCTAACTCAGGACTCCATACCTTAAATAGCCTCGGTTCTCATGTAGCGACCCTTCAGGGATTCAAAACCAGGAAAATGTGTGAGTGGACCTAAAAAAATTAATTTTAAAACACAGTTTAGAAAACACAATCGTAAAACATAATCATTGCCCGCTATTTTGGAAAGCAATGCATGCATAAAGAGAAAGTCATAAATCCCAATAAATAGAAAATAAAACAAGAAAACTCGAAGTACATGCAATAGTAGAAAATCCAGTAATCTCATAAAACAAAGAAACCAAAAAAACCATACTAGAGGACCATAACCACAACGATACACAATTAATCCATCCTCAATGCCGGTGAGCCAAATCATCATATCATATATGCACTACCGATAAGCGAAACGATTCGGGAACTACAGAGACTAGCTCGATACCTGAGTATGGACTGACTTAGGAACTACGGAGCCCATCTCGACGACTGAGTCACGCTCCAATTTCAATATCAATCTCAGAAATATGGAGCATTACCTCGACGTCTGAGACTACCCACTGGTCTCGAGAACTACGGAGCTTTACCTCGACGTCCGAGACTGCCCAACCAAATCGGTATCTCGAGGATGGTTTCCACAACACAACATATGACATCAAAAATACCAAGAAAATACGTTTTTATATTTCATATCAATTCCAAAGTCAAATCAAGAATTCAAAATATTCATAACACAACATGACAAGACCCATCCCGATTATCCCTCAATAGTCGTGAAGGATCCTGCTCCCGTCTGACAATAACTCTAAAGTGCCAAAAGTAACCTTACATATATACATATACAACACAAAAAATGACAGACATTGTCAGACAAGGGATAGTTAAGTTTTACAAGACCGTTGACATCACAGGTTTGACTAGTCAACAGGTTTACAGAGCATAGGTAATATTACAAGTAGGGATCAAAATCCTACTATGTACGGTGTCTGAGTGTGCAGCGGTCTATTTATTTTTCTGCCTCGTTACTAGCCCCTGTACCTGTGCACTGGCGTAAAGGGTAAATAAAACATCAAAGGTGTGAGTGGACAAAACAAACTTTTATAAATACATTTATCAAAATACATTCTTACTGTAAGACCCGTGTCTTGTAGGGAATGGTGAACAGTTCCACATTCCTGCGAGGGGGAATGGTTTGGGAGAGGATGGTGGTATGCCTTAAAGGTGTAGACATACACCTATCTAGCACTAGGACTTTTGGGAGCTCAAGTGGCTTTGGGGGGGATTGGAACCCCAAAGTTAAGCGAGTTGAGGCTGGTGCAATTCCATGATGGGTGACCCCCTGGGAAGTCGCACCATGAGCTCCCGAAAACAAAACCGTGAGGGCGAGGCCCAAAGCGGACAATATGGTGGTAGATGAGTCGGGTCCTGACCGAGGAGGGTTGGGCCCTGACAATTTGGTATCAGAGCCAGACCCCGACCGGGAAGTGTGCCAGCGAGGACGCTGGGCCCTAAGGGGGGTGGATTGTAAGACCCGTGTCTTTTAGGGAACAGTGAACAATCCCATATTCCTGCGAGGGGGAATGGTCTAGGAGAGGATGGTGGTATGCCTTAAAGGTGTAGGCACACACCTATCTAACACTAGGCCTTTCGGGAGCTCAAGTGGCTTTGGGGGAGATTGGAACCCCAAAGTTAAGCGAGTTGAGGCTGGTGCAATTCCATGATGGGTGACCCCCTGGGAAGTTGCACCTTGAGCTCCCAAAAACAAAACCGTGAGGGCGAGGCCCAAAGCGGACAATATGGTGCTAGATGACTCGGGTCCTGACCGAGGAGGGTCGGGCCCTGACACTTACCCTCTAGTTTCACAAATATGTATGCATATCAGAAATCATGAGTAAAATATCAGGGCACAAACATAAATCTAAAATATCAATAAAACCACGAGACTCATTTCCATATCCAATCTCATAGTCACGTTATCCATGCAACGCATGCAAATCAATAGGCTCAAGGACCGCTCAAAATCCAAGCATGTCGTTGTGAACACATCACCAGCCGACAATCCAGATTGTCGTGAACACATGACCGACCGATCTCCCCATAATCTAGCACATCTTATCTGAGTTGAGCCTCCCTCGGTTGCACGACAACAGACCATGCTACGTGACCTTTTCGTGTGAACACATCCCATCCCGGAGACGAGCGTTATCTCTAGGGTCCATTATGGGGAAACACATTCCCAATCGGAAGCCCTAATATCCACAACACATGGTGCACTCCGGGGGAAAAATATTCCAAACCAAAATCCCTAAATATCTGCATCAGATCACCACTATGAAAACCAGTGAAAAACAGTTGCATTTGAAATCAAAACCATTTTCAACACAAAGTCTCAGCCCAAACAATAGTTTCCTCAAAATCCGTAAAACCTGAATTCTGATTATTTCATAAATCTGAAAACCATCAATATCATCATGTAATCACATGGAAATACCAATCCAATCAAAATCTCATCACCACTGGGTCTCAAGCCCAAAATATCATTTTCACGTAAATCCGTGCAATCGCAACCTCAATTTCCATTTTGATATCAATCGATAAAATATATCAAAAAAGCATTACAAATCCATCAAATAAATCCCTGACTCATAATCTGAGTTAAAACCAATCTCAAATTTCGGGCCTTCGCCCAAAATAGCAATTTCACAGTTTTCTCGAAAATCGTGCCCAAAATAATATAAAACAATATAATATTCCCAAAATCCAGAAATCATCATATCGAAAAAATTAATCATGCAAAATCATTTCAAATCATATAATAAAGCATTTAAAACATATATGCATGCATTCTGGGTAGAAAACAAAAGTCCACTCACACACCGTCTAGATTGTTCAATCTCGAGCTGTTCGCTCTCTTCCGAAGTCCTGGGAATATTCTGGCCTGTCAAACAAAGTAATTTAAGATTACTAGGTAATCACATAACCCCACATACGAATTCCCTAATCTTTGGAAATTAATAATATTATTTAAATATAAACTATACACCTCGAGCACTCGAACTACTCCGAATCCATGCTCGATTGACCAGAAACCAAAGCCAATAGGTTCGTATCATCGAGAACATTAAATAGTATGTTGGACACATCCTCAGAAACCTAGCCACGCCCCCTCACGCGCCGCCGCAAGCGGCTACGCTTGAAAGCCACATGCTTGCACATTACTCCTATAGTGTCTCCCTTTCCGCCCAATTTTTCGATAAACGGGCTGTGAACCCGCGATGCGACCCGATAAATTCTTCATCAATTCAACCTTAATTTCTTCCATTATTTCATCTCATTCCATCTAATCCATCTTGATTTAAGTTCTATAAACATAATTACTTCAATCACGGCCTTAATCCTTACATCCCACGATGAACCTTCGAACGGGTTTCATTTTCAGTTTCATTCAATTCATCTCAGTTTTTCTAATTAATTGACATAGGAAGCATCGGGAGGATGTAATTAACATTACTACATAATTAATTTCACAAGTTCTTACCTCAAATCGTTCGAACTCGAGCTCGATTTTGTGAAGAAATTGGAGCTTTTGTTCTTGATCAAAACAACATTAATTTCCCTCGTTTTTGTTGTGTATTGGTTCGAAATGATCTCAGAAAGTTGAAACAAACCTCAATTTTGATCCTTAAGGCTTACAACTTTAAATTCAAATTCTCACCTTGTTTTTCAAATATTCGAATATGGGTATTCAATTATCCTCTCGGTCCCTCGTTTTTGTCCTTCTGTTTTCTTGCTCTAATCCTCTCAATTTCTCCAGGTTTCTCGAGGTTTTTCAAATGGTTGCTGGTTGGATCGAAGGAGATCAATGTCCTCTGTTTTGTTTTTGTTTTTCCTTTGAATTGATAATTTGAAGTGATAATCCTTTGAACGGTTAAGTCTCACCCTTGGAAACTTCAGCCACTAAGCCTCCATTTGAGGTGACATGTGTCACTGGCGGGTGGCATGAGACATCACCTTTGTGGCTCAGCCAAATATCGTCATTTGACCATTTTGCCCTTCGGTCGTCAAATTACCAATTTACCCCTGATCTTTGCAGACCCGTAACTTTCACATCCGAGCTCCGTTTTCGATATGCCACTTGCCTCATAACTCAGCGTCTCGAGACCTACACCATGGTCCTTGGAAAATGTACAAAAAGTATTCCAAACAAAAAGTCAACGTTTATCCAGACCCCTCCAAGGGTAAAAATGTCATTTTACTTATTATTTTATATATTTACATGATTTGGATTTTCGGGGCGTTACACAACACATGCAAATTTCTCGTAAAATGTGCGTTAAATATTTATTTAAAAATCATCCAAAAATCACTATTATTAAGAAACACACTTATAACACGCATAAAACATTTCCAACCAAAACGTCAACTCAAAATCTCAGGCCTAATCCCAAAACACAACTCGATCATATCCTCGTAAACCATGCCATTAAAATAATCTATAAAATCATCAAAATTCATAAAAAATCTCAATGAATCAAATATCATCAAAATCACATAAAAACCATTTAAAATGAATAAATGTACATGCGTAATAATTAAGAAAGAAAATGTCAACTCACACTCAGTAGAAACAGTCTGAAATGACTTGCATGACTTTCTATAATTTTCAAAAATGTCAATTCACTTTTAGCGTTATTAATTATCCCAATTAGCTCGTACTTAAATCCTTTAAAATTTTCCAGGATTTTTGACCGATTTAAAACGAACATAGAAGCTTGGTTCTTGTTATGGGTATACGGGGTTGGGGGTATTTCGTCCTCAGCCATAGCACCATGGTACCCTTTATCTCTTTGGCTCTCCTTCCCTCTACCACTCTTTCTTCTTCTGGTATCTTCTCCTCCATCTTCCTGCTTTTTTCTTGTTTTTCCCTTTTTCCTTTCCTTCGGTGCCTCCCCACCGAAGTCACCCCAAAACCACATCTCTTCTTTTCCTTGTCACACTTATATCTAGATATATATATATATATATGTATAATGTTCGATGCACCGATCACATCCATTGAGCGTGGTGGCCACACATTACACTATTCATCGTCATCTACCTTTGTTCTGGACCCAATTTCCTGCAAATTTGATCGTCCAACCTAGAATGGGAATCTTCGGGAATCTTGTTCAAATCCAGTGTTTTCTTCACCATTTTTTGTATTTTATACGTCCAAATATTTGTAAGGAATGCAATAAAGACATCTAAGCATTCAAACTCAGGAAAAACTCACCTCTAATCAAGTTCTGACTCCTTGAACTTTGATCATGGTTCCATATCCACTTTTCACATCGCTCCATCGCTCCATCATCCACCAACCTCTTTTCTTGCCTCAAGATGATCATACGATCTCCAGGAACACACGCAAAGTGTTCGTTTCTCATGTTATTGGACCAACTTTGAGAATCTGAAATTCAAGCTTCACGGGTTCTTGTTATGGGTATACGGGGTTGGGGGTATTTCGTCCTCGCCATAGCACCATGGTACCTTTTTTCTCTTTGGCTCCTCCTTCCCTCTACCACTCTTTCTTCTTCTGGTATCTTCTCCTCCATCTTCCTGCTTTTTTCTTGTTTTTCCCTTTTTCCTTTCCTTCGGTGCCCTCCCCACCGAAGTCACCCCAAAACCACATCTCTTCTTTTCCTTGTCACACTTATATCTAGATATATATATATATATATATATATATGTATAATGTTCGATCGGTAATAGGGAGATTAGGAAGAAAAATATAGAACCTTCTAGAGTGATCTCGTCTTTCCTTGTAAAAAGACCAAATTCCCCCTTAGTAACCAAAATTTCTTACAGATTCAGGAGCTCAAGATATACATGACGGTACTCGCATATTGTCTAACAGATACCCGGGAAAAAAAGTCAATGTTTGACCCTAAAATCATCATTTTCACAAAATTTCCTAACTTTCAATTTTCTTCGAGTGTCTGGGTCCTTACAACCTACCCCTTTAATGAAATTCCATCCTCGAAATTTGCAAGTGGTCTTACAATGTACAACTAACACACCAACAG
Source organism: Prinsepia uniflora (assembly GCA_032719365.1). NCBI lineage: Eukaryota > Viridiplantae > Streptophyta > Magnoliopsida > Rosales > Rosaceae > Prinsepia > Prinsepia uniflora. The sequence goes on along the minus strand of CM064863.1, from coordinate 52,748,586 downwards.
GTTCCTCATCCAATAACAATGCTAATTTAAATTTTCGTACTCCAATTAGGCAACTGAGTTGCTTAATATCAGCTAACCCGTCACTTTCCTTTTGAAATAAATCATACAAGCAACTCGAAAGTCTCAAACAGTCTAACTATTTCACATAAAACACCCAAAAACTGAATTTAGTATCGTCCAACGATGTCAAAAAGTTGTGCCCATTACAACCAGACAGGTTTGATGTCTCATTACATCTTTTAATCTTGGCCTCTATCAGCTGATCATATTTAATTATCAACCCAAGTACAAATTGCAATGAACAACAATGCCACACTTGGACCAACAACCCGAATCATATGCATGAAGATCCCAATACCTTAGACTTCACTTAGGATGAAATGCACAAAATAACCAATTGCATTTTACTCCATGTCAATTTGGAACTATGTCACTCCAAGGACTTCCTCTACTAAGCTAGGCCCCCCACTTTTCCAATCAAAGGCATCTGGTCAACACAAATTACGTACACACATATCAGACATATCAAACTCAAACCCAAAATTTACCTGGCTTTTCGTGATACCCAAATATCCATCTTAACAACTAAAGAATAAATACATCTAAGTCAGGTACAAACAACCATTACAATAGGTTTATAACGTAAATGGACACACTGAACCAAATCTCCATTATAGTATTAACCTTACGACATAGTAACACTGATCATTGGCTAGTATCAAGGCAACAATCGTCTGGGGACAATTGTACTTTGACCATTAAGAAAGTACATATCACTCTAAGCATGAACACAATTGATGATTAACATACATAAACCTCATGCTTGAACCAAGTCAAGAGATTACCAAAATTAAGTTAAACCTAAACATTATATCTACGAAGTACCATGAAGTATTCATATCTAATTCAGGAAAAACCTTAACTTATCGCCAAAATGAACATATTATAATTGGGTTTGCGACCACAACTTAGTTTCTTCTGAAGCCCAATTCATTACTTGAGATTGTACTAGATATTCCACTTTCCAACTACCTTCTGGATTTATAATTCGAGATTCTGACTCACGTTCAAAATTCTTATCGATATCTAAATCCATGATACCACTGACCTTTTCTAAAATCTCACGTTCGAGATTCTTATAATTCGAGATTTTGACTCACTTTAATTCCAACCACACATCTTGAATCAAAATGATACAACTTCACCAACTTTCCCATCACTCTTTATCCTTCCCTATTTCTTATCTACTAAACCACATAACACGTCCAACATGCTTACCCCAAATCTGCATAATCTTTTGGGCTAAGTGTCTATACTAACTACGGTAACATGTAAAATCTCTCCGAAGTGCTTTTGCTCAGTCTATCAAAATTCTAATTAGCAATTGCCCTTACTTTCTTAGTCTAGTTAACCAACCATTCAAAAATTATACCCTATCAAGCTTTTCTCTTCAACTAACTTGTAAGTCTATCTACAATCATCCATGTAACAACCTGAATATCGAGAAAATGTGAAATTGGAAAATTTAGGGTAAAATACAATTTTGCCCTTGTAAAAGTCAAAATGTTGACTTATGATCGTGGACATCTTTTGGGTATTCTTAGAAGGATGGTAGGAAGATCTCGAGATCGTGAGAGCATACATAGGTGGCACACTTAAATCGGAGTTCGGGTGATATAGTTATGGGTCAATAATGGTGAAGGGAAAAATGGTAAATTTGCCACCAAGGGCATTTTGGTCATCTTGAAAGGGTCTAGAGTACCCTAGAAAGTTCTAAAAATTTTACCCATTTTTCTACCATCGACCTACCCCTATGCTGGTGAACTGAGGAGCAGATGAGGGATTTGAAGCCATGAAAAGGAGGAGAGACAACCAAGTGATGGTGAGGAGATGATCAAGTGAAAAAAAGGAAGAAAACAGTGATGAAAACAAGGTGAATGGGAGGATTGGTGAACAAAAACTTGGACCCGTAAGGTTTACTTTGGGTTTTTGATTTTGGACCAAGAAACTTAGAACCAGTTGGGGTCCAATAGCTTTCTAGAAATTCTACGACGTTATAAGGATGAGAATCATGTGTTTTGGACACAGAAAAGTCAATAGGCAAGTCTTGGGTGCCATTGTCGTGAAGCTTGAAGCTCAAGGTATAACTTTGAGGTAACTTGTTCGAATTTTAACACCACAAAGATTTTTCTGGGTATCTTTAGAAGCGATTCGGTTGTTTGAACCAGAAAAATGGACGTGAGAAATGGAAGTTATACACGAGTTGTGGCCGTAGGCCACCCGACTCGTTTACAGGAAAAATGGGTTTAATGCTGTGAGGAAGGTGATGAATAGTGGTCATGCATGAGACCCACGCGCATCCACTTCTGATGGCACATGAAGGTGCATGCCACATCATCTCGACGAATGGTCAATATGAAAGTTCATCCTTTCGATGTTACGAGTCCAAATGTATAATTTTCAAGGCAATCAGACATCAGCTCGGCACTGTTTTGATTGTCTAAAAGTTTAGGGTTTCTTTTAATTCATTAAAAATCCCAGAAAAATATGGGATACATGTGTGAGTTAATTAGGGTGTTTAGTGAACCTTCAAGGTGATTTTTTTGGAGGAATTGATGTTCTCGAATTTTACGGAAAGGCGTGCAATTAGTTCGGTTCTGTATAAGGTACGTGTGACTGGACGTTTATTTTTATTATAATGTTATGCATGCATATTTAATTTTTTTAAATGTGTTTCTATGTGTTTTTGTGCTATTGGTTGATTTGAATTTTTCTATGGGTTTTGGTAATTTTATAACTAATTATTATTTTATTGCACATTTTACGAGATTTTTTCGTAAATTATAATTTTGAATTCTGTTTCACTTGTGTTTTCGAATTGAATACAATTTATGATTAGATTTAATTGTGATATTGGAATCTTCGTGGTTTTCATTAAATTTTGGATGATTTTACGGGAGTTTCGATGGTACATTTTACGAGGTTTTCTCGAGTATATGCTCTCGAATTTTGTTTTATTTGTGGATTTGGGTAAAGTTTGATTAAGTAATATTTTTCTTGATATTTGTGATGGAAGTAAGCTTGACGTTAGATTGTTTTCATTATTGGATATTTTTTGTGTGGAAAAGGCCATTGATGGCACGATTTACAAAATTTGTGATTAGTGGTGTTTTGGGCCTAGGCCCGGGATTTTGGATGATGATATCGTTATATGCTTTGGATATGTGGTTTCTAGGTATTCATGATGTGATATGTTATGTGAGATTTTTGTGACGATTGTGATGATTATGGATAACCTTCCTCGAGGTGCGTGTTAGTTAGTGGTCTCAGATGTCGAGTCGGGCTCCAGATCCTAAGTTAGTTCGCACTCAGATGTAGAGCTGGGCTCCAGATCCTTAGTGAGCGTATGAGGTCCACATTCGGACGTCGAGCTGGGCTCCAGATCTCGAGTGGTGTGCCTACTGGTAGTGTAGTGGACATGGTGACTGATGTTGTGCATCGAGGATGGGTTATATGTGGATTGATTGTGGATTGGTTATGTGAGTATTGTGATGGCTTATGTTGACTATTGTGGTGAGAGGTGTGATCGTTGTCATGGTTACCAGTGTTTGACTTGTTATGATCGGTTTACATGTTTTTCGAGGTCCATTATTATGTTCTGCTTTACTTGAGATTTAAATTTTTTTTTATATATATGCATGCATAGTTTTAGAAAATGGATGGCAAAAAGCTATCGTTTGAATGTTATGATTATAGTGGTGATTAATCTATTGTACTTTTCAAAAGTTATTTATGAAATTCAAAGAATGTGTAAGGATACGTTAGGATTTTACAGGATTTCATAGTTACCGGTATTGGGGTGAAATGGTGATTTAATAGCAAGGTGAAATCGATAAGTTGATTAAGTATTAAACAACTCAATTGCCCAATTTGAATATGGACATAGTGATTGGTGTGACGACCCGGAAATTCGGAAAAGGAAAATTCGAGAATTTGAAAAGAAATGACGATTTTACCCTTAGTTTAAGTGATCAAAAGTTTACAATTTGTTTGGGGTATTTTTTGAACATAGCATGAAGACTATTGCGTAGGTATCGAAGTCCTAAGTTGATAGACAGGCGGCAAGTTGAAATCAGAGTTCGGGTGAAATTATTATGGGTCTAAAACGACCAAGGGCATTTTTGTAAATTTTGAACCAAGGGGTATTTTGGTCTTTTCATTGTTTTGTTGAGTCATTAAGAGAGTGACACACCCTACTTATTGTGTGACACCTGTCACTTTCCTAGGGAGATTAGCAGCACAGTGAGGTATGTGTGGGTGCTCACCAAAACGTGTGTGTGGGTTGTGTTTATTAAAACAAGAACGAATAACCAAAATTGGTTTTGAGTGATCACCCAACACTCGAGAGGACAGAGAGCTTCAGGGAAACATATACAGAGATACAGAGAGAGGGAATTAAGAGAGAAAAATCGAAAATAAAAGAGAGATGAACCAACTGAAAAACCTGAAAAACCCAAACTGAGGAAACTTAAGGAATTGAGAATTCAAAATCCCATTTTACAGATTTATAGTTTAAACTAAGTTTGGAAACAGTTTTCTAGAACTCAAGCGAATTGAACCATTCAAGAGTTGAAGGAAATTGATGAGAATCGTTCCCAGATCAGAGGCTGCGACTCCTTCAAAATATCAAAATGAAATTGGACTAGTTTGAAGTAAGAATTCATGATTGTAGTCGTGTATCCTTTTCTAGGATTGAGGAGATGGATTTGGATGAAATGATTATGAGAATTGGTACAGAAATCGATAAATTGGAACCGGGTCGTGAACTTAGGTCAAACGACCCGTTTTACAGAAAATAGGTGAAAGTGATGATGAATAATGTTGGCACGTGGACTTCACGTGCATCCATTTACAACAGCGCCCAGGGGAGCGTGGGAACATTCCTCGAGGTATGGCCAACATGAATTATCATGTAATCGATGGGACGAACATTTTGGCAAAGGTTTCGAGTCGATCAGACATTATTTAGGTATAGTTTTGTGTGTCCGAAGCATATGTGTATGTTTTTAATACGTATTTAAATCCTAGAAAATTAGGGGGATTTTAATGTGAGATTATTTGAGGTATTAGTGACCCACGATAAAGGTTTTTGACAGGATTGGCAATTCTTGGAATTACGAAGGAGCGAGGAGCTTAAGGCTGGGAATCGAACTACGTGGACATTTGTTTTATAAACTCTTATGCATGCATGTTTAAATATTTTATGTGATTTATTGCATGTTTTGATTGCAATGATTTGAATGATGATTTGATGTCATTACTTGATGATTTGGTGGAGTTAACTATTGGTTTCTGAATGATTTTACGAATTTACGTGAAAATGATATTTTGGGCTCGAACCCTATTTTAAAGATGATTTTGACTTGGATTTAGAGTCAAATGTGAATATATGATTGAATTGATGGTTTTTGAATTTAGTAAATGATTTCGGGATAAGGTTTTTTCGATGATTTCATGGAATTGATGTTTGGGCTTAAGACCCTATTGGAAAAGATGTTTCGGGCTTGAGACCCTGTTGGAAATGATTTGTCATGATTTTAAGTCAAGAACTTTGTAAAAGAATAGTGGTTGGCTTTATGAGTTTTTTACATGGTATGCTATCTTTTCGGATGCGACTGAGCCTGGATGTACATCTCAGATGCATCTGATCCTGGGGATATGTTCATCCAGATGTGACTGATCCTTGGGGTTGAGCCCAGATGTGTCAAATCCCAAGAATGTGGCTTGTTGGTTTCCTACGCGTAGTGTCGATGTGATTGTGTGATTGATTGTGCACTTGTGAGTAGTGCTGATATTGTGATCTTGTGGTTGATGTCTATGCACTTGTGAGTAGATTGTGCACTTTTGAGTACTGGTGACTAATACTATTTTTGATGGTCATTGCGACTGCTTTGATGTTGATGGTTATATCCAGATGTTTTACGTGATTTAATGAAACAGATTTCGAGAACTATGGGCCACGAGCTTTTGATAAATTGTGGGTCCCACGGTTGTTCATATTTTATTCTATGCATGCATGTTTTATAATTGGAGGGGAAAAGGATTTGTTTTTTAAATGTATTTTTAAATGATGTTATTTTGTCCACTCACACCTTTTATGTTTTTTATGACCTTTAAAGCTGTGGCATGCAGATCGGGACTGATTGAGAGGCGGAGGCATGAGTGAGAATCAGTGTAACTATGTAGCGACCCGTCCTGAAATTGCGTGACTATCAATGTTAATTAAGGATTAATCAAGACTAATCGGGATTAGTCGAGGTAAAATGACTATTTTGTCCCTAGACGGGAAAATGTTGACTTTTGATTTGGGAGGGAAATTACGTAAATTGAGGGATTAAGAGTACGTAGACAGGCGACACATCGTACGGGAATGTTATGGGTCAAGAACGGTTTGACCGAATTTTACGATTACACGTAATTTGAGAATTTGACTTTTGGTTTATTTTAGTGGAGCCTAAACGATCTAGTCTGGACCAATATATGAGTGAAAAGTGTCACCCATCCATTGATCCTCATCCCACATTCATCCATCTTCTTTTCCTTTCTTCTTCATCTATCCCAAAACCCACCCCACAATTTCCTATCATCTTATTCTTCATTTTTTCTGTTTGAGAGAGAGACTAACATTGAGGGAGAGGCTGAGAGATTGAGTGGGATGGCAGAGACGGCGGAGCCATAGCGGTGGCCAGAAACCATGAAAAACCAGGTAAACCTGAAACCCGTTTAGGTTGGAATTTTTGGGTTTTGGATTTAAGACGTTGTAACCCTAAACTAAGACCGTGGGTGTCTTCTCTATTGTTGTGCGAGTGAAGTAAGCCAAAAACAAGGAATGAAGGTTGCTGGAACCATACTGGGGACGAGTTTGATGGAAACTCATGAGGATTCGATCTTGGACAAGATTTTTAGGTGAGTTTTCCCCATTTTTAAATCGTAGGTCATTTTCTAGGTTAAAGACGAATTGATTGGATGAAATATGGCGTGTTATGGTGGTAGGGGGAGGAAGAACGAGTCAGTTGAAGTCGCGGGTCGAATGATCCGTTACAGTAAAACAGGTTGATCCTTCTGAGGGTTGATGACGATGACGTGGCTGGTTAGTGCCACATGGCGAGGTATCAGGAGGTCCACGACATCAATGTTAGACCTTGTGGACTAGCGAGGTAGCGCCATGTGGCGATGTGTCAGAGCTGATGTGGTAGTCCACATCAGCAGTGTTAGACCACGTGGACCAGTAAGGTGGTACCACGTGGCAATGTGTCAGGGAGTTTTCAGATTGTTAGAGTTGAGGTGGCAGTACACGTGGCACCAATTAGGGTGTGGCATGTGGCATATTGTCAGAGTTGTCAGAGCTATCAGGTGTTACGCTAACGTCAGCAGATGACATCAACAGTGATGTCAGCTAGGGATGACGTCAACAATGATGTCAACTAGGGCTGACGTCAGCATTGACCACGCACGTGAGCATGAACTTTGAGGTTAAATTTGTATTATTAAGGTTTCGACTATCTGAATCCAATGGTGGGGGTTTCAGGTCGATCACAGACCATTTGATATGTCATTTGGAGGTTTTTCTCCTCAAAACGCGTTCTCAGTTCCGGGATTTTTTGGGGTTTTATTTACATACTTATATAGGTTGATAGTGTAACGACCCGTCTCGAATTAATGGGATTAATTAAGTATTAATGACGGATTAGCAAGGCTAATCGGAGATTAGACGAGGATTATCGGACGTTCAGTGCAAAATGATGATTTTGCCCTTAGAATGGGCAAAACGTTGACTTTTCGTTTAGAAGGTCAAATGGACTTTGACCGATGACCGTGATGTAGTTTGGGACGTCACAAGTTCATAGACAAGTGGCACGCTCAATTCCGACATTCGAGGAAGAAGTTGTGACGTTCGGAAGTTCAAGGGCGTTTTTGTAATTTGGGCGAAAGAGGGCCAATAGTTGACTTTTCACTCGAGAGGTCAAAAAGCTGAGGGCCAAGGACCATTACATAGATAAAGACGATACGAATTCGTAGATAGGTGGCACGTCGAATTCGGACGTTCGACGACGAAGTTACGGTTCATCGAACTTCGAACGTACTATTGCACGTTTTTCGAGATGGGAGCTTGTTTGGACTTTAGTGGGCCCCACCATTTTTTCAGACCCAATGGATGAATGATAGATGTCATTCATCCATTCCCCATCATTTTCATTCATGCATCAAACCCTTCCCCGTTCATCCATTTTCTCCCATTTTTCCCAAACCAACCCGATCACCATTTTTCATCCAAAACCCAAACCCTTGACCCTTGAACATTTGTGAGAGGCCAGAGAGATGAGGAGGACCAGCTGGGCGTGGTGGCTGGCTAGGCAGAGCCGTCGTGGGCAGCGGAGGAGGAAACCCGCACGAGGTAATCGGTTTTACCCATTTTAATTCGTTTTCGATTTCTAGTTATTTTGGGCTTGTTTGGATGATTGGTTTGAACTAAATAGGTTGTTAGGACATTGTTAGGAAGGTTTTGAGAGGTTTTGGACGTTGAGGAGCCCTGGGGTGAGTTTTGGATATTTGAACCGTGAGAACCAAAATCGAACCGGTCGGATTTAGGGTGTTTTAGGGTTCTAATAGACTAGGTTAGGATCCTAGGATTAAATAATGAAGATTAGGATCGATTAGAGGAAGAAATGGTGAAGATTGGACCCGTTATGGACCTCGACCGATCACGCCAGTCGAAGTTGCAGGAAAAACCGAACCGGACCGGTCTGACCGGTTTGACTGAGGAGATGGGTGACACTGTAGCACTGGCGCGTGGGTTCCACGCGCAACCACTTTAGGCGGCGCGTGGAGGCGCGTGGGGGAGAATTTGAGGATGGTTCTAACATGCCAAATCATCTATTCGATGTAACGAACATTTTGGGACTGGTTTCGAGTCGATCGGACATCGTCTCGATATAGTTCGGGCTGTCTGAAGGTTTCGGTGCTCGTTTAAAAATAGGTAAAAATCCCAAAAAATTAGGGGCTTTTGTGAGAGGTTAATTAACTAATTAGTAACCCTCTATAGTGATTTGGACAGGTTGGGAACCCCGAAGGTGACGATTGACCCGAAAAGCCGTACGGCGCGCATATCGAGGCAGCATCACGGACGGTCTGTGAGTGGACTTTATTTCTGAAATGGATGCATTCATAAATGTTTTATATATGTTTTAATATGTGTTTTGTGATGCCTTGAGTGCATTTTGGTTCATGTTTCCTTATGGGCACGTACTTCGAGGTTTTCGAGTTTTATATGTGCTTATACGCGCTTATGCTTTCGATTTTAATGAAATGGTTTTGAAAAGGTAAAACCGGGCGTGAGACCCATTTAGATTTGGTTTGACTCGGGCATGAGACCCTATTTGATGACCCCGTAGGTCAGAGTCGTGGTCGCGACGGGTGCTATGTGAACGGCGACGGACGACGTGACGCTCGCCTCCGGATTGAGATACGTTCCTTCCAGAGAAGTCACGATGCACGTCCCGTTGTCAAGCAGCCAATGGAGGCTCAACTTCGGAGTGCTGATGGTTTAGAGAATTGATCGGCGACGTGTGCACCATGGTCTCGAGATGTTCGCGGCAGTGATATGTTCACGGCTACATACCAGGATTGAGAGCGGTTCTGGATTGATGGTTGCACACATTGCTATGATCGGTATCGTGACTGACCCTGAGATATCGGGCTCGATGCCCAGTTGATTTACGAGTTCGGGCTCGATGCCCAGTTATTGTGAAATCGGGCTAGAGGCCCTGGTGAGTCTTGTGTTCGAGCTGGATGCCCATTTGCTTTGTGTTATCGGGCGTGAGTCCCGTTTTTATGGTTTTGTACACGAGTATGTATATACCCTCCTTATGAGCGTATTAATTGGTCTCCTCCAGCGTCGACCTAGAGAGTCACAATCCACAGACCAGAGTGGGTATCCCCATAGGGATCCCGTTCCAGGAGTGGAGGTTACTTATGATGTTGTGGTCCCAGACCAGATTTCGGAGAGATGATTGGACTAGATCCAGAGAGAGCTCGAACTAGATCCAAAGATTGAGCCTCCCAGATGGAGATTCCTGGGAGAAGACTCGGAGTGAGACCCCGAGTAGTGTGCACACTAGTATAGACATGACATCGTGACTATATCAGGGATGTGATCCCTAGGGGATGTGTGCCCGAGTTGGCATCTTCTCCGAATGTGCCTAGGACGGGTTATATATGTATATATGTATATGTGGACAGGTTTTCACTGAGATGGCGTTGGGCTGAGACCCACGCGTATTGGTTTTGGGCTGAGACCCTTATGAGGTGGTTTTGGGACGAGTTCCCATGTGTTTTGGTTTCGGCGGAGGTCCCATGTTTCGATTGACGGATTTCGGGTCAAGGCCCAAATGGTTTGATGGTTCATGACGGTTTGTGGGAACCGGGCATGAACCTTACAAATGGTTTTCAAATGCATGCATATGTTTTTAATGAAGGACATAAAGGTATTTTGTGAAATGTTTTTATAAAATATTTGTTTTGTCCACTCACAACCTTGTGTTTTGAATGCCCTTCAGGTTGATCGCGGATGTGGCTGTAGTAGAGACAAGACATAGCATTCCTCCTTCGGATCCTGACGCACTCTGACAGCCCCGACTGGGCAAAAGACGGAAGTATCCCTGGTCTGACACTTCATGTCAGACGGGAGCAGGTACATCCCACGCTAATCCCGAGGGATTTGGGATGGGTCCTGTCAGATAGTGACCTTTGGGTATGATTTGGACAGGCGCCGATGTCTCGTAGACTTTGGATATGGCACCAATTTTGAGCACGCAGCATGGACAGTCATTGAGTGGACATTTTTTTTATAAATGTGATGCATGCGTAAATGTTTTAGATGTTTTATGATCATGGTTTGAAATGCAATGATTGAATAATGATTTGAGTTTTATTATTGATCATTTTCTTGGAAAATGTTATTGTGGACGTATTTCGAGACTGATGCTTTATATTATAATTTGGGCTTAGGCCGAGTTTTCTACGTGCTTCAGATTTTAGTGATTTGAATTATGAAATGATGTTTTGGGCTTGTGACCCTGTTTTAGATTTATGATATGATATTTTGGACTTGTGACCTTGCTTTGGATTTAAGATATCATATTTCGAGCTTGAGACCCTGTTATAAAGATATTTGGCTCAGAGTGAGAGTCCATGTGTATTTGAAAGCTATGGTTGGGAAAAGGCCCTATTGAGATGTTTGGAAACAAATACTGGTTAAATGATTTATGAAATTTGGTTTTGGGCTGAGACCCTACGTGAAATGCATGATTTCTTTTGAAAGGTCCCTATGATAAATGTTTTTACTGAAACCATCCTCTTGATATTGATGTGACCCCGGTAGGAATGTGTTTCCACGTAGAGGGACTCTAGCTGTGAATATTTTTCCCTGGAGCGGTCCGTATAATATGTTGCTCGCCTCCGAGATGTGCTGTGTCCTCCCTCCCCCCGGAGAGGTCACAATGCACTGCATGTTGTCGAGAAGCCGTGGGAGGCTCGACTCCGGAGTGATTATGATGTATGGGATAGGTTGTTGAGATGATATAAACGTCAGCCGATGATATTTTTTCATGGCGACGTGCTTGGACCTCAGCAGTCCTAGAGCTTATTTGCACGTGTTGAACGGATGATGTGAGTGATGATGATATGTTGGTATGACATGTGACAGATGTGGGATATGAGGATTTTTCGATTATTGCTTTATGCCTAAATGTTTTCGCATATTATTGATTTGAAAAACAATATGATTTGATTTTAAGAAAGCATTTGAGATTACGTGTTTTCTGATGCATGCATGCAAGCTTTTAATTGGAAGGTATAAATGTATTTTCCTGAATTGTATTTGAAAATGTTTATTTTTGTTAACCCACAGTTTTAATGGTTTTTGATACCCTTCAGGTTGATCGCCGATATGGTTGTAGTAGATTTGGGACGGGTCCTGTCACTGAGGCATCACATGAAGCTACGTACTCCGGAAACCCCGATTGGGTCACGATATTATCGCTGGTCTGACACGTGGTGTCAGATGGGAGCATGTTATCCCACGTTAATCCAGGGGGATTTCAGATGAGTTGCTAGATGGTGTTTTTAGAACTTCAGTTGAGTTGCTAGATGGAAACAGGACCAGACACGGTTATCAAAAAACATTTGGGACGGGTCCTGTCAATTGGTTTGATTTGGAAATTTTGAGGACGAAATTTATTTAAGGCGGGTAGGTTGTAAAAGCCAGAATCTTGAGAAAATGTGAAACTGAAAAATTTAGAATAAAAAGACGACTTTGCCCTTGAAAATTTAAAATGTTGGCTTTTGACCAGACCAACTTTTGGGAATTCTAAGAAGGTGGTTATGAAGATCTTGAGATCCTGAGAGCATACAGAGGAGGCATGTCGAAATCGAAGTTCGAGTGATGTAGTTATGGGTCAAAAATAGTGAAGGGCGAAATGGAAATTTTATACTATAGGCATTTTTCGTCATTTTGTAAGGGATGATGGATAACAGAAGAAGAAATGGTTTTTGGTTGGGTTTGGTAGGTGTGCACCGAAAGAAAGGTAAATGGTGAACCGAGAAGGAGATGAGGGATTTGAAGCTAGGAAAGGGAGGAAAGACAACCAGAGATGATGAGGAGATAATCAAGTGAGAAATACTAAGAAAACGGTTAAGAAAACATGGTGAAGATGAGGAGGATTGGTGAACGCAAGCCTTGGGAAGGTAAGGTTTACTTTGGTTTTTTGGTTTTGGACCAAGAAACCTAGAACCAATTGTTCCAATAGCTTTCTGGATATTTTATAACGTTATACGGATGAGAATCATGTGTTTTGGACACAAAAAATTCATTGGGCAAGTCTTAGGTGCCATGGTCGTGAAGCTTGAAGATCGAGCTATAACTTTGAGGTAAGGTTTTTTGATTTTGACACCACAGAGATTTTTCTGGGTGTGTTTATAAGTGATTAGGTAGTCTGAACAAGATAAATGCACGTGAGAAATATAAGTTATACTTGAGTCATTGCCGTAGATCACCTGACTCGTTTTACAAGAAAAACGATCTCATGTTGTGAAGAAAAAGATGAATAGTGACCGCACGTGAGCCCACACGCATCCAATTTTGGTGGTGCATGAGGGCACGTGCCATGTCATCTCAAGGAATGGTGAGCACGAAAGTTCATCCTTTCAATGTTACGAGTCCAATGGTACAATTTTTGAGGCGATCCGATATCGTCTCAAGATAGTTTTGATTGTCTGAAAGTTTAGGTTCATTTTAATTTGTTTAAAAATCCAAAGAAATGATAGGATTGACGTCTGAGTTAATTAGGGTGGTTAGTGACCCTTTGAGGTGATTTTTGGCCGGAATTGTTGTTCTAGGATTTTATGGAAAGACATGTGATTGGTTCAGTTACGTATAAGGTACATGTGAGTGGACATTTTATTTTTATTAAAATATTATGCATGCTTATTTAATTGTTTTAATTGTGTTTTTATATGTTTTTGATGATATTTTGGTGATTTTATTTTTATATGATTTTTGGTAATTTTATAATTAATTATTATTTATTTTCACATTTTACGAGATTTTTCAGAAATTATATTTTTGAATTCTGTTTCGATTGTGGTTTCGAATTGAGTTTGATTTATGATTTGAGTTAATTATCATATTGGAATCTTGGTGATTTACATATGATTTTGGATGGTTTTACGGGTGATTCGATGGTACGTTTTACGAGGCTTTCTTGAGTATATCCTCTCGAATTTTGTTTGAATTGTGAATTTGGGTAAAGTTTGATTAAGTATTATTTTTCTCGATATTTTGCATAATTCTTGTGTCGAAAGGGCCATTGATGGCACAGTTTACGAAATTTATGATTGAGTTGTGTTTTGAGCTTAGCCCCGGGATTTTGGATGATGATGTTGTGATATGCTACGGATATGTTGTTTCCTAGTATTCGTGATGTGATATGTTGTGTGAGATTTTGTGATGATTGTGATGACTTTGGATAATCCTCCTCGAGGTGCGTGTTGGTTAGTGGTCTCAAACTTCGGGTCGGGGGCTTCAGATTCTGAGACTAGTTTGGTGCTGACTCAAACGTCGAGTTAAGCTCCATATCGTAAGTCAGTTTCGCTCAGACATTGAGCTAGGCTCCTAATCTTGAGTGACTGTGTGAGGTCCACACTCAGACGTAGAGCTAGGTTCCAGATCCCGAGTGGTGTGCCTACCGGTAGTGCAGTGGACGTGGTGACTGATGTTGTGCATCGAGGATGGGTTGAATGTTGATTGGTTATGGATTAGTTATGTGAGTATTGTGATGGCTGGTGTTGACTATTGTGGTGAGATATGTGTTGGTTGTCCTGATTACCATTGTTTGACATGTTATGGTCGGTTTACACGTTGTTCGAGTCCATTATTGTGTTTTATATATGCATGCATAGTTTTAGAAAACGGAAAGTAAAATGTTATGTTTCGAAATATGTTTTTAAAACCTTTATTTTTTTCCACTCACACGGTTTTCATGTTTTTTAAAACCCTCAAGGGTCATTGCACGAGGTTCGGGGCTAAATGGATGATGGAGGCATGATTGATAAGGTGAATATCCCTTGTTTGACAAGTTGAGGGTAATCTTAGTATTCTGCATTACTTGTCAGACGAAAGCAGGGCCCGAATGTGGTTTATGAGACGTATTTCCAGGATGGGTTCTGCTAGTCCATACCTTAACGTAATTTTCCTTGGTCCTTAGAAAGCCGAAAATACAAATTCCATCAGTAAGAAAACCTGACAGCTACACAGGGTTCTAACCATCTACCAAATTCTACTTGGTTCTCCACCACAAAACCACTTGCCTATTAGCATAACACGATAAGCCTCCATTAACTCTGTCATCTGTCAATTAAGACCGACTTACTAATAACGTTCGTCCAAAATGTATCATAAAATTCACAAAAATTTGCCTCAAGTATTAGCGGCTCCATACACTTTCCTTGGATAATACTTGCTAGCTCATTCACCATTCTGAACTAGTTCCACCCATCGTGTCATCTCAAATTTAGACCTTTTAGACTCTTTGGGTGGATAAATGCTCTTGAACCTTCTATGATCCATGAAATATTCTACTTTATCTAAAGAATTATGTTTTCAATCCTTTGACCACTGTTACTAGTTCCAAGTTGTATGCAAAACATGTTCACATCAATGTTCACATACATGTGGACCTCTATGGTTTGATAAAACATATAAGTGTACAATGAAAAGATAAACAACAGACAATTAAGCCTCAAACCACAATTATCGACCAGGAAACCATAACAACACCACACACACTTATAAGCAACCCCTATGGCACGTAATGTTAAGAATTCTGGGCGTCCACCTTATTGTCCGCTTCAGTAACTTCCAGACACTAACATAACACAAGTAATGGTGTACTCGGGCCTTTATGTATAACTGCAACTTCTTTATTGCCCAAATCTATCCATGAATCATGGATCAAAAAAACTAAAAACATACTTAACCTTTTGGTAGTATCTATCTAATATTAAAACTTCTAACTTTCATTACTTGCAATGGATCACTACCTTAATTCTATTTAGGATCCATCTTGGTTTTTTTCCGCCAACAACATATTCCATTACAGATCTATAATATTGTTCTGATATACTTAATCCAAGTAGTATCATTAGGAACTCATAATAAACCTACTCTTAACTAAAGGGTCACTTCTTTACCTAGCTTAGAATATTCAGTTCATAGTTCGTTACCTTCACTCGGGTCCGCAATGGTGGAAAATACTAGGACTTTCACTTATTATCTAGAGTCATCCAACTGTTTCCCTTATAAGTACATGACAACCACTAGTCACACTGATATTCCAATCCAACATCCCAAATATCCAGGAAATATACTGTCATATTATACATATAACACTTCAAGCCAATCTAGGTGGATCACATAAGCAATACGTATAACACACAAATAATACATATCCAACCCTAAAACAACCACACGACTCCTATTCTTTTTCTCACTACCAGGGCTGTGCAAAAGGCTCACATTCCAGAAACATGATAATTTCAAAAACATGCTCTGATACCATGTTGATAGGACCCGACCACTGAAAACATCTCGTAAACCACACATGGGCCCTGCTCCCGTCTGACAAGTAAACAAAAACATCAGATATAGCCTCGAACCTTTTTAGACAAGGGATACACGTACAACTCGCAAGCTCATGCCTCCGTACCTTAATTAGCCTCGGTTCTCGTGTAATAACCCTAGAGGGTTTCAAATCCTCGTGCAATACACCCGAACCTAAAAATAATATTTTTAAAACATAGTTTAAAAACATAATCTCAAAACATAATCATTACCCTTCATTTTAGAAATATATGTAAGAATAAAGAGAAATTCATAAATGCCAATAAATAGATAGCAAAACACAAAACCTTGAAGTATGTGCAATAGTAGAAAATCAAATAATATCATAAACCAAAGGAACCAAAAAAAACCATAACCACAACCATACACAATCAATGTATCCTCGATGCCTGGAAACGAAATCATCATATCATATTCTGCATTATCGATGTTCCAAATCACTTGGGAACTATGGAGCCCCAACTCAACGTCCGAGTGCGGACTGACTCAAGAACTGCGAAGCCTAGCTCAATGTCTAAGTCACGGACCAATTTCAATATCAGTCTCAGGAATATGGAATACGGAGCTTTACGTCGTTGTCCGAGACTACCCAACCAAATCGACATCCTGAGGGGGGTTTCCAGAACACATCATATCACATCACAAATACCAAGAAATTTTTTTTTTTTATATCTCATGTCAATTCCAAAAGTCAAATCTAGAATACAGAATATTCAGAACGCAACACATGCAAATTTCTCATAAAATATGCGTTAAACAATTATCGAAAATCATTCCAAAAATCACTATTATCGAGAAACACACTTTATAACACACATAAAACATTTCGAACCAAAAGAACAATTCAAAAAATCCAGGGGCCTAAGCACAAAACACAACTCGATCATATCCTCGGTAAAACATGTCATTAAAATGGTACACAAAAATCAGCAAAATTCATATAAAATCTCAATCAATCAAATATCAAAATCACATAAAAACCATTTAAAACAATTAGAAATATACATGCATAATAAGTTTAAGAAAGAAAAGGACCCACTCAAACTTGGTCCACACAGTCCGAAACAACTTGCTCGCCTTAAATCCCTTAAATTTTTCTAGGATTTTTGACGGATTTAAAATGAACATAGGCCTTTGAATAGTCAAAACTGCTCCATGATGATACCTGATCGTCTTGAACTTTGTACCGTTAAACGCGTAGGATTGAGTACTATAATTTTTCATGCTGGTCAAATTTCCAAACAGTGTGGCATGACCCACACGCACCGATCACAACCACTGTGTGTGGTGGCCATGCGTCTCACTGTTCCATCGTCGTCTATCTTTTTCATCTCCACCTCGTTTCTTGTAAACCGGGGTCGTCCGACTTGCGACGTGAACCTTGTTTGAATCCAGCCTTTTTCTTCACCATTTTTTGTATTTTAGACGTCTAAATATTTCTAAGGAATGCCAGAAAGAGATCTAAGATTCAAACTCAAGAAAAACTCACCTCTAATCAAGTTCTGAATCAATGAACTTCGGTCATGGTTTCATCTCCACTTTTCACCTCGTTCCCAGCATCCACCAACCTCATTTCAAGCTTCACAGGTTCTTGTTTTGGGTCTTACGAGGCTTGGGGGTATTTCCCTCCTCATCATAGCATCATGGTACCCTCTCTCTCTTTGGCTCTCCTTCCATCTACCTCTCTTTCTTCTTCTGGTCTCTTCTCCTTCATATTCCTGTTTCCTTTCTTGTTTTCCCTTTTTTCTTTCCTTCAGTGCATCCCTACCGAAGTCACCCAAAAAAAACACCTCTCTTTTTTTCCTTATCACACTTGTATCTAGATATATATATATATATATATATAATTAGGTTGGTAATAAGGAGATTGGGAAGAAAAATATCGAACCTTCTAGAGTGATCTAGTCCTTCCTTGAAAATGACCAAATTACCCTTGGTAACCAAAATTACCGTTTCTCTCCTTAGCCAGGTTTTGATCTGCATCCAATTCATACAATCTCCAATTTCCACATACAGACTGCTTACGGATTCAAAAAAACCGAGATCTACGTGTTGATACTTGCCAATCGTCCAACAGATACTCAGATCTAAAAGTCAACATTTGACCCTAAAATCATCATTTTCACAAAATTTTCCACTGATCATGCGAACATGCTACCAATCAGCAAGTAGACAATGGTCATTTTAGAATTAGCATATAAGGTTTACCCAATCGATCTGGAGATTGCCAACTAAATCCACTCTAGTCGTCTAGAAGGCCTTCGGGACTTCTCCACATCGAAGTAAAAACCTTCAATCAATTAAAGATACGGAGTTGATCATATTGAGTATCAAACATCTAGATCGACATGTGGAGATTGGGAAAAAGATTAAGCAGAGGAGACCAAGGATACCTTTATCCAATTCCTAGGTGAAAATACCAAATTCTTCACATGGTCTTATGCTTAATTTGTCAGGAATATCAACTGATGTAATCTTCCATTGATTGACCATTCGACTCTTCTTTCAAACCTGTCACACAAAAACAAAGAACTTACGATGTTGAACGCCAATCTGCTATGCAAGAGGAGATCGTAAAGCTAAGGACAATTCACTTCATGCGGAAGGCCATCTCCACTGACATGACCCATCTCAATCCCTCTAGGATTAACGTGGGATGTGCCCATGCTCCCGTCTAACACCTCGTGCTAGACCAGGGATACACCTAACCTTCTCGGGGCTTCTAGAGTACACTAGGATCTGTGGAGGCATGTGATTTCTCAGTCTTTGCTACAACCCCACATCCACGATCCACCCTGAAGAGTATTACAACTATTAAAAGTTGTGAGTGGACAAAAATAAATAGTTTATAAAAGCATTTCCAAAATGACATTTATACTTCGTCATTAAAAAGTGCATGCATTAGAAACCTAATTATTACAATCAATTGCCTTAAATCAAATCATAGGATTCCAAATAAAAACTCAGTGAAAAATACTTCTCAATCAAAGCCATTTTTTCATTCCAATCAATAGGGCCTTTAGCCCAAAATCATATCATGTGGGGTCGCTTCCCAAATCAGTAAACACAGAATAAACCAATTCAATAAAATATAGTTAACCAATCCTTGGCATCCCAGATTCCTAATCAAATATTGTCACGGTCTAAGACTACACGTGCTGCTCGGGTGGTCTCAAGTTCCAAGTAATCCCCTGGGTCCACAAGTCTCCCGACGGTACCATAACGGAATGCCTTCCCGGATCACTGCCCAGGGTATGACATCCTAGATGTCTAATCAATAGCAATCCTGATCCTGAGCCTCTCTACGTGAAACTCTTTACGGTCTCACCGTAGGAAGCGCCTCTAAGGCAATGCACTATGACTACTCTAGTGTCCCTAACATCTGGAGGAGACAATCCACACATAAGGATGGTGTATTTAAAAGCATAATCAAAACCATTTCAAAAGGGTCTCAGCCCGAGGTAGAACTTCCATAAACCATTTCCACAAAACTTTCCAAAACCATTTCCAATCCAAATATCATAGGGAATAAGCCCAAATCATCTTAATGGGGTCTCAACCTAGAATCTCGTTTCATAAAACCATAGTTGGGACTCTTGCCCAATTTCATAACCAAACTGGGCCTCAAGCCAGATATCATAAACCAATTGGTCCTCAAGCCCGTTAACTCATAAATCAAATGGGTCTCAAGCTCGATTCCACATTTCCAAATCCGAAATCATTTCATTATTCAAATCATTGAAATCACAAACATGTATGAAACCCGACATAAAACCGTAAACCTCGAAACACATGCAATAACACATGTATATGTAAATACCCAAATACTGTGATCATATTCGCTCAAGGAATCTCAAAGCATAGACATAAAATAGTTATGCATACTTCATATTTAGAAATCAAGTGTCCACACACAGATCGTCCTTGTTGCGCGCCTGCAAGCTGCGCTGTAAGCCACTCGGGGTTATACTGAACTTTCTAGGTCCTTCGGACCTATCCAAAACATAATTAAAGGTCACCACCAACCTAGACAAGTCCTAATCAAAAACCTCCAAAACTCCCGGAAAAGTCAATGTCTCCCAGACACATATCCCTGTGCTAAAAACCTCAATTTGACCAAGCTAACAATCTTTGATCGACTTGAAACCACCACCATTAGATTCAGATCGTCGAAACCTTTCGAACAAGATCGGTCCAACCATGAAATTGGTGCACATGCACCTCCACACGAGAGTCAAAGTTCCTGGCAGAGTCAATGCTGACGTCAGTAGTCAACGGTTAGAGTCAAAGGCTGACGTCAGCTTCACAGGTCTGACAGTGTCACGTATCAGCACCTGATTGGTCCACGTGTCTGACACATGTCAGTGCTGACTGGACCTAATAGCTGCCATGTGGCAGCTCCTGATTGGCCATATGGTCTGACACCTCTGAAAGACGATGACATCACATGCTGACATCATCATCTTCAACCTCTCGACGGGTCGACCTAGACCCGCGACCTGACTCGACCGGATTTCACTCCTTCGACCACCATTTTCCATCATTTTTGAAACCCCTAGACTCGTCCTAACCTCTAGAATGGATCCCTAAACCCAAAAATAATCAAAAAGGTTGAAAATCATACCTTCCAAAAGATGAACAGTGACGACCACCTGCAACTTCGATTCCCCGTCAATTCCTACCACCACAACCTTTGAAATTGGTCCTTACATCCCCACACACTCCCAAGGAACAAGTTTTGGTCAATAGAAATCCCTAAAAATTCCTAAAAGTCGAATTCAAATTTTTCAAATCCAAAGCTTATGGTTTTGGGTTTCTTGCCACCGTCCACAGTTGCCCTTGTCGTAGCCTTCATTCTGATCTCATTGGTCCCACTCTCTTACTTCCCTTCATTGTCTAGAAGCAATGGTGAGGTTTGAGGAAGATGGGTGTGTGGTTTTTGGGGCGGGTTATGTGTGGGTTTCGGGTTAGAGAGAACAAAGAAGAAGATGAAGAACAAATATCCCAAATCCATAGGTTTTGGGCCAATCAGATGGGTGACACTTGTCAGTCATCAAGTGGTCCCCCCAGATTTCAGCCCAATCCAAAACTGCCATTTGTCCAATTATCTCGTAAAATATGAATAGTATCATTTTCCTTTCGTGAACCGTAACTTTTTCATCGAACGTCCGAATTTGACGTGCCGCTTGTGTACGGACTAGTAACATCTCGATCCATATAATGGTCCTCAGTCCTTGTGCAGTTGACCTCCCGGGTCAAAAGATAACTTTTTTGCCCATTCCCAAGGATAAAATCATCATTTTACAGCAACCGTCAGAAAATCCACGACTAATTCACGATTAGTACCGATAATCCTCAATTAGTCCTTAATTAATCCCATAAACTTTGGATGGGTTGTTGCATATACCGTTTGGGTGTCCAACGTTATCCATATGAAGATACCGTTAGGGGCCTTGAGAATCTCGGCAACTTCACGTAACTCAAAAAGGAATGCCTGAATGATAGTTTTCCACTCCCGAAGATTGATCTCTTGGTCGATGCAATGGCAGATTATGAAATACTAATCTTTATGGATGCTGAATCCGGGTACTACTAGATTCAAATGCACCTGGATGATCAAATCCGCACAAGCTCCTGCACCAACCTTGGTGACTAGTACTACTTCTAGCACAATTCACTTCATGTGGAAGGACATTTACCCCGCTTGGGTGTCCAACGTTGTCGTTGTGAAGATACCCTCAGGGGCCTGGAGAATGTCGTCGACTTCACCTAACTTAACAAGGCATGCCTAAATGATAGCTTTCCACTCCCGAAAATTGATCTCTTGGTCGATGCAACATCAAGTTATGAAATACTAAGCTTTATGGACGTTTACTCCATCTACTACTAGATTCAAATGCACTCGGATGATCAAATACGCGCAAGCTTTTGGACCAACCTTGGTGACTTATACTACAATGCCATGCCAGTCGGATTGAAGAATAATAAGGTGACATACCAACACTTGGTGAAATTTATGTAAGCTAATCAGATTGGGAAGACCATGGAGATCTATGTAGATGACATGCTCATTAAGTACAAAATAGTGGCAGAACACGGAAATCTAAACTCTAACTGGAAGAGTGGCAGTAATCACCAAATATATATATATATATATATATAAAGAGCATTGGACAAGTGCCTACTATTCTTCAAGGCTCTCAAGGCCAATAGGAAGACCATCGCATGGACAGCTGAATGTGATAGGGAATTCAACGATCTAAAGAATTACATAACTAGGGCACCCATACTAGCTCATCCAAATACTAGAGAGAAAATGCGGATCTACCTCTCGATCTCCGCTTTAGCTATCAGTTTCATTATAATCAGGATGATGGAGAGAACAAAACAGAGCAATGTATTTTAGGATATGGAGGCTAGGTACTTTTGTTTGATTCGAAACTGGACCTAACGTGACAAGACTCACTGGGGGATGTAGGACTCGGTAGGGGGTGCTAGTTCAAATCCGACATAAGCCTGATGAGTGACTTGTGAGGTATAGAGAAAACACTTGACACTGGTGGGGTGCCGATCTAAAAAGCTCTGATGCTTGAGTCAGTAAGTACGATGAAAACCAAGTAGGTAGATCACCGCACAAACTAACGAGTCAAGGTTCTGTGTGTTTAGAGAGAGAAGTAGATGAGTGATAGTCACCTTTATGAAAGGGTTTGTGGGTATTTATAGTAGCAATGAAGGTGGTGGTTAAACACTATTTGGAGTAGGTTCCAATCTACAGTAAGAGATGTTGCCACATGTCCTGCAGATTCGGGATGAGTGCTAGATGGCATTGGATCTCCTAGCATGTTAGGGAGTTGGTATTAAAAACTAGCTAATCGAACCAATGGTGCCAAACATTCTCCCCGAGTATGCATGCCGAGTATATGAGGCTTAAGCTTGTAAGCCGCATGTTGTTTAATGCACTAGTTAGTGGAAAACCCGTATGAGCTTACCGATTAGTACAATTGGCCTCGCATGCCGATTGGTGTTATTGGCATTGCCTACTGATTGTCCTACTTGCCAATCACCTAGCAGTGGATCAAACGCTTATGGTGGTGTTGCTTGTACGGAGTCTGGGTTGTCGACATGGTATCAACAACTTTGATTTGGAGAAACTTCCTCTCACCTTGGTAACCACTGCAAGAAAATTCATGCCTTACTTTTAATCTCACCCAATCTTGGTTCTAACAAACATGCCACTTAGAAAGGTCCTACAGAAGTCGGACACATACAAAAAACTCATCAAATGGGTAATCGAACTCAAGGAGTTCGTCATCACTTTTGCCCCAAGATCATACATGAAAGGCCAAACAATTGATGATCTTATCTCAGAGGCTACACCACATCCCAGTATATGTTGGAAGAACTAACAACGCTCAACAAGCAACCAGCTGCCAAATTAAGCATGGAGAACACCCTATCTTTATTTGACTAGTCAATGCTAATATGGACTTTATATGTAGATGGGTTAGCACACTATAGTGGTTCTAGAGCGGGACTCGTGCTAAGCACACCCGACCATGCGAGGCTTGAATATACCTTCTAAGTCAGCTTTAAGGCTTCAATTAATAAGGTAGAACATGAAGCATACCTCTTTGATCTTTTCCTTGGAAAAGACTTATAAGCAAAGTAAATCATGGTCTTCACTAACTCTCGACTCGTGGCTAGCCAAGTGAACAATGACTTCGAGGCCAAGGAAATCTTCATGTCCCTTTATCTCGGAAAAGCAACTACACTTCTCAAAAGTTTCCAAGCCTACGAGATCAAAAAAATTCCATGCTTAGAGAATAGCCACCCTGATGCTCTGGCAAGGTTAGCCACTACTATCCAACATGCATGTATCACAAACCTGTTGTTGCAACTGTCGACTGCATCATAAAGTGGGTAGTAGTAAAATCACTTAAAAAATCATCTCTACACGAATTGAAAAATTTTCCTACCACAACGTCATCTACCGATTTGGCCTACCACACACTATTGTGTTGGACAATGGGAGTCAATTTGATTGTGCCCTCTTCTGATCTTTCTGCGAAATGTACAAAATCAAACTCTACTTCACTTTTGTCACTCATCCACAAGAAAACGGCTAGGTGGAAGCTGTAAAAATGCTCATCATGTATAATCTAAAAAAACACGCCTAGATGAGGACTCTAAGTGAAAATGGCCAAATATGCTATTAGGTAATCTTTGGTCCTACCACACATCCTATCAAATTTCCACCAGGAAGACGCCTTTCGTAATGGCATTTGGCATTGAGGCCTTGGTACCAGTGGAGATCGGTGAAACATCCTACTAAGTGATTTCCTACGACCCTGATAAGATTAATAAGATACTCACTCTAAACTTTGACCTCTAGGAGGAGCATCAAGAACATAGAAACCTACGAAACATGTCTCTTGAGCAAAGAATTGCATAGTACTATGACTCTAGGGCCAAGTTTATAAGTTTCAAGGTTGGAGAATAGGTCCTCGAAATGGTCTACTTAGAAACTAAGGACCGAGCAGATAGCACAATCGAACCAAAGTGGGAAGGACCATACCTGATCAACAAAGTCTACCGACCTAGAACCTACGAAATACAAACCACATATGGCAGACACTTGACCCATCCTTGGCGTGTCGACCACCTCAAACACTACTACAGGTGAGGCACAACTTATCTCAATTCTACATAGATCTAGACCAAATACAATATAACCGATTAGGCTCAAGGCCAATCAGACCTAATGGTATTTTGAATGACGAATTTTTTTGGCTAATTTTTACTTTTAAATTTTCCATGTGTATGTTAAACGGCATCATTGGTCAGCACATCAAACAAATCATTGCTAATCGGCACCTTGTGTCCATTCGGTACTCAGGCATCCCACACACTCTGTGATCAAAGTACTTTTCCAATCAGCCCTCACTCATGACTCACAATATGGCTCTCAATATCTACTTTTAACTCAACACTTACTCGAAGTCATAGTTAGACTTACATTCAACATACACAAATATGAGAGGTTTGAAACAAAAGTCACTATCATTCAAATGCATTCTAAATTTTCAAGCAAGGGTAGATTAAAGAAAATCTATTCTAAAATACATACACGAGGCATCCCAAAAAAAATTAAGAATACAAAGTATAGGCCAGTCAGAATCCTTTCATTCAACTACATCGATCTTCTCATCTACTGCCTTTTCCCGATCTTCGGCTTGCTTGGCTGCCTTAGGGGTAACCTTTAGTTTGATAACTAGTTAATTGCTACTCTTCTTAGCATTAGACGATGGCTAGCCAGGTGCCTTGAAGAAGGTACAATCGATAGTCCATGACTCCACCTCTTAAGGAAGCTTATACGTCTTGGTCAGTACAGGTAGACTGCTCAACCATGGGTAAGAGATCAGCAATTTCTAATTGAAGAAGAGGTCTTTTTCATGACCTTGTCTTCCACCT
Source organism: Prinsepia uniflora (assembly GCA_032719365.1). Lineage (NCBI taxonomy): Eukaryota > Viridiplantae > Streptophyta > Magnoliopsida > Rosales > Rosaceae > Prinsepia > Prinsepia uniflora. The sequence continues at coordinate 52,722,878 of CM064863.1, read as the reverse complement.
CATGTAGCTACATGTCGACGTAGTCTTCAAACTATGAGGGCTCTATAAACTTGGTGATTGCTTCATCCCGAGTGGTAGTAAAACAGACCTGTAATTGATCACCCTCTTCCTCTAGGCAGCCTAGTTACTTCAGGTATTCCTTCTTTTTGGTAGCCTGGGTCTACGTCTCCTTAGCATCCCCCACCTTCTCGGTAGTTTCAGCCTTCTTTTGCAGTTGTCAATTCTCCCATGTTAGGTCAGCCAAACGCTTCAGGGAAAGCTACATTTCCTACTCTTTGCCTTTCATCTCATCTTCCCTCAACTTCAGTGCCTTCTTATTAGCCTCCAGCCACTCGGCCTGCTTTGCAGACTTTTGAAGGACAATGAAAACCTCATTGAACAACTACAGATTCAAGATCACTTGGTCAAAACTCAGATATTTGAACCAGAAAAACAAAACAAATAGCCAGGAAACATAACCAGAAATCAAAAACTTATGTGAACATTCTCGACAATCACCTTGGCATACCGATTAGGAAGGGTGACCGCGCTCATCTAGTCGATCTCAAATAATTCATGTTAAGAGCTGAGGACCAACACATTTATGATCGGGATGACGGTCAAATTCATGCACTCGGTGACTTTCATGCAACTATCATCAACCTTGGATGCATGCACCAGACCCGCCAATAGAGCCCTTGTCAATTTGCACCTGACTATCTGGCTGATTCAACTTCGTGTGCTTGGGCTGATTGGCAGTAGTGTTTTGTTTAAAAGCCTTGGGAGCATAACAGTCCTCTTTGGCCTTCTACCTTCTTGGAAGCTAAGCGATACTTTTTCAATGGTCTCCTTCATGTTCTTGGCACATGAGAGCTCTACTTCCAGATGAACTACAAACCAAAATAAAACACTCAAGTTAGAATAATTCCTACTCAAATAAAAAAGGGTCAGAAAAAAATTCTAATCGGCACTAACTAGGACCAAAAATCATATTAACTTTCAGCATGATATCAGGCAACCCTAGTAAGCAGCGACTCCTCTTGAGCTCGGTTAGTGACTGCAAAAATAGCTCACACGCATGTTCATCCTGGATAAAGCGGCCTCCCTTGAAAGAACTTGTAAACAAGAAAATACAATTGGTTAGTAGCTAACTCTACATGTATAAAAGAAATACAAAAACCTAGGGGCCAGTGGGCACTAACAACTTTCTGATTGGAAGTCAGGCATAATTCTATCTCTCAGCCAACTCACAACCACTTCCGAGAGACCAGACACCAAACAAAAGCAGTGCCTCCAGCTCTTCTATGAAGTCAGAATGTCATTAATAAATGCCCCCCAAATAGCCTTTGCGACACACTTCACTTGGACCCATCCATAACTAGATGTCTGTCGTTTCAACCTATACAGGTGGTAGAGCTGGCCTCAGTGTGGCTCGAGAAGGACATAAAGCTGAAAGTCTATATATGTACTGATCAATATGGTCCATTCATTCACATTGAGTTGGATGAATATGATCCTCACCTGAGCCAATATATCTTGGAGCCATGGACGTAGCGGCAGATGAACACCATGCTCTAGGTACTAGATGTGGAACATGATGGATCCCTCTAGTGGCTCACTCCGCCTTGACCCAACTTAAGGCAAAGTGAACTCGATCTCAGGTTGAACATTATATAAAACAATAAACGTTTCTAGATCGACAAGCTTAAGTGTGTTGAACTTGTGATCCACGGCGTAAGGCAATATGTTAATGGGAATTACAGATGGAACCTCCTCTTAAGCACCTTTCTTCTTCGAAATTTCCCTCTCAGACCCATGCACCTCTGTAAATGTTTCCTTTTCACTATTCAAATCTATGGAAGAAGGCTTGGATAAGGATTCTTCACCATCACATGTCTGATTGGTACCTCTCATTTACTTAGCACCCCCAACAACACTTTGATTTGTCTGCTCATCACTCTTTAACTTGGGCTCCCTTAACGCTATTTCTAAGCTATCAATTGAAGAGGTAGATGTTGAGCCACTATCAATTGATGAGGACCCGCTAGTGGAACATGAAACACTCATCTCACTCGATGCATAACTTCCCAAGTGAGAAGGTGTTTCATTACCAAATGTTTGAGGGGATATTTTTGTAAGTGCACTAGTTGACTTGGACTCTGACATCTACAAGTACAAAAGGGAAACGAAATCTGAGAAAAAAATACCCCTAATAAAAAGGAAAAATACAAAATACAGAAGAAGAAGACATTTTATTAGAAGTATTTCTCACTCATAGGCTGCAATGTTTGAAAAGGCTAATCGGAAGGCAAGTTTCTAGTAAAAATCAATTGGCAGCTTGAAAGTAGTCGACAACTAGGCAGAGATTTGATGTTTTTTCCAAAAGATTACACAAATGGGGGATTATAGCCCCTTTATAGCTACATGTTGCGCATTAAGAAAAGGACTAAATCCTCAGATGACGCCATGCGTCAATCTTGCTGTATCCTTATATGGATACTGATATAAATTCCCCATACATTATGCATCTTCAAAAAAAATTCGCTTTTTTGAAAATTCCAATCCAAAATAATATTTATGCTTCGATTGACAAGCATGCATATTGTGATCGATCGAAAGTATCATTTGAGGCACCCTCTTATATTTATGTTCTGATCAGCAAGTTGGCACATTGCAACTGATTACAAGCATCATTTGAGGTACCGTTTCTAATTTATGCTCTTATTGGGAAGCATGCACATTGCGATCGATCCTGAACATCATTCAAGGTACCCTCTTAGAATTATACTCCAATTGGCAAGCAAGTCACTTTACGATCGATCGTTAGTATCATTTGAGGTGCCTTATCAAATTATGCTTCGATAAAAAATGAGATATATTGCGACCGAATCATACGTTGGGGACTGAGCCATTTGACCAAGTTACACTTCCTCAATGAAGTAGTAGGGGAACTAGAGGATACACCTGTAACGACCCGAACTTTCGTAATTATTATTTTATTGTAAAATGATCGTTTTACCCCTGAGGGAGGGGAAAGTTGACTTTTATCTCGAGAAATAATTAAGACATTGACCCATGATCGTGACGTAGTTTAGGATGTTACGAGTTCATAGGCAGGTGGCACGTTAGATTCCGACGTTCGAGGAAGAAGTTGTGACGTTCGGAAGTCGAGGGGTATTTTGGTAATTTGGTCAATTAGGGGCCAAATATTGACTTTTGACCTGGGAAGTCCAATGGACGAGGGCCAAGGACCGTTACGTAGGTTCCGTCGATACGAATCCGTAGACAGGCGGCACGCCAAAATCGGACATACGACGAAAAAGTTATGGTCAAGAACGTAAAACGCGATTAACCGAATTAACCGAGAACCGAATTAAAATAATTTTAAAATAATGGAATCTGATTACTTTATTCAAACCAATCTGGACCTTTGGATGAGTGACACGTGTCACTCATCCCCACACTCCCTAAAACCAGGATTTATGTCTGCCATTTAATTAATTAATTAATTAATCTCCTTAAATCCTCACCCTCCATCCTTACACTCAGACTCAATCTCAGCCGTTGATTTCATTTTCTCATTTTGTTCTTAAACCATCAGAGACTCACATTCATTTTCATTTCTCTCAAACTCGTGCACCCTCTCACCCTTCGAACAATCACACCAGCAACGACACCACCACCACCACCACCACGGGCGGCGGCGCAACCCAGAAACCCCCCAGACCCGAAAGCAACCCGAGCAGCCCAAATCGATCCAACCATCCAAACCTTCATACCTAGACTCAAACCAACGTAGGGTTAGGATCAGTGTGACCTCTGGACGACTCAGGACTAGACTGGGCAGCCCAAGGCGGCGACACGGCGGCGGTAAGCCCATAAACCCGTGAGACACCGATTTCCTTCCCTGTCTCGAACCATTTGTTTTTTACATTAAACTTGTCTGGTTTTTTTTGAGACACACTTAGGGGACCTAGACGATCATTTTGGACAAAGGCTCGCGGCTGGAAGCTCGACGACTCGCCAGAGAAGACGAACCAGAGCCGGCAGCCGGTTTCCCGTTGATTTTCAGGTAGTTTCTTGAACCTAGGAACTCGTTTTAATTACACAGAACCATAGAACACTTTGTGACGAGTTCATAGGAACAAATTCCATCAGAAATGGTGGTCGGGTTGATGAGAACCGATCGGGTCGAACCGTGGGTCTGCGGTGACCCGGTTACTGTAGCTGATGACGTCATCATGCTGATGTCAGCAGTGACATCATGATGACGTCATCATGTCAGAAACTTTCAGACCAGGGACTAATGGAATGCTGACACGTGTCCTCTGACATTGTCACCACTGACGTCATGCTGACGTCAGCAGTGACGTCATGCTGACGTCATCATTACTGTAGCATCGTTGACCAAAGTTTGACCAGGCGCGTGGGGACGTGTGTGAACAGTATTTTGTGTGGGACCAGTGCCATTTTCAAGGTTTCGACGATACGGATCCAATGGCGGTGGTTTCGTGTCGATCAGAGTTCGTTAGGTTGGTCAAATTAGGATTTGACGCCTTGGGAAGCGTGTTCGGACGGTTTTCCTGGGCCGGTTTCAGTCTAGGGTTACATAGTTGTTTAGTAGAGACTTAAAGTGACCTTTACGTATGCTTTGGACATGACAGGAATTGTACTTTAACCCTTGGACGGGGCTTTACGCTCGGGATTACAGCGGGATTGTACTGTGAGTGGGCCTTTGGTTTCACTAAACTTCGGCATGCATAACTGTTTTACTTTCTATTATATCTATATGTGATTCAAGTAAAAGTACCTGTTTATCTTGAGTATGATTTATGGCACGTATTACGATGCTTGGGCATGAGACCCGTCTGGTTGTTTATGAATGGTTTTGAGTTATGTATATGTATATGGATTGCGATATTTATCTTTGGTACTGCACTATATAGATCTACCCTAGGATTCTATCTCCTCCGGATGTAGGTATCCCGGAGTGGTCACGGTGCATTGCCTGTGAGGAGTCATTCTACGGAGGGACCGGACTGTAGAGTGACTCAGGAGCAGGATTGCTACTATTGGACGTCTGGGACGTCAGGCATCTAGAATGCCATGCTCGGACTGGGTTCGGGATTTGGACTCGGGATTGAGACCCCGGGTGGCACGCGTAGCCTTGGAACTGTGACCTAATTGGGCGTCTCGGACGTCGGGCATCTGGGATGTCAGGGTTGGGATGTATAGTGCAGTGACTGAGATTATATTATGTTGATATTATTCTGCTTATGATTATATGATTTTGTGGTTTATGATATTAATGCATGTCTTTTCGGAAAACGGAGGGGAAAATCTATATGTTTTCGAGATGGTGAACTCTTTTGTAAACCTTGAGTTTCGGCCCACTCACCCTTGTTGTTTTACTACCCCTCCAGGTGGTGCTATTAAGGAGGAGGATCCCGAGGAAGAGGAGGAGGATCCCGAGGAAGAGGCATAGGTTTACGTTGCGCACCTGAACCCTACTGCTGGGTAGGTTGGCACGTAGTGTGTCTAGAGTCGTGCTCAATAAACTGTATTCGGGAACTATCCCTTGTCTGACACTATTTGTATTCGAGTATTTGTGTGGCGTGCTATGTATGACTTAACTATGGATTTTCTTTATGTATTTTACTTTCAATAAGGGTAATTATGATATTTTAATGTCGGGTGTCAGACGGGAGCAGGGCACGTCCCGGGTGGTCCCAGGGGGATCGGGGCGGGTCCTGTCAACACCCTTCTGGTAGATTGATAAGCATCATCCAGAGTTACAAGTCCTCAACCGAAGAAATGCACTTCAGTCAACGACATAGGAGACTTATGATGATATTCTATCGACTAAGCCGACTTAGTATGACTAACAACACAACAACAGGGATTCGTCAAGCAATCGATATGCAAGCCAATCAGTAGGAATATTGCTTACTTGGAAAGTGACCCCCACAGTATATTCTAGGAAAGCCCAAGTCATTGTCACTTGGAAGCCACACTCAACAGGCTCATGTTGGAACCCTTGGTACGGCACCTTGAGAAACGTCAGTAACATCACCCTGGCATGACAAGAGATCTATTACCAACTACCCTCTATCTTTGATCCTCGGAATACGTGGAGAAATCTCCTGAGGTAGTTTGAACCATATACCATCAGAGTTCAATCACCATATTCATCGCTACTAAAAATACTAGTTAAAACCCTCTCATTAAGATACTCTATCAACACATAAACTAGAATCCTTGTCTTGGTATTGCTAATCTGGTTATTGATCTCCACCTCGCTTATAGACTTAAGCATTGGAGTTCAATAGGCTGGCACCCTACTAGTGTCTAGTGTTTTTTCTCTGCATCGTAAGTCTCTTGACAGGCCTAGAAGACAATGAACCAACAACCAAAAAGGTCACATTCCATTAGGTCCATTTCAAATCTAATAGGTGCATATCTGAGGAGAAATTCTTAGATTAGGGGATAGGCATTTTGATTTTAACGAAAGACATTAGGCGCCACCTTGGTAAGGTTGGGTAGCCAAGAACGACTGGCGACAAATCTAGCGATTATTTTTCTTTTTCATTAATTTTGAATTTTTTAGATATAAATTTATACTCCAAATTTTAAATTTGAAAACAACAATGGAAAATTGAAATTGAAATTCAATCACAAAAAAAAATCCCAAATTTAGGAACCTCCAAATGTGACTTCAAGCTTCAACGCCAAGATCAATGCAGTTCAACGCCTTCATCGACACACCTTCTCTCATCCCCAGCACGATAAGTGCTAACCTCCATCACAAGATGACGCCTTCTCCATAGCGAGTTTAAGCCTCATCTGTTGATCTTGACAGGACCCAACCCGACCACACAAAAAAAGTACCATCGGGTTCTGTTCTCGTCTAACAGGAACCCTGTCAGACAAGGGATACACGCATAACCTGCTAATTCATGCCTTCGCCTCTCGAGCCCCAATCTCCGTGAAGCGGCCCTGGAGGGTCACAAAAACCAAGAAAGCGTGTGAGTGGACAAAACAGATCGTTTAAAAACGTAATTTAAAGCATCCATCATTACCCTCCATTTTATAAAATCATGAATGCATACGAAAAACCATTTCAAAACTGTTTTACTCCAATTAAAACGACACATGACATATAGTTCGAAATACGTGAACCAAGCCCTTAACTCAACAGTAACACTAGCCCAACTAAATCTCGATAAGTCGACATAACCATCAACATAATGTCACACATGAAACCACTGCCTCACTTGAACGCACACTACAAGATACAACACACCTCCCAAGCCATCACACCAATCCACACAAATCACCATATGCACCATATTATTCATCATAGGCACCATCACGATCATCATACTGGTCAACATATCACAAGTGCACTATCGATAGGCAATATACTTGGGAACTGGAGCCCTGCTCAATGCCCCAGTGACGTTGACTCCGAAATTGGAGCCCTGCTCGACGTCCAAGTCATGAAAAAAACACAAGCCCAAATTATATCAACATGAGACCATATCAGTATCGTGATCATCGTCACCAGTCTCAGGATCTGGAAGCCCCGGCTCGATGGCTAAGACCCATATCCAACAAGTCCAAAGAATAGTTATCACTTCACACCATTACCAAGAGGCACATACACATATTAAATCACATGACATGTCAAAATCCACATTCAAAATATCTTGTAAAATGTGCCACTAGGGCTATTTTCGTAAATTCATCAAGAAATTGTAAAAAACAACCATAAATGTGACGACCCGGAAATTCGAAAAAGGAAAATTTGGAAAAATTGGAAGGAAATGACGATTTTGCCCCTAGTTATAAGGGTCGAAAGTTGACTTTTGATTGGGATCTTATTTGGACTTTCTTGAAGTACCGTTGGATAGGTCTCGGGACGCTGAATCTGTAGACAGACGACATGCGTCAATCGGAGTCCGGACGGAAAAGTTACGAACCTTGGAATATTAAGGGCATTTTGGTCATTTTTTAAGGCAAGGGAAAAATGCTAAATTGTCCTGGAAATGGCTACTCAGCAGTGATTGGGGACTCCCTCAGTCCAGTAAGTGACACATGTCACTACCGTTGGAGGATTGGTGGCCTGTTTGTGTGTCGTGTTTGAACAATGACAGAGATAACAAAAAGAACCGCCCACCCTTTGTTTAAATTCATCAAATTGATTGATGAATGAACCTAAGTGTGAAACATGAGACGGTGGGATGAATTTACAGAGAAAAATAAGTGGGAATGAGAGGAGAAGAGAGGAAGAAAAACCCAGAGAAACCCGAAGACCCAAACCCGTGAAGGCCATACCTTTCAAAAATCCAAACTTGAATTTAGAGCTCAAGATGCTTCAAATTGAGATTGAATAAAGCCTTCTAGGATCAATTCAATCAATTCGATTAGGATCCGCTCAAATTCGATGCGAATTGGGGTCGTTTTGCCTTAGAACAGAAAGAGGGAGAACTTTGGATTTTCAAGCTTGAGTCGAATGGATTGGAGACACGGAACGAAGAATTGGACTTGGAAATGTATTTATTAGAATCCCATGAAACTCCCTGATGCATCAATTGAAGGAAAAAAAATGAGAATTTATGGAGATTGGACGATGAATAGTATTCGGTGTTCTTCGAATAATCAAGTTTGAACTGATGGATTGAGGTAAGTGTTCATGTAATTGAGTTCACAGAACTTTAATTGGATCCATAACGATGCTAATGGACTGTTCAATTGTTGAAACCGATGCAGAATTGATGGGAATTGAATCGGGTCTGTTCGCGGGTTGTAGGATCCATTTATCAGTTAAACGGGGTAAGGACGATGCACTGTAGCAAGCGAGTGAGTTTCACGCGCAGCCACTCATGGTGGCGCGTGAGGGTGCGTGGGCCCGATTCCCAAGGTGAGTTCACCACGACTTTTATTCTATGCACTGTAACGAACATTTTAGAGTTGGTTTCGAGTTAATCGGACACCGTTTCGATATTGTTTCGAGGGTCCGAAGATTTATGTTACTTATTTAATTCGTAATTAATTTTTGAAAAATTATGGGAAATTAATATGATGTTCATTAAGTTATTAGTGACCCTAAGTAATGATTTTGGATAGGATTCGAGATTCCTGGAAAGTACCAGAAATTACGGAAACGCGTGTAGCTCAGAAAGCGAGTGGTTTGGACGGTATGTGAGTGGATGTTTGTGTTATAAACTGATATGCATTCATAGTTAAATGTTTTACATGATTTATTCCATGATTTGAATTTCAATGATTTGGTATGATTATTTCGGGATTTAATGATTATTTTAATCAGTGTTTTGGGCACGTTTTTCGAGAAACTGTGAAATTACTATTTTGGGCGAAAGCCCGGGATTTGAGATTGGTTTTGAGTCGGGAAATTGATTTGGTGGATTTATAATACTTTTTGAGATATTTTATGGATTTATGTGAAAAGGACAACTGAGGTTGCGATTGCACGGATTTGCGTGGAATTGATGATTTTTGGGCTAGGCCCGGGATGTTAAAAGGATGTTTTGAATAGTATTGTGAGTTAAAGATGATTTGATGGAATTGAATGATTTTTTGATATGATTTTACGGATTTACGTGCATTGAATTCTTTAATGATTTTACGGATTTACGCCAAATGAGAAATGAGATTTGGGCATGACACCCTATGATAAATGATTTTGGCGTGGTTTTAATGATGATTTGAAATAAAGATTTTGATTGTGTATTGATGTTCAGTGCCCCCAAATGTGTAATTTCTGGGTAGACTTCGGATGTGTAATTCCCGAAGTGACTCCGGATGTCTAATTCCAGGAGGGACTCCGGATGCGTAATTCCCGGATGGACCGGATGTGTAATTCTCGGTGAGGCTAGATGTGTAATTCCCAGCAGGATGATAACTCTAGATGTGTAATTCCTAGAGGACCCTCGAATGTGTAATTCCCGAGTTATATGCTTTAATGTATGATAAAATGGTTTTATAAAATGATTCAAATGGTATTTGGGCTTGAAAGCCGGTATTTGATGTTTTCATGTGATTTGGCTTGGAAGCCGGTGATTTGTATGTTTGAATCTATGCATGCATGGTTTGATAAACTGGAGGGTAAATGATGTATTTTTAAATGTGTTTTAAATGATATTATTTTGTCCACTCACACCTTTCCTGTTTTGATGACCCTCCAGGCCGTGGCACGATGTTCGGGGATGATCGAGAGGCGGAGGTATGAGCGGAAATCAGTGTAGTTATCCCTTGTCTGACAGGTGCTGAAAGGTAATTTCGGGACTTTGGTTGACTTGTCAGACGGGAGCAGGACCGGGCACGGTTATCAAAATCCAGTTGGGGCGGGTCCTGTCAATCAAGATTCCAAAAACACGTTAATTCATGTCATAACCCACATCCAACACAAAATTACATTTGAAATGGTGTTTAAAATGTACTTCACTAAATCTCATAAAATGTGCAATAAAATATTAATTAAATATTCAAAAAATCACCTAAAATTCCAATAACATTCCCAACCACTCAATATCATCAAAATCACATAGAAATACATGTATATCACAAAAGTATGCATGCATAAGAGTTTAGGGAAAAACAATTCAATCACACACCGTTCTAATAATCGAATCCCGCATTCCACGTTTTTCCGTAATTTTTGGGAATGTCACTTCCTACCAAAATTCACGTCTAAGGGTCACAAATCATGTCAAATATTTCCTATTTTAATCCCATATTTTTTCAGAATTTTTAAAAGTATTTAAAACCAACCCAAAACCTTCGGACACCCAAAACTACCCTGAGATGGTGTCTGATCGACTCGAACCTTGTACCATTGGATTCATAAAATTGAAAGGATGAACATTCATGTTGATCGTACCTCAGGATTCCAGCTCACGAGCCCCGATGCACCGCCCAAAGTGGCTGCGCATCGGAACCATGCGCCTTGCACTGTTCACATTGGTCAATTGTGTCCTAGGGCAGATTTGTCCTTTTGCTAGTATTGATGAGTCAATTACCTACTGACTCATTTACTGCACTTAGGGACATCTGTCACTCTTAAGGAATTGATTAATATTGGCGGTGAACGGTTTGAAAAAATGGAAAATGGAAGTTTGGACTATGCAACATCGAGACAGAAACAGAGGAAGGTATCCAAGGCAACCATGAATCCCCTGAACTGAAACTGTGAGACTTAGAGTAGAAGTGAGGGTGGAATTGTGAGGAAATAGGACAGGGAAAGAGAGAAGATGATGGGAACCATAGAAGCAAACCCGAAATCCCAAACTTGGGGAGTTCAAATATTTCAAAAATTCGCATTCTAACTTAGGGGCCCTGATGACCACAACTGAGGCTTGTGTGAGCTTTCTGGAACTCTTCTGATTAAGACTAGATCAAAATCGAAAAGAATTGATTAAGAACTGGACCCGCGACAATTTGGAACTGCCATGATTGAGTTCGATCATACATAGGTATGTTCAAGTCAAATTGAGCTTGAATTCATGGTTATAATGGGTCTATGATGCTTCCTAACTGATAAATTTAAAGAAATCGATGAAAATTGAAGGGATTGAATGATGAACAAGCTTCGAAAATTTGAATTGAGTTGGATGGTTGGAAGTAATTGTAATT